>CM043875.1:42350674-43661357 GCA_023846275.1 Vanilla planifolia | reverse complement strand
AAATAGTATCAATCAAAATGGATTTTTTGTATACCAAAAAACTTCCTCTTACAAGAGATATTGCATCCACTTGGTGCTCATTAACAAGTTTATCTGAACAACTACCTTTAACACCATCTTTAAAAGTATTTTTTTTTTCTCTCCTTCCAATTATATAATTTTAAATTATTGCTAGTTTAGGTTTTAAACAAACCTAACACATGTGATCTTCTATTACTTTGATGATATTATTGACTATATTTCAATAAAACAACAAAAAAATGACTTTTTCAATACGTATGTAAGAATTAAGTCTCTTTAGCTATGCTTAACAATGTATAAATACAAATAAAATCTATACCTTTGATACAAGAAACTAAATAATTGCACATTACGTAATAATTAAAAATTTATATTTTTATCACATTTTGTAACTTGCAAAATTTCTTTTGACAATATCAAGGTTATCTTGAAACCAAAACGTCGTCCATTCATGGGCCCTATTGAGGCATCCCCATGTGCATCATTTCTTTATAAAATTATTAGAGATGCAAAAACAACATGCTGCACAGCATAATTTCATTATTTTACATATTGCGCATGATGAAGACTACGCTCAGAGAAAACAAACAAAATAAATTTGTAAGCACTTGATAGAAGCACTATTGAATGATTTATTTAACTGACCTTAAATCTGGACAACTCAAATGGCTCATTCGAGGATTAAAAGAGAAATCTAGCAAGCTACCAAAGACAATAAAAAACGAAAAAATTTTACCAGAACTTGAATTCTGGCAGCCGACGAATGAAGGGTTTAAACTCGTCCGAGCCCTTGGTGGGAAGAGATGCTCCATCCAACCCCTCCAGTTCGGGATCCACCATGGGAGATAAAAAGCCAATCAGGAGATTTAGCACATAGATCCCAAGTCCATAAGATACAATATAGAATCCCTGCGCGAAATACACCCTGAGGATGTAAACCGCCGCAACCGCTAGAGTACCCAACCACCTTTCTCCTGGGCGAGGAGTAGATCGGTCCAAATAGTATCGAAAGATCCTGGAGAAGTCGCTTCTCCATCTCGCCAGAGGAACAGTAAAAGAAGCCCCATCAGCTGACGTCCCCTCCATAACAAGTAGATCAGCTTCTGATGTCGTCCTATTCCACTAAATTAAATCTCCTGTCACCAGAAAGATGCGTTAGACACCAAAAGATTCCAATACGGAAGCACTACAAAGCCAGACATCATAGATACATCGACATGCAAAACCTGAAACCAAAGAACTGCCTAAAACAATACAACTGCAGATCTAAGCAAAAACCTTAGGATAACGTATCGCGAATAACATACCTTATACCCACGAGGTGGGCTTCCACGGATCTAAGAGCAGACAGAAGAAATCTGCTGGTACTAATCCGTCCAATGTTGCAACGGGCCCACTGAAATCCCGTTGCAAAGGTTTTGGTGTTTGGGCTAGATCTCCAGAGGAGGTGAAGGGAACGAAGAGCGAACAAAAACGATGTCGACTCTCGGTGCTTGGCGTGACTTCCTGCCTGCCTAGTCTTGCCTGCCTAGTCTTGCCTGATTATAATTATGTTTATTAAATTTTTATAAATAATATATATTTATCAAATCATAACTTTTAGTAATGCTAATAATAATATATTATTGTGTTAATTAACTTAATACTTAAAATATATTATTATAATATTATTAAATATTTGTTATGTTTAATTATTTTATTCCGTGAACGTCCTTTTAAATTTGCAATTAATTTGAAAATCATCAACAATAGTGTTATGTACTTCAGGTGGTTCCGTTTTCAAGTAAATCCACCTTTGACAACTATATGTGATATCAAATATGCACTAATATTTAAGTCCATAATGCAAACTAGATTCTATAGCTTTCGTTTTCGAAGGAATGTTTTGTGGTCATCAAAAAAAAATATTTTCACATTATTATTTATTCTATTAAATATATTCATAATTTATAAAATAGACAATATAATAAATGATAAAGTAATAAAAAAAATAAGATTCTAATTAAATTTCATATAAATTAAAATAGACATTTAGATAATCAATGAGGAATATTTGATTTATTTAGACCTATAATAATATATTGTCACGATCATCAACATAGCATCTCACCTATTGTTATTTAGAAGGTGGTAACATTTATTAGACAAAAGCTTCACGAGGGTGATCAATAGATGACAGAAGCAAGTGATCGACCCAAGCATCTTTGTACGTTTTAGATAAACCAAAAGATGAGACTCTCATAGATCATAAAAAAAAATAATTATTTATTGACAACTATTTTATAAGTATTTCTTTATTCAAAACATATCCTTTACATGTGTTATCGACTTCTTGTTGTATTTATTACAAGATAAAATTAGTAAAGGCATAATTGTTGATATTAAAATTGAGGTAAGTAAGTTTTGTGTACATATATATATTTATGATATATCATTTTATAATATTTAATGACATGGTTAAAAATAATAATTTAAATTTAAAATTTTGTAAATGTTTTGTAATGTTTTGTTTTTCAAATATCAGTCTGATATTCTATTGTTATTTGAATATGTAAATTTTATTGTATATAAATAAGTTATAAGATCATATTAATGATTAATAGAGATAAAAAATAAATTTTAAAAAATTTAAATAGTCATTATATTAAATTAGAAAAAAGAAAAATATTCAGTTATATATATATATATATATATTAAAATTTAAGATTTATATTCTAAATAGCAGTTTAAATATAAATAATTATGTATTAAAAATAAATTTTATGTATAAATTTTTATTATAAATACTATATTTGGATGAAGTCATTATTAATGAATTTGATATATAAATTTTGAAAGATAAAATAAAAAAATAATATTAAGTACAGACATCTAAGATCAATATTAAAATATATTATTTTTGTAAATATGTTTTATTAATTTTATTATATATATACATATTAAAATTATATAATCCACTGCCATATGTATTGATAATTGTTTTTAAATTTTTTTGAACTACATTTTATCTTATTGCTCCTTAGGTTGGGCAATGAGATCACTTTGTTTATTTTAATCATTATTATATTTTTTATTATTTATGAAACATCATTAATACACCAAATAAGCACTAATGTCAGTTATTTAGGATCATCCGTTTGGCAGTTGTTGCCACGATTATAATTCATGTTTAAGTAAAATTATATTTTTCTCTCACATAATTTTATCATTAAATAATTTAATTTTTATATATCATGGATTTAGACCTAGAAATTTTGATAGCTAATGAATAATATACCTAATTAATAAAACATAATATTATTTCGTGATTTTAGCTGCAACACTTATTTGTTTCGTATTTGCCCAGAACAAATAAACATAATAATAAATTATTGCAAATTCCTTTAAAATAGCTGGATTAAATAATACATTATTCTTTGGCACACTAAAAGTTTTTTTTTCATTGAAAATTTAAATAATAAATCGATAATATTAAAGAAAAATAAAAACGGCAGCTCTGCCTTTAAAACGGAGAAGAGATGGACGGAGTGGCTCGCACCTCGGCAGGCGCCGCGCGAAACACGCCTGAGATTACGTGAAAAAACTCGCATCAATCTCTTCTTCTTCTTTATCTATTTATGAATGTACATTATAGTCGGCTCTCCGTTCCCGCCGTTGCTTCAGCGGAATCCGTGCTCGTTTAGTCCGACTAAACTCGGCCGGTCTCTTTTACGCCTAGTTTATCCACAGCAGTTTTCTCTTCTCCTCTCGTAGCTCTCACCATCGATCTTCTTCTTAGCTGGTATGCTTCCACCCTCCCTTCCTCTTCCTTCCTCGCTTTCATTGCTCGTTATTTTTCTTCTCAGCCGATCGAAACGGTAGGAGGGGATTAGCTAACGCTACGCTTTTATTTTGCACTGATTGGACTAAGCTCCATTCTGTTTATCTGATATATTGATATTGTTAGGAATTTATCACTCTTGAAATTTGCATAGTTCCTTGTGTTAGATTTTTTTTTCTTTTCTTTTGTTCCATGTTTGACTTGAATGAAATTTGTTTTGGTTATTTGTTAGTTGTTAACTACTTACCTCTTGTTTGGCGCAGGTGAAGCTCAAAGAAAGTCATCATGAGTGAGGTGCTGTCGGGGCCTCTTGACCGCTTTGGCAAACCTGGTAATTAGGATTAGAATAATCCAAAGCAAATTCCTTTTGTCACATGTTTGATGTTTACTGCTTTCGATACATATGGTACAACTACTGACAAAAACACGGTGGTTATAACCAATAGCTTTATGGTTTTTGTGCAATGGTGTGTCCTCCTCTATAGTTAAAATTTACTACCTGAGCTTTTCAGGGAGGATTTGGGGAAGACCTTCAAAATTGAAACTTGAATTTGTCTAATCAGTCTTCTTTTTGTGCTCTAGTAAATACCATTTCTGCAGTGGAGACTTTGAAAGGAAATTGAGACGAAGGGGAATTTATTAAGTCAACTAGGAAAAGTTGGAATAAGATAGACTGATCGTAACGGTTTGAATTTATTATTCCTAAGCAGCTAGAGGAAGCTCTTCTTAGAAAGGGACAAGAACGTTTGAAGGGGTTGAATATTGGGTTTTTATTTATTTTTTTGAAGAATGGTTATTTAAAAAAATGATAAACAATTGGGTCTTTTTCTGTCATGTGGAAAACCTTGGCAATAGAAGAATTGTAACAGTGCATGACATTTGTTAATAAATCATGTGTTTTTCTTTTGAAGTATTTGATGGCAATGAGAAGAAAAAGCTTGAAGAGCAAAAATCTGGATCCTTCAAGAAGAAGACGATCAATACTTCTGGAAAACTCCGGCATTCATTGAACAAAAGGAGCAGGAGGAGGAGCAGGGTTATGTCTGTCTCCATTGAAGATGACCGAGATGCCGAGGAAATACAGGTTGTTGATGCCTTTCGGCAGACCCTCATCTTGGAGGAGCTGCTCCCCTCAAGTCATGATGACTATTATATGATGCTTAGGTTTATACTAACCTTAATTTTATTTTATCTTATGCATAGCATGTTTTGGCATACACACTTAACTTTTTGGAAAATATCTTTTACTTACAATCCATTCTGGAACTCGTGAACCATTATTTTGCAAGTTTTGAATGGCATGCCTCAGATACCATTGTAATATAAAAGGTCTACACTAATTTCAAAATTGGAAAGAATAGTCTCTATTAAGCAATGAATGAGTTCTTTGGTTGAATGGAATTACATGGTTTACATCTCTGCATGAGTTGATGGATTTGCTATAGTGTAGTGCAGATTCCTCAAGGCCAGGAAATTTGATATTGAGAAAACAAAGCAAATGTGGGCTGATATGCTTCATTGGAGGAAGGAATTTGGAGCTGACACCATCCTTGATGTAATATCTTCTTCTCTAAATTTTGTCTACTTAAACTGTTTCCTTACTGTAGACTGGTATTTCTTGTGGAAGAATGGAATAGCAATCAAATATCAAAAATGCACAAAAGATTCTTATCATAAGGGTTTGAAATAATAAAAAAAATTGTGATAAAAAAGAGTAGCTTAATTATTTTTCTTATTTTGGGCATAATCTTCCAAAGGATTTTGAGTACAAGGAGCTTGATCAAGTCATGGAGTACTACCCTCAGTGTCATCATGGTGTTGACAAGGAAGGAAGACCAGTTTACTTCGAAAAACTTGGGCAGATAGACACCAACAAAATGATGCAAGTCACAACCATGGATAAGTATATCAAATATCATGTTAGGGAGTTTGAGAGGACCTTTGTTGTGAAGTTTCCAGCTTGCTCGATTGCAGCGAAACGCCATATTGACCAGAGCACTACTATTCTTGATGTGCAAGGAGTGGTATGGAATATTTGATGTGATGCTAATAATGAATCTTGCTTTAAACCATTACTTTCAAGTTATGCAAAAGATCTATTTTTATTTGCCAGGGAGTCAAGAACTTTAACAAGACTGCGAGAGAACTAATAGGCCGTCTCCAGAAGATTGATGGTGACAACTACCCCGAGGTTGAGCTTAACTCCTATTCCAATTCTTAGATGTCAACCAGTTGTGTTATTATGTGACAACTCTTGAAGTTTTGCAGACTTTGAACCGCATGTACATTATCAATGCTGGTTCTGGATTCAGGCTATTATGGAACACTGTGAAGGGATTTCTTGACCCCAAGACCACGGGAAAGATCCATGTAAGAACTTGCTTACTATTCATTTTTCTTTATTTCAAGAACATGTTGACAAAACCAGTTAAACCAATTACTTATCCTGCATCAGGTTCTTGGTAACAAGTATGAGAGCAAGCTGCTTGAAGTGATTGATGCCAGGTATGCTACAAATGTAATTGGTGTCGAGTTCAGAAGAAAAATTGTTATTTGGATATAGGCCTTTAGATCAGTCACTTGGATTTCTACATGTTCAGAATAATCGTTTATATGATTAAACAGCCAGTTGCCAAAATTCCTTGGTGGAACCTGCACATGTGCAAATGAAGGAGGGTGCCTTCGCTCAGACAAGGGCCCATGGAAGGACCCCGAAATTTTGAGGGTCTCTACCCATCCATGCCATATTGTTCTTTGCTTTATTTGAAGCTTAGTTTACTAAATATTTTGATTTGAAGATTGTTCGAAGCGGAGGAAAGCCAAGCTATGCTCCCAATATGGGTGAGAAGTTGATCTCGGAGGATGAGGTTGTCTACCATAAGGTGGTTTCTTGGCACACCATTCTCTACCTAGTTTGGATGAAAACCCTTTATATGTTGTACTTATAGTTGTGGATGCTTAATTAGTCTCCTTTGTTTCGATTTGAAGAGGAAAGTTTCTATGTCAAATGAGACTGTCATTACCACAGAGGATATGAGGATTGTTTCTCCAAAATTTTTACGGGGTATGATTGAGCACCCACACCTATCACCTGTTCGGGAAGAGATGGCTAATCCTCATCATTTTAAGGTTAGCAATAGTATTTCTTTACAAGTTATTGGTTTTTGGAAAAGAAGAGAAGTATGTTGGTGTCTGCTTTTCTTTGAGATAGATCTTTTTAGGCATGCATAAAGTTTTTGCAATCTACTATGTGATATTGATCTAGCTTATCATAGCCTTGTTTAATTTGTTGGTTCAGAGTCAGGATAATTACCTTTCTTCCTATGATGCCTCTGTGGCTGAGAAGACTGTGCATGCCACCTGGAACATGGGCATTCCAAACGAATTGCTTGTAGCTGCCAGAGGTCTCTTCTCCTCCCTGGTGCCACAGTTTTCTGAACTCAACACAAACTAGCAATGCGAAAGAAACCATAGCTAGTGAAGCCAATTAGTTTTGTTATGTTGTGTTGAGCATATGTTTCTTGTGCAGCTAGTTACGAGTCTGTTGATTCTTGCAAAAATGAGAAGTTGAATGGTAGTGTCTTCACTGGTATCATGGCCTTTGTCATGGGTGTAGTTACCATGATGAAGGTCTCCAAGAATATGCCCAGGAAGGCTGTTGCTTACCACAATCTCCACTGCTCCGATGAAGTGGTCGACCGGAAGGCTGCATGCGAACCAACCGTGCCCATGTCGGAGTACAACGCAATTTTGAAACGCCTTTGTGAGCTGGAGGAGAAGGTTACCATCCTGGGCAAGAAGCCAGAGGTCCCCCAAGAGAAGGAAGACATGCTCAAGTCTGCTGTGAGGCGTGTTGAAGCATTGGAGTATGAGCTTGCAGCTACCAAAAAGGTAAGAACTATCCATATTTGAATTGTCACAACAACATAGGTTCTAAAACTTCATTTAGGTTCTATTCAATGAAGTTTTTATAATTGAAAATGAATTTTTAAAAAGATATTTTAAAAAAATATATTTGAAAAAGATATTATATACAAGAAAAAAAGAAGTTATGAAAGTTTAGTAAATTTTTTATGATTTTAAAGTTGAAGAAAAAAGAAAATGTTATTGAAAAGTTCCCAACAAACAAAGACCTTCTTCAATATCAAAATGCCCTTAAGAATTCTGTTTGCAGACTCATAGGCTTTTTTAAACCAGAAGAGCAACAAAGGCGTATAATTCATTTATTCTCTCGCTAACTTATTTGCTGATGATGCGTAGTGCTTGGGCAGGAAAATGAAGCATGTTTAAGTGAACTAATGATGCTTCTTTTCATTAATTTCTTGAACTATACTGTGATCACTAACAATGCACGATCCAGGTTCTCAATGAGGCGTCTTCTCGCCAGGAGGAGCTTCTTGCTTATATTGAGAAGAAGAAAAAGAAGAAGAATAGGTTGGTAAGTTTTAATTGTACCATGAAAAGCAACATAAATGCCTAAAACCAATAAGATCATATCCATTTTATTGAAAGGGTTTCAACCAGGTCTCTAAATTCTCCATTTTTTCTCTTTAATTCCTCACTCAGAACCCTTTTTGCTGGTAAATGGTGGTCTAAAGAAGAGGAGATTGCAGCTGCAAGTGACAAGCACTGAAGCTGCAGAATTGAGGAAATCAACTCTATCAGCATGGTAAAATTTATAATTCATTCTAGGTTTAGACAAACATATATGATTTCTGATGCTTAACTCTTGTGGCCCTTTCTAAATAAACACCCTGCAATGCTCCTGTGAGCTGCAGGTGCCAAAATGGGCACTAAATAAAGTTGCAGAATATGATAATATTGCCCATCTGCAACCTATATGAATAAATTTTTTTGGGCCCTTTTTTCTTTGTACTAAATATTAATATATCAATAAAACTCACTATTTTATTGCACTAATGACTGTTTTTATTATTTTTCATACAAATTAAACTGTGCTAAAGATAATTTTGAAGTCATAAAACTGCAATACTTTGATACTGTAGTTTTGATGATTTATATGCCAAACTTTGAAATATGCAATACAAATAGAACGTAAGAGTAAGAGCTTGTATTGGCAATAATCTGGTTTAGAAACATAACTCACTCACAAAAAAATAAAATAAAATAATGTACATGCTGGTCTGCTCTTTGAACGAAAAGAAATGTCTCTCCACAAATGTCCTGATAGGGACTCACAACGTCCATGACATTGAAGGGTAATTTGAAATGTGCTGATTAGTTGCAAATTACCAAATTATCCTCCAAATACATGAAACTTGATGGTGTCCCTACAAGGACATCTGTGAAATTTTTTCCCTTCAGTTGTGAATGAAAAAAAAAAAAGCTATGTAAATAAAAAAAAGAAAAAAATATTACACAATTGGCAGGCAAACTTTAGTTGTAAATGCTCTTTCCCGACTCAGAAGCAGAAGAAGTTCTGCCCGTCATTCTGCCATTCTGATCTCGGAAGCATCTTTTCTTCTTAAAAGCAAAACTTCTTCTTCTGCAAGAATAGAGTACAATGCATTAAGACATATGTTCTCTATTAAATGAGAAGAAAAGCTCAAACAAAGATGTAGTGTCTACAAACCCGGAACTTGGTTTCTTCCAGACGATCAATGTATGCCAAAAGTTCCTCTTGCCTTATAAGAGACTCATACAAAGCCTGTAAAAGAACACATATCAGTAAAGCCAATCTGTGCCAGCAAAGAAGAAACACGAATCAATTCTTAAGCTTTCACGTACCTTTTTGGTAGCAATAAGCTCGGCTTCAAGTGCATCCACCCGGCAGACAGCAGCATTGAGCAGCTCTTCCTTCTCGCATGGCATTTGAGTTGGCTTCGATTCAAGCACCCTAATCTTGTCTTCCATTTCAGTCAACCTCTTCAACACGGATGGAAGCAGGTCTGCCTCAGCGTGTCTGCAAGCAGGAGATTGCGGTCGAAAGTCCTCGTTAGCTGCAGAGTTTGGAGATAAAGCAGTTTCATGCCATTCTGATTCAGGAGCTTCAACAAGATGCTGCTTCTTCATCCGGTTGGTGACACTGAACAACAGTTTATATAACACGGTAACAAAAATCATCACATATGGAAGTATTTGCTCTCGAGATCCATTGGAATGCTTTTGCAGATTTTCCAACAAAACAGCACCTGCACAAGAGGAAGGTAAATTCTTTTCAACTGCAGTATTATATAACATGCCTCTAAGAAGGATTCCAAGCTTAGGTTTAACTTTACAATGTCAAGTTCATAAAATGAATTGAAAGAAGAAATGGTATTGTCAATGGGGATATTAGAAAACAACTTGACCAAGTTGAAGCGTTGGAGAATTGTCAAAGTTAATCGTTTTATCATTGAAGATCCGTTTAAACATGGTATCAAACAAAGCTGTTCCAGTTAAATATAGTAACACAGCATCAAAGAAAGCTTCACAAACCTTTGGAAGCAGATAATCTCATCTTAGAGCTTTCTTTCTTCCATCCTCCATCAACAGCCTTGTCAACCATTGGGATACCAGACTCCAAGGATTTCATAGTACCGCTACAGTTCTCAATCACTTCTGACTGAAAAAGAGAGAAGAACTATTATGCTATGAAACATCAGAAGACTTCGAAAAAATTTTACAGATAGTGTCCAACCTATATAATTTTCTTCAAAGCTAATGTAAAATTTTAAAAGATTGTCTTCTGAGACTTTGATCAAGGTTTTCTTCCTCTATTTTATGGTTTTCATGTCTTGTGACTATACTTTACCATGTTATTATGCTCCCTCTTCTTTCTCTTTATGTTGGTGCTCATTTGCACATAACAAAATAGTTTATAATTCAATGTTATGTCAAACACATGTTTTTAGTATGAATTATCACCCAAGCTTGAATGCCATGGAAATCAATACAACAAGGAGAACAATATTGCAAAGAACTGGTTAAAAAAAATGGTAGTCAAACATTAGTTAGATTTTATATTTAATCAGCCCATGGTGTAGTAGTGTATTCTAGACATTTCTTATATGCTCATGTGAATGTGGATGTTGGATAAAGGAAGTCCCCAGATGGCAAAGCATTCTAAACTCAAACTCACCTTTTCTTGCACAGGGTTTGGTACATTGTTCTCCACTGATTTTGGGGAATTAATCCTACCAGCTTCCGAGCCATATTCAGCGGTTGAGACATTGCTAATTTTCATCTAATAACCATGCAGGAAACCCAAAGTTAATTCTACAGAACAAAAACTAGTCAAATTAAAGAATCAAATCAAATAGTTCATACCAATGTAGTATGTGGCTTAATATAAGCAATGATCTTTTCCTCTCCACTAGACGTGGCTACAGTTTGTCTAGCACATTGGGCTTCACTAAGAACCATCTACACATCCATAAAAATCATTAGTACAAATTGCCAAAGATTACTATAATGCCAATGATAAAATTGGTTAGGGGGAAATAAACCTTCAATATATTTAAGTCCTTCCATGGCCCTTTTTCCGTATTTAGGCATCCTCCAACATCTGGGCAAGTACATTCACCTCCAAGAAATTCCGGCAACTCTCTAGAAAAAAATCAAGATACGAAGAAATTAAGTGAGAAATTTGAACCATTATAGGAACACTATGTTAGCAAGCAAAAAACCAAGGTAAAAAGAGTACCTAGCATCGATAATTTCAAGAAGCTTACTCTGATACTTGGTACCAATGACCTAAAAATTTGTTAATAGAGGAGGTTTTAGTTGAATTTTAAACCCTCAAAGTAAAAAACAGAGAGTGCCAAAGAACATGGCAATTTACATGTATCTTTGATGTAGTCCTTGGATCAATGAATGATTTCACAGTGCCCCATAGCAGCCTAAATCCTGGGCCAGCATTGATGATGAACATGCGGTACAAAGTCTACAGGGTGAATTTCAAAATTAGAATTCATTAACATGACTTTTAGCAGTATAAACTTGAATTGAAATTAATCATCTTTAAGAGAAAGAGCCTCTGGTTGTGTACCTCTGGGTAATTGTCATTGTCGATTTTTTGCAGCCTTTGTATAAGTTCCCTAGCAGTCTTGCTGAAATTTTTCAAACCCTATCCATAACAAAAGATAATCAATAAAACATATCTACTATCACAATTTTGATCAACTATAGGGTTTTAAAGAACAGCATACCACTCCTTGAACATCGAGAATGGTCGTGCTAGTATCGATATGCCTTTTTGCAGCAATTGAGCAAGCTGGGAACTTAATTAAGAAGCTCTTTTCAAACTCCTTAACATGATATCTTACATATCTATCCAAGGTTGTAACAAGCATAAGCTTGTTTGGTTCAACTCTTCCCAACCTTTCTATGTAAACTGGCTTCCCTTCCTTGTCCACGCCATGATAACCATGAGGATAATACTTTAGAACTTCTGGTAGCTCTTCGTAGTCAAAATCCTGATGAAAACTAAGAGTTGTGATTTGTTCCATAAACTCCAAAACAAGTTTTATAACACAAGATACAACAAACTTCAATACGATAGGTCAATAGAAGTAGACAAGTTTGTTTTATCAATAATCAACCATCAATTGAACTAGAAATGTTGTAAACTTCACATAATAAACTTTTTCCTTCATAACATGTAAAAGGAAACAAGAATATCATATAAGAAGCATTCAGGAGCTTAGTGTGTGCAGACCCATGCAATAGCTTATCTATTGTGCTTAGCATTTCTAGTAGACCGTTGTTTTATTTAAGGCACCATCTATTATAATTTAGTTATAGGAGCAGGATTTTACAAAACAAAAGTTCCCTATTGAATCTTATGACCAAGAAGGACTACCCGATACAATTTTCCTAAAACAGTGATAGATCATGCAATACCTCAATGATAGTGTCAACACCATAATCCTTTCTCCACTGAAGCATGTCAGCCCACATCTGCTTTGCTTTGTCACAATCAAATCTGCGAGCCTTCAGAAATCTGGAATCGAATGTGTTGTTAGCGTGTTAGACATGAAAACACAACTAGAATATAGTATGAAAGATCATCAAAATGTCCTTAGCAAGATATCAAGCAACATAAGTGTGAAACAAGGAGGTACGATTCATTGTAAAACAAACATGCAACTGAAGGAAGAAGAAATGAAATTAAGAAGAAAACAATATCATTACCTCAGCATCTTATGATAATCATCATGCATTGCAGGCAACAAGCCATCGGCTATCAAAGACTGACGGAAAGCATCAACAGCTTGAAGCTCTCCTAAGTCCCTTATATCCTCAACAGAAGCAGAAAGAACTCTTCCCTTACTTTTTCTCCTACTCATCCTCAAAGTATGCTTGAATTTGGTTGACGCACTTAATGCTCTTCTTTTCAATGATCCCATTCTTGTCTTCCTTTCATCTTCGGAATTCTCCCATTCAGATTTCCTTTCTTTTTGTTCATCATGACTTGCCAAACCCTCAAAACCTGACAAATTGAAAATAAGCAACCAGCTCAAATAATCTACTAATATGTATTACTGGTGACCCTTATGAAATCTGTGCAAAAATACACAATAAGTACAGTACAGATATTTAATGAATTTCAAACACTGAAGTTGATGCGCGCGGTACAACATATCACATGAACTTAAACATAATTGGAGCTCAGTTTGAGCACAGCCGGTCTCTGTTAGAACACTTTATCTAGTCAACCACAAATTTCACCTTAGAACTGCCAGAGTAAACTAACGATCTTTGGGTCAAGGTATACGTCCCCAAATTAAATCCAAAACAAGCTGAAAACATTCACACTTATGGAACGTAAACCTAATTTTTACGGAGAGCTTGATTCTTAACTCTTTATAAACAGGAAACGACTACTTTGCAAAGCAATCTACAACAAGTTTGGATTCAACTCACTATTGTAAAGCTCCACCACATCCGTCATGATCGATGTTTATCTTGCTTCCTAAACACCGAAAGAGGCGGCTACGTCCTGACGACAATCACGCAAAGAAAGATCCTCACAGCTACGGAATACCAAATGAAACAGCGTCAAGTCCGCCACCAAGGCACCAAATTCAGAACACCAAATTCAGCGCGACAGAAAGGCAGAGGAGAAGGGAGAGGAAGCGCGAAGACCGGAAAGAAAGAGCACAAGTTCAGCAAATATAGGAAACAATACAAACGACGTTAGAAGAATCACCGGCCGAGCTCCGGGAAGTTCGGCTGTATTTAATAGTATTATTTTCGCCACCGCTTACGAACGCGAGAAGACGGCGACATCGCGGAACGCGTCCTCCTTGGGTCGAGACGGGTCCCATCTGATAAGTTACCATGTCCAATTCCGTGATTTCTTAACGGAAACGGCCGATAACAGAACCCGGCCGATCTTCTGTAATCGCCTGTGCGAGAAATGAACCGTGCCTGTTGGGTGGGTTCGGTTTAAATTTTAAAAGCCCTTTAATGTTATATTTAATTAAAGAAATTTGCCTCTCGGCATTAGCTGTATGGCTTTAATCGACTTATTATTATATACAAGTGGAGTATATTCTAAATCATCTTAACCGACACGTGTAGTTTATTAAGAAAAATTATTTTTCAAACTTTTTCATTAATAAAACTTTTATTTTGCTTTGATGTAATGATAAAGAAATGATTTATAAATGATAAAAAAATCTAATTAGAATTCAATCATATCGAATCAGGGATCGAATTAAGGTCAACTTAACTCGATTCATTGTTTAATTCAACTCGAGTGATCGATTCAAATCCACAGCCGGTAATAAAACCAAGATAATATACATGATGATGAAGGGTTTTTGTATTTTTATAACATCCAATATTTACCAAGTCGCCCTTATTTTTTTTATAATTTGCTGCCTACCTTGGAATTTGAAATTGGCCGCTGAAAAAGTCTTGCATTGCTTAAGAGACGAATACGTAGGCTTTGTTAATTTGGTCTAAATCATCATGAAAATGACCTCAAATGGACCCGGGTGTTAATTTTAATTTTACACCAAACAACAAATAACGGATTTTGATGTGGGTTAATGAAAATATACTAAAAAGGTTTGTTTGTAATTTATGTTTAAAATTAGTTTTTTTTTTCTTTTTTAAAGTCAAAACATCAAATTATTGGCAAATACATTTCATCAAAACTTTACTTTTATTGACATATTGTTTTCAATAATTTTTTAAATCTTCTTATCAATTTTTTAAATTCATAAAACCCTAAAAAAATAAAAATTAATTAATAAAAAAGATTTGAATAATTAAAAAAAAAAACTATTACAATAAAAGCAGAAAAGTTTCGAAATCTGATTAATATAAATAAAATTTAAAAAATAAAAACATGATTAATAAACATAGGTAAAATATAAATATGTTATAATGCATATTATATCTTAATAAATGTGAAAGTTGTTCGAAGTGAACCTTGTTACTTAAAAAAAAAATAAAAATATTTTATTTGTTTATAATATTTAATGTTCTTATTAAATATCTATTTATAATTTATTTATCAAACATTTATGTTTTAATTTATATTTAAGGTAATATTTTTAAATATATATTTTTAATAAATCAAATTTTTAAGAAGAAATTTAAAAAGGGTCTTTGAGAAAAGTAATAACATTTTCCATTGATTTATTTTATTCGACATTTTCAAAAATAAAAAATCCTTTAAAAAATACGTTTAAAAAAAATACAATCTAACCTTCTTGGTCATTATTGAGTATTTCGATGTGCTAATGTAAAACTTATTTAATATTAAGAAGAAAATTACTATAGTCAACCAATCCAAAAAACCTTTTTCTCTCTAGAAAAAAATATAATTTGAGAAGAGGTCAATAAAATACGTGAAGCTAAGTTTGTATGATTATCTCAATATTTTGAATAGACATTAATCATTATTTTTTAAAATAAATAAAAACTAATGACAAACACTCAAATGTTGATTATTTTAGTGTAGATATAATAAATTGTTGTATAAATTTAATTTTTTTTACAATAATTATCAACCAAGTTGATCATAATTAATTCAATTTAAATATTTAATTCAAAATTAAAACACATAATTAGAAGCTAAGTTATGTAATTTTATCACCACAAATCAAAGATATTAATCTAAAAAATAACACTTATGGTCGAAATCATAAGTTAAATATAATGGTAAATAGCATGACTGATCTTACAACACATATTAAAAAAGAAAAATAATAAGAATTAGATATTTAACAAAAAAAATCATTAGAAATTTTTTTAAAAAATAAAATTTTTTATATAAAATATGTTTTTTAAAATATTCAAAATATTTACATAATGATAATTAATAGAAGTTTTAAAATAATATGATTAAGTTTTATAGCATTGCATGATTTGGTTATAAAATTAATAAAATTTAAATAATAAAGAGGTTAAGAAAATTTTATTGTTCTGAAAATATATTCCTATTAATAAAAAATTCTCATTAGCATAAGAAAAAATATTATTAGAAATAACATCCATATTTGAGATTTTTATAATGAAGATCTAATATTAAATATTAGATTATAAATAAATTTGAAGATTCATATAATAAAGAAATTTAAAAAATTAATTTTAAGAATATAAATAAAGAAAATATTATTGAACGGTTTTCATAAAATAAAATCCAAACCTTTTTCCTAAGTTATCTAAATTTGAGCAAAGTCAAAACTATGTATTTATGAATTATTTTAATTATTTACTGCCAATCAGTGCTTACTCGGTCATGCTTCCCAGACTGTACTTTCAATTAATGCTTATATTCAAAGGAGGACGACATTTTTGACTCAATTGATGAAGTTTTGACTCCGAGAAAGTCAAACAAAATTCACAGAATTATATATATGTATTTATATATATATATAATTTATTATGTATACATCTATGATTATGTTTTAATTATGATCAATTCATTCATTTGTATAAATTATATGAATGGATTAAAGTTGAGATTTGTAAAAAAAAAATATAATTATTTAGATGCAACTTCAGCCTCATTTGATTGATTGATGCTTATGTTCTAAATCATATCAATCAATTATGTTGTGAGCCTGAGATCACAAAAAATTCTAATTGAGTCAAAATCTTAGGACTGGGCTTTGATTAGAGCTTCATAGGTCAATTTGAGCTATGTCAAACTGGTTTGTGACTATAGTTTATATATTAATATTAAGATCATATTTTAATTTTATAAATAAATAAATAAATAAATAAAATATGCATATATTATTATAATTGATTGCAAAATTTGTATATCAAAGGTTTTATTGAATAATTAAAGGTTAATCAAATAAGAAAATTGATTTGACTCGTATAAAGCTTGAATGGTTACTAAGCAACTAACATTAGCTTGGTTTGAAAAAAAAAGTACTTTAAAAATGTATAAAAGAAAATTAAGTTTTGATGAGAAATGTTTAACTGAAATGGAAATTGGAAAAACTTTTTTTTTTGAAAAAAATGTTTTAAAACCTGTACGGTACGAGAAGTTTTAGAAATTACTTCAAAAAAAAGGTTTTAAATAAATGCTAAATATATACAATGTGATGTTAGTTTTGATCTTGCTTAATGGCTTAAGTTTTTTTCATTTCAAAGTTACTTTTAATAAGCGATTTTATAAAGCTTAAAACTCTTTTGTTGATTGCAACTCAAATTTCATATGAATTACAATTTCATGAAATTTTATTTTATAAATTATTAAATTATATAATAAATTAAATTCTATTATTCCAATTATCTTACTATAAACAAATTTTCCTATAATGAAAAGCAATAAAGAACACACAAATGAGCAAGGAGGCCAATAAAAAGAAGATTAACCATTGATTATGGTCGAGGCAAGAGAAATAAGAGAGGCTGTTGTGTGGACCTATGAGTTGGACAGGCCACATTTGTTTGATTCCCAAACAAGTAGAACAAAATTTTTGGAAGGGATACGTAACACAAATGATATCGTAATTTGAAGTAAAGGAGTGGTGATGGCAAGAGAAAGGTGATGCTCATATGTTAAAATATCATTATACACCAGAGATCAAAGAGAATGAAGAATGATCATTGGGTGATGTTTTGAAAAAAATCAAATAATAATGAGTGATTTATAGCAAGCTTCTAAATGGAAGGATACAATAATAAGTTATCTTAATTAATTAATGATCAAGTAATTCTGTTTTTTATATTAGATATTATGGTCTTAAGATATTGATGATTCTTTTGAAAATGATAAAACTCACATGGGTAGATATAAAGCCAGTTAAAAGTACGATACCTTGATATAGTAAGTTTATAATATCATATTTGGTATTAAAGTTGATCATGTACTAATTCAATGTGGAATGAGGATGAACCAAGTAGAAATTAGTTAACTTATAACACATAGAATCGAAGAGAGAGAAGAGTGATTACCTTTATTGAGTGATATCTTGAAGAGGAATCACTGGATTATAAGTAGTTCTTGATAAACTTTTAAGCAAAAAGGTATAAAAAAAATTATCTCGTATTAACTATCATATTAACGAAGTGAATCTTAAGATATCGAAGACACTTTTAAGAACAACAAAACCTACTTAGCTTGAGTTGAGATGACCCAAGTGAATAATATTTTGATAACATGGATTCTTATATCTCAGTGATATCACATAGTTGAGATAATTGGTTAAATAATATTAAATAATTTCATAGAATTTCATTGATATCTTCTTTTAAAAAAGCATATTGACTTCATTTCTTGAATGATCCATATCACTTTTAAATCTATTGTATTAAAGAATTCCCTTTTTATGT
This sequence comes from Vanilla planifolia, assembly GCA_023846275.1. Taxonomy (NCBI): domain Eukaryota; kingdom Viridiplantae; phylum Streptophyta; class Magnoliopsida; order Asparagales; family Orchidaceae; genus Vanilla; species Vanilla planifolia. The sequence goes on along the minus strand of CM043875.1, from coordinate 43,642,765 downwards.
GGAAAAGACCTATGTCAATAATTATATGATGAGACCTAAATGTGACAACTATGCTGGCATTTAAATTATTGAGATGACCAATTAGAAAACTAGCATCAAAAGTAGCTAGATCAAACGTGAACAACTAAAGGGATCACATTTGCAGGTGGCACAAATTTTTGTTGTAGAGCAATTGTGGCAGGGAGAGCATTATTTTAAGTCACTCTCCATTAGTTTACAATTGTGCTATTGATAAATCCATAGAATATTGAAGGGTTTTTTATGGTTAAGCATGGTAAATTTTTACTGAGATTAAGACGAGCTAGAATCAAGCCAAATGGATGGTACTCACATATCTTTGACATGGAAAAATTCATTTCTTAGAATATGTTTTTTTTATAAATAAAGCTTTAATAATAATAATAAAATATAAGAAAATATGTCATCTTAATTTGATCAATAACATTATTTAAGTATATCAACATGAAGAGCTTTAAGAGACAAATCCAATAGCATTGAGTATATAATTTTTAAAAACCTAGAGAATTAGTTATGGATTTTTAAAATTTAGATATAATTGTAATTTTTTTAGTTTATGTGTATGATAGATTTAAAATTTCATAAGTTTTGGCTTAGCTTTATTCTATTTTATAAAGAATAGATCTACAAACATACGAATGTTTATTTACATCATGATAGATTTGTAATTTTAAAATTTTGACATAAAAGGAAATCAAGGTAAGGGAGCAAAAATTGTAATTAATAAATTTACAAGGTGACGTAGGAGCCTCCTGTGTTAGCTCACAAACACACACCCATTGGCATTGCACTTGTCCCATTCAAACATGAATCTATACTCAAACAAAATCCTATTTTAATTAGTCATATTTATCAACCATGAAGGTCAACTATAGTGCTCTATTTTTTGTGATTATTTTTATTACTTTTACTCTATTTTTCTAAGCATATTTTATAGTAAAAATATGTCATCATTGATGTCAATTCTTATGAGTGCTTCGCCTGCTATCGTTAATTATCTGTCATCACCTTATTGTATGCTGCTCCTGATTGTTGTCTCTTAGTTGCCCTACACCACCTGGTCGCCCACCATCACTAGACAGCCTGATGCTTCCAGACTGCTGTCATCTATCTCGTCCATTATTGAAATCTTAGTCACATCATCATTGACGTTTGATTATCATGTTGCATGATTGTTAATATCATTATTTTTTCATATATTTTTATATTTTGTATTTAATGTGGATGATCCATTTGGATTTTGGAATAATTTAACTTTAAAATTATTTTTTCTTATATCTACTTACAGTTAATATCTTGAATTTTAAAGATCTTTTTTGAATTTTTAAGTAATATAATTTTAAAATTATCTTTTCTTATTATTAACTTCTCATCTTTCTCATGCTTATATGTTTTTAATATACATTTAATATTTTTTATGCATAATTATTGAGTTTCTCTTCATCTATAGATAAGAGAGGCTCTCTTATTGTGATATTATTATTGATAAATAAAATTTTTCTTATTTATATACTTTTATTTTTGTGAATAAAGAGTGTGTATCCAACTCTAATTAAAGAGATTCTAACTTTCATTTCCCTTGTATGATATAAAGAATGAAAATGAGAGATTTTTCATTGGGAGAGTCAACAACCAAACAAATTCCATCTTCTTCCAAGGTCCTTAAGTATTCACCAGCCTTTTCACCCTCTCAACCAAACCAAAAAACCATTATCCTCCTCAACAAGACTCTTAATCTTAGTCTATTACCTTATTAACCCTTTAACCAAGCTTTCTCGTTAACCCAAACATCTACCTTGTCGACCTTTTTCCATCTTTAGTGCTCCACACATCAACTAAAGGAACTACATGCAATCTTCACAAAAAAGTATACTCTTTCTATAATTTTTATTTTTTAAATAATAATCTAAAGTAAGAGTTACTATTTTTTTATTAAAGTATTCTATATAGAGTTTATCTTAAATTTTTTATTTTATTTATGTGAAATTGGTTGTGATAAAACTATTTTGTAAAACTTTTTGCTTAACTCTTAACGTGTTGTCATCTACTATACTTAATAATCTATGCTACAAATTTGAAGATTAATATTAGAATAATTATAGAATAACACACATGTCGCCTAAACCTAATTAGTATATAATGTCTTTTAATATTTTTTAATAATTTATTAAACATCTTTGATATTATAGGCTCCAAATTATACTCTAATAGAAGTCTAATTTGTTATGCATGATAAGGTATTTAACAAAAATCTTAATTTAAAACCCATGTAAATAAGATTTTTGGATTCTCAAAGGTGGTAATGTGAGCAATTTAGCTAAATTTATATTTTCAATGATTCTCACTTTTGAAGAATTATGATGACTAGGATTACCAACAATTTTTCATGACTTATAAATAGGTTCAACAAGTCTAGCGATAAGCCATGACTAGGTGAGGGTGAAATCCAACCTATTCTTGAAATAAAAAACCCTCTAATTACTCTGGAATATTAAAAATTGAAAACAAATATTAAAATGGATTTTTAGGGATATTATTTCCATAAAATAGGTGCAACATGTTAAAACACAATATTTTTTTTCAAGATAGATATTTGTTTGGTACATGTGTGTGTGTGTAATATCAAACATAATATATTGGGTCATAGGATATGCATCTTTGAGTCATGTGTTTTTTGGGTACTAATTTTAATGTATTTGATCATAAGATATCGATCTTCATATTAAATATAAGTATAAAATTTTATATTGGATAATTTTTATGAATGTTGATAGGAGATCATTCACTAGTTAATATGAATAGATCCAAATGAAATAATGATTTAAAATGAATTGGGCCAAGTAATAATATAAAATATTAAAAACTAAATAAAAAAATTAACATTTATATTTGACTTTCTTCTAGTATATGCATAGCTTTTAGTATGATATTAAGCTTATTCATATGATTTATCATATCTTATGATATAATTTTTTATTTTTGTATCATATTTATTTATTTATATTTATATTTTATTTATTTTTAGTTATCTTATTAAATTTATTTTTTGAGATCAATCAATATCATTAGTACTTAAGTCATAGATTATGCATCCATAATATTGAGAGTTAAAATTTTGAGTACCATAAGAGAGAGCTACACTCCTTAGTGTGAGAATAGACAACATTTGATATGAGTTAGGTGTTATCAGTGGATGAAACATCGGTTTGAATTTTATACCTATTTTTATATATAACTTTATATATGAATATTTCATTTTGTTAATATTTTTATTTTAGTTATGTGACTTTATTTGATTAAAATTGCAGTAATTTTTCTCACGTTAGGCCCTTGTTTAGGGTTTTATATCATCATTAGATATTTTAATTATGCATAGTCTCTTTTTGTCTTATTAAATAAATAATGGAGTGAATCCTTATAAAAATAAAGAAAGAGAGACAATACATAAAAAAATGTATATATAATTGAAAAAATATCAATAACAAATGAGAGCTTTTCTCATTAGAGAAAATGCTGATAATTATTAAAAAAAATACAAATATTAGAAGTTTTATAGATCATAAGGGTATTAACCTTTAAGATGGTATCTATGAACAAATTTAGATAAAAAATTAGTTATAATTAATTATAGATGATTGCAATAATTATAATTATCCAATTATTTGAATTTTTTTTAGAACTATTGCTTTGCTAAAAAGTAGGTTGGAGGTTATTTGGAATTCGATCTAAAGACTTGTTGGGATAAGAGTGAAATAAAAATATTTTATTGCCTAAGTTTAATGTTTAATATTAAATTACATCTAATATAATTTGATTATTAAAATAATATATGTATTATGGGTATAATCCTAAGTTAACATAAACTTAATTTGATACAAGAACAATGCAAAAGATTTTTTTGGCTCAAAATAAAGAAAACATTATAAACTAAACAAAAAACAAATATTTTTATATAAAAATTACAAAATCTCTCTTTCATTTAACATAATACCAATTCAAAAAGACAAATAAAGAATCATATACTAAAAAAAGATATCAACCATCGCTATACAAATATTAAATTAAAATATAAGATGTGACAAATAATTTTTTTTAATTTAAAAATTGTTATAGATGAGAGCTTTATTTTGAGTGATCATTGAAAGGCTAATATTGTCGTAAGATAAATAAAACAAATAATATGCTAATAATTTAGATGTATTACATATAATAATCATGGTTTTGATATTTTTTTGCTTTCTAAAATTCTTTAGTGATATTTTGTTTGATGTTTTAAATTTTATAATTTTTAATAAAATTGAAAATGTGATCATTTATTGCTGATTCATAAATTCACTTAAAATTCAAAATTAAAATTGTCATTTGTTAAAAATTTATATGCATTAAATTATCATCATTTCTAATTGAATGGGAAATCACTTTATTGGCGTTGGTCAAATTCATTAGTAATTAACAAATAATAACCTTTTTGTTCAAAGTCAAAAAGATAAATGTTAAAAAAATAAAATAAAACAAAAAATTTAAATATATTGTCTATCAAATAAAAAAATTAATATAGAGTTGTAATTTTAAAATTTTTAAATTGATGAATTTAATATTAACAGGAAATTTTTAATGACATATGGACGTTTATTATTTTCCGGATATAAAATTAAAATGTGTAATAAAAAAACAATAGACTTACAAGTTTCCTTTTAATTATAGAGCGAAAAATGTATTTATAATTCTCACTTTATTAAAAAATAAAATCAAAAAATATTTTTAAAATAGGGTATTAAATGCATATTTTTTTAATCGTATTTAGTTATATATTTGATTTTCGTTTAACTAAATTAGTGCAAAAGAAAATAAAATAAATTTAAGAAAACAAAAAAACGGTAAACACGAACGCCACTTGGTCCTCTATGCCCTTTCCGCTCTACTTCCCGTTAGCCGGATTCCAATCGGTCGTCGTCGTCGTCCTCCGTCAGTCTCCGCGCGCCGTCCATCACTTCATTGCTTATCCTGTTCGCATACCCTACAAATCCGACGCTCACTCGCTAATCGATGAGATGGATCGATTCTATTCATATAAAAGGTGAAGACAAAATTGCCATCGGTCTTTGGCCGTCCGACCTCGGCGGCTAAATCCGAACTGCTTCTTCTCCATCTGTTTGGATTCCATTGAATTAGAAAACTTTGGGTGGACATTTCTGTTTTCTGCCGTGGTTTGGCTCCGATGTTCTCCGTGGCTTCCCGATCGTCGGTGTTCTGACGCCGTCGTGGACGATGTCGGGTGCCGGCCAGGCTGTGGAGCAGCGGGTCTCCGCATTCCCGGCCAAGGAGGCGGCGACAGCAGCTGTAGATGGCGAGAAGCAGCGGCAACCCCCTGGCGGTGGGTGCAATCCCGTCAAGAAGCCAGGTCCCGTTTCCATGGACCATGTGCTTCTTGCTCTCAGGGAGACTAGGGACGAGAGGGAGTTGCGGATCCGTAGTCTTTTTAACTTCTTTGACACTAACGGCGTTGGATACCTCGACTACGCTCAGATCGAAGGTGGCCTTTCGGCTCTTTGCATTCCCGCGGAGTACAAGTACGCCAGGGATCTCCTCAAGGTCTGTGACGCTAACCGAGATGGAAGGGTTGATTACCAGGAATTCAGGCGCTACATGGATGACAAGGAGCTGGAGCTTTATCGTATTTTCCAGGCTATTGATGTCGAGCACAATGGGTGCATCTTGCCCGAGGAACTTTGGGATGCACTTGTCAAAGCAGGTAATAGGATGATATGAGTAGGCATAATTACGCAAAATCGCTAAAGCTTGTTTTTTTGTTAGATTACAGTGGATCTGTAGTTAGAAACTTATACAATCAATCATCATTAGGTTATTTGCTGTTGTGACCTCTGAAAGGTTATTTGCTCCTTTACTTTGTTAATTTTGATATGATTAAAGATCCATCTGTGTGATCTTAGAAGTTTAATGTGGTTCCAGGCTTCTAGCTATAGGTAGGTTATCTAGGAGGTTCTGTTTCTAGGGAAATCTCCTATTCAACCTTTTGACATAGATTGCTTCTCCTCAATACTAATCAACTTTTTCATTTCTAGTATTGCATTCCCACCCAAAATAAACTGTATTTGACAGTCGATGTCACACTTTATGAAGGAACCAACATCAAATTTTCGTTCTCTTATTTGTTTATTCTAAATGTCTGGCTAATTAGGATTCAGTACTTTCTTTAGAGTGGTCATTAAGCTAATGCTTTTCATAAATAAATGAAATTACTGATTTCACACACAAGTGTAATCCACACTTTGTGTTAGCCGGAATATCATACTTCATGCAAGCTTTGAATAATCTTTATCAAGTATTCTGCATTGGTGAATGCTTAGAATTACAGTGAGTTTATTATGCTCTAATTTCTCTTTCCTCTGGGCTATGGTGTTTAGGAATTGAGAAGTAGAAGTGATTGACGTATGCAAAAATGTTCATTAGTCCATCTAAGTTAAAAAATTATATCAAACTGACATCATCTCATAAATTCTCGTGCTAAAATTTTTTGGTTTGTTTTTTAATTTATATGTTGTTATTCCTTTGTTTGGTTTTTCTATCTATGCAATTTAACCAACTTCTACATTTTTGTTTTCAGTTCCTTTTCAATTTTTTTGGCTTCCAACTTTTGATTGTGCAAAAATCCAACTTTTGGATTCTGGGTTTGATCTTTAAAGAAAAATCCAAACAATACATTTGGTTTTTGCAAAGGTGGTGTTTTTTCAGATAAATTTGGTTTTTGTCAGGGTTTTGGTTGATCCAGTTTAAAACTATGCAGAACCCAGGACCGATTAGCTCTTTCACTTACCAAACCAAATCGACCTAATGCTCAACTGAGGATACATGTGCTAGGCCTAGAAGGTATTTATTAAATTGAAGTTCTCAAATCGTAAGGGAACCTAGGATGTTTTCTTTTTTCCTTCAAGTATTTAACCATATGGGAAACTACTTTGACATTATAGTAGCTCTGGTGGAGACACTACCTTTTTTTGAACTTGGTTAGTTCAATCTCTTCAATATTCCAGATGAAGCCTATTTTTTATGGTTTCCATGCATGTTATTATTCTTCCTTTCCTCCAAGATTGAAGAAAAATGAAATATTTGTTTGAAAGGGAGCAAGCCATGGCTATTTTCCATTCAGATAATTGATACATGTTCTGTTTCATTGCTTGTGCTGGTGGATGTGAATTGTGTATTCAGAAGATTGCCATTTAGACTTCTTACCTAGTTGTGATCCTACAAGTTTAAAACCTGTTTGTGCTAACTTTTTCTTTAAAATTTCAGCAAAATCACAAGTGCTTGAATTGTTTGTTTTTCTCTTAAAAGAAATATATAAACATGGTATTTTGCCACTTTTCACTAGATGCTGGTACATGATACGATGAAGTCTAAAATCTTGGACTTTTGTAAGTAATATTGATCATTTGAGACTGCTGGTTTTTGCATGTGACATTTGATTGGAAACATTATGCATTCGCCCCTCTTAGTGCATTGTTATCCTAGGTTACAAGGAGCTAATAAACATTTGTCAACACTCAATAGTCAATTAACGTAGGATAACCTGATGTTTTCAAAGAGGACTTGATTGTACAAAGAGCTTTGTGAAAGAAACGAAGGTTCAATCTTTTGTGGTTAGTTTCCTTTAAATTGTTTTTTGTTGTCAGATCATTGCCTTGCAAATAAAGTTATCATTGGTGCAAATGAAGTTATAACTATAAGTAGTTCTCAGAAAGAAAGAAAAAAGTCCACAAAATCATGTAAAACCCTAATAGAAGTTTCTCTCAATGTCCTATCTGGTTTATGTAACTTTGTCTTACACAGGAATTGAGATTGACGATGAAGAGCTAGCCCGCTTTGTGGAGCATGTTGACAAGGACAACAATGGAATCATAACTTTTGAAGAGTGGAGAGACTTTCTTCTGCTTTATCCACACGAGGCAACCATTGAGAACATTTACCATTATTGGGAAAGGGTTTGCCTTGTGGACATTGGCGAACAGGCTGTTATTCCTGAAGGGATCAGCAAACATGTGAATGCAAGTAAGTATCTTATTGCTGGTGGAGTGGCTGGAGCTACTTCTCGTACAGCAACTGCTCCTCTTGACCGTCTTAAAGTGGTGATGCAAGTGCAGACAAAATGTGCCAAAATAATTCCAGCAATAAAGGACATTTGGGGAGAAGGACGTTTATTGGGATTTTTTCGGGGGAATGGCTTGAATGTGATGAAGGTTGCTCCTGAGAGCGCAATTAGATTTTATGCCTATGAAACACTAAAAGAATTCATTGTAAGGGTCAAAGGAGAAGAAAAGAGTGACATTGGTGCTTCTGGACGCCTTATGGCTGGTGGCATTGCAGGAGCTGTTGCACAGACTGCAATTTACCCTATGGATCTCATAAAGACACGATTGCAAACTTATGCTTGTGATGGTGGGAATGTCCCAAAGCTCGTTACACTGTCCAAAAATATATGGATGCAAGAAGGACCTCAAGCCTTTTACAGAGGTCTTGTTCCTTCACTCCTGGGTATGATCCCATATGCTGGAATAGATCTTGCTGCATATGAGTCCCTAAAAGAAATGTCTAAGCAATACGTTCTTAAGGATAGTGGTAAGGTTTTTTTATCTAGTATTGTAGTTTTCTCTTTGATCTTTTTCTTTTATTTTTGTAAGATAGGTATGTTTTCTGAAGAAGTTTTAAGATCCCCAACAGCTCACAACAAACCTATTCTCATGATGATGGATCACTACCACCTTTGCAGCTGTTTGATGGTATCTTTTCTTAACCATTTTTCATATTCTGAAGTGTTTTCCCATGATGCAGAACCGGGTCCGCTCGTGCAGTTGGGCTGTGGTACAATATCAGGAGCTCTTGGGGCTACATGCGTTTATCCCTTACAGGTTATTAGAACAAGGTAATCTTTTGTTCTGACTTGGTTTGTTCTCTTATCATGCATGTAATTGTATCCTTTCTGTTTGATTCCATCCCTTCTTTAGGTTTACAGCTTTATATGACCTTTGTTGTTGTCATCTCTTGCAGAATGCAAGCCCAACGAGCTGATTCAGCTAGTGCATATAAAGGAATGTCTGATGTATTCTGGAGAACCCTCCAGCATGAAGGTGTTTCAGGGTTCTACAAAGGATTGTTTCCAAATTTGCTCAAAGTGGTGCCATCAGCTAGTATTACTTATCTAGTTTACGAAACGATGAAGAAAAGCCTTTCTCTTGATTGAAAGGAAAGTATATATTAATATCCATTGAACTAGTATGACTGACTATAGAGTTTGATGATGACGAAGGAGGATAAAGGAGGTTTTTGTCATTTTTCTGTTTATGTTATATGGTGGTTTACTTCTGGTATAAAGTTGAACATCTGTTTAGCAGATTTCTGCTCTGCAATATTTTTTTGAAATCAATAAAGATTCACACATAAAGGTGGTTTTCAGGAACTGGCACTGATCTTTCAGGTATATTCTCCTTCTCTGCAAGATTACTATTTGAACTTTATCTTATGATTAAAGAAAAGAATCACTGATAAATCTCTCAGCAAACCCATCAAAAGAGATGTTTGGTAGAATATCCTTTCAATTTATTTATATTAGACCTGCTTCTCCATATCCAACTGAAGAAAGTAGCTATTTGCCAAAAGTTTGTTTCCTGTTTCCTGCTTTCTTAATTGTTGTTTTTCTCCTTGTGCTTAGGAGCCTTTTCTCTCCAGTTAAAGACATTTCTCATCGTGCTATTGTTTCCAGATTCTCTTCTACAACTGAGACTCTGTTACAGGTTCAGTTTCTACAGATTGAGCATATCTTATCCTCCTGTTTCATTGTTTCAATTGGTTTGCTTATTGCTTTCCCATTGTCTTCATCCTTTTTAGAACGCTTTTCTTATTTAACATTAGTTTTTGGCTTGGAATTATTGGCTCTCCAGTTGTTTTATGTAATGATATTAAATTAGTTGGTAATCTCATCAATTGAGCACGTTTATTGTCTATCAATTGTTATTATTTGAACACTTCTTAAGTTTGTCTTTAATATAATACAAGAAAAAAAGTTTAACCCAAAAATTAGAATTGTCAAACAAATACAAGGTTTATGTTTGATCGAAAAAGCAAACTATTGAAACAATTTCAATGGAAACTAAGTGGAGGTTTGGCTAACCAAAAATAAATTTGAGAAATAAGATTACAATTATGTTTAATAATTTATTGCTGAAAAATATTATTTTGAAAAAATAAAATTCCTTAACTAATTGGTATCGAACATTTACTAAATTAAACAAAGGAAAAAAGGAAATATAATAAAATTCGATGATGTAAGGAAGAAAAATAAGGAATATTCTGAAAGGAATAAAAGAAGGGTTGGCTACAGACACCTGGGTTACACCTGTTTTCAAGCTCACCTTTGGCCGGCTTTTCTTTGTCGTAGGTAACATTAAATATAAAGTAGGGGGGCAATTTCGGAATAAAAAACATGTAGGCCTTATAAAAAAAACATAAGTTGCACGATAATATGTAGCATCCTGCTTCTGCTTTAGTTCAACACTTTACCGAATTGACGACCTGAGGAGAAAAGTTTAATAATTTATTATTGATGTAAGATACAGAAGAGGGAACCATTTGTAGTTTTAGCTGAGATAATTGATGCTGAAGTACACAAAAACAATGAAATGTATACCTGCATACAGCTCTAATCAAGCTGGTAAAACTAATTGCTTTGGTGGCTTTAAGAAGGAGAGTTGCCATTTGGCTAATTGATATTAAAATGTTATTTCATAACCCAAAAAATATAAAAAGTTTATAGAACTGTTATAGTTTATTTCTTTACATTAAAATTCTTTGTTGTTATTGTATGTTACACTTTCATGCATGAGTTGCCATAAAAGTAATATAGAATATTAACTGCAGTTTAGTTATAGGGATTACAATTTTAGCTATTAGAGGGTATTTTGAATCTCATGTATCTACAAATAATGTGATTACAATTAAAAATGTTATCGGATTGGTTCTATGATGTTTCAAATTCAAAAACCTAGACAGAATGATTAAAGGCCATCACTATGATTAGATGAATCTTTCAGAAGGATTTTCTTTTTTGTAAAATATAATCCTTTTGAGTGAGATAATCTAATCAAATTTTTTAGATTTAAACCCAAATTTATTTGGATGTCATCTTTGTTAACCCACATTTTTTTATTTTGTAGTTTAATTATTTAATCTAAAGAAAAACATAGACCATCATAAAACCCAAAAGGCCAAAGGGAGGGGGTGATTGGGTTGATGAGATTAAGAATTTTTCTTGAGGTTAACAGAGAATAGATCAACTTAACCCAATTTTTATCTCATTCCAAATAAGTTCTTAGATTTCATGCACATGCTAATCCTTCATTTCCTTCTCTCTTTCTCTCTCCTTAATGTTTTCTAAGATATAGTTGTTCTTTTTCACATGATAGTACCCAAACATTTCACATCTACGAACACATTCCCACCATCAAGTGGTTACTACAGACCATAATGATGACGAGAAGGCAAAAGGTTGTTGGTCGGCTGCCATAAGAGGAAGATAACCTCTTTAGAGGTAAGCCATTGAAGGGCAAGAGCATATGAGCGGGACAAAGGGAACAGAAATGAGGGAAATTTAGCATTACCTTTTATTGCAGCTGCAAAGCCTTTGTGAGAGGACATTTTATTCTTCAAGCTCAAATTTGAAAGCGATCCCATCTTTTTCTCCTTCAAAAGTTAAGCTAACAACCCCCTCCATTGTTTTCTCCTCTACTAGTTAAGCTAAAAAGTTTTTAACGTCACCAAGCGCAATACAACTTTGTTATGGTGTGAAGCTTAATATAGGATTACAATATTCATATGAATATGAAGGATCATTATTTTATCATTGTTATGTAAGACATAATCTTATAAACATAATATACATATTAAGAATATGACAAATGTAAGTAACATTGTAGATGTTTATATACATACAAAAGCTTATAATATAGAGGTATTAGATCACAATTCAAACATGATTTTAACAATAGTAGTCTGACAAGTAGTTTGACATAGGCATATGACATGATACAACATTTTCATTGATGACTTATTAATGAATCATGTTTTGATGCCTACATGTGAAAGCTATTTTTTTAAGAGATATACATGCAAAAGATTATTGTTGAAATAAAATAAATATGTTTGAAATAAGAACTTTAATCTTCTTTCTCCCTTTCTCAAGGCTAACAAGCGTGTGTTTGTTACAACCACCACAACAATAAAATTGTAAGAGAAGCTTTGTAATCATTTTTCAAAGTTCTACTAAAGATCTTTTTGAAAATAATAGTGGTTCTATAAGTTTGAATTCCACATAACTCTTTATACCTCACTTCTTTTTATGTTCTATTTAGTCTTTCGTAGTTTTCTTTATTTGGAAGTGTATTGTGGTTACGGCATTTCTTGCATTGTAACTTCAGTGATAATCGATTTAGTCATAGATAAATAAGTATGAAATGTTTATAATAGTGGTCTTCTCAAAGAATTATTTCCCAACAAAGATTGACAGATTTGCTTTATCAAGTTGGCTAATAATAGAAAGGTTCTAGTTTGGTCAGCTCATTATCTTGTTACAAATTGTCAAATGAAAAACCAATACTCCATCTTCGGTAATTGTTTAGTCAATGTTTGAACTACAAATGATAGCCAGTTTGGGTCTATTGGTTCATATTGGCAGGAGCTTCCTTCTTGAATGAGGAATAGTCACAATTAGTGATTGTGATAGCAAAGTTGAGCAACTTAAGTTACCAAGATCTTCTAATACTTTGATAATCTAATGACTTGACCACAATTTCAAATACTCTCAAATCTTGGTCCTTATTAGACAAAATTTCAAATAATGACATCTACCTTTGGATATCTAATTGTTAATCAAATCAAACAATTCCTCTACAACTATTAATTAATTTAGATACCATGCCTCATTTGTGCCAAGCAACTAGCATTGCACAAAATAAACATTAACATAGTGATCATAATGCTGCCCAGATTACAAATAAGAGAGTTAAATGCATCAGGCTTCCAATTGGTTCCATGAGCCTATTCATTTAGAATGCATCTTAAATAATCCCTAACCTCATAGATCGCATGATCCTGTCTCCGACTTGCCAAATATCAAATAGCGGTTGTTTGCGACATTGTCATATGCAAAATCTCTCATGAACCTACAAAAGCCCAGGTATCAAACCAGTGTTAACAATTTATAGGCACATTAAATTTCCAAAAACACTTCTCTTGTGAGAAAGAAAGAAAAAAACTATTACAGAGGCACCAAATTAAGCAATTGCGCTAGTAGAGGAAAAGGAAGGTCGAGATACTCCATTATCCTTCTCAAAGCTTCTGATTTGATGTATGACCTGTAAAGAATCACTATGAGGTATTGCATGAGAAAAGTTTACATCCATCATCACTACAAAACGAAGCTGTCTGAATCAAAGGATGGAGAGCAACGATTACCTATCCTTTTCAACCAAAACCATGCTGGAAATATCATCAGGTGATCTTCCAGATCTTACCAAAAGCTTTCTTCCAGCTTGACTCTGAAGTGGTTCGTACCTGATTCTTCTGCTCTTCTTTAAGAGACAAATCAGTAGAAAAGAGGAGAAAGAAAAAAAATGTAACTTTGCCAAAAAGTAGACGTGCAATCTAAACTGAATAAATATGCATCAAATCAAAACCAAAGCTGATTGATCTGTTCTGGTTTGGATTTAATTTTTTGTTAGCATTTATTTATTTTGGAGAAACACGATTTCAGTCTGATTCAAGATTATTGTTGAAAAGGACGCATTTGGAATTGGAATTTATTGCCGGTTCTAAAATGCAACATCAAATGATACGGGGGAAGTAGATCCGTATAACCTGTTTCGGTCGTTGTTCGTGACGAATCGAACGCCACCATTGCACATGTTGCACACACCTAGCACATGGTTAGCGCAAAAGAGGAGTAGGGCATCTCACTGAGTAAAACAAACAAACAGGTTGTGGGCAAAGAGCCGAACATGGTCGTACCATCGAAGAGCAGGATGGGTCTTGCATCGCCTTGAAAGAACTCGTCATCGGTGGTTTCCCCCCTGTCGGAGGCGGACAAGGACGGTAGCAGACCGGTGGAGGCCCGGCGGCCTCGTGTGGTTCTCACGACTGGAGCTGCGATGCCCAACAGCGGGAGCGGCCCTCTTCGGAGTAGCAAAGCCATGTAAGGCTTCGAAGGGAGGGGAAGAACACAAAAAGTTTTCTTTTGTTGGGTGGAAGAGAAGAAGCCAAGTAAATGAGATATATTCAATTCAATGTCGTCAATTTTCCATCATTTTAAGATATTCTTACATGGAGTTCCAACTGTACACTTGTAAAACTTTAAGCTTTCATGTAATTTTTAATCATTTGAGCTGAGCTCAAACAAGATTAATATACCGCAAAGTAAAACTCTAAATAATGTAACGGGAAAGAAGATATAAAAAAAGGGAGATAATTAGTTCATGTGACAATCTTAACTTGAAGTATAGCCTTTGTTAGAAGATATCAAACAAATATTTATATCTTGATTTGTGCAAAATTAGTTGAGGAAGTAAGATATGTTAAGGATTTTTTTTAACATGTTGGTCATTTGTGTTTTAACTATTTAACGTTTGATTTGAGACTAGAGGTAGAATAGATCAAGTTTTAAAAAATTGTAGTCATTTATTTTTTTTTTTTGTATTATATATACATGAATAATATATTATATGTTGAAACCTAATGTACTATATATCAAATGATACAGACGATATACTCAGTATAAGAATAGGATTGAACTTTTCTAAAAAAAACAAATGATATTTTAGTATTTTAACATATCGTATACTAGGCTTATGTAAGGTCTTTGAAATAGTATGTTTAGGCTAAGAGCTAAAAGCAATTGAAGGCATATTAAATTCTTAAGAAAAATAGATACTATATTAGTATTTAGCATATTATATGTTTAGTTGAAGATGGGTGAGCTACGAACAATCCATATACATGGGAGAGTAATGTGTTGTAAACAATGTATTATTTGCTGAAGTCGATGTATTGTATATTAAGCTCAAGTATTAGAAGGAAGAAAAATTTCAAATGATTCTTTTTTTTTTTGAAAAGGATATATATTATATCAAAAGTGGCAATGCCACACAAGTTTTACAGTAAGATCCTCAAAGGGGATCAAACAAAAAATCAGACAGCATTAGTTTGAAGAGAGGCTGGGGAAGAGATCCCCCAGGAACCCAAACAAACTCATGACGACAAGCATCACGGGCAACCTAGTCAGCAGGCTCGTTCCCTTCCCTATGGATGTGAGAGAACCGGAGAGCCTCCATATCCCTAACATACTAAAGAGTACCAATTAACACCCCCTCCCCATTGGGGTTGGTAACCATATCCCGAGCCACCTGAAGTGCAATCATCGAATCAGACTGGATCTCCACGACGCGATACTAGGGAAGGGATCCCCTAAGAAGGTCGAATGCCAAACGAATGGCCTGGACCTCCATCATGTCAGCTGCTACTGAGATCATCCTCTTGCCCGCCACAATGAGAGGTCTGCCCAAGCAGTCTCTCACAACAACACCAAGTCCAACAATGGAGTCACCAACCACAGCATCACAATTGACTTTAATCTATCCCATTGGGGGGCGGGGAAACCAGCCATGCGTAACAAGCAAATCCGAAGACCTGCCAGGATTCCTGCTGGAGAGAAATGAATAGACGAGATGCCTCCTGAGAGCCGTGCTTACCTCGAACCTGATCGTCCGTGACAACGAGCAGGGTGTGGGCACGTGGCAGTTATGTTTGAACGCATTTCTCCTCAACCAAATGTAGTACATAGTAGTGGCAAGCATTGCCACGTGATGTACCCTGACGTTGCGCCGTGCAGCAGGAGACCCCATAAGCCGGAAAAGCATGTCCAAAATTCTGAATCCGGACGCCGCACTCGTGGGCCAACCCAGCTCTAGCAGCATGTGACGTGCATGGCTGGCAGCCCACATGTCATGGGCACGCGAGCAGTCCCACAGCGCGTGCTGTAGGGACTCCGCCTCCGTGCAGCCAAAGGGACACAAGGAATCCCGACCAATTCCCTGGTGAGCCATCCACATCGTTGTAGGCAGAAAATCGCCGGCAGCCCGCCAAATGAAAACCCGGACCCTCGGCAGCACCTTTAATTTCCAGATTTGCCCCATGATCTCATCAGAGCGCCAGCCACCACCCCTTGCGGAAGACCACTCGCTGCACTTGATATGCACGTAGATCCGGCCGCTGTGAGCCTTTGCCTTCTCTTTGGAGCAAGATGTCCTGAACTGAATCCCGAGGGCGCGGAAGATGCAAAATTCTGTCAATGAGCTCCGCGCCCGCCCAGTTGGAGATCGCCTCGACATCCCAGACGTCGTCGGCCCTGATGCACTCAGCAACACTTTCAGGCCAGCAGATGAGCATACTAATGAACGCTAGCCAGCAGCTAATAGGGAGAACACCGAGCCAGTTATCCTCCGCAAACCTCACCCCCCCCCCCAGCCGTCGCCAATGCGCCACACAAAGCACGAAATCGTCGCCCGCATAGCTTCCACGATCATCTTGCACACAGCAGGGGCCTTCCGGGGTACCTTCATCAGCGAGTCGTTGAACCCATACTTCCTCCTCATGATATCTACCCATAAGCCCGCATCACGCCCAAGGATACGCTTACAGTTCCCCATGTCCAAGGCCTAGTGCCAAATGCGAAGATCCCGAAGGCCAAGCCCTTCGGCCGCCCTCGGCATAGTCACGCAATCCCAAGACGCGTAGTGCAGCGCCTGCGCATTACTCGTGCCACCCCCAAAGGAATTGTGTTATGCGTCGTCAATATCAGCAATAATCCCTGCCGGCACCTTACAGTGCCGCAAGATGTGGTTAGGGATGACGCACAAAACAGAGGACGCCAACGCTGCCCTGCCCGCAAGTGACAGCACCCGGGCGCGCCAGCTAATCACCGTAGTGTCGATCCTTTGGATGAGGAAGCTCATATCATGTTTGGTCAAACGCCGCGTAGTAATTGGAACCCCCAGATACGTCAGGGTCCGGCCAAGATCGATGCCAAGCTTCCGAGAAATGAGGCGGGACTTCTTCTTGCTGAATTTATCGCTGAAGTAAACGTTGGACTTGGAGAAGTTAACCTTCAAGCCAGCGCTGTCCCCGAAGGCCCACAGAATGCGACAAACAGTGCTCGCAACCTCCCTTGATGCAAGAGCAAACACCATCACGTCATCCGCAAACAGGAGGTAGGAAACCCGCGGCGTGTGCATCCCCGGTCTAAACCCAAGCAACTGCCGGGATTCATATTCCCGCATCAGGCACGACAGATACTCCATGGCCATAACAAAGAGGAAGGGGGAAAGTGGGCAGCCCTGCCGGAGGCCCCGACGCGCCGCCACCCAAGGAAGCCGCGTGCCATTAATGAGAACACCAAACCTTGGACCAGAAATACACGTTGTGATCCACTCGCACCAAGTAACAGGGAAGAGCATTGCCTTCATAACCTCGAGCAGAAAGTCCCACCGAACCCTATCATAGGCCTGCTCCATGTCGACTTTCACTGACATGAGGCCGGAGGCGGCGGTACAGGAGCGCATCCTCGCTGCCATCTCCTGGGCTATGTTTATGTTATCCGAGATGCTCCTCCCGGGAACAAAAGCAACCTGTTTCTACGAAATAAGACTAGGCAGCAGCATTTTCAATCTGCCAACAAGAATTCGAGCCACCAATTTATAGATTGTATTGCATAAGCTGATCGGCCGGAAATGCTCCTGCCGGCAAGCGCCATGTTTCTTCGGAATAAGGACAACAAGGGTGTCCTTCCAGCCCTCCGGCAGTCTGCGCTCCTCAAAGAAAGCAAAGACAGCATTAATAATATCCCGCTGCGTAATGTTCCAATAGCCATTAACGAAGTCCATTGTGATTCCATCAATTCCCGGGGCGCGATTCCTTTTGATACCCCTTATAGCCACCAAAATTTCGTCTTTCGTAACCCTGCGGCAAAGACTAGAACCCAACTCATCGCTAATGGATCCCAGAAGTGAGGTAATTGGGGGCAGGGGCGTCTGGTTACCATCGCCCCATTTTCGTTCGAAATAGGCGAAGACAAGTCGCTTAATGCTGTCGGGAGAGTCCACAATGTTGCCGTCATCATCCCTCAAGTAGGTAATGCGATTCTCCCTTTTCCGAGCCGAGGCAGCAACGTGGAAGAACTTCGAGTTGCAATCACCAAGCTGCGCCCAGTGCACCTTGGCGCGCTGCCACCACCACTGTTCTTCGTGAGCACATCCTCGGTGAAAGGCAGCAACCATATTCCTAAGCCGCTTGTGGTCCTCCTCCAACAGACCCTCGCTCGACTCCCTCTTCTGAAGCTCGTCGATGTCCCGTTCCAACTCCCTGTTTCGATCAATAATATTCCCTACCTCCTCATGGCTCCATTTGCGCAGCGCCATCAGCGCGCGCTTAAATTTCGTCATCACAATCTCCATACCGTCACCCTTAGCATTTCTCCTCCAAGCCTTCTCCACCACCCGGAAAGATTGAGGGAAATCCAACTACACGCTGTCGAAGAGGGGTCTGCCAGAACGCTGCCAATGATCCCCACCTCCCACCTTAATCAGCTGATCCAAACCTAGCCTACTAAGTTGATGAACCGAACAACCAGGAAATGCCAGCAACCCAGCTGAGTTCATAATCCCCCGGTCCAGTCGCTCGAGGATGCGCGCACCACCCCGCTTCCCGTTGCTCCAAGTAAACCTATTGCCGGAGAAGCCCAAATCAACAAGTTGGAGCTCCTGCATAAGGTCCGCGAATTCCTGCTGATCCCTACCATAGATGAAACGCCGCCCACCACACTTTTCCTCCGGTGCCAAGACTAAATTAAAATCTCCAGCAACGAGAAGAGGTTCGTCGCCACCGTAAGAGTTCCGGACAGCATCCCAAGTGGCCCGACGCATATGGTGATGTTTGGGGCCATAAACAAAGAAACAAGTAATCATGCCGTCAGGTAGGATTTTGACTGTGCAAGCCATTGCCTGAGATGAAGCCGCAGTTACCTTAAGGTCCACCCCCTTCTTCCACAGAATAACGAAGCCCGCAGACAAGCCCTCCGAGGGGTAGGCCTCAAAGTCCCAGCCTCTCCCCAGGAGCCAATCTGCATCTTGTCTAGAAAACAACCGCGCTTTAGTCTCCATTAGCGCCACTATAGCGACATTCTGCTCACGGACCAGCCTGCGCAAATAGCCCCTGGACTTCTTCTTCTTGACGCCCCTTATATTCCACACTATAACATTCATAAATGATTATATCGTTAGAACAAGAAGCTGTAGCCGTGCCTCTACACCTCCCCGAACCTCCACCATCACCACCTGTGATGGCCGCTGCGCCCCACAAAGCGCAGCCATGGCCCGCCCTCTTAAGCCGTGCTGCCGCCCAGACTCATGGGCGTGTCCTTCTCTCGAGCCGCCATAGCCACGGGTAACTTTCCCCAGTCTCCGCCCCCACGGGCCACCCACTCCGCACCTTCCGCTGCCAGGCCCTGTTCTTCCGAGCCCGCTAGCTGTTGAGCACGGCTCCTAGATGGTGAACCCCGCCTGGGTCTGCTCGAGCCGGCACCTCTGGACGAGCCGGCATGCACCCGCCCACGAGTACGTTTGACATCTTTCCTGAGGCCATGGCTATCCGTGGCCGCCGGGCCACTCCGAGCAATAGCATCCATTTTCCTCCGTCTATGTTGAAATAGCATCCAAGGCCCTAATCCATGCGCCTCTTCTGTTACCTCGGGATGGTCCTCTCCTCCTTCCCTCTAGCCCCTGTTCCCGCTCCTTTCAGAACCTTCGCCGTCACCAGGTTGAGTCACCGCCTTCGACAGCTGCCCGTTGCAGTGGCTGGCTAAATGACCCACATGACCGCACGAGAAGCAAATCCTCGGCAGCCCCTCATATTCGAAACTTTGGTAGATTCTCTCATAGTCCCCGTTGAGCCAAACGCCCGGCTTCAAGGGTTTGGAGAGCTCCGTTCGTACGCAGACCCGAGCATAGGACGATCTCTCCATTGTCGCCGTCCACCCGTCAAGAAGAAATGGATCTCTTATAGCCTTCGCTATGCGTAAAATATTGTCCACATCCCAGTAAATCAGGGGCAAGCCAGGGAATCGCACCCAGATCGGCACGCACATCGCGTGGGAATCACCGGGTTTGAACTCATGTGACCAAGCATCCAGACCCATAGCCTGGCCCGCGATTTGCCACGGCCCCCCAAGCCATACATCATTCCGTTCCTTCATAGATTCGAAATGTAAGCAAAAGCAGTTTGAAGCCAGATCAAGCACTTTAAAATTTTTGTGGTGGCCTCAGCGTTTGAGCAGCACCCTAGTGATGATCGGGAAAGGTAGCGTGTTCCCATAAATTCGACCCACTAGGTCGAATTTGTGAAAATCTATTCGCCGTTGACAAGCTTCAGAAGAGACGAGGACCTCACCATCCTCAGCAATGTCAGGAATGGTCGCGGCACATTCCTTGACATCACTATTTGCCTGGCGCATGAAGGAATTCACCATGTTACCATTCTGATTATTGCGAGCTGTCAAAACCTCTCTAAAGCTGGCCTTGGCAGGCAAATTCTCCGCAGCCCTCTGCATCTCCGCATCTATGGTAAATTTGTTCGCCTCCGCTTCCACATCTCTCGTCACAGTGTCCTCGGCCTCCAATATGGCTTCTTTCCCTGAGAAGCCTCCAGCCTCCGAATTGATAGGAGGTGGGGGTCCCCCATCAGATGGCGTTCCTCCTTCAGACGATGAAGAAAAGCACTCCCGCACTAGGGAGTTGCTCGCGGTAGTCCTCGCACGTCGGCTGCTCCTCCGCAACATGCTTCCCGCCATCGAACGATCGATTAGGCTGCAAGGTCCGTGGCGCGACCTCGGGCACGAAGGGTCTGATGCACCGCAGGAACCTGAGCCAATCAATCCTGTCCCAGCTCACCCCGCGTGAACCAGAATTCAAATTCAAACACGAACCCGGTCCACGCACGAACGGTCGAACACCCCACGTGCCACTCACGCGTGGGCTGACAATTGCTGACCGTTGACCGTTGACTGCTGCTGCGTCTGAACAACACACCTCCACTCCCGGCCACGTTGTGTCGCCGGTCCCGCAGGCCCACCGCACGGCGCCACAGTCTCCGCCTCCGGTACCGTCACAAGGTTGGACGCTGCGCCCGAGTATACCTCGCCTTCCAACACCTCCCCACACCAGACGAGCCATGGCCACCTCCCAGCCCGCCGTCGCTCCTCAGTCTCCTCCTCCATGTGATAATATTTTCTTTTTGGCGTTAAGAAAATGCAAATCAAATGATTCATTTGGTTGCATGTATAGTAATATTGTAAATAAAGCATCATAGATTAGGTCACCACATAATACATTAAAAATAAAAGTGACTAAATTGAAGGGAATTTCAAATATTTTATACAACTTGCTTAAGAAGGCTTTATGTTATATTAAGCATGCATAATTGAGGAATTTTATAAGAAAAAAAAATGAAAGTTTTGAACACGATATGACAAGTATTGCATTTAAAAAAATTTATATTTTGATAACTATGATAAACCTTTTGTAGGCAATGAAAAGAAAAAAAAAATCTAAAAAATATTTTTAAAAACATCAATGAATAAATTAAATTAAATATAAAAAAATTTATTATAAGAGTCTTATATATGATGGATTACAATCTAAATAAAATAAAAATATTATTAAACAAAAAATATCATATAAATCTAATTGCTTAAAGCATAGTTCTATAAAAAAAAAATAACAATTAATAATATTGAAAAAAATAAGCAAATTAAAAGCTTATTTCACTATACTACCGTATACTAAAGTATTACAAAGGTATATCGATTCAAGATATGTCATATTTCTACAAAAATATTAGCATTATGCATCTTTGATGGAGAATTTCAAAATTCGCAATCCATTGGACACAAGAAGAATCAATGAGAACTAGAAGAAAAGCAAACTATTAATTAGTGAGAATTTTGATTTATATTAATTAAAACGTTAATAGCTTATCTCTCTAACAAAATGCAATAGTTAGAAACTTAAAGAATCAAAAATGCCTCCTAAATGCCCTAGGGAAGGTATTTTTACTTCAATCAAAGTCACGAAATTAGTTGAAAAATGCTAAGTGAGCTTTAAGACGATGATAATTGTGAAAAGAAAGAAAACCCACAAGGCTAAGGTAAAAAATTTCATCTAGGAGGAATTAATTAAGGTTTTTTTTTTTGTTTAATTATTATATTTAGTTATTGCCTAAGATGGCCTCTTCGTTTGTTAAGTGAACTTCAAAAGCCAAAAGGTTCCATTGATACACTTAAAACATAGGATTAACCACACAATAACCGAAGCCTTAATAAAATCAGGGCTCTTAACTACTTTCGGGTCGCACCCATCCGACACGAACCCAATACAAACTACCTGCTTTCCTTCCACCTCCTAACACTCGTCCCCTGCCGATGGCAGCCTAACCGTCTTGTTCTCCATCTTCAGCTCTTCTCCGGTGCCCCTCTGCCGGTCCCAGAAAGCACACCCCAGAAAAGCCACGAAGTTCACCGCACTCAACACAGCAAGAAGACCATAGAAGCAATCCAACCTCCCATCGTCGATGCTGTCACCCAGCCATCCCTTGCCGTCCCTGCCTCCAGTGATGGCCTTCACAATGGAAACCAGCAAGCTGCTGAGAAAGAACCCCAGCGAGATGGTCGAAAGGAACATCCCCGTGCTCATGGTCTTCATCCCTTTGGGCGATCGGGTTATGAAGAAATCAAGCTGTCCTGTATAGATGAAGGCCTCTCCGGCGCCCACCAGAAAGAACTGTGGGATCAGAATAAACACGCTGATGGGCAGAGCACTGCTGCCGTGCCTGCTTCTCGCTGCCGCCGCCGCCGCCAACGACTCGACTTTCCGGACCACTGCAAGCCTCTTCACCTCGACGAGTGAGGCCACCGCCATTCCCACCGCCGAGAGTGCGAGGCCGATAGCGATCTTTTGTAGGTTAGTGAATCCTGCGGAAGGTCAAATCGGCTCATAAAAGAGGCTACTTGTTTCTGTATGAGGCGGGATTCAAATATATACCTGGGGTTCCTCTTCTTCTCTTCCACCACAGCATCACCAGGCGATCATAGACAGACAAGGTGATCAGTATTGCCCCCACAAAGAAAACGGTGAGCGAACCCGCCGGAATTTCGAAGCTCCTCCCCAGGGAGCGATCCATGGTTGTGGCTTGCTCGACGGAGAAGGTGATCATCTGCGCATAGATGGTCCAGAAGAGTATCGTCGTGGCCCAAACTGGAAGCAATCCGACCACCATCTTCACTTCTTCCACCCTTGTCACCGAACAGAGTCTCCATGGGTTCACCCTCGAGCAATGCTCGCCCTTAGCCAAGTTGGTGTCTTCCCCTTCCACCACGATCGCCGCCTTGTCCAAGAAACTGCACAAAACTTAAAGATTGGAATTTCTTATCTTGCACTTGGAAACGGCTTTGAGATCGTACCTCAAACGATTGGTGTGATGGACTCTGTTTTCCTCCGGTTGGTCTTCGTACAAAGCGCTGACACTGCCGGGTTGATCAAGATTTCTCTTCCTAAGAGCAGCGATGACCACCTGAACGATGTGAACGACGGGGCTTCCGGAGCTCTTCTTGTACCTGTACCTCTTAGTCCCCGTCAAGAAGATTAGGATGGCGACGGCCATGGAGGCGCAGCATATGGCATAGGCCCAGCTCCGGCCGACCTGGTCTTGGATGTAGACGAGCACCGTGACGGCGAGCAGCGTTCCGGTGCTTATGAAGAGGAAGAAGCGGTTGAAGAAGTAGCTCATCTGCATCTTCTCCCTCTCGTCCCTCTCGTCGAACTGGTCGGTGCCAAAGCCCGAGACACTTGACTTGAGCCCGCCCGTCCCCACAGCGACGACGTAGAGGCAGATGTAGAACACCAGCATCTGAAAACCCGTGGCGCGCTTGCATTCCCAGCCGGCTGTGCAGGGCGGCGGTCGGAGCTGCGTCAGCCTCGTTGCAACTGTTAGCATTCCCGTCCCCTGTCACACAATCATTCAAGTAAACAAGCCCATTTCTCCAAAACAAGGCAGAAGCTGCACGAGAGTAATCAATCAAAGCAAAGCTTGCCATTGCTTGGACAACTGCAAAGATGGCTATGGTAAGGAATCTCCCCAAGAAGGAGTCAGCCAGGAAACCTCCGAACAAGGCCAGCATGAAGGAAACCCCCATGAAATCCGTCACCACGTTGGCCGACGCTGCGCTTGGAAGATGCATCGTCCCTATCAGATACGTGACGAGGTTCACCGCTATTCCCATTGTCGACAACCTCTCGCATATCTCTATAACTGCATCATGCACAGCCATCAATTCTTCCAATATTCAAAAAGGCGTTTCTTTGTCAAGCACATAACATTTAGATGTATGCAAGGATTATGAAACAAGAAACCAGTGAAGAAGAAACAAACCAAGGATTAAAGCGGCAGGGATCCAACCCCCAGTCTTATACTTATCCGCAGGGAACCCCTTGTAATCCACTGCATCCAACACCATCCAGCTCGCCTTCCCCTCCTACAAAAAACCCAAGAAAGATATCGATCAGTTTGACTACATGAGCAAGCAGTTCACACTCAAACACACCATTCCAGAAGTTTTCAACTCTTTTTTTGTGTCAGAGCGTGGAAGAGACGCAGAGAAGGGTTCGGTTGGCTACTGTTGGAAGACATGCTTGTTGCCGTTGCTTAAATAGATGGGAAGAAGGTGCGGAATCTATCTGTTGATGACCCGCAACGTCACAAGGCGCTGTTTCACCACTTCCATTTGAGAAATGCTCCATTAAAAGCAGCTTGAGAGAGATGGAGTATTCATGGTGATGATAACAATCGATTAATGTGGGGAGGGAGGAGAAAAATATGACATGGATATTTCAAGCTAAAGAAAACAGGAAGGGAATCTTAAAACGTGGTCGGCCTAGCTTGACGACGTCTTGGCCACACTCCATTGCCTCCGTTTGTCGACAGATACATTAGCTATGGGAGGGAAGACAGTAGAGCCACAATAATTGAAGGGTTTCTGTGCTCGAGCCGCCCCATCGGTCAATTTATGTACAGATTTCTTCTGACTTCAATAGTATTTTAATATTTAAATAGCAATGATTATGTGTGCTTTCTATAAAAAATAAATTGAAAATTAAAAAATGATTAAAGCTTTATTTATGATGTATTGTGGGCTAAAACAGGGATAAATGAATAAAAAATAATTGAAAAATCTATTGCTTGAAAATTAATTTTTATGTACATAATAGTTTTTGTATATTAGAAATCCATTTGTGTACATTTTGAATTTAAAAAATATATATTTAAATTTGAAAATAAGGTTTAAAATGAAAATTTATATTTTTAAAAAATAAAATTTTACTAGGTTTAAAAGAATAAATTATTTTTTAATATTATTTTGGATTATAGAATAATCTTTTATTTTTTGTATTTTTTTACCTCTTAAATTAAAAATATATTTTAAAATACAATTAAACAATGATCTAATTTTTTAAAAATTGATTTAAATATGATATACCAAACAACTTCAATTATTTTACATACTACATTCAATTAAATTCGTAAGATTCAATTAAAATTTATCTTAAATAAAATTAAATGGATATAAAGTAATTTTTGTATATATCTTGCCATTAGCCAATCAAGATTTGACACATCACTCCAAAATTGAGAAATCGTTATATAGAGATGAAAATCACCCAAATATATATATATATATATATTATATAGCTTAAGTGGGTGCCGTCATCCATATCTTAAAATCATTTCTTTCGTTCCAGTTTTGGACAAATAGAGGTCCCTTGATTTCCTTTAATATAGTGGCTAATATTGTATTGTTGATGCAGAACGCCATGCACCATGGAATAAAAGGTTAATTTAAATAAAAAAAAGTAAATAAATATTAAAAAGTAATCCACGTGGCACTTAAATACTTCTAATCGTACACGTGTGCCTTAATTATCTCTAATTGCGAACGAATGTCTCCTTTTGACTTTTATACATTCCTACACTGATTATTTTTCATGAGAAACTTTAGTTATGAATTGGATTCAAAGTCTCTTACATCTCTTTTTAATATATTAATTTAATTCGTTATTCAATATTTTCATTTTGTATATTTTTCAATTTTTTATAAAAAAAAATGAGTATTTTAATAAAAAAATTAATATCATATTTAAAAAACAAAAGTACAAAAACAAAAAGTATTTTTCAAAAATCTAAAGAGCAATTCTCTTGGCTTTTAAATATTATATGTTTTGAAAACATAATGCTTCCTATAATCTTTATTCACTTTCAATAATAATCATGCATAATTCAATAATCATATATTTAATATTTCTCATAAGTTTTTTTTTTCAAATATTACAACCAATATATCATTTTTTAGATTCTTGTTGATAAGTTTTTCTTAGAACATAAGCTCATTTAAAAACCTAAATTATTTTTTGAATTGATATATTTTTTTAAGATAATATAAAGATAATTATTTTTTTGTTTCTCATTTTCATTTCAAAATATTAATTACATTTATTAAAATGTTAAAATTTATATTCTCTTTTACATGATTTACTAATATACGACAATTTGTATAAAATATAAATTAAAGACATCGTAATTTTTAATCTTATAAAAATTATTCGAATTTTTCTAATGAATTCAAATATTAGAATCAAATTCTAATTTTACTACCCTCGTTGTCTTTTTTTTCAATTTGTTTGTGCCGAAGCACTAAAACTAAGTCCATGATGGGTTAATAATAAGAAACATTAAATTAAAGAGAAGCACCCAAAAAAATGAGTTATGCTTTACTTCAAAAGTTTTCAATCAAATAAGTGTGAGGTATAAAAATTAAATTAGGTCAATATCTCTTTTTTGAAATCCTTCTATTATATAAGAAAAAAGTGTTTCTAATATTACTTCATTATATAATTTAAGATCAAATAAATTATTATATTAATTCCTTCAATAATAAATAAATAAATAAATAAAAATTGATATATGAAGAGAAATCAAAAATTCTAATGATAACTATGAAATACCTGATCAATATTTGTGATAAAAATATAATTAGAAATTATTGATGGAAAAATAATGATATAGAAACATAATAAATTTATTAAGATCATAGAATACATGATAAGAATATAATATTTTTTATAAATTAAAATTGATTACAATTTAATTTTTAAAAATAAGATGAAACTAATCTATAAATGATTATGCATATTAAATAATATTTTACATTTTTTTTAAAAAAAATAATAATGAACTCTATGTAAGATTAATCAATTATAATCAAAATGCAATCATCCAATTCATATTAATGTAGTAAGTTCTTAAAATGATGAGAATTTTAAGATCTTATTTATTTTAACATTACTAATATCATGTCCCAAGTATCACAAGCTTTCTTTAATATATTCAAAAGTAGTAAGCAATGAATCACACATAAAATCTACTATTAAGAATTTAAAAAGAATTAAAAAAAATTATAAACCATGATTATTTTTCATTTTTTGAGAAACTTTAGTTATGAATTAGGATTCAAAGTATCTTATATCTCTTTTTAATATATTAATTTAATTCATTACTCAATATTTTCATTATGTATATTTTTTACTTTTTGATTAAAAAAAGAGTACTTTAATAAAAAAAACAATTAATATCATATTAAAAATCAACAGTACAAAAACAAAAAGTAGTTTTAAAAAAATATAAAGAGCAATTCTCTTGGTTTTAAAATATTATATTTTTTGAAATATAATTCTTCCTTCAATCTTTATTCTCTTTCAATAATAATAATAATGTATAATTCATTAATCATATATTTAATATTCCTAATAAATTTTTTATTTTTTGTCATTTAAAATTAAAAATATTAATTTCATTTATTAAAAATTTAATATTTATATTCGTTTTTACATGATTTACTAATATACAATAATTTGTGTAAAATATAAAATTGAGATGTCATAATCTTTTAATCTTATAAAAAAAACTTTCACAAAATTTTTAATTAATCAAAATATTGGAATCAAATTCTTATTTTACTTCCCTTATTTCCTTTTTTTCCAATTTGATTGTGCCAAAGCACTAATAGGAAGCCCATGATATAGTAATAGTAAGAAACTTTAAATTAAAGAGAAACATGCACAAAAAAAAGCAATGCTTAACTTCAAAAGTTTTCAATCCAATAAGTGTGAAGTATAAAAATAAAATTAGGTTTAATATCTCTTTTTGAAATCCTTCCATTATATAGGAAAAAAGTGTTTCTAATATTACTTCATCATATAATTTAAGATCAAATAAATTGTTATATTAATTCTTCATATAATAAATAAATAAATAAAAATTGATATATGAAGAGAGACCAAGACATCTAATGATAACTATATGATTAATATTTGTGATAAAAGTATAATAAAAAATTATCAATAAAAAATAATGATATAAAAACATAATAAATTTATTAAGATTATAATACAAAAATGAAAATATAATATTTTTATAAATTAAAATTGATTATAATTTAATTTTTAAAAATATGATAAAACTAATCAACAATGATTATGCATATTAAATAATATTTTACATTTTTTAAGAAAAACATTTAGTAATGAACTCTATGTAAGATCCATCAATTATAATCAAAATACAATCATCCAATTGATCTTAACTTAGTAAATATTTTCATTATTAAATATTTTCATTATGTATATTTTTAAATTTTTTGAATAAAAAAAATGAATGCTTTAATTAAAAAAATTAATATCATATTTAAAAAAATTTTAAGTATTTTTCAAAAATATAAAGAGCAATTCTCTTGGTTTTTAAATATTATATTTTTTTAAAAAATATAATTCTTCCTACAATCTTTATTCTCTTTCAATAATAATCTTGCATAATTCATTAATCATATATTTAATATTCCTCATAATTTTTTTATCTTTCAAATATTACAACCAAAGTATCATTCATTAGATTTTTGTTGATAAGTTTTTTTCAGAATATATGCTCGTTTTAAAAATATAAATTATTTTTGAAATTATTATATTTTTAAGACAATATAAAGATAATAATTATTTTTTTCTCATTTAAATTTCAAAATTATAATTTTGTTTATTAAAATTTTAAATTTATATTCCTTTTTACATAATTAACTAATATGCAAGAATTTGTATAAAACATAAATCAGTGATATCATAATTTCGTGATCTTATAAAAATTTTATCTCAAAATCTTTATTTAATTCAAATATTGGAATCAAATTCCCATTTTACTTCCTTTATTTCCTTTTTTTCAATTTGATTGTGCCTAAGCACCAACACTAAGTCCTTAATGGTTTAGTAACAACCAACTTTAAATCAAAGAGAAGCATGCAAAAAATGTGTAAAGCAACAATGCTTTACTTCAAAAGATTCAATCCAATGGGTTCAATATATCTTCTTTGAAATCCTTCCACTATATATGAAAATAGTGTTCTAATATTACTTATTTATATAATTTAAGACCAAATAAATTATTATATTAATTCCTCTTATAATAAATAAAAAAAAATTGATATATGAATACACGTCAAGACATCTAATGATAACTATGAAGTGCCTAATTAATATTTGTGATAAAAGTATAATAAGAAATTATCATTGAAAAAATAATGATGCAAAAACATAAGAAATTTATTAATATTAGAATACATGATAAGAATATAATATTTTTATAAATTAAAAATTGATTAAAATTTAATTTTTAAAAATACGATGAAATTATTCTATAATGATTATGCATATTAAATAATATTATAAATTTTCTAAAAAAAATTTAGTAATGAACTCTACGTAAGATTCATCAATTATAATAAAAATGCAATCATCAATTGATATTAATTTAATAAGCTCTTAAAATGATGAGATTTTAAAGATTTTATTTATTTTAAAATTACAAATATCATGTCTCAAGTGTCACAAGCTTGCTTTAATACATTCAAAAATAATAAGCAATGAATCGCACATAAAATCTACTATTAAGAATTTACAAAAAATTAAAAAAATTATAAACCCTCAAACTATGTTTATTATATTTTTATTTTAACTAATTTCAAAAATTCAGTTTTCTTTTTGTTGATTTATTTTATTTTAAATGTTATGTTTTGATCATAATTGTATATATATATATTAATTGTTTAAAACAAATCTTAGCCTTTCATGGAAGCGCGCCATTATTGAGCGAGAAGGGGACAAAGCAAGGAAACCGTTACCATCCACGACGAATAGTACATGGCGAAGACGATGGAATGAAGGGAGACATAAGAAATGGATTGGTAGAGCACAACCATAGACGAATGCGGCGCATCGGACGGGAAAAGACCAACGAATCCTGGAGGTAAACTAAACCACCGTCGACAATTGCGCTCGCTTTCGCTCCCCTCGATCCATTTTTCTGTTGTAACTTCCTTAATTTGCATCATCTTCCCTAAAGCTCAATTCATTTGTAATTAAGCAGCAGCCATCTCTGCGGGAGATAATGGTAATGACGACCTTACCTTTGAGCCCTAGGCTCTACCGGCCGACCAGACGCCGCGTGCAGGAATCCACGGGAGCCGGAGGCGACCTCGAGAGGGCCAATTCGGAGGAGGACGTCGTTGCCGAAGATACGTCCACGGAGCTTCTTCCTACAGGCATAAGTCATGTAAAGGGCAGATCTGGAGGAGGAAGGGGAATCTACAATGTCGGGAGGAGGAGAAGGGGAGCCGCGCTCTCTTTAATATTCACAACTCTGATCATTTTCTGCTTCGTCGGCTTCTTCCAGATCAGCAAGTTCACTGACATGAACAGATTCCTCGTCCACCATCAACAGCGCATTGACGCCGTTGCCCTAAACCTTGAGATGGAAAACCTAACCGCCATCCGCACAAGCCATCCTTGGGTACTTCCGATAACTCCTTCGCACATTTTGTGCGTAATTCAGTTGTAATTGTTGTTCTCTCTTCAACAGGTTCCAGATATATGGAAAAGGCCGAATAGTCGAGGATATCAACGTTGCATTTCTCGTCCAAAAGATAAAATAAGTATTTATCACGTTCTTCTCGACTTAATTTATATCACTAATGTTTATCAATGGTAATGCCGATTTTTTTCTTAGCAAAATTTCTTAGTTATTCATCTCGGTGGCGTCAGGGCCAAGTCATTCTTTGTCGAATGGCTATCTAATTGTTCATGCAAACGGCGGCCTGAACCAGATGAGAACAGGGGTAAATCCCTAATCGGACAATTCTATATACTAATTTCATTCGAGTGCATTCGTCTTAGCACTGATATATCCTCGGGGATTGCCTGGAATTAGATAAGTGATATGGTTGCAGCTGCTAAGTTGATGGATGCCACGCTTGTTCTTCCCCATTTGGATCACGATTCCTTCTGGAAAGATCAAAGGTACGTATTAAGCAAAACCCTATCCCAACTCCTCTTGAAGTATCTATCCTCCACGCATTCTGGTCTGGTTTAACTGCAGTGAATTCAAGGACGTCTTCAATTGGAAGCACTTCATGAATGTTTTGAAAGAGGACATCGATATTGTCGAATCCCTACCTCTAAAGTATGCAAGCGTTAGGCCCCTGAAGAAAGACCCCATCTCTTATTCCAAGGTAGGATCTCCCCCACCAAATTAAGCTGCTTATTGTGAAAACCGACCAGTTTTTCTTCTTCCAGAGTCCATACTACAGAGACTTTGCCAAGATTCTAAAGAAGCACAAAGTGATCGTCTTCGTAAAGATCGACACAAGAGTTGCAAACAACGGCCTTCCCCCCTCGATCCAGCGGCTCAGATGCCGGGCAAATTACCTCGCACTGAGATACACACCACAGATCGAACACCTTGGGAAGAAGATCGTCGACGGGCTGAGAAACGGAAGCAACCACTACATTGCCCTCCATTTGAGGTCGTCTTCCAGCTCTGTTTAACGTTGTATGCATGCTTGCATTCATATTAAAGAACAAACGAATTGACAGATACGAGAAGGACATGCTTGCATTCACCGGGTGCAGCCACAACCTCACAAGTAGGGAGG
The DNA here is from genome assembly GCA_023846275.1 of Vanilla planifolia. Taxonomy (NCBI): domain Eukaryota; kingdom Viridiplantae; phylum Streptophyta; class Magnoliopsida; order Asparagales; family Orchidaceae; genus Vanilla; species Vanilla planifolia. The sequence goes on along the minus strand of CM043875.1, from coordinate 43,610,499 downwards.
CAGAAGAGCTGCGTGCGATGCGATATAGCGTCCGACATTGGAAGGAGAAGAGGATAAACGGCGCAGAGAAGCGAATTCAAGGGCGTTGTCCGATGACGCCCCGGGAGGCTGCCATGTTCTTAAAAGCCATGGGATATCCATCAACAACTGACATATACATAGTCGCCGGAGAAACCTTTGGCCGCCACAGCATGGCTGCATTAAAGAAAGAGTATCCCAATCTTCACACCCACAAGAGCCTTACAACACCACAAGAGCTGAGTCCTCTCAGGCCTTACTCCAACCGTCTTGCAGCTGTCGACTACATTGTAGCATTAAACAGTGATGTGTTCGTGTATACCTACGATGGTAACATGGCTAAAGCAGTGCAAGGTCACAGAAGATTTGAAGGGTTTCTCAAGACCATAAGTCCTGACAGGTAATTGCACCCCCTTCATGTATCTTCGTCCTCAACATCTTAATTCTTGTTATTATGATTTCAATGCAGGAAAAAGGTTGTAGAATTGATAGATAAGTTAGATAAGGGGGCCATCATATGGCACAAGTTTGAAGAACAAATCAAAAGGCATCATCATGCAAACAGACTTGGTGGACCATATGAAAGACAAGTAGGACCATCACCGAAGCTAGAGGAGTACTTCTACGCAAATCCTCTTCCTGGTTGCTTGTGTGAAAAACCACAGTGAATCGTTCGCAAAATAACCATGAAGGTGGAGCACAATTTGGGTTCTTTCGTATCGCCAATGCAGGCAGGGCAACGTAGAGCAGTACTCCTTGAGGAAGACGACCAGGGGGGAAGAGTGGTGCCTCCGAAAATGATTTTTGAGTGATACTATTTGTGTTTATGTATGTATTTATGTATGTGTAAAATTGAAGTAAAATATATTTTATGTGGGATTTATTGGGTAGTGTTTTTTGGTACATCTTAATGACTTTTAGCTTAGCAAATTTAAAAAAATGATGATAGGAAGAGTAAATTTAAAAATCAAGATTTGTTTAGGACATGATCATTAAAGGAATTCTTTTAATTTGAAAATCCTAAATAAAATATTTTGCAAATAAAAAAAATATTGTTCTTTATACTATAAAGAATTTTAATCTAATGATAAATCATATATATTATTTATATTTTCTTAAGAACAAAATGAGAGTTTAAATTCAATCAAATATAAACTAAGTGGGTATTGAACAACTTATAACTAAATATAATTGATGAAGGTTCATGTGTAAGAATGTCACAACTTAAGTGATGGATCAAAAATCAAGTTTGTTAATAGATAAATTAATAATATTTAGTAATATAAAAGCATAATAAAATGGTTATGATATAATCATAATTAATGAATGTTATTATATTGCCTTGATTTGCACATATATCCATATTATTTATAGATCAATTTGATGCAAGTAATGTGTTCAATCTTAATAGTTTAGCCTAAGCTTCTTTATAACATGTTAGTTTTCTTCTTGAGTTTTAGCAAATTAGTTTTGACTTAGTTTCCAAATTTTGTATGATTTTGTCAATATTTTGAGCATCTTTATAGACAATCATTAGAGTGTTTCTTAGAAGAACATTCTATTTGATTAATCTTGATATATTTGATGTTGAAAATCTCAAAATTAATTCAATCAACATAAATTAAAGATTGATAATGCCCATTAATTCTTGGGAATTATTTTTGAAATGTGAGAAAATTGAATGTTAGTTAAAGTTTGAATCATATTAACATAATTTTAAAGTAATCAATTTGAAATTAAAAGTTTAAAAATTGGCTCAAATTATATTTCTACTTGAACTTGAGTTATGATTAGATTAGTTTAATGTGATTTATGATTGAATCGTGTTAATCATAAATTGGATGTTTTTCAACTGAATTCAAGTTCAAATTGATAATTGATGAGCTAAGTTTAGCTCTGATCAAATATTTATTAAAAAAAACATGTATCAATTAGAAATTAAATATAATATTCTTAAGTGAATCTTGAATCTATATTGTATTGATTTTAGATCCAATCATTAACAATATTAGTTATCTCATATTGATTATTACTTTGATTATTATTAAAGTTTAAAGATAATATTTTAAGAATTCATTCTTATTATTGTGAGAGAGAATCATATTTGTACTTTTCAAATTATAATTCAAGAAATTAATTTTTTTATAATATGTTATTTGACTATTTATTAATGAATATATTTTTTAATACAATTTTAACTATATATAAAATCAATCATTATCATTTTGCATTTACTTGCATCAAGACAATTCAAGATTTTTGTTTGTAACTATAAAAAATAGCCACTCCAATACAATTTTATTTGGTTATATGTAGTTAATATATTACTTTTTTTAATTATATCTTTTAGATTCAAAGTTAAAATAAAAATAAAATGTATTATTAAATATCTAATCACAACAATTGTTGAACAACTAGTTGATAAAAAACTTATTTTATGATCAAACAAAATTTTCATAGAAAAAATAGAGTTAAAAATTATAAAATAAAAATTTCAAATATAATTTATTTCAATATATATGTATATATCACCTAAATATTATGTTGTTGAAACAATCATCCTTATTTTGGTATATTAAAAAATTTATCATGCAATAGAACAAAATTCAAAAAAGATCAATAATTAAGTTGAGATAAAGGCAATAAATTAAAAAAATTCAATTATAAACAGAATATTAAATTCAATATTAACAAAAAAATATAGATAACAAATGAAATAATATAGATAGTTGATTTAATTTATCTGTGCCTGAAAAAAAGGTTTGTTTAAATTAGATATGTGTGTTCCATCGCAACCGTTCATCGTATCACTATGTAATTACAAACCGTAGGATCTCGGAAGCATCAAACGGTAAAGGTTGATGCCGTTTCCACCATATCAAATCTGACGGTGGATCTTCCTCAAATGATTTTGCATCGGGTTCATGAAATCTTCCCGTGTTTTCTTCCTCGTTCGTTACCGAAGTTCGAACTCCCCTCCCCATCCGGCAATTCCTCCAGATTTTTATAGACGATCACAGCGGGAAGAATAGATTGAGATCTCTTCCTGCATCTTCCTCTTCGCATTGTGTGCCTTGATCCAGTGGTGAGATTGCAATCAAGTTCCGTTTTATTTTTAATGTATAAGCTCTCTGATAATTAGGGGTTTTTTAATCCGTCTGTTGCTTTGTTATTTCTATTGCGATTTGTATTTCCCTTTCATTTGTTCATTGTTTGATGGATTAATCGCTCCTTGTATTTAGTCATGGATGGGAACAAAGACGAGGCACGGAAATGCGCGAGGATCGGTAAGGATGCTCTGGAGGCAGGGGATAGGGCTCGTGCGCTGAAATTTCTTAATAAGGCGCGGCGCTTGGATCCCACCCTTGCAATAGATGATCTTCTCACTTCGGCCAGCGAATCTGGACACCGCGGAGGCGATGATGCAGGGGATGCTTCGACGGCGTCAGCTGATGCTCCTAGGAACGAACCGGAGAAAGGTGTTGAGCCGCAATCGGTTTCTTCTTCCTCCGCCAATCTTAGGTCTAGGGTTAGATCATCTGCGGCTTCATCGAATGAGTCATCGGCAGTTTACACGGAGGAGCAGATCAACATAGTTAGACAGATCAAGAAGAAAAAGGATTATTATGAGATATTGGGATTGGAGCGGAGCTGTACCGTGGAAGATGTGCGGAAGGCATATAGGAAACTCTCCTTGAAGGTTCATCCTGATAAAAATAAGGCTCCTGGTGCCGAGGAGGCGTTTAAAGCGGTCTCAAAATCCTTTCAGTGTCTAAGCGACGAAGAGAACAGGAAAAGGTATGATATTTCTGGTTCGGACGATCCAGCTCCAGTGAGGCGGCACCACCAGGCTCATGGAAATGGGTTTAATGGCTTCTATGACGCGGACTTTGATGCGGATGAGATATTTAGGAACTTTTTTGGTGGGATGCATCCGGCAACTACTCCTTTTGGCACCTTCCATTTCCGTACAGGTGGTATGGGCGCTAATGGTGGTCATGGGGTGCAGGGCTCTGGCAGTTTTAACCTGCGTGCTCTTTTGCAAATCCTTCCAATCATTGTTTTATTACTTTTCAATTTTCTTCCGTCCTCAGATCCTCTGTATATGTTCAGCCGTTCCTACCCTTATGAACGCAAGGTTCTGACATCCAAGGGTGTGCCATTTTATGTGAAATCAGCAAAATTTGAACAGGACTACCCATATCAGAGTTCTGAAAGGGTTGAATTAGAGATGCACATTGAGAGAGAATATGTTGGTCTACTTTCACAGAACTGTAGGCTTGAGTTGCAGCGGCGGCAGTGGGGGTTTCAGCATCAGACACCTCACTGTGACATGCTTCAAAAGTTTCAGGAAGGTGAAGCGGCTTGATTTCCTCTTACGGAGGTTTGTTCCTCGTTATGGTGGTATCTTTGTTCGATTGGAATGACCTTTTGTGTTAATTTATATAATATCTTTAGTGTTGCTGTGTTATTTTTGTGAGACAATGAAATTGTACTATAGCGGCTATGGAACCTTTAGCTATTGCCAATGTGCTAAACTAGCCCAAAAATTTCTAACTGTTTAAGTCTATTTTATGGAAAATAAATTTGTTGCCATTCTTATTACCTTTTACTAATTTATGGGGATGGTGAATCAGCCTTGACGTGAGCAGCATTCACTTTTATGACATTCATGGTCATGCATGTCCTTCATCTTTGTTGGGTATTAATCTTTTGTCTGAGTTTTACTATTTGATCAGGACAATTACTGGAACAATAACACTCAAAAATCTTCCTAGCTAGCTCCTTGTATGATGTCAGCACAAGTGCTTGAATCAGAGCAGCTTTTATTGTTGGTCATGTCATGGAAGCAATTGTCTTTAAATCATTGTTCTTTTTTGCTTGCACGATGATTTTGGATGTATTATTTATTGTATGTTTTAGTTATTAGTTGTGGTTTTTCTAAATTATTTTCTTTTGTGAATTATTAGAACAAGGAATATTGGCTGGTAAGTCCATACTTGATAATATCTCATGAGTTTTTAGTAGGGCTGTCAGTAGTATATCATGTGATGCTTCTTATATTATATTACTTAAAAAATTACTATTACTAATATACCATATTAAACATTAAATTAAAACAACACTTTATATCTACACTAATCATTAACATGCTGTTGTTTATGCTATTCTACCTATTTCTCCAATGTTAATCATTAATATCGCATTAGCTATTTACAAAAATTTCCAGTATATCTCTTTCTTTCACCTTTGTTAAGACATCTTTTAAAAATATATTCAATGGGAATGCAATTATTTAGCTATTTTATAATTTACTGTATTGATGACTAATGCACCACTCTTTATTTACCATTTTATCTGTTCTTGTAATTAAAAAAACATATATAATAAAGCAATGCAAGCATGCATCTATAATTTTAAACAAAGTGGCATACTAATACCACTAATTTTTTGAATAGATGATACTTGTATATCTGTATTTTTTTCTTGTAAATAGAAAGTTTTATATTCGATACAAAGTTTCAAATTGGTAATCCTATTGTTTTTCATCTGATATGTATGATATAAGATTTCTAAAATGGCGTACAAATAAAATTTGTATTGTGATGGATAATCCTTTCATTGATAGTTGTTTTATTATCTCTTTGCGAATTCTTATAGTAATCTTTGTCGAATTGTTTGACTTTTCTTGTAAATTAGTATTCCTAATTGTTTTGCTTTCCATATGTCTTTAGGATGTCATCTTATTGCTTTTTTTATTGTGTTCATTATGTTCTTTACCACATGTAATCAACTGTGCTCTTTACCACATGTAATCAACTTGTGAATTTGGATTCAGCTTTTTAAATCTATTAATATAGCAACAAACCTTGATCTAAGCTTTTTTTATTGTGTTCATTATCTTCTTTACCACATGTAATTGACTTGTGAGTTTTGATTCAGCTTTTTAAATCTATTAATATAGCAACAAACCTTGATCTGATTAAGTTGGTTTGGCTACATAAATCCAGTATTATCCTTATGTCATGTTTGTTAACAACTCTTCCTTAATATCCATGTCAAGTCTTTCAATGGTATTTTCTAGTGTTGTTCTTGTCTTTCATTTTTCTATTTATAAGAGAAGTTTTTAATAACTTCTCTTTTAAGAAGAGTCATAAGTTGTCTTGATTTAACATACATAAACCATTTAAGCCAATTTTTTGTAAGTTTGCCTTCAATATTATAACAACCTTATCATTTCTATTCATATTCATTCTAATTTTGCTTCTTGTGAATTTCAACATTTTCATCTCGACAACACACTATAAACACTCTTTCATTTTATCTGAGTTACTCGGATCCTATTATTGACTTGTCTATTCCTCACCATATATGAGTAGACTCGATATAAAGAAATCTCACTATTTTATGCTTGCTAAATTTAGTTGTAGTATCATTTGTAATGCTTTCTTAAACTTTTATTCCACATATTTAGTTTTATTATTAAAAAGAATTCTCTTATAGTCTAAGGTTATTCTTCATCATTCCATCTTTTCTTTGGCTTCTTAGATTTATCATCAAGTACAATATCATTAACATAAAACATTTACTATGAAATTTCAAGTTGAATAATAATATTTATTTGTATACAATAAATATTTGAAGTAGATGATGAAGTTCCACCTTAATAGAAAAACATTTACTCCATTTTTCTCTAGTTTGTATGTATGCTTTTGCTAACATGACATAAAAATAAATTGATTCTATGATGAATTGGCCACATATCATAATATGTGCTCATTCACTCTGTACACAAATTATGAATAATGATTTGTTAGTCTTTTCTTGTGTAGTTAACAGAAGTTTAGATATCCTGCTTTTTATGATTAAGTAGCTTTTCTTTCCCAATTGACATTTTTTTAGTTTTCAAAATAACACTAAGTGATTTGATAAACCAAGACATACTTTTCTCTCTTTTGCGTTTCTACACACATATATACCAATAGAATTTAGATCCATTGTTTCATATATTTCACTGTTTTCTATGCTTTCCTAATCTACATTTTACATATGTCATTAAAAAAAATTCATTCTTCTTTTAAATAATTAAGCTCTCCTAATTGATAATTTTATCTCAATTGTTTTTTTAAAAGTTTCTGACAATAATTCTTTCATCTACATTTAATATTATCATTATCGACTAGTAAATTTTTTGTATATTTTATTTGAGTTTGGTTTTTGGATTTCTTGTTCCTTGTTTTGGCATTTTGCATTGTTAATTTTAATATGGATAATTATAGTACTATTTCATTCTGCCTGTATAAATAAAAAAAACATCTCAATGTTGGAGAGTTTACACTATGTTGACTGGGATAATTGCTAAGCTATGTTGAAGGCAAAATTTGAATAGAATAGAAACGTTGATGAAGGATGCAAGTTGTACTTCCAAACATAAACTATTGAGGCATATATCATATTAAAGAGGAAATCTTGAGCGTATCTCTTTGAAATATAAAACAAATGATTGATGTATATGTTTTTTTGCTGAATATTTTTTGTTAAATGGTCAGTTAGATTACTAGGATGAAGATGGTTGATGGGAAACTAGCAAAGATTTTTTCTTCAAATCATGGAAGGATCAGAGGAGCAGGGTGACTGAAATAAACTAAATCATGAAAATTTGCTTTCTGGATTTCCATATTAGAACTCTGGGCTTTTGAAGCTCATTTGTTTCATAATCTAGATATGCTCCATTGATCAGGGTCCAAGTTTAAGATCTCATTGTTATGGGTTATGATCAAAGTAACCATCCTAAAAGCTTGTTGAAACTCTACAGAGAGTACATCTTCCTATTGCTATCACCAGCAATGGGATTAAATGAGTCTGTTTTATGTGGTCAATATAGGCTTATGTTAAAAGTAAAATAATTAGCTATTCTTACGGGAAAAAAAAGAGGGACGGTGTTAGTGTTTTAATTGAAATTTTAATGTCTTGTAAAAAACATTTCTTACCTTATATTTAGTCTTTTGCTACCTTCTTTTTTGTTCACACACGGCCACTCCTGCATACCTAATTTGTAATTAAGGCTGTAGGATTAATAGCTGCGAATCAATACAGCAGATTGTCATGCTATTGCCCAGTGGGGAGGCCGGGTAAAAAAATTCAGAGAAACTAAATTAGTATGATGAGGAACAAGAAGGAATCTGAAGCGAGATAGGTAAATTTCTAATTAGATACAACTTGTTTGCTGAAAGCAATAATTTGGTCTACTTTTTTTAAAGGCTTAGGGGAAAGAAATGGTATACGTTAGCTTTCTGAATATCTAATCCTAGTGGTGGACATTTTTTGGTTTACTTAGCCTTTGATTTGTCTTGATCCATATTAACTTTTGTGATATTTGGGAGAGGTAGTTTGTTTTAAGACATTGCTTCTCAAAAATAGTAATAAGCTAGACCAAAGAGAATAGATAGAATATTGAAAAAAAGACAAGAAAAAAAAATAGAGATGTAGAGCATGAACAACATTGTTTTATTTCCCAATTAGGGTTTTAGAACCGAAATCGATAAGAAATTTTTCTTAAATATCATCGACTCTTCAATAATTTTTCCGTATGAATTTTTATAGATCAACCCCTATTAGATCAACATGGAAATAGATGAAAAAAGAATTGATTGACTAATCCTAATCATTAATTATCTATAGAGAAATAGAGATTTCTAAATGTTTGAAATCGGTAGTGGTTGGCATCGCAATCTCACTAAGCCAATTCCTTCTAAATATCTTTAAAGGAATGTTCACCTTCTTTTGCAGATATTCCCTTTGAGGTTGGATGTGTTGCTTTTGAGGTGATTGAATTGTCCATACTTGAGTTATCTTTGGTTCACCTTCATTGAGGCTTGAGGAGAAATCCCAGAATGTTAGAATGTCATCTTTGATGCTTGATTAAGGTCCTCAAGACCTTTTGTCTCTATGAATGCTTAACTATTTCTCCTTCCATGAGGGTTTCTACCATCAAGGAACAGCCATTTCTAGTGGACAAAGGGAACCATTGAATAAATTATCAAAATTGAAATGTGTCACCGACCTTAAAGAAAGACTCAATTGATGGAGTCAGAGCTTGAACCTTTTTAACATATATCTTCTACTTTGCTCAAGAGCTTCACAATACATCCCAACAACTATTGAAACCTTTCAAGCTAAATTCTTGTATTGGCTTAGTAAGGCTAATCTTTGATTATATATCCCTTCTTTTATGTATTCAAGTTTTATTGAATCTCTTTTGTTATTAGGGAGGCACTTGATAGTCTTCTCTATTTCATTAGTGTAATAAAGTGAGGTGACATAACTCAAATTTCCCTCGGTTCAAGTTGCACTTCTTGACGACTTTTGGTACTTGTCCCTTTGTTTTGCATGAAAAGCAATTTTGTACCTCGTCTTGTGGTTGCCTCTCTTTTCTTGAGGATGGTGGTCTTTGATAATGAATTTTCATTGTTGATTATGAGATCATCTAGGAGAGATAATATCTCATGCCTTCATCTATCATAAAGGGCTTGAATGGTTTTAAATTCTTAACATTTACCATTTGGTAGAGGTCCATATAAGGTGTTAGGTTAGTTTGTAGTTGTCTTTAATCTTCTTCACAACTCACAATGAATCGTACCACCTTGACTTCAACTTTCACATTTTCTTGTAGTTCCTTGTCAATATGTAACCTTACTATATCTCTGACTTCTTTTATTTCAACATGATGCCTATTGTCCTTCTCTTTTTGTATTTCCTAAGAGAGCTTCAATTGTTTTTGGTTATAGTATGTAGTATCTGAATATCCTTGATAAATTTTTATTCCTTCTAGTGTGAGGTTCCTTTGACACTCAGAGGTTTTGAGGTTGAATTTCAAATCAAATTGGGTCTAGATTTGTTAACCCAAACATAACTTGAATAGGCGTCATCCTAACCTTGCATGGCTGATTTTTAAGCAAACTGGATGTAATATATGTCCTTTTCTAACGTTTTTCGAGTTGTAACCTCACAGCGAATGAATAATTACTCAATTTGCTATCAATTTGAATATAAAATGTCATACTCTTTTGTAGTGTTTTATGTATCATGGCTTGAAGAGTTCATTGAAACCTGCTTAAATATTGTGATTTTCGATTAAAAACTATACTATTTGGTAATTTATGATATTACCTTATTATTTTGAAGAATAGGTGCTTTGCATCCTCGCTTATGACCTTCTATCAATAAGACATTAGTTCATCCAATTTGTAGAACCTGTCCACAACCATAAGTAGTTAGTTGTGACTTTGTCTTGTCACTGGAGCTTACTAGAAGTTGGTTGATATACTCTCCTCTTGTTGACTTAGAATCGGGAGTAGTACTAGGTATAATCCATAATTCGGATAAGTTGACTTTAATTTACTAAAGAGTGCATTTCCTTGAATAAAGTTTTCTATGTTGAATTTTATTCATGGCCAATAATCTTGTCTCTACTAATGATGAATAATTTTTTTAAAGCCAAAGTGTCATGATATCATTGTGCACTTTTCAAATTATGGATGATATTTGTTGACCATCACTTTTTTACAATCCTATGATATTAAGCATGTTTTACATGACTTGACACATTGTTCGTACTCTCTGTTGGATTTGCATAATTGAAGATGGACACTTTCTTATTGAGGGTCTTGATTCAACTAGCTTCTTTTGGACTCCTTTGTGTTTTGCTACCATATTATATTTCTATAAGTAGCCATCTCCTTCACAATTCAAGCTTTTCACATCTTGGTCTTGGTTTGCAAGGACTACAAGGGATGATGATTAAGTTGTATGATAGTTTCTTTCCTTAGCAAATATGGTTGCTAGTGATTTATGGCTTGATGTAGCACGAGAAAGTACATGTATATTTGGTAAGTTTTCCTTGTAGCATCTCAGAGTAGTATGCCACACATCTCATTCATTGAAGAAGTGTTGCTTTGATAATGTATCTTTATGCATCTATCTTGGCAAAAAATGATTGCTATAGGTCAAGTAAATCTAACATAAGTTCTTATCACATTGTTTTCAACGTGAGAACTGCTCTCCCATATTCCATCTTCCACTTAAATTTTTTATTTGCTTTGGTAAGGTCATTTAATGATGTTGTGACCTTGAAAAATTTTCGAATGTACTTTCTTAGATGCTTTCATGTTCCAACAAGACTTCAAACCTTTGGAACATTCAAGTAGTTAATATTTTGGCTTCATCATTGTTGATCTCTCTATTCTCGATTTCAAACCCTAGGGTTAATATTATGAATTTCACACTTCTTTGAGTTAGATTTTGGTTATTCTTGGTGTAATTTCAAGACCTTATGCACTTGCTCTTTTTGTTTGTTGAAATTATTGTTGTAGATCAACATATCATCAAAATACACGTCTCAAAAATCATTAATGTAGGGTTGTAAAATATTATTTATCAATTGCCTGAATATAGCAAGTGCATTGCACATTCTAAATGGAAAAATGAATTGTTTTCACCTTTTTGGGTTTTAGAATTAGCTTTCTTGGTGTCTTACTCCTGAATCCAAACATGGTGATACTTGATTCTTGGTCTAGCTTTGTGATGATCTGGGCTTCCTTCAGCTATTTAAGAAGACCATCAATGCAATCAAAGGGTATCGATTTGCATTGTAATTTTGTCAAGCGAATGATATTTAACGTGCTTGTTCCACTTTTCATCCTTTGTGCCATTACCATTGGTGATTTACAAGGTGAAATGCTCGGCTTTTGCTCCCTCTTGAGCAATTCTACGACTTGCCTTTTGATTTCTTCAATTTTCATGGTTGAACGTCAATACATCTCGATATTTTGTTAAGATGAATCTAATCAAGCGTGATCTTGTGTTCGATGCTCCTCCTCAAGGGTTCTAGTTCTACATAATCAAGCACATTAGAGTTTTAATTTTTTTTGTATGTTAGATGTATTATGTGGGTTGTTTGACACAGTTTCCTCTGAGTTCTTTAAAACCATCATGGCTGGCGCATTAGAATTCATGCTTAATCAGTTAAAGCTGCTGTACTAGAAAACTCTGGCCATTTCTAGTTTTAGTTGCACAATTGTTAGGTTGAGTTCCTTTATGCATGACTATAGTCCTTAGAATCTGTAGCAAGTTGTATGTATGCATTTAATTCAAGTGGATACTAAAACAATCAAGTGTAGTTGTTTCCATCTTTCAGCTTAAACAGATGTAATTTTTTTTTGTACTTAATTAGAATTTGTTCATCTAAGGCCTGTTTTATGCCATGATTCATGGAAAGAAGTATATCTTTTTCATTATAGTTTTAAGACAACCAAATATTTTTAGCTTAATGATGAAATGTGGTACTCATCTATGCCAAGTTTTTAGTCAGCCCTGCCATGGGTTTGATGTTTCATTAGAGGTTGTGGTAGTTTTTTGTGTATACTAGATACCATTTCTTTATGCATGGTATTGTACATTAGAGAGAAATTAGACAAGACAGAAACGTCATTGAAGTCTATTCCATTGAGTTTCTTAGGAATCATGCATTGAGCTTCTCAAGTCTTTGCATTGTTTCATTGTGGTTGGTGTTATTCCATGATTCAAACCCAATCAATGGTGATCCAAAACATTATGAGTTGGTTTGAACTCTTTTCTATTTGTGTTCTTCTTGTTCTCAATCCCTTAGATTTGAGCAAATTATTTTCGTTCAATTTAGACCTCTTGTTTCTTATTCATGAACCAAAAACTGAATTCCAATTAGATGTTCATGAGATTTATAACTAAGTCGTGTCATTTGATTGGGATTTGGCCATAAACCTCAATTTTCTTTACACTAGTTTTAAAATATTTTAGTCTTAATTCCAATTTGTTTTGATATTTGCTTCTTTCTTTATAATTATTTACTGAAAAATTACTTTCATTTACACATTAGAGCGAGGGGCAACACAATAGTGAGTCTCAAAGGAACATGAAAGATGAATTGAGGATAAATAATGAGGACCCATAGTCGGTGGTATTTCTAACTCTTTATCATTTTGACATTGTTTTAATGTCCTCGATGTTGACCTCAATGGTGATGTTGCTCTCAATTGTAACCCTAACTGTTTGTTGGTCTTCATCTCAATCTCTATTTTGACCTTAAATGCCAATCTTATCTTAGTTTCTCGTCCATTATTTTTGGGATATGCTTCTTTGTTCTTGTTGATGTCTACTTTGCATGGGATATACATCTTTGCTATAGTGATGTTTGATAGCGTTGTTGATGCTTAGTTAAGCTTTTTTATTGTCCATTTTCTTTGGATTAATATAAGATGTGATCAAGTCGATGAATGTTTTAATTATGAACGTTATGTTATTTAACACCTTTTCTTTGACAAGGATTTGCTCTTTGGTTTGTTTTTCTAGCGTCTTTAATTTGATGCCTTTATTTATTATTATGTAATAAGATTTTTATGTCTTTTAAGCAAAGACCAGACTAACCCAAGCAAAAATATTTCTTTATTCCGGTGCATTATAGTTCCTTTGTCACCCACTTTTAATTTATATACATTTATAAAATATTTTTTTATAAGTATCTTTTCTCTAGGAGTCATATCCTAGTTCACTAAGAGTCATATCTTGGATGTCCATGTCATGTTTGTGCACCCTACTGTTTTGTTTGCTCAATATTCTTGGAGTTTTGGTTAAAGCTGTAAACTGTTACTAATGCTCATCAATGTTGGCTAAATGTTCTTCCAATTCCATGGATCTCTGTTTCTTGAACACGGTCTTACTGTGCTTTACTTATATTGGGTCATTAAAGTTCAACCTTGAATTATTCTTCATTCCTTGTGCAATTTGCCCTCTTATGATTTGTACATCTAAAATGCTACTTTGATTTACCTATGGAAATTCAATAAATAATTAAACCACAAAATATTATAATTGAGAAAATCTTTAATAAACAATCTCAAATAACCATGGCATCACTAAGCAATAGAAATCCTTCGTGAAGTAGTTAACCTTTTTTATTTTTTTTTGTTTGTAAGTAACCAAAAGTGACCAAGGTTAACTTTACACAAAAAATGTCACAAAACCGATAACAAAGCTTAATATTAAAACAAGTATCCAACTCACACACCCAAAAAAATTGAAAAAAAAACCTGGCAAAAGTTCAATGCAGTGCTTGTAAAGCTAGGCTTGCCACTAAACTTTGGCCAAACAGTCATCAGAATTTACAATAGAACACACAAGATTGATCCATCTTTCCCTGAAAAGCAAATCATCCAAACATGAAATTGTTCCAACATGTCAGAAATGGCCATCAGAGACAAGGCAGGGATGGCATGAGCTTTGTGAAGTCATCAGAAAAGAAGAAACAAGTATAAATTAAAGCCAAATGTTGCCAAAAGAAAACTCACCTTTCTGCTGTTGTAAAAGTTATCTCATCAGTAGTAATTGGTACTATAGTATTGCTGAGGTGCGGCTACTGGCTGTTGAGGAAATGCCGACACGGTCACTGCTGCTGCTGCTGCAATCGGCTGAGCATAACTTTGCTGTGCATATGCCTGCACACAATTTCCAGAGTTAACAATTTAAATGCCATCTTATGATTAAATCATAATTTTTAATACTTATTTAAAGATATCATGACAACATCAAGATTACAATGTCATTTAAAAGCCCTTAAGATAGAAGATAAAGATAATGCTGAAGCCTAGTGATGAGTACTTAGTTTAACAAATTGTCTTATCCCAAAAAGAACATATTTGCAACTGAACAAGAACCAGGGTTTAACAAATTGTCTTACAAAACAACAGCCATGATCAACATTAAGCTTAACCCGTCTTATTACTGAAAGAAAAATTGAATTATCATCCCCATAAGCATTTAAATTTGATTTAAGATTACCTAGATTTTACCAAACATAAAATAATCATCATAGTTCATTCTTCATACATTCATCATACCATTCTCACGTCCTTAATTTTGATGTAATAATTTTCATTTATCTAAGAGCATAAATCATGTATGCTGCATAAAACCTAGCCTTATAAAAGTTGTACAATAGAAGAGAAATGGTACCTGGGTAGGATAATTTGGAGGATAAGTACCATATCCAGTATTAGGAGCTGCAGATACAGGCATCAGGGGTTGTCCATAGCTTGCATAGACGTATGTTCCATAAGACTGAAGAAGATAACGGAGAGTTCTTGATTTCGCAACAGTACAAAAATTCACTAAAGAAACATGGGTAAGTACCAATACTGAATTTTTTTTAATAGTTTTTTTAAGTTAAGGGAACATGTATGCACTCATTGGCAAATGACTATATTGATTAGCTATGGAAACTCTGCAAAATTAAGTTAAAAATAAGCAAATGGACCCAAAAAAAAAATTTCATCCTAGGTTGAGTGAATGATACCAAAATAGTCTAGAAAATCTATACAAATCTATGTTTCTTAAAAGAAAAGTTACCACAAAGCGTTAGTGTGAAACTTTTTTAATTCCCATTGCTATTGAAGCATAACAAGGCTGAAGACAATACATTTATCCTTCACGCTAACTTTTTTTTTTTTTTTTTTTTTTCATTTTTGGCTCAATGTTGTAGTCTCAATTAAAAGGAAAAGGAGCAATCCATATAACAATATATGATATGCAAACATAAATGCAGATAATGATATGAATTTTCACATCATAAATCATAAAGTTAGGCCAAAAATAAGTAACAGCAAAAGAGTTAATTTGGCTGGTATCAAACCTGTGATTGGTAACTTGGATTCCATGGTTGTCCCTGTGCCTGGGTATTTCCTTGTGGCCAGGAAGGAACTTTTTGTCCATAATCAGCAGGCAAATGATTTTGGGGATTAGGATATGCCCCCATGACAGATTGAGCAGGAGAGGGATCACTCTTTACCATCTTTGCTTTATCTGAAGTGAGAAAATCTTCTGCATGCCGCTTCTTTGAGAAAGATATGCTCTTTTTTCGTAGGAATAGCAATGCATGGCGATCCTCGGCCTTCTTTATTGATTGAGAGTCTCCAAAGAGATCCAAAAACTGCAAAGTTGTCGGAAGAGAAAGCAAGTTTCAAATAGTGCAAGCTATGATTTCAAGAGTTATCCTCTTATACTAATGCAGCTAGAAACTATCTACCACATGTGATTATGCAGAAAACTATTGGTAACTTTCAATGTCACCAATAGAAGAAACCCAAAAAAATTTGGACACAAAAAAATAACGAAGAAACTACGCTAAGAGCGATGCAACTTCCATCAAGCCCCCACCAATGTTGTGGGGAAGGGTGAAATATGCAACCAATATAAAATAAACTGGTATTGCCTATTTATCAGCGTTGCACAAACAAAATTTGAGACCCCTTCCATAACTAAAACTGGCAAAATTTTGTAATTTCTACAAAAATAGGTTAACTTGTTCAAAAAATTGCATACACATTCTAAAAAACACATATCCAGTACTTTTTCTATGGTAGCAATACTACGTAGAAACTAGACTACAAATAGGTAGAAAGAAGTAAAAAAAAAAAGAAAAAGAAATGATACTTAAATTGCATAGCTGTTTCAACAAGAAACCTTTCTATAATCTTAAAGTTGCACAATTAAGATTCAATACCTCCAAAAACACGGATGATACATCTTCCCTGTCAGTGGGGTTTGTCATAGAACTATTGTCTACACTGGGTGTAATGAACTTTTCAACAGCCAAATCTAAATATTCAATGTGCTTTGGAAGAGGTAGAATTGACTCTAAATGAATGGCAGCCTAGAAGAACAAAACAAAATTCCAATAGTCCAATAACAAAGGGCAAAGTGTTCTTGAGATAAAATATTAGCACATGAAGGCAAACAGACCTCAAGAAGAGGTTTTGATAGTAATCCATTGTCTAGAGCTTCAGATAAAGTGTTCCTCGCTTTTTCAGCATTGCTCGCAACCTAAAATTTTAAAAAAAAATTATCAACAATGCTGAAAGCTTGTAAAAAAAATATAATAGAACTTAATTTCAATAAAGTTTACATATGTAGCATGCCAGCTGAACTACCACAAGAACTCGGTTCAACTTTTCCATCCTACAATTCCCTTTAAACCCCTTGCAGCTTAGCCCGTCCAAAATATATAAAAATGAAAGGCAGAAGACCTATGATAAATATGATTAGACTGCCTTCATTAGGTAATGAAGTAATCTAAACATGAAACACTAAAAGGATGCTAAACAACCCACAACAACCCACGCAAAATCCTTGATGCACGAAGTACATCCCATTTATTAAATAATTTAGAAGAAAATATTCGTTAACCTGTGGACAACCTAAGTGCCTTGGGTACCTCTGACACCTATAATTGAGTTATGCAGGGATGAAGAGTATTAGTGCACAATTTTCATCACACAATTTCTTCACAACAGAAGTCAATTATGAGTTAGGGGATAATAACGGCCTGAGATTGTATGTGTACGAAAAGAATCCACAGGCTCAATCAAATTCCATTAATTACATTATACGCACGCAAATATCTCTTAACTGTTGACAACCAAATGTCAACATCACCTATCAAATCAATACTTGCTTCTCTTGATTGATTCAAAATCAAAAGACTAGCAAATTTGCTGAAGCATACAATAAAACAATTAGATAAGATTAAAATACAGCAACTTCAAATATTGTTTCATGCATTCCAGCACTATATAAAGATGAAGAGCTTCAGATTTTAAGCATTCAGTTAAATATCGTTTCAAATATTCCACTACTATATAAAGATGATTCGACTAACATCTATTTAAGATAAAACTCTGAAAAATAAATAGAGAGATTTGGGCATGTAAATGGAGGACAAAAGATGTGCCAATTATAAAAGCAGGAAGAGTTGATATAATTAGAATATCAAACAATTGGCTAGAAAATGTTTAGACAAATTAGATTAAATACACCATTTAACAAGTAATGAGTGTAGACTGAAGAATTGACAATTCATGAAGAAAAACAAAATGGGTGGAAAGAAGAATTCATATGATTAGAATTGGAACAACAAATGGCTAGAATTTTAAGAAATATCAGAGCAAATTAAATAACACATAATGCAAGAATTAACAGGAGTGAAGATTGGAGTGAGGATTCATGAAGAAAAAAAACAAGTGGGATAAGGGTAATGTCATTGATAATGATTAAGCAAGTAATTTGGCATTTCCAAGCGCAGCCAGCTTTTCTCATCACTCTATTCAGCAACTTTGGGATGTCATATAAATAATGAGCTCCAGAGAAAGAGAGATATACAAAGAAAAACTAAATATGTTGTATTCATATTCTATTTGTAGCCAGAAATGGTACAAAAATAAACTGAAGAAATGGAAGGTGCCATTAACTTGAAAAATTAAAAAGAAAATTCTAAAACAAGATGAAGCTAAGATAAATGAGGACAATGTAAAACAATAGAAGGACCGAGTATTAAGATATGAAGGATCATAGCAAAGCAAATTGATATACAGGTTATAAAAAAAAACAATGCTGATAAACAAGTATGAAGGTGCAGTTCTTAACATATTGCACGGAAGATGATCTATAAAGCTAATGTCAAATAGTTTGGATCAGCTGATGGTGCTCATGATTGTGAGAACTTAATCAGCTCATCCTATGGGGGCTGCAAATTGATTGAAAGAATAGATCATAAAATCTTTATAACAACCATACCAGAAACAAGAAGCGAGAGTACAGTACAAGCAACAATGGCAATATTTGAGACTGCTGCTTTTCCCTCTCAGCACTAATAGCCCTCTCAAATATGGAGAGAGCAGCTTCCTTGTTACCCTGCAAATTACAGATTTTTTAGTTATATATCGCATATATATGGCAAAGGGCCTTCTAAAGCCTTACCAGACGGCACTCCATGTTCGCATGCCTCTGAATAGCTTCTAGCAAGCCTGGAACTATTTCTGAGTAAAGGAGCTCATACTCTGCACGTGCACCTAGAATATCTCCACTTAGTTCCTTAAATCTGGCAGCAAAAAGATGAATTTCTGGTTGTTTCTGTAAATACGATGGAGAAAAAAATGTTGGAGATTTTTCCCATGCAAAAAAATGATTGTTAGCTATCACTCGGCCTACATGAAGCAAAACAACCTCACAGTAATTAATTCCTGAAAATGCGGGTACAATAATTACATGTATACTGCCATAGAACTGATGAAGTAGTCTAGCATAAAACAACAAATAAGGTAATTCAAAGATCAACTAACGACATAATTAAACAAACTTTCTTTTATAATTATAATCCAACCAAGAGGATCTGAACTAATAGTAACCGCATAGGAACTTATAGATAGATAAGACTACAATAACATTGTCCAATGAAAGTTTTCCCTACAATGATGATAAACGTCAACCAAGGTTCATTCGAAAGCATCTACAGACACGTAATAACCAGGAGTGTATTGGTAAATTACATACACATAATATCTGTTGTTCAAACATATGGGATGGCTTCCACCATAACATGCATCATAAAAAATTTGAACTCTTCAACAATAACAATTTATCCTATTTGCTTCATATTTCACATTAAATGTGCGCATCATACACTATATTGTGTAATGCCACAAATAGTAGTCTTTCATTTGCTTCTGATAATTTTTTAATAAGGTAAATAGAACATTTCCTTTCTCTTGCTTTTATGCTTTTAATTTTCTATTTAACTTTTCAATCCAAATGCTGCTCATGACATATTTCTTGACTATTATTAAGAATAGAGAATTTGTGATTTTTTTTTCTATTAACTATGACATTATATTATAATGATCGTCTCATCTGCTAGGAAACATGACTTGTCCATATAATCAGCATATTCTTATTCCATTGGAGACATGGCTTGTCCAAAAAATTATCCTATTCATGGAATCATGACTTGTCCACAAAACCATCAGTTTTGTACCTAAAGACAAATACAAAGAAATGATATATTAGAAAACTTGGTTTTATAAACTGTAGTAATTCTTTAGAAAGAAAGTTAAGTGTTGTCCTCAAATTTGAACCTTAAACCTCTAATTTGAAGAATAAGTCAACGCCACATAAGCCAGATTTAATTGTCTTATAAATTACAATTGTTTTGTTACAAATTGCAGTTAAGATTGACACTTTTTAGTCACAAATGCAAGCATTTAATCAACATGATACAAATATAATAATATACTAGATATATACAAGCATAAATACTGTATACCAAAAGTGTACATGCATAGAAAAATAGATTTAAAAGATTAAAATAATACTATATGACTATTTCAAGCCAACAAAATCCTTAATCAAGCCAACTTGAAGTCAATTCAGTTTGAATCATGAGACAATTACAGACCAACACATAGGATTCAATCATATTTCAATTTGAAACAAATTCAACTAAAAAACGATATAGATAACAACCCTAACCTTCACTCTCAAAATACCAATCCAACCTCCATACCCTTCGCTTCAAATCACCCAAGAGTGCATCCCACAGATTTATTTATTTTTCATTTTGTAATATAAAATGAGTTAAAGCAAATATTAAATCATAAACTTTCTCTTCTTTTTATATTAAAAACTGTAAGTCTTGACATCAATTTTTTAAAAACCGAAAAGTGACACATAACATAGCAAATCCTTTGTTAATTTTAAATTTTAGAATTTAACATGATTTAAGAAAATATCTTAAAAAATTTTAAAACCAAATTGCATCAAACAAACTAAAAATAAATAAAAGACAAATGGTCGAACAAAAATGCAAAAGGAAGTTGAAGGCAGGAGCTTACTACCAAAGCTTAAAGTGTAGGTCTGTTTAATGAACCTCAAGTTCCTTCTACTGACGTTGAGACAACTACTACGGTCTTTAGAAAAAGCATTTCTCGTACATAAAAGTAGTTTCAATTATTCCATTGAACTAAATATTACTGCTACATTTAAACAGATATAAATTATTTGTTTCTCTGTTAACAAAATTTTTTAGCAAATCCTAAACAAAGAAGTGATTCATCTAAACATCAGGTAATCAAGCGCTAAAACTAATCCACCGTATACCAGAGATATAAAAATAAAAGGCATTATAACACACTAAAAAATTATATTTATAATTAGTTAAGCACCACACAAGTTCTTTGCACCTTAACAAAAACTTGAGTAGCTCGAGCTAGAGCATTGACGGCCAGCTCCATGCTTCCACTAGCTTCCATGCATAACACATAGCGGATCCAATATTCACAATAGTTAGCACATGCAATCAAACACCTTTCATACAACTTCACAACCTGAAAGATAAAACAAGAGAATAATAAAGAGAATAAAAAGGCTGATAAAGAACAAATTAATGGGAAATCAAAGAAGCCGTCATAGTACACAGATAACTTCATCGGCTGCAATAAGGCCCTAAATATATGTAAATGAAGGGGCCATTGGCACAGAGATAGATCATTAACTTCAAAATGATGGATAATTACTGTTTAACGCCCGGAATATCCATTAACTAATGCATGTTTAAAGTACTTCACCTCACAGAAAAAAATAACATACCAATCTGCTTTATCGTCAGATCAATGTCTCATTATTTTAGGTAGCCTCACTGAACACAGTCGCCACTAAACCAATATAGTGAACCATTGTGGCACAAAACATTCATGGACATTCAAGTACAAACTAGTTGTATAGGTTTTTGAACCACAGAATCATACTTTAAGAAACGAATAAAAATACCTTGTTGAAGTCATCACCCTTTTCAATACAATCCAGATAGTTGTGCCAGTTCTCAAGTTCTGGATCGTCAAGAGGCCTGGTATGGAAGTATGGCCTTCTAATAGCTGTTTCAAAACCAATGATCTTAGAATCGAACTCTTTGGCTTTCTTATACATTTCTTCCCTAATTGCAATATACTTCTCCAACTCCTCAGCTTCAGTTAAGCCTGCACTTACGGGTTTAGAAGATTGCTCTACATCATCAACATGAACCTCTCCCTGAAGAACTTGGGCGTCAGTTTCAACAGATGCAGCAAGTAGGGCAGCTTCTTCAGGAGTAATTATCTCAGACAAAGGTCGGCTAGCAGCCAACTCCATAAAGCTGTAGAAATAACAGAAAAAATAAAGAAACTGAAGCATTATACCAACAATCGAGCAACTTAGTAATGGAAAGTGAAAACAAGACCAAACAAATAAAGAGCAGGAAACATAACTATCAGGGATCATATTGCTTTGGGAATACAGTTTACCAGTGAGCACATTATTTGACTGGACGATCTACTGTTGGCTTGTCACATAATTCATCTATCGAATATACAGAGGTGAAAATGTAGCTAGTACAATCCATTAATACGAAAGCACATTCCAAATGGTACATGAATGGTCTGGGCAACATATGCACCAAATAAAAATATATCTGATAGTAAGATGTTAATGAAGGTTTGGATCTGAATCATAAGTATATGACGAAGCTAAAAAAACACCCAATAGTTTTCAATAAACATTTTGATGAATGCAAAGTATAAATAAATCCAGAGAGAAAATTGCAACAATATTGATTGTAATGCTTGCTATATTTTCTTAAAAGAAAACACATCCAAAAGAAAATTTCAACACAAACAAAAAAGCTTATCACGTTCAGTAAAGACAATACAAACGAGTAAGTGATTTTCTAAGCTTGTCAAGGTGCACCTTCACGTCATCATTTTGCTTCAATTACCAAATGAAAGAGAATAATGTGAAGTTTATATCACTGTGCACTCGTATCACGCACAACCAATCTCTACAGAACCCAAACCCAATACAATCTCAAAGGAAAATAATGGATGTCTATAACTAAAACTCAAGTGCATCACTATTTCAAATGCTGATGAAGTTTACGTTAAACAAGTATCAGCAATATAATAGAAACATGCAAGGACAACCATTGAAAGAAAAAATAATATTAAGGGGTAAAGTTTCATACCAATTGTAATATCGATCTAATTGTTGTATAGGATTCTCCAGTATTCTGGTATAAATCATAGCCAAATTACCCCACGCCTGAAGTGATTCTTCATATCTTATATATTCATCCCACAATGGGAATGAAAGATAATCGGAGCCAACGTAAGCCAATCCCCTTTCAAACAACCTGAAAGGTCATGAGAAGAGTGCAGTTTGACAAAGTATTTAATGCAAGACCTGGGTATGAACCCATAAGCAAACAAGAAACACCAATGACAATGAATTGGGACTGTAGAACAATAGCTATGATACATCGAAATTACACAGAAACACACTTCATTTACCTTCCTGAAATGTTCATACCCTGTTCTAACTGAGTAGATCCTCAGGCCACCATGGCCCTAAATTAAGCCCTGACCTCTCCAGCAGCAAGTTTGATATTGATTCACCAATGGTAGCATCAAGAGTATCATAAAGCAGTATTGTACTACAAGGTTACTAAGAATAACCTTTTCAACTAGAAAAGAAGGCATAAAACAGCAATGATACCGATAATAACAACAAATTTGAATGAAATATATTGAATAGATCAAAATCAATGGTTTTGCACGTTGGATTTTAAGTGGCACTCCCATCAAACCTTTCTGCAAAATATAAGTGTACCGCTGTCTCATGAATGTCAAAACCATGTTAGCACAAAAAAAATAAATAAACAGGAATACTCCATTTAAAATAAGGAAGCAAAAGACAGTTAACTGGATGAAGCATTTTTCAAATCTTTAATCCATTACCTTCTTATGATGTCAGGATCTTCATACGTTGATATAGCAAATAAGCAGTAGTGCAACCAAATATCCACAGAGTAGGTGACAGCCAAAACGGACCGTTCGTAAACCTCAAAAACCTTGTTAGCACCAACTAAACGTCCTTCATGGTCTGCATATTTCTTCCAGTAGCCGAAACACAAAGGAAATTCCACCAAAAAAGCATCATAAACCTTACGAATTTTCATAATGTTAATCTGGAAAAGAGAGTACTTAGTGTAAGCAAAATAGAATATCAGATAATTAAACATTCAGATATAATTGCAAGCAAAATTGAATAGCAGATAATTAAACATTCAGATACAAGTGCAAGCATAACAAACTAATGTTGATAATTAGTTTTAAGCAAGTTCTAAAGTTCAACAAACTTTCAATAGCAATTTGACGCATTCAGGGTTCGATTACTAGGAATTCCGGTAGCATTCAACCTTGTGGAAAAAATGAAATGCCCAACTTAACTAGCTTATAGTTTATGGAAAGTTTATACCAGCAATCTTGAACACAAACATTAAACCAAAGCATTAAAATTTTAGATTCTGAAACAAATTTCTGATAATGAATGTAATGATAGATAGTAAACTAGACCCCCAAAGATACAGTTAGGAACCCCAAATTCACAAAAAAGACTTAGATATTAAAAGAATTTGATGAACAGATATCAAATCCTTCAATTTCTGCTTTGAATTCACGCTGGTTTATCAGTGACCAGAATCTTTAAAAAAATGAAAAATTATTGGTTTAGCCATTAGTTTTCAACAAATCAACCAAATGCATGCACCAAGTGAGCTCCCAACTCCCAGCAAACACACCTAGATTGAATTCTCTAGATCATGTCAGTACACAATCAAAGATATCATCGGAAAAAGGTGTCACACAAGTAATGAATCAAAATGTAAAAAGGCAGAAAAAGAGAAAAGTATTTCATGATTTCAATTAACGTAGGTTTATCAGTGGCCACAATGTTGAAAACAAAATGAAAAAGTTATTGCTTTAGTCATTCAGTTTTCACCGAGACAATCAAATGCATACACAAGCAAGCTCCCAACTCTCAGCATTCATACCTACAATGAAATGGTAGTCGCATTGCATACACACACACATTGGATCAAAATGTGAAATAGAGGCAAAATGAGAAAATGTGTTTCATGACTTATTCATCAATGATTATATAAACTATTGGCCAATGCTTTTAAAAAAAGAAAAGTTAAGTTTTTCCTATTATAATAATAAAAAATAATCAATAGTAAATATAAGACTTTCATATTAAAATGAACCTGTAATGTGAAATATAATAAATAAAACAAAAATTTGGCAGTGCTTATCCTTCTGTGTTAATTATAGATGCTCTAAACCAGTCTAATTCAAACTATTCAAACACCTTTTTTGATGATATTTTGCTAGATAGATGTGACAATTTTGTGACTAAGATGAAGGTCCAAGTTTGATAGAATATGTGTAGAGTTAGGGTTTTTTTACCTAAAGTAGATCTGTTTACAATTTATTGAGTGCAAATTCAACTATGTAATGGTACGGGGATATTACTATTGTTAGCAAAAAAAAATCCATAAAGTTGACCCATTATAATTTATTTTTGGCTACATTCCATCATAACATGAGGAATTAATGGGTGCTAATATCAACAATAAGTTCCAAAAATGTTGCATTATGTGAAGTACACCTAGCACTCCATGTTCTTTTTTTTAAAAAAAAAACTCAAGCATAAAAGTAAGCTTATAGAAGGGAACTGGCATCTATGGTACAAAATAATTTTCAAAATGGCCAATATAATGAGTGCTAATTTCAATAATCTATACAGTAACAGTACACAAATGAATATAGTTAGAAATAACAGCATCCTAAGAATATTGCAGCAGCCCATGTGGAAGGCCAAAGAGGCTCAATTAAGACGGTTCAGAAATTTCAAATGCTTACCATGAAAAGAAGGAAAATGATGAATCTACTCAGACGAATAAGGTATTTCACAGACTACTAGAAAGACTTTGCATATGAACAGCTCGATTGGTCAATAAATAGTAATGGGCTGATTCATGTAACCAGAAACATTGATGGGATTAAAGCTTAATTTATATAGTTGTTTTCTTTTAAAAAAAACTGATAGTTCAAGACATCAAGACAATATTAAAGAATCTTGCATAGTTCAAGACTTTGCACTAAACATTTCTCCATGAAAAAAAGAAATATATGAAAATTTCATTCTACAATTTTCTAAAAAAGAGACCTTGATCATTAAAAAAATACAGATGTAGAATAAGCTATTAGATGTTGTGTATAAAAACAACAAGCTTTAATTTCAATAAATGAGACTCGTTAAATGAATTCATAATGCCATTACACTATATCCATGAACAATTCTCTATTAAGATACAAACGAGTCATGTAATTTCTTATAAGCACTTGGCACATCTTTTGCGTTCCTCTTCCCTAATACACTAGAGAGAAAACCAAAAGCTCAATCTACTCATTAATGCACTAAATGGTACACGTTTAACATACAAAAAAAAAATTTAAGCTTACTTTCTCTAAGTTTGTTACCAAAAAGCACCAAAACCTCTCATATAAATCCATTCTAATCACATCCTTTCAAATGCATTGATCAACCATCTCAGTATTCTCATTCTAATAATACTAATTCAATTTTTAAGTTCATATTCCACAAGACAACACTCAATGCAACAATATTATTGCCCTCACTGTAATCCTACATGAAACATTTACCTTAAACCTTATATATAACTAAAACCAAAGATGACGCAATGCTGAAACAAAACGAAAACAAAATAAAGCTAAACAAAGCAATATTCAAAGAATAACTTATGGAAATTGGAAATTGAACTTATTAATTCCTTCTTACTGCACTTATGATTGTAGTTCATCATTTTCTTAATGCAAGCCATTCTTAGGCATAGAACAAACAATCTACTTTGGTTGAGCAAGGCATAGACCAAAAGTTAAAAGCCCAGGAAAAATATACAATTAAATTGGAAAAAGGCATTCAATGATAATATCTTGCACAAATGGCTTGCTAATTCTGCTCTTAGTAAACCCACACAAAATAAATCTTACAAATGCAAGCACTCTGAAGAAAAAAAGGAATTCATTTTGCTGCAAGAAAGACAAAGCATTAAGTTTAAAAAGTAAACTAGAGACAAGACCATATTGAAAAAATGAGAAAATAGGATAAAACTCAGAAAAACCTTAGTAAAAAAAAATACTATGGCAAAATTGAGCTTATTAATTCTTCTTTTATTGCACTCATGATTTTAAGTCAATTATTTTGATGCAAGGCATTCTTAAGCATAGAACAAGCAATCTACTTTAATAAAAACACTATTAACTGGACAAATACATACAAAAAAAATGTTTTGCATAAATGACTTACTAATTCTTTGCTTAGTAAACCCATGATACACTAGTCTTACAGTGCAAGCTCCATTAAAAAAAAAATTGCTTCATTGTAAACAAGACAAAGCATTAGTTAAAAAAAAAGCCTCTAAATGGCACAATAAAATCATAAAGACAAAAAAAATTCAAGTTGCCTCAGAATATGTTAGTCAAATACACAATGACGTCTCAAAATCAACACAAAAAAAGAAAAGGAGGATAGTTGCATGTCTCAAGAAGATAATAAAATAAACAAACAAACAATCAATGAAAAAGTCCATGCATTCACAGGAAACTAAATGCCAAGGATTAAATCCAGTGTATAATGGATGCATAAAAATAGACTTATTTCATGCATACATTCACCTAAGTCAATACACATGTAAGTTGCACCCTAGGTATGAAGAAATAATACTTAGTGGCATGTATGCTATTAGTATGGACAGTTGCGTCATCAAAATGCCACAGAAGTATTAGGTTCTATCAAATGCAATACAAAACCAATTGAACTTTAATATAAAACAAAAAGACAAACCAACCATAACTTCATTGATTTTGTTTGCCAGTTGAAATGCAGACATTAGCAAATGGATAATGAAATGAAATTATTTAGATTTATATTAGATCCTCTGGCCCGAAATCCATTATTTTGGAGGGCAAATAGATTGTAGAATCAACACCCAACAAGTCCAATTAA
Source organism: Vanilla planifolia (assembly GCA_023846275.1). NCBI lineage: Eukaryota > Viridiplantae > Streptophyta > Magnoliopsida > Asparagales > Orchidaceae > Vanilla > Vanilla planifolia. The sequence continues at coordinate 43,582,665 of CM043875.1, read as the reverse complement.
GGGAACTCAATTCAAAATTGAAACCAATAACTGAAACATTTCGACAATGTTTAAAGCCCAGACAACAAATATATAACTCAATTGAACCAGGAGATAAATGGATCACTGCAGTTTTTTGGGTTTGTCAACTACTAGCTAGTTGGCTTCACTGTTGCAATTTTAAAAAGGCATACACATGGACAGAAGTAAATTGATAAAATAAGTCGTAGAGTCATGTTTTATTTTTATCTAATACCCTGCCACATTTTGGGTCATATCTCATAATTTCCAACATAAAATTCAAAGATAAAAATTACATTGAAGGAAGAAAGTAAAAACACCTCTGCTACTTTCTCAGTCTCTTCAATTAGGGCTGTCCATGAATTGAAGTCTAAACAGTTAACCCTAACTGCATTCCATAACATTTCCTCCTCAGAAGTATACACTGCAACATAAATAGATGAATGAGTTCATCAACATTCAGATAAGCTCACCAGTAAATTTTAATGGCATATGCACAAAGATAAACGAATGTCCAAGAAATGGGGAAGAACAATAGAAGACAGAAACAAAAGATAAAAAATCAGGAGACTTGTAAGAATTTTTTAAAACAAATTAAGTGATAGTAGTATAGAAATGAAACCTTCTTCAAACTGTTCCACAGCAGGTCCATTTGGACCATCCGTTTCATCTTCGTATTTTACAACTCCTAAAGATTGATAATCAACCATTTGATGACCAACTCCATTCATCGAATCATAGTTGACTGCATGATCAGGAACACTAGCATCTGCTTCATGCCTAACACAATTACTTGTGCCAGCAACCGTATCATCAGCTATAGCATTACAAGCCACACTCCCATTGGCATCTACGTCAGCACTAGAATTTTTATCACGAGCATAAGCATTTACATCAACAGGATTAGGATTTTCCATCGAATTATGTGAAGCATCAGCTAATCTTGCAGATGGGACCAAATCTTTAACTTCTGACTTTGAACCACTCTCACTGCATACTAAAGAAGCATCAAGAACAGTTAAATGCTCAGCCATGTTAGGAACCTGGGAACCCACCGACATTCCCTCTTCCATCTCCCCCTAACACAAATAACCTACAAAGAATACACGTTCACCAAACACATAAGATAACATAAGGTTCTATAGTCCGTACTAAAATAGCATCAAACACCTGGTAATCACTACATCGATAAAGAAATACCTCATTCAATAGGAACAACGCAACAAGTCATGTCACATAATATTCTCTCTTTGCATATATTGGTGAAAAAAACAACAAGATATACAATTCGATAAGTTACAAAAGCATCACAATCAGGTAAGATTTAGAGCTCTCTGCATACGAGATCTACGAAACGGCGAAGTTATTACATGACAACCACAACCACATTCTCTGAAGACCCCTCGAAGAAAATTAGCAAAACACTTCAATGAAAACAGGATACTTGATAATTTGAGTAGGAAGACGCATACCTAGCTCACTAAAACCCTAAAGCAACGAAGAAGACGCTGTAGTTCCAAGGATCAGCCAACGATAGCACCACGAAAGACAGGAGGGACTCGATTCCAAGGACGAGCGTTATAAAACCCGATACTTGATTCAGTCAGACGGTAATCCGATAAAAAAAATGTTGTAACTGTTATTTTTAAATGATACTAAAAATAAATATATCAAAGTTTTAATAATTGTACATCGTTTAATTATATATATATATATATATATAAACACATCAACTGTAATCACAAAATAATAAATGAGGTCACATACCGAATGCTAAAAAAAATCTCTCAAAAATAATAAAATAAAAATATATTTAATAGAAAAAAAAACAAATTAACTCATAATTGATTAAATAAGATTTTTGTCATTTTTTTTTTCTTTCGTTATGCAAGTAACAAGCAAAAGTTGAAAAAACTAACATTAAATAGTTGTGAATAATGGATGAAATAACTCAAAGAAAGTAATATCACAAAAAAATTGGATAAAATTTTATAATTTTTTTAATGCTCATAAACTAAAATATTTGTAACAATTAGATGTTTTAAAAAGTGTGAATTATAACAATAAATGTGTATTTTAAGCATGTGATAAGTGAAAAGGTCAATGTCATAAAAAAAAAAAGTCATTTTGCATTTTATATTGAGTGAAAAACCTATTTTTAAATGACCAAATTAGTTAATAAAATGTAATTTTTTTTTCTAAATTTGAAGCTTAAGAACTAAATTATGATAATGCAAATTTGTCAATTAAAAGAGTGTTATTTTCTAGTTTTTATATATCAATTAATTGATTATAAAAAGAAACAAAAACACGAAAACATATATGACTTACGTTCTACATTCGCGAATGCATACCACAACATATCAAATGCATGCTTTACACATTAAATCCACCTTTTGATTTTAATAATATTCATTTTTCATGCAAAGAGGTTTCAAGAACAGTAATATAATTAAGGATATTTTTTAGAATCTTTTCTAAACCATCGAACAATTTAAGTAAAATTCTCAAGTTGATCTTTCAATTAGTTAAAGTGTGGAATATTTGATCTATGGGTAAACTATTCACTTAGGAGATTGTTGAAGTTATTAAATCATTTGTTCTCTTTTATTTAAAAAGCCTTCAATGTCACATGATGTTGGAGTCTATATAACATGTATGTTTCTCTTATATGAGGCGATCATTTGTGTCGTTTTTTGTATACATGATATGTTTTTGTTTTAATTTTTTATATATGAGCTCTAGTTTTTAATTAGAAATATGAATGTAAACTGATGGATTCTAAAAAAGCTTTCTGTTGTCTTCTCCTTTCTCTTAGATCTTTGAAACTTGTTTTCTTCATTGATGTTATAGACCTCACCACCAATTCATTTTTATCTTCTTCAACGAGGAGCACTAATCATGCAATTTCAATCCATTCTTATCTTATCAACCTCCTTGCTTTTTTTATTTCTTCATGTTTTAGTTGTGGTTTTTTTAGTTCTCCATTTTTTCATTCTTGTAATTTGTGATACTCTATTCTCTAAATCAATTCTTCTATTTCTTCTAATGCATTCTTTCCACAAGAATTGACGATGTTTTATTATTCCTCTTTCTTAAGATAATTACTTAATTAATGGGTAGATTATCATCTTTCATTTTATTTTCACTATTTATCATTCTTAAAAACTAGATTATCGCTTACCATTCACTTAATCAAAATCAAAAGGTTAATAGGGCTAACAAAGGATGATTGTCTTCTTTGTTTGTTTTGGTAACTTCTTCTATGCCCTTTCTTCATTTTTATCAATTCTCTCTCGTTAGGAATTAGCCACTATTTAATTATCCACATTCACTAGTATAAATAAATGCTAATTTTCAAAATAATAAGTTAATTGTAAAAATCAAGAACTTAAAAATGAAAAATTAAACTGAGAGCTAAACCAAAAAATTCATTTCAGCTAAAAAAAATTGGATTAACTTTGCAATATTTTCACTGTTCATCTAAACTAATTCATTTTTATATTGATAATACTTTTTGTGTTTAGTTTGTGACACATTTGATGAAAAAAAATTGAAATATAGGACTTTATATTTATTGAATTATAAAAAAAACATATTCCAATAATATAAAATGATTATTACAAGTCAAACCAAATTAATTGGGGGTAAACATAATCATTGATTAAATTAAATCATATAAAATACGTAACAAAATAGTTGTTTAACGATTGATTTAAATATGATAGCTCGCCCCCTCCTTAGTTAATAACTTACATATTATGTTCACCTTTAATGGCTACCATATAAAAATACAAAAAGTCTTAACAAAAAGAATTTTTGATATTTCCAATCATTAACACTTATAATTTTTAATATAGATACATAGATGGTATCATATGATTATTAAAAATCATAAATTATTATAACTATTAAAATGATTAGAAGATTATTAACAACATTGCATTTATTTGAAAGTTTTTTAATTAAAATTCAACAAGCATGTCATATAAATAAAATTAGTATCTATGATAATATTCAAGGTTATTATGGAATGGGAATGCATAAATCATGCAAAAAAATTTTGGTAAAATATAATGATTTTTAAAATTTAAAATATTTCGTATATAAATTTGAGTCAACAGAATCAAATGAACAACTAATTGTGAAAATACTTTAATTAACTTTCAATAGTATTCAACCAAATAATATTTCATATGATATTTTTCATGCTTTACAATCATATAATCAATCATATCATAAAAAATATTAATCAATTAAAATCATGCATTCTAATCTAAATAACATCACGTGTCATCACAATCATATTTCCAAACATAAATAATATCATGCAATCATTCATTCAAAAGCCATAACAACTCATCCCAAATCCAAGTTGGTACTTCAAATATTTAAACTACATTCATTTATATTAGACAATAAGAAATAAGCAATAATTATTTTTAAATTATCAATATTTACATAATTAACACACCTATATTTCCTTTAAATTAGATGATCCAATTAACTCAAACTGCCATAATTCTCAAAGCTACCAACACATACCTTTATCTCTTCATAACTGTGCTAAGCCTCTTGTTCTTTAGCTTTCTCTTCCTGCCTTTTCTCTTAAACATTTTTATTTTTATTTATTTTGTTTTGAACTCTTATTAGGATCCATCCGTGACATAATTCATTGACATTATAGATCATATTTATATTAAATAAATAAAAGTACTAAGATATGCATTCATAACTATTTTTTAATCAATTCGGGTTCTTAACCGGTCCAACCAATGGTCTAAATAATATAACAAATATAATCTGCACGTAGGAATAACCAAGTTGAATGTTACTACTACACACAAGTGACTTATCAACATTTGGTAGTAAAGTAGTTCACAACATACATACATTAAGCTTCAAACATGTCCTTCCCAAAACGAAGGCGACGAAGAACTGCACATGATAGACTCTATGGAAAAACCTTCTCTGCTTCAGCAAAAGCTAAACCTTTTAAACGGACACAGAAACAATAGCAAGCAATGCAAGTTCTTCATACGCTTGGTTTTCTGCATCTTCAGCACGGCTACAGAACAAGGATCAGCAATTGATTCCACATTGTCCAGCAGCTGCAGCCTTCTGCGAAGGTGAAGTGAAAGGATCGATACGGACCCACAACAGGGAGAAGATGGATGCGAGGAGGATGGACCACACGATGACAATGGTGGGCGTCCTGTTCTGCCGTCCCAGAAGCCCCTTGAGGAAAGGATAGAGATGGACGATGACCCAAAACGCGAAGAAGAGCTTCCCGAAGAGAGGACCCCAAGACTGATACCCGCTGTTGATGGCATACGAGACGCCCGCGACGATGCCCACCATGTTTATGACGAGGACGGTGGTGGGCGGGATGAGAAGGCTGGTCCATTTGAACACGTAGAGCTCGGCGAAGTCCCCGTCGTCGTCCGACGCCTTCGACGTGACGGTGAAGTTGGTGTCAATCCCGGCAAGCACCTTGAGGACTCCCTGAAACACGGCGAAGAGATGAGCCGAGGTGCCACCAATCACCCAGAACTGCTCATTCCTCCACCAGTCCTCGATCCCGACGCCACTCCACTTGAGCTCCAAGATTCCCGTCGCAAAGATGGAAGCAAAGAGCAGAATGAACCACATTCCAGCATAGTTGCTTATCTGCAAGACGAATCAAACCATTCTTCAATCATACACAATGCTATATTACATACTATTGTCCATGCCATATATATTATGCCATTGTGATTTGTACTCTTTGAGACATTGATTAAACATAGACAACTAATGCTTAAAAACCCACAAAAACCCTAATCATGAAAAATCTTCTCGTGTGATGTATGCTACAAACCTCAGGGATGATAAATTTGCCCGTTAAAAGGCATATGGCAGGAAGCACACAATAGGCAATCAAAGGAATTGAGGTGATGGGATACACTATAGTGTTGATGTATGCTATCCTCTCCAAAAGCTTCAGCCTTCCACTATAACCATACCAGATGGGGCAATGCCTGCTTAGTAGGATTTCAATCGAACCCAAAGCCCATCGAAGCACTTGGTTAAGTCGATCCGAAAGATTAATCGGAGCAGAACCTTTGAATGCAGGACGAGGTGGCATGCAATAGATTGATATCCATCCTCGAGCATGCATTTTAAATCCAGTCAAAATATCCTCAGTTACAGATCCATAGATCCAACCAATCTGGAGAGAGTATCACTTAGAAATCCTGTAGTGATAATGGTGTTTAAGGTTATCTAAGTTGAGTTTAGTTACACTAACCTCTTTTCCCCATTCGGTTTTGTCCTCATAACCACAGCTTATAACGTGGATAGCCTCCTGGAGCAATGAGGCTGGATTGGTTGAGGCTGGAATACCACCCTGCTCCATGAAGGTTGATGCAATAAAGATGGGTGATTGACCAAAGCGCTTCTCCAATCTTTTCCGAGACATCAACAGGGACCTCTCCTCTTCATATCCTGCACAAGTATTGTAATATAAGGCGATCAAATTGGAGCAAAGTTGTATGTAAAAACGTTGATGCCCATAAAGAACAAAGTTGCTCAGTGGATGAAAGGTTTTTATTTTATTTAGCATATAGCTTGATAAGCAACAAGGAAAAGATAAACCAACGTTGGTCAATTTGAAACATGATCAAGTTGGGGCACTATACAGTATAGGCTTATTTATTATAATAAACAGTGGATAAAACAGTGATTGCAATCTAAAGTGGTCAAAAATAAGTAAAAAATTTACAAGATACATCGATTAAAAGGGAACAAACACATGCATGCCAAACTCAGAAAAAATTGTCTGGGGCAATTTTTATGTTAATTTTATTATAACCTTACAGGCCAAAAGCTTGGATCATGAAACAAAGTCTGCTAAAAATAGACGCAAGGAATGTATAAGTTAGACTGTTCAAGCATAGCACATTCTATGAGTTTGTAAGAAGCTAGTTTTCATCACCATGTATGAAGATTGCATGAGAGAACGAAATAGGAATCAGGTCATGAGATCATGCAAATCATCTTCAAAAGCCCAAGAACAGAATGAAATCTTTAGGATGTCACAAACAATTAAATGAGTAACTGGTTAGATAACCATGAGCTATGCATTAGTTCTTGATGAAGTATATAGAATGGGTTCACGATTGATCAAAACCTTATTGACAGTAAGAAGGCCATGATCAGATAATCAAAACCTTGTGGACTGCAAGAAGAACAAACAACAAGATTAAGGATGCACTTGTATCTAACCTCCAAGGCCAAGGTCATAACATATAATTGTAATATTAAAAGAAACTGATGGATAAGAAGCCTTGAAGTAAGATTCGTAACAAAATCCACGGCGGGGAACAATTTGTTGCCATGACTTAAGAGAACAACCTCAGTATCAAGGCGAAGTTGAATATTTGGCACCTAAGCTTAAAAACCGATGTCAAATACCCACAAGTTTGGCAACACAAGTCAGAAATAACAAATCAGACCAAAATAACCTAACACTATGGCTGTCAAAGTCAATGAAAAAAGCGTTAGAAGAACCACTATAAAAACATGCTTAAAAGGGAATGATGCAAGGCAACAAAATGCCCTTGTAACTTATTTCGGTTGAGCTGAGCCCCAGATCAGGCTGATAACAAAAAGCTACTTTCAAGTTTGTCTTAATAGTTGACTCATCTATTTAGTTTATTTCACATAAATATAATAAGTTTCAGTAAACCTACTGTGAGCTATGATTGTACATATGAGAGTTATTTTGGATCATGTAAGTCATTCTATGAAGATTATAAAAAAGAGTCTTGATATAATTATTAAGACTTTTAGTTCAAGAATGAAATTGAGAGCTTTGAGTTTTGTGAGACATCTTAAAGTTAGTATCTTGTAAAAGCACAGCACAGGACGAATACCACGTTACCCACATAAAAAATGACCTGTAATGGTTTTAATTTCTCTTCTCCTCCAGCTTCATCCTCTCCACATTATCGTTTCAAGTACCTATTTTTATTCCATATTCATGTTCAATTTGAGTTTAGATAGCTTTTGCATTTGCATGCTATTCATTTAAGTTAATTTGGTATTCGTTGTCCACATGGTTTAAATTTCAAGCAATCAAATTTCTTGAACGAGTTCTTTGTTGTCATCATCTGTCAAAACCCTGATAGCAATTTCTTAAAACATGTATTGCATTTGCATGGAGGTGCCATGAGAATTGGAAGATGCAAGTGACAAAGTATAACCCAAAGAAAAAATGAACAAAAAGACAATATCAAAGTTTACACCACAAATAAAAATTGCGTCAACATTCCATGAACACAAAACAAGTTTTCCCTCAAGATACCAAAATCTTCCCTTCATAAGATGCCATACATATTTCTCTATAATCAAATTTATTGATAAAAAGGGGGAAAAAAATCCAAATAGATGATATAACAAATATATCTGCTCATGAATTAATGAGAAAGATCACCTGCATGTAACGACAACAATATCATGATAAAGCCCTAAATAGAAAGTTGATTCCAAGTCATATCTAGAATTGAAAAAGGTGAAAAGATGACCAAACAAACTGTAATACCTTCTCCTAAAATGCGCGGCCACAATCATATCTTTTTTTTGTTGTAAACCCTCCCTTTGTTATATTAACAAAGAAATCATAGCCCATTAAATAGGTGCAATCATTAATGTATGCCTCAAGCCACAATTTTGCTAATAATCCTTGACATCAACTTTCTTCTTACAAAATTGATTTGTGAACCCAAGTTAGTAAACTAGAACAAAAGACATCACCTCTTACTGATGTGATAAAAAAATCAAATATCTTGGCTATACCACTGGGCTCACGTTTTTGATAAAAATCATAATTAATTTTTTAATCCCAACTATGTTTTAAGAAATATTTAATTTTCTTGGTCCAATAAATATAATCCAACCAAAGGTTTTGTAACAAACTCTTATCCAGATATCCAAATATTAATTTTGTATGCTTAAACAAGATACATTTTTAAATCAAAATTTTGATTTATACATATTACAGCAAAACTAAACCCAATTGAAAAATATCTAAATCTTCCAACCTTGTTAGCACCTCAACCACCTCAAAGACAACAAATGATGAAATCTTGCGAGATCCACATGAGTAGTCAACGAAGTACAGACAAATACCTTTGCTTGTGAAGGCAGAAAGGCCAAGAGTTCTAGAGAAAAGCTGAGAATTCCTCAAAAATTAATGCAAGCCAGCACGGCCATAGAATGATGTGCTCCACATGATTTATGCATAAGTTAGGTTAAGGTGTGAATAGCAACCTCCAACATGTATATATAACCTACAGATTTCATAGATGCTTAAAAACATGAAGATTCTGGTAGGGTTCATCCAATGAAAAAGGTCGTTAATACAAATAAGACAGAAAACCTTCCCTCACTGAACGAGAACAAGAGAACATGGAGAAGCAAAAGAAAAAGAAAAAACAACTTTTATTACATAACTGAGTTGGAAGAAGGTCAAGAAAAAATTGGACGCAATGGATGTTTTGATCCATTGTTGAATGGTCTAGTGCAAATGCAATAGATCATATGATAATCCTTACGTTTTTCATTATTAAACAAGAAAACAGTAGACTAACCACATTAGTTGATGGACAAATTAGTCAATAAGCATCTCGCCCAAAAGAAAGAGGAGCCAAGAACGGTAGAAATGCAAAACGAAGCTTTCTTGATAAAAACCAGAAAGGTGCTACACTAGCCTATCGCAAAGCAAAGCTAAATGCTTTGAAAAAAATGGCGCTAGAACTAGTAGAACCATCACATCGATACATACCTTCTACACCATCTTCAATGTCCTCAGTGTTAAATATGGGAACATTGGACTCTGTTCTCTTCATAGCCCTCTTTTTATCAATATAGCTCTTATTTATACCCTTTCCTTTCTTCCTTGAACCACAGCAGCTCTTTATGATTATATTAGGTTCTAGGTCAGCTTCAGTTAAGACGGGATCATACCCATATAATGCTTGCCTATTGAAACAGCATCCTGTTCCCACATAGACAGGTCCTTGGATGCCATCCAACCCTTTCAAATTGATCTGTAGGAAATGCTTGATTAGAATATTTCCTTCATCTAGAAAGTCTATGCAAGAGTGCTCAAAACATACTTACATCAAAGAAAACAATGTTACGATTGGCATATCTATCATGAATATCAATGCCATCAAACCTCTGAGGGAATTGAACATAACATGTCTTCTTTCCCAGCAATGGATCCATCATGAAGCACATTGCTTCTCGAAGAGCTTTGCTGTTATTGAAGTAATGATCACAGTCAACATTAAGAAGAAATGCACCATTGGTTAGGACAGCAGATACCCTGATCTGTTCAGACAAAAGATGAAGCATTTAGAAACAAATTTCACTTTGTTAAAATCTAAATAAAGTAAAATGCAATGCTAAAGTCTATATACCAAAGCATTCATAGCACCAGCTTTCTTGTGATGCTGAAACCCTGGCCTCTTCTCACGGGAAACATAAACAAGTCGTGGCAACTCATTGCCTTCTACGTCAAGACCACCACTGTGGCCCAAGAAGACCTGCTTATCAAAATAGCAAACGTAAAATAAAATGGCACAGATTACAGCATGAAGCAGTAAGCATAATGAAACACTAATCACCTGGATCATTCCTGGGTGATCTCTTGGATTATTCCCAGGCCAAGGAGTGCCATCTTGCATAGTCCAGCCTTCTTCAGGGGTTTTCTGTGCTTTAGCTACAAGAGCATTTATGCGCACTTTGAACTCTTCATATTCCCTCTGCAATGATAAAGTTCACAATTGTGTGTGCACGCTCACAATTATGACATAATTAATGAAGTGAATGTGTGCAAACCTTCATTGCTCTTCTTTCTTTCACAAAAGATGGCTGGATCTTATCTTTCAAGTAATCTATCTTCTGGGAGAAATAAAATTCTGGAGCTCGTGGTTCAATACTGTGTTTTTTGCAAAAGGGAACCCATTTTTTGGCAAACTCTGCTGTTTCTGAAAGTGCTTCAAATGTCAGCATTGCAGAACCATCATCTGACACATAGCATGAAACCTTATCAACAGGGTAATCCACTGCTAGAATAGAAAGCACTGTATTAGCTGTGATAAGCGGTGGTTCTTTAAGTGGATCAACTGTACTGACAAAAACATCGATGGGAACCAGCTGCGAAGGCTCTCCATCCCTGTCATATCTGTGGCACAATATATTTGATACTATCAGCATTGCCTAAAAAAATCTCAAGAAGTTGTAGCATAGAGGGCATAATATACCAAACCTTAATGCAAGCCTGTCTAGATACGTTTCACGATTGATTGGTGACCACTTCGGAAATTGATCCAGAAGCCATGACAAGGCAAACCAAACTTCACAAATAACAGATGTCAGCCATAATGGATAGGCATTTTTCACTGGATGAGTTACACGGTACTGCATGAAGAAGCACAGGATGATGAGGCGACATATGATGACCAATCTGTAAAGATTAAGCTGGTTGGATGGAATGGGAACTATGCGGCTCAGAGGCTGCCGAGCATCATCAACCCTAAGGAGGTCCAAAACATAGAAATTGAAGAATGTTAACAGAATAATTTCATATGGAAATTATAAATTGGTAAAGTAGTGCACGAAAGTGTTTATGGCCACAAAAGTGTTTTGAAAGGCATATCATATACAACTTTAACATAAATTATGCAGAAAACTATCTTCATGACTCAAACATACTGTTAAAAATGAAATATAATCAGTATTTGTGAAAAATGGCAAAGATAAGGGAATATCAATGAAGTTAACCAGAACAAAGCAGGAGAAAATGCTGATGATTCTATGGCATAAAATCTTATTCTGTAATGACTCTAAGGCTCAACACAAACACAAAACAAACAGTTCCTGCAGGATCTTCAATTGTTCAAATTATTTCCTCAACAAGAGAACCAAGTTCACTGGCAGAAAGAGTAAAAAAAATCCAGAAAAGAGATTTTGATCAATGATCCATTTAAAGGGAAACTAAATCGAATTGTTACTTTACATACATTTGAAGATCTTCACCATTTGAACCAGTTCCTTCCATGTCCCCTCTGCCATCGGCATATTTGCTGGAAACATGCACTATATTTTTATCCTGTTTAAGTTTCCAACCTTCAACTCTTTCTTTCCAGTCAACACTTCCCAGTCCATAAGAATTCAAATCCTTTGATGGGTCAACAATTCGTACGGGAACTGGATAACATTACCAGGAAGCTGATTAACAAAGAGTTTTGTAAATGAACTGAAGGCATAAGCTCCAAAGCTTACCTGGCAAGCTAGGATCAAGATAGGTAGAACCACGTTTCTCACTGGATCCCAATGGACCTGATTGACTTTGAATGGACTGATTATCAGGTGTAGCATCAGGAATCTCACCTGAAACCTGAAAAAGGTCAAGTTAAAATCAACATGTAAGAGGTCGAAAATTTATCAATAAAAAAGCAGGTCATATGTGCTGATAGAACTCTTTATGTACAAAGCTCTACGAAAAATAAACATACTTGCATGAGTTGGATAACATTACAAAAATTTCACTTATATAGGTTTGAGATACAAAACTAAGCATTTGAATAATTTTTCTTTCAACCAACCTGTTGCCCACTGGTTAGTCGTAAAATACGATGATAGGGTTCGTGCCTGGATGATGAAGACAGATCTACAGCTTCCTCATGGCCTTGTGGAGACCAAATGTGTGCAGTCTTACCAGAAGTTTTGGTGCGATCAAACTCATATTCCAGATCATCTATGTCTTCCTCTTCATCATCACCCTCAACTCGAGGACTTCCTGAAACCCACAACTTGTATTCACAGGAATCGAATACATAGTTACACCTTAAAAAACTCAATGAAATAGAAGATGGGCAAAAACTAGTTCACCTTTATGCCTTCTGTATCTGGTCTTGCACTGGGGGCAACACTTATTCCCCTCCTTCCGTTCATACTCATAGCAAGGTCGGCAAACTGGGAAAGCACATTCGTTGCAAGCAACAAACACATCACCCTTTTCTGTAAGGCCAACAATGTCTCCACAGATTTGACATATTTGCCCATTCAGAGTTTTCAGAGGTTTTGACTGCATTACCATGAGATAGAAGTCTATGAAATGAATGCAAACATACAAGTTAAGGAATTCTGCTAAATAATATCAAGCAAAAAATTGTGGACATCCACAAAGAGGGTGGGGGGACATGAATGGATTCAGATAACTCCGCAGAGTCAAAATTCATTTAAACAATATTAAGCATAAAAGAGCATGCAATAAAAAAAAAACATCACTTCGAACACAAACGGATTTGAATACTGTACCTAGCCAACAGTTTGAATTATCCAATTTTAAGCAATTCTATGAAAAAGGTATTAAGCAATGTAACATAATTTTAAAAGACCAAAAAAAAGTTGCTATGTAATTCCAGTTTCTTTCTTCTTCTGTGGTTGGAAAAACAACATTTATAATGATAGGTAAGTTCGAATTCAACTTCACTTGACAACTCCTTTACCATAAAGCAGCCAATAGTCCATGATGCACAAAGTATCCAAGGTACATGAGCTTGAAGACTCATCATATAACGAAAAACAGACTCAAAAACTAGAAGGGAGTCTGTTGCAACCAGTGATTTCAACAAACTGATTTCAATTATCAACATAATATACTTAATAGATAATAGAGAAAATATTCAAAGCCCAAACCTCCTCTATGGTTTGGGGATTGGGTAAAAATTTGTTGGGTTAATGGGGTTAGTAGGATGATTAAGGAGAGGCTGAGATAAGTTTTGGATAACATAGTCATACGGTTGGTTTAAGGAAAAATCTTTTTTGGTGACATAAAATGGGATAACTTACGCAATCCCAGGTTCATCTTCAAACAAAATGGAAAAATATGGAAGCAAATGCAATATTGACCATTAATCTGCCAAGAAAATCTTAAGGGGTGAAGAACCATGTAAAGTATCGTTTCTAGAAGAAAACCAACCATTTGGACTTTTCCTCTAGAGTAACAGTGCTACAGGATGAACACGACCCAATAAATCCATCTGCTATAACATGAAACTCAAAGCAATAAGCATGCTTCTCCTTCAACAGGGATTACTAAAATCATTGCAAGGAACCTTAAGTACTACAAATAAAGTTTTCCATGGTAAAGCTTAATAGGCGAATCTACTCTGCCTGTGTCAATAAAGAGAAACGATTAGATCTACAGTTCTAGTTAATAATTCAACAACAAAAAAATCACTTCAGAAACTGGCCTGCAAATAGTGCAAGGATTTAAATATGCACCGCACAAATCTATTCGTTCAAAAAATAAGTTTAAAACAATGAAACAGCAAATTGGAAAACTACGCAATGAGATCCCCTCTGGTGGTCCTTCCATATATATCAATCGGGCAAACTAAAGAAAATAGCATGAAAAGTTCCATCTTGTTGTCTTAGGACAAAGCTCCCAGGTCAAAGATCCAACAAAATAAGCTCATTAACCCAAAACAATGCAGAATCGAATACGACTCCGCCAAACCTTGAACGCCCATTACTCGACTAAGAAAACGTAACTTAAAACCCTAGTTAAAGTTCAGTATAGCTGATGATCAGCATAAATAAATTTAGCAATAATTACAGTTGCAGCAAAAGAAAAAATGCCGTGCTCTCTCGAAAGGATGCGAGGCAAAACACTGAAAAAAATAAACAAACTCGAAGAGAGCAGGGAAACACACCCCTGATTCGCCTTCGTGTCTAATCATCACGAACTCGTTCCGCTTGCGAGACCCCGCCACCATTCCCGCATTGGCGTCCATGGCTTCTGGCTTCCTTGATCCTAATGTCTTCTCTTTCTTCTCCTAACCCCGAGTAAGATCTTCACCAGAGCATTTGTCTCCCCCTTCCTTATGAGGAGAAAAGAAGGATCTTTCAAGACTTCTGCCTGCCTCAGCTCTGTAGTCTGAACGCTTTCCCTTTTCTCGCTTCTTCCCCACCTCTCTCTTGTCAGCTGGGCTTAATTAAACCTACTTCGACTGTTCGCGTCGTTATATCATCCGTTTCTTTCGTAAAAAATTACATATATACCCTACGTAAAATTCATACAAATTTTAATACTCAAAAATCCTAAAGCTTAATTGATTTGAAAGGAAACATTTAAATGGGAACAAAAAAGAAAAAAAAAATATTAAAAATCATTTATTATGTTTTAATATTTTTATTTGAAAAGAAATTTTGAAAAAAAATACTTGAAAAATGATATTTATCAAAAAAAAAAAAAAAAAAAAAAAACTCCAATGCGAGAGTGCCAGTTATGCGTTAGCTGTCATCCTAGAAAAATCCAGTAGCAGTACCTTTTGCAATAAATTTTGTTCATAAAGGTCCTTCACAATTTCGGAATTTGATAACAGTACCAAGTCATGAGTAAATTAAAAAAGCTTCCCAATTATTGATTAAATTATTCTAATGGATTTTACCAAATATTTGTTTTAAAAGTCTGTTTTTTAAGTGTTGGAAATTATAATTGAAAATGCTTTTTCATGATGAAAAATAAATAAAAAATAAAAGAAAATTTTCTTTTTGTGTTTACTAAAGCATGAGAGAAAAGGTAATTATAAGAGTTTATGGATTATTCTTGAATTCTTTTTGCTCTTATTTTTCTGAATTCTCTAATAAACGTAATTATAATAATGTTTGATAGCTGTTTTTAAAGATAATTTTTTATATGTAAAATATTATAAATAATAATTTTATGATGAAGGAGTGATTGATACATGAAAATTAAGTGAGACAAATATTTGTGTAAGATTAATTAAAAATAAGTTTAATAAAAAACGATTTAAATTTTTTAAATAAATAAATAATATTTAAAATGATTTATTTTCCAAATTATCCCTGTTTCAAATTCATTATTTTCATGAATTTTCAAACTATATAATAAAAAAAGCACTTTATTTATTTATTTTTTGTTCATTAGCTAATTAAATTATAATACATATGACATTATAATTCTCACAATGGGTTATTTCGCATATTATTTTTTCTTTAATCTTATTTCTACACAAAATGATTTATGCGATTTAAACCTTTTTATTTATTAAAATAAATAAATCCAATTTTTAATAGCTCGATTAATGTCCATTTTAATAACCGTTGAGGCAATTATATTAACAATAAACTACACCAATTGGGTTTTTATGAATAATCGAATTACAGCCGGCAACAAAATATTATAAAAAAAACCGGGATTTTCTCTCTCTCTGGTTCACCATTGCCGTCAACACAAGACAGCATTGTCCACCGGCAACCACGGGTTTAACAGTTCTACGAAAGACCACCCTTGTCGGTGACTCGGTGCGTGTGTCGGTGGATCGGATCGGATCGGAGCGGCTGCGAAGTCTCTTTCGTTCTATTTTATTTAAAGGTAAGATTGTGGCGAAGCTAACGCATTTTCAAATGTGATTTGATTCTCTTTAACATAACGTATGTGTTTTGGTTTCAATGTATTTTTTTCTCCAAAGCTCAAATCTTTTCATAAGCTTTGTTTAAAATTTTTTAAAAATATATAATTTTGTTAAAAAATATTTCATAAAGTATTATATATGTTATTAAGATTGAATAAATCCATCATCTTTTGGTTGGTTTAATGGTTTTATTCTACAATAAAATGACAAATCAAATGTCATTTTGTTTTCTTCTTAGTTGAAAGTATCTTTTGATGGGTCAACATCATTGCTGCTGTTACATTTTCAATAGAATTTTTTGCTTCATATACATGAAGAGTTGTTGAACTGCTAATTCATGATTCAAACATGGCAACTAATTTTGATTTGTTCAATCGACAGCTAAACCAGATGATGTTGAAAAAGCAACTGAGTTAATTATCATAGAAAGCAACTGAAGAAACATTGTTCGATCAAAAGCTACAGTTGAAAGTAATACAACATAATGGAACTTCATCGCTTCACCTAATCAACCGAGAAGTATACTCTGAAACAAGTTTTGAGAATGCCGAATCCTTGTTTTCTAGCAACTTGGTTGGGGAGTCATATTCAACAGCTCTACCTGGAAGCAAACAAAGAAAAGAGAAGCAGTTACAGCAAAGTTTCCCTGAAGAATGAAACAAGAATGGGGGCAACTGACCATTGTCGAGAACCAAGACGCAGTCGCTGTCCAGGATGGTTGCGATCCGATGGGCAACCGTGATGATGGTCGAATCGGGGAAGTATCGCTTCAGTGCAATCTGAATTTGGTTATCTGTCGTAGCGTCCACCGAAGCAGTTGCTTCGTCGAGGACCAGGATCTTGCTCTTCCTAAGTAGAACTCGACCGAGGCAAAATAGTTGTCGCTGGCCTAAGCTCCAGTTCTCTCCGCCTTCGATGACTGCGACGACAAAAAGGAGATGGATTAAATCTCAGTTTCAACACATGAGCTTAATCAATATAGTGTGTCTTTTCCTTTTTTGTGGAATGATAAAAGGAGCATGTAGGAGTAGATTGATTGGGAAGAAATCAACCATAGTTTATTTGCATAGAAAAAATGGTGCTAAGAAAATGATTATAAGAGATGCGGTAATACAGGTTACAGATTAGCAAGTAGTACACAAGCTGGTATGTAAGCAGAAATCAACCAAGTAAAAATGGAACCCTAGTTTGATAGCGTTAGAATTTCCATGAAATACAAAAATATAAGAACAACTCAATGTAGCTTTACAACCAAAACCACATGTACTAATCGTATGTGAAAGTAGAGAGCACTTTCTTAATGATGCTTAACTCAAGTTCAAGAACTACATGCAAGCAAACAATAAACATGTATTGTAGAGTAATAATAAAAGACACCCTAATGCTATTAAACCTATCACACACACAGGTCTTTCTAGTCAAACTAAAAGAATTCATCTTTTGCAACATTATCATATGTTTTGTAAGAATTTACTTTTCTCAATCATCATGTTCCAGAATGTGATATTTCTAATCAAATATTTTCAAGTATAATCATTAATTTTTCTTAGTATTCGTCTTTATAACACATACAAATAGTTTGTTTAGATTTTACAAGACGAGATTAAATATCATGTTACAAACTTATATAACTTGCATTTAATCTTAATTTTAAAGGTTGTGCCATTATAATCAAATCAAAACACACAAGAGATCAAGTTTTTTAAAAAATTCAAAAATTGATTCGCCATCATATAACAGAAAAGTTAGCTCCATAATTGATAGTTTGACATCATTCTTAAGTTCTTTATTTTCATATTCTTTAGAGTTTGTGATTATATCTACTAATATGATTGCAAATCCTTTAGATACTCTACCTCTAGTTTGTTTAAAAACTTTGTTATCGTTAATTTGCCACTAAAAATGATATCTATTTGATTTATCATTCACCCAAAATGATATCTACCTACTTCAAGATTTGTCCTACTTCATGACACCTCAAGAGGACATGAAACCATTTATAATGTACTAAAAAATAACTACTATATTAAGGATGTGTCAATCTCGACTTCGGTACAATTGCTTACTATGCTTGGGATATACCTACCCTCAAGTTCACTACCATTATCTCAATTTTGCCACCAAATTCTTATGCTATCAGTTGTTATTGTGCCAAGGATAATTTTTTATTTTCTCATCTTACCACCAAATTCTCTAAAATGTAGTTTCATACTAGCCCTCATTATAGATACAAGTTTGACCTCAAAAATTATTTTTATTACCTTGTTATCTAGAGAAAACAATTTATTCCCACTTAGGGGTCACACAGAGATTCTATCACAAATGTGTCCATAAAAATACTTGAACCCAAGAAATTTTTTTTTAACCGGGGAGTATCGATGCAATGCATCCCATCATTTCCAATTTAGTAGCATCAATGCTTATGTCATTTGTATTTTGTATGTGTCATGTTGTATTTTTTCCATATTTTTCATTTCAATTGTTATATTATTTGTGTTGTATTCTCATGAAATCTTGATGCATTCAATTTGAATGACAAATTGTTATGATTCATTTTAAAACATTTCCATGGCTCTTTGAACAATTGGTTCCCAAACCACATCAGATGATATCATGTGGATATCCGACTTTTAGTGATCAAGTAAGTAATTTTATGCGATTGGCAAAAGTAAGCAAAAATACCTTAGATGATCAAATTGACCTAAACAATTCAGTCATACCACCTATGGCAATCACCAAATCATTGGAGATGGTTTGGTCAGACCACACCAGGTAGTCTACCAATTGCCCAAGGCAGTTGGTTATAACTTAGCAACTTATATTTCTCCATTGTTACTGTTTGCAACACATGCTTGTTCTCATTAGTTTGTTCTTCTATTTCATGCTCCTAATTCCGTTTAGATTAGATATTTGCTTTGAGAAGACAGCCTTTTGCAGCGCTTTGTACAATCATTCTCTTCAACTATTTCACTGAGTTGAACTCATGGCAATGTAGTAGTAAGTTTTAAATAAAAATAATCTTGAATAAAAACTATTTTAAATAAAAAGCATTAACTTAAAAAAGCAATAACCAAACAAATGACCTCATAATTTCACTAAATGAAATCACCTGGAGAATCAAGTTTCCCCTTTTTATACCTAATTTCTTCACCAAGCTGACACCTGTCAAGGGCCTGTAAAAAAATAAAAGGCATAAAGAACTTTAACATACTAAAAGCAGGAGGATGCAATAAGATTCTAACCATAAGCTTTTATTTTCCAAGTACCTCCCAGATCTGATCATCGGTATATTCTTCGAGGGGATCAAGATTGCTCCTCACAGATCCCTCAAACATGGTTGGCTCTTGTGGTATTATGCTCAACCTCGTCCTTAGATCAAGAAGTCCAATTCTTGATATGTTTATTCCATCTATGCTAATCTCCCCAGCAGTAGATTCAACAATGCGGAAGAGAGCCTGAACAAGAGTAGACTTCCCACTTCCTGTTCTCCCCACTATTCCAGTCTTTGTCCCACCAAGAAACGTGTAGGTAATACCTCTTAACACAATTGGCATATGTGGTGCATAACGAATCTGCTTTCACAAGAACAATACTCAGAAAACCATGTTAGTAAAGTCAAATTAGTAAAAAGAATTCAAGTAATTCAAGCTTATACTGTAATAGAAGCCTACATGCAGATTATTAATCTTTACTTCGCCACGAGTTGGCCAATTGGGAGATGGACGAGTTTCTTCAACTACATAAGGTGCTTCACTAGGAATGTGTGTGTATTGAAGTACTCGCTCCACTGAGATAATTTCGTTCTCAACATGGCACAGGTTCCAAACTACCCAAGCAAGTAGAGAGCTTAGAGTTAACCCATAAGTCACAGCTAAACCAGCGACCCCTGGGAAATACAATGAATCAACTTAGGTACAGATGCAAGTGATATCATTAGCTAATAAAATTAATCTGCACCTCAGATGTACCTGGATTAAGGACTCCATGAGGCAGTGAAATCAAAAAAGCAAGGCAAAAGGCAAATATCAATGAAGATAGCAGATCTAAACGGAAACAAAGCCACTCCATAGAAGCAGCATTGTAAAATTTGGGCTTTAAGTAAGCATCAATTAGTCGAAGATTAGTGTTCAAAAATACCATTTCCTTGTTGAAGCATCTAATTGTTGCCAAACCCAAAACAGTTTCCTGAAAGTGTTGAATTATTGGAGCATTTCTCACTCCCACCAATCTGGTCAATTCTCTAGCTGTAACTATGTAATAGTTCTGTCAAACATAAATGTCATTTTATACATTTAGTAACATAAAGGTAAAACAAGGATGCATACAACAATTTTCAGTCAGTTTTGCTCATTAGCAACAGAATTGAACATACGATTTAAATTATAAGAGCTTTCGCAATGTACATTTAAAGACATGGAATTCAAAGAAAGAGAGTTTATGAGCACCTGGTACCATATGCATAAGGCTGACAAAGGGATGAAAACAATAAAAACTTCCCATGCAACCTGAGACATGACAACTATTGTTCCAAGTAGCTGTATAATTGCAGAAGCAAGTAACCCCAATTGAAATGGAACTGAGTGATCAACTGAGCTCTGATCAGTTGAGGCCTATGTAAAAGACCAAATAGCAGCATAAATCAATCAGAGAAAGTCTGCAATGAAGAAATTAGTATTTGGAGAAAGTTTAATCAAGTACCCTGCTAAGAATGCGTCCACTCGGAGTGGCATCAAAAAAGGACATCGGTGCTTGGAAAATACGTCCGTGCATTTCAGAGAACAATAATTGTGCAGTTTTGTAGGCAACCACGGCAACAAGCAATGCTCGAATGAACACAAAGAAACAGCTCCCAAGGCCCAAGGCAGCATAAACAAGAATGAGAAAAAGGCCAGAAATGGGACTTCCTGAAAGTGTTGACATGGGAACTGACATTGTCATCCAGTAATTACTTCCGATCTGAAGGGCCTGGAAAGTGGACTGCGATAGTAACATTAACGGCACAAGAGCCCCATTATATAAAGCAGTCAAGTATTTCCAATATACTGTTACTCCAACCTGTCCTCTATGCCTTTCCTCTTCTTCAACAAGCTGCCTAATCTGACAGCCATTCTTTTCGCTTAGACCTTCAACCTCCTGATCGTGATCAGAAACTCTTTTTGGTGAAGGATATGAGCTTTCTTCAGAAACTTTATGCAAACCATTCCTATCTTCTATCTGGGAGTTTGATGGCATTATCCTACAAGAATCAATGCTAGAAATGGCATCTTTATTTGAGCTCACCAATTCTCCAAAGCCCAAGCTAGAATCAAGTATATGATCATACTTTCCAGCTTGCATAGCTCCATCCTTCATTACCTACAAAAGCAGAAACCACGACAAAAACAATAAATAATAGAATGTAATAAAGGCTCTGGAATGCAACAAGCATAGATCTCAACCACAAGCAGATCGGAAGATGGAAGAAATTCCACTTGGTGTGTCACATAGATGACTGTCTTAGAAGCCAAAAGACCAAGCATACACTCCTGTAAAATACAAAAATGCTGTTAAAATAGGCATAGGTAAAGTATAACAAGCATTACAGTGACCATCAAGACCTTTTTGGAACAGTTTGATGCCATACAAATACTGGCCTTACCTTAAAGAGATGGTTTCCAGTTTGGGCATCTACAGCACTAAAAGGATCATCTAATAAATATATATCACAATCCTGGTATAATGCTCGAGCAATCTGTACCCTTTGCTTTTGGCCTCCACTCAGGTTGATCCCTCTCTCTCCTATGATAGTCTGGTCACCATATGGCAGAACTTCCAGATCTTTCTTCAATGCACATGCTTCCAGAAGACAATTGTACTTCTCCCTGTTCATTTCCCTGCCAAAAAGTATATTGCTCTCAATAGTTCCACTCTGTATCCATGGAGATTGAGACACATATCCTGTACTTCCACCAAGCTTTACAGTCCCAGAAACCTTTGGAATTTCACCAAGGATGCAAGAGAGGAGACTAGACTTCCCAGAACCAACAGCACCACAAACTGCCACTTTCATGCCACGTAAAATTCTCAAATCAATGCCTTTCAATGTAAGCATTTCAGAAGAAGGGTCCCAGGAGAAATTTCCATTGGCTATCTCAACGATTACTTCAAAATTCCCCTCAAGGAACTTTTCAATGGTATTCGGCTGCCTCTCTTCCAACGAGAGGAATGAAGATATTCTGTCCATAGAAACTAAAGTCTGTGCAAGTATTGAAATAATGTCAGGGAGATTATAGATAGGATCTTTCAATATTGCAAAAGTTGCAAGCGCTGATAAAACCTTCCCTGATGCCAAATGAGTCCCCATGAGCACACAAGCTGAGAAAGCGGCCAAGGAAACAAACATTGGTGCACCCCAGTACACAAATGTCGCCACCATATCAGTAGACAAATACTTTCTGAGCCAACTCATTTCTTTCTCCCTAATATGAAAAATTTTAGACAAAAATCTCATCTCCCATCCATAAAACTTCAAAATTCTCATATTTCTTATGATCTCAGATGTTGCTTTCATTCTTTGGTCTTTTGACTCCATCATCATCTCTTGGAATTTCAGCTCTAACTTGCTGAAAGGAACGTTGGATGCCATAACAACCACAGTAGCCGCCAAAGCTACATTGGAAGCAAGCCCCAACTTCTTGTATAGGACAACCAGTGCCAATCCAACTTGAAAAGGAATAAGCAAGAAATCTATCATATACCAAGAGAAGTCCCCGACCCTTGCCGCATCCACACTCATTAAATTGACAATCTCTCCTGAACCAGCCTCCTGGCTTGACTTAATTGACAAAGCTAGACCCTTTTCATAAATCTTTGACGCCAATGCAGCATGTGACTTCATTCCAAACTTCTGCGCTCGAAAAAACCAGTGCCTCTGAGACAAGCACTCGACGAGCTTTGCTAAGAGAAAGACTGAAACTAGAACATAGCCCTCGGGCGAGTGATCCTGATGGTCATGAAGGTACTGACAAAGGGCATCTACCAAATAAGGACCAACGAAAGAGGCTGACGTACATATAAGCGAGAAAATGACTGCAAGTAATAGCTCTTTCCAAGCCGACGCAATCAGTGACTTTGCCAGCCCAGTCGCTCCAACACTAATGTCTGCCCCACTGCTTCCACAGAACCGGAGCTTATCTCTAAAAATAGAGAAAATATTACTGACATTGTCATCACTAGCAAGCGGTGGAATATCTTCTAGATCAATTCTTTTCTGCCTCCCGAGAGCTAGCAAGGGAGTTATCCATGAAAATGACAGCAGACTAAGAAAATTAGCACTGGAATAGGGAGACGAGAAATTCCCAGAATTTAAAAGAGGCTCTTCGAGATGAAGTCCAGCACCGACTTCTATAGCCATCCTTCCAAACCTTCCCTAAAACACTAATAAAACCCACAAGTTGGAAAATCGCATTGATAAACCCCACGTGACGTAACGACGAAATTATAGAAGCGACCGGAAGGTTAAGCTACAGAAATTCTAGCCTACATTTGTGAAAACAGTATAAATGTAAGACGATGATAAACAGTATGTCTTTGAGACCTCAGATTACACGGCTCGCCGGAAAACATTCCATCATCTCACGAGGCGGCAGCTCAAGATGAAGACGGTGTAGAGTTCGAGATGAGCGAAATGGCAGCGTCGTCAGCGGTGGATCGAAAAGATCGAAATTTTGTTCGTTTGTACTCCAGCGTCAAGACAAGCGAACGTGGTGCCCCTGCGAACTGCTTTGTATGGTTCGCAAATTGAGTTTTAATTTTTTTTAAATATGAAAATAAATCTATTTTATTTTTTTATTTTTATAAAAATTTTGAATGATACCTACATATTTTTTTAAGCCTTCTAAATCAACCTTAATAAATTATAAAAAAAATAAAATAAAACCCACTTTGGTATTATTTAAAAAAGTTACTATGTAGTTTTATTTTAAAAAATACTATGATTTTTTCAACTTGTTGACTTTTATTTCTTGTCCTGCAAGTTTTCCATAATAGTCTCTCGGCAAAAACAACTGAACTTTATTTGACCAAACTAACCCTCTGTTTGCTCTTGTAATTACATCTATTTTTTAAAATAAATATCCATTTATGTTTGAATTTTTTTCATTAAAGATCAGACCAATCAAATTTTTTTACCTATATTAAAGATCAGACCAATCAAATTTTTTTACCTATAATAACTCGATGATTATCGATCTCACCTCATACATCTCATCAATTGTTAACCTTCTTTAAATACCTGCTTTCAACTCATCGATCGCGTCCTCCGGTTCGTTGGCTCGCCATGTGCGCGTCGTGGTGCTGGGCAGGCGCATGCGGCCATTCTCGCCACTACGATGTACTATATTTGGTCGAGGAGGAATGCCGCCAGACACAACAACCCGGTGCCCTTGCCGTGCTCAATCATCCGGACTATTAAGATCGATGTACAATCTGTTCTCAACCGGCAAATATCTCTCTCCTCCCTGTCCAGCGGGAATCTTGGCAATTCTTCGGATTTACTTGTTGCGCATGGTTGGCTTCCCCCCCCCCCCCCAACAGGATGGATTAAAATGAATTGCAATGCTGCAGTTGGTGACTATATTGCCGTGTTGGGCATGATTGTGAGGGATTGCATGGGCAAACCCCTCCTGGCTGCTGGCAAGAAGATGCTCTCCCAGGCGGTGGACATGATGGAGACCCAGGCTTTGCTTATGGTGTCTGATATGCTAAGGGAATCCCTCCCCCTACACTGTGCCGTGGAATTCTAAACTGACTCGATGTTGGCGCTTCGGGTGGTGCGTGAGATGATCTCCCACCCTCCTGTGATGGGCGTTTATGCTGCGGCTATTCAGTTTACAATGGGTCTTGAGGCTGTCTGGTTCACCCCCATCTTTAGAGACGGGAACACGCCTGCTGATTGGGCTGCACGGGCTGCTTGCCTTAAGGAGTTCACTTGGGCCCCTGGGGATCCTATCCCTAAGCCCCTTTTAAAGCTTATGTTGTCTGATTTCACATTTAATTCTCCTTGAGGATCCTTTTTGTAATTCATGTATGGCTAGGCCTTTTTGATATAATATATATTATATCTACTTCAAAAAAAAAAACTCATCAAAATCCTTGTTTTATCATTGAAGTTTGTTTGAAGAGTTGATTAAAAACCTTTGTCGTGATGTTAATGACACTAATGAAGCTTCCATTCTTTGTATTTACAAAATATATTATTATTTTTTGTCATTTAGGATTTTTAGAATTTTTGTATTAAAAATTAATTATATTATATATATATATATATATATTTTTTTTTTAATATTTTTCTCTTTCTCTTGATTAACATATTAGGTATTGCCATGTTCATACACATATACAACTAAATTATTCTTAATGCTAACCAATTCATTATCTTAAAAAATTAATTTTTATTAACCAATCAATACAATTTTAAATACCCAAATAATAATAAATATTTTTAAATTTTTTAATATATATATATATATATATATATATATATATATATATATATATATATATATATATATATATATATATATATATATATATATATATATATATATATATATATATATATCAGCACAACAATATTAATAATAATTTGAAAAGCACATTTTATAAGAAGAAGAAAAAAATTCTTAAAATATTAGACACATTTTATTATATGAATTTTATTCTTATCACTTTCTCTTCTTGACATACATCAAAATCATTTTCTAACGTTAACCAATTTATAACCTGTAAAAAAATAGTTAAATTTTCATGATGAATCAATGAATTTTTTTAATGATTAAATAATGGCAAATCTTTGTACAATTTATAAAATATATATACATATATAAGCACAAAAAATATTAAATAGAATTACCCCTTTTGGAATTAAACAAATTATGTTTTAGGTCTAAATTAACTATTGACTACAAATAAATTTATTAAAGAATTAAATATTCATAGAAATTATTTTAGTCCAAACTTGGGTTAATAAAGCGTATTAGTCAGTAAAACTCGAACAAATGATTGCCAACTAAATAAATTTTAAGTCATAGACAATGCTAATTTAATTTAATGTAATCTTTTAATTATTATTTTTTATTTAAAATTAGTTAATTAATTTAATAACTATACATATTTAATTTGTTTTTATTTTAGGCTAGTATGGGATATAATTTAAATAAATAAAATTTTTCAAAAAACAAAACTAAATTAATTTTGAAACAATTAATATTATAATTCAGTTACTATCTTAAATTTCATACAAATATATATATATATATATATATATATATATATATATATATATATATATATATGCAAATATTTAAAATATTTAAATTTTTTATTTCAAATATAGCAAAAAAAATTATTATAGTTTGAGTTAACTAAATTATTTATGACATTAATTAAAAACGCATTTCATAAGAGGAAAAAAAATATTAAAATATTAAAAAAGTGTATATAAATTTTAAAACTTTAACTAAAAGATTATTTAATATTAGTTTCTTAATAAGATTCATTATCATACACACACATATAAACACATATGCACACACATATATATATATACACACACACATACACACATACATACACGTATAATTTAAGCAAGCGAAGAAGAAAATAGAATTTAAAAAAAAGTTTCTTTTATAGCTAAATTGACTAATAAATAAAAGCAAAAAAATTATAAATAGAGATTGTATTTAAATAAATTGAAACATTTCAAAAGGATGAGAAAAATTGACATTAAAAAAAGAAAAAAAATTATACGATGGCTCATAAGTTAATAGTTGAAAATACAATCACAAAAGAATATTATTTTTTTCTTAATGATTGTAGTGTCGACAAACCAATTGACTTGAAGTTCCCTGCAAATATTATTAATCTTTAATTTTTTTTCAATAAAAATATCACCTATGTTAAACACCTTCAAATTTATTCTAAACTATCTTTTTATAACATATTAAACAACTTTCCCACACTTTCAAACACTTTTCAAATATATGACAGCAAAATGGGTACATGAATTTTACAAATCAAAATTAAGATATGTAATAATTTGACTATGAGTATTCACACTAGTAATAAATAAACCATGCTCGATGCAAATTCTCACTCGCATTAAAATAGTAAAAAAAACTAATGCAAAATTAAAATCAAAATGTTTTGATAATTTATGAATAAAATGCATAAAGTCTGATCTAAATCACAAACATATATCATAATGCCATGCCCTAAATGACAAATCAATGTACTGTACATCATAAGTCTTTGTTTGGTTGGACCACAAGTATGCGAAAAATTAATATTTTCCTTCAAACATTTAATTTAACATGCATTACTAATACTTTCTTAATCTTTTACTCATGTGTATTAACGTTATGTTATAACACACATGTAATGTTTATGAAACTTAGAATGTCCACATCATGCAAGATGAAAGAGGCCATTATAAATGTATAATGAAATATATTCACCTAAAAATTTATTCAACATCTTTTAATTAAACTCATATATTTTTATATAAAACTTTCTTTGAACTCTAAGTGTTTAAAATAAACAATTTTCAAATTTTTCTCTCAAATCAAACCATCATATGCTATGATCAAATAATTCATTGACCAATTGGATGATTAGATCTTACCAATCCAATTTGACGATCAACTAACAAAACTTCTATTGAAAAAATTAAGGGCATTAGATGGTCCTAAATAAGATAGATGGTATAATTTGATGTCAATTAATCAACTTGATCATTCATCTTCTAAACTTAAAAGAAGTGTCCATGAACCCAAAAGAAAACCTCATCATATTTAAATTGAAGAAAAGAGATGAGGGGTCTTTGCAAAATGCTAAAGAGAAACATCTAAAACACAAAAGTTAAAAATTGATATAGTAAATAATCTATTCGTGTCAATCCAAACACTTATTGGATAGTTGCCATTGCCGGTAAGTAATGGCGAACTTTTAGCACCGTCGACCACCACGACAACCACTGTCACTGACCAATGCTACCCACCATAGGTTGCCAAATTCTTTTATCATTGATAGATGCCCCTCGCCATCATTGTCATCCTTCAACATTGTCTTTCTTTTATCTCCAATGTACAAAGCAAAGTGAACAGCCTCATCATTAACACAAGTAAAACAAAATACTAACAAAAATCATCAACCATAACAAAAGAAAAAAATCATTTAATAACATTATTCAAAAGTCATTTGAAAGTGAAAAACAAACAGCCCTTAAAAGCAAACGGTCTCACAAAGGGATAAAGGGAACCTTCCCCCCCTTGAAGCCATCAAAAGTTGTATTCCACAGTCCATTTAGGGTGCATGGAAGACAACACTTGAGCTCTTTCACTTTCACCTTTCTGTAATGCAGGCATCCCTTCCTTATGGGCTAATAATCATCTCCATTGGCCGAAATAATGGTAGTTAGAGTTAACCATGAACTCTATTGCCATTCATGTACGTGATAACATCATTTGGTGAAGCAAGAATCTCAAAAGGCAAACTGAAATAATTATGAGACCCTCTTCAATCTTCTAGATTTCAACACCAAAATTAGGGCAAACTCAGTAAGATCATAACACGCAAGGGCGAAGACGAGGTGATGAAATGACAGATACATGAGTCATGTACAAGTTAAATTAACTATTAAATGAAACTTTTCATTATTAATGCCCATATATGTATATCCATGGGTCATGAGAGTATGCAATAACTTCCTATCAGTAAATGATCGCATGCCATCGATTGGAATCATTTCACGTTGAAAGTTAACCCCAAGAGCATGCGGCAAGTGGCCTCTGCATCCCCAAACGTTCAGCATTTGATCATTCCAACAATTGCGGGAAGGTCAATTATTACTTGCATTATTACTTTTTATCGATTCAATTCATACCCAAATCACAAAAGATGTGAAACTCGATTCAAATTTGCATGAGTTAGGGTTCATCATTGGAGCTCTGATGCTTATACACAAGTTATTTGAACAATCATGAAATATATATAATCCACAAATACACAAAAATACAAGCCCTTTAGTGTAGTTGGTCTTCAGTCAAATGGAACTTTGGAGGGCTTTTTAAAGGGAAGTCTTAAATCTTTGAAGAAGGTAATAATGGGTTTACGGCCGCATGCAAGACTTCTACGTCATGTCATGGAAGGAAAACTCTGCTCTTTGATACGTTTTTAAAGCGTTTAACTTTGCTACGAAGACGACTTTAGTCCTCGAATGCCAAAAACAAGTCACATATTCTCCATTGCGAAAGAAAGACAACCCTTGCATCCATGTGTTTCACCATAAAGAGCGACAAACATAACTAAAAAAGCGTTGGAGCTTACAAAAGCAATCTTCTTTCCTCTGACTCCTGCAGACTCGTCTTACAATTCTTTTTGTTCATTCCTCATGACTAATCTAGATGATTCACGACAAGACGGGGAGGAAAGGCTTCATGGATTAGCTGTTATTTGGTCAATGTTTGAGGCTACGGAGAGAAGGTGGTGATCAGTGGTTTATATACAAACAAAGGAAGAGGTTAGAAGTAGTCGAAGTGATGTGGGATTTGGAAGGGTTCTTCCTTCTCAATTTTTCCCAGCTTCTGAACTGCGGGAGGCTTTCTGCTGAGTGGCTTTCCCTGTTTTCTGGGGACCTCGGGGGGTTTCACGGACCGGATGAGAGCCCAGTTCACACCCTTGAAGAATTCGTGCCTCTTGATTTCAGCCGAGCCCTTGAGGTTTCCGATCCTCCTCTTTGGGTTCTTTGCTAAAAGCTTGCCGATGAGGTCCTGCGCGGTCCGGAGTAACTCCTCCGAGTCTCTGTTTGTCGACACGGCAGCTTTTGGAAAGCTGAGAGGCTGCTTCATTATGTTGACCAGGGTTTTCTCGTTGTCCTCGCCCTTGAAGGGTGTCCTCCCGTAGATCATCTCGTAGAGGAACACCCCAAGCGTCCACCAGTCGACGGCGCTGCCGTGACCGGCACCGGAGATCACCTCCGGTGCGAGGTACTCGTGGGTACCCACGAAGGACTTCGACCGGGCGGCCACGGGCTCCGCCACAAGCTCCGTGTGGAAAACTCGGCATCCGCCTTCGCCTTCTTCTGCTGATGCTGCCTTGTCTCTCCTCTGCCCTCGCCCGATCCCTCCGTAGAAACAGGACAGCACGGGCTGCATCGGTGGTACGCAGGACGTCGCCGAGGGCCGAATGACGACGAGCTTCTCGCGTAGGAGCTTCGGGATGACGTCGCATTTGAAGGAGAGGTCGAAGTCGGAGAGCATGATGTGGCCATCTTCTCTTATGAGGACGTTCTCCGGCTTGAGATCGCGGTAGACGATCCCCATCATGTGCAGATACTCTAACGCCAAGATCGTCTCCGCCGCATAAAACCTGTTATATGCCGATGTAAAAGCTCGTGATTCCTATGAATACAACTGGGGGAAAGGATGGTGGGAGAATTACTTGGCGGAGGGCAAGGGGAAGCGGCGTCCTGGCTGACGCTGCCGGGCTACGTGGAGGTCGCCGCCGGGGCAGAACTCCATGACAAGGCAGGAGTAGTTGGAGGCGTCGAAGTCGGCGTAGAGGGTGGGCAAAAAGGGGTGGTCGAGTGAGCGGAGGATCTCTCTCTCTATCTCCGCGCGGTGTAGCTTCTTGCGGACGGCGAGGGAGTCGCGGTCAACTACCTTCATGGCGTACAGGCAGGGGGAGGCTCGGGGGTCGCGGAGCTGGCAGAGGTAAACGTTGCCGAGGTCGCCGCTTCCGAGGCGACGAACGAGGCGGAAATGGTCGAGACCCACGGGGATGGAGGAAGAGCCGACGCGTCGGATGGCCTCCCACTCCGCCTGGTTGGCCTTGTGCGGCTTGTAACCGGTCGGGAAACGGGTGCCGGGGAGTTCGCCCCCGGCGGTTGATCTAACCGACACAGAGCTGCAGCTGCCGAAGCTTACGTCGCTGATCCAGCTGCGGCGGGAGTCCGGTACGGTGAAGGAGGAACAGCTGCTCTCATGGTCGGAATCCATGGCGGGAGTGTTGGAGTTCGGTTTCATGATCAAAGGACGTCTCCGTTTCTCTTTCTCTCTCTATTTTGCCGTCTGACGAGCTACGGGTTCTTATTTATAAGCAACCTCAAAGCAATGTTCGTTCAGCAAACAAGTTAATCATCATTTTATTTTTTAGGAATAAAAATAAGATAAAATAAATACTAATCTTTAAAAAATAAATAAATAATTCACCAAAGGTCAAAACAATCAACAAATAATTATATTTATCCGGAGAATTTTTCTTTTTTAAAGGAGCAATAAATAACGTGGATTAACTAAATAATAATAAAAATGAATACAGAAAATTATTTTTAATTCAGGAGTATTTGAATTCATAAATCTTTATTTTTCCTAAATAAAATTAAAAGAAAACAAAATATTCTTGTTCTATGTAATGATCTTTCATTAAGAGTTTCCAAATGTAATAATGTTACTGCATTTGTATCTCAATATATTCTCAATTCAACCGTTAAAACAAACAGGATGACCTTCAGGTTAGAATGGAAAATGTTGAAGAGAGTGAGTTAAAAAGGGAGCAGGAGTGGGCCAAAGCATGCAGTGCCCGTGCCAAATTAATGTCCCACCTCAAGACAGTTGGGCACCCCACCTTTTATGCTTCTGTTTTATGAGATGTTTTCTATTTTATGAATGCACTTTTCTATGGCATGTGAAGACATTTAAAGATGTAACAAGATGTTTCTAACCTAAAATAAATGCTACATATAGAAGAGATCTCTTTATTTTTATACATGATGTGAAGATAGAATTGCCCCGACATCGCTGTTAAACAAATTTTTAAATTTGGCAAATTTTGAAAAGTTTATTTTTTAAAGATTAAAACGACATAATTTTGAAAAAATAATTCTACAAAAATTCTTTCACAAAAAGCAAGAGGATTGTCTATACTTATAAGCCATGTATAAACATGATCTTAAATGTGCTTACTTTCGCTATCAATTAACAAACAAGTCATGTCTTAAAGTCATGCAAGTAATCTTGGGGTTATCATTTTGATAAGGACGATATTTGATTTTGAAGTCAATCAACTTCACAACTTATTGATCAATGAGTATGACATTTCCTTCGTCAATGGAGCATCAAATTGCATTTAATAACAGAAGAAGAGCACATTGCAAGCATTGGGATTAGAAGAAAGAAAATGTAAGAAATTATTTTTTTTGCATTTTTTTTAATCAACTTTTTTGTAAATCCATGTTTATGGTTTTTTAATAGTGGCATAACATCTAGTAGATGTGGGTAAAAGATTAAAAATGGCAATGGAAGTTACTAAATGTATATCAATACAAAAATTTGGGAAGGTATTTTGTTGACACAACCATGAATTGCCTTGTGCATAGGTACTAGAATAGCCAAGGACACGTTAAATGAGCCTCATCAACAATCTTTCTTCAATAAACCTATGTGAACCCTTAGGGCCTTGATCCTTACTCCCTTGTTGGACTGAGCATGCATTGCCAAGCCTTGGCATTGCTGTTGTGACCTACCTTAGTCATTGTCCTTGGTTCCTCGTCTCTTATCAAATTGCTTAGTAATCACCAGCAATCAAGACAAGCAAGCATCTTCCTTCGTTAGATTGGCCTAAAGATTACTGAATAGTCCAAAAGTTATGAGGATAGAAAAGTTCTGAAAAATTAAAATATAACTGAACAGAGTAACAAAAATCTTATTTTAAAACTAAACAAAATTCCAACTTTTTTTTTGTATCAATATTTCATTCCCCATATGTACTATTAACAAAAGGACATCTATCACCGAGATCAACCAATCAAAGCATGTCTTGGAATACTTGCATGATCATGAAGATTGAAGCTCATGATAAACCAAACATCTATAAAGGAACTCCTTGAACTCATTACATTGGGTTCACAAACTTCTAGCTTGCAACATGCTTATTGCTCCTTCATTTATCCTCACTCATTTTTTTGTACTAATTTTATTATATGTTTTGTGCATAAGTTTTAAGAATATTTGGAATGATAATATTATTATAACATGTGATATTATTTAAAGAGTTTAAATGCATAGTTTGATAACATTCTTAAATGATATTATGAAAAAATTACGATTTTATCACTCAGAAATTTCATCAACATCTTTCTCAAATTTAGATGATATATAGATGCATTGCATTTTGATACTAAAAATAAAAGTTAAAATAAAATTATTTTAAAAAACCTTTCAACAACACTAAAATTAAGATATAATTGGCATATAAATGACAATACCATCCAAATTGATGGGAGGAAAGAAGGGATGGTAATAGAGGGGAGATAGTTTCTTAATTTATAGGCAAGATTTTCCTACTCTATTGGCAAGGACCTACTCCCTTGATAGGGATATGTTCTTCTAGACACCAAGCCCTTTAAGGCTTGAACAAGTTATTAGACTCTTTTATCTTTAAAATATGACTAATGTAACTAAAAGTAAAGATTTGCGAGCAAACACAGAACTTGAAAATGTATTGAGGGCTAGTGAGGAGTGAGAAGAGTTTAAGAAAAATCCAACAATTATTAACCATGGACACTTCTTTAAATGTAATAAATTCTTATCTAATGAACCCTTTTGGGTTCATTGTCAACATCATTTTCATCTCGTTTAAAAGATTTTCACAAGTTTTTTGTTATCATTTTTCTCATTTTTCATCTACTCTCTCAACTCTTCTATAATGCTGAGAGATAATCTTCACACTTCTACTTAACAACAACAAGTTTAAAATGTTCAGAATTTTGTTCAAAACTGATAAGAAAACATGTTAAATCAATCAACAAAAAACTATTCAAATTTTAGTATCAACAACATTTAATAATCAAAATTTTAAAATAATTTTTTCCTAATGAGCAAAATTTGTGCTGAAAGGATATCAAGGCATGCTATCTATCAATAAGAATCATACATCACGATATGCCCAGTTAAATTAACTGAATTTCTACATGCACTGCGACCAACCAGCAAATTAAACTTTGGTGTGCTAATGAGACCTGATATCAACTTTATTTGTACTTCTTGTCTCAAATGCATACAAATATTTTTATAGTTCTCTTTCAATTTTATGCAAGGATCCCTGTGGTTGCTAGGTTTTACAGACTTGGGGCTAGAAAATGTACATTTTAGAGACAATTTTCAAGAAATTGAGTTTGTAAAAGATGAGTAATGTGAGTGAAAGTAAATTTTTATAGCTAGAATAGTTTTACATAAAAGAAAATTTTCAAACGCTTGCACAAACAAATCTCCAATTGTGTAGATAGAATAATAATGTGATTAAAAATTAAGAAATGTTGAACAAGAAGGGGAGATTTGAAATAAATTATTGTTATATTTTAAATTGATGGATAAAAAATAAGCCTGAAATCTATTGTTAAAAAGTTATGTATAATCAAATCTAGTTAAGGAGTGTTTATTTAAAAAATCTGATCAAAATATTTTTTTTGGATAAAAAAGTTTTTTAACTATTGAAATGATATAATGGGAGTATCATGATGGTCTCCCATTAATAAAAAAACAAATACAATCATTGCTTGAAATAGCTTAAAAAAGAAATATTATTATAATAAAAAAACACCAAATTGAAGAAGTGTTAATCCAACCCTGAAAGGATAGCTTAACACGTCTTAAAAAAATAACAAAACGAGTTTATGGATGGAAGCTCAATTCCCAGGGTAAAATTGTATCTTATTTCAGCAGTTTAACATTTTACACCAGACAGAATAAAACATTGGGGAATTTAGAACTTCAACCCTGTCCACCTTTGAACGTCTAAAATTGTATCTTGTTTTTATATTAGGTCTTGTGCCACTAGTTTCAATTCAGTTCCAATTAAAATTATCTTATCGTTTTGGTTTTCAAATTACTGGTGAAACACAGCAGGCATAGGCTTCAGCAAGTTAGCGAGAACAGAATATGAGAAAACAAATTGATCCATACCTGAGCTCAGAATCTGGTCTCTTCCCGAGACCATCATACCACCAAACACCACCACATAGTTTGTCTTCTCTCTCGATTCCATATGACACTACATTAACAAAACAAATCACATCACCACTTCATTCTCATAACATTATGCTCCCATTGCAATTAATGAAGAAGATAATGAAACAGTAGATTCCTGGGGGTTTTAATCAACATTAAAGCTGAACAAAATCTTTTGTTGAATAACAGGGCAGCAAACATCATTCTTCAATATGTTGCGGCATGGATTAAAACTGCATTTCGACAAGTAAACTCTTTCCCAGGTCTTGCTTTTAACTGTTTTAGTAGCAGTATGAAATTATTTTTTGGAAGAGGCATTCATTCAAACACCGTGAGGTCAACTTATCAAAAGACTGTTTGTAATGCAATTTCATCGCAAGTGGAACAATCATGAGACATTAGTAACAGAAAGTTGCGTACTGTTGGCACTTATGTTTGATGTTTTCGTCCATCTCCAGCACTTGAGAAGGGGCTCCCCAAATTCCTGTGTCATGTCTTTGCACAGGACAAAGAGATGGGCCATGCGAATGATCTGAACTTTTCTGAAATGCACAGTACAGTTCAGATTTCAAATAATTAAGAAATTTGCGGACAAAAAATGGTAACTTTATAAAGGATGGATTTTTTTTTTTTTACTGCAACCGTACCCGAAGGCTGCGGGCTTAATCAACGGCAGCTAAGAGAAGACCTGTGTGTAAATGGCCACCGAAATAAATCAAGGGAGCTTAGAGAAGAGGAAAAAATGCAAATTTTTAATCGGAAACTGGATCTTAGAGGTGAACAAAACGCTGTTCTTCAAGCGCCATGGCATCAATCATCAATGAAGCTGGTTTCAGTGCATGAATGAACCGACGGGTCCATTTAAAGGTTAGCGTTACGCAGTTTATCGATTTGTGTTATTTAAATGTTTTTTATTTTTATTTTATTCACTTCATTATCTAGAAGAAATATTTTTATATAACACATATCGTTATTTATTAAATCACATTTTGATTTTATTTAAATTTAAACTATACCTATATGTTACTTTTGAATCATGTTAATAAAACTTTTAATAGTATTATTTAAACATTAAATTTAATATTTAAAATTTGCAATAATACAAAGCAACATGACTTAACACTTGTTAATTTAGTTAGAATTCAATTTCTAATTGACACTCAAGAAAAAGTAAGATCTATAATCATTCTTCTTCCTTCACTTGAGAGTTGATCCATGGAGTTTTAGCCTAAGCATCTCAAAAGTATTTGCATTTTTCTCAACTTAGCATTTTTATAGACAATTTTACTATTTAAACAATTTAACACTAGTCATTTATTTATAACAATTTAGACTTTTGATTTTAATAAAATATTATAAATATTTTAATTAAATTAATATAAATAACATATAAGAATTTTGATAGAATAAAATTAGTATTCTAAAATTTTATGATTGTAGATTAAAATATTAGTATTTTAAATTATGAGTTGAGCAGTGTGTCATGTTATAAAATAAAATTAAAATTTAAAACTAAGCATATCATTAGATAAAATATTTTAAGAAAAATCTAACAGTGATTTATAACTTTTAAAGTTTTAAATAATTAGTTGTAAATTTTTGAAATAGATAATATAAATATTATTTTACCAATTATTAAGAGAAGAATATTAATTTTGTAATTTAACTATTTACTAACTAAAATCATATATGACACATCGGATAAGCAAGGAGGGTAGTTTGTTGAGTTTACTAAGTGTGGAAAGAAGGACAATTAAAACTAGTGTAGAGGAAGAGAGGAGTGAAAAGAGAATCGAAGGGGAATACTACATCGATTATAAGAGAAAGATAAGGGTAGCAAAAGCAATAATGAATTAACCAATACAGTTAGTGTAACACTGTTAGAAGGAAGAAGAAGTGAAAGGAATTGCTACCAAAGAGCTATTATACCAAAGGAAACTAAAAGTAGAGCTATCGCTTGTTATGGGGACGATAGAATTGAGAAGACTAAAGATAAAGAAGTTAGAGTTCTTTGATTGTTTTAATCAATTTTATAAGCAAGTTGGAGAGAGTTTTAGCTACTTTATGTATTAGAAATATTGTTTTAAAAAATTGATCAAGTTTGGATTAGAACCAAAAAGGAAACCAAGAGTTCTACAACTTTTTTGCTTTCATATGAAAATTGAACATGTTATATATTAGTCACAATTTATGATACATTCACTTTAAGTTGATTCTGAGACCAAAGTCTATTGATGTTGGTTTATGATAGTTTAAACTATACATATAATATATTAATTTTAATGCATAATATGTTATCAGTAATGATAAAAGTTTATTTTTGTTATGATTTTATAAAAAATAAATAATAATTTTTATAGTTTTCAAAATATTAAGAGAATATATATATATATATATATATATATATATATCTCATAACACTAAAATCCAAGAAGATCGATGATGGGTGATGGCCAAAATGAGTCTCTTTAATTTAAACCAAAATCTTATAAGACCATTTTCCCCTTTTTTTAGATTATTTAATGTGATATTTTAGTATTGCTATGTTGAGATATTATTCCCTTGAGTTGTCTCATATCGACCTAAGTAGGTATTGTCCTAAAAACATATCTTAACATATTAAGGCTATAAATTGTCATATAAATATCGTAATCACTCCCTCAAAAATCAATGTAGGGTAATTCATTAATTTCGAGATATCACCCAACACTCATTTCTCACTCTCTTCAATCCCAGGTGTCATAGGTCTACCAACCTTTTTTGTTCATCTTAAAACAATATCAGATTAGTGAAGTTTAACGCTAATACCAAATAAGATTTTCTAATCTCATATTATTAAGGTATTGTGTTTTTGTATTGTCCCATATCAATCTAAGTTGATTTTGTCCTCAAAATATATTTAAACATCTTAAAAACATGACATCTTACATAAATACTATAATCACTCATTTAATAACCAATATATGATAATTTATCTTTATATCTCTCCATTTGTAAACTTATTAATAATCACTATTTGCTATAATGATTCTCAAAATATAACCTAGTGTTTTCTCCTTACTTTATTTAGTCTTAAGTGTCACATTTAATAATAGATTAAATAAGAATTATTTTTTTAGTAATCTTATTGTTATTTTTATCCTTTATTTTATCATTTAGATTTCCTTCTTATCTTTCAAGTTTCATGCCAATATCCTTGTCAATGTAGATGCTTTGATATGTAAAATAAATAATATTTAAATAATAATTAATAAAGAATTATATGACATTGATATGTCTATTAGGTGTTCTTACCTTGAGTATTTGACAAAAAAATTCTTTTTCAAGTTGTAATAATAGAAGTTGAAGAGTAAAAAGATGATGATGAGTTAAGGAAGAACACATGAGAAAATGATTTTTATTATAAGAAGATTGAACTCTATAATAAGTTTTTTAAGATATTTTAAATTTAAGAAGTTTTAAATTATAATTTTTTGAATTACTTCATACATCATTCATCATTTTATATAGAGTTTTTGATAAAATATTTTTTACAAAATAAAAAATATAAAATTCCACAAATTATGCACCCAACCAGCTAGTCTTCTCTTACATCCATTGCCTGCACACGCTTGTTTGCACCAGGGGCACTGTTCATCATGTAGACAGGCCCTCATACACAATTGACCGTGATGGCATAGTAAGTCCACCTATCGCATGCATAATAAGTAGTTAACATGATGCATGTGCACCATATATGCACCAATCCAAAATGATTATGTGGGCGAATGTTCAACGTGTCAGTTTTTCTAGCATGCACTCCTGAGCCTTTGTTCATTATTTTGTCTCAATTTTTATAAAAATTTAGATTCATTAAGCCTGAAATTAATCTTTTGATCATATATTAACCAATATCAACTTCATCATAAAAATCATTCAAACATATGATTTGACAAGCAATCGCAACACATTATATAACCAAAAAAATATTCCTATAAGAGTTTTCCAAAATATATAAAGACAAGGCTACTAGTTTGTATTAAATTATAAAACAAATGTTTGCACCCTAAAATACATACATGCCTACCATAATTTTACAATGTAATGGTTATGTCTTAGGATTTTTTTTCTTACTTACACATCTCCCATAAATTTTTGATAGCCAATTTTTTTTCTCTTTCCTACATGAGTAGTTTTGAAAACATAAATTAATTTTAAAGTAAAATTTTGGAAAACTTATTTAAAAAAAACTATTTACAAGCTTAACTTAAAAAATGACTAAAAATCTCATCATAATTTTATAAACTACTATTTCAAAGTTTTCAAATGAAGAAAATAAACAAACATTTTTTTTTGAAATTCAGTAGAATATTTTAAAAATACTCTAAAACTATTTCTAATACCATATTATTACAACCAAATCAAAGAACTAACACTCTATTATGTCAAAATACATAAGGTAACTAATAAGTTGATATTAAATAAATGAAAAACATACTAATGCATTTGGTATGCAACTAATAGTGAAATAACACAACTTCTAGATCAAGTATTTAAGATGTTATCTCTTATTATTTTTCTTATTACTTTTCTTGACTTAAAAGTATAATAACAAAAATTTGTTAAGCTAATCATCACTAACTCAATGACAAAAATATTTATGCACATATAGAGTAATATAGCTTTAGTCATACCACATGTTGTGTCATTTAAAAATATTTATATTCTAATACGACATGTGAAAAAGGAATGTAAAGTAGTTTTGAAATCCATGTAAATCTCTTAATTTATTTATCTTTTTTCTCATTTGAGAATTTTCTTATGATAAGACCTTTTTTCATAATAGAACTATTTCTTAAAATATATTTTTCAAAGTACACAACCCTAATGAGCATCTCATTTGGAATGTCTCATGAATTGTCATTTTTGAAATGATAGTTATAACTTTTGACAGTTAATTATCTTTTTCATATTTTAAATATTTTCATTAATTTACCAACCCTTAATTTTAATCTTCTTATCTTTTGGTTAGAAGATCTATTATATGTCTAATTAATGTTAGGAAAGGCCCAAAGAAAACTTTGAAAAAATGGTCATTAAGTGCATGTAGTAGTGCCCAATTAAAACATGCATAAATATTCGCAAAATTAGATCTCAAAGTGTAATACTACCAAGTAAGAATCGTAGGAGATACCTAAAAAAACCTTGAAGACTCGACAATGATTTGCACAAGTAGCTAGTAATGCCATTTGTGTTGTATGTGCTCTAGAAACTTTTTATGAGATTAATGAAGATATTGTTTGCCCTAACTTGGATGATTTTGTAGTAATCTATCTAAACAATATTTTTATTTATAGTAATCAGCTTGAAGGGCATAAAGAACATCTAAATAAGGCATTCGACATCTTATAGTCCCAATAACTAAAGTTGGACAACAAGAAGTGTATGTAAAGGAAACCTTTTTATATTTGGGTTCTCAAGTTGGTAATGATGAAATAAGCATAGATAAGGAGAAGATCGAGGTAATTAAGAAATGTTTTCAACCTCAAAATTTTGAAGGAGGTAATTTGTTGAGCATTAGTTTTAGTTCTATAAAATCTATAAAATCCATTTGAGATTTAAGTAAATGCATCTGATATGCTATAAGGGTAATTCTAATGCAAGAAGACAAGCATGTAGCTTACTTTTTTTTTTGTAATTCTACAAGAAACACAAAAGAATTATCTAATCTATAACGAAGAGTTTCTAAATTTATATCAAGTTGTAAAATATTGAAAGTCATACATTTTCGAGAAAGAAACCATAGTACACTCAGATCATCAATCACTCTAATATTTGTAGACTTAATCAAAATTCAATAAGCATAACACTAGAAATGGATGTCATACTTATAACAATTTAACTTAATTATTAAAACAAAACAAATTTATAAATATGCTTTCTCAATCTCTTTTGATCATATTATGTTTAACAACTATTATACAAATATAACATGTCAAAATTAAGGAGTATGCTACAAAGTATAAAGGCATACATAATTTTGGAGAAATTTATCAATAAGCTAAATGAGGTAAACATTATAAGTATGCAATTAAAAATGAATTGCCTTATCGAGGGAAGCAATCATGTGTACACTAATATGGCAATTACAAATAATGGATACGTGAGGCTCATACTTCTAGAGTCTTTAGACACTTTTAAGTCTAAAGACTATCCTAAATTTATAAAAGTATATGTATTAGACTCATATGAATTTAGATGTTGAGAATTTTATTTGTGGGTGTATATTTTATTGTACATCAAAATCATCATATCATAAACAAGGATTGTATATGCCATTATTAATATTGATGATACCCTATAATAGTGTCTCAATAGATTTTATCCTTGAACTATCAATAATTCGATAGGGACTTAACTATCTATTTATAGTGATAAATAGATTTTTTTAAATAATAATACTAATATCATGTAGGTAAGATATTATAAGTGAACAAGTAATCATTTTTTTCTTTCAAAATGTATACGTATATTTTGGATTATCATCTTTCATAATATTAGATCAAGATACTTGATTCTTGAGCACATTTGGTGAGCACTATAAGGAATGATGGATACCATTTTGATAATAAGTATATAGCCTTTCATTTATAGAAAAATAGATAATTAAAATGATAAGTTGGATAATTATTTATTTACTTAATATTCATAATGCATATTACCCAAAAACATGAGATAAGAGTATCATATATATAGAATTTATATACAATTGTGCTGTGCATGCATTGATAATAACGAGTCATTTTGAAGCCTACATGAGATTTCTATCCTAAAGCCCAGTGGACTTGGAATGCAAGTTACTAGGAATAGGATAAATTAAAGATGAGGCTCAACAAAAAACCAAAAAAGTTTTTAAAATGAATGTGACTAACATATGCTAGCATTGAAAGATGATTACTTGAATCATACATGAGGTATAAGAAGCGACACAACCAATAAATATATTTAAGAAGTTTACAAAATGTGACATTGTTTATTTTCATATTAGTGAGAAAAGATTGAAGAGACCAGTAATAAGCTAAACCCAATGCAATATGGTTCTTTCAACATAATATAAAAGATCAATGATAATGTCTATCATCTTAAGAAGTTTACAAAATGTGATATTGTTTATTTTCATATTAGTGAGAAAAGATTGAAGAGACCAGTAAGAAGCTAAACCCAATGCAATATGGTTCTTTCAACATAATATAAAAGATCAATGATAATGCCTATCATCTCAAACTACCAGCATATATGAAAAATATACTCAATTGTAAATATAAACAACCTAATGGTGTATGAGCCATCTATGTTCAATAAAAAACCTCAAAAACACATACCATCAATGTATGACTTAGTTATAAATGATGACAAGATCTTAAATGAAGATATTAACATAAAAAAGATTATTATGATAAAAAGAGGGATTGAGATCTTTTATTGAATTGGGAAGAAATGAAAGAGGCTTATTACTTCAAAATGATATAGTTTTGAGAAAATCCAATTCTTATTCCCTTATCTTAGTTTCCAATGATCATAAAGACTTTATAGGAAAAAAAAAGATAGGTTAGAGAATCTAGTTGTGCTTGATTTAGTAGGACTTGAATCATGAATAAAAGAGTCATATGATCAAAAGATTTATTATAGGGTTATTTAATATTAGGGAAGGCCTAAATAAAGTTTTAAAGAAAAGGGTTGTTGCATGTGTGGACATACAAAAAGGTGTGCGTGTGCAATAATGCTAAGGAATGGGTGTCATATGCTGATAATACCATGCATAGCATTGACCTGAGGTCACATGTACTTCATGTGATCGGTAGCTGTACCAGCCTTCGCACACACAAAGAGCATTTGGAGTGGATACTTGTGTGCACAATACACGCCTATCTATTACACCTACTAGTGCATGTGGTCTTGAGAGCATGAAGAATGTATTGCAAAACCATTCATGTGCAGGTCTTAACACCATCTAGCTTGAAATTTGCTAAATTTGTAATTTTGGTTAAATTGTTTTATATAGAAATTTAAATAATATGTATTTCTTAGTAAAATATTATATCAAAACTCCATATATAGGAGCATGAGAATAGTGAATATAGTAATTTCATATTATTGAGAAATTTCATCTCATTTTGACAAAAACTCTATTTTTCTTCCTTTTTTTCTTAGTTCTTTACCATTCTAATACTTTAATTTTTAGTGTTTTGATTAAAAAAATAAAGTTTGTTATTGAGGGCTCGAGACAAGAATAACTTATAGATAAATCATTTTTTCTTCTCTTTTCATATTTTTATCTTTTTATTTTTTTGTAATTATTGTCGCAAGTGGCATTGATATAATATGTCATAAATTAACATAAAAAACTAATAATAATATGCTTTCATACATAAATA
The DNA here is from genome assembly GCA_023846275.1 of Vanilla planifolia. Classification (NCBI taxonomy): domain Eukaryota; kingdom Viridiplantae; phylum Streptophyta; class Magnoliopsida; order Asparagales; family Orchidaceae; genus Vanilla; species Vanilla planifolia. The sequence goes on along the minus strand of CM043875.1, from coordinate 43,538,712 downwards.
ATTCACATGTTAAATCAAGCATGGGCACATGCCATTATAAACAATAAGAATAATCATCAAGAGTTAATGATTTTATATCATCTCCAAAAGATTTTTACAAATCAAATAATAAATATAAAACATATACACAAATCAAAATTTGCCAATTTTAACATTTTTCTTGTGTGTTCTTTATGTGAAATAAATCTTGAATACACATTTTCCTTTCCTTTTCTTTGTTTTTGTAATGTTGATACAACACTAGCACAGTTTTTCTCTCAAAATTCTAGTACATCTCTCCCAAATTCCTTGATTTGGCTTTTAAATACTTCGATGACACTTCTTGTCACTCTTCTCCCTATTGTAAACCCTCGAGAAAATAAATCCTTCACAATTTCTCCAAAAAATTCCTAGGACAAAGAAAGTTTCAAAAGCATAATATGAAAATACTTTAAAAAATACTAGAATATAAATAAAATGATTTTATTATTATTAAACTAATCATATAAGAGTTGAATGATCAATACTTCAGAAGATATATAATCCCATTAAAGAGGACAAAGAAAGCTTAAGCGATGAACCTAATATTCATATGGGACTATAAAAAAGGGAAAATAAGAGAGAATCTTGGTGCAATATTATCTAGGAAGCAAGGTGAGTTTTTACTATGGTTTGCATTCGATTTAAAGAAACCTAATGTCCAAATAAAAATGCATGAATAATCTTGCATGAGAAGGAAAGACTCGTGATATTAAGCTTATGGAACTAATAAGAGCTTGTATGAAAGTGTTTTTAGAGATTAAAATGCATTGGATGATTTGATTGAGGATCAAATACTACAAAAAAATTACAAAATAGAGATTACGTCTCTATCGGACATTTAATAAAGTGATTGAGCAAAACGTTTCAGACTATAATATATGCATAAATAAAAAATTTAAAATTTACTATATATAAAAATATTTTTATTAAAACATTAATAAAAGTATTACTTTGTAATATTTAAGAGTTATATAATTAATATTTAAATTCTGAATATTATATAAATAATTATATGCATATAGATATTATTTGATAATATCCTACATGTTAATGAGTAAAACATAATAACTATTTAATAAAAATTATGAATTGAGTCAAACAAGAATGATAACAAATTAAATTATTAAAATATAATTAAATTAATTTAAAATAAACAAATCTATTCTTAATCCAATATTTATGTCAAATATATATTTATTTTAATAATGTCACCTAAGATAATAATTAAATTCAAAATTATTTTAACTCTATCTTATTTGAAATAACATCCAAACAAAGTTTTATTTATAATATCATTAAAATAGACATAATTATATTAAATTAGTTTATAATAATTTAACATTATATGTTACAAGGCAAGCCCTCAATGTTATATCAATAGAATATACAATTTAATTTGCACCCATAATCTAACATGAAGGCGAGAGACGCGGGGTTTTGATGACATGGATAGTCAAGGGATTTAGAAAATTATCGAGGAAATTTGACCGAGAGCTTGCTTATTGAGCGTGTTAATATCAGAGAAGCAGGTTTCGGCTGACCTTCATTTCAAAGGTCGCGACACACGACCGGACCGGCTCACCTATAGAACCCGAATATTAGACCGGCCCGAAACTAAGTCCGCCCAGTCTATATCCCCCACCCGCCGTTGGCCCGCCCAAATGTTGTCTTTCTAATTTCCCGCTCATGTGGAGCAAACCTAACAGATGACGAGGGCGGCCGTGGCAGAAATCGGCGAGCAAGACGCTTTACGAAGGTCGGCCACTGGCAAAATTATACAAACACTTCAAAGCGGATTCAGCGCTTTCAACTCCAATGAGGCACGGAGAGTAGACAAGCTTGCTCCATATCGCATTCGATCTAGGGTTTTCCGTGGATGGGTTCACCCGAAGGCTCAAAGCCGCCCCCCACTACTCCTGCACCAAAGGTGTTTCCCATTTTCTTTCTTATGCTCGACTCTTTGATCTATTGCGCCTCGGGCTTCTCGTCATCCTCCGTGCTTTATTTCATGCTTTTCATGCTACCGAATATATGGTTTAGTAATTTCTTTGCTGATTATTTGTGCTATTATATCCCCTTTTTTTTCCACTAAATTGTTGACTGGGGTTTTTGACCTATAAGAGGTAAGCAATTCCTTGTGCTTCGTGGTTCTAATTTAACTGGGGGGATGAATGGTACATACATGTATTTATTACCCTCCGGTGTATTATTGGGATCACTGAAAAAAATGTTCTGACCAAAAAAACTGAAACTTTGAAGGAAAAGTGTCCTGGCCTTATCTCAGTGTCGTTAAATTTGGATTTTTGGTTATTTTTGGGTGCTATGTCCATCTATTGTCGTTAAGTTTGTTTGTGGGATAACATTTCAAGGAAGGTAAAATCTGTCAAAAAAACTGATGCTCTGAAAGTAATCTTGGTTTGACCTTAGTGGATCCAATAATGCATTACGAATTTTTTTGCAGGATTCTCCTTTCATCCATTTTGCAAGTAATTTGTCCCCAATAGAAGCGTTTAGCAACAGGTCTAGCAGCCAAGTGTTTGATAACATTGATGTACCATCCCCACAGCTGGTGTTCACCACGCCGCAGCATCGTTTGATTAATTCAAACGTGTGGAAAAGGTTTCATTTTCATGCCTCTTTTGGTTTGAGGATACTGAAAGTTAAGAATCCAAGAGTAAGCTTTTTTTTGCTGTTTATATAGGTCCCAAACCATTGTTTTCCCTCAGAGAAATGCTCTAGGAGATGTAGATGATTCTACTGAATCTTTGAGGTCTCCTGGTGTGAATTGGCATTCCGTCCCTGCATCAGTTGTTCAGTCAGACGAGTGTGGTTATGAGAAATTTGTCGGCAGCAGTGAGAAAAGAGTCAACAGTGATCATCTCCATGACCAGCTTTGTCGCAGTCCTAGTAGTGTGGAAGTGTACTTGTCTATTCCTGTGGAAGATTGTGATAATATCTCCTCTTCACAGGACCTTTCACTGAAAGTAGATAATGATGCTACTAAGGAAGATGACATCATTCCAGTTAGTGGCCATAGCGTTCATATGACATCCTCCAATGTTGATTTTAGTCAAATTCCACCACTAAAATCTTCGGCTGCAGACAATAAGTCATTGGCTGAAAGTGTCATGGAGATTATTAACTTACAAAATAAGTTTGATCTTCCTAATGCATTTGAAAACAATGATGTTGCCATCGAAGGGGCTAACCTGGACCTTATCAATCAAAACACTGTTGAATGTGACGACCATGTTGTTGTCACTGATCAAAATGCATCAATTCTAGCTGAAAAAAGTATGTATCAACAACAGAAGCCATATTGTCCAAATGTCTCTACTGCTGTTGAAGAGAATGTAAATGGAGAACAACTCAGGTTGAATCCTGGAGTGGTTTCTACAAAAAGATGCATTGATTCTGCTTCACCTTTAACCTGTAGCTTACAAGGTGGACATATTCTGCCGGATATGCAAGATCCAGATCATTCTTGTGTTGTGAACAGCATCAATCACAGGACTGATGGCCATGCTGATGAATGTCCTAGTACTACTGGTTCTAATGCACTTGAAACACATGATTTCAGCTTATGTTCCTCTAGGACAGAGTACTGGAGTCAGTTGGAGATTTCAACTGAGGTAAAATGCACTTTGTTTTGTCTGTTTAAGCAAAATGTTATGGTGGCTGAATTCATGTCATTGTTTTCATATTCTTTGTGATCTTCTGAATTCCTTTGCAAGCTTAAATAGTTGGCATTGGGTTATGGATGCTGTTTATGATTCTTTTATGACTTTTTTCTTAAACTACAATGTTCATAGTTGAGGAAGTTTGTGTCCAATGAGATAATATTCTGGTGGTATTATATGGTGTTGTTTGAAGTAAAATTATCTTCACCCTTAGAAATTTGGCCAAAACATTCAACAAATGATTTTCCCTTGATTGTGAAACATATAAGATGCCTATATGCAGTGCTTAGTTTTATATAGCATATTAAAAGATATGCAGTTCAGCTTTGTAAAAAGAAAATTTTCTGAGTGTTGACAAACAATGATTCAGACTGTTGCATTCCATGACGTCCACAGCAATTGCAAAGTTTTGAAGACAGGGCGTAATATTTAATGTGGATGTATTGTTAGATTTCTTGATAGTTCTGGAAAGCTGCACGTTCTTGGAAAATTCTACGTATCAGAACTTATTTCATGGAAACCTGCACTTGCATTTTTGATCAAAAGATTAGTAGTCCAATGGTGCAGCTGAGAATGGATTGGATCTCTACTTTTGAGCCTCTGTGTAACATGGTGGAAGTGGAAGAGGACATGTGGAAGAAAACACAGCGAACAATGGTAAATTGCAGAAACTTTAGATAAGTTTTGGGTAAAACTTGAGATGGTGAAAACACAAGAAAAGAGGTGGTATCTCATAAACCTTTGAACATCAAGGTTGCAAATATGGGCATTGATCTAGCAAATCTACATATTTAAATGGATTCCAAAATGGTATGATTGGACAAAGGTCCAAGTAGCAACTTGATGCCTAGAAACCCTAATTTTTGTATAGATTATGTTAGGATCTTAAAATGTCAATCTGGAGATCTCATCCCTAAACAAAAAAAAAAACTTTGTGATGAAAGTTGTGAAGGACTTGCTCAACAATCATGTTTCATAGTATTAAGTGATTTGTAACTTGTTTTGCAAGAAAAATATTGAAAAATAGAGAACTGAAGAAATAATAATATTTTGGTTGATTTTAGTGAGAAAAGGTTTTAAAAAAATATTAAAATAAAGTCTTATTGAAAAATATTTTGACTTAAAGCATAATATATCAAGAACAAAAAAATGTAATATATATATATATATATATATATTGAAAAATGGATGTTTAAATGAATGATTTGGAAAATGTTACATTAAGATGACGTTCGAAGTTGATGTAGTAGATTCTATTTATATTTTTTTTAATTTAGTAGTTTTTTTAGTTCATGATGGTTGAAATGGTTCATATATAGGACTCAACATTTTTTCATTTACTCACGTTTTCTTATTTTTTTATTTCTTTATTCAAGAGGGTTATTTTTATCATTTAATTTTTTTTTGTTTGGGCTTAGCCACTACATTTCTATAAACAAGTTTTAATACAATAAAATGAGAATATTGATTTAGTTAAAAACATGAAGCATGTAGAGTTTTTGTGCTAGTAAAAGACACCTTTGTTAGTAGAGTAGGGAATCCTATAAGTGGAGTAGGAAATTATCTCTTTTTTTTCTTTCTTTTCTCCACGTGGTATCAAAAAAGTTTGATATCTAATTATAAGAGTTTCTCTTCTTATCTCTCTTTCTCATCAATTTAGTATCAGAGCATCATTTATGGTGGTTCAACCGCTTCAATGGTCTGCCTCCGCTAAGGTCTTTGTTTTCCTCGATTGTTCTACAATCATTCCAACTAGCATCAAGTTTTCTCAAAAAAGATTCTCAATTTTATTGCCATTAACTACAACTTACCTTTGCCGCCCATCATGCATGCATTGCATTTGTGCCACTTGGCCTGAGGTCCATGTGTGCCCCAAGCAGTGCATAGCACAATCTTGCATCACTGTTGCAACTCACCTTCACTCGTCGTTGCCTTACGCATAGCCTCCACACATGAACCTCAACCACTATACTTCCGCATGCGCCACTGCATTTGTGCCCAGCTGCTTGCACGGTCCTCCAATGAACCCTAGTTGTCATGTTGCCATTCGATCACAAGGGAAACCTTAGTGCATCAAAATGGTGTGTGAGCCAGATTGGTCTAGCACTTATTGAACTGGCTAGCACATTACACATGCATGGCCCAAGCATCGTACTACTTAATTTGAATTGGATCGGCCCACAACATTGAATTATAATAATTTATTGTAGATTTAGTTTTGAAATAATTTTGCAAACAACTTATTTAGAGAATTTTGATCAATTTTTTTTTATCTAGATTTATATTATTCATTGAAAACACCATACCACCTTTTTGAAAGTTTAACTTTAATTTTATGTTTTTAAAATTGGATTATAGAATTCATGTCTATTTCATTTTTATCTTACTAAAGTTTCACATTCTTAAAGTATATTGATTCTTACATTCTATATCATGAACTTTCAGTGTAAAAAATATCTTATAATTATTTGACATTTTTTTGTATTGATACCTATAATGAAAATTTTAAGTCTTATATCTTATATATTGGTCATCTTAGCTTATGTTGTTAGATATCCATGTGAATATGATGTAAAATCTTTTTATATGATTCATCTTAAAAGTTTTTTAGGAAGTTGTATGATTTATATTTATAAGGATTTTATGACTAATTTAGTATTATTTGAATTTATTAAATTTACAAATATCAAGCCTATTTCACATCTTACATCATATTTCATTATTTTTGATGATAACAATTAAGTTAAAGTTATTTAAATTTATTATATTCTTATTTAATATGAAAATTATTTAGATAATAGTTTATATAATTTAGTTAATATGTCATACTTAGATTATAATATATCTAGTCATACTTAATATGATTTTAGTTAGGGCTTGGCATTTTAACCAAGTTATTGCTATTAATCAAAATGATCGATGTATTTTTTGATATTCACTAATGTTGCGAGTCATCAATGATGTGAAAGGAAAATTGATGAACTTCTTTTACATGAATCTAAATCTTCAAAATTTTTTGAAATCTATACATGAAATTTTAATCCAGTTGAAATTGAACTAGATTATGAACCTGAGGCTTCTAAGCTTGATCCGCTTAATCCTATTTCTTTTGAGCTTGAATCAACGAAGTCACCAAAAGAAGAATAAAAGCCTGCTAAGCTTGATCCGCCTAATCCTATTTCTTTTGAGCTTGAATCAATTGAGTCACCAAAAGAAGAATAAATTGAATTTGTGTTGCTTCTACAAATTTTCTTGTCCACAATTTCAACTCCATTATTGGAGATAAATTCTTGGTTTACCTACAAATAGATTTTATAATAATTTTGATTGTATTATACGTAAAATGTTTAGTCTAACTTTTAATATTGAGAGCATATTTATTTATTGTGGCATATTTGTGTTGTCACCTTTATTTTTATGATTAAAGAATAAAAGATATACAGAGTTTGATGCATTGATTTTGCATATGATAAGTTGAGTAATAGATGTTCACAATCAGATTATCTTACTTTTCATATAGTGAGGTTATTTAATATTCTAATTACAAAGAAAGACCTCAAAGTTTGATGTTGAATTTGATGAAAATTCATTTGCCCCCTTCCTTTTGTAGCTATGGGGTTAAATTACTTGAGTTTAGTTTAACGGTGTTATTCCTATGTTAGTAATAGTAAGAGTAAATTTATGTTTGGATGTTAACCTAGTTTAGAGAGGGTTAGAATGACTTTGTGTTTGACATTTATTCTGGGTTAATTTGTGTTAGATAAGGTGGCATCGTTTGCAAACAAGATAACATAGAGTAGAGCAATTTTAGGGTTAGTGTGGTTAACATTGGGACATGAATTAAAAATAAGGTAACCTAGGTTAAATCGTATTTGACAATATGTTTTGATTTAAGTAGCTTAACCCTGTTAACTCGGGTATGCCAAACAAACTTTGGAGTATAACTCAATGGTTTTGAGTTTTTTTGGTGAGGTGATTGATGTCAGACAGATAGTGATTAATGATCCAATAAATTTTGTCTATATTTTCTTTAGTTTAATATAATTTTTAGCTTACTATGAGTTATATGAGTATAAGACACTTGTAGCAATTTTATCGTTTCTTTTTATTTTATTTTTTTATTTTTATTTAAGAGGGTCGTTTTCATTATTTCATTTTTTGTATAGGTTTAGTCTTTATACTTATAGAAATAGACCTTAATAGAATAAAAATAAGAATATTGATTTGATTAAAAAAATGAAGCTAGTAGAGCTTTAGTACCAATAGAGCACATCCTTACCGATAAATTAAGGAATTCTATTGATAGAGTAGAAAACTATCTTTTCTTTTCTCCATCTTCTTACTCCTCATCATTTGGCATAAGAAAAGGTCAAGATCTAGTTGTAGGAGTTTAATCTCCTACCTGTCCTTTTCCATCAGTGAAATAGATGAATTCTTATAAGCAAGAGAAATCAGTAAGTTGAAAGTGAAAATATATCGAAATGGAAGGGGAGATTATGCAAAAACCTTTTTTTGGAGTTAGCTTGACAAAATTGTTGTGAAATGCCATTGGATTGGCATTAAACCAGCAACCAAGAAGGAGAGAGGTGATCCCGAACTTCCCTTTAAAGCTTCTCTCATAGTTAATTTATTACAATCCTAATGTTCTTAATCATTCAAAGCTAAAATGACTTCATTTCATTAGTGGCCAAAGTTCTAAATCCCTTATATAATATCCTTTGTATAGATGGATTAGATGGGTTGCCAAAGACATCTAACTAGCTTAAAAACATAAGATAAGTGCAAACCAACCACCTTGAATGGTCAGCCAACTAGCCGAGGGAAATTTCTTTGAACAATTGGGCTTATCTTGCCACTCCAAAGTATTGGTTGAACAATTGAAAAGGCCCTTTTTGTTACCACCTGGTTTGGTTAGGTAGTTGTCCGGTACAGTTCAAATGAAACCTTGAACTTTCAAAAAACCTCATATAGCCATTGGAACACAAACACAATCATAAGGAATCAAACCAAACATCCAGGAAATACATGCTGCTCATTTAATCCACCGGATAGCCCTGGTACACAAGCACATTATAGTTTTATTGACATATTTATATACAAAGTGAAGCACTTCTAATAACCTTGATAGACAAGCACATCACAAGTAAAGATACATGTATAAATTCAGCTGACACATGCATACAAAATAAGACAAAAGCCTGAAGAAATTTGACAAAATTCAAGTGGCTCTGCAATAGCCTAGGATGATCTGTAGAAATGCAACAAGGTGGCTACCATGCACTGTAAGTCACTGTGTTAGTGAATCTTGGCCTCTTTGTCTGCAAGCAGGAGAGGATTAATGGCAGAGAGGGAGATTCTATTTTCACTATAAGCTGGATTCTCTTACAGCATCATGGTGCTCAGGGCTGGTGTAGCATGTAGCAGATGTTCGTCTTTATTCCTTTCTGCAACCAGCTGGGTAATGGTGTGATGCTCAGCAAGGAATTGTCCAACCAAAAAAGCCCGCAACATTGAAATCTGGATTGCAGTCATCCCTCTCAGCAACCACTGCTGTTGCAACTCTGTTCATGTACAGCCTTTCTTCAGAACATCCACATTCTCAGCAAAAAACTACAGCAAAGTAAAAGTGGGGCAGATCTTCTGGTTCCGAGTGTAGTTCGTTACCTTTCAATTCACATTGATTTTCACTATTTTTTGAAACATACCGGGTGTAAATCCTCCACATCTTGGAACCATTTTCAGGAGATTGTGTTAACAAAGACATGCTAGTGGCCATTGTGGAAAGCAAAGATCACTGATTCAATAGGAGGGAAGCAGATATTATTCTAGGTAGATATTGGGATTTCTTCTCCATACCCATTGCTGGGTGATCTGGGGGCATTATCATCCTTTGGAGGAATTTTTTGCAAATCAAAATGATTGGCCATATCTAGTAAGTACTCTCCTTAGAAATTTGTCTTAGCGGTCATAGCCCTTGGATGTTTAGTGCCGTTAATGCTTCTAAAGATCATGTTAAAATGCGTGCAATTTGGCAGCACCTTCAAACTGTGAACTCCTTTGCCTATGATAGTTGCTGGGGATTTGAACACCACCCTATCACAATCTGTGAAGAAAGGTGGTAAGCGATTTTAGTACACCATTGCGTAGGAGGAACGAACCAATTTCTCAATGGTATTGATCTCTTTGACCTAGGTTTCTATGGCCTCACCTATACTTGGTGTATTAATAGAAAGAGATCGACTTGATTAGTTGAAAGATTGGATCAGACTTTTCTTAATTTAGCAGGCATGTGGCTATTCCTAGATACCGTTGTTCAACACATCACAAGGCTTGCAACTAACTATTGCCCTCTTTTAATTCAAGTACTTTGATCTTGGGCATCTTGGGAGGAGGAAAATCTTTGAACACTTATGGGTTAGCCATAAGTTAAACCATTATTTGGAGGCTCTTCGCCATTGGAGTAGGCAGTATTTTGGCCAACTCTCTGATTTTTTGCAGCAGCTAAAAAAATCTATTTGTCGAGCTTTAGACTTGGATCGGTCTAGTAGCCATAAGCAAATGGCCCACCTATATTAATGTCAATTTAGAGATTTCTTTTCAGTTTACTTTGCTTATTAACTGCGGTTCAAGTTGGAATTATGATGTGCTACACCGATTCTTTGGATTAGATCTTGCTAAAAGCATTGCTCGCATACTACGGTCTGTTGCAAGACTTGGTGACTCCATTTGCTGAACTGTATTGGAAACCTCTAAAGTTCATGGCTCGATTCTATACTCCATTTTTATTTAGCTGGACAGCAATTATGGCAATAGGGTGCATGGGCTTGAAAGCTTAGGGTACAGCCAATGGTGCAAGCTTTCTTTTGACAAGCTTTCTACTTGGCTATCCTTGAGAGGGCTGGTTTTATAGGCAGGGCTGGCCTCCAACATCAATTGTCCCTAGGCTGTCACTCCATTGAGCCCTTTGATTATATTCTTTGGTCCTATTCACAAGCTACAATGATTTAGGTGAATGTGTTTCATAATAATGTCTCATTCCCACTGTTCACTGCATCTCTTTCTTTCTTGGATGAAAAGTAATTATGAGAAGGACTCTACTGAGCTTGTCAACTATATCATCTATCACTTATGGTGGAATAAAAATAACAAGTTTCACTCCCTCTTAACCCTTGATTATGTAGTGTTACTTTGACTTATCCTTAGTAATGCCACTGCTTATTCTTCATCCATATTGGACCTTGGAATCACATGAACTCATCTTTAAGATAATTGTCACCCCTTATTCTTAGTGCTTTTGTCCTCCATAGGATTGGATAAAGATAACTGTGATGCTGTTCTCTTTGTCGATGCCTTAGTGGGAATTGCTACTATCATTCCCAACAACTTAGGCAAACTAATACTCATTGGTCAAAAACTCTATTGAAGTTCACCCATTGCTATGGAAAATCTTTCTCTTGCTCAAGCGATTATTATTGGGACTACTTATTCACATCTTACTGTCGGCATACATTTCGAGTCAAATTCTCTTTAGAGCATCAACTTACATCGCGTAATGGAAAATCATCATGACTTCCCCTTGCCTCTCCAATCAACAACTACTATCAAACGATTGCTTAGCTATAGAATTACCCAAGTATTGTGAGATGACAACACTATAGTTTATGGGGTTGCCAAAAAAGCTCTTATTTTTAATTTCTCATGGGTTTGGGGTTTGCCCTTACCACTTGAGTTTTCTATGTTACTTTTGCATAACTTTTTGTATAAACTTCTTTAAATGATTAATATAAGTTTCAATCACTTCAAGGTAAGAAAATTTGTATTGAGAGAAACAAGAATAATAAGAGAGATCTAAGGATGCCTTAAAACGGAAACCATGATACCATGACATAAGTTGGGACAACGTTTTGGGAACAATAATAATGGTGATGTCAATGGATCTAAGAAGAAGACACAATAGCTATGTTGTGGTCATAATGGGTCCAAACGATGGTTGTTGTGACATATTTTATATTGTTGGTCGTGATAGTTTGTATTCCATTAATTAGAGTTGTTAGTAGTGATGTCATCTGAGTGCAATATATTGAATGTCTTATGCAAACACAGAAGGATTTATAAAACTTATAGATTAGTGAACTAAGGAGGCATGCAAGTATAGTAAACTGGGAAATTTGAACTGAACCTCCCCTTTGCTTTGCATTGGATTCTTCAATAAATCATAGTGTCATCCTTCCTATGCCCAAGGAAAATTTCTCATTAGAAGCCTACCAAGACTACCAAGCCACCTTAGCTTATGTCTCCTTAGTGTTTGCATGTGACAGATTCAGTTTGTTGTACTTAAATGACACCACTATTAAAGATTCTATTAGTGGAGTATAAGGTGCTATAATAAGGTGGGAGAATTTCAACTAAATTTTCCTTTGCTTTTAAATATATCCTCAAGCAACAAATTTATATATAATATTTTTTGTCAAATAAATATATGTATTTGAGTTTTTTATTATTATTACAAATTTATAATCAAAATATCCAGATATTAAGAATATTATTTCCAACAAATTATAGTTTGAATCCAAAATTTGGATCATTATTGAGTCATATTTCATCGGAATCTAGAAGAACATGTATATATAGGACTTTGCTCTGCTCATTTGTTCATACTGTGGCAACTTATTATCATTTTGAGGACATTTGTTGAGAGGTTTCTCTATCTGTTTGATTTTAACATGGAATTTTTTTTCCAACAAATCAGTTGAACAACATTAACAAACATAGCCTAACATTTGGCATTGTTGATCATTCTTGTGAAACCATAGATCCTGGTCCATTGAACTTCTACATAATTTCATAGAAATTTCTGTGCCTTTTTTGCCTTGTTCAGATGTTATTTATTTTGCGTTTGATTTAGTCCTAATTTGACAGATAGGATTTTGTTGAGAAGTTATCATATTCAGGATAAATACTGGATTTCTTTATACTATTTTGTTCTTTGTTTTTCCAATCCATTCCATGAGAAATATGAAATTAAGTTATCTAATGTGATCAAATATGGCTTTTTTTTAACTATTGACCATGTACTTTTATGATGAGGGCATATTGTTGTACATTGTTGTAGTTATTGAAGGACAATGCTCTTCATTATCGTGGCATGTGCAAACGACTTCAGTTTGAGGATTGTGAGGGGCAGGAAGTAAGCATTGGGTTAGACCACAACCTTATGAATTCAAGATGCTCACATTCTATGTCAGAGTCAGTAATTGTGGCTTCAAATAAGGAATGTTTGCATGGTTCTTACACAAATTCAATTGCAATACCTGACGAAATAGAAACTATCCTTTCATTATCTGACAACATTCAATGTAGCGATGTGGCTGAAGCTGATATTCCCAAACAAATTGAAGGAAGATTCCATGCAGTAGTTCCACGACCATCTGGTATTGGATTGCACTTAAATGCTATTGGAAGTCCTTCACAGATGAGTTGCCAAGTAAATATGAAGTTTCCAACGACGGGATTAGATGTACATGGAAAAATATCCTTTAATACCTGTCACATAAAATCGCATGGTTTAAAAGCAATGATGGTAAACGATGCCGCTGGACATAGTTCCATCCAGTCAACTTCTAATTCTGATGATTCCTCCTTGGGTTCAATGGGTGAATGTAATAATGAAAGCAATAAAAACCCATCTCAAGATTGTCATTCTCCAATTGATGCTAAACATTCGAACTTGAAAGGACAGCCAAAGTTCCGCGATCACCACATAACTCCATGCAGTGGAAAGAAGGTGCCGTCTGAAGAAACTACGAAATCTGAGAATTCAACCCAAACTAGTCTTGGAAAAAAGAGGCAATTATGCATTAAATAGAATGGTTTTCATACTCTCTCTTATTTATTTCCTATTTGATTTTTTTAAATAAAAAAAAATTGTAGGAAGGAGGCCCCGGAGATTGAAGGTCAAAAACGTTGCAATTGCAAGAAGTCCAAATGCCTAAAACTGTAAGCTTCTCCTGGATCCTTGCTGAACAAGTAGTGTAATTGCTTCTTATTTTGTGTTTTTTCTCTTGCTTCTCAGCTATTGTGACTGCTTTGCTGCTGGTATATTTTGTACTAAAGCCTGTACATGTGAAGGGTGCTCCAATAAACCTGAACACGAAGGAATTGTCTGTTCAATCAAACAACAGATAGTGACCCGAAATCCTCTTGCATTTGCTCCCAAAGTTGTTCATGCTAATTTTGAAGCACGGAATGGGGTAAGGATCTTGCAGAATTTCTTATTGTATTTCTTTTTATTTCATGATAAAAGCATAACAATGTTTCTTCCAAAAAATTTATTGTTGTCCTCCAGGACAATAAACATATCACACCACCTTCAGCGAGGCATAAAACAGGATGCAATTGCAAGAAATCTAAATGCCTGAAGAAATATTGTGAATGCTATCAGGTGCATGGCTTCTTTCCGTGCTAATATCTTTTATCATGCTTTACTTCAAACTTAAAGTATCGTCCCTCTTATAGCTAATATTTGTTATGTAGGCTGGCGTAGGCTGCTCCTTAGGATGTCGATGTGAAGGGTGTGAGAATCCTTGTGGCACTAAAGAAGGTATGTTTGATCATAGGTTTTGTGTTAACATGAACTTGATGCTACTGAATTTTGGTTCAGTTCAGTGATAGTTTTTGCAATTGAAAAAAGAGCTCTTAAAAGGTATTTTAAAAAGATGTTTTTGAAAATGATGTCTCATGTGATAAGAGAAATAGAAGTTATGGAAGTTGTCTGATAAATTTTTGATATGTTTTAGGTTTCAAGGAGAAAGCACTTTTGGAAAGATCATTAACAAAAATCTACTAGAAGCTTTACAGATAAATTACAATTTTTTGGTTGCTAGACTAAGCAAGGCTTGTTTGGAAATTTAATATACATTTAGATTACTTAGTGATGGGAAAGTTTGCACCAATTAGGTGTTTTAATGGGAGTTGTCATTAAGTGGGAGACTACACACAGTTTTTAAACAGTCGGTTTGAAAACAGTTACAGATACAACCTTGATTTGAATTTGGGTTATGTTCACTTAGTTTTACACTGAGATTCAAACTATAAGGCATGATTTCATTTCTTTGAAGTGTTGTGGTGGTGCTATAATGATAAAAAACTGGAGGGAGATTAATATTCCTTTGTTTTCTAAAATTGCCATGCAGGTGGTGGAGGGCACAATGGCAATTTCTACATCCTCTAGTAATATGGGTGTGGTCATGGCCATGGGTGATAGTGGGCTCCACAATGCAAGTTGTATTAGTAAAGATTCTAAGTAGATCAATCTCATTTGTGCATAAGTAGGTGGAGAAGAGAGCCATTGAATGTGAAGTTTCATAATGGTAAGAGAAGTGGTTGATGTTTGATCAATTCATAAGAGGTGCACACTGGAATTCTAAGTAAATGTAGGTAGGTGAAAACTTAAAATGTACTTGTTGCATTAATGAAGTTCTTGATTATTGAGTGAGTAAGAATCATATCCAATTGCTGTGCAAAAAATATTAAGAGCGGCATTCCCAAACTTATTTGACTAGATGAGATTGGATTTCTTTAGATTGGAAGGTGGTGATTAGTTGATAATTCAAATCAAAACAATTTGATTAGATCGTCTGATTTCATAAGGGTAAGAAGTTGCAAATCTAAAGGTTAGATCTAACCATTTGCTCGATCAAGTGTGGTGGTGATGAAGCAGATAGATCTGAGAATGGAATTTGAAACTGTTGACTTGGGAATTTCATAACTCAAATTAAGGATTTTTATTTGGATTTGAAGGATAATTTTTAATCTAATCCACTAGAACTAGGTGGGATTTGAGATAGTTGTTAAATTTTTAATATTTGTATTTTTTTTTCAAAATTTGTAATAAGGATTGTTGTGTTATAAAATGAATGATTTTGAGAATGAATTATTTCATATTAGTTTAATTCGTTTGAGAGATTAAATAAGAGGGTTGAGATTCAATAGGGAGATGATGTCATATGGCAAGAGAAATATCCTTGTAAAGCTTGGGATTGGGATTTTTGGAAATGTAAAGAAATTAATTAGTTGGCAGTTTAAGATCTAATTGAGGTTTAGGATCAAGAATTCAAAGGAAAATCTCTATATGCAATTACGGTTTAGAGTAAGGGTGTTTGCTTCCAATAGTTATGATTGTTTGAGAATCTTTCAATATGAATATTTGTTTCTTGTACTCAGTTGGTGTTTTCTTTGATAATGTTAAAGTTTCTTAGTATTTTTGCATATCTCCTTATGTTGTGCTTTATTTGATCTACATTTATCTTGCATGAAAACAAAGTGTTGTTCTTGGCTTTCATAGTCGGGTTGGTTGCTTCTTTGTGGGTTTGGGGTGGGATTTAGATCAAAATTTTGGTACTAGAACGTAGCTCCTACCTAGTGTTGATCAGGGGTTTCGGTAGTTTATTAATTAATACTTTTGTAGGAGAATTGAAAGGGTGGAGATTATGACATTTTGTAGTATAGTTGAGAAGTGGGAGAAATATTGATGGAGATAATGTTAAGGTGAAAGAGATGGCTCAAGAAGGGGAAGGGAGCCATAATGGAGCAAAGGTTGGCATTGATGGCTTATATTAAAGATTTTTGGGAGGATAGTCCATCTCAACAAGGTGATTGATAGCAAATGGCAAAGTTGGACTTTCAATTTTTTGTGGTGATTGCCATGATTATCTTGTGAATTTAGGAGGAAATGATAAATTTTAGGCAAAGGATAGTTGGGGGTGATGGCAAGGAGTAAATGAGAGACTTTTGATTGTTGCTAAAAAGGATCACATCTACCTTGCAACTCTTTGTAGAAATATCAAATCATGGCTATCAAAATGAAGAGGAAGATCAGGGATAGAGTCTATAAGAAAGCACGTGAAAAGTAGAATTCTATTAGTTTTCAATATTATATTGCTAGCAGCTAGGATATTTCATGGGAGAGTATTGGGTATTGCATCTAGAGATAAGATAGAAGATTTGAAAGATGTTGATTGGAGGAAGGATTATATTGTTGTTGGAAAAGGTGATATCAATGTTAAGAAGAGGACATGGGTCAGCCATATTCTATTGTTGATGGCGAAGATAGGAATGTGACTTCGGAAAGCGTGAGGTACTAAACAAACCTATCAAGGTTGAGTGGAGGCATGTTTATTCGTTTTGTAGGGAAAATAAGATTCTTAGTGCACCACCTATGAGGGTGATGAAACATAAACAATAATCAAAGGATACTTGAATGTACTAATTTTAGAGCAAGAGCATCTTGCAACAAACCTAAAGGTGGTGAATGTTAGTGGAAGTGAGAAAGTTGTGAATAGTTCTTTAGTTGTATGCATGATGTCTTATAGGGGAGAATTCCTTACTTCAATAGAGAGATATATGATTTGGGGAGTAAACTTGATTGTGGAGAAAAATATACCAAGAGCACACAAGTAGGATCAATTTAGAATTCTTTAGATTAAAAAGAGGAGATCATTGTTCAATTCAAATTAGAATGTCTTGATCAAGCAATCCAATTGGGCGTCAGACCACTTAATTGTTGTACAACACCTCGTGTTGATAAAGAGGACACTTGGAGATTTTTATGCTGTATTATTTGATAGATTCGATCAATAGTTGTAATTTTGAAGGATGGATTAAAACTTTTAATTAGTTATGATAATAATGAGATAAATAGAAACAAGAATTGACTTTGAGTTGGTGACTTGGGGATAAGTTTGGGATTTAAAAAAAGGATCTTAAGAGTGGTTGGGCAATGATTCAAAATGTAACCCATTGGGATTATGAGGAACGTGAAGAGGTTACTAAAGTCATGAAATTTGGTTTTGTTTTTTTAAATTTGTAGCAAGGACACTTGATTTATAATAGTCTTTTGGCAATAGGATAGATCATCTCATCTAAAGCTTAATTTGAGAGATCTAGCATGAGAAGAACAAGCGGGAGAGGGTTAATATACAAAAGAGAGGTTAGGATTTGATGAGAGAGAAATCCTTGTGATTTGATTGGAATTTTGTTGAGGAAAAAAGATTGGTTTGTTGGCATTTTGAGATTCAATCAAGGGTTGTGAATCTAATGGAGATTTTGTGATTGTAGCCATGGCTTAGGATAAAGATATTTTTTTTTTCACCATGGGAAAGGTTATTTGAGAGGCCTTGGTGATAATAATTTATTTGTTGTGCTTGATTTAGGTTTTTTGATAATAAAATTGTAACTTTTTTAATGTTTTATTTAACCCTTTGTTTTGAGGTTTGTTTATTTTTTCTTATACAAGGATTGTGTGATGAAAAACGTTATCCCAACTTGCATTTCATGCACTACTCTATTTATCTAACCCACCTAAATCATCATCGGTGTTGGATTGGTTGCATCTTTATGAGTTTATATTGGGATATGAATATTTGGGTGAAAGTTAATTAGTAAAAAAGAATGTATCAAGAGGGATTTTTTGTTGTTGAATGTAAGCCAAATGGGTGTTCTATGGTATGCAATCATTGAAAAAAGACATTTCATTTGATAAAGCCCTTAGGTATATTTTAATGAGATGCATGACTTCTGATCCAAGATTTTATATTTAAATCTTTAGACTTTAGTGTCATTTTTGAAGGACCTGGGGGTTTGTTTTGAGGGAATTCATATCATTTTCTTTTTCATAATAGAATAATAAGGCATCCTTTTGTCTTCTCCATCCTTTTTTTCTTCAAAAAATTCCCCATATTATTCCCCTTTTTTGGGGGAACATAAATCCAAATATTTGAGACCCTATCCTAATCATGAGACTCATTTTTTCCCTTAAAATTCTTTAATATTGTCATCTCAATTTTTAGATTTCTAATAATATTAAAATTTGATAAATAATCTATAAGTATATTTAATAAAACAAAGAAATGTATTTAATGGCATGTAGGATCTATGCAACTAGTGGTGCAATATGAGAATAATATTGTAGAAGAAATATGGAATATGAAACATTATTTTTTGAAGCTTTTCAACCTTTTATCCAATAAACTATTTTTGTAATGGAATTATAACTTATTTATGGTGTAACTTAAGTTTACTTTAAAATTTGGAGAAATGCAAATAACATGATGCAAACATTCTTCAAATGTGCTTACTGAACTGTTGAAGCATTTTTAACTATGGTGAAAGGGTAATTGTAGTGCAAGGTAACTACCTTGGCTTAAACTGTTGTATAAACAGTTGAGCAATACTCATATTATCATTCTTTCTCATTCAAGATAATGCTAGTAAGATTTGGTGCTTCAATACCAATAAAGCTTTATCTTAAAAAAGCATTGTCATTCTCCATCAACTATCTAGTTCATCTTAGGCTTGTGAAGCCAAAATGTCTCATGTAAGCTTTATGTTATGGTGCTCCATGATTTCTTGTCAACAAACCTACCTAAAATTGGTGGCTATAGAGGTTTGGGTTTGTTGCAAGGCATGAAGCATATTGGTTGGAGGTTGAATTTTCATGTATCGTTCTCCTCCATGTCCACCAGCCTTGTAGTAACATACCTTATGTAGTTCTACTTGATACTGAAGTGTTTCGTGCTAAGGAAATCCCATAAGAGGGGGGTTGAATTGTGTATTTAAAATTTTATGAATTTCGAAATTAAACTTAAAAACCTTTAAGCAAGAGTAAAGAGAGTTGAACACACAAATTTTTAAGTGGTTCGACTCAAAACCGAGTCTACGTCCACCCCCAACCGGTGTTGGGAAAAATCCACTAAATGCACCGATTACAAGTGAGGTTTTCCGTACGGTTCACCTCAAACCTACTTGGGATTTTTACTACGGCTAATCCCAAACCTACTTGAGTTTTTACCGGGCTCAACTCAAACCCGGGGCTTTAGCACTACTGCCGGGATGCCCTTGCCCCAAAACGAAAAGTACAACGATTGGCAAAAAACTTAAGAGAAATAGGAGAAAAAAGGAGGCACACACAATCGACAAATTAGAGGGATAGAAATTGAGAAATAAAAAACCTTTAATTCCAATAGCCTTCTTGCCGCTTTGCTTTTTGAGCTTGGATGCACCGTTTTTGCTTGAGTGCTTGAATTTTGAGATCTGAAATCTTTGGAAAATTTAGCAAAGGTTAAACTAAAAAATACATCAATTTTCCCTATTTATATAGCTCAAATTTGAGCTCTAAAAACACCCCCAACGGCTCCAAAAATTAATTAGCCGTTTGGGCAATGGACGGAAAGCAGCTACCGTCCGATCCGGGCCCAAAAACGAACGACGTAGATTGATTTACGCATTTTATCGTTCGGGCTTAATCCAGAGCGTTGGATCCGGGCGCGTAATCGAACGACATTGATTAAATTTTACGGGATGAATCCTGTACGTTGGATCCGGGCGCGTAATCGAACGGCATGGATTAAATCTTACGGGATGAATCCTGTGCGTTGGATCCGGACGGGCTTGATCTGAGCCATTGGATCCCGCGAAGGCTGAAACTTGGATTTTTAGTCCCACATTGCGTATGCGGAACTGTTAGAGCGCTATATAAGAAATCCACCCTGTTTACATTGCGAGCCTCTTTGGGGTTGGCTCCCCCCTTCCTTGACCAGGACTTGATCACCTAGTTCGGGTTGACTTAGCCAAGCATTGTTCATTGACTGTTGACCGCGCTGCAGTTTGACCTAGCCGAGCTCCGGTCGACGAGCTTTGGGCGGGCTTGGCTTAGCCAGGCACTGTTGATTTGACCGTTGACCAGCGCTAGCCGAGCTCCTCTCGGCGGGCTTTGGACGGGCTTGGCTCGGTCTTCTCGGGTCAACCAAATTTTTATTTTTTAAATTAAATTTTTAATTTCTAAAAGACCTGAACGGGCTGTTTTCGCGACGGGTCGACCCGCCCATTGTTACAGTGCATTTTCCCGAGACTTCAGCTGTTTTAGGGTATTTTTGACGAATTTTTGTGTCAAAAATTTGAATATAAGTGTATAAAGATAATTTTATATTCTTATAGTATTATAAGTTATTTAAATAGCTATGAAAAGAAATTCATGAAAAACAATTCCAAAGCAATATTAAAAAATCAAATACCAATGTCTATACGTTTTGTAAAATATGCTTGGCCCAAAAATCAAAATTCAGTATTAAATAACTTTATAATATTTTTAAATGTTAATACTACTTGTGTGTCTCATAATCTCAAAGTTTGGACATATCAAATTCAAGAGAAATAAAAAGAAATTCAATTATAAAAAATCTTGTGCATGTCTTAAATTTCCTTGAAGTATGCCATGACCTCAAGGTCTTTAGAGACCATTATTTTAGACATCTAAAATACATGGCTTGATTTAATTAATTAGTAACAATTTTACTTAAAATCAAGCCCAAATAAAATATACACATTTATGCTTGACTCATCAAACACAAGGGTGTAACAGATACTTGTGAGCCATGAAGGAGATGACTAGGAAAGGCAAAGTAATTTGAAAGAGAAGACTTGAGAGAGAGTTTTAGCTAATATTGGGTGTGTGTGTGTGTGTGCACGCATTAGCGGGGGTAGGATTCTCATCCTCATCAAAATATGACCAAATTTTTGTAACCCTTTATTTCAGGCCAATGTTGTGTTGGTCACTTGTATATATAAGGACCAATGATTACTCATGTGCAATCTAAGTTGCTCGACCTTATCATGTCACTTTTGGACTTCTTTAATAATTCCCTTTTCATACATGTTACTCATCGACGGTTGCCTATGGATTAGCCCATGCATCATCTTGGTTAGTGCATGATGCTATAGTTTAAGTTAATCAATTTTGTTCTCAAAAGAAGAGGTACTACTCTAGAAGCGAGAGCAAAGGCTCTTAAAGAAGCTACTTGAGAACTCTCTCCTCTACCTTATAGAAATTAAAGAGAGGTAGTACAAAGGATTGTGTACCAGTGGATAGCTTGCTCTACCTTTCTAGCAACCTAGGCTAATTGTGATATCCCTACTAGGTCTTTATTCCTCATGTCAACTCCTTTGTCATGTTTTTCTTCATTCTTGAGAGTCACCAAAGGTATCTTAGCAACCTCCAAGACTCGGGTTTTCTGTAAAATCTTAGGATGAAGTCTCTTAACAACCAAAACAGTAGTGAAATCTCTTCCATTTCATCAAGCTGTTGTGGTTCTCCCTTTAACCACAATTTTTACATAACATTTTGTCATCTTTTGCCTTATTTCTTCCATTTTGAGTCATTAGCCAATACCCTTATTTGCTCACCTTAAATGCGTGGTTAACGAGTACTTGCTTTAGACATGAATACATGAATCTCATGACAAACAAATTGAAAGACATTTTCCAACATCAATATCTATTTATCATTGTTTATGGGAATGATAGACAAATATAAGAACACTCAATGAAGACGAGCCACATTTCTTACAATTAATCAGCCTCTTATATTCCTGAGCAACTAGTGATGATTGATGTACAACTCATGCAAC
This sequence comes from Vanilla planifolia, assembly GCA_023846275.1. Taxonomy (NCBI): domain Eukaryota; kingdom Viridiplantae; phylum Streptophyta; class Magnoliopsida; order Asparagales; family Orchidaceae; genus Vanilla; species Vanilla planifolia. The sequence goes on along the minus strand of CM043875.1, from coordinate 43,516,550 downwards.
CAGTAGAAAATGCTTCAAACTCTTTAGAATGATTTCCAAGCAAATTGGGGCCTAAATCCCTTTATAGCCCTTGCCTCCTATCATCTTATAGTCACACCTCTATCTCATTTACTTCCCCAAAGGCTCACACCTCTAACTCATTTACTTCCCCAAAGGCAATGGCTATAGCTGCTCCCAACTAGCTTAAGTTTTTGTACCACCCCCTACACAAAATTCTTCTATTTGGGTGATTTCTGCCTAGCCAAATATTTTTTCTCTTGCTCTTACTGCATTATTCCCATCTATATTTTTTGAAGTAAAAAAATTGAATTCATGCTACACCTAATCACAACCCCTTAAGCTCTTGCTTTAGAATAGGGCCATTCATCCTATTTTTGTTCATTCTCTTGGAAAATCCTTTATGAGCATGCCCATGAGATCAAAATTTGTGTTATTAGCTACCTTATGCAATAAAAAGACCTTGTGTTTGCTTGTAGGAGATTAATACGTTTGTGACAACTCAAATGATACTAGGTACCATGGATTATCACATTCTCCACCTTCCTCAAGTGTCTTGCCCTTGAGTGAACCTAGAGGCTCTTATCGCTTTTTGTTACCTCCTTTGATGACTTTGCTTGAGATTTCTTGGTAGGATTCACTAGCAACTGCTGCCTCAAGAAGCCCATCAATCATCACTTTGCCATTTTGTAGGATGAGAACTGGCCACTTTGTCAAAGCTATTTGATTTTGGAGTGTGTCAAGTTGAATCAAACATTGACGAGGTCCTCCACGTGATCTTGCTCAGTAGTCAATAACTTGGTGATCTTACCCAAGTTCTCTTTGAATTGTTTGATTCTTTGAGAGGTGTGTGATCATGTGTCTCCTAATACATTAATTCAAAGGAACTTCAAAAGATGTTTGGCCAAACACAAAAGACAATTAAGGTGCTTTAACGCCTTGAAAGAAAAAAAAACCTTGCTCGATTGATTCTCTTTGACAAAGATGACAACGATTTTCCAAATGAGCTCGAGACAACTATTCAAATGGCAATAGATATCTCAGGCCTCTGTAGGGGAACCTCATTGTAAGAATAACTCCAAAAGAAATCATGGCCACCTTTAAGAGATAAGAAAAACCACTAATGCATTGGCCACCTTTTTGGCCATCAAGGTACCCTCTTACTATTGCATCATCAGTTAGATTACCTTTAGTAAGTTTTTGGCCACCTCCTCCATTGTAAGCCTCTCTCTCAAAGTTTCCTACCTTGGGGAGGAGAGCGAGAAGAAGCAAGTAAATGAGGCTAATGCTAACATTAGGTACAAGGTTGAAGGAGGTAGCATTATGGTTGATTGTCACAAAACTCCAATTTATGTTTCCTTAGATTCTCATGATCCTAAAAAGAATTTAAATAATTCTTTTCGTTTTAATGAAGACGAAAGTGCTATAACACTCTCGCTTTATTGACAAACCACATAGATAAGTTTGTTTGGAAGCCTACTGACATGCCTAGTATTCACCAAGGAATCATTGGTCATCACATTAGCATTAGGCACAAAGATATGCCCATCTAGCAAAGAAAAAGCTTTTTTTTAGTTAAAAAAAAAAAGAAACAATCATTAGTAGTAAGAAGTTGGCTTTATTTAACTTGTCTAGTCTCCTAAATGGCTCATCAACATAGTCCTTGTCATGAAAGCCAATGGACAATGACGAATGTGTATAGACCTCAAATGTCTTAGCACAAAATGCTTAAAAGACTTTTACCTTCTCGAGAGGATCAATGAGCTAATCAACTCTATCTTGTGCTTTAGGTACCTCAACTTTCTTGATGTCCTTTTAAACTACTATCAGATCTGGATGTTCAAACTTGATCGGGTGAAATTACCAATTATGGGATGTTTTGTGATATCATGTTATTCCCTATGACATAAAGAGCATGGATTGGGTCTCTTGAAATCAGATCTAATGCAATCTTGAGGCTCATGTGGACTATATTCTTGTGAAGAGTAGGTCTTTCTAGGACCACCTCAAAGATTTAAAAGAGGCCCTCGAGATGTGTCAACTTGAATCTCACAACAAAGATATATCTTAAAGATGTATTTTCCAGCTTCAATAGTAGCTAAAGAAGTAGTCATTGGTGTTGATAGATCATTAGAAGAGGGGGGCTTGAATGCCAGATCTTGAACATTGTCATAGATCTCTAGTAGGACCTTGTCACTACATGGTGTTGCGTGTTCTGCATCTCAAAGTGGAGGTGGGGGGATGCAATCATGTCAGTTTGGGTACTCAAGTGGTTTTTTCAATGAGATCTTCAATTACAAAGGGTGTTAATATTAGAGAAATTGTTATTCTTCAAGTAGGAAGAAATACACAATAGCATATGGGATGGTTTCCATCTTGACAAATATTATAAGCCCACCATTATGTTTGGGTACTACTTTTGGGATGTTTTTCTTTAATAAATTTAAATTTTCTCCCTTTCATTTTGATATAATTTTATTGCTTGATTGTCACCTGCTAATACTCTTTTTGCAGCATACGGTGATGTTTCTGGTATGGTTATAGGGCATAAAAAGCCTGATGAGGATGTTGGCAATAAGGCTTCGTCTGTAAAAATAGTAGAAGTTTTGGAAAGCGACGAAGAATGTAGTACCAAGCAATCCATTTCTCGTTTTATTCTTCCCAAGCCATTGCCCAAAGGCAAAGGGTAAGATGCTTTTCTTTGAGCTTCTTTTAAGTTATACGTAATTTTCTTTCAATGAACTGTTGCTGATACCATGATCATGCTTGCCAGTTCTTCGGATACGTGTAGAAGTCATTTTTCTTCTGGCTTTCATCAATTTCCATCTTGCAACTCTCCAACTTATAAAAAAAATCTGAAGGGACTCTGTTCTCCTACAGAAGAATTTGAAAAAACTATCCCTGTTAATCAATTCAAGCCGCACTTAGATAAAAGTTCAGCTTCGAAGGTGGATTCATTGTCACCCGGCTGGAGTGGGTTTTCAGATATATGTAAGCTGAGTCCTTTGTCAGATCTTTCACCAAAACTTTGTGGATCTTCTTCCTCAATGACCACACAAGCTAAAGCTTCTCACACAAGGCTTTTCCAAGATAGGGACATCTGCCTTGGTGATTCCCTTCGTCGCCATTGCTCACCGGTTACTCCATTACGTCGGTTTGGCGAAGGAAAATTTGTCATTGAGCATTCCACCAGTCGACAAAAATGCAACCTTGAGCATGAAACGCCTGAATTCCTTGAAGATGCTCATTCTCCCATCAAGCCTATCAAAGCTGGTTCACCAAATCAGAAGCGGGTTTCTCCACCCAAAACAAAGTTGAATGAAACGGGTCCAAGCTTTTCCACAGGCTTGAAGAGTGGTCGTAAATTTATTCTACATTCTATCCCACAATTTCCACCTCTTACTCCCTACAGAAATAAGTCCAAAGAAGCCACTCGAGATCCCTCAGAAGAGAACGGAGCGTGAGATGCATGTGTTGCAGCTCTGTTCATTCCATGTGTGCTGTAGGAAAATGCTGCAGTTATTAGATTAAGTCTCTGTGCTTCCTTGCAGGTTCTTGTGTTGGTGAATTGCCATTGCAGTCATCATCTTCCTTAGAAAATGCCCTGTAGTTAGACGTCAAATGAATAATCATTTTTCATCAAAAGTGCTTTCTTCAGAGCAAGCAAAAACATGAACCGAATCCAGCAAATTAGTTACCATGGTTGGATCACATGAGATTGATTGCTCACCCAAGTGGTCACTCTTCAGAATTCAAAATAAGGTCTGCATATGCCATACTTGAGTTGATTTATGTTTTTGCAAGGTACCTGAGGATAATGTGGCTTTGTGGGTTTCTTCTTACCAAAGAACGGGCGAACAGATGCTGAGGTTGTAGCTGGTATTCATGTGTTCCTTGCATGTGTGCCATCGTCTATAAGCATCAAGATGCCAAGCTTAGCCGATTGTTTTCCCCTCCAAGGTGTCCTTAGGTGAACTTACTTTTGTAATAGTTTGTAGTTTGTACATAACTTTGCGTTGGAAAATCTGTACATTATTCATTTCGAGCTTGCCTGTTGCATACTTTATGTATAACTTCAAGGTTTCCATTTTTTTAGAGAGAACTTGTTTAATTTTTTTTTTCTCAAGATTATTCTCTCAATCTACCAAATCTTGTAATTGATGGATTTTATATACATAACTTTATGAATAACTTCAAGGTTCCTATTTCTTTAGAGAGGGCTTGTTTAATATTTGCTCAAGATTATTCTCTCAATCTACCAAATCTTGTAATCGATGGATTTTATATAAAGTTGATGAATATTAAGTTAAGTAAAATAGATTTAAAATGTTGTCATTATTGAAATTTGTACTCATTAGTTTATATGACTATCAAATTTACAATATAAATGATTATAAATGCAACAATTACTAAGATTAATGACTTGTTTGAAACATGTAAAAAAAAATTCAATAAATCAATTTATATTTTTGAAATGATAAACAATGAATTGCAATCTTTCTTTCAAACATATCAAAAACACAATAGCCAAACCGCTGGCTTAGCCAACCCTAAGAAAATTTGATAAATAGCATTCAAACATAGTTGTAAAGGAACAACAAATCAGATGCGTGAATATAATATGAAATATTAAGCAAACCATCAACATGGTTGGCATTCCAACTATATGACAGCATGAAAAAAGCACAAACAAATCCCCAAATCCTCAGTCATTAAGTTTGTAGAACAACAGTGCCCACAGTAGTCTCCCAAATTTCAACACAACAAAGCCCTTAAACTTCCAAGCATTGTTTACCTCAAATTTCCAATAAACTGATCTATTAATAGCATTTTCTGCTACTTTGTATCATGATTTATTCCAAGGCATGAAAGTGAATTGCCAATCACGCACTGTCGATCCCCAAACTTGCTTTAATCCAATTGCACACATCGTCCATCTCCTCAGGTGTAGTGTAGTGGGCAAGGCTGTGTTGGTTTAAAGAAGGTCACAAATGATGAAGAGAGGAATCTAACAGGGAGAACACAAAGAAACTAGATGAATACCTGTTGTAACTTTTGAAAGCTAGATTTCTGAATCCATTTGCTGTCAGAACTTTGGAAGATCTTTCGCCATACTTGTAGAGCACAACATCATCTCCTGCAAAATTGAAGTTTAATTATAGAGGTAGAAAGCCATGTGCAAGAGCCTGTAAAGAAAGAAATAAGCAAAACTCTTTTGTTCTTCCAGGAACCAATTGTCAAGAATATGTTCAACGTTGAGAACCATTCCCAGGCCTTCAAAACTAAAGGAATATTGATTTCACTAGAGTTTTAATTAGAAATCTCAAGTTGTACGTATGTTACAATAACTATTATTGTACCTTAAGGCTAGGTATAATGTGAGAAAGAAAAATCCTATAATTTTGTACAATATGATATGTGTTTATCGTACAATATGATTAATTCTTGAGAAATTGAGAGTCCAGCAATTTGAGGAATGAGTAGATCTTGTGAATTTGTTTAGGATGGTTTAATAAAAAAAACTTAAGCTTTTTAAGCCCTTTCGAACTAAACTATAATAGTAAACATGCTTTGCATGCCTGATCTCAAGCCAATAAAAGTGAAAAACATTTAACTTAGCAATTTGTGTAGCTCATTAAAATCTCTAATCTCAAGCAAAGTTCTTTGGATAAACATTGAAAAAAGGACTCATGTTTTTTCCACTATAAGCCAAATCTATTTTAAATTCTAAATTAACATTAACATTTCATCTCCTTTTGGTTTGTTCTTTCTTTTAGCATCCTAATTAATATGGGGATGTTCAAAGCAATATGCTAAACTAGAAATGTCATTAATATTTCAGTATTGAGTCCTACAAAGCCTTTTGTTTTATCTTTCAAATAACATTTAATTAGTCCTACATCATGACAAGTGATATTAATATGCATCAAGGGCCCAACATCTATTGATCTACACCAAAATATTTGCTTAATAAAAGGAAGAATGGTTGTCCAACAACAACCGTATGTGGTAGGTTGGGTATGAGACCATGCAACTAATTTGACATCTTGATGTCATCCTTTTTTAATGGCATATAGTTGGGGCACTCTTTTGGATATGTATGCCATGTGAAAAAAGTCATTTGATAATTAAAGCAAATAAATGATTGAGATATGCAAATGACATATGGTTGTAGTTCATATGTTAGTGAACCAAATGTCATGATCATCCGACCCTATTTTGTACGTGTTTACTATTTGCCAAATCTCTGTTGGTGAATGTTAACAAATTGAACAACTGACATGCAAATAACACAACACTGTCTTCTGCGTGTTAATGAAACGACAAAAAGTGTATTTACTTCCCCAGCATCTTATCACATGAGAAACTAGAAGTAATGGTAGAACACAAAATAGTGAAGGATATATTAGTTAGGAAACTTGAGTTTCACATACACACATAGAAGGCATGGTTATTCAGAACTTACAACTGAATCATCACTTGGTTTTCCTTGGTTCTTCAGGCGTAACCAAGGAAAAAATTGAAGTAAAAGAGCAAGAAGCATTTTGTATTATACTTGTTATTGTTTGCAAATACATACACAAAATACCTTTTCCATGGCAAATTAATATAGGCAGTGAGGCAGCATTCCTTGCTGCTTGTTCTGACCCTTCTATCTTGTTCTTTAAGCTCCTAAATAGAAGATATATACTTGTCTTGGTTAGAATGAAGAAATGATAGGGGGGAAAACAAACTAAAATACTGCATCAAAGGTAGATTTTGCCTTATGCAGAGACATGCCTTGAACATGGAAGCCAACCACTGAGTCCAACCACTGCACTAAGATTCACTGAAAATGGATTCCCATTTCCATATCTTCCAATTATACTGCAAGTTGCGGTGTACAACGCGGTTGCTGCACCCATGCTAAAGCCCCCCACGCCAAGTTTAACTACAAAGACCAAACCTAAAGTAGTCAGAAATAGTGCTTCATGGATGCAGCAAATAGATACAAGAGCTAGAAAAAACAACAGCGGAAAATTAAAGATCCCAAATTCTATTAGCTAGACGAAAGGGATATCTGTAGTTTAGGCTTTTTTCTACAGCTTTATGGTCAAGTGGATAATCAAAATGCTGATTTTTTTTATAAAAGTTATCAGGAATATCTCATATTCTGTGAGTTTTCATAATTATAGTTAGGTTTATAATAATATTTGAGAGAAATGAATTTATTTATCATGCATATTTTAGGTTATCATAATCATGCAATTAAGTTTTTCGAAATTCTTATACCTATACACATACACATACACACTCTTATGAAAAATTTCAAGAGAGTAGAGAGAAAGAGATGAACCATTTTGTGTCTTTAGATGTTAGACCTTGTTCTTTTAGTGAAAAGAATAAAAGAAAATTTGTGGTTGGATTATGATGAATCTTTATCTTATATAGACACACACTAATGGGAAATTTTAAGAGAAGAGTAGAGAGAAAGAGATGGGACATGTCTTCAGAGATTAAACCTTGCTCTTTCAATGAAAAAGAACAAAACAAAATTTAGGGTTGAACTATATTAAATCTGTTCTCTCTTTTGTGTTTTTCTCTTAATGATAATGCTTTTTTCTCAGCGAATTACGTGCATGATAAGGTAGATCATTTACCTGACAAGTGGTATACGAGCAACATTTCATAGATCTTGAGACTTGAGATCAATAACGGTATTGCAAAGTCAAAGAAATTTATATAGATTCACATAGGATCATTGCAAAGCAGCAAAAAAATTCTGTGAACACGACACTAGATTGCGCAACAACAAAGTTCAATAAATCAATGACAGCAAAGATCATTGGCAAGTGAGTAATAATGTGACTATAGGCATAGTGTGTGGGATTGTGGTTTTTTGGGCAACTTCCACCTGCAAGAATTTAGGGCCAGCTTTGATATATTGAAGGTTTTCTGTTTTACAAGTTTGGTAAGATAAGTGGAACCCTAATTGTCCCTATAGAATTTGAGATAAAGTGGGTAAATGAAGCTGAATTGGATGTATAGGAATTAATCCTTAAGTTTATAGAAGTTCTAGACAAAGCAATGATGCCAGATCTACAGAATTCTATATATCTCAAATTTTGTGGAAAATTGTGAACAAAAGCTAGGGTCAAGTACGAGTAAATGGATGCTATTTTTTATTACAGATCGAGCACAAAATACTGTCATAAAAGGTTCTAGCTGCTCAACAAGATCCTTTAATGGATGCAATGACTTCAGCATTTTGATTAATCAAGGCTTTTATTAAGTAATGAGACAAAGTTGCAACAATGATAGCAGAGCATGACAAGATTTATAGACATTAACAAATAGAATGACGTAACTATTTCTTGCTGACAATATACTTCGAGAGATAATAGATCCATATGTCAACTAAGATGATAAATAACATAAAAGCAAGGTTGCCTAAATAGGATCAATGCATATTCGCACATCTGATACAATCATGAGAATTTCGACTAAAGTAATACATGTAACAAATTTCTAGATGAAACTGATTTCGTTAATGACAAAGGATTCAGGATTGTTATATTCACCTCAAGTTGGAAATCTTAAGTTTGTCAAAGTAAAGGTAAAATTGAAAGAGAGATCATTAGAGGATTATAAAAATTTGTAAGGAGTATGGAGACAGATGAAGGCATTATTACATTCTAGGCAAGCATTTGGGAATGAGGATATGAAATAGTTCATTTAATGTTTGCATATACATAGAGGAAGAAACATGAAATGTTTTATTTATATCTTAAGGTTGGCAAAAATCTCTCTAACGATATGACCATGGTGAAACCATGATAGGGAGTAATATTGAATGCCTCAAGCACGGGCATGCATCCCAATTGTAGCATGATAGGATCAATGACAACTGATTCTACTGAGGGTGTTTGCAAAATTTAAGCCGAGAAGATTTATCAGGCTTGATTCTTACATTTTATGTTTCAAGTCATAATAAATGGGTTCTCATAATAACATGTAAATCAAGAGGAGTTATTTATTGATTATGATTTGTGCTATTAGAACCATATTGTTAAGATGTATTAGGATTCATATATATGTTGTCTAAAGGTAAATAGGAGAGAATTCCTAAATTGCTAGAAAGCGGATCTTATTATTTTTGGAAAAGAATAAAGGATTTCTCAAGAGAGTTGGAATAGGCTAATTGGGTCAAACAACACTAAATTGTTGTCTTCTTGGTGGGTTAAACAACTTGCAGCCATTACCATAGATCCTTTCCCCATCAAAGCATTATCAAGTACAATGAAAACTGTGCACCATGAGCCTTCTACCCATAAAAAGATGCAAAGCCTGCTACCCATTAAAAGTTAACACCATATCTAACTCTACTGTGAGAATAGAAAGATATGTGTTACATAATGGCAATATTTAAGCTAGGGTTCTCATGCAAACAAACCATCAGCAGGTTCAGCCGACAATAGTTTTGCAACATGAGCAGCTGAAGCATCCATGCCTTGAACATCATCTGGACCATCCTCTGACAGATCCCCAACGTCAAACCCTAGAAGTAAACCAACGTGAAGAAGAGGATTAGTCAGATGCAACAAGGAATCACAATATACAAAATATATAGTGCGCAAAAATTTATAACCTATGAACTAAAGACAGGAATACTAATTTAGGTTGGTAGGCTTACATGCAGTAGAAGGAAATCCTCCAAAAACTGATACTGGTCTTACAGGAGCAGTGGGACATATCCATTTAATCTAAAAGAGCAAAACAAATAACATTTCAAGAATCAAATTGACAATAGGAAAACAAAGAATATGCTCAAATAAAAAAACTAGTATAATAATGCTTTGAAGGTGATAGCAAGAACATGATTCCTGTATGATGAGCTATAAGTGGTACAATTTGCAACAAAACTAAAACAATACGTACATTTGGTAGAGGAAGTGTTTCAAAGACCTGGGACCAACTGAAAACAAGAAAGAAATAATTCAGCAACTTTAAAAAATAATTTGACTTTAGATAAAGAGAGGTACACTTGGAACATAGTTTCCAAATAAAAACCATTATAAAAGTATTCACATCTTATAATGAAGGTAAACAGCATGACATCAAGAATTTGTTCACTTGATTTTTTAGTATTTTCTGTGGCAGATTATAGGATTTTAAGCCCACCAAAGTGATGAAGTCAAAAAGTTCAGTAGATTATGGAGGTTTCATACATAAGACACTAGTTTGAAAATAATCTAGATCATGAAATCATTTTTCATAAGGTGAGATAACCTGAAATTTGAGAACTTCCTTCAGTCAAAATAGAATATAACACAATAATACATAAATTATACAAATTAATAAATAAGCACAGGCATGATGGTAAATAGAAAAGCTGGCATTTCAAGGAGTATGCACTACATAAGTAAATGTGCAATTGCTTCGCTAATAAGCAAAACTGGTGAGAATTTGCACTGGAGAATGCCATGGCCTTTCTCAAGTATTTTACATTAGAAATTTGGTATAAAAGCATTCATGAAGAATATATCATGGAAGAAGACTCTTTTAAGTTTCTCATCACCAAATTTCAAAAGCATATAATTTGTTGACAATCATCCTGACTACTGGTTCTACTCAAAACTGGTAAGGGTGATCCATGGGCAAAAGCCCAAAATTAATGCTGTCCCTAATCCCACAATTTGTGCTTCCTTATTATTGTTGGTATTAAGGACCAATTAATTAATATTTAAAATCATTAGTTAGGAAATATTATTATCACCTAGACTGGAAAGTATTATTATGCATCACTTATTTTCTATTTTATATGGTCATTATCTTTTATATGATTTACAAGCATATGCAATTTGCACATATAAACTGCAACCCAAGGGCCTTTAAAGATAATCTAGAACCATAATATCACTTCCACATAAGTATTTGAACAACTGATCCCCTCGAAGTAATCCAAGGAAAAACTTGAACCCCTTTCAAAGAGGTTAAACCTTAGATAGAAGCTTCAAGCTTCATCTAAGTTTGAGTTAAAAAAATTGCGGTATGTTTATATCAGTATCTCCTTCCAAATCAACCACCCACAAACACTTGTGTGACTCTGTCCAAACCAGCTGCATTAATTATCGTCTTTCTTTCAGCGTTTGCCATCTTCCTCATTTAGGATTATTCTTCTTCTCTCAATTTTCCTTTTTTAATATCTTCAGTCTCAAAAAAGAAGACATTTACAAAGAGATTTAATGAATTTTAGAGCAAAAGAAAAGGATCTCCAGTTGATTTTTACTAACCCAAACTACACATGACAGTGCCAAGAGAAACACTTTGAAAGGATTACAAAAGAAAAATATTAACATCAAATATACTAAAATATTGAAGACATGTATATAGAGCAATGAAGTGCATCCACATCAAAGGAAGATTGACTAATGGTACTTGTCATTACAATAAGGCTTCATCAAAACACAATTTTAAGCACATATTTTTTGCATTATTTATGAATATTTTTAGCAATCAAATCTATGATTAAGTGCCATAGTTTATGCCTTTTTGATTTCATACTTATTCGCAAGGCTATGAAAAAAATATAGAAAGCCAGAGTTATGGAGATGTTAATTATCAGAGACAAAATAAAAGATTGTCATCTTGGGATTATATACTCTAGAATGTTAACGAAATTTAAGAGGATGTCAATTATTGAATCTAAATAGGTTAAGACAAATGAAAATGTACTTCCAATGTGTTGTCCATTCCAAACATCTCAATTAAGATCCAAGGTAAGATTTTTAAGGTTGTATCAAAATCAACAAAATTATATAATGGAAAATGTTGCTTTTAAAATTCAAATATACAAAATAGGATGTATAGCTAAATTGTAATGTTAAGATGGATGGGTGAATATACATGAAAGGATATGATTAAAAAATGAGTGCACATTAGAGAAGATTCGCATAGTACAATCGGGGATAGGTCGAGGGAGATTTAGCTTAGATGGTTTGAACATTTTAATTGCAAGACATTCAGTTCTTTTAGAAGTGAATTATTAAAGTTTTCTACTTGGAAAAGGAAGGATAAGGCAAAAAATCTTTGCAATAGACTATATAAAATGATATAACATACTTTGATATCAAGAGATACCCGTTTCATAAAGAGATTGCAAGGACATTAGGTGATTTATATAGTTGAATCCACTAAGTGAGATTAAGGATTCACATTATTATTTGTGTAAAAAACGATAAGTACTAACCAAAATTAAATTAGTTAGTTGGCATAAAACAATGTGGACTAAAGAGCAAGGATCAAAAGTAGAACTTAGTTTTAGACTTCAAATAAGGATCACCATAAAACTACATGTTTGCATCACTATTAACAAGATTTGGTTGTAAACGAAAGAAGAAATATCACTTTCTGCAGCAAGGATTTGAATGGTGCTACCTTACAAATATTGGGTCCAACATGCTAAGCATTTGAAATAAAGAAAATGTTTAAATATAAAGTGATGTCCAATTAGATCAGCATTAAGTGGTAAAAGATATTAAAACATCCATCGTCATTAGAACTGTTTTTCTACTTATGAGATATTTAACAGTAAAATATACCATGCCAAAAACATCCAACACTCATACCCTTGACTTTAAATGATGACCAGCAATTCCCAAGAATTATACCCAAAGCATGCCAACAGAAGAACGAGTTTAAAAGGAGCAAGTTATGACTCAGATAAAAAATACGATATAAATCAAGTATAAATGCAGTATATCTTGCACATGTATAAAATTATCTACAACAAAAACTGTTACATTCAATCAGTTCTTACCAAAAAAACTAGTAAAATAAAATCAAGGTTAAAACAAAGCTGTGTGGATTATCTGGATGGATTGTTGGAGAGCTCAAACGAAATAGTGAACCACTAAACAAAAAGGAAAAGCATGAAAAAAAAATACTTGAAAGCCTTTTTCTATTGATTAAACTGTTTATACTCCTACAACGAAGTATTTCATCTACAACTGAAATCGAGTTTACCTGTCATTGTGAAGTAAAAACTGTCTGAGTAGCATTTAGGTGATTTAGTTGACTGTTTTCAAAATTACAAACTTCACAAAAACAATTCATTTTGAAATGTAATCAAGCTTTTGAAACCCAACTGTTTAGTTCAATTTTTTATTCTTCCTTAGTTCAAACTTTAAAGCATTTCATAATAAACAAGGTAAATTAAATATATTTGCAAATTTCTGCCCAGTAATATTAACTGCTCAATAGATCTACATCTGCTATGCAATCTACATTCTAAGCCTTAAACGGTCTTTTAGAGTTTCACATTTCAAGTTTAACGAACACTAAAAATGTACAAGTCTACGTATTTTTCAATTGTGTATTTTAATGTAATGCTGTATGAACATCTCAAAATCCTAAAATTTGGGGAGATATGTAGGAGACAACTCCCTCTATAATAATTGCAGGAATATTTATCAAGAGTAGTTCTAGTTTCAACCATGATAAATACACGTACTTTGTCAAGAAAGATGAGGACATCTCGTAAGAGAAAAGCTGATTAATAGGAGAACAAAATTTCATATGATTTAGACTTCTCGTCACAAGTTGCATAAAAAAAACAAAATTAGTGTTCCTTAAACAAGTAAACAAAAAATTTGAAATGTGTTTCAAAAGACATTTCAGTTGAAAAATCAGTGAACCAAACAGCCCATTGAAATGCATTTCTTCAACTTCTTCTAACTCCAAAAGTTACAAAACATGCCAGTAAAAATCTGGGCAAGCAGTTCCGGCAATTTCTATGATAAGGAAAAATAAAAATAAAAAAGACGACCTTACACAACATTTAAAAGAACCTTTAGGGATTCAAAGAACCAAAATCACAACCAAATCTTAAAGGCTAAAAGGAATCAATTCTTGCAAAAAAATTCGGTCAACACCAAAGGCTTTATCTACAGTTTTTAAAGGCTGCTCATTCTACTTTAACCACAAAAGCCACGAAAAACGAATCCTCAAACATCTCCTTTACACAAAAAAATATTTTTTTGATAAGAAGTTTTCAAAGGCAGCTTTTAAAAAACTCACTGTCTAGCCGCCATTGTCACACTAGACTAGGGCAATATGACAAAAGAAAATTTTTCCTACAAAAACAAACTTAAAAAAAAATTATCACCCCTAGATGAGGGAACAGGGAAGTGGAAAGCTTTTACCTTGATCCAGTATCCCCTAGACCATGAAGCCAGACTATCGTTGCCTGATGCCTTCCCTTTGGCCTGACGACATGAGTTCCACCAAATTCAACAGCCCCTGCAGTAGCCTTCGTGCCTGCATTCACCCAGATAGGCAGAACATGCAAATCTAACTTGTGCAGCAATAGGGAATAAGTACATATAAACAAATGAATGCAAAGAGCCTAACCAGAAAAAAAAGAACTGCTTCCATGGCTCATCTTGGCAACCCCAAAAGCACGGCACCAAACAATCCCCCAAAACTTGGCTGAAGTAGAAGCCAACAGTTCTCTCTGCAAGTAACAAGCACCCAACTGACCCCAAGCCTATATATTAATACCCATCTGATGAATAAAAAATGGTGTTTAACAAATAGCCCGTCAATATGAACCTCACTACCACAAAGCTCCTGATAAAACCAGCAGCATTCCTGTACCTTTGCCCGACAAACAATCAAGAACAGTGATCTATCAGTACAAGGATATAAATTATTAGTTGTTGCAGGCTTATTCGCTTCGATAAGAGAAATCCATCAGAACATGATACGCAAGCGTGCATGTGATGTACCCTCTTGCCCATGGGGGAACAAGGTTAAAGGATGCGCAGAAATGGGGCTTCCTTTTGAACGGGAATCAATTGCTTCGGGGAGGGCGTGGAGGGACAATACAGCAATCCAATAATACCATTTGCAACAAATCAGAAAAAAAAAAGCTACCACACCAGTATAAAGCTACCAGACAAAAGAAGATAAAAAGCACAGAAGCCGGAACTTTGGGAGTAGTCATGTAGAAAGGAAAAACCTTTTCGACCGGGTTGAATTAGAAATGGCAGAATTCGAGGAGTGCGTGACAGATCCACCCTTCTTTCCTTCAAGCATTCGCCCTAAAGGCTTTCTCCTTTCTTCGACCCTTCCAATCAACACAGCTCATCCAAGGTTGTAACTCTACAAACTAACAACTTTAATGCGGAAACTAATGATAATGCCTTGACAAAAGGTAAAACAGATGATGATGCTATGTCTTCCAGCTCTGTGGTTGTACAAATTGGCGAACAACGAATAAATAAAAAAATTATAAAAGCGTTGAAAATTTCAACCACGTGAGCCGTTGGATCAAACAAACCAATAAGGCCAAAAAACCTTCAAAATCTATTCACGCAAACACGCCCCCCTCCTCTCACGGTGCTCCCTCTTCCGTTATCCCTCGTCGCAACGGGCGAAAGGTTGTCGCCACATGCCTTGTGGGTGGGCAGCTAGTCTTTACCCCGTTTGGCAAATTAGGGTTAATCGGATCGAATTAAAACTAATCCAATTAGTTTAGCAATATGTCAATTTAAACCATATTTTTTAATCCAAGCTTGCTAATACTACATTGGAGTGAGCCATTGCTAATTTGTGCTTTTTTTGTGTACAATTGTTATTAAGTTTTGGAGTCACTTGTAACACTTGGCGAATTAGATAACCATCACACTTCTTTTAATTATTGTTATCTTAGCAATATTATCGTACTTTTGATATTATCGAACACTATGGTGACTCTTGATTATTGATCAAGTTAACTTTTATGAATTAAGCATTAGTAATTAAACATAAAATTAGTTTAAAATTCATATATTTACATTCATACTCTAATAAAATCTATCCCTTTATACTATTAATCTAATGCTAAAAATATTATTAAATAACTTAATACAACTCACTATCAAATTAAGGATTGTAATATACTTTACATGTAATTACTCTATAAATCAATAATTAGAAGACTAAGTGTGTCAATAGCCGTAAGATTAAGAAAAATTTATGTCCTAAGGCATAATAGAATAATGTTAGTTCGATATTGTCTTGAAAATATTAAATTTTATAATATATATCAAATGTCAAAGATATTATTGAGAAGAGTTAATATAAAAAAATCAATTAGATTATTGTGAAAAAAAAGTAAAATTGATATATAAATATAAATATATATATATATATTTGGTGCTACAGGGGGATTTGTCTTGAAAGCTTTAATGAGTGAAGAGAGAGAGAGAGAAGAGTATGGAAAGAGAGAGAGAAGGGAATTGAGAAAAGAAAAAAACTCCGAGAGAAAGATCAAAACAAGAGAGAGAGAGAGAGAATAGAAGAAAAAGAGTTGTTGAGAATAGCATTAAGAAGAAGGAAGGGTTGTAGCAAGCTCTTTTTCAAGTCTCGAGAAAATCTTATATTATGTAATATTATTAGGTAGCGTATGATATGCTCGAGGGAAAGTAGTGAATGAAATGATATGGAGTGATTTTAAGGTGAGGTGGTTTGAAAATTGGTTGTCATATCTCGTCATATGATACAATATGAATATCAAACAATATAACTAATTTTAGAATAATAAGTCTGAAAGAAAGAATTAGACAGCTTGATGCTTGGAAAGTAGTTTTAATAGGCAATTATATTTTACAATAGTAATATTAGACAATATGATTAGCATAAGGAGAAGCTTAAGAATAAGATCATAAAATTTGAAATGGAAACTATGTATCTATTGTATGATACAATCTATGAAATATACCATATACTGGCATTATAATAGAAAAAGAATAAAGAAAAATATGGTTAAATGGAGAAATAATAAAAAAAATCTAAAATAACACTAAATCAATTCTAATTTGTGATATATGTATTGAAAGAGAAAGAAATTAAGTCATATTTGAAAATTCAAGCAGATGAATTTACTATAATAATGCACACAAAAAAGATAATTTACATAAAAAAGAGATATGGGCATATGTATATAACATGACATTATAATTGCATAACATGGAATGAGAGTGAAATATGTTTACATGTGTGTGTGTATATGTATATGTGTATATACATGCAAAGTCTTATATTACGTATAGTACTAAATTTTTTATGACATATGATAAAAGCATAAAAATAAAAACAAAGAGAGGAAAAAAATAAAATGAATATAAAGATAAACTAATTAAGCCATGGGATAAAATAAAGAAATACGAAAGTAAAATTACACTTACCCTAAAGGCATTATGTCATAATAAAAAGAAAGAAAACAATTTATAACTCTCAAATAGGGCACGAAGTAAACATTAGATAATGTCCTGTACGAGAGAAGAATCATTGAGTTAGGACCGGATCTTTTGTAAGGCTTCTAAGAGTGCATGAATGAATCATCCCATATTAAATATTGAGAGAAAAATCTTAATTTATATATATAATATCATAGTCTTAAACACAATGAAACACTTTTTTGGGGCAAACTTAGATAAGAACTCCATGGTAAAGATTGTTATGATGGAATAGTTTTGGGATGGATGACATTGCAAAAGCCCCTTTATTTAATGGGTAAAACCTACATGAGTTTGTATAGGATAACCTAAAGAGGCAATACATTGACATAATGCTATTAGGATGTCGTGATATTATTGGTAGTAAATTGGGTCAGAAATGAAAAAAAGGAAAGAAAATTGACACATATTGCATACTAAGCCAAGAATAAAAAGAAATAATTTTGTAATTTTTTGCTAATTGGACCTCTGTCTAAAATGCACATACTTGTTTATGAATTACTTATGTCAATTAATTTTGTAAATTTTTAAGGTAATATTTTTTTTGTAGATTTTAAAGTATTTCTTTTGTAATTTGTGCTAACTTTTGAAATTTTGAAATGTAATTTAGAATTCCAAAATGTCCCTTAATATTCTCAAATATTTTTTCATATTTTTAAGCCAACAAATTATTGTTGTACCTTTTGAGTTCTCTATAATAGATATGCTCATTATATTGTATATAATGAATTTTTTAATGAAATAATGAAGTGTTGTAACTAAGTTTGTTTGATACAAGCGTGTTGTGTGCAAACAATTTGACTATATAATTTCAAATATGTTATGGGAAGGCAAGCGAGAGGCTCAAAGGAGATATCCCAACACATTATCTAAGATTCACAAGAGTGTTAAACCATCAAGGTAGTTTTTCATTATTTTATTTCAACTTTCGAGAAACATAATTATTGTGTCCAACCTTCTTGCTAATACATGTCACCGTGTGATTTCTAATTAGGCATTCTATAAACTCTACTTGTGTGTGTACCTTACCATTTCACCACTAACATGAGTACTTATGTATGTATTATTAAAATTACTGTTCTTTTAGATTAACTCTTATATTAAAAATTAGTATAATTTTTTAGCTTATAGAAAAGTCCTTATGTGATAATCCTAAGATTTCTTATTCTAAGCCTACATCTATGTGTTTACCCTTATATAGATATATTATTTAAACTTAAACCCTTCTTAATTATTAATAAACTAAAATAAGTTTTAACATATCTTTCTACATCAACTTTAGTATCAGAGTTTTATTAGCTTTAAGAACTTGTGTGTTTTTTAATTTTTTATTAAATAATCATCTTTTAACTTTATGTATTTGTTTTTAATTACTACAACTTATTAAAAATATATATATAAACAAAACAAACAAAAAATTAAAAAAATATCTTATTTTCAAGTTTGATGTTAAATATTTTTTTTATTTACATAATATTTTGTTATTATGTTTTAGGAATTATTTGTTTTCTTTTTTCTTTATGATACCAAATTAAGAATTTTATTTTCAACCCAATAGTTTATGAACTATAGGTTAAAAAAATAATATAGAATATCTAATTCTTAACTTGTATAATTGGCCATGGACTTAGTAATGTAACATGCAATTTTAAAACTAACTAATTCGATATAATAGCTAAGAGCAACTTTAAATATACACATAGACCAACTAAAATAACATAGAGATACTATATCAGGTAAACCTCATAGTCAAGTAGGTCTATGATAAATAACTTTGAAGAGAAATATCCTCTGAAAACAAATATAACCAATTAGAACATTGACCTAGGCATCGAGATACTACTCATCCTTATGATAAAAGACATGATAAGGATGATGATTGTTAGATTAATATGGTTAAAATAGAGACCCTTATATTTGATGATAATTTAGACTTAATAGCATATTAAGATTAGAAAATAAAAATAAAGTATTACTTTAATTGGTATAATCTTTGTAAGCATCGAAAGTACTAATTTTTAAAACTAAGCTCACATCACATGTTATATTGTTTATTCACATTAGAAAAGTGATATCTTAATGAAGGTCGAGTATTATCTTGATTATGAGAATAACTTAAGATTTTTCTACAAGCTAAATATGTGCCCACCTCTAGTTCAAGTGAACTTAAAGATAAATAATAATATTTATCCCAAGGTTTAAATATTATTGATAATATATTATTAAATTTAAGAATTACATGTTTAGATGCAATGTACAAGAGTTAGATCGAGTCATATTGTCTCAATTTCAAGTTGAGCTCAAAAAGTCTATTCAAGCCTGAGTTATACTTGAGAAACATTACTAGTTTAGAAAAAAGCATATAAAGCATCCCGTGATGTAGAAAGACTTAATAATTACCTGTAATAATGAGGTTCCTTCGACAACTTCCTGTCCTCAAACTTGTACCACCACTTCCACTATTCCTATTACTTTTACTCTATAAGCAACCTATGCTCCTCCGCTTATACGCCAACTCGTAAAGTCCAAGCCTCAGACAACTTATCTACTAGTTTTGGAATTGGTGCTATCATTATCATAGGAGAGGGCATGTCACAACTTAGTGTCTTAAGAGAGCTCTACACATAAGTATAGAAGAATTAAAAGAAAGCATTGAAGTTATGAAAGAGGAGGTTATACAACCAAATGAGAGGACTAAAGAACAATTATAAGTACTAGATGAAAGTTTTTATTATATTAGACCACCCATAATTATTGTGAGATGCACTTTGACTATATTAGGACCATCTAATGATTGGCAATAAATTAACATATTTAGTACTTCAATTAGAATTAAAAACTAATCTTGTAAAATGGTTATAGATAATAGTAGTTTTATTAATGTTATAACATAGAATATGACAAAATGGATAAGTTTAACACTCACAAACCATCCTCACCTATACATCATATCTCGGATTAACAAAAGTTAATTTCTATACAATATAAGTATTATATTTCTTTAAAATTATGTTCATATTCTCAGGAATTATGGTGTGATGTTATCCCAATACAAGTAGGTAATAGTATTATCTTAGAAAGATCATGATTATATGATCGAGATGCTACCTTAAATGAAAGAGCTAATATGTGTACTTTCATATATGAAGGAAAGAGGATCATGTTATACCTTTCATCTCTAATGAAAAAAAATTCTAACCCAAATACTCCAAAAGAAAAAGATATTATAAAAAAGAAAATTACTTAATATCATTTCACTAGCCAAGATTGAGAAGGATATAGCTTGTGATGAGGTTATCTGATTTGTGACAATTAGGAAAGTCTTTACAAGTATGCCTACACAACCACTCATAATCCAACCTTCTTAAAAGAATTTTGTAGACATATTTCTTGATCACTTGTCAGAAAATGCTCCTATCTTTAAGAGATATTCAATATATTATAGATCTAGTTCTCACTATCACATTTACTACATTACCAATTAAATTCATCGACACATGAAGAACTTACTCGATAAATAAATGAGCTTGCTCAAAAGAGATTTATTAAGAAAAATATTAGTCTATGTGCTTTATTAGCTCTAAAAAAAGACGAAACTTGGTACATGTATATAGATCATCATACCATTAGTAAAATAATAATTAAATATATGTTTCTAATTCCAAGACTTGAGGATTTATTAGATCAAATGCTTGGAGCTACCAAATTTTCTAAAATTGATCTAAAAAGTGGATACCATCAGATTAAAATCCATCGAAGTGATGAATGGAAGACTATCTTTAAAACAAAAGATAAATTATATGAATGATTAGTTATGTATTTTAGGTCATCAAATGCACTTACTACATTTATTTGACTTTTGACTCAGGTTTTAAGATCTTATCTAAGTCATTTTGTAGTTGTTTAGTATGATGAAATATTAATTTATAATCATATTTCATTTAAGAATTTAGGACATCTTATACAATTGTGCATTGTATTATGTGAATAATATTTATTTGCTAGCCTTAAGAATTATGAATTTTGGTAAAAAGCAAAGAGTCTCATTCCTAAGTTTTATAGTTTCAAAACAAGGATTAACTATTGAACCTAAAAAAATAAAAGCCACTGTCGAATAGCCAACTCCAACTAATACACATGAAGTTTATAGCTTTCATGGCCTAACCACTTTTGTCAATGGTTCATAAAGGGATTTAACATGATCATTACCCAATTATAAATTGTGTTAAAAAGGGAGGGTTTAACAAGAATAAAATGATAGAAGTATCTTTTCGCTAAATTAAAAGAAGGTATAACTCAATCACCAGTTTTTAGATTACTAGAGTTTTCAATCGCCTTTGAAGTCATTTGTGATGCTTTAGGAGTAAGTATTAATAGATTCTTGAGTTAGGATAGTCATCCTGTCACATGCTTTAGTGAAAAGTTAAATGAAGAAAGAAATGTTTCATTTATGAAAAAGAACTTTATGTAATAGTACAATCATTAACATATTAGAGATATTATTTATTGTCTCAATAATTTATTTTTTAATTAGACAATAAAGTACTAAAGTATTTAAATTCATAAATGAATTTAAGTCGTTAAGATGCTATTAAGCCAATGTTGTAAGCTTTGTATTAAGCCATCAATGTAAGCTTGTTTATTAAGCTAGTGTTTTTAGTGGATTGCTTAAAAGCTCATGGGTGAATATAGATATATGTTTAAATTGAATCACTTGAAACTCTTTATGTATTTTATTTACACAATAACATGAGAAGTTTTGTTAAGCCTGATATTATTTAACAAAAATTGTTGTTATAAGAGTCAACAAGTTTAAGAATTTTAAAGTCTTCCATTACAAGTTGTTTTTAGTTTTTTTGTATTGGCTTAAAATTTTTTGAATTTTCATAATTCATCACCCCACTTGTAGGCATCACAATGTCTTTTGGTACAACAAAAAAAGTATATTTTAAAGAATATTGATTGAATTTTTAAAGTATATTTTTATAAACTTAGGTTTTATAATAGTGTACCTATAACATTCTAACATTAATTAGTAAGGTTTTATCTCAAACTAACCAAGTTTTATCTTATTTAGGAGGTTTTTTCTTGTTTTATCACCCATCCAAAAATTTTTAGGATTTGCCTCCTATAGCTAATTTGGAACTTATTTATCACTTGTCATTTTTCTTTGATCCTAGGTGTTATAGGCCTACAAACTTCTTATTAATGAGGTATTATCTTGAACTAATCAAATTTTATTTTTATCCAAGAGTTTTTTCTTTATTGGTCACCCATCTTAAAATGTTTTCTAATTTTAGCATACTCAATCATAGAGTTCTCATGAGTCTAAGTCTAATTTACCCTTAAAAGGCACATAACTATTCATCCTTATATCTCTCCACCTAAAAACTTACTAGGAGCTACTTTGGTGAGAACATTAGCTATATTCGAGATTTTTAATGCAAATAATCTTCTTCAAAACTATTTTTTTGGGCCTTAAACACCCATCGATTATCCATTGAACTCGTCTCTCATTGGCTTGCCTTACCCACTGCATGGCCAACCTTGCTTGTCCTGCATCAACTCATGCATTGTGTAAATTACTTCCAACTCAATGATGACCTGTTCATGCAACTCTCTTTTGACTCAGTTCATGCAATTTGCTTATGGCTTTGTGCCAACCCACTTCTGACTTGAGCAAGAGCCTATGACCTAATTTTGACTTGTGACCTACTTTGTAGTCGAGTTTACGTAGACTCGCCACTCTAATTATGAGCATGCTACTCATGTCCTCATGACTCAAGGAATCTGTTAGGTAACGTGTATGCCCACCAACCCTCATTAGCTAAACACTAAACATAAGGAGTCAAACTTTTATACATGTTACTCTTTTGGCCAAAATTTCAAAATAACTAATTGGGAATAGCTTATGCTAGCAAATTTTGAGTATCTTTAAAGATTTTTTTGAGATTTCAATTGCTTTTACCTATGGACCCCTTGACTCCCTTAGAAGGGGATGCATACCCTTGTGTATGGTTAGACATTTGGGTATGAATAAAATTTTTATTTTTATTCCTTTACATCTTATGGAGATGTCAAACTTGATCATAATAAGAACTTTGATATGGGATTCATCAGGGTTTAAGTACTAAAAGGAGGGGTGCATGGCTCAAGAAGTGACATGTGATGTAAGAAAAATTTAGACTTTTATCAAGGTCTAATTTAGAGCCTACAATACTAGAGATACTCATTAAATTATTAGAGAATATGAAAATATATTATGCACTAATTAGGGTTATGTTGTGTGTGTGATATTTTAGAATTATTCAAATATTAACGTCCAAACTTATTATATTAATTATTAAGTATAGTAAATAACAACACATTAAGTATTAAGTATAGAATCATAAAAATCAATTTTGATTACATCTAATTTCAAACATATAAAATATAAAATATAAGACAAACTTTATATGAAATATTTTAATAAAAAAAAGAATAACTCTAATTTTAGATTGTTATCTAAAAAATAAAAGTTACTAAAAGAATATATTTTTTTATGATGATATCTTATATTTTTGTAGGCATTGGTGTGTGAAGCATCAAAGAAGAAAAAAAAGATGATGTGGTGATGATTTGGATTAGTATGAAAGTTTGGTAAAAAAAGGATAACATGATTATAAGCTAATATTTGGAGTCTTGTTGACGAGGGTAGTGTTTTGATGGTTTGATTAAGAGAGTGAAAGAGTGAGTGAAGACTTATGAGTGTTGGTGAAAGTAATTTTTTTTGTTATTGACTCTCTAGATGAAATGTCTCTTACATTCGATCATTGTCTCTCACAAGGGTTTGGTTGTCGACTCTCCTAGTGAAAAATCTCTCACCTTCAATTATTATCTCTCACAACAGGAGGAAAAGTAGAAATCTCTATAGCTAGAGTTAGGCGTATATACTTTGTTCACATAGATGGAAGTACATAAATAAGAGAATTTTTTATTTTAGAATTTTTCTTCGACATAATGAATATCCCTATTTATAAGGATCTCAAAGGTTTATTAGTAATTTTTTAAAAAATAAAAAATAATTAAAAATAAAAAAAATATAAAATTAGTTAACATTAAATAGTTCCTAAATTGGACGTATTATTCGAGTAGCGATAATGACAAGCGACAAAATGGCGAGCGGAGAAACAACTGGGCAAGTAATACGATAAGAGCCATCGTTCTAGTTTTTGGGTAGGCATGGGTCCGACAGAACAACGTGGGTTGGTGATGACTAATGGGTTAACATGAGTCGTCATGGTTTGCCGCTGATTAAGCAGGTCGTCATAGGTAATAGGTTGGCATGGGCGAGTGGATTAGTCAGGTTCTTAGGTTAGTTCAGGTCACGCGAGTGTACGGGTCAACTAAGGTGATGGCAATGGTTGCTAATAATGACGATGAAGATAGCAGATGGCATAGATGGTGGTAAAAATAGCAAAAAGCTTAATTTTAAATATTCTTTTAAGCAAATTTCAACCAAAATTTATATTAATAAACTTATGAATTAGTGTGATACTAGTATGAGTGTGTTTGTAAGCTAACGCTAGATACTCTTATTTCATCCTCCCTAGGTAGGAGAATGCTTGGTTTGATGGTATCGAGGTAATGGGTACAATAATGCATTAATAGGTGTGGTGCGATATAGTGTAGGTTATCAAAGGTGAGCCAAGAGTTATCGGTCAGAGATTTGCTCTTCCAACAAACTAAAATTTTTTTAAGTATACAATTTTTTGTTATAATTTTCTCATGATCTAAAATTTTCTTCATAATGTCTTTTCTCTCAAGGCTAAAGTAGTGGTAAGAATGGGTTCACTCTACATGAGATAATCAGACTCAAATAACTCGCTAGGTATTGGATGCGATGTCTTGTATGGGACTAAATCCTTAATGTTAAAAGTTACATTAATACCATACTCTCCTAGCATATCCAACACATACACATTAATTCCTTATTTTTGAATAATCTTTAAAAGTGTAGCTAGACGTATTTGTAATTTCTTGTAAGCTTTTAGAAAAAACTATTTTGATCTAACTCTAATTATAACATAGTCTCATTCATAAAATTTTTTAACATTTTTTTAAGCATCTACTTGTTTTTTATATCTTAGATTAATCTTTTTAGATATTATTTTAGATAATAAAAAAATATGAGAGACAAAAGAAGTAAAGGTAAAAGTCTAAAAGTCCACTAATAAGAGAATAAGATCAATAAAATACCCTAGCTTATTATCATGAGCTTGTATAATAAGTAGTGAGTCTGGTAAGGTGGTGGTTAAATCTTTAATTATAAAAAAAACAAAATTAAATCTCCTTGATCAAAGGTCTTTCTAACCTGAGGTAGCATGATCAAGTTCAAATTTCTTATCTTTCCTTTTTCTTTATCATGGACTTAGAATTTTGTATAGATTTGTTAAGTTTAAGTGATTAAGTTTTCTCACGAGGTATGGCAAGGTGTAATGTGATAATTTTTCTTTCATGTATAAAAAAAACACGTGCTAGTCTTACCCTTAAAAGTTGTCTCTATAAAAAAGTTAGTCTTTCAAGGATAAGATGACATACTTTGATAGGTATAGCATTGTATAAAATCTTATCACTATAATTACCTAATTTTAAGGTTACATAATATTATTATTTAATAAGTATAAAAGTTTTATCCATCTATAATACAGAGTAGAGGTTTGGGTATTCTAATAGAGAAACTCATATTTGCTTAGTAGTCTCAGGGGATATTACATTGATGGAACTATCATTATTTATGATCATCTTATATTATTGTTTCTTAATTTTTATGTTGGTTCTAAAGATGTTGGTGCTCTTCTAGACGTATTACAATTATAGGTTGTAAGGGTACAATTAATCACAAATTTTTTTTTGATATTTTCTAATTCTTACTTAGCTTCCTCA
This sequence comes from Vanilla planifolia, assembly GCA_023846275.1. Taxonomy (NCBI): domain Eukaryota; kingdom Viridiplantae; phylum Streptophyta; class Magnoliopsida; order Asparagales; family Orchidaceae; genus Vanilla; species Vanilla planifolia. Next base: position 43,490,367 of record CM043875.1, on the reverse strand, counting down.
TTAGACATTATGCTTTAGTCTTTCTTTGATTCTTCTTGCTTGTTATTATTATCTAGATTCACAATCATAGATCTCTTTAGATAGTTAGTAGCTATATGTCTTTTTCATGACACTTAAATTAAGTGATTTTAGGTTGGGTGATTTGTCTTAAAGAATGGTGTGAAGAAGTGAATGGTAATGTAGGTTTAGGAGGTTTAAAAATTATGGTGGAGGGGATAGATGAAGTACTAATATGAGTGGGTTGAGAAATGATGGAATGAGCCTTTGGAGGGACTACTCATGATTTCTCTTAAAATAAAATATTTTATTTTTTCCACATCCCTAGCTATGAGATAATCTTTTTTAAGATAATAATATTTTTCAAGTTAAGCTCAGACTTATATATTCTTTTACATATTTTATAAAATAAAAAAATGCTATATGCTTAAGTTCTTCTATATAACATCTAAGTTTATAATTCTTAAACTTGTTAATGTACTTCTTAATTGATCTATCACACTGAGAAAATCTATCATTTATTTAACAATTTGGCGTTATATGTTATTGAAAAAAAATATACTGTACAACATAATCTTAAGATTTCTTCAAGTTTAGGGTACCTCTTCATCATAGATAACATATTATCGTTCTAAGTTTCTGAGGAACCTATGGGACATACAATGAATTTAGTCAATAGATTGATATTTTTTTTATTCACTCATTTGGTGCTAGTCAAAGTAATCATCCATACTAGTATATTAGTTTATGTAATTCTTAGGATCAAAATTATTATCAAAAGTTGGGACATTTAGTTTCACATTTGGGATATGCTCTCCCTCTCGACCCCCTTAGGTTCTTCCTTATTAGATATATATATAGATCATCATTTTGGTTTGAGTTATCAGAAGATTCATTTCTTCTTTTACGGTTATAATTTTTCTATAGATATCTAGGTTAGATTCTTCAAAAGGATCATCATGACTTTAATGGTTCTTATGTCTCATAAGATTTTCTTCTTCTAGATCATTGGGCATGCCACTTCTTATAATATTTATTTCTTTTTTATGATTTGATTCACATTATTAGTTTATGAGGGTTTATCTAATCATTTGGATGAGTTGGACAATTGATTGAGATATTTCTAGCATAGTGTCTTAGTTTAAGTTTTATTTTTAATTTTGGATTGATTCTTGACTTTGATTTGTTATTTGATAAGATCTATCAAATCTTGTGGTCATTCAATAATTTGTCACATAAGATATATTAAGAAAGAAAAATAATGTAAGATACCTCCTTTTTTATAAAACAAATGATGAAAGCAAAGTAATCGTAAATATAGACCACAAAAGCTGAGATAAGGTGTGCTTATTGAAAAATAGTAAGTGATCAGGGTCTCGCTTATGTCAATCCACCTTCTAAACAAAATCAGTTGGTTCTTAAGAAAATTGGTGGAGAGTCGTATCATTGCTTTAGTACCACTTAAGACGATGTTTACTTAAACTTTCTAAGAGTTTTTTAGTGGATATACTAAGAAAAAGAAAAAAAATTAATAGAAACTATGTTCTCTGGTATCAAAATTGATGTAAAAAAATTTTAGACTTCTACTAATATCAAATTTAGAATTTATAATACTAGAGATGCTCAATAAATTATTAGAGAATGTGAAAGAATAAAATACAAAAATTACAATTAAGTGATATTTATTATATTTTAGAATTATTGAAAAATAGACATCCAAAATTATAATATAGATTATTAAGTAGAGTAGATGACAACACATTAAACATTAAGTATAGAGTCTTACAAAGTGGTATTTATCGCATCCAATTTTACACATATAAAATAAAAAATTTAAGAGAAACTCTATGTTGAATATTTTAATAAAAAAAGAATAAATCTAACTTTAAATTACTATTTATAAAATAGAAGTTGCTGAAAGAATGTACCTTTTTGATGATGATGTTTTGTACTTTTATAGGCTTTTTCATGTAGAGCACCAAAGAAGAAAGAGTGAAGTGGTGATGATTTTGTGTTAGTAGAAAAGCTTTACAAAAAAGAGATAATAAGATGGTAGGTTAAGATTTGGAGTCTTATTAAGGAGGGTGGTGTTTTAGTGATTAGATCAAGAGAGTGAAAGAGTGGACAAAAACTTACAGGTGTTGGTTGAAGTGAGAATTTATTTGATTAGTGGCTCTCATAATAGAAGTCTCTTACCTTGAATCATTGTGTTTTACAAGGGTTTGATTGTTGTCTGTCTCGATGAAAGGTCTCCTACATTTGATCTTTATCTCTTATAAAGGGAGAAAAAATTGAAATCTCTTTAACTAAAATTGGATGCACACATTTTCTCATAAAGTTGGAAGCACATAATAAGAAAAAATTTTATACTAGTATTTTATAGTGAACATCTCTATTTATAATAACCTTAAAATTCATTAATAATTTTTAAAAGATGAAAAAGGAAAAAACTACAAAATTAATTGACGTTAAGAAGTTCCCAAACTAGTTATGCATTTCGGGTGGTAAAATGGTGGGCGAGTGACATAGGCAGAGCTACTAGTCTTATTTTCGAGTAAAGGCGGGGTGGACGGAACAACATAATTCTACAAGAATTGGTAGGTTGGCGTGGGTAATCACTGGTCAGAGCTGATCGAGCAAATCATTGTGGGTAACTGGTCAGTGTGTGCCTAGTGAATCAGCCAGTTTCCCAGGTCAATTCGGGTCATGCGGGGTGCAGGGTTAGCTGGGGTGGCAACAACGGCTGCTATCGAGGGCAGTGATAGCAACAGATGGTGACAGATGGTGGAAGGTGATGAAAATAACAAGAAACTCAATTTTCAATATTTTTTGAAGTAATTTTCAACTAAAATTTATATTAGTGAACTTATGGAACTTTTGTAATACCAACAAGTGTGTGTCTATGAGCTAACATTAGACACACGTCAACATGCTATACTAGTTTATCGTTAACTGAATCACAAATCTTGTTACCTTTATTAGCATAACAATTCTCTTTTTCATAACACTACTAATTATTTGACTTGGATTTTTTCCTTGATATCATTTTACTCGATAACTCTCATACGTGGACCCTGGGTTTTTTTTCTTTTTCCTACGATTTGATTTCTTTAGTATTTTCATATCACCTTTTCACATATAATTATCTCATTACTTTAAATTTTATGTTAGAATTTAGTGAAGTGTTTTCAATTCATGCTCTTGTGACCATTACTTTACTAATTACTTTATTTGAGATCAGTTTCACTAAACCCATTTCAAGTATCCCTTTTTCTATATCATTGAAGAGATTGTAGTCCCAACATAGGAAGCAACCTTTATGTTTCTCTTAGTCCCTTCATGGCTAAGATTGTCTTTGATTGATATCTCATATATTATATTGTTTGGAATTCTACTATCATTCCTATTTTCTTTATCTCTAACGTGTGCAAGTTAATCCTCCTTATTGCTTGTTAACATGACTTGCCATCTATCTAGTATCACACTTTTTATTCGATGATTTCCCTCTTTAAAACTTTGCTCAACGATCATTCCTCACTCCTCTAGGTCCTAGGTCCTGGGTGTTAATAGTATTAGAGTCTAAGTTCATATAATTTTTAATATATGTTTAGAAGAATAATGCAAAAATAATAAAAAATTGATCATTAGTCAAAGTTGAGTTTTTTATATTAGTTTGAAAGATATTGAAACTTAGTTTCAACTAAAAATTTAAAATGATGATATGATGATATCTTTCAATATAATTGTTAAAATTATAATTGCATTTGAGATTGATATAAAAATAATATTCAAATATGAATATCTAGATATCAAGTATCATAATGTTAAAAATTGATAATAAAGAATTTAGATAATACTAAACTTAATAAAAAATAAAATTTCACAAATTCTATATTATGTATACATTCTTAGTATTAAGTTGTAGGATATTTATAAGTTCAAATTATAATAACATTTCTCAGAATTTTTATAATTCAATTAATCACACAATATACAAACATTGGTTATCACGATGTGAATAATTTTTATTTTGAATTGCCATATAATAATCTTTTTAAAATAATCGAGAGAAGGGAGCCGGGACTTCTCACATGGCTTCACGGGCAGCTCGCTGTCACCCATCTCGCCCCCAAGTCTCCTCTTCCACATTCAAATGGTGCCGAGTCTTCTCTCAAGATTGGAGAACGCATCTCTGTCTTCTGCATTTTCTCAGTCTCGAGAAGATCTCACTTTTCACTGGCCCACTGAGAAACTAGAGGAGTGGTGAAGCTGTGTTGCCGGGTTAGGGCCTCAAATCTTCTTAGCCTATCTATTTTTTGTGCTAATTCTCTTTCTTACTGTTGCTTGTCAACGATGGAGTTCCATACCATCTCCTCATGTTTGTTTTTAAGCCTTTGGTTTTTCTGCCCTGTTGTCTCGTCCTACAAATTCGGGAAATTCGGTCCAGCAGCCGAAGTAGAAGACCCATATGCAACTCATTATTACACTCGCTTTGCCAAGATAGAGAAAGCATGCAAGCCCGTTATTTCTTCTGCTTCAAATCTGGAGTTTGATGACAATAGAGCAAACAGCGTCAAGACTGAACTGTCCTTCGTCATGGGGGATTGGAGGGAAGATTCAGGGGAATCTCCAATTCTGCCTTTCAATGGGAACGATGTGTTGAGGAATTCCTCTGAAGTTTCTGAACCCATTTACCTCGCCACGTTCACATTAGTGCATTTTGACCCTCTCAGCCACGGAAGCAATGCAAGAAACGTAAGTGGAGCTCTGGCTTTAGGCATATCTTGGAATGGCACTGCGCCAATTGGTGGTCAGCTGGTGTCCCCGGACTTCCGCGTATGGCCTGGGAGTTCCGAGCTGGTGATTCTTTTTGAAGGGGTTTATACCGAGACGAAGGAAAATGACCAAGAGATGGTTTTGTGTCTTTTGGGTCGTTCTAAACTTCCTACTCGTCAGCTGGACCCTTTGAAGTGGGCAACGAATTCTAGTTCAGGAAATTTTGTTCCTCCACTTGTTGAAGACGATAACATTCTGCTCATTCTTCGCTACCCTAAGATTTTTATGCTGACAAATAGGGCAGTTCGTGGTGAATTGAAGAGCTTGAATGATAAGTCCAGTGATAGGTACTTTGATGATGTCTATTTAACCTCTCAGCTTGGTGCTTATTCAAATTACCAATTTGCATCAGGGAAGCTTGTCTCCAAAGCCTGTGATCACTACCCTAGTCAAACCGAAACTAGTTATGGAAAGCTTGAGGTTTACAAAGGCAATCGTTTCTGCGAGCTTCTTGATAGATTTGTCTCTGGAGAGGTTCTTAGTGTTGTGCCTAACTGGAATTGTAACTTCACTGATGAGTATTGCAGCAAGCTGGGGCCTTTTGAATCAAACTGGGATATCAAGGCCTCAGATGGCAGTTTTGCTAATGTTGGACTTATGATGCAGGATGTGAGGTGTGAACACATAATCAATTCAAACAACAGCTATTATGCTCGAGTCTCTGCAATTTTTAGAGCTTTTCCTCGATTAGAAAATCACTATTTTATTACTCAAAGGAGTGGGCTTAATGGTTTGACGCTTTCAGCTGAAGGGATATGGAATTCTAGCACTGGACGTCTTTGCATGGTGGGATGTAGAGGTCTTAATGAAGATGGATGTCAATTGCGCATATGTTTATATATTCCTACCTCATATTCAATCAAGCAAAGGAACATAATATTTGGGCAGATTTCTAACATAAATGAGACTGAGAGCTCTTTTCATCCATTGACATTTGAATGGCCAGTTCATCCTTTTCAGCTTTACAATAAGTTCATGAACTTCCTTCCACCTACATATGAGTACTCAAAGATCGTGTTAGCTGAGGCCTTTCTTGAGAGGAGCAAACCCTTCGATTTCAGTACCATTATCAAGAAATCACTACTAAGCTATCCAAAGAAGGGGGATATAAGTGATGAGATTGTCAAACTTTCAAACCTTGCAGATGATCTAACACTTCATGTTCCGGCCTTTCCCGATCCATTACCCAAAAATACTGTTGTAAAACCATTTCTTCAGCTAGAAATACTTACTCTTGGATCACTCTTTGGGCGTTATTGGACATATCAGAATGCATCTACGTTAGAGCTGTCAGAAAATAGCCGTGGCAAAGCCTCAACCACAGAGGAACACCTGCTCCTAAATGTTTCTGCAGAATTGACAATATCAGAAAAACAATATAGCAATTTTTCAACCCTGTACTTGGAGGGCTTGTATAACCCAGTTGATGGAAAAATGTATCTAATTGGCTGCAGAGATGTTCGTGCTTCATGGAAAATTTTGTTTGATAGCATGGACTTAGAAAATGGGTTGGATTGTTCGATTGAAGTAAAAGTTGAATACCCCCCAACAACAGCAAGGTGGCTCATGATCCCAACAGCAAAAGTATGCATTACAAGTAACAGGAATGATGATGACCCTCTATATTTTAGCTCAATTGAGCTACAGACGCTTCCAATCTTGTATCAAAGGCAGAGGGAAGACATACTATCACGTAGGGGTGTTGAAGGGGTGCTTTGCATCATTACGCTCTCGTTGGCTATTGCTTGCATATCAAGCCAATTGTTTCACATCAGCAGTAGTATGACTGTGGTTCCATACGTGTCTCTCGTAATGCTCGGTGTTCAGGCTCTGGGATACAGCATTCCATTGATCACAGGAGCGGAAGCTCTCTTTGCGAGGAATGCAGATGATTCTTATGTCAATGGTTTTAAAAAAAATCAGTGGTATCAAGCAACTGATTACATGGTTAAGGTTCTTGTGTTGACTGCATTTCTCCTCACCCTAAGGCTTGGTCAGAAGGTTTGGAAATCCCGCATCAGGTTACTAACAAGAGCTCCTCTGGAACCAAGAAGAGTCCCCAGTGATAGAAACGTTCTCCTTATTAGCTGTATAATACATTTCATTGGATTTGTTTTAGTCCTTATTATGCATGGCATCAATGTCTCCAAAAGACCAATAAACACAGAATATTATGTTGATACAAGGGGAAATAGACACAACATTAATGAATGGATTGTCCAATTTGAGGAGTATATCGGCCTCATCCAAGATTTCTTCCTTCTCCCCCAGATAATTGGAAATTTCTTGTGGAGGATAGACTGCAAACCTTTAAGGAAGGTTTATTATGTTGGTATCACTGTGGTTAGAATCCTTCCTCATATTTATGACTATATAGGGGCTCCTGTTTTTAATCCTTACTTCTCACAAGAGTATGAGTTTGTGAACCCAAACTTAGATTTCTATTCCAAGTTAGGAGATGTTGCAATTTCTATTGCTGCCACTGTCTTTGCACTCATTTTATTTATCCAGCAAAAATGGAGCTATGAGAAGCTATGTCAAGGAATACTCTCAGGTCAAAATAAACTAATGCCCTTGGGTTCCAGAGTTTATGAGAGGCTTCCATCAATGTCAGTTGAAGCGGAACTTGTTGCAGGTGTGAATGTTGTACCAATGCAGGACGATCCACAATAGAATAGACATCAGCTGAACTTTGTAAGCATCAATCTTTCCTTTCTATGTATGATTAGAGATACATGTTTAGAAGTGAGGCGTTGGCTGGTTTTTTCTTTGAAGTGCTATCTAATTCAAATGAAAGACATTTATGTACATGCTCAAAGCTTACTATTTCTCCTTGTGTCATGAAGCTTTTCTGATCTCTGGAACTATATATGTATTAGCTCTGTCTGTATTCCATTTTCTAATTTGTTACTGAATTGACTTTCCCTCATATTGTATGATTTGGGTCTCACTTATTTCATCTGCTTTTCACTGATAATGTCTTCCTAAATTTTAAAAAATAGAGAATGAAGATACTTGACATATTATTAATGAAACACTAATCACACTATATGTTAACGTTAATAATAAAAAAAAGGGAGAGCTTCCCCTCACAAGCTTTAAAGATTAGTGACGCCAAACAATTTTGATAGGTACATAATTTTGGCTTATGAAGGTGTAGATTTTAAGATGAAAATGTGGGTATACTAGAAAGAAGATAAATAAAATTGAGTGTATTGAGAGTTTGTGTTACACTATTTGAGAATAAGATTATAAAGAAAAGGCTTTGATGGTTTGTGCATTTAAAAATGAAACTTATTTAACACCCATTTTATGAGATATGAGTTATATAGAAATCTCTCTTTTTATTAATAGAAGAAGAGAGATATCCAAATGACATAAAATGCTTAAAAAATGTTTTGACATGCTTTGAATATGAATGAAATACTATAAATAGATAGAAGATAACGTTGTCAAAGAATCATGTAGTTAGTCTCATCAAATAGGATTAAAGCACATTGTTTCGTTGTTGTTATATGAGGGTGGTGGTGATGATGATTTGGATTCATTTGTTTTGTTGTAAATAAATATAAGAACAAAGAAATGAGGTAAGTCATCTTTCTGATTCGTATTTACTTGAAGAACTCCCTTGATCTACATATGAGATTTCAAATTCCAAAACTCGCACTTCCGACATTCTTATCATCCACAAGCCAAAGTTTGACGTTTCTCAACCACTAGCAGTCATTGTCGTTGTTGGTTATCAGTCAAAACAATTCATCGATTGTAGTTACCTTTCACTGGGTAGCAATGAGCATCGTTCAATTTAAACCAAAAAGTCGAACCAAACTAATAAACAATCTATCATTTTGAATTAATTTGAAAAAAAACTTAGTTTTACTTTTGGTCGTTAACTAGATATTTTTTTTTTGTTTTTATGTTTTGATTTGGTTTTTCAACCTAAGAAATTTTATTTTCACAAAAAACTGAAGTAGAGTGTAAATTATATTTTTTTTTGTTTTTTAATTTTGGTGGATTTAATTTTATGACTTTTCATTTTTAACTATTTCAAATTTTGATTTTTGAATCATGGATTTGACCTTTAATGAAGTTTAAAGAAAAAGTTTGGTTTTTTTATTTAGTTTGATTTTCGAGCAATATTTGTTTTTAAAAGTTTAATTTGGTTCTTTCCATTGTTTGGTTGAGTATAGTTTTGGAATTAGTTTTAAAAAAAATTAATTAGTTTAGTTTAACTATTTATTGAATCACTTACATTCAAACTTCTATCGTAGGCATCCTTCACTTCGAATCATAGGCATTGGGTTGCCGATTGCCCAAGTCAAGTGATGTGGCTCACCATTGCTACTTTCGTAATGTTGTCTCTCATATTTCTATACTTCTACTTTCTAATCAATCAATAAACATCTCTTAGAAAAATAACACTTTTCAAATACGACTTTCTAATTTAATCAATTGTGTTTAATAAGTTAATAAACTAAAAATAATTTTCAAAACTTGATTGATTCAATAACTTTTTATTATATTTGACACTCTTTAAATAATAATATTTTTATGATTTATTGATTGTTATTGATTACATGATAACTCTTTTTAAGTAATATTTGACTATAGTTTTCTCTTGTATCTTCATAGAAAATGTAAAGTTTTGATAAATATGTAATAAATTTTAACTATTATAAAATATTTGATATAGTTATCTTATGTTGTTATGTTATTAAGACAATTTTCATGGTAAAACAAAATCCGATACCCAGACGGCTCATCCCTTCACGATTTCTTTGGGAATCAACATCCGCCGCTCACGTCACATGAACCGTCGAGATAACTGCCACGTAGACATTAGACCCATCCAATCCTGGAGCGTCTCTCCCTACATGTAAATAGCCACGAGGTCCACGTATTTGATCGAACTCCCCACTGCATAAAGATACTGTTCTCCAAAGTCTAGTGTTGGTCCTCTTCGTGGACGGAGAAGGAGCCGAGAAGAAGGATCTCATCTCGTTGCCATTACTCTCCACATATCTTTCTGACTTGCCTTTCCTTGTCCGACTTTCTTTTGTCCCATGGCTTCTTCGATGGCCTCCGTTTCTAGAGTCCTCAACCAAGACTGCAGAGTGCACGTTGGGAATGGATTCTACCGGAAGGGCTACTGTTCCTTTGCGAGTAGACTGCAAATGCGTACTGGTATTTGCCCGTTCTTATCCGGTTTCTTTTTTTTTTTTTTTTAAAATTTTTGGTTTCGTAATTGCAATTGTCAGTTCATTCTGGAAATATACTGTTTAGACGGGAGAAGAATGAGTTTGGGATGTGGGATGACGATGGCTTGTGGAGAAGGATTTCAGGGTATTGGCATTGCTTCCCAGACAGTTACGTCAATTGCCTCTGTTGTAAAGTATGTATGTAGAAGAAGTCGTTTGTTTTGGGACATTAAAGTTCTTCTTTATTTAATGGGATTCAAATTTGAGTGTAATATGCCTTTGTTTTGATATCCAAACATATGAAAGAGTTCAGATGTGTTTAATCTCAAAATAGTGGCGACCTTTGGATTCTTTACAGTGGCTTATGGTTTCCAGGAGTCGAAGGTTTTTGTGCAAAGCTGAAGCAAACTTATCTGGGGATGTTCCAAGCCATGAGACTGGTGGAGTAAGCCGGAACGAGAAAATTATTGAGCTACTTACTACACTTTTTCCACTTTGGGTGAGTTTAAATACACATCTTTTACCTTAGATCAGGCTATTGGCTTTTTATTACATGATGATGTTGTTGATTCATAAGCATATGGATTTCTTATATAATGTAGTTGTTGTTTTAGGTCATCCTTGGAACGATTATTGGTATATACAAGCCAACTGCGGTAAGAGTTCAATGATATACTTTGGAAATTGCAGAGACTTCCATCTCATCCATGTGTTTATGCCAAGCTCCTGATGCTTTCTGTGCTTATTGATGCACGAGTTTGCCTTAGGTTACTTGGTTGGAAACAGACCTTTTTACTGTTGGTTTGGGTTTTCTCATGCTTTCAATGGGTCTTACTCTGACATTTGAGGATTTCAAAAGATGCCTGCGTAACCCATGGACGGTATGTTTGTCATCCTTGGAAGTTTTTGCTTAGGAAATTTGCATATTTGTAGACTTACATCCCTTCTTTTTCACAGGTTGGTGTTGGCTTTCTAGCACAGTATTTAATCAAACCATTGTTAGGGTTCTTCATTGCAATGGTATGTTAGACTAAGGTGTTCATGTTCACATTTTTCTATCATAATGTTTTGGCTTACCTCTATTAAATTCTTCATTTGATGGCACATTTCTAGCATAGTATTTGGTTATATTGCTATTCACAATATATTTTTGATAAAAAACTTTCATTTGAAGATTCTTGGAATAACTTTTAGCTAAGTAATTTTTTGTTCTATAAAACTGAGGAGATGAAAATCAGAATAGGAAAAGGCTATCTTTGCACATACCTATTGCCATTCTCAAAGCAAAGATGTTTCCATGCAAAATGCCTTGTTGCCATGCATAATGCTTCGATTGCATCTCAAAATCATTGTCACGTGGGAATAGAGCAAAGAAAAAGAAGAATCCAATTAGATTTGACACCTTTATCTTGAAACAATTATAAGAAGCCCCCCTGAGCTTGATCAAAGGTGACCGAATCTATGGTGATGCAAAATCTCATTTGTTTTTCTTTGATAAACCATGCAAGAACCTAATTCGTCGAAACCTTAACTTGTTCAGAATCTTGTCCGCATCTTGCAGTAGCTAGGTACTTGAAGCCTCTTCCTTTCCCGAAGCCCCTGAAGCCAATTCCTCTACCCGATTTCCTTTTCCTTTTGCCCAAGTACCCATTCCTATGCTTGACATTTAACATTGTTGTTGTCAAAACTCCTCCTTTGCTTGAGCTTCACTCGCATGAGTTGCTCCTCTACTCGAGCCTCACCATCTCGAAATCCTCCTCTTCTTGAAACTTCTTTCCTTACCTGAGCTTCAAACATAAAAACACTTCTTTGCCTAGCCTACTAGAATGTTCTATAAGTAGATTGAAAGCTCTTATAAGCGACTTGAATGTATTATAAGCTGCCTGAATCAAAGCTTTATAATTTTCTCATATTTGTTGAGGATTCAACAATAAGTTGCTTGACAGCTTTTTACAAGGTGTCCCTTATTTCAAGATCAAACTCCTTGTTCATATTCTAATTTCTACTATATCTCTAATAAAAAGTAAGTTTTATTTAATCTCTTTACTTTTTTATAATATCAACATTTTTTGCATCATATGTGGGAGCAAACAATCAAGCTAAAATAGAGAATCAAGGAGGAGTCACATCCATTTCCAAGGGAGAGGCACTTGATAGCCACAATCAAGTGGAAAGAGGATCCAATTTTGATATCCTTTGGATGATATGCCACTTCTTGGCAATACTTATGATAATTCCATAGTTGTTTCGAGGATAATTGCCAACATTGATGTTCATCGTATGCTCATAAATACTGGAAGCTTAGTAGACATCTTTTTCCTCAATGCTTTCGACAAGATTGGTGTTAGTCTAAGCTTCATCCTCCTTGTGATCTCTCAGGAAAATTTATGAAACTAGAATAAATCATTTTGCTACCACTAATAAAGAAAAATTCTTCCAATTCAATCATGCATATGATCGACTTTATTGTTATTATCACTCTTTTTACTTATGATGTGAAGACCAACAATGAACTTATTTAAAATGATAGTTTCAACATCACACATTTGTATAAAATTCAATACCTTGATAGATGTGGTTTGAATAAAAAAGGATCTTTTATAGTAGAGAAAATAGTACCACAATATTATGAAAATTGCAACTAAGTTAGCATTATTGACCATTGAGCTCCCATACAAGGATGTTGTTTACTTGGTCTCTCCTTCACTTTTCCCTCCAATCCTTCTAGTAAAAAGCACTTCTTTCAAAGAACATCTAGAACACTTAAGAGAGACTTTGGATACCTATCCAGAATCCACCTTAAGCTCAATCCCTTGATGTTCACTTTTAGTGCATCCTCAGAAAAATTTCTTGGCTACATAGTATCAAGGGAAGGGATCCAAGCCAATCCCAATAAGATAAAGGACTTTTTAGACATGCTTTCTCCAAAGATCCCATGAGATGTCCAATGTCTCTTTGTAAGCATTGCTAGACTTAATGGTTTTATTCCTAAGTTGGGAGAGAAAGTTTGGCTATTTTTCGAACTTCTTTATAACAAATCTAGACTTAAATAGATTGAGGATTGCTAGGAGACTTTCTAGGAGTTTAAAGCTAATTTTTTCCACCCATTTATTGTGAGCAGTTTAATACTTGGGGAAAATTGTTCATTTACTTAGCGATCTGGAGTTCTGTCATCAGTTTTGTATTGATTTGAGAAGACAAAGGTACAAGTGTTCTATTTATTATATTTTTCACATTGAAAAGCACAAAGATGAGATATTCCTTTTTTGAAAAGATGACATAAGCTGTCTTTATGTCTGTCTGACAACTATGGAGATATGTCAAATCCCATACCATCAATATCTTCATGGACATGCCTTTGAAGTGTATCCTCCAATGAACAAAGGTTTCAATGAGGTTGTAGAAATGGGTTATTGAGGTTTGTGAATTTAAGGTTATCTTTGTACCTTTTTTTTCTCTTAAATCCTAGGGTTTTGCTGATTTTATGGTCAAGTGAATTTTCTTTGAAGTTGAGCTTGAGCTTTCATCATAAGACACTTGGAAGTTATTTATTGATGGCACCTTGGGACAAGTGTCACGTGAGATCAGTTTTGTTCTTCAAAGTCCTGAAGAGGTAATGCTAAAGAAGGTATTGGAATCAACTTTCTATTTACGAATAATCAAGCTAAATATGAGGTTTTGATAGCTGAGCTAAAGTGTGTTTTGGGGTTGCAAATAAGGCATCTATTACTTTTCAACAATCCTTAGTTGTAACTCAAGTCAATAGCTCATTCAAGAACACAAACCCAATCCAATTCTTAGAATGTATACAACAATGGATCATTCCCTCCTGCAAAAGCTTTATTGATCCAACCTTACTCAAATCCCTTGTAAATAAAATAAGGAGGCAAACTTTCTAGCTTAGCAAGGGGGACCTCTAGTGGATTTTCCCTTTCTTATGAGGCCATGCATCAAGAAAATGAAGATATTAGTCCTTAGTCTAGAGAGGTGTACTTGTTGGATAAAGCTCTTGGAGGTGCAACTCAAGATAGGGGCCTTGCCTTATTTAAAATCAAATGCAGGGAGAATTAAGTGGTAGACCTTGCATCGTTTTGGTCAAGGATCAGCTCTATCGAAAATCTAACTTGAGCATTTACTATAACATGTCCACCAATACGAGGTTAAAGACATCACAAAAAGATATACTCAAAAGAATATAACAACCATGCCGCTTAGCCATAATCTAGCGATAAAAACTATGAACCAAGGATTTTTCTTGTCTATCATTAAAAAAAAATATAACAATATTTGTTAGAAAATACGAAAGATGTCAACTTTATGCTCTTTTTTCTTAGCAACTAGTAGCTTTAGTAAAACCTTCAATATTTCTAGACCTTCTCTATTTAGGATATGGATTAACTTGGATCTTTTTTTGTAGTTAGAGATGAGAGAAAATTAATTCTTGTTGCATTGGCTACTTTTTAAAGTGAATCGAGGACAAACCTCTTATTGGCCAAACAATTACAAAGTTCGTTACTTTCTCTTGATAGATATATTTAGCTAATTCGGAGTTCCTTGAGCTATGGTTATTGACAACATCACCATGTCTCAATAGTCGAGACACTAGACTTTTGTAAGAAATATAGTTGTTATTTGAAATATGTCTATAGCTTGCCCTCGAACAAACGGTTAAGCTGAGGTAAGAAAAATCTTTAAAATGTTAAAGATTTTAAAGCCCCATCTTGAAAAAAAAGGAGGGATTGTGCTAATAAGCTTCTCAGCATATTGTATATATATCGACTTACTCTTAAGGGAGTTTCCATGTTTTGTTGCCCATGGTTCTGAAGCCAGCTCTTAATGAAGATCAATTACTCCACTTTTTCGATCCAAAGACTTTTGGGTAACCAAGACATGGTTGAGGCCAAACACATAGATAAAGAAATTAGAAACTTGGCTAGATCTTCTAAAAAAAGCATTTCAAGGCACATTTAAGTTAGCATAATAAAAAGTCAAATATATAAAAATATTTCAATAATCATTTTTTAAGATTAAGGATCTCATTCTTAGAAAGTGTAAGGTCTCAAAGCTGCAATAAGAGCTCGGTAAGATCGCCTTAAACAAGTAAAGGTCATATCTCATCGAAGAAATTATTGGATTAAATGCCTAATAGTTTTAAATAGGAGATGGCACTAAGTTTCTCATGATTTTGGAGTGAGGATCACCTAAAAAGTTCTACCTTTAAAAGGTGAAAGTCATCTCTTTAAACAATATCCATTGAAGGTATGATTTAAATTAGTCTAATGACCTTATGTATCACATCATTTACTATTTTGTTAGACAAACATCCCTCTTTAAGTTAAAATTTTTATCAACAATTTTAAATCTGTGCAAATAACACCTGAGACTCTATCATTCTTTGAGCTAAATTAGCATTAGTTCTTTTGCTAATTAACCTGATTGTATTATCTCTCGAAGTTCGTCAAGTTTTCTAGTATTGCTTAAACCTGTGCCCATACATAACAATTTAATCAATAATTTTGAACCTTGACCAACTCAACCCTAACTTCCTTTATTGTTGCCCCAATGCTGAAGAGTCTTGAAAGGAATGATTTTAACCCCTTATTTTCTCCTTCATTACAACTTTTTCACACTAAGATATGATAGACAACATCTTGGCTTCTTGCCTTTCGTTGTTGTTTTATCACATGAAGGCTTCAAGAAGTATGCCTTTGTCGTCCTCTCCTTCCTCTTATTATTATGTTGCATGAAGGTCTTGAGAAGCATGGTCTTACATTCTTATTCCTTTTTTTTAAAAAATTTTTAGTCATATAAAGGCTTCGAAACGAACTGGTCTTACATCTCACTCTCTCCCTTGGTTACTATCTCATCACATTAAGGTTACATTAGACTTGATGCTCTCCCCTTGCCCCTTATTTCATCTAGTGAAGGCCTTAAGAAACTTGGCCCTTGCCTTCTCTCCTTCACAATAAAAGATCTCCAGGAGCAATCTTTACTTTCCTCCATTATTGCATTGATTCAAGATCGTGAAGTGCAAAATTCTAACCTCTTTTCTTCCATCCTCAACTATATTATCTACACTTGGGATTAGGGAATTGTTGGTTTTATTTTGGTCTTTGACTTAACACATACTCAAGTTATTGCCCTCAAGCTAGAGTTATTCTCTCAAGCAAACCATTTATAACGGTTCTTGTAGTTGAGGGATTAATTTTCATGCATATGGTTTCAACAAAAACTTTTGCAAAGGTTTCCAATAAAAAAACTCTTTTCTATAACTACTAATAATGGCTACTTCTAGAAACATCTATGATATCCTTTCTCTTCTATTTGAGAGACTCACCTCCTTCTAAGCACATGATAGATCTTGAAGACAACTAGCTTAATAATTATAACAATAGATCAGATAAGTTGATCATGATTAATTGAAAAATAGAAATTGCATATTTTTTTAATCTATTAATTTCTTAGCAAAGTCTTATAGAAAATTCTACATTACATTATAAATATTGGTATGGAGAATTCATAAGCCAAATGAAGAGATGAAAATTGGAAAGGGAAGAGGCTACCTCTGCATGATATCTATGCCTGGCCTCAAACAAAGATGCACAATGCTTTATGTCATGTACTATGTTTCGTTCACATCTTGGTACCACGACTGTGTGGGAATGAAGGGAGAAGAGACTGGCTTTTGCACTTTCAACATAAAATGGCTATAAGAAAACCCTTTGAGGTCGATCAAAGTGGATCAGATCTATGGCAACGTAAAAGCTCCTTCATCTTTCTCAGAGAAAATGTGTGAGATCCTTACTTGTGCTTCAGTCCTTAACTGAACGAAGGATTTATTTTTGCCCACGCCTCAAAGCAACCATGTGCCTCAATCGTCTTCTACCAGTAGTGCCCGAAGCTAATTCCTCTACCCAAGTCCCCCTTCTCTTTGTCTGAAGACCCTTGGCCCAGGATTTAAAATTACTACTAATCAAACTCGTCTGCTCGAGCCTGACATGGCTGAAGTCCTCTACATCTCAAGCCTTTCTCTCCCAAAAGCCTCCTTTACTTGAAGCTTATTTCCATACTCTGTCATGCCCAGGCAACCTGAATGTTCCATAAGTTGTCTGAATACTCTATAAGCTGCCCAAATACTTTATGAGCTATTCAAAAGCTCTTATAAATTGCCTGAATGTCTCATAGGCTACCAAAAGCTCTTATAAGCTGCTTGGACACATTATAAGTTGACCGAAAACTTTATAAGCTGCTCAAAGTTGTCCTTATGAGATCAACCTTTATGTTTGCATCTTAACTGTTACTATGCCTCTAATAAAAAAATAAACTTTTATTTAATCCGTTTGTTCATTTCAAGAATAACAAAAGTGTTGCATTGTGTAGTTGAATTATCAAATATAATATAAATATTTTGTGTATATATATATATATATTACCAAGATGGAATTTTGATGAAGTTTAATATGCTTATATTCAGCATAAAGTTTGTGGTTTTTGTTTATTTTTGACATAGACTCATAGTTTTCATGAATTCATGATTTGAGTTTTCAACAAAGAATAACCCAATACATAGGTAGAGTTAAACTATGTGGAAGAAGGCTCTCGTGAAACAAGTACATGATGTTCCAAAAACGAAGCACCATCAATGAGCCATAATTTCACTAAATAGGGTAGCTAAATGAATTCTTTGACATTATTGCATTATATTCAACAACGGTCATTCGATAAGGTTTAGATAAGCGAATTTATTGTCTTGTCTTATCTGTTTTGGTCTTATTATTTTCTATTTTCTAGGGAGAATTTCAATGATTTGCTTTTCATTACAACATTAAGTAATCTATATTTAACGTGCATAACATCTGATTTGACTCTCTTTATGCTTAAATTAATCTCATTTAGACTAATTTTTTCTTTTGTCTATTTCTAATCATATCTTTTTGTGTGTTGCAACTCATCAATGCTAGAATTGTTATCTTTGCAACTCATTTTATTTGTATGCAAGTGCTTCTTTGGCTAATATTTAATATTGTATAACATTTTTAGCTTTAATGTAGCCTAATAAAACTCACGTAATGGGTTGTTTTGATCTTACAATGCACTAGAAATTTTCCTCTATTTTATCAAACATTTTTGAATTCCTTGAGTAACACTCCAATTTCTTCATCCATTTAGAGTATGTACTCCATATAAATTAATCTCTTGTTCTTTAATATCTTATGATAATGACTTGTTAGTTTTGTATCATTTGCATTTATTCTTTGACTAAATGTAAATTTTATATGTTTCTCCCATAAATCTTACGATAGGATTAAATCATAAGTTTATGTGAATTTTAATTTACATAATTCTAGTTCATGCATTGAAATTTTAACCCTTATTGTTTGGCTAGATATTATTTTAATTGTTTTGTGAAATTATAATTTATTGTTTAGTCATATTCATCTTTAAGAGAGAGAAAGAGGTATGATTGATTGACAAGAGGTAATGATGTGACAGGGGAAAGAGATAGAGTGGCTCGAGATAAGGGAGAAGATATGTATGTTACTAATTACGGAGATATGAGCTAAATCTGGATTTAATTTTTGCATAAGTTTCTTTTTTGTGAAAGTCATAAGTTTTCAAAAAAATTGTTGGTTTCAAATTATAAATGGATTGAATTTATTGAATCCTTATTTGTGTATGACTTATTTTATAACAAAAAATCATTCTTTTGTTACATTAATTTTTTTTTTGCAGTGTTTTAGATCATGCGTTTCGAGATTATCTAGGTGTATAAATTGAAGAGTTTGGTATTATCTCAAAGGTTTTAATGACAATGTTCACTGAGAATATAATTGCACAAAAAATGAAGCTTGAGCAAACTTGAAAAAGATTATTTTAAAGTCTCTTTGCTTGTTTTAGAATACAAGATCTATAATAATATTCTTGAGACATTAAGGATATTTAATGAGATTATGAGTACGAGTGAAAAAAAAAATGTGAAGACTTTCTTCCCACACAACACATCATAGTTAGCTTTGGTTAAGGTATGTATTGACATATAAAACTTTATATTTATAAAACATGTTCAAAACACTTAGAATATAAAACTTTAAAATATTTAACAATGAGTTGATCACATAATATAGTCTTATGAATGTATAGTATTATTTTAATTGAGCAAGTATGAAAAGATGATAAGATTGTCTATATAGGTAGTATAGCTGGTGTTTTGAATTTCATAAAATATGATGATATTTATCATTCATTACAATCATTTAAAATAGGCATAATATTGTCAATCGAATAGTATGATAAAAGAGATTACCTAAAAGGTTCGTACAATATGATTTTTTATATAATATAGTGTGATTGAGCTGTTGATGAGAATGGTCAAACTCGAAGATTTTACACAATACACTTTTATTAAATGTACTATATGGATAGTACAAGTTTATACGTAATGTACGATAAGACAATATGATCGTATGATACACTTTTTTAACTTTTGTGTGTAATGATTTGATTGACTAGATTTTGAGAGTGTTGAGAAAATAGATGTTAAGAATTGTTATGTTGATCTTGAGTCGTTGCAGACCTTCTCAAAACTCTATAAATATCCTCCAAACAATGAGATAAGGTAAATGAATATTTATATATTATTTGGAAAGATTGACACTTGAAGATGGTGTCTTTATTGAAGAAATAAAAGAGAAAATCAATGTTGCAACAATTGAACGTCATCTCCATCTTTCTTAGGCTTATTTCAAATTCACATTCTCTTAAGTTAATTGCAAATCATTTGTAAGGTGCTTAATAGTATTGTAGTGTATCTTTTGATTATATTATGGGTTATAAGACTTGTATTTTTGAGCTTTCATTATATCTTTTATCCTTTTGTTGGAACTTTGGTTATTTGCTTTTGTTTGGTATTTTGGCCACCTTTTATAGTCCTTTGGCCTTTAAGTTTGATATTTTGTAGTGTCATTTTGTTTAATGTTTTTATCGTTTTTTAGTCCAATGTGGGATTTTGTCTATCTACCTTTGTGAAAAACGTTTTAATATTTTTTCCCTAGCTTTTTGGT
Organism: Vanilla planifolia; assembly: GCA_023846275.1. Classification (NCBI taxonomy): domain Eukaryota; kingdom Viridiplantae; phylum Streptophyta; class Magnoliopsida; order Asparagales; family Orchidaceae; genus Vanilla; species Vanilla planifolia. The sequence goes on along the minus strand of CM043875.1, from coordinate 43,470,275 downwards.
TAGGGGAAGATTTTGGATCTAACCACCTCAAATTGTATTGTGTTTACGTCTCCCCGCATAAAGTGTTTTAAAAATTAATTACAAATTTTTAAACAAAATTTATAAAGCCTATTAAAAAACTCAAAATTCTTTTATTATTTTCTTACTTACATGTATTTGATGTTAGAAATTTCACAATTTGTCTCATCAATTGTGTGAACATCACACTCTTATTTATTAAATTCATGTTCAACAATTCCAACAATAAAATTTATTAGCTTTTATTTCTTTTTAAAAATGCTTAAAATTTTAATCAACTAATAGGCTCAAGTGAAAATCCCTTGAACTTTATGGTTAATTTGCATAATTCCAAGTTTTTTGGCCATATAACAATAGGGCATTTTTGATGATAGAAAACATTGCAAATGCCATGCATTCTATTGCCAAAATGCTATTGTGATAAAAATACTTCATCGTAATAATTATTATACATGGTTTCATCTCATAGATATTTTGTTGCTAATGTTCTAAAAATTTCAATAGTTTCACTATGTATTTTTTTTTTGGTAAGTACTTGTATAGATTCCATCAATCAATAATTAAACTATCAATACATGCCAAAGATAACCATTGAATAAAATCACATTAAGACAATTCAATTGAGATTAATAATCATATATATAGCCAAAATAACATCACATTTCTAGAATTTACTTATTGAAGAAGTTTTGTCACCTTAGTAAAATAGAAATAAAAAAAAAACAATGTACAACATGGCTTGTGTGTTAAGCTATGGCTAGAAAATTGTTAAACACCTCCCTAAAAATCCCAAGCACTTAAAGATTTGATATGATTAGATATCATCGTTTGAGGTTTATATGCTAAATGCATGTATTCCTTTGTCTTTTGTTTGATTTTGTTTCTCATATTTGGCTTGATCTCCATGTTTGTGTCTGCATGCTTTGGCACATCTCTTTTTTTGTTTCTAGTTGTTGGTGATATCATGATATACGACCATAGCCCCATGATGCATGCGAAGGCATGAAAAAGTACAATATCATTTGAGAAGCATATTTGTTGTGGCATTTCATTTTGATTTGACTAATAAGAACATTTATAATAAATGCTAAAAGATAAGAAGCTAGAACAAAGTATTATCATAAACTAATTCTGATAATACACACATTATTTTTATATTATATATATTTTTAATAATTTCAAATATATAATGCAAATACTTTTCATTTTTATACTCTATTAGAGTATTTTTTGGGGATTCTATTAGATACACCTTTATTGAATCCATAAATCAAGTAATAATTTTTCTTGACTTTTATCCATTAAGTCTCTTTGCTTAATATCTTTTGTGGAAGAATTTCTTGACATAAAATCATATTGATTCTAGGATATAGTAAATTCATAATTGACTATGTTATCAATCACCATATGCATAGTTTTAGAGTCGTGGTTTTAATGTGACCAGTTTGACGATTCATTTGGATTAGTTTTTTCTAAAACCAATTTAAAATAGGTCAAAAAGTGGGTTTAGTTAGCTTCATAAGTTTTAGATTATCAAAATTGACAAAAGTGAATAAATCCAGATAAATTGAATTGGCTAATTGATTTCTTTGGAATTTGACTTGTTGGTTCAAATTTGGGCTTTGGTCATCTATTTTCATAACAAATGCCTAGTATTTGGCCATTTTGGATACTTTTAAAGATTAATGAGATTTTTTTATTAAATGTTAGCAAATCAACAATCAACAAAATTATCTTTTCATGTACCCTATGAAACATAAAATCACAAAAAATAGGGTCCTTGTGCTTGTTTCCATCGTGCAACATGTCTCCCACACACTTGTTAAGAACATGTGACATACCTAACAAAACAAATTTCATCGGGCTTCATTCAGCTCATTCACAAGAGTCAATCTCTTATTTAAGCTTGGTCAATATAGCTTAGTTCAAACACCATATTTAAAAACCTCAATTGTAATACAACTCTACAACATCAGACTGAAGGAGAAACAGTAAACAAATTTCTAAACTTTCTTTTAAATGAATTGATTAAAATACTTTGTATATATCATGTTCAAAAAAATCAAAATTAGTTATGTAATATATGCATTTTTTACTCTTTATTTTCTAATTTCAGATTGAATTAAAAAATTGTCCAAAATAAAAATTAAAACAAAACACCAAAACTAAAACTTTGAGAGTTTGGTCATAATTGAAATTAAAAATTTTGTCTAAAATATGACTCGTTATTTTAGTTCTTGTATAATTAGTATGTCTTATATATCTATGTTATTCAAAAACTAACTTACAAACTATTGTTTTCTCCTCTCATTTGATATTATTTTTAATTTTTTTAATCTTTTTTTCCTTAATTTTACATTGAAATAAAAAAATTGATTGAAATAGGAATCAAATTGTAATTTGTATTCTTCTGACTTCATATTGTCAAGATCGGTAATATTACTAAATAAAATAGCAAAGTTATAAAAAGAACAAAATGCTAAACTGATTTTGAGGCAAACCCTAATTTGGCACATGGTTAATTCTTTCAAATGTATCCACTTATATTGAAAATTTGACAAAACTGAAAACTTTGTTCAAAATGTGGCTTTTCATTTTAGTTTTCTTATAATTAGTCTTATTTTATATATCTATGTTATTTTTATAGCTAGGTATCAAAAATAGTTTTGCTTCTTTTATTTGACATTTTTAGACTAACAGAACAATTATAGTAATTTTATAAACTAGAGGAAACCTTAAGTCTTCATATATTTTTGTATATTTATATTATAGCAATTTTAGGCTTATTACTTTTTCATATTTCGTCTTTGTCAAAGCTATTTTAGTCTCTATTTTATGAGTTCATCAAAATATATTCTTATATTCATTTGAATTATGAGAATCTCTTGAATTTAGATATGTCAATGGGTTATGTTTGGATTTGAGTAACCTCAACCTTGACTCAATCCAAAATTATTTGAGTTGAATTGAGAACTAGAATGTGTAAGAGTTGATTAGAAATTAGAGATTTTGGTCCAACCTTAAACCTTATGCCCAAAAAAAATATCATTTTAGTAAAGAAGAAAGAAAATGGAATATTACTAAGATTCATCATACTTTAACTTATAATTTTTAAATTAAATAATTTTATTATTGCTAATAAGTTATTCAAATAGTAGTTTACGAAATAAAATAAATATAATAACCAACTCTACTATACATTATTATGTTACTTATATTGCGCGGTTTCAAAATACACAAATTATGCTATACATAATAAGATTTGCAGATCCATGAATCAAGTAAAAAATTTCTTCTCAAAGTAGTAGTAAGCATAGGCTTAAATTTTAACTTATATATACTTAATCTGTATGTATACTACTACTAATGTGGAATCATATCATATAGGGGCCAGGTCTTTCTTTTCTTATGCTTGACCAACCAAGGAATAGATGTATCTAGCTACCAATCGACTTAGATTGTTATGGTCAAAAGAGTTCCATTTGGAGTTTACTCAATTTGATTTTGGATTGGGAAAGTTCATGACTTGACCCTTTTATAAGCATATTGAAATTAATCACTTTTTTAAAGCCTTTATTAAAATGTTTAAGAAAATAAGACTATCCTAGATATGATATGGCTATCATTAATTAGCTTCTTTGTCATCTTCTATTATATATTTTTACTTTAAGTGCATTATTTATTTTCTTCTTTCTTTTTTGGATACTTCTATGTGCTGCTTCTCATTCTTTGGTATCGAATTTCTTGTAAATCTTACTTTTCTTAGTATCATTAATTATCTTTTTAGCTTCTCATCATGCTAGTTTTTGTCTCTCTTGATTCAAATTATCCTTGCAATTGAACCATATATTTCTTCTATCTTTTCTTATCACTCTTGTTTCTATAACCAAGTGTTTTTACCATTTTGAACATGCCTTTTCGATTCCTCCAAATGCATCATTTCCTATTTTCCACATGCAACTAGTGGTGTTAGTACCCCATCTATAGCCCAAGGATCTTGCTTTAAGAGTCTTGTTGAACAAAATTTTAATTTTATCTCAAATATTTTGTTATCTAATCATAAAATATTGTTTTTGAAACTTTTTCCCTTACAACTTCTAGATTGGTATTATATATGAGCTTTAGTCAATATATAGTCAAAGATACTTCTAGAATGATTTTCCTGTTTTCGCAATTGAAAATTCTCTTTTCTTCAAAAATCAATATATTTATGTCTTTGAAAATATGCTATTATATGTATTTAAGTGCTCTTCTTATTTGTCAAAAAAATAGCAATCTTTGAATTATGTGATAAAACAAACTCCAAAGCTGTGTTGTCTTCCTCATTTACCCCCTTAAATTTTTGCAAATTCTTTTGCATATCAGAAACAAAAGTTTCTTCATATTATTAAAGACACTACTTGATTCTGTTGTGATGGATGCCACAATTTATAACTAAGATATGTCTTGTATGATCTAACTTATCAGATATGTTATGCCCAATTATTTTGGAGGGGCATTGGGTGTTTTGTTGAAGTTCCTTGGTTTATTTCATAAAAAAAAAATAATATCATACAGCTACATCTGTGCATACGGTTTAAGCAATATACTGCCTTTATGTATAAATATTCCTAGTTTATCAAGAGTAATACCATTTATATTTGTCCTGCTAATCAATTTCCATTTAAGTTGAGTATGTTCCTCGAGTGTAACATTGTACTGTTTGCATATGGAAAATCTCAGCTGTCGTAATCGAGGTGTCATGTCTTGATTGTGCTGTGTTGAACGAAACTTTAGTTTGGTAGTTTTTAATTGATAGATTATTTCAAAACCTATGACATTGGAAATTTCATGTAATTTTTTACTTTGGGCATGTTCTTTTTTCTTTCCCTTTTATTATTATTAGCTTGTGAGTGCATTCATTATTGATATATTATCAAATCATGATCAGAATTTAGCCCTTGAATATCTGTCTAAGTCATGTGAATACTTGTTGTGCTGCTTAAATATTCTGTGAGCTTTTTAAGTTACAAGAACGGTAATAAGTTTAAATTCTCTTATTTTCAGACTCTTAAATTGTCCGCTCCTCTTGCTACTGGTCTTATTTTAGTATCATGCTGCCCTGGTGGTCAAGCATCTAACGTTGCAACATATATTTCAAAGGGAAATGTTGCTCTTTCAGTTCTTATGACAACGTAAGCATATCTTGAAGTCTTTGGTACCTTTTATTTTGATTTCTTGTCTTCCCTACATTTAAAATTTTAGCTATCCTTTTTTCTAAAGGAAGGTTTCAATAGGTTATAGCTTTCATTTTATCCAACATACTCCATTCTTTTCATAATTATGATTTTACAATCCCTCCATTGTTAGTTTCTATTTTTATTTTAGCATTTGCTGCAAACTAGCACTAATTTGTTTACATATGTATAGTTCTTCCGTGTTCTGAGTGATGTTTAACCCTTGTGCTGTTGCATGATTTTCTTGATATTAATAGAGGTTGGATGGTGATGATTAGCTGCATTTGGCATGATTAGTCATACTGAAAATTTTTCCCTTTGTTTGGGTTTTAATCCATTAAATGGTTATTAAGAAATGAAAACATAAGAATATAAGATATTTATAGCCCTAATTTGAGAAAATCTTAAGTATTTAGATAAAACTAAATATCTCTTTGTTTTCTGTGGACTATTAACTCATTTACCATGGTTGCTGTTTATCATGATATGTAGCATTTATTAGTTTGTGTTTCTTATTTTAGCATCATTGATACAAAGTCACATACTTTCTCCTATGTTATGTCTATTCTCACGATATCTCTTAGGATATTTTGAAAGATCCTCTATGAATTACTATGGCAACGAATCTTTTTTGGGTGCATAGATGCTCTACCATCGGCGCTATTGTTATGACACCACTCCTCACAAAGCTTCTTGCAGGTCAGCTTGTTCCTGTTGATGCAGCGGTAATTATAGGTTATTTTTTGTTTTGAAGTGCATCAAATATTCTTTGCAGTGTTTGACAGCCAACTGGCATTTTTATTATATTTTGCTTCATAACTTATATATCTATGCATTTCAATCTTCAGGGTTTGGCTATTAGTACCTTTCAGGTTGTTCTAGTGCCAACAGTTGTTGGAGGTAACTTATATTTTTAAAATTTTAAATTTATGTAGCAATGGTTAAATTCTGGTTTTTGGTAGAAGATTTCCTTGCCCTTGCACCATCTCTAATTGTCGATATTGGCTATTTTTACAGTGTTATCACACGAGTATTTTCCCAAGTTTACTGAGCAAATTATTACTGTCACACCGTTGATTGGAGTCATCCTTACAACATTGCTTTGTGCAAGCCCGGTAAGTGCGTGAGTATTTACCTTTGTTTGGAATGTGCGTGCTCGTTGATCTAGATTATTGATATTTCTAAGCCTATTTATGTATCTCAAATTAATTTTTTTCTTTGGTTTATCCTAATGAAAGTTGTTCTTTTGTTATTTTGTTCTATCAGTATGCTGTAAATCTTGGTAGTTTTAATTCCAGGACTTAGTTTCTCTTTTGCTCGTACTAGCGGTTGTTATAAAGTGACTTAGTTCTTGTTTCTGGTTCTTTGAAAGATCGGACAAGTCTCAGAAGTGTTGAAGTCCCAAGGTCCACGGCTTATAGTTCCTGTAGCTCTCCTCCACGTTGCTGCATTTGCTCTCGGCTACTGGTTATCCAGATTATCATCATTTGGAGAATCTACTTCTCGTACCATCTCCATTGAATGTGGAATGCAGGTAATGGCTTACATAGCTCCTAAAAAAGGAGAAGTGAAAGTTGTTTTGGTTCTTGTAGTTCTAATTTACGTGACATTAGTCTTGCTTTCCAAAAAGAGGCATATGGTTCAAAAAAGAAATGAAAAGAAAATTAGTGCTTGAAATGCCGATTCACATATGAAGTTTTTAAATGATTTTAAGATGGTATAATCTACAATTTTGAGTTTTTGCAAGCTGTATCACAACTCCTTAAGTCTGTCTATTTTTTGCACAACATTCTTATGCATTTGGGCATGTGCATGGGCATTACTTTGGTGATATTGAAAATGTTTGAAAGGCCACAGAATATCGCATTGAAATTTCCTTTTTGTTCAGCATGGATAAGGATTTTGTTACAAACCTTATTTTGAATACTTGACTTTGAGAATGAAGAATCAACAATTTTTGATGGAGCAAATACTAAGGAATTGAGAATTGTCTTAGTAATCTTTGGATCCAATTTTCAGTTTCAAATTTGTGTTGGATCCATGTTGGTTCTCAGTTTTCCTCTACCAAGGTTGTGCCCTTAATTAGAACAATTTGGCTAATATTAGTACCAAATTATGGTTTAGAATGCAGTGGTTTATGTAGTTTTTGCTCTCATTATTTTTTTTCTTTACCATGTTTGAAAAAAGAGATATGGCTACTTCCATAGACTCATGACATGGATAAAAATGTCCTTGTTATGCATGATAATTAGTATAAAAAATATTCCATTTAGCCAATTAGACTTATTCAAGGGAACAACATAATGATTTGTATGGTTTTTATTACTTATAACATGAATTATTGATGTAATTGACATTCAACATAATTGTAGTAATACATTGATATTCTTGATAAATGATGTGACATTTAACTTGATTAGTATGGAACATTAAAAATTAAGCATTGAGGGACATTATAGATAAGACTCACTCTAGGGGAGATTGTATATGTGAGGAAGATTTAGCCCCACATTGAAACTTGAATATATATTGGAGCTTTTAAGAGAATCTTATTCATAACTTCAAGTTTTGAGGTTAATAAGCATCCATCTAATGATGCATTAGGATCAATTTAGACCTATTAAACTACAAAACTCAATAGTAAAACTAAAATCAAAGTTACATCTTGTGAATGCAATCAAGCATAGTAGCATATGAAAGTATGTCATGAAATTTAGACTTAAATGGGTTCCAAATATTTGGCAAAACTATGACTATTATCTTACTAATAAATGAAAAAACAAGAATTGCAAAGAAACTAAAGTTTTTTGTGCTTAGAATAAACCCACACAAGAGGGGGAGGTGGGTGAATTGTGGTAAAAAAAATTTTGAAATTTTCTTTCAATTTTTGATTTAAATTAAAACTTAAATTTTTTAAGCAAGAATAAGAAAGAGTAGTAAAATAATACACAAAATATTTTAAGGTGGTTTGACTCAAAATTGAGCTTATGTCTACCCCCAACCGGTGTTGAGAAAAAGCCACTAAGAATCACCAAATTACAAGCGAGGTTTTTCGTATGGCTCACCTCAAACCTACTTGGGATTTTACCTAAGGCTAATCCCGAACCTGCTTGAGTTTTTTCCGGGCTCAACTCAAACCCTGGGCTTTTGCACAATTGTCGGGATGCCCTTACCCCAAGGAAACAAATACAAAAATTGACAACAAAGTATAAACTTAAGACAATTTAAAAGAAGTATGAGGCACACTCAATACAATAAAAATTTTAAAGAAAAATAAAAAAGATGGAGGAATAGAAATTGAAAATAGTTGAAACAATACCTCCAATTCTGGGTTCCTTCTTGCAACTTTCACTTTGTGAGTTTGGAAGCACCGTATGCGCTTGAAATAGCTCGAAATAGTGATTTGAAAGCTTTGAGAATTTAGTAATAGTAACCTCTTGGAGTTCTTCATCCTTCTCTATTTATAAAGCTCAAATTTGAGCTCTAAATCCACTACTAACGACTCTAAAATAAACTAGCCGTTTGGGTAACGGACACATAGCAGTTATCGTTCAATTTGGATCTTGAAATGGACGTTTCTGATTGAATCTCGATTTTACTGTTCGAGATCAATCTTGGCCGTTGAATCTAGGCGGCTTTGATCTGGCCATTGGATCGCTCGTAGGTTGTCCTGCATGTATTAGTATAATGTATCCATAAATTATTTGAATTAAAAATTTACTGTAGTGGTTCCGTATTGTCTCGCAAATCTACAAACCTACGGTTCGAAGCTCTTGCTTGTCACTTTACTGTTTACTTGCAGCATTTTACCTTGATTAACCTAAGCCGTCTGATCGCGCCTGCCCTTCCGCCTTCATTAACCTCAGTTGCCCGATTGCGCTTGCCCTTCCGCCTTCTTTGACTATGGGATGGGAATTTAGTCCCATATCACCCAAATTACGTTGCCATTACTCTCTATAAGGATTTCGGTTCGCCTGTCTCTCGAGCCGTTTGGGGTTGGCTCCCCCCTTCCTCGAGCAATTTTTATTTTACTTTTTTTAAATCCTTAAAGCCTGAACTGGCCAGCGGTCGGGTCGGGTCGACCCGCCCACTGTTATAGTGAAAAATCTCGAAACTAAAGTTGTTTTATAGTGTTTTGTGAGAATTTTTGTGCCAAAATTTTGAATATAAGTGTATTAAATAATTTTATATTATGATAGTGTTTCAAGTGTCCTGAATAATTATGAAAAGAAATTTATGAAAAATAATTCCTAAATAATTTTAAAAAATCAAATACCAATGTTTATATTTTTGATCAATAATGCTTGGCCTAAAAATCAAAATTCAACAATTATTAAACTTATAATATTTTCAAATATTAATACTACTAGTGTGTCACATCATCTTAAATTTGGACATATCAAATTTAAGAAAATAAAGAGAAATTCAAGTATAAAAATTTTAATGCATGTCTTCAATTTCCTTGAAGCTTGTCATGACTCCAAGAGTCTTGAAGATCACTATTTTAGACATTTAAAGTTCATGGCTTGACTTAATTAAATATTAATACACTTAAAGCATGCTCATATGAAATATTTATAAACATTTATACTTGACTTATCAAACACAAGGGTGTAACAAAAACATGACAAGTCCATAAGCTAACTCTCTTATGAATTATTATGATATCACAAATCAATTGAAACTACTTGATTGGGTTGACCTCAAATGGTTTCTATAAGCTTTTTAAGTTTAATATGAAGGAAAATATAAACATAACATATAAGAAGTAAATTTCTTATATCACTATAACAAAAGAAAAATGTGGATATATCATTAAATATGGCCTTTATTTCAACCAAAAAAAGAACAATGATAGCACAAGCAAGGTTTTCTCAACATGAACATGGGTTTCTGAGGCAACTAAAATCGTATTCCAAGCATACAAGCAAGAGCAACTCGATCAATATAATATTTCTCGTTCCTTAGCAAAAGTGTCATAGATGTTTGTGATTTAATTCAACATGCAAGACTTTCAAAGTTAGTTGTTCGAAGGCACAACATGATTATCAAAATGAATTCATGTGAGCCACAAAATAGTTTAGAAGCAATACTTGTTTTGGAATCAGTAGACTAACATATTAATGCATAATTAATAACTATTAGTTAATAACTTTGGCAAAAGCTAAATCAGTTCAAAATCATTACGATAGAATATCATTTAACAAAAATATGATAGTTTTGATCTTATGAAACCATTGGACACATCAACATGTATATGATTTTGTAGGGGAACATATTTTGGATGACATGGTTACCAACACCTTGTCAACTTAATAAACGAGAAGGTGGTAATGACTGCCTAAACACTTGTAACCTATATTGATGTCTGGACTCTCTTTGTAGGCGAATTACCTATGGAGACACTAAAAAATGTTGAAATCCTTTATGCTAATGATGCACAAATCAAACATTTACTATTGTCTGTAGTCTTTTATGCATCAATATTTCAAACACTAGTATAAATTCATTTGTTCCACACCTTAGTGCTCTTAGATAAATTTTTCATGTCAAATAAAAGTTTTGAATGATTGATCAATGGATATTCCTAGCAAAAGTTCTAGTGGACTTCTTGTCATCCAAGTGAAAGAAGAGGTTGAGGGATTTCAATCAAGGGCATCAAATGATAAAATCAATCCTATGCACTCAAAATGTTTGAATTTTTAAGTAAAATCATACCTTGTTGCAGATTTTTCACTATGAACAAGAGTTTTGGGTATCAAAATATCAATGACTAAACATCAACTTGGTGGATTTGATATTTGGAGATGTTTTCTATGCTATCATAAGGTCATTTAGTGAGGATCCATAGTCTCCAAGGTTAACTTTAAAAGTTGCAAGAGTGGGGCATAGATTTGTCCTCTTGTGAAGGTTTGAAGGTAGCACACTTGACTTGCAAGATATTATTATACTTAATCGGCCAAAGAGGACAATTTTCTTCATCAAATCTATTATGACATCATTGGTGATGGTAAATTTTCATTTAGTGAAGTTTGAAAGAAGATTGAGATTAAAAGGAGATAAAATCTTGATTCAATTGCAAAACTCTCAATCTTTTATCAATTCTAGTTTGAAGGAATGCTTCAAGAAGATAATATGTGACAAGAAAGCATATATTTGTTCTAAGAGGCCATAATAGATTATATTGTTATGCTTTTCTAGTGGGTTTTCTTTTAATGTACAAAGTTGAAGAGTAGATGTTCCAAGAAATAGATATTTTGCCTTCATTTTTTAATATTTTATCATAAAATATTTTTAGTTCTTGCAATAGATATGTTTGGAAAATAAGTTATGATTCCACTAGGTGGTGTAATGTGATTGTATAGATCATTTGAGAACAAAGGAGAGGCTCTAGTATTGAATCAGGTTTGGTCATACCCTGCTTGCACCATTCATTGATTCCACGGCTTTGCAACCGAGCATTAGTGGTTAAGGTACAAAGGTTGAAGCATGGCCAAAGACTTTGTGAGGATATGTTCCTGCAACTCCAACCACATGGCTGAAGAAATGTGGGTCATGATTCCACCCAATTAGTCATTGATCTCCTCGTCAACCTATATGGTTGAAAGTAGCTTTGAGTGGGTAACAAATGAAATGTTGAGGCAAATTAAGCCATGTCCAAAATACATCATTAAAAAAACTGTGCTCTATTTGCTTACTTGGATAATAGAATTTGGCTTGCTTTGATAGCATCAAAATCAAGTATTTGCAATTGTGTGTACAACACTACATGCCAATGAGAGTGCAATGGTGGGATATATGTGAACAGATATTAACAGATGTATTAGCTTGGTGCATCTAACCCATATGACTTATTACACGACAACTATATAAACCTGTCCTGATTATCTTTTCTTGATGCATCCTTGGGTTGTATTTGGGCTCTTTGGTAACAAATCCGTGTTTAGCTTGAAGCGAAATAGTCGAAGCACTTTGGCATATACCACTTTACTTGCACCTATGTTATAAGTCACACATGCATGAAGTAAATGGCTATATTTTCAAAGAAGATAATCAAGAGGCAGAAGATTATGAGGCTATGAAGGTGGTGCATGAGGTAGCAAGATTAAAATTTTAAATGTGGTAGATCAAGATGCAAAAGTTTGCCTACTAAATGTTAGTCGCTAGTTTAGAGCAGAAAAAATGGCAAACATCATTGGTTTGCACCTAAGACCCACAAGACTAGGCCCTCAAGGCTAGATTAGACCCTCAAAGCCAATTTCTCGGGGACAACCCTTTAAGGCTAGATCATTTAGGCCAACCCCTTGACGTTGTTTCCTTGAAACCAGTTCATTATCTTAAGTGATGACAAGTTTAATGGTTATCACTGACCCAAGTTATCAACAATTAAACTGCTTACTTAGAAGTTGTAATAGATTTTGCCACATTATATATGGTTGAAGCTCTTGTTCGATGGTTATAACTAAATTGGTCACATGAATCCACTCTTGTCCATTTTTTCTTATGGAAAGTTCTTTCTCTTCTCTTATTTTTTTGGTTATTCTTTATTTATGAATATCCCAAACTCTTTTTTTTTCTTACTTTATAATTACCATTTTAAGCTCTCAGTAAGGTAAGTTTTGTTATATTCCTTTAAATTTGTAATCAATATTTTTTTGATGCTATTCTAGGAATTGAGCAAGAAAACTAAAATAAGATTTAACGAGATTAAAGCCTTGATTTTTGAAAGAGAATCTCTTGATCTCCTTGATCAAGAGATGGCTAAAAACAAAAGTCTTTGGCTTCGTTATTGCTAGCCTCCAAACCATTTACTTCATATGTCAGTCATCCTTTCCATTTGTTTTAACAACAAATGGAGTGCTTCATGAAGGCACTTTCCACCTTTTTCTTGTTGATTGTGGAATAACTCAAATTTGACTCATCTCACTCCAAGCCTCCAAAGGATCACCCATCATGTGATCTTTCTATCCTTGTTTTTAACGCCTAAGTAACCACTTCAGCAGTGGTCATGCCTCTTTACCTCACCTCCTCGTCTAAAGGACAAGCACCATCCATCCCTAAAATTCCTCCATTGTGTACTTCATTGGCTTCTTTCCTCTCTATATCCTTTAACTTCTATCTTGCTTTAGTTCCTTTCTTCACTTGGTGAGGATTCGAAGCTCAACCAATTCTACTTCTTTATCTATCCAACCATTCACTTACATTCCACTCTATATTACTCCAATAAGACCTCTTATTATTCTGATGAAGCATCTCATTTTCTAAGGGCATACAAATATAATACAAACATCATAAAAGAGATCTCTCACCTCTTTCGAGGAGATCCTTCTTTAACGAGATCCTTCTACTCTTATATCACTTAATCTATAATTGTCTTCCTTCATGTTCTTTTGTGGTAGCTCTAATTCTTATGTTTTTCTCAAAAAGTTTGAAATTGTAGTAAATGCATATTATTAGTGAACATATTAGATGTACAATTTTCTTCAATTTTTGAAAGACTTTGTTTTTGAATGGTTTTAAAAAAGATCTCCCATATCCATTTCATCATTAGACCAATTGAAAATGTTGTTTATCTCTGTTTTGTTAGCTGTATAAGACCCAAAAGATCTCTGAGTCATTGTATTACCTAAGCTAGCTTGAGAATGAGTCTTATCTTTCTTAAATGTTTTAAAGATGCCCTTAAAGAGGTCAATAAGGAGCATTTTCATTTTACTAGAGCTACTCTCATTAGGTTACTACGACCTAGTGATTTCCAAAAGTCTCTCATTTTCTTCCCTCCATCTCTTCAAAAACATTTTAACCATTATACCTGTTAAATTAATGAAGATTTTTTTGTCACCTTCATTGGTGGCTCAAAGAGTAATGCACCATGTCATCCAAAGCAAAGCCAATCCTAGCTTTGCCTAATTTCCAAGAAACAAAAGTTTCTTCATAACTTCTCTCAAGCAAGCAAACAAGAAAATTATCCTCTTTGAGATCCTCAAGCTCTTAGATTTGATATTCCCTTGAATGCCTCCTAAGAAGAAGTTTTAGTTGCACTTAAGAAAAGGGGCTTGTTTCAAAAGCCATTGCCTCTTAGAGAACAATTGAGACAAGTCCAAGTTTTGTAAATTTCATGAAGATCCTAATCACACCACTTTTGAATGTAAATTTCTCAAGTCCATTATTGACAAGCTATTAAAAGGAGCACGTCTCTAGGATTATCATGCTAAAAGGCTCAAGTCAAGCTCTACTCCCTCAATTTCAAAAGCTCCAGAATCCTCTTCATCCCAATTTACTCATAAAGAAGAAGCTTTGCCTCAAATGTTTCAAGACATGAGCAAGGCTCTTATTAAAATTGTGTGTATTATTTTAAGAAGAAACTAAGCTCATTCAAAATCTACCTTAAACTTACTTGAGAAGCTGTTGGGGCCAATGTGACCACTCAATGGATCGATCGGACACCTATAACCTTCAAGCTAGAAGATTTACCTCATCTCGACAATCCTTACAATGATGTTATAGTCATTTCTAGATTAATTAACAACATTGAAGTTAATTGGATGCTCGTCAACATTGGTAGTTTTATTGATCATCTATTTCTTAATGCCTTTGACAAGATGGCATCAATTGGAGTTTGTTGTTTTTTCTTTCTGTCAAATCCTTAATCAACCTCTTACGAGATTTGATCAAGCCAGAAGAAACTATCATGCTACCTCTAATATTGAGAAATTCTTCAAGTTTTGCGATGCACATGATAAACTTCTTGGTCATAATTGTTTCCTTGTTCTAATCATTTGAGTCAACAAAACATTAAGTTTGGGAGGGTAGTCTTAATGACCCATTATATGTAAAGTTCAACTCTCCTATGGGCATCATTGGAGTTCAAGGAGATATGTTGCAATCAATGCAATGCAACTTGAATGCCATAAAGAGTACCCTTGAAACCTTAACTTCAGTTATCAAGCATCTAAATAGAGTACAATAACTTTGTCTCTCTTTGTATCTTTTTTTTTTGCTCTTGATTCTTCTAGTGAAAGAATTATAGATGTCTCAATTGACTTGCATAATTCTAAAATGATGGCTACCCTTAGTCTTTTAGCCAAACCTGTTGATATTTTTGTATAGATGATCTCTAATATGACTGGAATAAATTGTTCTATATCACAATACTCTATCAACATTAATCATGTTCTTCTAGTGATTTGAAAAGAAGCATGTTTTCAACTTCAAAAACTAGTATATTGTAAAAGATGGGATCTCCAAGCTTGTCAAGTACATCTTTGTCTATTCCGTTTACTATCTCGACATCATTCTAATCAAGAAAAATAATAGGAAGAAGCACATGTGCATGATTATACCGATATTAATTTTGTCGATGCAAATGATTCCTATCCTTTTCCTTACATCAATGATGTTGTGGATTCAGCCATTGGGTTTTAATTGTTTAAACTTCTTGGATGCTTTCTATGGTTATCATCAAATTAAAATAGTAGAAGAGGACGATGAAAGAACCTCTCTCATCTTTGACTTTTGGGCTTTCTATTATATTATTATGCCCTTTATTTAAAGAACACAAGAGTTATTGATCGAAGAATGATCGATTTAGTCTTCTAAAGTTAGAGAGGTAGGAACCTGGAGACCTATACAAATGATATTCTTGTCAAAAGAAAATTTTTTGAATTTCATATTTGTGATTTGGTGTATTGTCAGACTATTTTTTGTTGACTCTTTGAGAAAGGAATTTAGGTCGACCTCGACAAACTTAAAGATTTGGTTAGCATGCCATTCTTTAAAATTTATTGACATCTAGTTGGACATATCAAAGTGCTTAATAGATTCATCTCTAAGTCAAAAGATAAAGCTCAATCATTCGTCAAGATATTTTGCAATAATTCCAAAGTTTGGTGGACTAAAGGCTATGAAAAAGGTTTCGAAGAACTAAAACCTATGTGTCTCAATATTTAGTTATAAGCAAATTAGTCCCAATTCAACCTCCAATCATCTAGCTCGTTGCTTCTAGCTCAACAGTTAGCTCTATTCTTATTAAGATAACAACATTTAGTGTCCCATCTATTATGTTTTTACTTACTTTGAAGGATGCAAAACTCAATTATTCATCTTTTGATAAGCTAGCTATGTGAAGTGTTTCGTGCTAAGAAAATCCCATAAGAGGGGGGGGGGGTTGAATTGTGTATTTAAAAATTTTATAACTTTCGAAATTAAAACTTAAAAGTTTTAAGCACGAATAAAGAAATTTGAACACAAAAGTTTTTAGGTGGTTCGATTCAAAACCGAGTCTACGTCCACCCCCAACCGGTGTTGGGAAAAATCCACTAAATGCACCAATTACAAGTGAAGTTTTTCGTACGGTTCACCACAAATCTACTTGGGATTTTTACTACGGCTAATCCCAAACCTACTTGAGTTTTTCTCCGGGCTCAACTCAAACCCGGGGCTTTAGCACTACTGTCGGGATGCCCTTACCCCAAAACGAAAAATACAATGATTGGCAAAAAGAACTTAGGAGAAATAGGAGAAAAGGGAGGCACACACAATTGAAAAATTAGAAGGATAGAAATGAGAAAAATTGAATCATGAACCTCTAATTTCAAGTGCCTTGTTGCAGTTTTCCTTTTGAGCTTGAAGGCACCGTTTTTGCTTGTGATTGCTCGAATTTGAGATATGAAATCTTTGAAAGATATAGCAAAGGTAAACTAAATAAATCTTAATTCTTCCCTATTTATAGAGCTTAAAATTGAGTTCAAAAAAAAAAAAAAAAACTTCAACGGCTCCTAAAAAACAACTAGCCATTTGGGCAACGGACGAAAAGCAGCCAACGTCCGTTCGGGGCCCAAAATCGAACGGCACTGATCAAATTTACGAAACAGTCGTTCGATTTTGATCTGGAGCGTTGGATCCGCACGCTGAACGAACGGCGCCGATTAAACTCGCGAAACAGCCGTTCGATTTTGATCTGGAGCTTTGGATCCTCGCGCTGAACGAACGGCGCCAATTAAACTCGCGAAACAGCCGTTCGATTTTGATCTGGACCGTTGGATCCGCGCGCTGAACGAACGGCGCCGATTAGACTCGCGAAACAGCCGTTCGATTTCAATCTCGCGCGTTGGATCTTGGAGGGCTTGATCTGCGCCTTTGGATCCTATCGAAGTTATAAGGTGGGATTTTCAGTCCCACACTGCATAACTAAAGTCGGCGCACCGCTTTATAAGGAATTTGTGCTGTTTAATTCTCGAGCCTCTGTGGGGCTGGCTCCCCCCTTCCTTGACCGGGATTTCATCACCTGGTCGGGTTGACTTGACCATGCACTGTTCATTGACTGTTGACCGTCGTTGTAGTTTGACCTAGCCGAGCTCCTCTCTGCGGGCTTTGGGCGAGCTTGGCTTAGCCAAGCACTGTTCATTTGACCATTGACCACCGCTGTAGTTTGACCTCGCCGTGCTCCTCTTGGCGGGCTTTGGGCGGTCTTGGCTCGCCCTTTTTGGGTCAACCAATTTTTAATTTCTAAAAAACCTGGACGAGCTAATTGCGTGACGGGTCGGCCCGCCTAGTGCTACAGTGAACTTTCCCGATACTTAAGCTGTTTTAAGGTTGATTGGAAGAATTTTTGTGCTAAAATTTTAAATATAAGTGTACCAAAATAATTTTATATTATCATAGTATTATAAGTTTTTTAAATGACTATGAAAAAAATTTTATGAAAAATAATTCTTAAATAATTTTAAAAAATAAAATACCAATGTCTATACTTTTTGTCAATAAAGCTTGGCCCAAAAATCAAAATTCAATAATTATTAATTTTATAACATTTTTAAATATTAATACTACTAGTGTACCTCATAATCTCAAAAATTAAACATCTCAATTTCAAGAAAATTAATAGAAACTCAAATATGAAAATTCTAGTACATGTCTCAAATTTCCTTGAAGTATACCATGGCTTCAAGGTCCTTAGAGACCATTATTTTAGACATGTGAAATACATGGCTTGATTTAATTAAATATTAACAATTTTACTTAAAATCAAGCCTAAATAAAATATAAACATTTATGCTTGACTCATCAAACACAAGGATGTAATACTATGCCATTGGGTGATCAAGCTCAATGAATTTGAGGTCAATTTTTACTTGTCATCTCAAAACTCTAAAGTGCAGGCTGACTTTCTAATGAATAGAAACTCTTATCAAATGGAGCCTATTTAAATTGGAAAGACTTGGCAATTCCTTATTGATGGCATCTAGTGAAGATTCTTATGGAATAAGATCCGTTCTCCTTCCAAAGTTTGTCAAACTAAAAGAAATATCAAATTGTATTCTCTATTACCAACAATTAAACTAAGTATGAAATCTTGGTTGCTGGTTTTATGTTTGCTCTAGTGCTTCAAGTCAACATCCTAAGATTTTAGTGACTCTTAGCTAGTTAATTAAGTTGAGTAAAACATTCAAAACCAAAGATTTGATATTAAAAGCCTACAAATTACTAGCTTAGTCTCTTCTCCAAAAGTTTGACCGAGTTGTTCTAGTTCAAATTGCTCAAGAGCAGAATTAAGAAGCTAATCTTCTGATCAGCCATGTAGAACATCATGAGAACTACCTCTCTAGACGTCGAGCATTAAATTGCAAAATCATCTAGTTCACCAACTTGAGAGGCTTCCATGCTAGCTAGACACCCTCAAAGCTTATCTCAAGTCATGGATTATGTCCTCTCAAAAATCCAATGCAAGGAGAGTTGAGCACCAAGCCCAAACATGTGTTTTAGCTCAAGGACAGTTATACATAGTCTTATCCGAAGCTCTTGCTTAAAAAGAGTGTGGTGGTTATGCATTTAGTCATAGTTTAGACATAAAGATTATGCATCAAGAATTATTTTGATTGATTATGCAGAGAGACATTTGCTTGTTCATAAAAAGATATAAAGGTTGTTAGATTCATGTTCCTCTTCCTCGACAATTGGCAAGTGAAATGAAAGAGATAATTATATCCTAGTTTGGGTTACGGATTTCCTTGATCCATACTCAACTACTTGACGAGGAAAGAAGTTCCTTGTTGTGGTTATCAACTATTTCTCTAAATGGATAGAGAGCCACCAAACGGTCGTCAAGGTTTGAAGCTTCTTCTGTATAAATATCTTTAGTAAGTTTAGAGTTCCTTCAACAATTGTTATTGACAACAAAACAATTTTCAACGACAAAGAACTCAAAGATTTTAAAAAAGCACACCTATTATCTTAAGTTTTAGCGACTCACCCCAAAACAAGCTAAGATGAAGTAACAGAGCCTTCTCAGTATCCTTTATCCTTGTTTAGATGATAAGAAGGGTAAGTGAGCTAATGAACTCCCTAGTATGGGCATATTAAATCACACCTCATAAAGCCATGAGGAATCATCTTTTTTGCTAGTGTATGGATTTGAAGCATTGCTTTGAGTATTGAGTTCAAAACTTTTGCAACACAGCCAACACACTAGAAGATAGTTGTCCATTAAGGAAGTTCAAGGACTAAAACTATAATTATTGGGGTAGAAATGTTTCTTAGTTCATCTTAAGCAATTGAATAGTTAGTGGAGTATGGAAAAATAGTATAACATACACATCAAAAACTGTCATTTCAAAGTTGGAGATTTGTTTCTCAAGAAGTGTGAGGTCTCTTGATATTAGGAAGGCTTTGACAAGCTTGCTCCAACTTGGAAGTGACCACATCCATTCAAAGACATTGTTAGACCAAATGCACACCATCTTCAAATGGAGGAAGATGAAAAAATTCTCTAATTATAGAGTTGAGACCACTTGAAAAAATTCTATTACTAATAAAGTTTTTTATTTTCATCTTATGCTAATTGCCAAAAGTATGGCTTGACTTGACCTAAGCTATTGATAATTTTCATATTTTGCACTATGCATTTGCATGCTTAATATTTATTAACTTAGACTAAGAAAATTCTCTAAATTCTACAATCACATATAAAACATCTTGAGAATTAAAAATCATGTTTTAAAATAGCATCTCTTAAGGTTCAATTAAATTTTATCTTAAGAAAGTTTAACTTTCGAGTCATTTTTGAAGTTTTTCATTTAAATTTTACTTGATGTCATTCAACAAATTTCAGTTCACTAAATACCTTAATATATTTGGGATCAATGTCAATACAATTATTCTTGTTTGAAGTCGATAGTATTTCATTGGCCTTAAAACCTATATCAAATGTGATTGATTGTCTTCCAGTCACTTCTAGTTCATTAATAGTCTTTACTTTATCATTGTAAGTCAATTTCACGATAATTATTCACCTATTGAGACTCACTCAAAGTTATGATTACCACGAGGCTAGTTCATATGTTACTAAGGTTATTTACCTAACCTTTTCGAGTATTGGTCACCCTTGAGATTTGAAATTCTCTTAAGAAAACATAAGTTAAATCCATGTGAGTGGACCATAACTCGCGATGCAAACTCTCTTTCCTAGATTATATTTTATATAAAAACCCAATATTGTACTATTATTAAGCCTAAACTAATTTTGGTAGCACCTCAAATGGGTCGTAATAATTGGAGACATAAATAAGTTAAGAGTTTTATAAATCAAATCTCATGCAAGTGGGATGACAATTACTTATGATGGGTTATTGAGAGAGCTAGATTTCATATGTCAATAACTTTTATGAACAAGTTTAAGAATTGTTCTTGACGTGATATGCATTAATTTGTTCATCTTTTCATGAGTATTTTGAGTCATGCTTGAGACTAATTATGCAAATATGTTTTATCATTTTAACTATTTGTTTTGACTTGCTTTGATTCATACCTTTTGAATTAAAATTTTATTTAGTTAATCATTTGCTTAAAACTTAATCAATTGATTCTCGACTTTCTAGACTTAGACCTTCATTATTGTCATGTCATGTGAAAGTCTTGGAAGGCATAATCTTTGCTTCCATCCCTTCTTACTATCATCACTGATCTATTGTGGAGGTATCAAGATATCTTAATTTTACATCATCACTTTTATGGCTTAACCTTTTGTTGTTTTATGGCATAAAATTGAATTCTTATTTTAACTTTGTTTTTAAACCTTTTCCCATAGTAACAATTAACACTGAAGGATTGAGAGTTAACCAGCTTTACTTTAGTTAAATTTAAATCTTGACTTATCTTTATCCATTTTGCACTCAGTTGCACTATTTATTTGGGAATCAGTCTATTCCTTCGTATTTTGCTCACATATATATATCTATATACCTATATACCTATGCTTGAGGACTAGGACTTCAAAACTTTTTACTAAATAAATTATAAAGATGAAAGTATAAAATGTAGTAAATAAATGAATTAATTTATTAATGAATATAAAAAATACATCGTTATATAAATGAATTAAATATTGACTTACCTTTTAGAGTCTCTTTCGACATCGTAAGCCTCGACTTCATTATTATTTTGACTGTAATGTCAAATCATCTTTAGTGGACAATGTCGTTAGCTCCCCCCTCTTATTGTTCCCATGTCTTAAATCATTGTCAAGATAACTAAGAACCCTTCTAGCAAACATATCATTTGCCACTTGCCACAGAAATGGGACCTCTTGAACTCATTAAAAATTTGCTCTAGTTACCTTCTCTTTAGGTTTTCTTTTTTGCTTGTTGGTTGCCTTTGGTCCTTCAATCAAAAGCTTGATGCATAAGACTAGCTCAATAAACATACATACTCTTCAACATAACGTTGAAACCATCCTATCGAACTACCTTGTCACTGAACGCTGTTCCTCTGAGTTGTTTTGGACAAACACCTTAAGTATGGTAGTTTACTTGTACAATAGAGGACTCCTCATGTTGTTAAACTTCAAGTTATCCAAAGATAAGTAGACTAGAAAGAAAGCATATGCCATCTAAGAGCTAGATGTTTTTTGTATGCACGTTTTGACTCCAAACATATGGATAAGCTTAATGTGAAGTTGTTTCTTGTCATTTCATTAGATTTGACCAATAATTTGGGTACAACTTCTGGGATGTAGAATGATCTAAGGTTTCTAAGATATATGATGCACATACAGTGAAGAACAATTGTACATAATCATTATGTCGTAGGGTCAAACAAGTCAATCATAAGTTGGTAGTGGATATCTCATTTAAGGATTATCAAGGCATAATCCTTTGAGTCATGGTAGTCCATACACACAAAACCAAATTTAAATACAAATTTGAGCAAAATTCATACATATATAAGTAGGTTAGGCATAACTGTTAAACATCATCACTAACTATATGGAGATCAAGCCTTATATTGAGACTAGTACTCTTACATATATAACACAATTTTTCCACCTTTTTTTGATATGACATTACCATCCTTCAATCCTTAGAAAAATGTCTAGAGGTACTTCTGATTTGGTGATTCCCAAACATTGGTATCTTAAGCTCACCAACTTCCGCATATTTCATTCTCGAACAATGTTGTACTATGGGAGATATTGCTTTGTTGATATAATATCATGACCTTTGTTTTATTATATCAAATCATTGTCTCCCTTTGGTTATCCCATATTAGTTTAAACGAGTTTTGTCCCGAATGTGTCTCGACATCTTAAGGTGATGATATTGCATATGCATCCCCAAATTTTTTCCTCTTTTTGCTTAAGATTATACATTCTCATACTCATTCATCTAGAGAAACACTATAAGCTGATCATTGTCTTGTGGTTCTATTTTTAGAGTATCATCTAGTGATTACTTCTTATCCTCTTTGATACCAAGGCATCACAAGTAAAAATATTCATCTTCTCTTTATACCTTGATTTTGACATATGCTAAGAACTAAGTTGTTTTTCAGAGACTCAACAAGTTTAAGATATTATTAAGTGGATATCTACAATAAAAGATGAGATGGCATCATTTAGGAAGAATTGAATGTTAAAGTTGTATAGTTTAACTATCTACTAGAAGGTAGAAAAGCTTTGCTAAATAATTTGGCCTACATGCTAAAAACAAGGAAGCTAATAGAAGTGTTATGAGGCATAGCTAATTGTCAAGCGACTTCAAATTGAAGAAACATTAAGTCTAATATTTATCGCCACTTGTGAAGTTTGCAACCATAAAACTAATACTGAGCATTGATATGATGGAGAGCTTACGTTACTAACAATTCAATACAAAGATTGCATTTCTCTAATATTTTTGGAGGAGGAGATTTCTAACTTAAGGCTTTCTAAAAGAGGATGATTTGTACGCTTGAATGAAGTTTGTTAACGAATGAGGAAAGTTCCCAAATTTTAGTGTGTATGGTTTCATATGTTTATATGTAAATGTTATCATGCAAAAATTGAGATGGTAAACTATTGTTACTATAATAACTTTGACAACTATTACAGCATATTGCTATTTTATGAGGACTACATGTTGATTACGAGGTTGAGCTTGCAAGAGATTCAAGAGTATTATTTATTAGCAGAATTTGAAATAAAAAATCTGAAGGCCGCATGTCAAATTCTTGGAATAAGAAGAATACTTTGGAAATACTCTTTGATTAGTAAACTTACATTTAGGAAATACTTCACAGTTTTAAAATTTTAGATGCTAGTTTCAGGGTTTACTGGAAACCTATTTCAAATTGAACAATGATCAATTGCTGAGCGCAAATGATCAGCGTTTTGCATGCATCAATTGTAGAAAGTATTATGTAAGTTATGTTTTGCACTAACCTAGGCATTGCTTATGCTGTGGGAGTAGTTAGTCGACAAATGACTAATCTAGGAAAGCAACAATCGAAAGTGATGAAATGGCTTTTACATTATCTGAGAGGAACAACAAACATGCTTTTATGATTTAGAATAAATGTCATAATTTTACAGGGGTGCATTAATGTTAACTTTAGTGGTGTATGACACACTCTACCATTGGAGATGATTGCACTATCATTTTAGAAAATCACATTGTTTAAAAACCTTCTTAAAGATCATCACTGAACCTAATTCAATGATAGGCTTGTAAGAAATCTCGCATTTCATTCGGGTATAGAATACATTGAACTCAAGTTTTTTCACATTAAAATTTTGATTGATGAAGGTGAGTTTTCAGTAAAGAAAGCCTTTTGATCAGAGAATCCATCAAGCATGATGATCAAAGTAGTTATCATCAATAAATTGAGACTTTGCTTCAGCTTGATTGGCCTATGTATAGAATTATATTAAGCATGTCACACTAAGGATATGAAAGATTAAAGAGGTTGACTTTTGAAAGACAAACATTCACACATAATGAGTCTTCAAGTGGGAGAAAGTGAAGACATGGAACCTGATTCTGAATATAAAAACTCATATACACTTATCCAAAGTCTTTAGGAGGACATGTTGCAGGCCATACGCAAGTATGTGTTATGATGGCAAGATATATAATACATAATATTGCAAAGTTATAACTTATGGTTGAGAGTAGCCATAAGGCGTACTTCTATATGCATTGGTTTCAATTGAAGACCCTTAGCTGTGATATGATATAACTACGAGAAAGTATCTAACATTAAGTCAAAAAAAAAAAAAAAAAAAACAAGGGGGCAAGTTGGTTTGGCACAATTGATATGGGTTATGGTTTCAACTTGCCAACTTGCAAGAGTTCTATTAAAGGAAAACTTAGAGAAGAAGATTGTGTGTGCTTGAAAATGTAATTGCTTTCTTCTTCCTTCTCCCTCTAAGCTACCATGAGAAATTCAATGAACATTGTCAACTGGTGTAAAAATGAAGTTGTAAGAAAAGCTTTGCAATGTCTTCCAAATTCTAGTGAGAGATCTTCCAGATCACGACCATTGTTTTTCTCTAATTTTGTGGTTTTCACTTAAATCTTTTACTTCTAGTTTTGCATATTCTTATACTCTTCTTTCTGCAGCCGTGTTTAACTTACCTAAGATCCTTTTACTTTGTGTTTGGGCGAGTAGCATTTTATTTGTGGTAATTGAGCAGGATAAGATTTCTCTTTAACCATCTTGACAACTTCATTTGCAACCAAACAATCAATGGTTGATGCTACCACACATCTTTTAATAATGTCTTCACAGCTTGCTCTCTCAAATTAAACATTTGATTCCAAAGTTCCTTATCTGTTGATCCTCTTTCTGCAGAGCTCAGCACTGGGATTTCTACTTGCCCAAAAGCACTTCACCAATCCCTTAGTCGCTGTTCCTTCAGCAGTCAGCGTTGTGTGCATGGCAGTATGTTTTCATATTTGTCTTAAATTCAATTTGCATTCGCCCCATTCCTTTTTCAAGGAAAACATTCCAAATGTTCATAAAGCTCTAAATCGACACCCGAAATCCTCATATAACCTTCTTCTTATTTCAGCTCGGGGGAAGTGCTCTTGCTGTTTTCTGGAGAAACAAACCCATCCCAGCCAACGACAAAGACGACTTCAAGGAATGAATCAATAAAAAAACCCAGTTCCTTTCCTCTAACATGAAGAGGTTGGCTCTTTAGTTGGTTGAACTGAGCCCATAAGATGCCTACGTTTGCATTTAGAATGTCTCATTGAATAAAAACATTCATGTTCTGTATACTCTTCTCTTTTTCTGATGCTCTTGTAGCAAACCTAGCAGAAAACAAGTAGCCATTTTTTAGCTTTCAATTGATTTGACAAAAAGAAAAAAAAAACAATAAAATCAATTACCAAAACATAATACAAAAGAAATGCACACACGAGCATAAGATATCTTATTTAAAGCTTCTATGGCAGGTAATGAAACGATGACCCGAGAAGATCGAATCGGTAAAGTATCTACCTTTATGAGCATTAAGTCTGCAAGTTGGTGTTTGTTAAACAAACACACTTTTTATTGCAGCCACAACTGCGGTTTCCATGATGGCAATCATTCTTGGTGGGCGTGGCCGCTTACAAGCCAAGCACCTGCAGCAGTACACCTGAAAGGTTTGAGATGATTGGTTCACTTAACCTCCATTATTTATCTCATGTGAATAATAATCTAAAGCAGACATCTGCGACAGAGGTCTGATATGTTAGGAACAAAGCACAGATCATGTGAATTGGAGGATAAGAGCATCCACCCACCACCACTCAGTTTGCCATATGCACCTGGCCTAATCATGAAAGTTGGTCCAACGCCTGTAGACTTTTTGGTTTGACATGTACTGCCACGAATCTTGAAGTTTTTGGTGACCTACGTTTCTCGGTGGGGACGGTAGACTTGCGAATTGCCCAACGTTTGATCACAAATAAACCGAATCTTGAGCAAGACGAATGAGACATGCATCCGGCCCTTTGGATGGTTTTGTCTTCGATTGAGCCACAAAAAACCAAACCGAACCCGATTTCTAGAGTAAATTTGGATGCCGTTGGGGTTTGTCCTCTAGTCGAGTTAAAAGGGGGAATCAACTTACGTGAGCGAGAGGGCGGGACCGGTGAAGTGCACGTCTGTCGCGGCCTTTGTCGCGGCTCGGGGCGTCGCTTTCCTTGGCCTTCGTCTCCCAGTTGTGGAAACCCGGACCATGCGCCCAACAGCGACGCCTGCATTTGGTTCGGTTGGGTGCGGTTTTGTCGTACGTGTCTTTCGAGTTGTTACCCCGGGAAATTGAGGAAATTAAATTTTGCAGCTTCCGTTGGGAAAAAGTCTTGTGATTGAAGCTTGATGCTTCATGATAAGATATATAATGTTGTTTATTTTTTATCATTATCTAACAAACTAGGTAAACCTTGGACCGCGAAAAAACCCCAGATAGGACCTAGATGTGGTTGTAATGAGTTAGGATTCAATTGAAGGATTCAAAAATCTTATCAAAACACATAAAACTCGTAATCCTAGCCCATTACTACAAAATGCACTTAAAAGTATAACATCTTATATGCATACACACGAATTTAGTTGGAAGAGAAGGAGAGAGAGAGAGAGAGAGAGATGATGTCTTTAGATGGACATTTGTTATCTGTAACTTTTAACGATCATCTAAATTGTTTGGAACATCATTACATCATAAGCTCTCATCTTGAAACCACTGGTCTTATATTTGTAGTTGATTTGAGGGATAAGTACTAAATGCATCAATCCTCTTACAATATTGTGTCTAATGCATCGTTGTAAGGAATCCTCTTTACACTATAGGTAATTATCTCACACTCCAAGTCGCCTTGAATATTTGGTTGCATCCATTCAACACAAAGAGCATTAGCTTAGCACGTTACAAAGGTTGTATATTCTTGTTAATTTTTATAGGTGATTCTCTAGATAGGATATGAGGTGATTTTAGCATAGCAATAATAAAAATGATAATTATGAATAGAAGTTTTGTTAACATGAGAGTAAATAAAAAATAGTAAACTAGTGATGACCTTAAGTAGTTAAGGATTTGTTGCACAACTTGCTCTGATATCAATCGAAAAGAATGTGATTCAAAGTAGAAATGACCATTTCAAGGGAAAAACGCATTCAAACACCTCTAAATATGCTTGGTCAATAAAGATCTCATCCAATCCCCTAAAGACACTTTTTATACAAAACGTAAATAAGAAAATGAGGACAAAAGAGGGTCAACACACATAAATTGAATAACCCTTGATGGTCTTGTATGTACATGGGATAGTTTATTGGAAATTGCCTTAGTTGATCTTGGATCCACACTTGGCAATTTATTGGGATTAGCCTAAGCAATGTTAGTTCTACACTAGGTGATTCACTAAGGATCACCTTCAAATGATCTCTATAGCACAATAGGCGATCTAATAGAAATTGCATTGGTAGTATAATAAACAATGCATGTCCTAAGCAATTGTTAGACTACTTTAGATAATAAAGTTTAATTTATTTTAGGTAAGATATGAATAATCTTATAACCCATGTCTTATCACTACCCAATTGCATATAACAATATAGAAAAAATACATATATAAAAAGAGATGACTCATAGATAATCATGTCATTTATAGCATTTAGTAATCATATCAAATATTTCAAATATCATTAGATCACTTGTTTTTAAAATCTTTAAAGTTAACTTTTTTATCTAAAATTTTTCAACATCATGTTTTCAAGCTTAACTCTTAGTTTTGACTCACCTCTCGATCATGTCCTAAGATTCTTTTAAATTAACCATTAGAGATGATTGACCACATTGATTATGTTAATGGTCTCCTTTTATTATCAATTGATGACTTCTAAAATTTTTTTCATACTATTTCAACAAAAATTATGTCAATATATAAAAATTGAAATTCATAATTAAAAAGGGTTTTAGTAATTATCAAAAAGTTCTAAATGTTGGAATATTAATGACATCATTTTTCATTAATGTCATCAATGCTTCAACATGAAATATACAAAACCTGACCATGATAGATGATGTTAGCTTTTAATGTATCAAAGAAAGTTCAAATCTATATCATCCACTTACAAAGAATACTTTCATATAATAATTAAGACTTCTTGATAAAAAAAAGTTGGTAAACTATTTTAAGTGTATTTAGGATGACTAAATCAAGAGATCTTAATAATGCATTCTCCAAAGTCCAAATATCCCTTTCACTCCTTGAATTGTACCTAAAATATTGAACCTTTGAACAAAGCTTTTTCATAATTTTTAAAAGAACAATTTACATTAATTACTTGTGTTTATTAGAAGAATTGGATACTTTTAGTCACTTACATTTGCCTAAATGATGTTAAATTATTACAGTTTATTTATAACACAACATTACCATTCGTTGTCTCTACTATAGTTATCACAATTGTTGTTAGATGTATATTGTCAAATAGGTTTACAAATAAACCAAATTCATGTCTAACATGATTTGATTTTCAATTTGAAAATGTAACTTGTTGAATCATGTTTTAACGATTTAATCAATTTGACATGCAACTTAATATGTCTCAATTAAAAGAACTATGTTACACATTGGCTCCTATCCAATCTATTTATAATCTTATCTTAAATATACACATTATTATTATGTGCATAGGTTAAAATTACATGTTTAAATGATCTTAAACAAAAATAAACATATTAATATATTATCTATGTCTCTATTTAGAAATTCAAAACAAGGAGAGCAACATTGTCTAAAGTAAAAGACTTAACAAGGCAAAAGTAGATTAAAATTTTATAAAAAAGAACTCTAAAGAATTACATGAAAGATGAGTTTTTCAAACTTACGATTGGTCCCATGCCATTTCTTCTAAGGCTCCCTTTCTTGAAATCAATGTTTCTTTTTTTTTTTTTTTATTAGTTTGTTTTTAAAATTTATTTTAATTAAAATATTTTTATCAAAAATTTATTTTTTACATCAAATTACTTTTATTTTTTCAAAAAAAAAAATCCCTAAACTCGTATTTAAGTCGAGATTTATAAAATTAGTTAATAACTAAATGAGTTGAGTTTGACTAATAGTGAGGTTTATTTAAATATTCAATTTTAATTTCATTATTTTTTTTTTTTTGCTTGGTATGAAACCACCTTCGCGATTGTATGATTCTGGTGGACTTTTATGCAGTTTTTTTTGTTGTTGTTTTGAATACATCCAAATCTTTAGAAATTAAAAAATTCCAACTTGTTTGAAACTGAAATTAGATTAATATGCCTTTTTGCATGTTTTTTTTTTTTTTTGCATAATTATAAAACAATGCATAAATAAAATATTTTATTTATTCTTTTTATTTAAAACTTATTTTTAGGAAAATAATAAAGGTTGCTTTATCTGATTTGGATCAGTTTCGTACAAAGCAGTCAACCCCTTTAGGTCTGACATTATTTATTTCGTCAAAATTATATTAATTTGTACTTAAATTAAAACACAAATTAAATTAAGAAACGAATCAATAGTTCTGTATTTGCAGTTATTTCCAGCAAAACAAACAGTTAATCGTCATCTATTCGGTTTCCCGGTAATCTCACCGAGTCAAGGGCCTTGTCAAACAGGCGAGCCCGAATCCCTAGGTACTCGGGCCAAGTGACGGGCCGAAACACCGGGCCTTGGTCAGAACCCAGCAGCCACCTGATTGGGCCCACCTTGACGTCCGCAGGCGGGCCGATGAAGTAAGCGGCGGAGACACGATGATCTCCCCGGTTTACCACGACTCGGTGCCTCACGCTCTTGAACCGGCCGTTGGATAGAATGTGGAAGAGGTCGCCCACGTTAACAACGAGCGCGTCGGCCCGAGGAGGCACGGCGATCCAGCGGACCGGGCCGTTTCCTTCCCCCGGACCGACGACCTGCAGCCCGCCGGCACCGTCGCTCTGATGAAGCACGGTGAGGAAGCCGGAGTCGGTGTGAGCCGCCATGCCCATTGCCTGGTCTGGTTCCGGGCAGGGCGGGTAGGAGTTGAGTTGCAGCACCGAGGGTGCCCTGGTTAGCTCCTTGACCGGGCCGACCCGACCCGCTTTCTCCTCGTCGAGGCCGAGCGAGAGGAGTATAACCTTCATCAGCCTATTCGCCAGCTTCTTCATCTCTTTGCCGTATTCCTCCATCACTTCACTGCAATCCACCGCCGAACCCGATAAGAATACCAAACACGAAACCAGAGCGTTTCAAAATTCCAGCGAGGTTACCAAAAGAGAGAGTGGTCGTCCTGCCAAAGCTTAGCGGCGACGTCGAGGGGGTCGCCTGCCAGGGTGAATCCCTCCGACCACATGAGCTTGGGGAAGAAAGAAGACAGCGGCGGGGGGCCGTATCCCGAGGTCGACCCTGACCGCCGGGCTGCGAGGAGCTTTCGGTGGTGTGGGAGAGCGAAGAGACGGCGGGCCTGGGCTTCCACGCGGCGTAGGAGATCCTCCGGCACGCCGTGGCCCGTGACGTAGAAGGCGCCCCACGAGCGGCACGCGGCGCCGACTGCCACCGCCGTGCCAGGGGCCGAGATGTCGACGACGGGGAAAGAAGAGTCCCGTGCGACGGTGACATGATGTTCGGTGGGCCAGGAGTGCGAGTCGGGGACGTTGCGAGCGGAGTAGATGTCGAAGTGTTCGTTTGGAAGAGAAGGCATTTCTTCTCGCCGGAGAAATCAACCGTTCGGGTTCGCCGAGACCGGTTCGGGATCGGCTCTGCCCCTCTATATAAGGCTTTTAATATATGGTTAGGTTGTTACGAGCCATGATTATAGTAAGTAAACGTCGTTTTCTTCCCTAACTAAAGAAGAAAATTAATAATTAGCAAACCAAGTATTTGAATTAGGGATTAACCATCTTAAAAACGAAAGTATGGGATAAGTTAATTGGACCGCTAAATGATAATTAATTGTTTTCCCACGAAGGATCCGTAAGCAACAAGCCGAAAACCTACTGATTCCTTTGCTACTCAAACCAAAACAAAGTTCACCAATCGACGTTAAGTAAACGTTGGCCAACGCTTATCAACAAATGCATCGAATTAAAAATAAATAAAAAATAATTTTAATGGCCTTAATAATACCAACTATATTGTCCCAATGCATGGCGATTATTTCACGTGGGAGAATCCCATGCAAGCAGAGAAGAGAAAGGAGACGGACTCGCCGGCGACGAAGACGACGAGGGATCGTTGATATAATAATAATACGGCATGTGCTTATGTCCTGTCACAGCTCATACTAATTTTTTTTTAATTAAACAAAATATATAAAAATCAACCAAGCAACTGCTGTTATCTTAGGAACAAAATAAGTTATGTTATATCCACAACTTTAAGTTACATCTGAATCCAGGCCTCGTGACAAAGCTAAGCAGATCGATCTACGGCTGAATGGTTACAAGTGTGTGGTCCCATTTGTCTCGATATGGATTGTGACGAGATATTATTGTATTATTATTATTGTCCCCATCCTCTTTCTCTATATTCTCAGGCATTCTTATATATATAGCGACAATAAAGAATAATAATACATTATTTAATTTTTTTTTATTTCTTGATTATTTATTTATTTATTAATCTTGCTGTCAAATTCTCCACTAGTAGCTGCCTCTGTATGTGGGAAGTTCGGGAAGAACAAGTAGGGCCTGAGTTCTAAAGGGCAAAAGGTTCGTTTGATACATGATTGAAAGCCACAAATGTATGCATACTTTATGGTGAACTGAAGTGATGCCAGTTTCACTTTAAAGGCATCTTCCTGCAACATGTATCCGAATAAAAAACAACATCACAATCAAGTATGCAAATCATGACAAGTCCATGTATGAGATTGATTCACATAAATGTGAGCTTGGAATCTTACCTTATATATATATATATATATTTATAATAATAAAGTTTTTCTAATATTTATATTGCTATTGGAGTAAAAAGGAAAAGTGCTTGATCATCAAAGGGTTAAATTGTGAGTAGTGCAAGTTGGTAACAAAAAAAAATAAAATATTTATAAAAAAGAGATTGTTATAATATTGAAATATAAGATTTTGTTTTATAACAGTTTATGATTGTGTGATGAATCATGTGAGATGATAAATAGAATTTTTTGAATATTAAGAATTAATAGGATAATATAATGGAGGATAAATTACATCACGAAAGATATAGTCTTCGTCATTAACACCCACAGCCATTGGATCATCGAGTGGAGCAACTTAATATCATCTTTTTTGTTAAAAGATCAAAGGTATTGTTCTCTTGTTCATGTCTTCAACTTTTAATGGGGTTTACATCCATGCTTCTTTATTTGGCTGACCAATTGCCATTGCCACCTTCCTTTTCTGTCATCATTGGCTTGTTCTTTAACCTGTATGCCCCTTGACTCTACTCTATTGCCCTTCATGCTTTCTAGCATTGCAATTGTCGACCTATAACTCCAAATACGACGACTTTGCTTGCATTTCATCCTAACTTCTACTTTGCATTGATGATTGTATTAGTGCAATGCAATTTATTTCCATTTAATCGTTAAACTGTTTTTTATTTCACTAGTTTGATAGATTTCTATCCTTATTCTCATAAAGATTATCATCTTTGTCATACAACAATCCCAACTTCCATTCTCAATCACAAGATAAAATATTTTTTTGAGATTTCATATTTAAATATTTTATCTCAAAACTTATACATTCACACCTTATTGTTCTACCATTAGAATTAGGAACATGCATCCTCTTCATTTGGTTCTTCAACAGATATTCTTAAATGTTGTTGTTTCGCTCTAATCTAGACCAACTTGGCCACACCACAATTATAGTTGAACATCATCCCAAGCCCTCACATAACACCTTAAATCATACATCTCTTCAAAATTATATCCAATTAATGAATCCCAACACACCTCCAAACATCTTGACAATCTTCAATATTGTCTCCTGGCAGCAATACTTACCCAACTTGGATAACTCAACTCGCAATCTTGTCTCATGGATATGATCTGATGGGTTTGATTGATGGTTTATATCCGTATTCACCTATCACAATGATGCAAGAAGGAAACCAAATATGTAATCCAAAATGCAAACTATGGACAAGACAAGACAATTTACTGCACAAAGCAAAGATAGCTTCAGTTGATAGTTCCATTACTCTTCAGTGTCATGTACACCAATAGATTTCAAACTAAAATCAATGGTTTACGTACAACCTTAGCCAAGATGGTTAAGAACAATAAACCAATAGCTGGATATCTAAGGGATTTTGAGCAGTCTTGATCTTGAATATAGAGACAGCAGCGATGCAAATTGAGTCGCCTTGCAGATCTTGAAACCTTTCCAAAACATGAAAAAGTTCAAATTGTGTCCTTAATGTTAACCGTTAGACTTCTAAATAATTAACCAGATTCGTAATGCATGGCTAACATTGTTTTTAATTTATTATATGGCTAAATGTTTGCTTTGAAAAACATATAAGCATTTGAACCATGAAATACGAGCTCAACATTTTTCCTAAGTTCATGTTTTGGGCCAGGAAGGCCTACAACTTGCTTGTGGACATTTCTATTGTTTTTTTTGGGTTGAATAATTGAGTGGACTTGTTAAATCTAGTCCACATTACACTTGGCTCATCCTATACTTTGTTTTGTTATACACTTTAAGTGTACGGTTCATTAAAATTGGATTGAAGTGTTTTCAACTAAGTGCTCAATAATACCCCTCTGGTTTAGCTCTTAAAATGTGATAAAGATGAATAAAAATTGTAGAAAAATGTAAGAAATGGACAAATTTACATTAGATTGTAATTCAAAAGATATGCATAAATGTCTAGAACTCTAAATTTAGCGAACAAATATCATCATATTAAGACTTATGGCAATTCATATTAAGACTTATGGCAATTCATATTACAGTAATGCAATAGATAAAAAAAGAATAGTTATTCCATTACTTCAAGACATTGGAAAAATGTTGGCGTTCAATTTCGATTCATATAACAAGTTTAAGTCGATGTTTTAAGACCATAATATATCATATAAACATTAAAATTACTCTTTCAATAACTAATATAAAATAATTTATCTTTATACCCTCAATCTATAAGCCTACTAAGAGCCATTTTTTATCCAATTATTTCTCTTTTAGGATATCACTTGATATTCACTCATCGCTCTCTTCGATCTTTAGTGCCAAAGGTTTATCATCTTCTGCTTAGTTCATTCTTAAAACACATCAGACTAATATAGAGTTAACTTTAATACCAAATGTGATATCTTAATTTTACTATGTTTATATATTATTCCTTTAAGTTGTCTTATCTTGATCCAGACATGTTTTACCCATAGAAGATGCCTCAACATCTTAAATCAATGACATCCTATACGAACATCAAAATCTCTTCTTTAATAACTAATGTGAGATGATTCATTCTTATATCTCTTTACCTAAAAGCTTATTAGGAGTTATTCATTATCTCCTTATTCTCCTATTAGTACATCATCCAGAGTTCACTCCCTACCCTCTTTAATCCTAAGAGTTATTCTTATTCCCTAAAATCAAATATCAAGTATGGAGGAAGCTACGATTATATAAAAAACATATTAATATAATTTTTTCTACTAATTTCAAAATTTTGTAATATGTTCAAATGATCTCTAAAAATCATGATATGCATACCAATGGATTCTCTACACTTTGCATGTCTTATATTAAGGATGATATTTAAGCAAAAAGTAATTGTAATATATCATCTCTGCAAAACCTATAGTACCTGATAAGTTACATCCACTATACAATTTTTATTGACAAATTAGAGATGCAACATAATATGAATGACACAAGAAGTAAAATGATCGAGGGTGACGTAAAGTGTATATCAATCTTAAGCATCATACTATTTGAAATAATAATGCATAATCTATATAGCTGTCACAAGGTATATAAACATGGAATACAAAGCTTGTACAATACTTTAAGCATAAAATACATTATTCTCGTATACACCAAAGACCTCTCACACTCACAAGATTTGTCAATTCTCACATTAAGATCCTAAAATATCAAACTTTCAATTCTATAAGTGTTAGTATCTTTTTTATAATATAAGTAAGAAATAAGTATGATATATCTAATAGACAAATTATTAATCATATATAGTAAAAAATATAAAATAATAATAAGATAATTGATAAATAAAAATAGAATGGTAAATAAAATAACACGTGACAATCAATAAAGAAGAGCACAATAGCAATGCATTTATACCATATGCATTTTGCTCATATATATAATAACTCAATACATCAAACTTTGCTTTCTTTTTTATTTTAATTTTATTTACTATTAGTTTCTCTTATTCAGTTTCCTTTTTTATTGCACATTTTTTTCTTTTATGGGCCCAAACTTTTATATAGTCCTATCCCAATTCTTAAGAATCTTATATCATATCTTATAATCACTAAATATCAACTTTTAACATGTCATGGTCATACCATGATATTAAAATATGAAGTATTGCTTATCATCATTGAGTTATTTACCTCTATTGCCAACATCTTGTGTAGAAAATATATAAAACTTTTGATATATCAAAGCCTTACCTCTGAGTAACCATAAATCATCACATAGTTGTCATCTATTATAGCCAACATCTTTTTGTCGACAAGGAAATGAGACCATTGACATGTTAGAGCCCTATCTCTGAGTGCTTATGAGATCATGATGTTAATTATATCTTATATGTCTTATTTATTAGATCGTTATAGAATAAGGTCATCTTTATTTTTTTCTCTCTTTTCTTTTTATTTTATTTTTTATTTTTATTATATCATTTGTTTTGGCTTATAACCATTTATATTCGAATAAATGTATATCTATATCCCATATAGATACATACATAATAAAAGTGTTATATAAAATAAGAATAAATATAGAGATATTATTCCTTGCAAATACTCACATCACCATGCATTCCATAATCATAATCAAAGAATTTAATAACTCGTATTATAGTTATTTAGTTTGTCTACTTAATAACTTAGAGAAGTTTCTTTAATAGTATTTCATTATTTTCTTATCAATTCTTCACTCTTATTAATAATAATTTAAATGTTAATTTTACGAAAAGTACCTTCCACACCTACATTGATTGGTGCGATCATTGTAGTCGAGATTAGTCGTAGCCTTCAACATTTATGAAATTTAACTCCACTTTCATATTTTTCATTTCTATACATTCTAAGCAACTCAAAATCCATTTATACACAAAGCTTCAAAGGAGTTGTTACCTTATGTTGTGATTCTCATGATAAAAGCTAATAATCCTTCCTTTTTTGCAAGCTTTCCTCTTTTTTTTATTTATTCGAGTTTCCTCAAAAGGTATCACAATTTCCCTTCCATTCTATTTTCCAACTCTTCTTATTTCCTCCTGAAGTTTCTAAATACCTTTTGTCTAAGAGCAAGAGCTTATCCTTTTATTAAATAAGATGATTAAAATTAACATATTTTATTTATTTTTTCTGAAAGTATTTGTAGAAATTATAAATCACTTTTAAAAAATACAAATCATATACCTATAAATTCTTCACAAATAGACATTCATAATGGTATGCTCAAATATATAATCTAACCACCACCAACCTAACATGTTTTATGAGACACTCACAAGTTTATAAAATTTTAAGTTTGGGATTTACAACACATATGTAATACATACTTTAAAATAACGTCGAGGGTAGGTTATTGAAATAGTTTTGCTTAACAATCCTTAATGTATTTAAAGCAAAGTATTATTAAACTAAAATATATAGTTTTATTATCATGAAACTTTTTATATAGAGTTTATGGGGTTAACACCATTTATCTGTCATGTCATGATCACTTAAATAGAAAGCATCATTGGTAGATCAAGTCAAGCCTTCGATCAAGTTGTCAGACAAATCATGCATTTATTATTTAAAATTCATTTTATTATAATAAACTGCTTGAGCTTGAATAAATCTAATATGGTAAAATTTGCATTTTCATATATGATTGGCTTAGATCATATAATACAATTAATTGATCATACCAAATGATCAAGCACTAATATTCAATCCAAATAAACCAAATCAAACTATTTAAAAAAATAGTTCAAAAATAAATTATGAATCTAAAAATAATTAAATATTATAAACATGTTTAAAATTATGGTGTCTAATTTCAAACACATGACCATCACTAAAGAAGAGCACTAGTTTTATAAGTCTAATTTAATATTTTATTTTAAATATTACAAACACACACCAGTTAGCATTGTATTAGTTATATAAATCAACTAAAGCAACATTTGGCTGAAAATTGCTTTAAAAAATATTTAAAATTGTTTTTTGTTGTTTTCATCTTGTGCCTTAGTCTGTCACCGCCTATCGTTATCGTGTTGTCGTTGTCGTCACCCGAGCCAACCCACACAGTCGCATGATTCGAATTGACTTAGGAACCTAGCTGATTTGCCTGACCTATGTTGACACGTTACAGACGATGACCTACTCGATTCACTCTGACCCATGACAACTTGCACCAACCCACTAGTCCTTGCCAATCTATGCTGCTCTACCTAACCCATTCCTCATGAAAATCAAACTGGTAGCTCCACCAGCATCGCTTGCCCAGCTATTTTGCTTCCTATTGTTTTATTGCTTATCATTACCACTACCCAAAATGTATATCCAATTTATGAACTGCTTAACATCAACTAATTTTGGTGTTTTTTTATTTTTTTTAAAATTATTAATGAACCTTTAAAGTCTCTATCAATAAGCATATTAACCATATTAAAGAACAATAATTCTAGAATAATTTTTCTATTAATGTGCTTCCACTTTTGTGAATAAATAATGTGCACCCAACTCTAGTTGGAGAGATTCTAACTTCTATTGTAAGAGACAATAATCAAATATAGGATATCCTTCACATGGAAAACCGACAACCAAACCCTTGTGAGAGATAAAGATTGAAGGAGAGAGACTTTCCACGAGGAGAGTCGACAATCAAACAAATTCTTGCTTCCACCAACACTCATATCATTGTCAAAAAGATGCACTATTTTAACAACTTTTATCTTCTAGAAAGTAACAGAGTTAATCTTTTTTTATTAAAGTACTTCACATAGAGTTTATTTTAAATTCTCTATTTTATGTGTAAAATTAGATATGATAAAAACTAATTTATAAGATTTTATGCTTAATAATTAACAGTATTGTCACTTGTTCAACTTAATAATTTATGCTACAATTCTAATAAATCAATCTTTGAATGGTTTTAAAATATCACAAATATTACCTAACTCTAATTAGTGTATACTAGTTTTATATTGTTTTTAATAATCTATTGAGCATCTAAGTATTATAGGATTTAAATTAGATTAAAGTAGAAGTCTAAATTTGCCTTACATCAACTTTTGTGTCAGAGCATATAATTTTTTATTAAATTTTTTTATGTAGTGCATGAATTCAATAGCTCCAAAATAAGTGAAAGAGTTGGATGGAATGACAACTAGGTCCTTTTCTCAAAGCAAGAGAGGATATAATAAAATTAGTAGACACTACGAACTTGATTGGGTTGAACCTTGGTATGGAAACTTACTAAGTGATAACTTCCAAATTTAGAGAAGCCCTAGAACTAAAAATAAGAAATTTTGTGCTAAACCTTTTTTATTCAACTTAGGTATTAGAGAACATAGTTTTTTTTTACTTTGAATTAATTTTGGTTTTCTACTAAAAAATCTTTTGTTTAGTGTATTCAATCTTGGTATTAGAGAACATGATTTTTTACTAAAAAATAAAAAAAGTTTTTGGACTTAATGCATCCACTAAAGAACTCCTAACTAATTTTGGATAAATTTTATCGTAGGAGATGATATAAAAATAGTGGTACAACTCCCCACCATTTTTCTTAAAAACTATCTAGTTTTGTTTAATAAGTGGTCTAACATAAGTAGGACTGATCACTCACTATTTTCCTAAAAGTACACCTTATATCAACTTTGGTGGGTTATAGTTATAATTACTTTGCTTTCACAATTTAAAAAATAAAAAAAGAAGGTATATCATATTATTTTTTTATTTGATATCCCTCTATGTGATAAATATTTGAATGACTATGAGATCTGGTAGGTCTTATCAAATAAAAAATAAAAGTTAAGAATTAATCTAAAATTAAAGATAAAATTTAAACCAAGACTCCATGTTAGAAATTTCTCAATCAATAACCCAACTTACTCAGATCATCAAATAAATTCTTTTAAACCAACAACATGAACCAAATTTTAAAAGAGAAAGGGATAATAAGAGAAGTGTCACACCCAATGATTTTAAAAAAACCCTAGGAGATGTAAGAACCATAGAAGACATGCTGATTATTCTAATTAATTCGATCAAGATATCTATTAGAGAAATTTGATCATAAAAAAAAGAAATGAACCTTTCAAATAGTCAGACCAAAATAATGATCTAGATGTATCAAGTGAGAAGGAAAGACCTGAAAGGCATCAAGAGAGAGAACTTATCCTTAATGTGAAATAAGAAATCTCAATTTTTTTTATAATAGTTTTAATCTTAAGGATTATATAGATTGACAGACTAATAAGAATGATTACTTAAACTAGTACCAAATGAGTAAGAAAAAAATATTAATTTGTTAAGATTAAATTCACTAGTACTGCTCATAGGTTCTTTAGAAATTAGAGCAATAATATACTAACAATGATGAAGAGGTATCCCAAACTTAAAAAAATCTTAAGTTTAAGTTGTACATGTTTATTTTGATAATCTATAATGTTGAATTGTTGGCTAAATAATAGAGTTTTTCAAGGTGACAGGTTGAGGAGTACATTAACAAGTCTAAGGATTATAAACTTAAGTACGATATAGATGAACCTAAACATGTAGTACTCTCTCATTTTAGGGAGGTTTAAAAGAATACATACATGATGAGCTTAACTTGAGAAATATTACTACTTTAAAGAAAGCTTATCACATAGTTAGAAATATGAAAAAAGTAGAACTTTTTATTTTAAAAGAAATAATGAGATAATCCCTTCAAAGGCATGTACCAAAATTTCTCAACCCACTCATACTCACACTTTGTCTACCTTATCTACCATAGTTCTTAAACCTCATAAACTTATATTATTATCCTCTTCTTTACACCTTTTTTCAAGCTAACCCATCAAATATGAAATTATTTATTTTAAATGTCATGAAAAGAGACGTGTAGTTATTACTTATCCAAAAAGATTCATGACTGTGAACTTAAATAGGGATAATAAACAAGAAGAGTCAAAAGAAGAATAAAATATGATACCTGATAAGAAAGCTAAGAATTAAAAAACTTATAAAACTTTATGGTTATGTGCACCCTTATAATCCTATAACTATAAGACAACTAAAAGTGCACTAATGTATTTAACATCAGCATAAAAATTAAGAAATAATCATATTAGATGATCATAGATAATAATAATTACATCAATAAAATATCCTATGATACTACTAAGAAAATATGAGCTTCTTTAGTGGAATACCCAAATTCTTACTTTGTGTCATGGATAAATAAAACCTCTATACTTATTAAACAATAATGTTATCTATCCTTTAAATTGGATAGGTATAGTGATCGATTTTATGTGATGTTTACCTATGTAAGTAGGTCATTTTATCCTTAAAAGACCATGATTTTTGATAGGGATGTAAATTTTAAGAATAAGACTAACATATATTCTTTTGTCAATAAAAGAAAAACCATCATATTAAACCCTACCCCATATTATGAGAAATCCTAATCACTTAATCTTAATAAATCTATACAAATTTTAAGCCCATAAATAAAGAAAAAAAAAACAAAAAAATTAAAATTGATCACATTACCCTAAGTTAGGAAGACCTTTGATCAAAGAGACTTAGTTTAATTTCTTATAATTAAAAACTTAGCCATCACATTGTTATACTCATCACATATTGTACAAGCTCATGGTAATAAGCCAAGATCTCTCGTTGATCTTATTTGCTCACTAATGGACTTCCAGACTTCTGTCTCTATTTTTTCATTTGCTTTTTTATCTATTTATTGTTTAAATAATATATGAAAAAATAATCTAAGTAATAAAAGATATAAGAAACTAATATATGCTTACAAAAATGATAGATAATTTATGAAAGAGACTATGTTATAATTATAGTTATATCAAAATAGTTCCCTTCTAAAATTTAAAAGAAAGTATAAGTGCGTGAAACTGGACTTTTTAAGATTATTCAAAAACCGAGAACTAATACGTACATGTTGGATTTTTTAAAAGATTATGAGATTATTGAAACCTTTATTATTAAGGATTTAGTCCTATATAGGGTACTACAGCTAATACACGATGAGCTATTTGACTATGATTTTCTCAAGTTGGGTGAACCCATTCCTATCATTATGTTAGCTTTAAAGGTAAGGATAATGTGGAGAAAATTTTAGATTATGAGACAATTCTAACCAAAGATTGTAAACTTAGAAAATTTTTAATTCATTAGAAGGGAAAAGCCTTTAATTGAGAACTCCTAACTTATGATAACCTACATATATCATTCCACACCTATTAGAGCACTACTATACCCATCACCCTGATATTATCGAGCTAACCTCTCTCTCACTTAGGGAGAATGATATAGGAGTATCTAACATTAGTACACAAACACACACAAAAATGGCATCACATTATTTCATAAGTTCATTTGTACAAAACTGGATTGAAAATTACTTCCAAAAGTTTAAAATTGAGTTTTTTATTATTTTCGTTGCCTACCTTTGTCCATAGTCGTCGTCACCAACCGAGCTGACTCGCGTGCCCTCATGACTGAATTGATCTAGAGACCTAGTTTATCTGCTCGATTCATGCTGACCCATTACCTAAGATGACTTGCTTCGACCTTGTTGACCCATGCTATTCTGCCTGACTAGCACCTACCCAAAAATTTGGATCGGTAGCTCCACCAATGTCTCTCTCATCATTTTGCTGCTCGTCGTCATCATCACTTGAAATGCATAACTAGTTTAGGAATGCTTTATGTTAATTAATTTTTGTGTTTTTTATTTTTTATATTTTTTTAAAATTATTGATTAACTTTTGAGGTTTGTATAAATAGAGATGTTCACCATATTAAAAAAATAATTTTAGAATATTTTTTTA
Organism: Vanilla planifolia; assembly: GCA_023846275.1. Lineage (NCBI taxonomy): Eukaryota > Viridiplantae > Streptophyta > Magnoliopsida > Asparagales > Orchidaceae > Vanilla > Vanilla planifolia. The sequence goes on along the minus strand of CM043875.1, from coordinate 43,427,542 downwards.
TTTATGACTTTTACTTTTGTGAACAAATAATGTATACCCAACTTTAGTTAGAGAGATTCCAACTTTCTTTATGGGAGATAAAAATCAAAGGTGAGAGACCTTCCAGAAGAAAAGCGAGTAACTAAATAAATTCTAGTTTCTACTAACACCCACATCATCGTAAAAAAAGTATACTCTTTTAGTAACTTTTATTTTTTAGGAAGCAATCTAAAGTTAGATTTACTCTTTTCTATTAAAGTACTCTACACAATTTATTTTAAATTTTTTATTTTATATGTATGAAATTTGATGTGATAAAAACTATTTTGTAAGATTTTATACTTAATACTTAATGCATTATCATCTACTTAACTTAATAATCTATGTTTCAATTTTAAAAAGCTAATCTTTATATAGTTCTATAATACTACACATATTACCTAATCTTATATAGTACGTAATATTTTTTCATATTTTCTAATAATCTATTAAGTATCTTCAGTATTATAAACTATGAATCAGATATTGGTAAAAATTTACATTTGCCTTACATCAGTTAGACTTGTGTGAATAACAATTCCATGGTTCTTCAAGATTTGTAACATATTTATTTAAACATGTTTGAAAATGTAAGAAAAATCCATGCACTCTATTTGAGCTTAAAAACTTGTGTTTGAATATAAATTAGGCTAGGTATGAGCTTTTGATTTTGTCAATGACCAAGCATGATATTATTTACATAAAATGAAAATATTTTCATAATTAATGTTATAAAAATAAATGTTACCTTAACTTAGGGTGACCTAAATACTCAAATTATGCAATTGATGAAAGACAATAGACTTCTAAATCATTAGCTAGATTTGTTATGCATGGCTAACTTGGTTTTGAATTTATTATATTGGCTAAATGTTTGCTTTCAAAAACATATGAGCTTTTGAATCGTGAGTTAAATGTCCAACATTTTTCCTATGTTTATGTTTGGGCCATGTAAGCCTATAAATTGCATGTGGACTTATCAAGTTCTTTTTGGGTTAAATTGTCGAGTTTAACTTAGATATATTAAGCCCAATCCATATTAAATTTTGCTCACCCCAATACTTAATTCTGTCATACACCTTAAGTGTATGACTCATTAAAAGTGGATTGAGATGTAGTCAACTAAATACTCGATACACCTTTGGTTTGTTCTCAAAATGTGGTAGAGATAAAAAAACAATGTAGAAAAATATAAGAAAATGATAAAATTATTTTTGTCTATGACTAAAAAGATCTACATAAATATATAGATCTTTAAATTTGGTAAAAATATTATCTTATTGGGACTCATGGTCATTGATATTAGATTTAATGCAATAGATAAAACAAAGAATGGCTATTTCATGTCTTCAAGCAATTTGAAAATGTTGGCATATAATTTCAATTCATATAAAGAGTTCAAATTAATGCAGACCTTTATCAAAGTTAAATTCATATTTAAGACCATTAATATCATTAGAATTCATGTCTATAATATTATTAGGATTAATGCCTCTCAATAAGTTAAATAAATATTTCAAACATAAATGGATTAATTTTATAATGACAAAGAATTAGGCTTATTATCCCAATTTATTTGATGGAAAGCAATGTGCTTAGATAGATGTCACGGAGGGTTGATGATTTTGTTCTCAATTTGAGAGAAATCAAGGATAGCTATCTTTTTAATTTATTTATAATATTTTACCCATCTCTAACAATCCATTTATTGGAGCTTTTTAATAATAGTCACTAACCTAAGCTCTTAAAACACCCATTATCATAGGATTTATTTAAGGTAAACCTACTCTTTTTATGCAATTAATAATGGTTCATATGTCTTTTTATCTGCCTTCCAAAAGATTTCTATTGCAAACTATCAAGATTATTTCTTATACAAATCTAATTATTGATCAAGAACATCAAATTTATATGTTGAGTAAAAACAAGCATGATCTAGTTTATATTAGTTATTTTTTAGGCCAAAGTTTGAGTAAAATCAATAAAAATGATCATAAATAATATTATAGTAAGTTTGTTCTAGTGAAGTGTTTGGTTTGATGATATTGTTATATCATATTGTTATTTAAGTATTTTGAATATTTAATTTTATGATTTTTAAAATAATATTATTAAGTTTTTGTTTCAATAAAAAACATTCAATCACTCAAATTTTGGCATCATCTAAAATTTAGGTATCTCAATTTTAAAAATAGAAAATAAATTGGTACTTAGATAATATTGGTCAAAAAAATAAAAAATATTAATAAAATGTAGATATCATTGATAAATTCAAATAAAATTTAGAATTTTTATTTAACATAATTATATCATATAATGTTATGAATAAATTTTGAGAGTTTACTTAATGGCATTCAAATCATGATGAAAAGTTAGAATCTAATCATTTGAAAAATTAAATTTAAATGTCACTTGAATTAAGCAATATTTAGATTTTAGCCATTTTGCTATTTAAATTATGAATAATATTTTATTTAAATAATAAAAACATATTGATAATGTGTAGATGCTACTTTCAATCGACTAACTTAATCAAATGCCCTTAATAAAGATCTTGACTTGCAATTCTTTTGATAGTTCAAAACTATTATCGAAATTCAATCGATAAGTTCTAAATAATTTAAATTTCATGTGATATGTTATTATCAAATTTATTTTTTTATAAAATTAATTTTTAAAACACAATTGATGATGAATATAAAAAATAATATTAGAAAAAAATATTCTTCAAAATAAATGTTTTTTGAATTTTGTATTATTATCCATAAAGCAAATAAAAATGAATATAAAATATTAAATTAATTCTTTTTTAATTTCCTTCGATTAAAATTTTTAATTTCCACCCATTTTGTGTGCCAAGCCCAAACAATGTTCATGGGAAATGCTTCAGCGCCTATCGGTGATACGTCCATCCCTTGCAAACCCTCGTCTGCTAGGTTCATCTAGCTCGATAGCAGAACGATTGCTGTTCAATCTGCTTCGCCGATCATCGGCCCAGTTTGCTTCGCTGCAGCAGCACTCTACGCCTGCCTGACCAACCTATCTCTTAGAGGACCCATTATTTAGATCTGAAGTCGTCGTTGCCCTGTGCAATTTACCTGTAAGTGCCTTTAAGGTTTCAGTGTGAGGTGGAGATATTTGTATCGCATTTGCAAGGATGCTGCTAGACAACCAGTTAGCTTGTTCAATGTTGCCCTGTTCATGTGATTGGTTTTTCTCATCATTTCCTTCCTAAGGGATTGTGTTTGAGGAGGAGTGGGAACGTGTTTATGCCACGCAGTCTTTTTTTTTTTTTTTTTTGAAGAAGTTTGTTTGTATGATATAATTAGGATCGAGATTTTGTGCAGTCAAAGCTTGGGCAGCCATGGGCTAGGCTAAACGATGATCCGTGGGTAGAGAATTTTGTTACCAATTGTGGACCACTCTTCTTTATTGTAGCTATTCTTTTCCAACATCAACTTGCCCAACGAAAAAAATGTATGTAGGCGTGGGGTGTGTATAATGTAAAATTGGGAAATTTATTTCAGCCATGATGCCTTAGCATAATCTGCATTATGTTAATTTATACATGTCAAGTGCCATGGGTAGTTTAGATATCTTCCTGCAATTATGAGGCTTAAATTAGTTTGTTTGTTAACCGAAACTGACTTTAGGAACTGTGTGGTTAAGCACATGACTAAATAGCCTGCTATCATTTGCTATGCCCTCCCTACACTAGCATGCACAAAGTTGAAACACATGATAAAGTTGCAAACAATCATTATTTCTTCTTTCGAAAAAACAATCGTCACGTTCTAAGTTATGAACCATCAATTGTCAACAAAGTTGGCTTACTTATAATTCGTTATTCTTGTCCATGTGTCTTCCATCAGTGGTGCCTATACATTCTTGTACATTGTGGATGTGCATTGACAACACTGTAATCATAAAACTAGGTTAAATCAAGCAGCATACTTAGACATATATCTTTCCTGCTATTTGCAGCAGGATATGTTTAAATGTTGGGTCCTCTAGTATGATAACTTGCACCACCCAACTACTTAATACCCTTAGGCATGGATTATTTTTTTTTGGATAAATGTTGATAGAGTGTTGGAATTTCTTTGCTACCTCCTGCGTGCATCTACCATTTGCAAACATAAATACATTGAGTGCAAGGCAGTCATTGACTTCATTTGTTGAACCATTCAAATTGATGCTAGTTTTAAGTAGTTGAGACATGACAACAAAAGCGTCAATGCGCATTTTGAATATGTATATCATAGAACTACATGTCACTTAGAATCACTAAATTTACGAATTTTGTTTTTAGTCAAGGAAGATCTAATTACTACTTTATTGGGCATAGACATTTTGTTAGGCTTTACATATTGCTTGATGATCTTTTAATACATGCTCACACTAAGCCAAACATTGGCTCCCCACTTTTTGGTAATGCCCCACATTGTATCAGGTTACTTGACTTTGGTGGTTGAACTATGTGAATTGCATGACATTTGTTTGGAAATGTTAACTTAGCATTGGACAATATAAATATAAAGAAACTAATGATTTGTCTTCTCTTTTGGGATGTCATTCATAGAGTTGGTAATGGTAACTCTGAGGGGGAGAACGATCATGTGTTAAGGGTTGATTATTGGTAGATTCCAATGAAGATATTGGGAAGATTGATTTGGTGGAGGTATCAATACCTTTTAAGTTGGAAGGGTTTGATAAAGATTTTTTTTAGGAAATAAGGTTGGATGCTTTGGTTTGTATTTGCAAACTAATCTGGGAGAGGCAAAGAAAACTTCTTGTAATTCTTTTGGTTGGGACATCTCTACCTATAGTATATTATTTTATGAGTAAATTTATAAAGGCTCCTTAGGGTCTATATCACTTTGATTTCATTGGATGTGCACATGTGCCACTCTTTATTGGTTTTGATATGCACCCACATAGCATTCAATGTGCCTTAGACTTGACTTTGGAACACAAATGACACTTTTATTGAGTATTTATACAACTGCATCCTTAGGTCATAGTTGTATGACTTTTGACTTCCAAGTGATGAATTTTTCAGGTTGTCCAGATGTTCTACTATGTTGTCAAGTATCTTGATTTTCCTTAATGCCATCAAGTTGTCAATCTTTTTTCCCTTGACATGGCTTGCCATGGAATCCTTTAATCATTATATCTCAATGCTGATTTCCCTTTTTGATAGCTAGTATCGTTTCTCTTTGCTAAGGTTATATTCATACTCATGTATGATTTGCAGGATTTAATTTGTAAGTTATTTTGACATACAAAGTCTCAAATCAATCTCCTAAATGACAAACAAGAATGTTCATAACTAACGTGACAAGATAGTAATTGTTCACAATCTAACATAAAAGGAAATTAAAGCTCACAACCAACAATTAAAATCTTGCAAAGAAAATATTAGTTTTCTTTGTGTAGTAATGAAAGAATCACATGCTAGAAAAAAACATTGAACAATTGATGTTATAAGGTAGTAACAACATGGGTACCCAATCTTTCACCGTTCTGTTCCCCTCTTCTTGATATTTCATGTGCATGCATTGTCCAAGTGACAATCTGTTCTTATTCTTCATCTATAGCAACATTTTGTTGATCAACATCCACAATTCCTAATTTTTATGACTACAAATGTACTTTGTTGCAAACATTTATAATTCAATATTATTGGATACATATTCTTCTATCTCTTTTAGTGTATAGACTATTGGACCATATGAGTTCAAATGAAATATTTGATTTTGATGATGACAAAATTTTAAGTTTAAAGGATTAAAATAACAATTAAAATTTTTTTTATATTATGCCTAACATTAATATAAAAAATATTTTAGCAATAAAAGCATTTCATGTTAATTACTAACATATTATACGTTACTCTTTTTTCATTAATTTTGAGGTAGATATATAGTAAGTTGTAATTAATGTATCGTATGTTAACTTTATCTCTAATCAATTTCTATGGGTCATATAAACAGTTGTGATGATTAGGGGTTCTATTACTTAACCATGTACTTTATGAGAGCGAAAGTGTATTATGTCATCAAAGCAATTCTCAACGAGTGTTCAATAGTTTGAGCTGATTTCTCATAGAATTAAATTCTACCTTATGTAGACCTCATGAGCACACCATTCTCTTGAAATTGAACTCCATACTCTCTTGCATTTGTCGCTTCACCCATTTATCACTGTATATTAAAGGATTAAAGGAATTTTCCTGAGCAATCTATTTGAATAGAGGTAATATTCTTAGCATTAGATCTTTACATCATTATTAAAGATAGTCACCATCTTTGGTTAGGTTGGACTATACTTTGCAGCAGCTCTTCAATTAAGGCAGATTGTTAATAGGGATTAGAAGAAACAAGAAACTTTGGCTAGACAAGTGCAACTTGTTTTTTTAAAAAAAAATATACAAATTATTATGAACATGAACATAAAGCAACAATCCAAGCGAGCTAGAACCCCAACAAATTATGAATTTGACAAGTCTAGGTTTAAGATGAAAGGGGATTTTGTGACATACTGGCTTATGAAGGATTGTGCAATAATATCATAGAGCTGATGGATTTGGATTTGACAATATTTCCCAATCCGATGTTTGGGATGTTTGAAGGATTGGATTGGTGATACTTCTAGAAGTGGAACATGCTTTCAACATCAAGGCACATGTTCATTGCTTCACCTGATTCTAATATGTTAGCAAGGTTAGATGCAATTGTATTTTGTATCACAGAAAATCATATACAAATTTAGGCTCTTAGACTTGAAGTTTTGGGGAATCATACACAAATGCATGCTTAACTCTATTAAATCTTTGAAACAATTTAATGCCTCACCTCAAACTTTGGAGGAGCCTCATAGATCACCTCCAGAGGATATGTAGTGCTTGTGTTAGGAATCCTGTTGATCTTTTTAGTGAAAATCTTGTAATATTTGATCATCAATAATGTACTAATTAACTTATCAATGTAAATTTTTTTTTTCTCCCTTGTTAATTGAGTATGCTTATAATGATATTGTGAATGTACATGTTATTATTGAACCTTTTAACTTAAGCAAATTCACATGGTATGGAGAGTACTTATTAAGAATGTAAACACAATCTTAATTGAAGAATATATTAAAGATGAAAAAATAATTAGAAAAGTTTCTTTAAAACACAATTTAATGATGTATCTTGGAGGGCTAAAATTATTATGTGAAATCATAAGTGATGATCCCAAAAAGTGTACCAACAAGAGTAAAATTATTCTAAGAAATTGTAAATAATGATAATGAAAAGTTTTTATTTTGGACAATGTTAGATATTGGATAATTATGGGGGAATGATAGTTACAAATGTTAGATTGAAAATTATCATCAATAAATTCTTTTTTAAAACCTATCAAGTGGTATTTTCTGATAAGTGGTTTTTAATGAAACATCTAAAGGGAGTATGTAAATTTCCTTTTCCTTAGTGTTGCAATCACCATCTTATGGTGTCCTTCCATAGTTAACATTTGGTATGAATTGCTTGGCTTTGATTTATTAAATGGAAATCGATATTAGGTTATTAGCATAATGAGCTTAATTTGAGAAAAGTTCTTCATATGAATATTAGTTATCCCATGAGTTCCACATGACTTTTTCATATTAGGGGAGAAGTAACAACTATGAGAAATTTTTTATATTCCCCAATTTAATAATGATAAAGGAGAAGTAATTCAATGTGGATAAAATAAAAATGATGAAGAAATAGTTCAAAGTTTTTTGTTATGTCAAAGATAATAGTTTAAAATTAGCATGCATAAAATGCTTTTATTGCTAAAATATTTTTGTGCTAAATGACATACATGTTTTCGTTTGATTATATATATTATGACTTTTGATTATTCACATATTGTGAGAGCTTTGTTAAATTATTATTTTAAACTCACGTACTTAAAAGTTTGTTATCATCGAAATATGAGAGTTTATTGAATCTCACGTGCCCAAAAGCAATATTTGATTTTGATGATGACATACTCTTTTAATGTTTTTTGTGATAATTTAATATATCTACTTAGCATGTTTTATAACATACTGAAATGATAGATGGACTTAGGGATTATCTACTATGGAGTGGCTTAAGAAGTGCTAAACATGTCTTATCTTCACAAAGCTTTAAGGACATGAATTACGGAGTAACTTCATTGGGGCACATGAGTCCAAGACTTCTGGGAAGGACTTTATAATTCTTTAAGGACTTATGATAAAGATTAATGTGATGTTTATTTTAATTATCAAGAGTTTATGCACATTTGTATTTATGCACATCATACACAGCATTTAATCTTATGATAAATTGCATATAACCTAACTAGACATTCAATTGATATCATTTATACAAGTCATAAGAAGCATGTGAAACTCATTGACTACACTTTTAATCCATTACTTGATATTGTGATCTAATTAACATTGAGAAGTAAGAAAAAAATGGTTTGATTACAATTTAATAAATAAATTTTAGGTTTAAATTAACTTAAACCATAGCATTCACAAATTTTATCTTTACTCATTAAAATGCATCAAAATCATTATAAAAATTAATTAATATGTATTGTATGTGATATATACTTTGCAAGATACGTATCCTAGTTGGTAGCTTGAGAAAAATGTTTATAACATGCCACACCGCACTACGCCGCACACTTGCAGTATTAAGTGCTGCATTGCGCTACGTGACCTGTGTCCACATATGTGCCTGATAAGTCGACCTACACTGCCATGCCACACATGCTGCATTTAATGGTTAGTTTGACCAAAATTTAGAATTTTGAAATAATTGTTTAAGGTGTTTTGGGAGACTTTTTAGGATCTTTTGTTTATAAATAAATTTTCAAATATTAAGAATTGGTTGTTGATAATACAAATATCATTTTTATATCATTTGAGGGTCTCTATGCATTGCATTTTACATCTAGAGAGGTTTTTTTATGATCTATAAAGAAAAATCATTTTGAGGACATCCAAGTGCATGTAGGAGGGAGTTATCAAAGAATTCAACACCACCATCAATGTGTTTCTACATTTTCTACATCATCTACAAACTTTCATCTCACTAGTTCTTAGTTATATTTAATAGCACTCATACTTAATCTTTTAATGAGCCAGACTTGTTTATTTATCCAATGGTAATTGGATTGTATTTTGTATTGTTTGTAGGCTTGTGTGACTTGTTAATAGACTATGTTGTTTGTAGGCTTGTGTGACTTGTTAATTGACTAAGCTTCAAGCTATTTAGTATTGAGTGTTTAGTCTAGCTTCGAGTTGTTTAGTATGCAGTGGTTCATCTTCAAGATGTTTAATGTGGAAAGTGGCCCAATTTCAGGCTTTTTAACATATAATGTTGGTTGCCTTTTATCTCCAAAAAAGGTTCTTTTTTAATAGATTTCTCCAATTGGTTGCGACAAAAGAGTGAAGCAAGAACTGACGCCCAATACCATGTGGAGTAGGGATGGACGTAGGCTCAAGAGTAGAGCCAAACAACCTAAAAATCGTTGTATTTTTTACCTCTTTTACTTGCATTTTTACTCCTGCTTTAATTTAGCTTTATATATTTGTGACACTTGCAAAATTGATTTTACTCTGTATTTTTGAAAAGAAAAATTTGTACAACCAATTCACTCCCTTTTTGGTGTGCCTTGTAAACCCGATATAGACAATCGTTGAGAATTGAGCTTTGCATTTTAAACACTTTGAAGCAGTGTTTAATTTTGTTTACATAGCTTGTGCTAAGCATTTCATTTCCCTTGAAGGACTCTTAACAATCTTTCTTGAGGTACTAGGCTAATGTGATGCAACATAGGTGGGAGTTGCATTTGCCAAGTCATCAATGCATTGGTGTTTCACTTGCCTAATAGATGAACCATATTTGAATAATAATATCATTAAGGCAATGACTTGTTTAACCTTTGGTGACAACTGGTGTGAATATAGATGGAAGCTTATGCATTTTAAGCACTTTGAAGCAATGTTTAATTTTGTTTTCATAGCTTGTGCTAAGCATTTCATTTCCTTTGAAGGACTATTAACAATCTTTCTTGAGGTACCAGGCTAATGTGATGCAACATAGGTGGGAGTTGCATTTGCCAAGTCGTGAATGCATTGGTGTTTCACTTGCCTCATAGATGAACCATATTCGAATAATAACATCATTAAGGCAATGACTTGTTTAACCTTTGGTGACAACTGGTGTGAATATAGATGGAAGCATATGCTAAAGGTTTTTAATGACTCAACTTGCCCTAGATTTTGTTAGTCAAAGTTTAGTTGTAAATAATGTTGATGACATTGTAGTTAGAACATAGACACAAAAGGAAATTACACAAACTTATTGACAAGCGATCCTTACGTACTTGATACTCATCCACAATTCAATGAACTTAATTGCTTGTTTCTTTTGTTGTTCCCATCCCTTCCTAATCGGGGAACTTTTTGGTGCTTTTCACATTTCCAAATTATTTTTAGTTGGTCCCATTTATTCTTACAAAAGGTTTTCTTATAGTCTTTCTTGATGGATGTCTTGAAGTTCATGATATTACATAGTACCTTCCAATTGAAATGTTTAGTAAGTCTTTTTCCCGCCAATTTATTTAAACGTGATTAAAAAAATGGATTTGGCGAACAATCTCAACTCATGCTATATGAAAGAAGCCCAAGCATTTTATATTGACTTGCTCGAGCAAACGTCGACAAAAAATATTATCAAGCAATTAGATAAAGGGGCTTCTAGGTGGTTTTATTTGTCAATTGACATTTTTTTCATCCTAAAGCTGAGAACAAAAAGATGTGTGAATTTTGTTTGATTTGTGCAATTGCTTGTTTGCTGTCTTCAAGTATGCTAGCTAGAGTTGCATTGCTGTTAGCCTGTGAGCCATTGTCCTTGTTCATATAGTTTACAAAGGATTTGCAGTCAAAATCCTTGTTGCTTTTGAATGAAGATAAGGGATGGTGAATAAAAAATAGCAATTGCTAGCAAGGACAAAGTTGAAATTCAACATATTTGAAGGTTGCATTGCATTGGTCAAAGTGTTGTCATTGCTGCAGAAGGAACAATGTAAATGGTGTTTGTGAATCCCTTCGCCAAAGGAGCTCTATGTGTTTAAAAGGTCATAAAATCTCAAAGCAATTTGTGAATGTGTTCTTCGAACAAGGCCAAGTCTATCTTTTAAAAGTGCTTGTTCCCTTTCTTTGTGCGGTGATCTCCTTGGCAATTTACCCTTTAAACATCGGATTCAATCTATATATATTGATTGTAAGTGTAGTTTTCTTTGTTTCAGCAACATTTCTTGCCTGCCTGACCAAGCCACTGCTTTGTGGATTAGGTCTTTTGATTGAGTTGCACGCAATGTTTGTTGGTGCAAATTTCCTAAAAGTTTCTTCAAGAAGGTACTGAGGAAAACAAACTATCTCAACCAAGTAACTTTTAAAATGCTGTTTGCTTTCCCTCTTCATGTGAAGTTAGATTTTTTTTTTCATGTATTTTCTTTTTGTTAAGACTTTTTGGTACTTTCTCATAATCTCCTTTTCTTTTTCACAATTATATCGAGGTGTGCAGTTTTTTTGGTACATTTTTAAAGCATACAATTAGGATTTTGCTTTTGTTTAATGATTGTTTCAAACATTTATGAGCTAGGCAGTAGAGGTGGTATAAATATTTTGACTACTCAATTTAGATCTGTTCATTTTCATTTGTGCTAGGCTTTCCGACCCCCAACTTACCCAAGGATATGATGTAATATTAGTTTAGACAACTTTTTTTTTATTTTTATGGTGGATAGGTTGATACATTAGTTGATTAACGTTTCTTCCCATATAATACCATTTACAAGCATCACACTTGCCACAACTTCAACAAAAAAAAGTGGCCTGGTCAAAAGAAGTTTCCAAGCATCAAGGAAACCTGTCTAATATTGAGAATTAAGCAAATTAAAATAGACATAGATGATGCCATTGACTTCTTTCAATCTTGTTGGATCGCAATTTGTAATAATTTCTTATCTATTTGTTGGTATCTAATGTTATTTTTCCATTGATGTTGGAGCTTGAATTGTTCTTTTTTATTTTTTTTTATCTAGTTTAAGTATTGATGCAAATAATATATTTTACCAAAGGTCCCTAATAAGGTTATTAAGCTAGTTTGAAGATTGAAGTTTGCCTAAATATTAGATTGATTTTTGGTCCAAATTGGGCTCAGATTGATGTTTTACTATTCTTTGAGCTTTTCTTGGTTCAAATCGACATATCAAGTCATGAGCCTATGTGTATAGATAATATCAAACTAGCTCAAAATCGGATTAAAATACATATTTTTTGTTTTTTTTGTATTTATTACAGGAAACATATCAAAGCATATAAATAAATTAATTCATGAAATAATAAATGCATATCTTTATAAAATCTAGTGAAATTTTTTATTACAAGGTTGAAAAATACTTAAAAGTCAGATTGAGTTTGATTGGATAAATAATGAGCTAAATTTAGCTCAAATCCAACTCCCATCTTGGATCAAATTGAAATGCTTTGACTCAATCTTGTGATGGTTTTAGATGGACTCAATATTACATCTTTAATAGATTTTGTTTTTAGGGAGGTACAACTAGCTTGGGTGATGCACTAAACCCTTGGAATCATATTATATAGTGCATAACATACCATGCATTGTCAAAACTATCTTAAATTGACTTGACATAAGATGCATCATATCTGGTGAACAAAGGTTTTCTTATTTTTACGCATCTAAATCTGATGTTAACCTAATTATCAAAGCTAATTTCAAGCTCCTTGTTATTTTTTGGTGCCTTTAGAATGTCTTTTAGATTAGTTGAACTTGCAAGTATGTCTAGCTATGTTGTTGGTTCTTGAATAACTTCTATGAAATAAAAATTCTTATTATTTTCTCCTCTTTTAGCAGGAAGCATTGAATGACATTGGTCTTGAGTTGAAGGGTGTGAAGCATTATATGTACCTTGTTATCGCTTTCATCTTCTTCATGTGAATATTTGATACCCATGTTTGTCCTAATATAGTAGCATGTTTTCAATATCTAAAACTCGCATTTTTAATTTTTATACCCTACTAATCCTATTATTTGTTATCTATTCCTTTGTTATGGTTTTGCTCTTAAATTTCAAGTGTATTTTTTCTACTAAGTTCTCTTGAAAAACTAGACATTATTTTTACCTTTTTGTTAATTTGAATGAGATTTAGATTTGCCTTAGGGGCATTCAATTCCTTCACTTTTGAGAGTCTTGATCTATATGTGATAATGACTTACGAGTTTGAAAAGAAGGTTTTGGAAAGTAATTTTGAAATATAAGAGTTTTGTGTGAAAGAATTGAAATTTTATGAGAATTGTTTGTTAGAAATAGTATTTTGAGTGGAGAATGTTTTGAAATAGAGTTTGATAATTAGTTTGCAAACTGAGACTTGACTTTTTGAAATTAAAAGTTTTTGAAAACCACTCCAATCTTTTAGAAGTTTTTTGTTTGGTATAATGACTTAGATTTGTTGGCATTTTCTTGAAGATCCCCTCATGTTGAGGTTATTGCATTAAACGTTATATCAATAATTATGACTGACCAGCCAACCGCAACATCGATAGAGATTGACAATCATTTAGTGAGGTGGTGAGGGCTTGGAAAGTGTCATTGGATTGTCAATCATGGCAATGGTAAACAACTACAATAGGAGGTAGTGGGTGGTTGTAAGGGGAGATAACGAAATGTCATAATTTGATAACCTTTGAAAATTGATAATTTCATGAGCATCTTTAGACTTTTGAAAATGTGTAGAAATTAGACATTAATGAAACAAATGTATGACTTTTTTGTTAGGCTTTTACACATACATAACATGTCTGAGAATTTAACACTATCTTAATTTCTTAATTACTTGTTAAATTTTGATTTAACTATGCAATTTTTTTGGCTAAATGAAGCCAGCTTTAATTTCATTTGTTCAACTTATGAATTTTTCTATGGTAGTTTTTGTATGTTCAAACTCAAAAACAACTACCACATGCTTTAATTTCATTAAATGTGTTTAACTTGAATCTTTTGATGCCATTATGCTCCATTCACTTGCACCTTATTGCTAATATCTAACGTATAATCAAGCTGTTTCTCATAGTCTATTGATACTTCTCTTATTGTCTTCCTCTCCCATGTCATTACACTGCAAGAAAGGTTTATCTTTTTCGAAGAGGCTACTCCAAATCTAAATTTGTTGGTGTGACTAATGTTGAAGACAATAAAGTGCCGTAAAGGTCCTATGATTCTTATTGTAAAACACGTGATTTAACAACCACAAATGTCTATGAAGATGACGGTCAAAAAATAATTTGAATTTCTAGGATCAAGGTTCTCCATCTTTTTTGTTGCTAGACCCAAGTATAACAGCAACTTAATTGAGTAGTGACCACCACTAGTTTAGAGAAGCGGATGCATTGGAGTAGGGAGAATTTTTTTTGAGGAAGAAGAGCATAGGTTTGATTTTTTTTTTTAATTTTTTAAGAATTTATCTCCTTTTAGTTACACCCTTTATCTCCTCCTTTAGCTTTCATCATATTTTGCTTAACCTGATTTTCCCATTTCGAAGGTATAAGTAGGCTGGGGAAGTGCATAGTGTTGATTATAAGTTGTTTAATAGTAATAGCTAGATTTGGAAGAGTAGTCAATGAAAAAAAATGCTCTTTGTGGTGATTTGAGGGCATCGTTTAGAGGAATTTCAAAAGAGAGGAAGAGGGGGAGGAAGGGATTTACGAGAAACAATTGAATTGACCATTTTGCAAGCATTTTGAAATCAAATTCAATGTTTGAACTTCTATTTTCTCTTCTTAAATGAAGCTAACATCCATTCAAATTCAAACTAATACTTATCTTGGATTACAATTCAAATTTATTCCACAAGTGGAGCTTAGGAGAAAATAGGTATGACGAGAGATCCTTCAATGTTGTCATTTAGCTGGTCAATTACAGTCAGTTTCGTCTTGATCAAATTGTGTATTTTTCATAATCTTAGTTTTGATCATTTGAGCTCTAAATTATTATTGATAGTTCTTTAAGCACATGTTGATTATTTCTTTCATCTTAATAGAGTCTAGATTGTTGATGTGGTTGATCAAAGGGATTGAATGATTGTGATCAAATCATTTGATCTTTTGATCCTTCATAATTTTATGTTTGAATAAATGTTCATGATACAAAAGGCTAGGTTAATTGGTGATGAAGTTTATATTTGAGTTAGGCTTTTATACTCTATTTAGCACAAGATTGAGACCATAGAAGGCCTATACTCCATTTCATCTTTGTATAGTATTTCCTTTGCTTCAATTCTGTTTCTAATGGGGTAGGAGAGAAAGTAATGGTGAAGTGTAGTTTAAGGAAGGGTTATATTAATTTGAGAAAATGATAAGTTCAACTATTGGAGCAGTTTGTATTTGCTTCCTATATAATTCTTGATTTTCTTCATTACGGGAGCCTAATTCTTTTGTTGATTTGTTGTATTAGATATTTTTTTTGGTGTCACTATTGTAGACTATATCCTTTATTTTAGTTATCTTTGCTTAGAGAAATATTTCAATCTATTGAAGGTTTAGGTGTTAGCTAGATATATTTGTTTGTGGTGAACAGTAAATAGATAGAGATTTAATTATAATGTAAAAATGATCACATTATTTTTAAATATTATGGTGCTAATTTCAAGGTTGAAATTGGTGAAGTTTTCTAAAGCACTTCAAAATACTTATAGACATAATAAATTAGATCCTCTCAAATTGTGTAAGCTTTAGATGAGGACTCTTTATTTGGGGTTTAATCATATCCAATAGATGCAAGCATCTATTATTGAATGCTATTTTTTAATTAGAATATATCTCTAATCAAAGGTTACATGATAAATGTGTGCTAAGTGTAAGGCTAAATTAATAATTTGAATGCAAGTAAAGGTATCGTGATTTCATTATCTCAGGAATATTCAACTTTGATTATTAGCATTTGGCTATGATATAAATATTAGTGTTGAGGGCTATAACTATTCTTTTCCAAAAAAGAACAATTTGTAAGCAGTTTGATTGGATTATTTGTGGGATTGGCAGTGCCTTGACATGATCTTGAAGCAAATTTTTAAAAGAGTTGTGTTGGATTTGGGTTTTTGATGATTTCTTATTTCATTGCTCAATGTGGTCCTTGATCCATATCTGAATTTTAACTTTATGTGTGCTATGCATTAAATAGTTTCTTGGAGCAAGCATTGATGACCTCTGGATTGGCAAAGAGCTTTAATTAATGTTGGGTGGGTGCATGAGGCTTCAGCCATACTTAAATTTGATTTAACATGTCTTGGCATGGTGCTTAGAGCATTAGCTCATTTAAGACCTTATGCTTTAATATGAGATTAGGTTGTTATGAAGGCTTTTTCGTGTAATTCATGTCAAGCATAGATTGAGACACAATTGTATGCCACTATTTGTCTTTGGGAATGGTTCTTATTGGCATATATTTGACAATTAGAGAAGAGAGGGTTCTTAATCAAGTCTTTGAAGTTTTTGAAATTATTTAAATTTCTTTGGTATGTTCCATAATTTGAGTGATTTCATAATTTGTTTTATGACAGTGACCTTGACCTACAATGAGAAGGAAATCTTTGTTGCCTTATCCCCTACTTTATGGGTATGTTTTTTTGGTCGTTGCATTAGAGGGTATTTTTAGGAGTTTGTGTCCCAAAATGCTTTAGTATTTGGAAACTTATTGGGACAATTACAAAATTTAGAGAGTTAACATTGATGTTCTTGGAGTTTAAGAGGTAGTGGTGCATTTTAGTGATTTGAAAATGAACTAGGGTATCCTTTGTGTTTAGGAGCCAATAAAGGTATTTTGGTCATTTGGAGCATATTTGTGTGTCTTTTTTTCTTCCAAGACTTGAGCTTCTAGCACCATGTTGACTAACATCAGTATCCACACTACCAGAGATATGACTACTTGATGTGTGAGAATTGAGAACACAAGATTAATCTTTAAGCCAAAAGTTCAGCCCATGAACTACTCTAAGGATGATGATCTGGCTATGTAACTCCAGCAAGCACTCTAAGATCAAATTTCAAATCCTTATTAGGGACCCATGCTATCTTAGGGTAAAGTCATCTACATCTTCTAATTGCTAAAATTGTAGAAATCTAAAGCAGGACCCCACTAGGAACCCACTAAATTATTGGTTTAGTTTTAATCCTGTTAATTATTGAGGGTTGAAAATATTTATCAACTCCTTCCACAATTGTTACCATTTTGCTACAAGAGCATGCTGTCATCTACTTTTGAATGCCGATTAGTTTGATTTATTGGAACTTCCTCTTCTTTTCTACCTGGTCAGTTGATAAAATTTGGCCCATCGAAATTAGTCACCCATTTTCATTTTTATTTTCTTTAATACTAGTTCCTTCAACATGGACGTTCTCTCCACTTCCACTTCCCTATGGTGGTGAATGCTGTGGGATTTGATTGTGGAATGCAGAGTTGTAGGTTGTCCTGAGTCTTTAGAGCTTGAGTATGAGAAGGAAAGAACATTTCAATTGATGTATGAGGGTTTTATTAAATAATGAAATAACAAGCAATGTTAAATCGAGATTTGAGGCCCGCACAAATAATGGAGGTAGAATAAATTTATTTGTTATGGATAGAACATTTTCAAGTGATCTCTATTTATTAGCTCTTTGGCATCCCTAGTTTGCAGAGCATAGGATATGGTTCTAATGACTGTTTTGATGATATAAGGTCTTTCCTAGTTAGGAAATAGCTTGACGATATCTCTAATCTCGAAGGGTCACCATCAAATATGTTATATAATATTTTTCATGTTTTTTTTTTCAGTTTGATTGTTTGTGATGAACCATCAATTTCTTTTATTCCAATTAATTAATTGACGTGACCATTATCCTCTGGAAGAATTGTTGCATCTCTCGTCGCATGTACTTAATGGATGCTTAATTTAGATAAAGCGGACAGGTTTGGATCCATGGACCAATGAATTCAACATTTCCCTCATTGCTGATTGTGTAGCATGGTAGGCCAACAATGCACCATGGAGTTCATTGATGCATCTAATCCAGGTTTCTGTAGTTTCAACCATGTTTGTTGTTGTTTGTCTAAGGCTTTTTTTTTCAATCCACTTTTTGAAGTAATGTACAACAACCAACAAATATTTTCTGTTTCCTAGAGTGGTGGGAAAGGGAGCAAGAAAATCCTTTCCCTAAACTGAAAGGTCATGTGGTATTGATTGGCTTCTTTTTTTTGGTTGGCTATTGAGAAAGAGATCGATCAACCTGACATTTCTTGCATCTCTTGACATAAAGATAGGTGTCTTTATGAAGAGTTGGCAAGAAAAAATTTTGTTGAATTATCTTCATTGCTAGGTTTCAAATCAAGGCATGATTACCACATTCTTAATGATGTAATGAATTTTGGTTGGGTACGCACAATGCAAGATTAGATTTCTTGTACAGCTTTTCCTTCATTAGAGTATGATGATCTAATTGTTTTCTAACGCTTATGGCTTTGAAAGATCACTAGGTAATGCCCCGAATTTGAGATAACCCTCCAGAGGATCATCTAACCAGCAACATTCTTGAACTCATGAACAGACATCTCGAGTAGATCTTTGTTGAGCTTCTTCAGGACTTGAGTTCAGAAGGATCCTCAAGCTTTGCTGTATAATCTGCTTCTTGGTTTACACTTGAGGGAATTGAATAAGCTTTGTTTGTTCAAACTTCTATGTCAGCATTGTCCTGTGAGTATCTGTGATTCCAACATTGGTTGTTGAGTCACACAGGCTGCACTCTCCTTGTAGTGTTTCCTTTGCTTGTCTATCTCAATAAGGGTTCCATTCTTGGTAGTGCATCTCATATTAACCACGCATAATAGTGACAATTCTGATATCATTTGAAATGTCTCAATTTTTTGCACCTGTAAGGCATGTTTAGTTGGAACTTTTGCAATTGAAAAGTAGCTTTTGGAAAGATGTAAAGCGTTTCTTTAGAGAAGATATTTTATGTGAGAAGAAAAGTAGAAGTTATTGAAGTTACTTGGTAGACTTTGGAAGCTTTCGAAGTTGAATGAAAATTGTATTTTTGAATATCTCTCACCAAATAAAGGCTAAGTTAGAAGCTTTTGCTTAAGAGGATAGAGAAGAATGAAGGTTTGAATAAGTTTGCTTATTAATTTTTCTAGAAGTATAGGAATAGCCTAGTCAAAGATCTCCAAGAGCTGGTTGAGGACCATCTTTATTTCCTCTTTCTTGAGTCATTACTTAGCCATTCTCTGTCGTTGCGGCCGAACTCTGTTTTATAATCATGCAAATCCGTTAAATTAGGACATGTATGTGAATGATGTACCTACTACATGCCGAAATGATTAATCCCCTAATTTTGCTTTTGCTAAGTAGGGAATCTGATTTACAAAGAAATATTTTCATTTCTCTATGGATTCCCACACATTATTGTTCTCTTGGCTGACCTTTGGTCAATTGGCTGATGTGAATGACTATTTCTCAATCGATTCAATGCTTTGTTGGCTGGTAGCTTTTGGCTTTTGGTTGAATTAGGAATTGGCAGTGAGGACGATCAAACCAAATGGTGGAGTGCCTCTCAAATCAAACCTGTGAAGTTTGGATGTTTCTAGTTGATTTGAACATGATTGAACTTCTGGTTCCACTAAATACCTGAGTGGCCTCAGCTTGGCCTCATGCACTCAGTCATTTTCTTGGGTCAGTTGATTAGGAATTTAATTGAATACCCAAATTGACTGAATGACCAAAGTTGTGGAACGTTCCTTGTTTTGTTTGTTTTCTATTATCTCATGACAAAGATCCTTTGAGACCTACTAGTGGATCATAGTAGGCAAGAAATGTGCCAATTAAAGCTCTAAGGGATTGAAGGACTGACAAGCAATGTGCTTGCCCATTTTTTACCTTGAGGGAGTTACTAGCCATACTAGCCACCATGTGGTGGTACTACCTGAAAACAACCTCATCAATGACCACTGAAACCTCGTCTAGCTAAAGCATTGGCATGGGGAGGTCATCCCCTCCCTTCATAATGCTGGATGATATAGGGAAAGAAAAGTATGTGACACAATTGACTGGGTTGATAGTTTTCACAAGGCATGCTAGGAGGCAACATACCTCGGGTAGATAGTTCTTCAAAAGGCATGCTTGGGGCAACATACCTTGGGAACTCCTAATTATTGTGCCATTTTCTCGCCATTGATAGAGGCATTGACAATGAACATTTCCCATAATAGAATGTTGGTGCTTGGAGCATCCATTGAAACATGGGGAGGATGTCACATCAGAGGACACTTGGTTAGAACCAGCCGTGGTGCTAATTTGTGGGTTTTAAGAGTTAAGGTTTTGTAATTTCTTGCATAATTTCTTTGTTATTTCTTTTTGGATGCAAGGGTGGGTAGGACAATGGTTGGCTTTGCCAAGTTTCACTGTTTGGATCACTAGGATCCCTTATTCTCTTCAGGAATTTGTAATCGGACTGTGGTTAACAAGAATCCAATGTTGGTTGAGGTGAGCTAGCATGGGTGTGCATTGAAAGTTATATTTTTCTAGTTCGACACAACCGTGCTTGTAGATGTATCCTTTTTGAGTTTCCCTTTTTTTTGCTCCTTGCCACAGTATGGGTAAGTAATTTTGTATGGTTTATAGTTATATTTATATACATTAGCCACAAGAACCTATTCTTTTATAATAAATAAAATTTGTTTGATAGTTGATGTTATTTTTTTATCTTAAATGAAATTTGTTTGATAGTTGATCTTATTGGAATAAAAGCAAGTTAATTGTCTGATACCCATATTGATTTTCTTGTCTTCTAATAATTTTCCCACAATGTCTTTGAAAAATCATAAGCTTGAGTCACCTATAGCACCTCAATGTTGTATATAACAATTGCTTTTGGAAGTTGGTAAACTTATACCTCCTGAACAGACGCTTTTGTCTTAATATTTATTTAAAAAATGTGTCAACATACTTTTAGAAGATTGTGTTTATTATATGTATAAGTTTGAAGCCACACATCTATAGTTGAAAAAGTTTATGATTATGATGAACTAAATATAAACACAAGACATTTGATATTAAACATATATTCTTTATAATTTAGGAATATCATAGAGTTTATAAAAGTGAGACCAAGCAAGAGTGGGAGTAAAATAGTTCTTTTGAAGAGAAAGGTGTTATTCTCTCTGAGTTCTTTGTTGTGTGAAATATTATTAAGAAATATTGTCCTTTTTTGTGAAGGAGTTAATATTCTTTCGTATTTGTAATGTTTGGTGTATTTGAAAGAGTTTGTTTCATTCTTATACAAGTTCTCATTTTGTATTTTGTGGCTTTAGCTATAGTAGATTTTCCTTCTCTTTTGTGGTTGTAGGCCTAGCCTGGAGCAAAATTGTTTTTTTCAAGAGAAAGAGATGTTATTCTCTTTGAGTTCTTTGTTGTGTTAAAGTTTATTAAGAGATCTTGTCTTTTTTTGTGAGGGAGTTAATATTCTTTCGTGCTTGTAATATTTGGTGTATTTGAGAGAGTGTGTTTTATTCTTATGAGTTCACATTTTGTATTTTTTAGCTTTAGCTATAGTAGATCTTTCTTCTTTTTTTTGTGATGGTACTTGTTCTATTACAATATATTTTAAGGTTTATCATGTTAGATACCCGAATATATCTTTGACTTAGTTTGAGGTATATTGGATAGTGATAATATAAATCTAGAAATTTCTTACAGTATGGATTTTTAATATAGCTTTTCACACTATTGGATTATATTTGAGAGAGAATGTTTCATTTTTAAGTTCATACTTTGTATTTTGTAATCTTAATTATAGTGTATTTTTCTTTCTCTTCTATAAGCGTAGGCCTAATATGAATCGAACTATATAAATTTATTGTTTATATTTTTTTTTCCATTGTGCTATTATCGATCCTATTTTTATTGCATTCATATCAATCTTGTATGTTTAAATTCTAACAATAATTCCAAAGAGTTAGTTTTTTCTATAATCCTTTAATCATTAATACTTTTGGTAAACAAATCGTAAACCCTAATCTTATGGTATTGGGAAAATGAGCTCTAGAGTGTTTGGACATTGGGAGATGCTGTGGATTAATTCTAGATCTCATTGTTTGTATCCACATAGAAATCAATTCTTCATTTTTTCATCTTTTGATTAAAACATTGTCAAAAGATGATTTTGGTGCTTAACATACCATTACTTATAGCAAGTCTAACTTTGATCTAGTATGAAAAGAAATTTTATAGAATATGTTACAATTTTGGAACTTTAACTAGCCAATATATCATTTTGAGGGATGAATATCATATATGTTTTGTTAAAATTAAGATGGTGCTTGTTTTATTGAATATATTTTAAGATTATCATGTTAGACATTTGAATATATCCTTGACTTAGTCTGAGGTGTGTTGGACAGGGATAATATAAATCTAGAAATTTCTTACAGTACTGATTTTTATCATTGAAGTGTAGTCAGAATAATTTCCTCTTCAATACCATCAAACACTGGAGGAAAATGTTCATGTGCTTTTAGCTCAATGTTCTGTTTTCTCTCCAGTTTACTCTTTTATAGAAACTCAAACTATAGTCTCAAATTCATCAAATCTAGATCTCCTTACCTTTGTCTTTATGCTATACTTTTCATTGTCTACAACCATATAAATCTTCCTGACTGTATAGCCTATGGGGTTTTTAATTATTTAGCAAATAATTATTCTCAACTTCCAAGTCCCTTTACCAGTAAAGATCATTTTCCAACTTTTTTTTGGCATTTCTATTTGTTATGTCCCTTGCAAGCAATAAATCATTCACGCAGTAGTTCTTCCATTGAAGTTGAAATCATACATGAGATTACCTGTTTGAAAATTGACTATATAATTGAGCTCAAATGTATGCAATTTCATTCTGTATGAAAATTGTTTGAAACCTTTGAAACAAGAGCCGCTTTGATGCAATGATAAAGTTGTTTTCATGTAACTTCACAGGTTTGAGTTATATAAAGAAGGCATTTGTATTAGCATTCTTTAGCATAAAATGATCTAGTGACCGTCTCTTGATTAAGTTAACCATCAGGATTTGAATAACTTGCCCGTAGTGACTATGCGCAGTGTATTGATTTCATCCAGGTTTGAGGTGTTTTATGTTATTGTCGATCAAGGGATGGTCTCTGGCTCTGCTTCATTCTTGTTTTGAACCTGCGCAGGTCTTCCCTTTTGCATCTATCACAGAAGTTTGATGGCTTCTCGAGGACATATTCCATCACCATTTCTTGGGAAATCAGTGCAAGTTCCCGGGCTGATGCGCCATGGCCCACTTTCCGGTTATCCTCCTTCTACCCACCGACCTTTGGAGGCGGTGGCAGCTGCGGAACAGAAGGTCGCTGTTCAGGAAGCTGAGATGGATAGACTTGCATTGGAGAATCGAAGGCTTGCAGCCAGTCATGTCGCCCTCAGACATGAGCTTGTTGCCACTCAGCAAGAACTGCAGCGAATCCATTCTCACATAGGAAACATCCATAACGACAGCGACATTCAAGTCAGGGGATTTTTGGAAAAGCTCGCAAAAGCTGAGGCCGATGCATCTGCTTCCGAAACGGTGAGGAAGGAATTGCAGCAGGCGCATTTGGAGGCACAGAGCTTGGTGGCCCAGAGACAAGAGATTGCTACCGAAATCCAACACTTGACTGAAGGTCTCCAAAAGGCCAAACTCGACGTAAAAAGACTGCCCGAAATGCACGCCGAGATCGAAGCATTGAGACAGGAGCATCAACAACTACGGTAAAGATGTTCATGGTTGATTTGGCTTGTTTTCTTATGTTGCTCTTGAAGTCCAATTCCTTTACTGTTCCATTGTGTTGTAAAGTGCTTCTTTTGAGTACGAGAAGCATTTGAATAAAGAACAAGTGGAGCAGATGTGTGGAATGGAGAAGAACCTTATAACGATGGCAAAAGAAATCGAGAAGCTACGAGCTGATGTACTGAGCGTCGAGAAGGCGGCACGAGGTAATGATCTTAACTAGCTTTTGATGACATTTGGTTATCTCCTTGTTGAACTTTTTTGCACAAACTCTATATGGAGTCACTTATGGGACCGGGGCTTCTGTCTACCCTTCCACCGGCCAAGCTTATGCCGGCTACCCAGATCAGGCTTATCCCCAAGGCAGCGTCTATGCTGAGAATACTCATGGACTCACAGGCCGCCACCCGAGCTCCGGCTATAGCCATGCTGGAGTTGCTGGTTACCCCCAGGGTTATGGGATGGGGCCGAGCCCAGTGCCCAGTGGGGTTGCAGTTCAGGGTGTAAATCCTTATGGTTCTTCAACTGGTGGCGTCTATGCCGATGGTCCGGTGATGGGTTTTACTCCGGTGGCGGGCGGGTCACAAGGAGTCGGCACGGGGAATAGCTCTGCTGGTGTAAATACTGGTTCTCATGATGGGGTTGGCGTAGGAGCCCCACCGCTGCCTCCAGGCCCACCACCTCCGGCGGCAGGTTGGAGATGAAAGTTTTGGTAACCGTTAACTTCGACTTAGCAGATTGATAGATGACTTTTAGTTGCTATACTTTTGGGTGAGTGCTCTTGAGTTGCATTTTAGTATGGGCTGCCCATTAACATATTCCAATATGTGAATGGTGGAATTTAAAAAGAATAGATTAATCAATCCTGGTGTTGTTCTTTTTATTTTATTTTTCTGTTGTTTCTCCTGCTGTTTGCCTTCTGCTCTGTTTTCAACTCAGCTTTGCTGCTTATTACTGCAATGGAGTTTTAAGAGCTTTTTAGGAGGAAAACTATCTTATTCTAATGTAGAATTACGTTGAAGACTATGATAAAGAACTCTAAATGTGATAGGAGACTATTTAATGAGAACAAGCTAAGAAGAAAAGGCATTTATACAAAATAGTTTAAAAATTCTAGTTATATATCCAAATAATCAATATACTTTTCAATTATAAGCTCCAAATATTTAGAATTAATATGTTTTAATTTTTTTCGAATAATCAAAGCATAAATCTCTAATAACATGTGTATGGAAATAATTAAACTCCATAGAATTTTGTTCTATAAAACATGAGCTTGCCTTGATTATCTCAATAAAAAAATATTTTATCTTTTATACATTTTTGTATCATGGATTAATTTGAAGGGAAATAAGGATGAACAAGTCAATTTTCTATGGGTTGTTTCATGAGAATATTTATTTGGAAATTAAAATTTGAAACAAAAAAAGTAAGAACTCCTCAAACCCTTTATAAAAATTAATAATATTAAATGTGATAATCATTAAATTATTATCATTTAAAGTTACATTTTTCTCATTCAATTGGAACAACAAGCAAATAATTAAACAGAAACAACATCTCCCCTTGTCGTGTACCATCAGGAGCTGAAAATGAAACGTAGGCATGTCACTGTTGCCTTCTCCATTATTATATTTTTATAATTGAATTTTTCAAAAAATTAGTTTTTGAAAAAAAAATATATATGTTTAAGACAATTATTATACCCAAAGATCACATCTTTTGGCTGATACTATGCCAAGCTGCTTTTCAAACGCAGCGTGTCAATCTCCACAAAGAACATATACATCAATCCTCGTATTTACTAACATAAGCAGAAACTGATAAAACCCTGCCTTCAACGCAAGGCACATCATGGATAAGTACAAACTTATCCAACTAAGCAGGTCAACATCCTCTTATCTCCAACTTAATATATTCCTCCATTTTCCAACAATAAATCAGAACATTTAAGACTTGGGAGGCCTTCTTGTGTTTGAAATTTGGCCTATTCGAATAAATAATTCATCTTGTCACTTTCAAGTTGATGGTTTCCCTTTAAATTCAAAACCCATCAATAATCCCATTAGGTTATGGTTTAGAACAAATTTTTTTTTTAAAAAGAAGTTTTATATGGGTAAAAATAAAGTTTTGGAATTGATTTTTTTGAGTTTAAGAAGAAGAAGCTTTTAGAAAACTGATGAATTGATAAGCAATGAACAAAAAGGGACTAGGTCTGACCAATCACAGCTAGCAAATTAAAATAGACAGATGATGTCCTCATTGGTGCCCAAATCACAGCTATTGTGTTTTTTTTATTGAAATTAGAGAAAACTGGAATCTTAATTGTAATTTGATTGGGAATAGCAACCAAAAGAATCAGCTGCTTAGTTCTGCACACGTTCAGGATATGTTTTTAGAGAAGAAAGAAATAAATTTCACAATAGCAACCAAAAGAGAAATACAACTGTAAGACACCTTTAAAGACAAATAAGATTTGAGAAAGTTTGTAGGAATTGGGATCTCAAATTTACATGCCAATACATTGATTTCAAACAAGTTTAGAGATTGGGAGTACTTGAAAACACTCAAGCACATGTAACTCCATTCTTACAAGAAAAATTAGAAGAAAACCATCCATCCAGGGGACTCATGAGGCAGGCGAAGCAGTTGATGTTTCTGAGGAGAGTGAGGTGCTGCAAGAATTGGATTTGGGTTCCCCATCTTCTTTAAGAATATCATCATTTTGATTCAACCTTTGTTGTGAACACAATGGCAATGGAAATGGCGTATTCAACTGTGGTTTCTTATTCTTTTTATCTTCTTCCAATCTTAACTCTACAGGCAGAGATGCAACTGGTGAGAAGGCACCATTTAAGCCTGCACTACTGCCTTCAGTGGACTGTGCCACAGATGCAGCCATTACAGCTGCAGCAGCTGCAGCTGCATACTCTGATGGAGATGCCCAGATGCCACCCAAAACTAGCAACCCTTGTGGAGTTTGAGGATTGCTATTAGTGCTGCTCTGGACTGCAGTCGTTGGACGTCTCGTGTGTAGCCGGTATTTCTGTAATAACGGTTCGTAGTTATAACTAAGACTTGGGATTTTTATAGGAAAATATTATTGGGTATGATCTCATAATATCACAACTCAGATTCAAATCTTGAAGGATGAGCCTGAGATGGTCTACAAACAAGAGAGCATCTTATGACTTCAGCCAACTGATCGATTAATGGTGGTTGGAGCAAGCATAGCAAAACAATAAAATAAAATATTGCATATGCATCTGCTGCATAAATGTAAAGACTTCTTAGGTTTCTAAATCCATATAAGCTTGCAAGAAAAATGGAGCCTAAGGTCTTATTTGCTTACCAAAGTTTTGAAGAGTATGAATTAGCTTTGTCTCTCACCATAAAAATATATCAAACACATAACACCAAAAATCCTTCTAAATACAAAAATGAACAGATATTGATAAAAAAACTTATGATGATAAGTAAGGTGGCTATTTTTATGTTAAAACTATCATTCGTTAATAAACATCTAATGTGAAAAAATTCTCATTTCTATTCAAAAAATTCTCTCCCACAACAGATTCCAACTATATCAAATCATTGATCCTATTATAACAAAAAAACCTTTTGATAAGATAATGATAGCACAATATGAGTTGTCCACTCATGGATTACTCAACAATGGTAAGCACATGTAGGAAACTAAATAGCAAGAATCAACTGATCAGAATCATCAGATTTAATTTTATTTTTTAGGAAGGTAATAACTTGAGGCTCAGATGAGATCAATATACTATTAAATGAACACCTATTAACCCAAGAACTTAATGGATAAGGACAGCCAATTGAAGATTAAGACTACAATTCATTAGATACATGATGAGACAATTATCATATGTAAACATAACCTCAAAGAGGTTAAGACACCAGGAGCAACAGGCACCAATAGTAATGAGGGAATAAAAAAGAGCATGATCATATATTATTCAATTGTATCGCATATATAGCTTAGATTTCTATAATGATATGCATAAAAGAACTTACTGTTGCGTTTCTTGCCATATGAATCAAAAACATAAGCAATACAACTTGAGAGGTAATATATCAAAGAGACCATCTTTACCTGCAAATGGGACTTCACCTCATCATTGGTTAGGCCATCCACCTTCATAAGCTCTCTGATCTGTTTTGGGGTCGCCACTGCAACATCCAATGGCCATGTCAAGTTATCGTATAAGAACAAACGCAAGTATACACAATTCCGTTTCAAACATGGCAAGCATACCTTGGGAGCCCCCAAGCTGTTCAAGCGCGTGCAGAAACTTGCGATGGAGATCAGGAGACCAGCATCTCCTTGGCTTCCGATTGGGCTGCGCAGGAGACATGGAATTTCCCTCAAATCCCGCCGCCTTCTCCTTATCCTCATCGCCACCCCGATCTCCTCCTATTGTCATGGTATTGGATCTCACCGCAGCTTCCACATAAGGCTCAGGAACCGACGGAGCCACTTTCTCCCTCTCAAACGGCTGGAAGGCTCCTCCCACTTTTCCGGCCTTGAGAGCCACCGGCTTCTTCAACGTGCTCTAATCCAACGAAAAAACACCAAAATTTCAGTCCCTAACCCCCCTTCATAGCTCAATTCCGAACCATTCCATAGAATGATAATTCCTTACCCCTCCCGCAGGTGACTCATCGGGAACCGCAGGCCCCCAAAGCTGAACGGATCTGAGCCAATCTGACTTACAGACGGCTGCGTCCTTACCTCTACAAAGGCCTCCGCTGGACACAGACGACGAGGATCTCGGCGTCGGCGAAATGAACTCCTCAAGCACCGGCCTGTTGCTGGAATCCTCCTCATCTGCCATCTGCCGCCGAAACTTCTCGATTGCTGCAAATCCAATAAAACAGAACCCAAAAAAGGATGAACAAAACCCCCAGAAACGAATCAATCCCACTGTGGTGGAAAAAAAAGCGGGGAATCTATCCGATCGGCACCTTCGGTTACGAGCTGGAGGCAAAGAGGAAGCTCGCGCGAAAACATCTGGATCTTACGGTGCTCCTCCTTGAGCGCCTCCACGAAGTCGCGGTGCCTCGGCTTCCCATCCGCCGAGCTCATTCCGCCTCTCTACAGACGAAGAATGACAAGAAGAAAGAAAGGGAAAGTGGTCGGAGCGAGGAAGAGGAGGAGATGTGAGAGAGCCTGAGACCGGAATCAAATCGGAGTCGAGGCGTCGCGTACGCAACCGAATCTTTGGTTGGAACAGGTTCGTGAATATTCGGTGGTGTGCGGATTCCCGTAGCCGCTATGTTGGGCCATAGGGTCTGCGCTGACGTCAGCGGGATAAGAACGTACGCAAGGAGAATTCTCAGAAACTAAAGGGGTATAATGGGAATACAAATGCAATGTGGGAAGATTTGAGAATCGTTGGGAATCTTTAAGCAGAAGATGCGCACCTGCCAGCAGGGGTAAAGCGTAGATTCTACAAGTCCAGGGGCATATTCGGGTTTTTGCTTGTTGCAGAATATAATATTACTTTTATAAAAAAATCATCCGATCATATTACTTATTATTTATATATATATATATATATATTGGTTTTTACTTAGATGAACAATTATATATCAGAGTTGTGAAGTAATTTTTCTAAATATAAAAGAAATATGTATGATTTTTCACATTAATAAAGATTAGCAATAATAAAATTACAAAATATATAATATGCATATAAATTTAAACAAAATTTTCTCACAAAAATAACAAAATTATAATGTAATAAAATTTACTAATAAGAAGAATATATACAATATATAAAATGTACACGATATTTTAATTAAAAATGTGCATAACAATGACAACAATAAGATAGAAGTTTTTAACAATAATAGAAATATGTATATCATTTTAAATGGAAAATATGCACATAAATTATAAAACTATAAGATAATACATTGTAACAATAATATTATATAAACAAAAAATATTAATCAATTATTCTAATTAGAAATATATATAGACTAAACCATTAATAGAATTGCATATTAAAAAAAACTATTATAAAAATTTCTAAAATATTAGTTAAGTCTTATGTAGATAATGTCATTATATTATTTGTATACACACATGCATAAACATATTTGTTAGTATTGTTTTCTAGCTATACATCAAATATAATAGTAATTTAGTGATATTTTGATATATATTATTTCTATGCTTTAATGTTTTTTCTTTCAAATTTTATGTGTAATAAATGTTTGTTATTAAAACTTAATTTATACATGCTAATTTTTTATGTAGTTTAGAGACTAATTATCCAAGGCTGCACATAACTATTCATTGGCATAATATGGTATTGATATAACCCCTCATATGTGCCCATCTCTTAATGTAAAGTTTTATTGTATCGATAAGTTTAAAGAAATATGATGTATATAATTCATATTAACTCAGGGTTTTAGATGATTCATGGATGTTTGATCCTAATTCCTTTAATGTCTCAAAATATTCTATATTATAGAATAAATGGTTGGTCTTAGATGGATGAAATGATTAATTAATTCTAAACAAAGAATATATAAGACAATACTTCAATCAAATTGTTTAATCTTGATGTTCAATGATTCAATTTTTAGCTTAGGGATTGAAACGTCTGGCTGACAATAAAGATGGTGTTGTATAAATATCATAAATTAGACAATTTGATCTCTTAAATTGGATGGTGTGATCAAATCATGATGTTCGATCCAAGGGATAGATGATTCAATAGAAAATAAATTTCAAAGGAATTTAATGTGAAAAAAGTTAGAACATTTTAGAATTAATATTGAATAATTTAGGTATAGATAAATACCTTAACTAACAATTTTTTAAAAAAAAATTGGGAAATGATACAAGAATAAATATTTGTGAAGTTAATTTAGCATATTGTTATTATTTATTACATTGCTTAACAAGCATTGCTTAGCGCAATATAAATGAATGATAATTATGACTTATGGCTTGTTTTACTGAAGATACATCAATTGTATTATTTACGATGTTTAAGTATGTTATGCATTAAGATTATTTTATATATTTACTAGTTCACAAAACTATAAAAGGATGAATTATAATACTTGAGTCAAGAAGATTTTTTATCAAATTGGTTATATATATGTATGTGTTTATATGTATATATATATATATATATATATATATATATATATATATATATGAGAAAGAGATAGAAAGTGATAATAAAAAAAATTAATTATAGTTTTAAAAAAAAAGATCACTTAAAGAAGTTTAAAGACGACAAACCAATTAAGAACAAATCAAATAAAATTTTTGTATTCTTTTTTTTTTTTTTGTTATTTTCCCTTAATAATTTCTAGTTATTTGTACTTGACTTGAACACATTATGGCTTTGATCTATATGTTATTTCAATGTGATGGAAGAATGCTTAGTTATTATAGTGTTATGTTATATAAGTTCAAGTTGATATTTTGTTATATGTTATATATTTGTATATTGCATGAACAATGAAAAAAAAGTAAGCCAAATAGATAAGAAAACTAAAAACAAATCTCTTTTTATGATTGTGTCCATTAAAAAATAATTTCTATAAAATTTGATTTGAAATAATTATATTTATTAGTAGTTTGAGTTACTCAAAATAAAATAATGAGCTTTCATGATGACATTTTAAGCACTTGTATGATAAAATATTTATATAATATGTAAATATTACAATAATATTCATTGATATTTATGAAAGGGTATCCTATTGAGATAATAATCTCAAATAATGAAGTGATCATTTCAAAAATTTTAAAAGTGTGGTATTATGATCATTTGATTGTTACATGTAAATGATGTGCAAATAATTTGTCTAACCTTGGCTGGGCCATTCCATTTTTATCAAACAAAACATCCAGCCATTAGATATTTCCCAATAGATCTTTTGTTTAAAGTGTAAATTTTGATTTTTTTTATATTTAAAACCAAATATATATAGTTCAATTGATTATGATCATCTCTCTTTTTTTGTGTTAAAAAGTTTTGGAAAACAATAGAATAATTCATTACTAATTAATTGATTCAATTTAATTCATTACTAATGTTTCGTATTATTTTAGACTTTTCAACTTATTGGGTTTTTCTTCTCTCTATCTTCCACACTTTTTTTCTTTCAATATTGCAATATATATATATATATATTATAATCTCAATTCTAATAAAATTATTATCATTGAAATTATTTTTTTATTATTTTTTCAAAACATCCTTGATTTTAAAAATGTAAAATTCTATTTTGTCATACGATTAGTCACACATCTTAATTGATCATAATTTCTCAAAATAATATTCTATAAATGATAATCATATAGATGTTGTTAATCATATATATTTGATTTCAAGTAATTTTTAAAATATATAATTCAAACAGCTTTTTAAAAAATTTACCTCCAAAATTTATCTTAGAATAATTCTAGAAATTTCTTCACATCTACTTTTTAACCTCCACATTTAATTAACTGTCATTATATTTTTATCATAAAAATTTCTTTATTTTGCAAATTTTTTACTTAATTTCTCATCAAGATTAGAATAAGTCTAAAACACTAAAATATTTAAATTGTATTATATAATTTAGAAGTGGCCTTATACATTAGGAGTAACAAATGAAATACATTATAAATACTTATTAGCTGGTAGATCATATCAAATAATAGTTAATCATACTAACTTAAAACTACCCAATAAGTGAACATTTATAATTTCTACACTTTTCAAAACTATTTTCCTTGCATAAATCAAACTATATGATGTGTGTGTGTGTGTGTGTATAATTTACATTAATATATTTTTATTAAACAATTTAAACTCTTGTATGTATGTATCTACTTGGTGAGAACATGTTTGGGCTTTGCTCCCACAAATGGATCATGTAAGCTTTATCCCCAAGACTTGGGCTCACGAAAGGTCGATAAATTGCTTCGTGGGTCTCCAAGTGTATTTCCTGATAGTTTTTTTGTGGAGCTTTTTTTTTTTTTTTGATATTTACTAATGACATAAAAACGTGTTAATAAGCATTTAAAGACCGTTTAAATGGTTCAGATACATGATGAGAGAATGTCAATTTTGATTAAATATTTCTATGATATGTATTAAATATGTGAATATCTCAATTAAGAAATTTAAAATCTTTTGAGTGGATTTCTTTTACGATTCTGAAAAGGGTTCAGAGGGATAATGGTGCCCAATAAGGAGCCATTAACACTATTTTTAGATGACATATTTCTTCTAATCCCTTTTCTCTCGCTTATCAATATTGTTGAGTTTCAATAAGGAATCCATTGGATCTTAATCCATATATTGATCCTCTACAACTAGATAAAGCCTCAACCCATCTAAAATCAAGTTTTGTAATTCATATTAAGTTGTCAATTTTGGCTTTAGAAAGATTGAACATCAATCAAGACCATTGTTTTCTATGTTGCTTGGTGAATTGAATCTTATGATTTTCTCTATGTGCATCTCTAAGTTCTACTTTTCATAAAAAATTTTAATTGTGATTAGTAACTATAGTCACAATTTTAGTTTCCCATGATTAGTGATATTTAAAAGTGAGCCATATTAATGGACATCTCTTTTTGACTCATCAATAATCTTATTATAATTAGATTTTTTTATATTGATTATTACTCTAGTGTACATTATTAATAAAATAAATTATTTTTTTAGTGGGAATTCACTTGTGACTCTTTAAAAAAAATATTGAAACTAAATTTTTGATCCTTAATAATAACTTCAAAATTTAACTTATTTTATATTAACAAACCCTTATCACAAAAAGTTAAAATGTCATTGGCCACAACAATTCTTTTTATGATTGTGATAGTGTTGTTTCCTTGAAAGAGTACTAGAAGAAAGCCACCTTTTCATACATCAAAGAATATCAACTAATTTGTGCCTTCAAGTGCCAATGTGTTTAATAGCAAAAAGCAATTGATGTGGTAAATACATTGGTGGTGGAAAGAATAGAGCCTTAATATCAACTTGATGAAAAACATTGATCTTTGATACCACAAATGTTGAAGAACACTATATTAAGAAACAGGTAGAAAGGAGAAAGGACTTATGATACTACCAAATCTAAGATAAAGGAAGGAGAATTTATGCCTTCCTCCTGCATTGTGCACACATGCACAACAACAAATTCTCAAGTTTTTAGATTCATAATTCAAATATCATATCTTTATTTTTATTCTATAGAAACATATTTATAAAAGTAAAAAAGACTAATCTTAAACTAAAAAATGAAAAAAAAACCTCTAATTAATAAAATGATAAAAAAATGGAAAAAAAATAACATTATAATAATCTCAGTCATTATCTCTTATAATCTAAAAAAAGTAAAAGTATTAACTAAGTAAAATCTATTTTATAGAGTTGTACTCTCAATGTAACATTATTATAGCCAATATTAAGAGAAAACCCATCAATCTCTTAATAAGTATTTTGAAATATAACTATCAAGGAAGAATTATAATAGACTAGAATGAGTTTGGTTCACACAACTGGTTTGGTTTCAAAATGCATGTAGTTCGATTCAATTATGCTAAGGTATTGGATTCCACTGATAATTTTATAGTTAAAAAACTTAGTTAAGATTACTATTAAGATAAATAATTAAAAAAGAAAAACCTTTGAGGTTCTTTATAAGAATAAAGAATAAAATATGATTATGAGTGAGACTATATCTTATTAAGAAGATTAAGATGTTATATTAGATCATAAATAAGAGGACAAAAGTTAATAAAGAAATAATATTATTTAAGTATTTGTATATATTATTTTAAGAAATAAAAACATATTTAAAATATAAAATAATATGAAAAAGTATGAAACTATTATTAAATGTAGGGTTGGAAGATATTGTTTTGGAAGCTATTTAGCCAAGAAAACTCAAATAATATGAATTTATACAAGGTTTTAATTAAACTTTATTATTTTTAATCTTATTATAAAATCTAACAAATGAAGGGATAGCATGGTGTAATCCTTCACTCACAACGTCACTCTTTAAGGGAAGGTAATAAAGGATGCATTTGATGCATTTTCAAGGATCAGAAAGAAATTAATCGAGACTTCTCTAGAAAACATGATAGAGATTGTAGGATTTAAGAAAAAGAACTCAATGAGTCCACAAGTACAAGATTAAGATAGACAATCTATGTGATTCATGGCACTTTTCATTTGTTATTTGATGTTATACAAATGATTGACATTCTATATGTTATAATAGAACTATTAAATGAGTTGGTTTATTTGAAATGTTTTTCATATCTATGTTATGTTATTTATTATGTATTTATTTGATATTTATTGCATTGTAAGTATATTCCTTTCATTGTTATGATCGAAAACTTATGGATGAGTTTCCTTTTTGAACTCTTGAAATTATATATTTTATCATGATTATGTTGTGCTTTTTACCGCATATTGATTATATTCATTTAATATGGTAAATGAGATATGAAGAAAATCATGATAATAATAAGAAGGAAAACAAATAGAGAAGACAAATAAAAATTTTCCTAAATGAACATGGCTAAATCATTTAGAAAAAAATGACAAAGGTTATAAGACGTATTTGTTTAGATCAATGAGACTCATAAAAGATATAATTTGAGTTGAATTGAATCTCTAAAGATACACATAGATATGAGAAAGTTGACATAACTAGCCCAACAATTTGGTGAAGTAAGCTCAGATTCATTTGAAACCTGGATGCTATAGTTAAGAAAAGTTAAGCACTTACTAAAAATAATATAAAAAATGTAAAGAAAAAAGACTCAAAATAAAATTTAAGGCATTGCATTTTGGCATGTGATCTTATTCATATTATCATGATAATGCTTGTTTCTATTTATTATGCACCAATATGTCATGAACTTAATATGCAAGATGACCTAACTATGTAATAATTTATATTATAGTTACATGGTTTTGACTGTTAAATTTGTGTTGGTTGACTCAATTTATTTTAACTTAAAGTTTTAGGTCATATGGATACACATTATGTAACTTTAACAAAATAGTGAGTGAAAGTTACTTTACTAGCATTTTCGTTTTTTTTATATTTACATAATATAATATATTAGAATTATCATATTTTTAATAATTACTGTTACATTAGAAATATTTGGAGTTATGTTAGTTATTTATCATTTTGTTGAAAGAACATTGTAGTAAATTTGGCTTGCGATTTAATTAAAGCTTGATTGTTTTTTTTGCAACTACAAGATAAGGTTTTATATTTTTCAAAATTATTTGATTTTATGTTTCTAAAAGAAAAAAAAAATTGTTCATGCCAAAAATCTTTATTTAATAAAAGAAAAAAAACTTGTAAAATGATTAAGTGATACTAAGCAATAAAAAATTGGTATTAGAGATTGATTATGTTCTATTTTAGCCAAACATGTTAATAAATTAAGAATAAATATATTAAGTGTCAAACTATTGTCATAATCTATCAACTAATTGAATTGTTAATCTAACACATCAAATATTTCTAATATGCATTTGATAGACATCACATACATATACCATAAAATATTCTAATACGATGTGATATCTCTTTGGATGTATATCGAACCATCTGGCCC
Organism: Vanilla planifolia; assembly: GCA_023846275.1. Classification (NCBI taxonomy): domain Eukaryota; kingdom Viridiplantae; phylum Streptophyta; class Magnoliopsida; order Asparagales; family Orchidaceae; genus Vanilla; species Vanilla planifolia. The sequence continues at coordinate 43,390,973 of CM043875.1, read as the reverse complement.
TTCCATCTCATCGTTTAATATTTATCATATAATCATCAAAACTATTCATTAGATGTCTATTAAAGATTTAGAATAAAAAATATAAAATTATTGTAAATTCAATCCCCGTTCATCACAAACTCAGAATCAAGATATCTTCTAAGATTTCTCATTTTTTCTATTTCTCTTTAATAGTTATGAAGCTTTTCTTTATAATTTTTAAAATATAAAACATTTTTTTGTTAGTTGTATGATTCTTTTATTTCTCAAATTTTCATAATTACAAATTTGATAGTTAACGAGTGATGAAATGAATTATTATTATTATAAATTTTCATTGGTTGATAATTATAATAATATTATTTTCTCCAATGGTGAATTAGCTTTTCGTGGTGATTGTAGCTTATAGCGGATTTGACGGTCAACAACATGTAACTAGTGATTTGGAAGACACCACGTCCATTATTCTAGAAAAGTACATAAAATTCTTTTTAAATTATGCACAAGATGGCGTGATGCGTTACTACTTTTCTACGGCCACGTGGCACAAGCTGATGACCTTCTGAGCAAAAGCCTTGAGATTTCGGTCAGAGGGTCCTCCTTCCCCAGTCGCATCCCGCGACTTATCCCTCCACGTTGCCGCCTTCCTCCTTATCTCCTCCCCCTCCTCTCCCATAACCCTCTCCACGCACCTCCTCAGTTCCTCTGCCTCAACCAATCCTTCCCCACTCACCTCCACCCTCACACCCGTCCCCCATTCCGTCTCCATCAGCGACGCGTTCGTCGCCTGATCCGAAAACTGCGGCACCCCCACCGTCGGCACTCCACACAGCAAACTCTCCACCGTCGAATTCCACCCGCAGTGCGTCACGAAGCACCCCACCGCCCTGTGCCCGAGCACCCTCCCCTGTTCGCACCACGCCACAATTATTCCCTTCCCATCGTCTCTCTCAAATTCCATCCCTTCCCACCTGTTGTCCTTCCTCACCACCCATAGATACGGCCTCTCACCCTCCTTCAGGGCATTCCATATCTCTTCCAGCTGTTCCTTCTTCAACATCGAAAGACTCCCGAACGAAACATACACCACCGACCTCTCCTCCTGCCTGTCCAGCCACTCCATGTATCCCTTCTCCTCCGCCGCCTTGAACAGGCTCCCCTCCGCCGCGTCCTCCAGCAGCGGCCCGATTCCCACCAATTCCACCTTGCGGCTCACCGACGCCATGGCCCGCGCCTCCAGTTCATCCGCCGTGTTCACCAATACCAGCGGTATACTCTCCTGCCTCCCGAGCTCGACGTCCAGTCTATCGAACGTCTCCTTGATCATCTGAAGGACCACGCCGTTGTCCGGGGAAGAAGCGGTGATGAAGGACGGAAGATCGCGAATCCTCATGGAAGGAAGACAGGGGAGGGAGATGACGGCGGACGGGTCGAGGGCGTTGGCAGCGATAACGCTCTTGTACTCATGAAAGTAGTGCCAGTAAATGGCGAAGGCTGTGGCGGGCTGGATACAATAAAAGAAAGATGGGATGCCGCAGTCCTTGGCTACATCGGCGACCCACGACATCATGAAGGAATGGATGATACACGTAACGGGACGGCCGCGGGCGGCAAGGGAATCTACGACAGAGGCAAGCGTGTACGATCCCTGTTCCTTAAAGCGTGACATATAGTTGTTCCAGTCATGCTTTTTTGGGTCGAAACCATCGTCGTAGCCATTCGAGTAGGGGATGAATGAAAAGAGTGGGTTTTCTTCCAGTTGGACTTCGCTGTCGGGAGAGGAAGGGAACATACGACGTTGGGCTTCGACGGCGGTGGAGAAGGTGATCCGCACTCCAGAAACGCGGGCGAGGCGCTTGGCGAGGCGAAGGGTCGGGTTGATGTGGCCCTGAACAGGGTATGTTGCAATCAGGATGTGCGGCTGCCATTTCAGCTCCATCGATTTGGCCACCTCCGACCTACGGCGGAGCTGATACTGCTATTTTGGAGGGGCCCGCCGACAAAGTTGCCGTCGACTGATGTCGATGAATTTGTGGCGGGAAAACTGATGGAGCTTTATAGAGTAAGGATGACGTTTGTGCTGACGGATCCGCCACGTTGATGAGGTCCGGGCTCACGTAGGCTGACTGGCATCTTAAGAGCACGTTTCCAGAAGCTAACGCATTTGAATACGTAAATATTATTTTTTTCTCCCCACAAAAGAAATTATTTTTGAAAGGTGCATGGTTGAGTAAAACATGAGAATAAACATATATAATAAATCAATATACATGTAATATATATTAAAAACGATAAGCTATTGTGGACAATCTCATTATGAAAAGAAATAAGCCAAAGATGGCAATTAATTGATATGATTTTTGATATATTGATGATGATTGATGCAATTGAGAATATGAGGAATTATATTTGTGATTATTTGATAATTTAGAATATTAAAGGAAATAAGTATTAAAGGGATTTTGATTGGGAAGGGAAATGTGATTTATGAGCTAAGTACAAAGAAAGAGCAAGCAATGGGAATGAAGTAGTAGGAGAAAAAGAAAGAGAGTTATTGTAATTCAAAGGAAGTTTAGGTTTAGAGAAGAAAAAATGTTTGTGGATATTGCTATTGGAGCAAAGTTGGAGAGGTGTTGTGATAAAATAAATCATAATTGTAATTGTAGATGAAGAACAAGAGGTTGTTGCAAGTAGGGAGAGAGAATAATGGAGAATCAGTTCAATTTAAAATATATGAAATTTTATTTTGTCATACAATTAGTCGCACGTCTTAATTGATCATAATTTGTCAAAATAATATTCTATAAATGATAAACACATAGATGTTGTTGTTAATCATATATGTTTGGTTTCAAGTAATTTTTAAAATATATAATTCAAGTAACTTTTTAAAAATTTCACCTCCAAAATTTATCTTATAAATAATTCTAAAAATTTCTTCGCATCTACTACTTAATCTCCACCTTTAATTAAACTTTGTCATTATATTTTTATCATAAATATTTCTTTATATATATATATGTGTGTGTGTGTGTGTGTGTGTGTGTGTTTGTGTGTGTGTATGTGTGATTTATATTAATATATTTTTCATTAAATAATTTAAACTCTTATATGCATGTTATTTTTCTTTTTGTTTGCATCATCTATGAGGTAAGAACATATTTGGGCTTTGCTCTCACAAATAGATCATGTAAGCTTTATCCCAAGACTTGGGCTCACGAAAGGCCGATAAATTGCTTCGTGGGCCTCCAAGTGTATTTCCTGATAGTTTTTTTGTAGAGCTTTTTTTTGGTATTTATTAATGACATGCAGACATGTTAATAAGCATTCAAAAACTGTTTAAATGGTTCAAATATATTATGAGTGAATGCTAATTTAGAGTAAATATTTATATTATATGTATTAAAAATGTGAATATTTCAATTAAGAAATTTAAAATCTTTTGAGTAGATTTTCTCTTATGATTCTCAAAAGAGGTCAGAGGGGTGATGGTGCCTAATAAGAAGCCATTAACAATATTAGATGTCATCTTTCTTCTAATCCCTTTTCTCTCGCTTATCAATATTGTTGAGTTTCAATGAGGAATTCATTGGATCTTAATCCATATATTGATCCTTTACAACTAGTCAAACCTCATCCCATCTAAAATCAAGTTTTGTAATTGAGATTAAGTAGCTATTTTTGGTTTTAGAAAGATTGAACATCAATCAAGACCATTGTTTTCTATGTTGCTTGGTGAATTGAATCTTATAATTTTGTCTATGTGCACCTGTGAGTTTTACTTTTCATAAAAGATTGTAATTGTGATTAGTACTTATAGTCACAATTTTAGTTTCTCATGATTAGTGATATTTAAATGTAAGCCTTATTAATGAACATCTCTTTTGATTCATCAATAATCTTATTATAATTAGATTTTTTGGATTGATTTTTACTTTATTGCACACTTATTAATAAAATAAATTATTTCTTAGTGTGAATTCATTTGTGACTCTTTAAAAAAATTATTGAAACTAAATTTTAGATCATTAATAATAACTTGAACATTTAATTTGTTTTATTTTAATAAACCCTTATCATAGAAAGTTGCAATGTCATTGGCCATCACAATTCATTTTATGATTGTGATAGTGTTGTTTCCTCGGAGTACTAAAAGAAAGCCACCTTTTTCCTACATCAATGAAAATCAACTAATTTGTGCCTTCAAGTGCTAATGTGTTTAGTAGCAAAAAGCAATTGATGTGGTAAATGTGTTGGTGGCGGAAAGAATAGAGCCTTAATATCAACTTGATGAAAAACATTAGATCTTTGATACCACAAATGGTGGAGAACACTATATTAAGAAAATGAGAAAAAAGAGAAATGACTAATGATGATTAATACATGGATATACCGGCCAAATCTAAGATAAATGAAGGAGAACTTATGCCTTCCTCCCTCACTGTGTACGCATGCACAACAACAAATTCTCATGTTTTTAGATTCATAATTAAAATATCATATCTTTATTTTCATTCTATAGAAACATATTTATAAAAGTAAAAGACTAACCTTAAACTAAAAAAATAAAAAATATCTCTAATTAATAAAATGATAAGAAAATATACAAAACAAATATAAAAAAATATTGTAATAACCTTTGTCATGATCTCTTATAATCCAATGTAAATTATTATAACCAATATTAAGAAAAAAATCCATTAATCTCTTAATAAGCACTTTGAAATATAACTATCAAGCAAGAATTATAATAGACTAGAATCAGTTTGGTTCACACAACTGGTTTGGTTTCAAAATGCATGTAGCCTAGTTCAATTATGTTGAGGTATTGGATTCCATTGATAATTCTATAGTTAAAAAAACTTAATTAAGATTACTATTAAAATAGGTGATCAAGAAAAAAAAAACCTTTAAGATGCTTTATAAGAATAAAAGAATGAAATGTGATTATGAGTAAGACTATCTTATCAAAAAAATTAAGATGTTAACACTAGATCATAAATAAGGGGATAAAAGTTAATAAAGAAATAATATTATTTAAATATATGTATATGTTATTTTAGGAAATAAAAAAATTAAAAATATAAAATAACATGAAAAAGTATGAAACTATTATTAAATGTAGGGTTGGAAGATAAGTTTTTGGAAGCTATTTAACCAAGAAAACTTAAATGATATGAATTTCTATAAGGTTTTAGTTAAACTTTATTATTTTTAATCTTATTATAATTCTAACAAATGAAGAGATATGAGGGCATGGCATAATCCTTCACTCGTAGCGTCACTTTTTAAGGTAAGGCAATAAAGGGATGCATTTGACGTATTTTCAAGGGTTAGAAAGAAATTAATAGAGACTCCACTTGAAAACGTGAGAGAGATTGTAGGTTTTAAGAAAACAAACTCAATGCGTCCACAATTACCAATTAAGGTAGACAATCTATGTGATTTATGACACTTTTGATTTGTTATTTGATGTTTTACAAATGATTGCCATTCTATATGTTATGATAGAACTATTAAATGAGTTGGTTTATTTGAACTTTTTTTCGCATGTATGTTATGTAATTTATTATGCATTTCTATGATACTTGTTATATTATAAGTATATTCTTTTTATTGTTATGATTAAAAACTTGAGAACGAGTTTCTTTTTTGAACTCTTGAAATTATATATTCTATCATGATTTTGTTGTGCTTTTTTACCGCATATTGATTATATTCATTTAATATGGTAAATGAGATATGAAGAAAATAATGATAATAATAATAAAAAAAAATAGAGAAGATAAATAAATATTTTCTTAAATGAACATGGCTAAATCATTTAGAAAAGAAATGACAAGGGTCATAAGACATTGTTTTAGATCAATGGGACTCACAAAACATATAATTTGAGTTGAATTGAATCTATAAAGATACACATAGATATGTAAGCTTAGATTCATTTGAAACATGGATTCTATAGTTAAAAAAGGTTAAGCACCTACTAAAAATAACATAAAAATGTAAAGAATAAAGGCTCAAAATAAAATTCAAGGCACTGCATTTTGGCATATGATACTTATTCATATTATCATGGTAATGCTTGTTTCTATTTATTATACACCAATATGTTATGAACTTAATATACCAGATGACCTAATTGTGTAATAACTTATATTATGATTACATGGTTTTGACTGTTAAATTTGTGTTAGCTAACTCAATTTATTTTTAGCTTAAAGTTTTAGATCATATGGATACACATTATGTAACTCTAACAAAATAATGAGTGGAAATTACTCCACTAGTATTTTCGTTTATTTTATATTTACATAATATAATATATTAGGATTATCATATTTTTAATAACTACTGCTACATTAGAAATATTTGGAGTTATATTAGTTATTTATTATTTTGTTGAAAGAACATTACAATAAATTAGGGCTGTGATTTAATTAAAGCTTGATTGGTTTTCTTGCAACTACAAGATAAGGTTTTACATGTTTCAAAATTATTTGGTTTTATGTTTCTAAAAGAGAAAAAATTGTTCAGGTAAAAAATCTTTATTTAATAAAAGAAAAAAATATATTTGTAAAGTGATTAGGGGATACTAATCACATCAGAAATTGATATTAAAGAATGATTATGTTCTATTTTAGCCAAACATGTTAATAAATTAAGAATAAATATGTTAAATGCCAAAATATTGTCATAATCTATCAACTAATTGAATTGTCAATCTAACACATCAAATATTCTAATATGCATTTGATAGACATCAGAGACACATAGTACCTATTTGAACAACTTTTATGATATCTCTTTCGATGTATATCGAACCATCTAGTCCTTTTATCTCATCGTTCAATATTTATCATATAATCATCAAAACAATTCATTATGTATCTATTAAAGATTTAGAATAAAAAAATATAAAATTATTGTACTATTCAATCCCCATTCATCACAAACTCAAAATTAAGATATCTTCTAAGATTTCTCATTTTTTTCTCTTGTTCTTTAATAGTTATGAAGCTTTTCTTTGTAATTTTTAAAGTATATAACATTTTTTTTTTGTTAGTTGCATTATTCTTTTATTTCTCAAATTTTCATAATTATAAATTCGATAGTTAACGAGTGATGAAATGAATTATTATTATTATGAATTTTCTTTGTTTGATAATTATAATAATACTTTTTTCTCAAATGGTGAATTAGCTTTTCTTGGTTATTGAATCTTACAGCGGATCTGATGGCCAACAATATGTAACTAGTGATTTGGAAGACACGATGACCATTATTGTAGAAAAGTACATAAAGTTCTTTTTAAATTTGCACAAGATAGCGTGATGCATTGAACTACTTTTCTACGGCCACGTGGCACAAGCTGATGACCTTCTGAGCAAAAGCCTTGAGATTTCGGTCAGAGGGTCCTCCTTCCCCCGTCGCATCCCGCGACTTATCCTTCCACGTCGCCGCCTTCGTCCTTATCTCCTTCCCCTCCTCTCCCATAACCCTCTCCACGCACCGCCTTAGTTCCTCTGCCTCAACCAATCCTTCCCCACTCACCTCCACCCTCACCCCCGTCCCCCATTCCGTCTCCATCAGCCATGCGTTCGTCGCCTGATCCAACCACTGCGGCACCGCCACCGTCGGCACTCCACACAGCAAACTCTCCACCGTCGAATTCCACCCACAGTGCGTCACGAAGCACCCCACCGCCCTGTGCCCGAGCACCCTCCCCTGTTCGCACCACGCCACAATCATTCCCTTCCCATCGTCTCCCTCAAATTCCAACCCTTCCCACCTGTTGTCCTTTCTCACCACCCACAGATACGGCCTCTCACCCTCCCTCAGGACCTTCCATATCTCTTCCATCTGCTCCTTCTTCAACATCGAAAGACTCCCGAACGAAACATACACCACCGATCTCTCCGCCTGCCTGTCCAGCCAGTCCATGTATCCCTTCTCCTCCGCCGCCTTGAACAGGCTCCCCTCCGCCGCGTCCTCCAGCAGCGGTCCGATTCCCACCAATTCCACCTTGCCGCTCACCGACGCCATGGCCCGCGCCTCCAGTTCATCCGCCGTGTTCACCAACACCAGGGGTATACTCCCCTGCCTCCCGAGCTCGACGTCCAGCCTATCGAATGTCTCCTTGATCTTCTGAAGGAACACGCCGTTGGGTTCGTCCGGGGAAGCGGCGGTGACGCAGGACGGCAGATCGCGAATCCTCATGGAAGGAAGACAGGGGAGGGAGATGACGGCGGACGGGTCGAGGGCGTTGGCAGCGATAACGCTCTTGTACTCATGGAAGTAGTGCCAGTAAACGGTGAAGACTGTGGCGGGCTGGATACAGTAAAAGAAAGAAGGGATGCCGCAGTCCTTGGCTACATCGGCGACCCACGACATCATGAAGGAATGGATGATACACGTAACGGGACGGCCGCGGGCGGCAAGGGAATCTACGACAGAGGCAAGCGTGTACGATCCCTGTTCCTTAAAGCGTGACATATAGTTGTTCCAGTCATGCTTTTTTGGGTCGAAACCATCGTCGTAGCCATTCGAGTAGGGGATGAATGAAAAGAGTGGGTTTTCTTCCAGTTGGACTTCGCTGTCGGGAGAGGAAGGGAACATACGGCGTTGGGCTTCGACGGCGGTGGAGATGGTGATGCGCACTACAAAAACGCGGGCGAGGCGCTTGGCGAGGCGAAGGGTCGGGTTGATGTGGCCCTGAATAGGGTAGGTTGCAATCAGGATGTGCGGCTGCCGTTTCTGCTCCATCGATTTGGCCACCTCCGACCTACGGCGGAGCTGATACTGCTGTTTTGGAGGGGCCGGCCGACAAAGTTGCCGTGACTGATATGGATGAATGTGTGGCGGAGATCTGATGGAGCTTTATAGAGTAAGGATGACGTTTGTGCTGACGGATCCGCCACGTTGATGACGTCCGGCCTCGGGTATGCTGAGAGGCATCTTTAAGCGCACGGTTCTGTGAAGCTAACACATTTGAATACGTAACGATTAATTTTTTCTCCCCACAAAAGAAATTATTTTTTAAAGGTGCATTGTTGAGTAAAATAGGAGAATAAATATATATAATAAATCAATATACATGTAATATATATTAGAAATGATGAGCTATTGTGGACAATCTCATTAAGAAAATAAATAGGCCAAAGATGGAAATTAATTGATATGATTTTTGATATGTTGAATGGTGCAATTGATAATAGGAGAAAATATTTTGGTGATTATTTGATGATTTAGAATATTAAATATTTAATTTTAAAGAAAATTAATACTCTTAATGAGAATTTTAACTAAGCATTAAGATCATTGACAATGGTCAATATCAAGATGTTGATTGTAGATTATAAAATGAGTCACGGCTTAAAAGAGAAGGTCCCACCATGTCACAACGAAAATGCACCTCTAAAAATATCTTCATGTTGCACGTAATTTGTCAATGAGCGAAGCTAATGCAAACAAAAATTTAAATAAAGTGGGTGAGAGTATCGAATCGACAAAGGTGAGACACCCTCATGAAGGATGCACAAGATATACCCAAAATAGGTAACGATACAATGACTCCAAACTATCTTACCACGATAGCTGTAATACTAGTATATATTTATTCAAGTTTATGTACATTTTTTTACATCCTATTTTTTTAGCAATCTTCTATTAGATTATTCTTCTTTAGTAATCTAGTCACTCTAAGATATGCTCAAGGGGATTATAAGTTTACTTGGGCTAAATATTTCATTTTGTAATGCATTATGATTCATTAATATTGTACTATATGTATATATTGCATTCAATATTCTTTACCCATCCTTTGAAATAAATTGTAACATTTTAAAATTTTTCTTTGCATAATACGATATAAGTATTGATGTTAAGCTAGGGTTTGGATGTAAATGTGAAAATTTTAATGAAATGAAATTGATTTTTTAAGATGTTACTATTATTGATTAAATTATTAATATTATCTTAATATTGTTTTAAGAAGTATGTGAAATTATAAAATGAAGTTAAAAAATTTTATTTGAACATATCACTGACAATTTTTTTTAAAAAAATATCTAATTATGATAAGATTTGTAATTTTTAGATGTTCAAATAATTATTTAATTTTTTAAAATAAATGATACATATGTCACTTTAAAAATTATTATGACTAAATCAATAATTTTGTTTTAATTCAAAATTTCTCTGATCAAAAGTATTTTTTGTTGATTTTTTTTAATCCATTATACAAAATGATTAAGATTTTAGCACCGCCTCCACTAATGTTTGTAGGTTTAATGATAAAATAGTCAGCATGGCCACCTCGATTGAAGTCTCTTCAATCATCATATTCTTTTTTGTGGCTTGCTCTTTAATTTCTTTTTTTTTGCATCTACTATCGACATTGAATCAAAATATTTTAATACAAAAAATAATATGATTTGTTTGTGAGGTATTCTTGCCCTAAATCATCGTTAGTAGACATTCTTTTCAAAGTAGTTGTAATGAAAGTGAAAGTATGATAATGGAGAGGAGCTAAGACAAAATGAGATAGAAAAGATAGCTTTTGTTACAAGAAGATTGAATTATCTAAGAATTTTTCATTCAAAAGATTTTGAATTTAAAAAGTTTTGATTTCTAAAATTTTTAATTTTATTTCATGCATCTTTTTATGTCTTTATATAAAAGTTTTGATATAATAATTTATTATAAAATAAAAAATATATGAATTTGATTAGAAATAAAAAGTTCTCTAAATTCTACAAATTCTAGAAAATTTGGCTTGATCCCACTAACTCTCTTACGCTACTCACACATATATGATCATACCTAGGGTACTGTTCATGTGCCCGTGTATTGTTCCCGCATACTAATAGGTCCTTTGTGTGCATGCTAACTGTAGCAACATGGTAGGTGCATCTATCGCATGCACGCAGAATGTGTTTGGTATATTGCCAAGAAGACACACAAGCAACTTAGTGTATGCAACGAGCCTCCACATGTTTCATGATTTTCATCGTTTTGGTTCCTCCTTTGATTTTTTTTCATGATTTTAGATCCATTGAGCTTGCAATTGATCTCCTGTTCAATTTATGTGTCGGTTCAAAATTTCAATCTAATCCTATAAAGTCTCAATTACAAGATATAAAACATATATTTAGAACACCTATGTTAAGTCTTTAGTACCCCTACAATTAGCTAAGATTTGATCTAAGTGTATACTATAATATTGATTTTGTTGGTAATGAAAAGGATGTCAAAAGAACTTCTTAAACTTATCAATTTCTTGGTCACTCATTTATCTTTTAGGCTAGTAAGATAAAAAAAATTGTAGCTCTATTTATCATCAAATCTAAGTATATAGTTGCTAGTGCTTGTACAGCTTAAACTTTATGGATTAGATAAAAATTAGAAGATTACGACATTTAGTTGGGAGAAATGATAATTTATTATGATAATGTTAATACCATTTGTCCAATTAAAAATTTAATCAAAACTTTCAACTATGTATATAGATATTAGATATCACTTTATTTAGGAGCAAATGAATCTTAAGATTGTTCCATTGTCTTTTGTCCCTAAAGTGGATAATTAATCAATATTTTTATTAAATCCTTACCTCAAAAACATTTGTTAAAATTAGAATATCATTAGGAGTTACCATTCCCTTTAAATGAATTATCTTTTTTATGGTAAATAAAATAAGAAGTTTAATATATGCCATGGATTTAGGGGGAGTAATTCATGATTTGCTTATACATATATTTTCATGATCATTTACTTACTTTATAATACTTATACTTATTATCATCAAAATAGAGAAATTATTAATCTCATAAAACTATATAGTAAAATTTACTAATGTATTATTTGAATTTATTGACTTAAGAAGATCAAATGATGATCATATAGGATGCTTTGATATTCTCATATCATAATACATAGCTAAAGATGGTGCGTCTCACAAGTGATGAACTCATAGATGAGTCTTGCTCTTGATGGCATGTAACAATTTTGAGTATCTCTTGTTCTATTTTAGTATCTTAAAATATTAAAACCTATACAATTTTTACATTTTATAGTTAGGATCATGAACTTTCTCAAGTTATCTGTTATATACACTTAAATTTTCATCTCAATCAAGCATTTTATGATATTCTACTAGTTTGGGCTCAATTCTTTTTAAAAGCAATTAAGGATTCATAGGAATTATTTCAATTCCCAAAATAAACTTTCATAATTTAAGATATAATAATGTACAAAAGTGTAAAGAAAATTTGGTTTTCCAAGTTATATTAATATTACATTTATGATATCCCTATAATATTATATTATTAGTATTAACATAAATACACAAAGAATAATAGAATGGTTTAATTGAGTAATTTGATAAGTGCTCTAACTCATCATACAATATGATCATTATATTATATAATACGACTAATTTATATAGATAAAGTATTATTAATTAGATTATATATTAATAATTAGAATAGTAGTCTAGAATTGTTTGTATGATACAATATGCATCATCATATAATATAATCAAGATCTTAGACCAAGAAGACAAATTATAAGAATTTCATATAATATAATAATTTTTATTGTAAAGTATAATTAAGTTCTTAAGTTGAGAAGTATAGTAATGCTTTTCATACAGTATGTTTAGGTCTTGTATAGAACATATTCTTACTAAAATTAGATCCAAGGATCTTGGATGGTACATTAATTTTTAGTGTATAATCCAAATAATTCATTTTATTATCATTATATAATATAATCCCATTGATTATATTATACTTGGATGTTACATTATTGTTTAGTGTATAATACAAACAATTCATTTTATTATTATTATGTATTATAACCTATTGATTATATGATACAAATGGTAACATAAACCTATAATAATCAGTTTAAACTTGTAAGGAAATGAAATAGAGTTATTTCTTAGCCATTATAATTGTTTTAATCAGTCTTATGAAGGTTCTATCCTTTATTTTTAAAATGATAGTAAACATTTCTTAGTTCAACATTACATACTTCTTAAAAACTATTTCTATAGTTTCTTTCACTCTCATTTTTCTTCTATTTTCTCCAATTATGATAGGTAACATCACTTCATTCATTCATTTTGTGTGCCATAAGTTTATGTATTGGGTATAAGTGAATTGTGTACAAGTCTTATTTGCAATAAAGCTTTGTTTTTATCATAATTTTATTGTATCTTGTGTCTTGTAAGTCATTTATTTTTATTGATCTTTGAGGATAATTATGTAAAGGTTCCTAACCCATATGTCTTTTGATAAAAGGTTATTTTATTTAGCAAGTTTGATTTTTCACGATTGGATGTAGATGCAAACTTAGGTGTTTGTCAAAGCACCTAAAAGTTATTGTATATTTACTTATTGTGTTGGTCTCATAATCTATTTCAAAGTTAAATAAGAATTTTTCAATAAAAATCTTTAGTTTATCTCAAGTTCTCAAAATTTATTTTGAGTTTGTTTAAAAATTTTGAAAAGAAGCATAATTGAGCCCTCTCTTATAAGAATGTTGCACTTACATATTTTTCTATTTAGACAGCACCTTTACTTCATTAAGATAAATATATAATTTCATTTATGTGCTTATTCTTTCTTGCACTATGAGCCCAATACACTTGAAATATTAGTGGCAAAAAAATAGGTTGAGCTACCATTATAAGCTCAACATGTTAAATATATCACAGTTATATGTAAAATAATAAAATATTAGGTTATTCACATATAGAGTCTTCATCACATATATTAAATAAAAAATAAATGATCAACACATCAAAATATTATATATCATAATCACAAAAGAAATAAAAAAGCATATACATGTAATATCATGGTTATTATTTCTTTTCTTAATATGATTTTATTTATTACCATTATTTCCTTTTAACCAAGTAAATATTATGTTGATTCTATTTTTATTATTATCTTTTTTCATGGATAGTTAGTTAATATTTTCTTTTTATTTTATCTAACTATAATAGAAACTTTATTTATTAATTTTCAAATTCTCAAGCACAACACACAGCCATTAATTTCATTATTATTCTTAGCTACTTTACTTTTAACCTTTCAATCACATGGCCCGTAGGCTACTATATTGACTTTTCCACTTATAATCACAAAAATTTCAGTCATATGACCTAATTACTCACTATATTTATTTTTAATAGCATTTTTAATTCTTTATTTCACATATTGACAAGTCATAATACATTTTTTTCTTATCTTTGCAATAATATAATCAAGCATTACTTGCATGAAAATATATTTAATTATACTCATATATAAATCATGACATATTATCAATCTCATGCAAGTAATAATTAATTAAAGCTACACATGTTTTAGCTATAATATCATCATACTCATTCACTTAATAATCATGTTATATGTTATGCATGCATTATGTCGTTCAATGCATCATTCATTTTTTAAGTATATCATGCAATCTGCATATGCATCACATCATTTAGTACAATATACTCACAAATGCATGTTGGTTATCAATTGTTTAATTTTTTTCATATCTTATTAACTATCAATTGTACAATATAACTATTCTTAATATGATTGTAGTATATCATAGCATATACACAACGACTGCAAAAATACTTACATTACACTAAATTTTGTCAATTAACGATATATGAAATATATAAACATAAATATATGCAAAAAGGCCTAACTCAAGTTTGTTATATTGTTCCTTTGTACTCTTTTTTTATTCCTCGTCTCAAATACTAAGTGTCAACTTTCTCCTTTTTAAATTTGATCTATTAGGAAGCAACAAACTTTATTTAATTAGAAAAAATATTCGATCATGTAGTCCAATCAATATTATATTGAGTATAATGAAGCTTAAGTTTTTTTTTTTTGAAAACTTTTCAAATCAATTAATTTGCAAAGATTTTGATTTTTGCTCTTACTTTTTCTCTCTTCAACCCTAATTTCTCCTTTTTCAATTTTTCTTTCTTTATTTTTTTCTTTTTCTTTCTCTCTTTATTCAAATACCTTTTTTCTTAAGTCTAAGCTTGAGATCCATTGAAATTTCCTTTCTGGCCATCTTAATAGGAAAATAAAGGCTTAAGTAAGGTTTGAAAATTATCAGCCCCTTTCGAAAATAGAAAAATTGAGAGCTCAAATCAAAAAATTTCTATTCCTTAGTTTGAGAACTCACAAAATTTCCTAACAATGTTTCCATTCAAACTCTGTTATAGGTGCTTTCTTTCTCCTCATGGTGATCATGTCGAACATCAATGACAAAGATGACCTCAGCTGACAGCAAAAGAAAGGATTAAGGTTTTCCTTTGGTTCAAAGTTTGCTGAAGATGAAATCTCAAAATGCCCATGAAATAAGATTTAATTGAGGGTTTTTATATTATAATGATATATAATAGTTTATTAATTATTTACGTATCTAACTTGTAAACTTTAATAAATCGTAATAATTCAAAATGAATTTTAATCGAGATGAAATAAGCATCTTTTAACTCATCTTAATGTACTCTATTTGATAATATATTAATTTTTATATTTTAAAATATATATTTTTTAATTTATTTGATAGGTTTTTATGAGACATTTTGTATACTCAAATATTCTTTTCAAAATATTAATATACTTTATTTATAAAATTATGATAAATATTAAAAATCTTTGAAAAAAATGTTAATGTTCACAGCAAGACACTTAATTTATTTGGATGCAATAATCACATACAACACGGCTTCATTATGTATGTGCTTAATGATATGAAAATGTTTCTAATAAATAGATTATTAAATATTCCACACACATATATAAAACTTAGGTGATTAATATTTTATGTGCATGTATACTCGCATTTTTTTTAAAAAAAAATCATATAAAAAAGTCTGGAATAACTATCTTCTCATATTATAAAAAAATTAAAAACATAAGAAAGAAATGCTTAGATTATATATGTAAAAAAAATTAAATTATTTTTAATAAAAAAATTTCAAATTAAAAAATATCAAAATTTTAATAAATATTTTTTTTTATAAATTTTCTCATATATTTTTAATTTTTTTAATTTTCTTTTAAACCCACAAAAATTACAGTACAACACACCCTTGTCTTTTTATGAATAAGCACGCCAACAAATTTATTGATTAAATTAAAACACCCATAAATCAGGAGCATTAGGCAGAACAACCAAATAAGTAAAACATCCATAAACCATGAAGAACACCGTCATTCTTATTGATTTATTTCTTCGATCGAGAGCGGAGACGATGGCATTCAGCAGATCACTTCTTCAACAAACGACCTCAGATTCCTGCCTGACGAGCCGTCGTCGCTAAAGGCCTCCTGCGCCCTCTTCTTCCACCACTCCGCCTTCCTCCGAATCTCCACCCCCTTCTCTCCTTGGCCCATTACAACATCCAAGCACCTCCTGAGCTCATCAGCACCGACCCTCCCATCCTCCCCCTCTTCCGCACTCACTGCCGTTCCCCACCTTTCCATCAGCCTGGCGTTCAAGTGCTGATCCGACCACTTGGGTATCGCCACCGCCGGTACGCCGCTGACCAAACCTTCCAAGGTGGAATTCCACCCGCAATGCGTCACGAAGCACCCCACTGCCCTGTGCGCAAGCACCTTCAGCTGCGAGCACCAAGCCACCACCAACCCATTGTTCTTCCCCGCTTCGTCTTCCTCCTCGAGCTCCAATCCTTCTTCCTTGCCGTCCTTCCTCACCACCCAAAGGTACGGCCTTTTGCTCTCCCTCAACCCCCTGCTTATCTCCTCCACGTCCTCCTTCACCATCTTATGCACGCTCCCGAAGGAAATGTACACCACCGATCTCTCAGCCTGCGAGTTCAACCAATCCATGTAATCCTTCTCGTCCTGCTCGAAGATGTCGGCGGTGGTGTCCGTTTTCGCCGCGTCCTCCGGCAGCACAGGTCCCACCGTGATCAGCTCCATGTGCTCTCCCATGGACAACAGCGCGCCGGCCTCCAGCTCGTCGAAGGAGTTAACCAGAACCTTCGGCCGGTGGCTTCTGCTCAAAGCGTTGAACACCTCACGAAAGGCTTCGAAGATGCCGAAGAGGAACTCGGTGGGATCGGTATCTAAGAGGATGTCTGGGAGATCCCTGAACTGGAACGGGGGAAGGCCAGGAAGGGAAATGGGCAAGGATGGGTTTTTGGCGTGGGACAAGATGTAGTCTTTGTGGCCGTTGAAGAAGTGGTGGTAGATGCCAAGGACGGTCGCGGCCTGAATCCAGTAGAGGGTAGATGAGATCCCGAGGTCGCCGGCGACATCGCTGGCCCATTGGAGCATGATGGTGTGGATGACGAGGGTGACGGGACGGCCTCGGGCGGCGAGGTCGCGGAGGATGGAGTCGAAGTGTTGGGAGCCCAGCCTTCTGACCTGTTCGACGAAGTTGCGGAGGTCCTTGTCTTGGGCGTTTGTTTTGCCCGATGAGCCGTCGGCGAAAGGGATGTAGGTAAGGAGGCCGTCGTCGACTTCCGCCTCAGGGGACGACGGGAACATGACGCGGTGGGCAAAAGCGCCAGTGGAGAAGGTAACGCGGGCGTTGGGAAGACGGGCGAGGCATTTTGCGAGGTGGAGGGCAGGGTTGAGGTGGCCCTGCGCGGGGAAGGTTATCACCAAGAAGTGCGCCGGCTGTTCCATCGAAGATTCTTTAGGTCCGGGCGGAGAGGATAAGACGGCGATTGAAAGGTTCAGACAAGGAGACCACTTAACTCACTTCACCACCACAAGTCCTCCGCATCGGCTGAGAAATCATATAACAAATTAAATGAGCACTTTTTGTAGTTTTTTGTATTTACAGCCTATAAAGTTTGAAAAACTTTAATAGCTGTATTGACATTTATGAGTGAAAAAGATATTTGAAGACATATTTGAGATTTGGTTGGTGTCATATTAAAATTTTTTGTGGATAAAATTAAAGTTATCTTTAAAAAATATTTTATAATAAATATTAAATTTATTAGATAGGTTTTTAATATTTTTAAAATTTAAATAAAAAATACTATTGGAATATTTTCATTAATTCAAGCTTTTATAATTTTTTGTTGGAATAGAAGATTTGTGTAGATTCATAAAATTTTAGATATATTTCTTTGATGAATAGCATTACAAAGTTTTCACTTTCAAATTCAATTTTGTGTTGTCTTATTTTGGAGCTAAGTTCTTATATTCTGTGATATATTCAAAATGTAAAATCATATTTATGTATTTATATAACAACTTTATTATTTAAAGGAGAATGGTCATGATCAGCAAGAGATTAAGGAGGATGAGGCAATGTTTATATGTCATTAGCTATATCAAGAAGTGTAGAATGGAAGTAATTGTCTCACAAAAAATTTTAATAAAAACTTTAAATATACTCCAATTTAAATAAAATTATTACCATTTAACTTGATAAGATGAGTACATCCAAATTAAAAACTATAAAGAAAGGGATAAGCTCCTATAGGGTATTGGTTTAGACCATAAGAGTGCACTTAAATATGCGAATAATAACTTAATTAATTTGAATAATTATGTAGTCAAGTTAGATACAATCTACAAAGATTCACCTGAATATAAGAATAATGACATAGGTTAGCCTAATATTGATGATTTAACTTCAGATATGATCATAAATATAAAATTGTATAGCTGATAAAAAGGCCTCAAGAACACATGAGACTTAATTAAAATAAAAAATAAATTAAATTAAAGAAGAAATAAATGATTTAAATTAAAAGCTACATTCGTTGTATAACATATGAATATATTTTATTTCAATTATAATAATATTTATTTAATTTATTGTATCCTTTTTAATATTTATATGGACTTGGCATATGACATTATGAAATATATATTATCTTGTATACTTGATTATGTACATTTTTCTTGTTGAGCTTGCAATGATTTATTTAGGCTATTGTTAACTTAACAATTATAGGTAACATGAATGCTCTTCATTGGACTCTAAAGGAATAGTTAATCAAAATGATCACTTAGTATTTTTATTAAATTTAATATTGTATTAAAAATGATGTATTATGATTTAAACACTTAGATTGTAATATATGTTGTCGCAATAATAAGATATTGTATGACATTTATTATGATTTTTGTTTGCTTTGCATTAGCTTGTTAAATAATTGGTTTTCTTATTTGATATAAATAATTTCTTATATTTCATCATGAGATAAATTATTTTGTTAGTTTGAATTAATTAGAATAAAAATGATGATTTATTTTCTTAAAATTTTTATTTGCCTTATTATTTTAATAAGGAATAAATTTTACATAAATTTTCAAATAAATATTTTTTTAATAAAGAAGAAAATTAAAATAAAAGTAAATGATGAAATCAAGATGTCACACTAATCCTTACAAGGATATAGAATAACTTTTTAGAGCTTATAAAACTTAGTTCTTCTTGGAGGGTTAGAAGATAAGCCTTCAAATTTCTTTTGTGTGATTCAAGAAAACTACTTCATTATGAAGAAGCTCGTTGGAGATGTTTTTTGGTGATGTTTTCCAACCCACCCAATTTTTGCTTTGATTTATGTGCCATATTATACTTTCATCTCCCATAAACATACTATCTATTTGATCCTTAGAAGGCTAATAAAAATCATTTTAGGGCTTCGAAAGGTTAGTCCTTAGAGGGTTGGAGATCAACCTTCATTCTTCTTCCTTGTGTGACTCAAGAAAAATCCACCATGGTGATGTTTTTTGTTATCCTTCAAGGTGGTTGGAACATAGTTCCAAAGATCTAGAGGATAATGTTCTATGTGATTCACCATTTGAATAAGTTTATTTTAACCTTATGCAAGTAATCTTCAAGATGCTAGCTTTCTTAATATGAGTATAGCTTGGAAGATGAATTGGATAATCAAGTAGCTTCTAAATATGATGAAGCTTTCTAGACATAATATTTATTTATTTTTCTGAAACTCTCATTTTTATCACATTTGTTGATATGAAGTTTTCATAAGAGTTATAAAGAAATTTTTAAAATTTGTTGATTGAAGTGCAAGTTTTTTATATCTCAATGTTATGCTTGAAAAACACGTCAAAGAAATACAAAAATTATCAAACTTGATAGTTTGTTATCCCTTCAAGATTGCAAGAACTTTGGTATTCAAAGTTTTTATTGAAATTGTACTTTGGTTGAAATTAAATTACTTATATTTGAATTATATAGTTGATATCTAAATTAAAAAGTGAAAGTTAAAAGCTTATTGTCATGACATTTAGGATGCAAGCCTACTTAAGTTGAGGTAAAATTTTCTAAGAAGTTTCATTTATATAAAGTTTTAATTTGAACAATATTTGTTATTTTTTTCTTCAAAAACTATTGCATAGACTTGCTTAACAATTTCAATCTTTATAAACTTAAACTTATATCAATTGGTAAATCCCTCTCCAACACTTAAAACATTTGATATCTTCTTTTAGGTTTCAAGTAATTATCTTGGTTTAGTTTCATATTTTTCTTACTTTATATAATTTTAGTTGTGAACTTGTTCCTTGTTTGCTTGTAACAATCAAAATTTTTCTTTCTCAATCGCTACTTAGATTAAGTTGTTGTTTTAGATCCTAAACCACAACTCTGAACATAAAAAAATCATTTTATTGTACATATCATCTATTACTACCTCTCACATCAAAGTCGTCACAGATTAACCCTTCGTTGGCATCATGTACCACATCAAATTGGTGTTGGAGTAAGCTATTGTGATACAATATAGTATCTTGCAGTCCTGATTGTTTTACGTTCTTTACTTACATGCCATATCATGAGAACTATAGGTTGGGCTCTTTCTAAGAAGTTAGTTTTCCCCAGCTCAACATACATTCGTTACTTTCATGCTTATTATATCATTCTCGATTATCAAATCAAGTATAAATTGAATTATCTCTTAAAATATGCTAAAAATAATGTATTTTTAAAGATAAAAATAAATATATAAATAGATAGAACTCATCAAGATAAGTCAAATGATGATAGTGAATTCTTTAAAATTAAAATATCTTATTCTCTTATTGTCATTAGCCAGTATGTCACATGATTGAGATTTTACTATTTTGATATGGCTAACAGCTAGTATGCACCATATAGTTGATATTTATCATTATAAGATGGCTAATGGATATTTTTTCATAATATTAAATTTGAAACATGAGGTGGGTAGTGATAAGTGTGTCACAAGGTTTAGATTTGCTACCGTGAGATGACTAGTAACCATAAGTTGTACTATCGAGATTTGTCACAAAGATATAAAAATTAAAAAACATGAAAAGACTTAGCAAGATTATGCATAAAAAAATTATATGATAAATTAATAAATGATATTTTTATTATAATTAAATAAATTGAAAAGAAAATGCTAACTAATTATCTAGAGAAAGAGAAAGAGAGAGATAAAGAACAATAATACTGGTCATCATAAAATTTACTTAGTTTAACAAACATAGGCATAGATAAATAAGATCATATTAAAAAAATAATTAAAATTATAATAAGAAACTACATGTATTTTTTATTTCTTTAAGAGATTGTAATATGGTTTTATTTTGTAGTTTATTATGTTTTAAATTGAATAAGATCTTGCTTGATTTATATTATGATTGATACTTATGATTAACGCTTATATATAATTATCCCAAATCATTACTTATTTTATATATTTATTTATTATTAAGGATAATCAATTGAGACAGTGATAGTTGATTTAACCTTTTTTGACACAAATATTTCAAGTTTATTGAAATCATAACAAAAAGATGACTACTTTAAAAATTACATGTAAGAAAGAATTAAAATTACAAAAATATGTGTTACAAGAATTGTATTAAATGACTTGTTCATCACATAGTTTATTCAGTATTTTATCTATATGTAAAAAAGTGATTATAATAGTTAAAAGAAACTATTGAATTATAAAATATGATCATTATGATGATTTTAATTATTTATAGTTAATGGTTTTAATTATTTACAATTGATTGTTAGGGATATAAATTACATAGTTGTTATAATTGTATATATGTATGATATATTAATATATTTGTAAATTAAAAATAGATAAATATAGATGTTCTGTTTATTTAAAATTTAAAATTTAAGATATAATAATGGCTTAAGAATATGAAACAAATTAAATTAGAAGAAAACAAAGTATGTGGTGAGAAAAAAAATATGGTCATCATATTTATGGTATTAAAGCACCAATTAAACTAGAAGATAATTAGAGTTTATGGCGGTAAGGATTGTCATACTTGTGGTATTAGAGCACTATTTAAATTAGAAAAATAATTTGAAGTATGTGATGAATAGGGTTGCCATACTTATTTGAAATTAAATGACAACACTTATAAATTAAAAATTAATACAACTTTAAGTATGAATCTCTTATTAGCCCCAACCTCAATCCACATAGACCTTGTTCTTTAAACTCCACTCATTTTCATACACCCTTCTTAGGATTGGTTGGATATCATATTGGGTTAAATAAAGATACTTTATACTATTTTGTTTCCTGAATATTTAGTCTCTATTTGTTATGATTTTGTTTATATGGATATTGCACATGTCTAAGTCATGACTTGATCAATATAAAACCTAACATGATGACCAAATCAATACCTACTTTTTTAGGCATCAAGCTACATAATTATGTTAACTCTTAGTTTTTCAAAAACAAATCTTTACCTCTTGAGAAATTGATTTAGGTATAACTTATAATTTTTTATGAGTTTACTCCATCATGCTACTTACTCCACTAACCTATGAGCTAATTATAGTTCCTTTTGGTCTTAAAACATCACTATTAAATTTTCTTCTTATTGAGATTATTGAGCATAATACCATAACCAAGATGTTGGATGAGCATACTGATATGATTATTGTGTTAGAGTCTTACCTGTTACATATTACTATTTTGAAAGTTTAAGTTCTTATATTTATCAATTCATTTATACGGTTCACAAAGAAGATGGTAACAATTTTTTATGATTTGTGATTATATGTAGATTTGTAAAAGATGTTTAAGATAGTTATATTAGACATTAAGCATATAAAATTTTCTCTCTCCATTATGTTGGGTTAATAACATGGATAATTTTCCTTTATCATTGCACTGTAGCATATAACAACGTGCATCAAATCCCACTAAATGTCAAATGTTCCTTCTATGTTTATAGAGTTTTCAAAATGCCTACCTATAATAAGGCTTTTGGATTTTTCTTTTCATTAATGCTAGTTCAATCTCATTATGTTCAAATTCTAACACATCACTATTAATATAGTTGGTTTGCCTTAGACTTATGATTATCTCTTATTAGAGGCAAGATGATTTCAACTAAAGCTTTATGATATTCTTGCCTAAAGCCTCATCATGTTTCCTAGAACATTGACATGAGAGCTCAATTAGTGCCAACCATAGGAGTTAATTTACTAATACTTCTTGAGGAATTCTTATACTATCACTTATTAGAGATTTGTTTTTCATAATCAGACACCTCTTAATTTTATAATGATGGTTGACTAACACAAAGTTGCATATATTTGCTACATTTTTGGTGCATTATTTATATTTTTCTCGTATTTCATATTAGTAATATATTTTGTATCCAAGCATCCTAGTCAAGTCTAATGTGATTCCACATTCATTTGGGTCCTTACAAATTAATTTATGCATGTTTTGGTTTTACAAGTGTCATAACATACAATAAGATAATTATACTATACATTCAAAATAAAAAAAAAATCATTGATCATGCCCACCTCTTTAGGTGACTAGTCGACAATAACTACCCTTGACAATCAAGAAATTGTTTTATGCATTTCTTTAATAGCCACATTAGGTGGTCTCTCAATAACACCAAGAGGTTAATACCCACTTCATTTCTCAAACATATTTTGACCTTAACTTGTGTGCTACCTATCTCTCATACCTATAAATCTAGATGTATCTTATTCTTAAGAGGTGGTTTTTTGTTCAAGTTTGGAAAGGCATTGTCCTTGAAGAGTTGGAATATCTACCTTCATCCTTCTTTCTTATGTGGCTTAATGAAAACCCACCATGGTTGCATTTATTGTGATGTTTCAAGGTGTTCAAGACTTGAAACAATAGATCAATGATTTAGATTGTGAGGTTTTATATGATATTCTATTTAGAGATCAAAAAAGCTTTTAATTTTTAAAAATTAAAAACTTCTTAGAGCTTTTATGTAATAGGCCAAGGTTAGAGGATCATAGATCAATAAGCTAATCTACCTAATTTATAAATATGTTCTAAAGTAGAAATAAGATCTTTGAATTTAGGTTAAAAATTAAATTAAATTAATTCAAATTTTATTGTTGAACTTGCAAATAGGTTAAATTAGGTTAAAATAGTTTGCTTCATGTTAAATTTAAATTTAGTATGATAATCTTAAAATGAGTTACTATGATTAAATTCTTAATCCAAGATTAATTTAAGCTAATTCACAACAAAAGTTATAACTTATGTGTTCTAAACTAAAATATTTGATTTTTTATTAAAAATTATATCAATTTTATTTTTGATGTTGGACTCTTCAACATGTTAATGATGTCAAAATAATTTATTTCATGTTAATATTTAAATAAAAAAACAATATGTAATTTTAACTAAGCATGGTTAAATTCTTAATCATATATTAGTATAATATAGTTCGCTAATTAATTAAGTTAACCTAGTTGTAACCCATTCCAAATTGAACGAAATCGGGGTCTTTCCCAAGAGCGCGCTCCCCTTTCTCTTCCCTTCTACATCTCTCCTCGCCGGACCGACCTCGCGTCCAACTCACACACCTCCATTCTCTTTCGCATTTCGATTTTATTTTTATGCTTCTTTGCGTGTTTCCCAAGCAGATAACTGGCTGATCTCCTTCGTTGCTTGCCATCTTGTTCTCTCCACCCCCTGGGGGTTCCCGCGCTGCACCGTTTAAAATGGCGGAGAGGCGTCGCCAGGGGAGAGGTACCGGATTGGATGGTATCAACTGCAAGGAGGAGACTCGAAAAGATCTGGCCTTGGACCACTCCCTCACCGAGAAGGAGGGAGCAAGGATCCGACTCCGGCAGCGCTGGGAGCTGGCTTCTGTGCTCAACTTTCTCGGCGTGAGTTTGAGTTTTCTGTTTTTCTTCTTTTTCAGATGCTGAAAATTTATTGTCACCCTAGGCCGCCCTGAGCCCATGTGTTTCCTGGATTTGGTTTGCCTTTTGTGTTGCAGGTGTTTCGTCTGCTTATTCCAGATGATTTGCAGGTTTCAGCTGAAGAGATCGAGACCGCGCTCATTACGTCGAATGATGATTTGGGGCGGATTCACATTGCTCTGTTGAAGGTCAGATGCATCATTACTGTTTTTGTTTCTTCCTTTTGTGGGCTCTATTTACTCAGTTGCACATCTGGCTATGTCAGTGCTATGGGTGTGTCTTGTTAATTGTTCTAATTTTTAGCGTTTCCTTATTTGTTTCATGCGCTTGATGGAAATTTTTTTTTTCTGTGGGGATGATGGGATTAATTGTGGCAAATCATTTTATCTTATTATTCTTTGTGAAGTCTGCTTTGTCTATGCATATAGGTACCATTTAGTTTTTGAAATTGATGTTAGAATTCAGGCATCTAAAACTCTTGAGGTTGAATGCAAAATGGCATGCTTAAGTTTCCTCTAGATTATCTGAACTTGTCTAGATTATTCACATAGTTATCGAGTGTGTTGATTTAATTACACAGCTTCATTCTATTCCTTCCATGATAACTGCAATAAAAACATATTATTTCTATTTTGTTCTATTCCAGAGTATATAAAAACTAAACTAAATCTTTTTTTTTAAGGTTAATATCTTTTAGGAATGGTTATGGAAAGGCTCCCTTGATTTTTCACAATTATTTTATTAACTGACTCATATGTTTCTTATTTTCTTTTGGAAGTCATACACATTACACTTTCTGGGAATGTTTGTTCTTATTTAACAACTCTAGCACTCTCCTTATCCTTAAGGGAAAGCTTCTCAACAAAGCTCACCAAACTACAAAGCTTCTTATAGCCTCCCCTTTATGAATGTCCATGCCATTCTATTCTAGGTAAACTGTCAATGAAGTCAGTAGAACTCTTGGTCATTCTGCTATTTGACTCATCGACAGAAATAAGCATGGGCATGTTTGAGCATGGTTAGAACAAAACATCTTGTTAACAACTTTGTAAAGTATTTTTTTCCTTGCAACTTTAAAACTATGATAGCCTTGTTTCAAATGAACCTTTTGGTTTGTTGTTTTAGTATTTTTAAAGTCAATTCCTTTTTGTTTGCATTCATAAAGAATTAGAAAGCCACTCGTCATTTTATGCATCACATAGAAAGTAGCAAGGTGTTAAATACTTGCCATGAATGTGCAGTTGAGGTTCTACCATGTTAGCACTTTAATACAAGGATGATATGATGCACGGACCTAAGAAAACCTTGATATATACAGAGTGTAGTTCTAATTTAGTCACAAAAGAGTATTAATAGTATCAACAAACAGATTTGTTATCCTGTGTGAAAGATGTCCATGAGAGAGCATTTTACCTTTTGTGTTAAGAGTTATATGCATTTAAAAATCCATTTCACCAAACAAGTTTTTGCAAAAAAAATATTTAAGAGTATGCACGATAACAAAATTCTTGAACCTAGTCCTTAAAAATTAAAATTCAATTTTAGTTTTTTTTTTTCTTTTCTTAGAGTTAATATTACATTATTGTCCATAATGATGAAAGTTTTTTAAATTCCAGGATGTGGTAGGAAATTAAGGAATACAAGAAACCAAATAAGCAATGATCAAAGAAAAAATGTCAAGCTTGTGAAAATGATGGGGATAAAAAATGATTATAGAAAAATAGCTTTGAGGGGAAATTGTGAATTGCCAACCTATTTTTGTTTGCTTGGTATCATGAATTTGGAGGAATAATCAATCCAATTCTTTTTGGAAAAAATAGGAACACTAAGTAATCTTTTTATTCATTATCATAAACTGTTATAAAATGGTTCCATATTTCCATACAAAATTTTCTTTAAATGGTAAAAAGCACTTAAAATGGCTTGAGAAGTTCAAATTCCATGATGAAAACTATAGGATCTTATGTTATTGTTGATCAAAGACTAGAAAAACAAGTTAACAAACATTTATTAAATTAATGGTGTGCTTACAAAAGGGCTCAAACAATATAAAATGATTATAGATAAGCTAGCAAAATAGTGGTGGAAGAATGTTTAAAGAGGAACAATTAGCCACCCTTTAAAATGAGCAAGAGAAGAGGATGAAGATCCACTGAATTTTGATTGCAAAACTCATTTCAAAGAAAAGAGATATAAAATGAAGTGAGTATATGAACTAATCACTTCTTTTTTAATGAAAGGAGAAAATGATGATAATTAACAAGTCTTTGTTGTTAAATAAAGGAATGAAAATATCAAGAGAATGGTGCTTGCTGAATTCATATCCTTTGGTGTAATGCAAATTTTGTACATAACTAAATTGGAAGACCACAAAGGGAATGGTAGCATGGTTTTAACAAACCAGCTGAAGATAAGATGGCATTTGCATACGCTTTGGGGTTCCAAGCTATGGTTAGACAATCTTTTATTTTTTTACTTGTATTCAATACTAACTCTCCTATCACTTAATTCTTGTGATAACTCTCTTGAAATGCTATAACGTTGGCTTTATGTGCATGATATTTGCCCCTTTTTTTAAAAGATGATAACTTTTGAAGGATAATAATGCAAATTTAAAGTCAATGAGATCAAAGGTTTGTTTGGAACTACTTCAAGAAATTTCTTTTTGAAAATAAATTTTTAAAAGCATAATCAAACTAGATTTCAAATGTTTAAAAGCTTATTTTGTGTCTTTGTAGCAATTTTATTTTTTGCTTTGACAACAAAAGTGGAGTTAGACTTTTTTTTATGAAAAAGTGTTTACTAGAAGCTTTTCAAACATAGTTTTGTCAAGATATCTATTTGAGAATATTGAATACTAAGAAGAGTCCCTTGACAATAATATTGATATGACTTTGATAATCTTCATTAAGAAAGCCTCATATCCAGAAGAATGATCTTAGAAAGTCCCAAGAGGATATGACTTGATAAAGTGTTGAATTATCATCCTATGGGTAGTGATTGCGAGTAATGTTAGCTTTTTTTTGAATTAATAAGGCAGCATCAGTTGTTATTATATGTATGCCATCGATCGAGTTTAGCGTATTGATGCCAAATGTGCTTGGTAAATTGAATTTATCTGGTTTAAACTTTAGAAAGCTTGTATAATTACTACTAGGGTAATTTTTTTTGCATAATGTTGAAGAATCTCAACTAACAAAAAAACATCATTTCCATGCATCGGCTTTTCTTCAACTAAACACTAGCACTCTCCTTATCCTTAAGGGAAAGCTTCTCAACAAAGCTCACCAAACTACAAAGCTTCTTATAACCTCCCCTTTATGAGTGTCCATGCCATTCTATTCTAGGTAAACTGCCAATGAAGTCAATAGAACTCTTGGTCATTCTGCTATTTGATTCGTCGACAGAAATGAGTATGGGCATGTTTGAGCATGGTTAGAACAAAACATCTCGTCAACAACTTCGTAAAGTATTTTTTTCCTTGTAACTTTAAAACTATGATAGCCTTGTTTCAAATAAACCTTTAGGTTTGTTGTTTTAGTATTTTAAAGTCAATTCCTTTTTGTTTGCATTCATAAAGAACTAGAAAGCCACTCATCATTTTATGCATCACATAGAAAGTAGCAAGGTGCTAAATACTTGCCATGAATGAGCACTTGAGGTTCTACCATGTTAGCACTTTAATACAAGGATGAGATGATGCATGGACCCAAGAAAAACTTGATATATACAGAGTGCATTTCAAATTTAGTCACAAAAGAGTATTAATAGTATCGACAAACAGATTTGTGATCCTGTTAAATTGATGTGGAATAGATTGTGATGCCATTAACAAGATTGAGATGGGATACATGAAGTAAAAGTTAGTATCTATTGAGATGTGAAATTAAAAAATGTTATTTATGAAGTTTTTGAAGATTAATCAGAACAAATATGGTGTTTAGTACAAAATGTTGGCTTGCAAAGCAAAAAATATGAAAAAATAATCAATGTTGTTCACCTGAGGTCGAGGTAAATGAGTGGTCATACACGAAAGTACAGGATAACAAATATGTGCATACATGAGGAAGGTTGTGGTACCTCTAAATGAAAATAAGCTGAAGGGACTCGAGTGAGGTGGTTCCGACATGTTTATTGAAGACCACAACTTATTGAAGGTGAAGGGAATTGCTTCCATTACAACACTGGAAGAATAAGAATGCCACAGACAGCAAGAGACTATAGATGGGATCTTCCTATTTGGTGCTTATTGAGGATTTTATTACTGGATAAGTATATATTCAATTGATTCATGTAGCCAAACCCTCTAAGGAGGTTTAAAGCTTTTTTTTATACCCGTATCTAGTATGTGTATACCAAGCATGAATTCAGGTGATATTATTTTCTTCCCAGAGAGGGGTTTGTTAAAAATTCCATTTAAATTAATATATCTCTTTTTCCTTTGTGTTGCACACTGTAAAATGTATTGTTAGAATTCAAAATGTAACATGCTGTTTCTTTAATTCAACTAAAGTAAGGCTGTGTTATTAGCAGGGAATTCCTCCTGTAAGCAAAAATATGAAAGACAATGATGCGTGGATTTCATGTGTTTGTAAGAAACTTGCAAAATGGTGGACATGGGTAGGCTGATACTCTTGATTCAGTTGAATTCTTGCCCTTCAATTTCATTTAGTGAGTTACTTCATTAAAGTATACCAAATTGATTCATCAAGGTTGCTGAAGGAGAAAATCCAGTTAAAGCTGATCATGGGTGTGTACAGATTTGTTTTGCAGTTTTTTAACTCTTGCATTTTAGTGATTTGATACCACCATTGCATGTGCAGGACAGAGATACAATTATACAGAAAACTTGAGCCAACAACTCGCCTTTTGATCCTCAAAGCACTCTGTGAAGTCCGTGCTGAGGTTGTGTTTTTGCTATGGGCAGTAATTATGTTGCATTTGTTGAGATTTCTATGTGATCAAAGGCTACCATTCTCCTTTTTGAGCTTATGGAATTATGTTTATTTTTGGATTTGATAATATCTTTTATGGCTGATTTATCTTTCCTTGCTCTCTCTGTATATTTAAATAGAACTTGGTTATCTTGCAGCAAGATGATATACTGAGATACGTAACTGATGAGCTAAAAAAGGGAACTGGTGTTGATTTTTTTCGGAAGGAAAGAATAGGGATTAGTGATAGTGGCTCTATATACTGGTAAGTATACAAAGCTTCACAACTCTTTATGAAATTTTAATATTTATTTTTTACTTCTATGTAGCATAATATGCTTGAAGTGCTTGTTTTGTGTCATTTTCCAGAGGATATTTTATAAATCTCAAATATCTAATACCTGATTTAATATATCCTAAGAGCTCTGTCAATGTCAACTTGCGTTTGGAACATTCTTCTTTCTTTTGATTTGGTAATTGTGGTACATGAACACATGAAAAATTGAAAGTACGAAGGACCAGGTGATGTGGAAGAGTTCGATTATGTTTGTATGTTATCCTGAATTGATTGTAAGTTAGAAAAGGAAGGGAAAAGCATTAACAAGATAGAGATTTAACTTGAAAGGACTATAGATGGAAAAGGAGGTAGTGTGACAATTGGTTCTTTTCAAAGCAGACTTTAATTTGATTTTAAAGAAGGATTGATAACTTGCTTGTTTTGTGTGGTCTTCCAGAGGATATTTTATAAATCTCAAATATCTAATCCCTGATTTAATATATCCATAGTGCTCTATAAATGTCAACTTGCATTTGGAACTTCCTTGATTCTATTTTTTTTGTAATTGTGGTACATGAAAAAAATTGAAGTATGAAATCGAACTTCCAGGTGATGTGGAAGTGTTTGATTAAGTTTGTAGGTTATGCCGAATTAATTATAAGTTGGAAAAAGGAAGATGAAAGCATTACCAAAATAGAAATTTAACTTGAAAGGACTATAGATGGAAAACGTGGTAGTTTGACAGTTTTTTTTTTCAAATGAATTTAATCTAATAAATAAATATGCCATCAACTGCAGACTTTAATGTGATGTTAAAGAAGGATTGATAAAGGGAAACTTGAATGATTGCATTCTCTGGTATATGGTATAAATGTTTGCATCTTCTTTGATTGTATAATATTTAACCATTTCTTTCTTTTTTACCCCTTGCTTTGATAGGTATGATGGGAATCCAGTTATTGGCCATAGATTATACAAAGAAATAAGAAAAGACTACTCCAAAATGAAAGCAAAGGGAAAGGGTCATGCACAACCAGCAGTTTTTTCCCAATGGGAAACAGTAGCTACTAATCTTGAAGAATTTCGAGAAATTTCAGTAAATTTCTGTTCCTTTTCTCAATATTTGAACTAATATCTTTAAAACTGCTTTAATTAGTTTACACATCAGGAAATTCTTTCTTCAAGCAAGATACATGGGGAAGCCTTTGTTGGTGAGACTGTTAAAACTAAGATTCTCCCAGTTCTTGAGGGTATTGAAAAGGTTTACTCCATGGTTCCTCTTTTTCTTTATATCCAAAATCTATGAGATGATTGTGACTCATTTATGCACCTTTTAGTTACATTTGTAGTAAATTTCTTTTTTGAACATGAGTGATTGTTTATTTTACATTAACCTTACCTTCTAAAGTGAAGGTTCAAGGTTCTAATCAGGACAAAACCCTCAACCTTTCTTTAAAAAAAAACACCCAAATTTTTATTCTAATGTTTTCTTATTTTCCTCTTCTCATTTTATTCTTTGATCTTCACAGAAAAAGGAAAGAGCTTCAAAACGGAAGCAGAGGCAAATCCTACAATTAGAAGGGTTTTTAAATTATAGAGTTGGTGCCACACGCTCATGTCGGGAACGTAGGCCAGTGAGATACACATTTGGTATGCTACATCATTCATACTTATGTTGCAATTACAGTTGCTACCAACATTTGGGTTGTGATGCATGGTAAACCATTGTGCTTAATTTTTAACAATCTCTGTGCTTCCTAGAAATTTTTTATTCTGAATTTTAAGTTCCATCCAAAGTGTTATATAAACGTGCCTATGGCTTTTTTCATTTAGTATTTTTAACATTTTAAATGAATTCTTATGAATTATTCCCATGTATCCAAAAGCTTTCTTGTGAACCAATTGACAAAGGTAGAGATCTAATTCCATGTTTGGCAAACGAGGTGATTAAATTTACTTTTTTTTCTGGAACAGTATAGGGTTGGTTGCAATCTTGGAGATTTGAACCATGCATTTATTTTTTGTCTGGACTGGGGATGTCTAAAATTGGCGGGATGGAAGCAATGGTAGTTATTGTTTCTCTTATGATGTTGAGGTTCTTAATAGTGGTTTTCATTAATTACGAAGTTTGCTTCCTGAAGGAAACCAAACCATTTTATTTTTGCTGATATCTTTCAACAATTACTAGTTTCTCAAGGTTTATTCTTTAATGCCGTATAGAAAATTTTGGGGAGTTGTAAAGGGAAATGAATGAAACTATTATGTTAATTAGAGATTGGCTTTATGATTCATGTGTTAGCCTTCAAACGGCATAGTTACGCAGAACTTGTATTATTGTATTGGAGTGCACATGTCTATTTTAGTATGTCTCATCTGCCTGCTTTTATGGTTTGGAGGGTTACATGGTTCATTTCATTAACGGAATTGGAAAAAACCGTCCTCGCTTTTTATCTTCTGCTTCACAATGTAGGTAAACAAACTTTCCAACAACGCATATACTAGCACTATTGGAAAATCTTATTTACCATATGGTGCTAATCACTCGCTCCTTTGATCATCATTTTGCCTTAGTATCTCATAAATGTGGCAGTGGTTGATTTTGATATTGATATGCTTGGTTAAATGCTTGTTGTGGTTGTTTTTTGGTATTTACAGCTCTATTGTTTTTTGTGTGATATGTTGTGGTGTGTGTTACTTGTAGTCTCTATGGATTGCATATATATGGGTGAATTCTTTATTCTTGATTCACTTTTGCTACTCGGTTCATTTGATTGCAATCAAGTGAATAGCCCAAGCCTCGGGCAATCATCGTCCTACAAAGTATGTCAACGGAACTCTTTCACTTAGCTTGTTTCTTTGATATACACTGGTTGTCATCTTGAGAATAAACCATTTAATGGCCTTCTTTTCTTTCCATTCATGTTATATGTTTTCTCGTCGAACTCCAGCTTTTGTAACATTTGTCTTAAGAAATGAAACCAATGAAGAAGAACTGGTCAACACGCTGAAATTGAAATAATTCTTGAATGATGCTCTCTTGATTAGTTGATGCATCATCTCTTGAATGCCTTTTTTGTGATGATATAGTTTGGCGTGTGTGCGTTTTAGCAATTTAGGTTTGATGAAGACACTAAAATTTGCCAACTCTTATTACAGTTTTAAATGTGGAAAGCATGCCATGGAGTTGCTGTATCTTTTCATAACCTGCACTCAATAGTTAACATTTCCTTCCAATACAATTTAAGCACAGCTTTCAAGCACCCACTGCATTCATAATAAGATTACATTATATTTGTAAACCAACAAACTGATCATTTGGATGGATATGTGTCAACAAACATGCTTATAAATCTAAATAAATACATATAAAAATTATGGAACTAATTTTTCTAGTGTCCATTTTTCCAACTTGACAGCAATCTGATGAGTATTTATCTAAAACTTGACAGCAACTTCAATACTTCCCTCGTTGCAAATTTTGTAGATTGTGACTTGATGGCATCTTCTTTAACTGTCCATTATTAATCATACGGTACACCTTGTCCTTGCATGAGAGGGATCCTTAAAAGGTTTATTTACAGTTAATCATCTACTTGCATTTGTTCACAGATGAATATGATCGAACGATTGATGAGGCCATAATTATATCACAGTAAGTTCATCTTTCAATCTGGGGATCATGTGATAATTTTCTTTTCTATTTCTTTACCTTGCTTTCCTATGGCAATGTTTCATTTCACTTATATAGCAATCCTTGTTTTCCTATCCTCTGTGTTGGGTTTGCAATTGAAATGAAGCTTTTGAAAGGATCATTTAGAAAAATTGTTTTCAAAAAATGTGTTTTTTGTGAGAAAAAAAGGTGAAATTAGAAGCATTTTTTAAAAGTTTTAACCAGATAAATGTTATTTTCATTCTAATCAGTTCACCTTTGGATGTCTTCAATTGTTATTACATGATCCGGTATGCTTTGGAATGCTTTAGGAAGCCGATTAAAGAGGTAGACGAATCAGAATACAAGCAGGAGTTGGGCCAAGGTAGTCCTGTCTCTAATGGAGGCATGGACTCTATTTATGGAAGGCCAGGCCCTGAGAGCTCTCCCATCAACGACAATGGCAAGAAATGGGATATCCTCAGCGACGACGATCACGATGACGACTACAACGACAATGAGGAAATCAACATTTGTGATGGTAATGTAGAGTTCGACTCCGACACAGGGAAGACGATCACACGTTCGAACGGTAAGCTTGTTTCCGGTCTACGTCGGAGCAGCCGACACGCAGGAGCTCCGAATCAAAGCAACTTTGATGCATATTATGCAGCAACAAAGAAGAGGCTGCGGCAGAGACCAACCCAGAATGCAGGTTACACTGCAAATGTCATCTCAGATTCTGAAGACGAGAAACCAACCAAAAGCTTCAAGCAAACTGCAGCAGCTTTGAGTTCATCTGACGAGCCATCTTCTGCTACATCAATTGATGGGTTGCAAGAGGAATCTGGCGAGGAGGAATCCTATTGACCATGTAGTGCAAGCTGCTCCTTTCTCTTTTGCATTATTTGAATGCAACGGCTGCTTTTGATGCCCCTTTTTGTACTTAGCTTGTTATCGGCAACTTCTGGTTTTTGTACTTGTGGGCTCACAGGGAAATTGTAGAGCTTCTCTGTTAACTCTTCTTGCAATTAATATCGTTTTTCAACATAATAATGATCAATGGATTAAATTTTTGTGCCATCTGTGCCATTTTTAATTGCTTTTCATACCAAAATCAACTTCTCAACCAAACTTGGCTGTTCAATGCTTTGAATTCTTGGTGCAAATAAGAAATTGTAATGAATGGAAAGAATCAATATGCACTTCAACAGCAAATACAGGCAATCATACAGCACAACAACCTGGAAGGAAGGTCTTCCATGGCTGTTAATCACAGATGGAAAGAGTGCCCAGTAAATACAAGAGAGATGAAGTATCAGTGGATGAGGTAAGTAACAAGGAGAGCAACGAGCATGAGCAAATATGCTATCCCTTGATCGATTGCCTTCCCGTCGTTGCTCGCCGGAGGAGCAGCCTGCGGCCCCATGAACTGGCCCTGTGTGAGCTGCATGAAACCAGACAGAAAGAAGGACAAAAAGAAAAGAACCCAACGCCTGCTGCAGTTCATGTTTCACAATCCCAAAGTTGCTTAAAGCTACAGAGCACGGCAGAGTCTTTGGAGAATAGATTGGAAATGGAGCTCTGGATGAGAAGAAGCTCGGTATTCGTTCTCCATTTGTAATGAAGGCAGAATGGAGCTAAAAATGGCAGATATGAATCCCATTAGCTGATGGGGTCCAAGCGTGTGGGCTTGAATTGGTCCACTTCGTTAAAGGAAACAGATAGTTAAGAGGACTTTCCAATCATCTCCAAATAACAAATGTCATCTATTGTGGAAGACTGGGTTTCCACGCGTAGTTGAACTGTTAAGACTTGTGCATTTGGTCTTTTGTTCAATTCTGCCGGCTTGACTTGTTCAAGGAAGCTATCACAATGGAGCAGGTGCACATGAGAAATTCATTCAGAGTTTTTTTGATAGTAAATTGATCTTTAAAAAGGTAAAATGTTCGAATCATAATTCAGATATCTTTAAATTATAATTCAAAAAAATTTATATATTGTAATGTGGTAGTTTCAATAAAAAGTATTATCAACTCAAAATGATGTTTATTATTTTATTCAATGATAATATTTTAAATATATTACAATACTAAATCAAAAAAACAAAAGAAAGAAAGATGAAAATGACATAAATACGATTCTCAAGCAATTTTTTCATTGTTGTCAAATCTACTTAAGCTTCTTCTCATCAAACTTAGCTTTCCACTTCGCTGGGAATAAATCATCAAATGATGAGCTGGTTCACGACCTTGTTTGCTGTTCCAATTCTAGCATTCTGCTTCTCTGGTTTGAAGCACTGGGCACTGGACGAAGCTCCTACATTCTCTTCTATGGGTGATGCCAAGGCCATTGATCAAGGGATTGCTTATTTACTGATGCTTCTTTCCCTCTTTGTCACTTACCTTATTCATTGATGGATTCCCTGTTCATTCTAAAGAAGCTGTGTTTTCCTCTATTCTTTTTCTTTTGTTTAAAATTCAAAGAGAAGGTTTCAATATCTAAATTCTTCAACATATTCAAGGCTTGCTTTCTTCTTCTCTGCTACTGAAGCACTAGCTGAAACCTGAACCGAGCAAGAATCGACAAAAGCTCTTCTGCTTGCCTATTCAGGCTTCGTTTGTTATAAGCATTGCAGCTATAAAACAGTTATTTGGATGAAGTAAGAAAGTAAAATAGGATTGTAATGAAGTTTTGATCATCATAGTTGGCATGTTCTATTAAAACTAAAAGAGATGTATAAAGCAATTCAACCTTTTGAAGAAGAAATATAGCTATGATAATGTAATGATTCAACTTTTTTTCTTAAGAGGAG
Organism: Vanilla planifolia; assembly: GCA_023846275.1. Lineage (NCBI taxonomy): Eukaryota > Viridiplantae > Streptophyta > Magnoliopsida > Asparagales > Orchidaceae > Vanilla > Vanilla planifolia. Next base: position 43,354,107 of record CM043875.1, on the reverse strand, counting down.
CAACTCACAAGCAAAACTATGTTCTGATCATTGAAATGGAGGTGGATTGTTCATAAAGAGCTATAGAAAAGAGAGGTAAGGTGGGCAATGTTTTACAACATTTAATTAATTCAACAGCAGAGGGTTTGTTTGAAGAAGTGTTAGGCTAAACAGCTCATTGCCTCCCGAGTCATCTGGGCTAGAGGCTCCCAATCTCTAATCCAAAGCTAGTCCTAACCATGAGAAGTGAAGTGGGAGAGGAATTTGGGGTGAATTCAGTAAGGAATTCAGAATGAATTCCGAAGGAGATAATGAGTAAATTAAGAAAAAATTAAGAGAGTTTTGGAAGTCCAAATTTTGTGTATTTCAAGAAAACTTTGAAGGGAATAACACTTGAAGGAAATCTTCTTGAGGATTTAATCCTCTGTGACAAAATCATTCTCTTTCTCCTTCTTTTACTCTTAGTCATTTTCATGCTCTTACTTCTGCTGCAACTATTCTAAAAAAAAGATCTACCGGTTAGAACTCAAGACAAGAATATCATCGTAGATAGATCATGAGTTATAATGGAGGTCGATCACTTGTTTTATTTTTTAATTCTTCAAAAGACATTTCTATTTTCAAAATTTTAATATCTTTTTAAAAAAGTCAAGTTGCACTTCTATGAAAAAATAATTCAAAAATATTCTAATAACTCATTTTCAATCAACTCTATTAAATAGAACTTTTTTAACGGTTCTTTTAAAAAAAAATCTTTTTGAAATTTTTTTAATTAAATTGTTTTGAGACCATAATAACCACATCAAATGATCTCATATTGCCTTCCCTTTTTAGTGAAGGATATCATCCTCCTTATGAAAGGTACAAATTCTTTCAAACAAAAATCTAGATTTCTAAAACCTAACAGTAATCTTTCTTTAAATCAACTCTATAGTTAAGCCCCAAGTTTATATTAGAGATCATTCAGTATCCCCTCTCCAAAAACCCTAAGGTTTGCTTGCAAGTGGTAGTTGTCGTTGTCAAAATTTGAAGAGAAAGCCATGAGAAAATAGTTACAAACAAAGGAGAAATGTAATGGTCATCTTTAAAGTAAGCAAAACTTAAATAAAAGAATATTTTCTATAAATTCATGAAATTCATAGTTTGCTCATAATTTTTCATGATAATAATTTTTATGTGTATTAATAACAAGATCATATGATTTAGAAACTATGATAAGAGTAGATATGTTATTTATTTAAATATGATAAAATTTTAATATTCATGAGAAGTTAAAGCATGTTCATAAAATTAATTTTTTAGTTTTATATATGATTCATTTTTGTGCTGTCACAAAAATATAAAGTAAAAGATTAATAATGAATAAGATAACGAAATAAGAAGTAAGTAGAAAAACATGTATGAACCATAATTCCTAATTGATCACATATGTAATTCAATAAAATAAAGTTTATACAATATGACGTAAGAGTCGCTCAGATAAGATTGCTGAAGCATATGAATGCACTTCGCATGATAGGAGAGTCATTCTTTAGTAAGGTATGAAATGGTATGTTTAGTACATAAGAAAAGGGTCATTCTTTAGTTGTGATTGTAGTATATGATTATGCTTGATAATCAAATGAGAACAAAACCACAATAATTAAAGAAATAAAAGGAAAAAGATCCTTTGGTGTGCTTATCTATTCTTTATATTAAATTTCATAACATATATTGTTTTTAATTATTAGTATTTCTTATTATGTTTTTACTTTAGCTTTCATCTAGTGTCAGAATTTTTCTATAATTTTATATTTTCTAAGTACACATAACACTAATAAAGAAAGTAACAAATATTAAGGGTAATTGTTACATTGTCAAATTTAGAGTATAGTTTTTAGTACATATTACTTATTACTAACAATATTTTTTTGTATAAAAAATTTTGCATAAGATTTTAATTTTATAAATATTTTACTTTTAAATTGTAAATTTTATATAATTTCTTTTATTATATGATGATACTATACTATGATATTCCTAAAGATGCTAAGTAAGGTTTCAAATTATTATTATTTAATTAGATTTATCTTACCAACACGATTAGGGTGTAACATAAAGGGTACAAATTTCCTCAATAAAAAACTCTTCAATTCCTCTCGATAGTTTAGAGAAAGAAGACTTTGTCTCCTCTTTTATGCCCTTTTTCATCCTTCGAAAAAGTTCTCTTCCTCTTCTTCGCCACTCTCAAGAGACATGCATTTTAAAAGAGAATGATACTCTTTGATATGCAAGATAAAGAATTGAGCTTTCTATTAGTCATTTTTTTCCACTTATAATTTTTCACTTAAAAAAAATATTTTAAAAAATATATTATAAAATCTCTTTTTTAAATTGTAACAACCATGTTATCACTTACAATTTAAAATCTCTTTTTTAAATTGCAACAACCATGTTATTCCTCAAGTTCAGAATATATTATGGCTTTAACTTATTCTTTTTACATTATGCCAAACAAGGATTGTCTTGCCACCTATGAGCTTGTTACAAATGGAGTTGTGTTTATGGGCAACAATGCATTATGCAGGGTTACTGGTATTGGAACTGCCAGAATCAAGATGTTTGATAGATCTGTTCTCACACTTGATGAGGTCAGGCACATTCCAAATCTAAACAAAAATCTTATTTCTCTTAGCACACTTGATAATAAAGGTTATCGATACATCAGAGAAAGTGGAGCTATAACAGTTGTTCATGGTTCCCTAGTGATAATGAAAGGGAAGAATGTTAATAGTAGATTATACACTCTTGAAGGATCTATTATGACAGTAACAACAGTAGTATCATCCATTTTAGATTCTAATATTATAAGGTTATTACATATAGTTGGGACATATGAGTGAGAGAGGTTTGATTGAACTAAGCAAAAGAGACCTTTTATCTAGAGATATGATACGAAAGCTAGAGTTTTGTGAGTAATATATTATGGGTAAACATAAAAGAGCAGCTTTCAGTCCTGGACAACACAGAATCAAAAGAATATTATATTTTGTTCATTCAAATTTATGGGATCTATTTCAATAGCCATCTGAAGCTGGTGCCAGATACATATTGACTTTTATTGATGATTACTCTAGGAAGTTATGAGCTTTCTTTTTGAAAGAAAAAGTTAATGTTTCTTAGAGTTTTATCAAATTGAAGATACTTATTGAGGCACAAACAGAAAAAGTTATAAAGCATTTTCAAACTAATAATAGGTTAGAGTTTTGTTCAAATGAATTTAATGAATTCTGTAGAAAAGAATGCATAGTTAGGCACATAACTTGTGTTGAAACTCCTCAACAAAATAGTATCTCTAAGAGCTATAATCAAACCATTTTAGAGGGTGCTAAATACATGTTGTTTATTACAGGTCTTTCAAAGTCATTCTCGATAGAAGCATGTACTTATTCAAAGGCAACTACTTGTGACAACTCAAGAGATTGGTTATTGGCTATGTAGGAAGTGATCGAGTCCTTACATAAGAACAAAACTTGGGATTTGACAAAGCTTCAAGTTGGTAAGAAAGCCATTAAATGCAAGTGGGTGTTTAAGAAAAAAATTGGTAGCCCATGGTTGAGAAAGACAAGTTTAAGGCCTGGGTTGTAGCCAAGGAATATCGCAAGTTGAAAGTATTGATTTTACTGATGTCTTTACACCTATGATAAAGCACACATTTATTAGAATTCTGCTTGGTTTTATTGCTGTGAATGATTTAGAGTTAGAGCAACAAGATGTCAAGAATGCTTCTTATGTGAAAACTTAGAAGAAGAGATATACATAGAGCAACCTAAAAGTTTTATTTGTGAAGGTAAAAAAGACTGTGTGTAGATTAAAGAAGTCTCTATATGGCTTGAAACAATCTCTTAGAAAGTGGTACAAAAGGTTTGATTCATTCATGTTATCTCATCAATTCTGTAATGGCAATTTTGGTAACTATGTATACTTGAAGAAACTTGTAGATGGATCTTTCCTATATTTGTAACTTTATGTGGATGGCATGCTTATTGCAGCAAAGAGCAAGACTCATATGGAGAGCTTAAAAGGGCTTTTTGACAGGAGTTTAACATGAAAGACTTAGGGGCAATAAGAAAGATGCATGAGATGGAAATCACGAGAGATAGGAAAGGACAAGAGGCTTCTTTTATCTCAAAATGACTATATTAAGAAGGTGTTTCAAAGATTCAGGATGAAAGAAGGTAGACAAGTTTCTACACCTTTAGCCACTCATTTCAAGTTGTCTAAAAATCAGTTTCCAAACACTGAGTAGGAGGCAAAATACTTGCAGCATGTTCCTTATATGAATGTTGTTGGTAGTTTGATGTTTGTGATGGTTTGCACTTGCCCTGATTTGGCACATGCTGTTAATATCATTAGTAGGTACATGGCTGATCTAAGAAAGCAACATTGGGAGACTATTAAGTAAATTTTGAGATAATTATGTGGCACTATTGATACTTGTTTACATTTTGGAGAAAACTTTTTAAAATTGAAATGTTATGTTGACTCAGACTATGAAGGTGACTATGATAAAAGAAGGTCCCTCACAGGGTATGTCTTCGATCTTAGGAGTTGTGCTTTCAGTTAGAAATTAGTTTTGTAGAATATAATGTCTATTACAGAGATAGAATAAATGACAATCACTGATGCTGTGAAAAGAAACTATCTAATTGTGAGATATGTTCTGAGAGCTGAGTGTGATTGGTGAATTAAATTAATAAAATTTGAAAATAGGGAATAAAAAAATGTCCTTATTAGTTAATGATTCGATCAACAAATAAGATTTTATAGTGGGAATTCTACTGTCATGTTGTCACTTGACCCATTTCTCGAATGTTTAAGCCTTGATAAGTAATGATACATATAGGAGTTCGTGTATTTGAATATTATATTTGTAAGAATGGTATGCATGTAGTGAACGACATCAAGAAATTGAGAGCATAATTTCAATTAGACATTACCGTTGATTTTTACTGGATTTAAGAATTGATCGATCTAGGTGGTATGACAAAATTATATGCAAAAACATTTCTTTAAAGAACAGAATCATCATCAAAAGAGCCCTAAAGAATGCAACCACTTGGAATTTAACAATTAAAGAACCACCTGACAACAAAATAAGTGCCATTTCCTTTTCCTATCTTATGAATGAACAAAGTGATGAACATGACCACAAGAAGCAGGAAGCAAGCAATCCCCTGGTCAATTGCCTTGCCATCCCTCACCGGAGCAGCAGCCGTCCTCCCATGAGTTATCTGCATCAACGAAGACAGGAAGAAGACCACGGCGAGCATCGTTGGACCCATTTCCAAATTCAGCAAATTTTGGCAAAAGGAGATCAAAGCAAGAAGCCATTAAATCAGAAGAATCAGCGGATATGGAGAGGGAATTCACGTGGTCGAAAGCAGCTCAAGCATGGTTTCACCGCGAGGACATCCGCGCAACTAACGGTCGACAATGCAACGGCTAGCTTTTGTATCTTAGGAACAGGACTCTTTTGGCCTCTATCTGAAAATATTAAATTATATGTCGATTAAATGACTATTTTTTAAAAAATAAATGCATTGCATGAATATTTATAAATTAGTGCATAATTATTTGATAAAATATTTACGTTTTTAATGTTGATGGAGAACAGTCAGCAATTTTTTCCATCTTGAGATAGTGTTAAATTGAAGCATCAAAGCAAGTTGTAAAATTATATTAAGACTGAGAAGATAATAACGTTTGATTTTTTTCAAATTTAGTTTCTTCATAAAAAAATTGTTATGTAATGTAATACATTAATTTAATTAGTTTTGAAAAAACTTTATAATAAAAAATAAGATTACATGTTTAAATTAATATTATGTTATTTTATTATTTTATCAAAAAATTCAAAGGTTACTTATTCTACTATATCAATTGCTTTGCTAATATTTATCAACTACATGCTACCATGCCAATCCAAACCTTTGTATTTGTAAAATATAATCTGTGGATTGCACTTTTAATCCATTTCAGCTCAAGAAAGGAGAAATAACCAAAATGATCTTATTAAAATTTCTCATAGAAGTTAAACATCAATCACCCCTTATGATCTATACTTCCACAAGTATGAAGTGGGCTATATCCTCATCATCTAATGGCAACAAGGAGATTCATGCACTGCCTTTAAAGCCATGGAGAACCTTGAAGGGGAACAATAACAGTCTTCTCATGGAGATACTTGTCCAATGCCTGCAACCCTAAGTCTTTACCAAACCCACTCATCTTGTAACCACCATAAGGACAGTTTCGATCGAAAGCAGCATAGCAGTTGATCCATATCATGCCAGCACGAATTGATCTTGAAACCGTGTTAGCTATGTTCAAATCGTTCGTCACGATTCCAGCAGCCAAGCCGTATATGGTGTTGTTTGCCTTCTCAATGGCCTCCTCAATTGTCCTGTTCCAATCAACAATTGAACATAGTTGTGTTAGCTTGGTTTGTGTCCATTACAGATTGGAGAACAATATTTCTTCATGGATTCCAGACTTACTTAAACTTCATGAGAGACATAACAGGTCCAAATATTTCATCCTTGGCTATCAACATGTCCTCCTGACCAAAAGATTACCATATGTGACTTCAAATTTGAAGTAATTGAATGCTAATTTGAAGCTATGATGTTGTGCGGTTTTGTAGTTTACCTTAACATCAGTGAATATTGTTGGCTCAATGTAGTAACCCTTCTCTCCACAGGCCTTTCCTCCAGTTAAAAGGGTAGCACCATCTCTTTTACCAGACTCTATGTATTGAAGAACCCTCTCAAACTGTTTCTTATCAACCTGTAGTCACAGGGAAGTCATGTTTTGATTAGAAAATCTAAAAGACGTTTGATGAAGGAGAAGAAGTAAAATACCTGAGGTCCCTGGTTTACATGGGGATCAAATGGGTCTCCTACCACCCAGTTTTTAAGACTCTCAGCTGCCTTCTTAACAAACTCATCATAGATCCCTTCTTGAACAAAAACACGAGATCCAGCCACACAAACTTCACCCTGGAAATGTTCAAAAAGGGCATTACAGACGAAGCAACCAGTATTTGTTCATCAGGTAAACAAATAGTCTGGAATCAATTGATGGAGGTGAGAAAACCTTGTTAAAAAACACTGCACGCTTGGCAATTTCTATTGCCTTTTCGACATCTGCGTCGTCAAATATGATCAAGGGGGATTTTCCACCCAATTCGAGCGACACAGGCTTGAGATTGCTCTGTGCTGCAGCTGCCATAATTTGGCGTCCCACTTCTGTGGATCCTGTGAAACTAATCTGCATTGGATGAAGAAAGCAGTGATCAAAACAGCATAGCAGTCAATGAAATTGAGTTATATATTTGTTTGGTAGAGGAATGAAGGAGAAGAAGAGAATGCAGTTTACAGCATCCACATCCATGTGAGAAGAAATGGCAGCACCAGCAGTTGGCCCAAAGCCATTAACGACGTTGAGCACACCATCAGGTATACCAGCCTGCAAAAGCAGAAATCAAAACAAGAAATGGCTTTAAGATGATTTCTGAAGGAAAGGCTTTAGTTTGATTTCTATGGTAATTTAATCAAACACACGACGCTCTTTCCTTTTGATGAGTCTAGTTTGATGTATCCATCCTTACCTTAATGATTCAAATGCTCTTTCTTACATGTTGCATCTACGTCGTGGGTAAAATTGAAACAACAACAAGAAGGAAGACGAACAAAAAAACAGCAGGTTTCGCCTACCTCCTTAGCTAAATGAGCGTAGTACAAAGCAGTAAGGGGCGTCTGCTCCGCCGGCTTGACGATCATCGTGCAGCCAGCGGCCAGTGCAGGAGCCACCTTTGAGTGGAACATTATGGATGGGAAGTTCCAGGGTATTATGAGCCCAACCACCCCGATGGGTTCCTTCAAAGTGTAGCCATGGAACTCGCCGGAGCATTTGAGGGTCTGGCCGTGGATTTTATCGGCAGCACCGGCAAAGTAGCGGAGGGAGTTGGAGGCGCCCGGGATGTCGAGGATTTTGCTTAAATGGTGCAGCTTTCCGGCATCCAAAGATTCGAGAATTGCAAGCTCCTCGAGGTGCTCCTCGATCAAGTCGGCAAACATGGACATGATTCTTCCCCTTTCCTGCACACAGCATCCGGTTTGAGATGCGCTACTCCATTCAACTTTATTTGAAACAGATGGAGGGGAACAGGTTCTCCTACAAAGCCGGAAATTCGAGGCCACTTTCCATGGTCGAAGGCCTCCCTCGCTGCCTTGACGGCCAAATCGACGTCTTCCTTGTCCCCTTCGGCCACCGTCGCAATCACCTCCCCCGACCGGGGGTCCCTGGTCTCAAATGATTTTCCTACAGCAACACAAAGCCTTCCACCTTTTCAAATCAACAAAATCCAACAGCTAATCACCCGGAAGCGATTCCGAGAGACAGAGAAAGAAGGGAAAGAAAGTGCGAAACATAATTCAGCAAATTTCTTCTCTAATTGAAGATTGGAAAAGACGGAGATTCGCACAGACTTAGTCTTTAGTTGAAGCAAACGAAAAAAAAAAACACACACACACACACACACACGCACAAACCTTCACTAAACGGAGGAAAAGAGAAAAACAGAGATAGCGAAGAGGCCATTTATGCAACTTTTCACCTTTACGGCGGCTGATACATACGGAGATGAACTTCCAAAAAAGGCAAAGCGAAGGAAAAAATACTTGCCGGAGATGGAATCAACGAAACGGCCATTGATGAATAGCTTGGTGAACTTGATCTCTGGCATCTTGAACCAACCACACCTTTCGTTGCACTCTCTCGCCATGGACAAAGCAACGCAGTCTCACCTCTCTCTCTCTCTTCTGAGTTTCTTTATCCAGGTAGGTATTTATAAAATGGTCAGCCACTTAGTCGGTACAAGGTGGAAAGCGAGCTCTGGCCGACCGAGGAACACCTCAGCTTATATATTATTTATTATTATTATTTATTATCGTTTTAGTTTAAAAAAATAAACCAATTTATTATTTTAATCCTTAGAAATTATTTTGTTATAAGTCAGGAAAAGTCAACATTGGGTCGCAGTTTCTATTTCAATCTAATATTAATTTTTTTTCATAAAAGTCGGTGAACCACCACAGTATAAAAGAGCTTTCTTTAGTAACATAAAAAATGATATTATTTTTACATTTAATATAAAAAAATATTTAATTTGATTTACTGTAGCATGACATGACATCAGCAAAAACAAAAGCCAGAAGCAGAACCACATCTTGACGCTTGAGGCGTCGTTGCTCAAGTCAACGAGTCTTTGGGCATGGCCACGTGATGTTCCTTCTCACGACTCACTTCAGAAAAAAAAAAAAAAAAACCTATAGTTAAATATTATTTCATCTTTAGTAATCTTTAATTTGTGAAGCTTCAAATGCTTTACTTCTTATACTGTTCAATGATTCTATTATCTAAATATTTTATTTTAAAATTATATTATAATGATTTAACTCTGATAAATTTTGTATTTTTGTATTTTGTTTGATAAAAATGGCTTCTTTTAAAAAAAAAAATAAAAATAGATTTTTAAAAGGATAATTTATATTAAATAAAAATTCTTAAAACTATTTCTTCAAATTAAGCCCTTAAAATCATATGATATAATTTCCTAGAATTAGTAAAAACTAATAAAAATTTATAAAAAAAATGTTCATAAGTGTTTGATCATCTTTGTAGACAATAATAGATTTTTGAACAATTATTGTCATGAAAACACACTATTAGAAAATTATTAATAAAAAATTACTATTATGATTTGTGAATTTTTTAAAATCCAATCTTAAAAAAACTTTTAAAAATAAATTTATGTATAAATATGTTCAATGAATATATATAATATATATGATAAAGAATGTTTGAATGAAAAAAACTTTTAAGAAACCCAATTATTTTTTAGAATAGTGCCAAAATGCATCTTCTAGTAGCCAATTGCCCACTAAACAAATGACTTATGAAACATGAGACAATATTATTACTTTATATATATAAAAATAAAGGTAATTATAACTTTTCCAATATTGTAATTAAAAGTTGGAATCTTGACTTTTCTTATATAATAAAAAAATACAGAAAGCAAGACATTCGAGGCAAAAAAAAAAAATTAAATTTGTAATTCGCATGGCTCACATGTGCGTCCTTGCAAACCTCAGCTTGAAATTGATTAGTTATATTTAATGAAATATTGTTAAAATATGATATTAAAAATAAATTAATTGCATATAAATAAATTTTTTTAAAAATTTTTGAGAATTAAATAAAATTAATTATAAATATTAAATATTAATCGAAAATCGGTTAATTTTTTTAAGAACTTAATGACAAATCTCTTATGGGATTATCTTTTATAGTAATTAAGTTTTATAAAGAAAATTATGTCTAAATTTAATAAAATAAGTTAGAAATATAAGCAAAACAATTGCCTTTTTAGCCACCATCAAAAGGAAAATGCGAAATCTACCCACTCTATTTTAGGTAAATAACAAGTGGGATTGCAAGAAAAGTATGCGATGAAATAACTTTTGCATGATCAATGGAAGCTTCTACAAATTTCATAAAAAGAGTAAATATATAATTTATTTGGGATAAATACAACATTTCCAGCTCAGTTTTGTCGAGTACGACAAAGTCACAATGTCTATGATTAAAGTGTGACGTTAAAATTAAAATAGATTTTATAAAATCATTTTTTTTATTTGAAAAAATAATTAATATTAATTATAAGAGTTATTGTATTTAATGTTGGTAAACAATTTTAGCACTATTATTCTGTAATTAGTTGGTAAAAAGAGTCAATGGTTTTTTCATAGAATGTTTATTTCTTAAATATGAAATTAAAAATATATTTTAAATATTTTGAGGATGTTTTATAAATTTTGTTTTAATTGTGAATATCTTTGATGTTAATTTTGATATTAAAATTATAAAGCATTAATGTTAAATATTTTTTATTTATTAAAATTATAAAGTATTATGAAGATATCAAGATAATTATAAAGAGATATTTTGATAAATAAACTTAATTATCAATGTATATAAAAAGTTCTCAAAATGATGGAAGAAAATATTATTTAAAATCAAATAATCTAGTGATAATAATTTTGTTAAATTTAAAGATAATTTTATTAAAGAATATGTTCTTAAACATATTGAAAAATAATAATATTTTGATCATGAGATTATTGTAGAAGATAAAATATTAAAAATATAAAATAACATAAAAAATTAAGATGTTAGTATAGATGAATAGTTTGAGAAGCAAATCATTTTAAAATAATTTTAAAAATTATCAATATCATCTAGAAAGAATGTGAGAAATATGAAATGATATATAAGTTTAATTAAATTATTATTTAACAACTCTTACATAAGAATGATGGTTGGATAAACTAGTGCAAGGTAAAGGGAGATTAAGATATTGTAGCCAAATAAAAAGAAAGTTGGACAATAGGAAAAATAGGAGAAGGTGTAAGATAAGCTTAGGGGGGAGGTTGGCGTTGAAGTAAAGTTTGCTATTAAAGAAAGAAGTAATCATCCTAAGTCATTTTTAGTTGATATTATGAGAATCTAATAAAAATTTATTTTAAAAGCATGTTTAAATTGTTGGAGTAAAGTTCGAGTATATGTTTCGATGATATTTAAATTTATAAAAAAAATTTATATAAGAATTGTGAAAATAAGAAATTACATGTAAACTATTCTAATTTTATCATTATTTTAAAGTTGGGTTAGAATCTTAGAACCCATCATATAGTTTAATAGAGTCATTAGATGGCTCCATGAATTTTTATAATTCTAGACTTAAGTCTATGTAGTACACTTCTCAAAAGATTGACTTTTGTCAAATGCATTGAATGGTTCAACATAACTATCCAATGAGTTGACAAAAGGCATTGAATGATCTATAAAAGTAAAAGACTTTTTGTTTAAAGGTTCAAAGTTGGCTTAAATTATTGAATAAAATATAATATACATCAAATAAAGGTGAACGAAAATAAAATACATGTTTGAGCATAGATTATGTTGAACTAATTGAAGAACTATAACAAAAATACGTATTATTTAATTTCAAAAAATTTGAAAGAGAAAGAGAAGAATTAAACTATTAAATGTTAGGTTAATAGATTACATGATCTGTGCATATGACATGTTATTCTGAATGATCATATATGACATCTTTTGATGCATGCAATATATAGAATTGAGAGATGATTGATGTAATGAGTTGCATGAATTACATGAAAATGTTCTCTTGTTACTTACATGATAAAAGATTAATTGTTATATATTAAGTAAAAGGATGAGTTATGTATTTGGTGTATGTATCATATATTACAATATAAATAATGCATAAATGAATCAAACTATTGTTTATGAAAAGAAATTGGCTAATAAGCCGAGTTAAATGAAAAGTAGAAACGATTATTACAGCCCCTTATCTTAGAATAATCAAAGTTTTATAACATTTTTGTTTTATATCATCCAATCACATGATTAACACTATAATTCAACAGAAGTCACATAAAAACTATTAGGATCATCTCAAAATAAAGTTCACACAATCCATCATAGCAAAAATAAAAATAAAAACATTAGAATAGGACCCATGTCTCTATTATTGTAGCAATGTTATATAATTTTAAAATAGTCATAAAACATGATTTTTAAGTCAAAATAAAAATAAGTTATCAAGTGAGCTAACAATCACGTCCTCTTAATGCACCTTAGAACTTTTTTTAGTATATTTTTTTTGTAATTATTAATGTTAAAAAAAAAACCTCAACCATTATTTATGCATGCTCAATAGAGGTGGGTCATGATATTTATACCTATAAACTATGAATTTTATATAAAATTTCTTCTATATTATTTTCCTTATTTTTTCACTTTATATTCTTTATATAGATACTTTGACACCTTCTTAATTTAATAAATATTAGAATTTATATCGCTAAGTCAAGATTGTTGCTAGATAAATTTCCCAAGATTGAAGTCATATCCATTTGGAATCTTTTGTTCTTAAGTTACACTCATTTAGAACGTTTCCTACTTCCAGTTATATTTTTATGAGTTTCTTTGTTTATCCAAAATCTTTTTGGACTTACTCCTTTCTTTGTGAAGATCTTAACTTATTTTTAAAAGCTTTTTTATAACCATAAATTCCTCTTTTTTGTACCCTTGAGGATTAATTCTTATACTTTTAATCATTTTCAAATTTTATAAAAATTTTATCCCACATACTAATTGATATACAATCGTGAAGTTTGCAAATTATTATATAACACCATAATAAAAAGCGAAGTAAACATTTAACGCATAAGTAATAAAACTATATGTATACAATATAGAGCATAAACTTTACATCTACAACATTATATCAAATATTATCAAGATAAAATTTTATAGATTCATTAAATCTAAATTATGAGGCTCTTAATTTATAAAAATCAAACATCAATCAAATGCACCACAAGATTATTGTCACTTACCTCAAATTAATGACATGGTTACATAGAGAACAGAATTGTTACGAATAAAATGCTTATGAGTTCCACTAAGTTCAATACTTCCTTCATAACTTTGTTACATATTCTAGAATTCTCAAATCAAAGAAACCCCATTTTGGAGAATTTTGCAAAAACCCAAACATACAATTCTCTCAAAGTTTTACACAATAACTCATAATCCTCTCTAATCCTTAATGCCAAGATAAAAGTTCCTTTCACTAGCAAATCTTTTCTTTTATAGTTTTCATTTGAGCCATTCTCAATCCTTTGATTCCCCAACCAAATTATTGAAATCATTAATTTACTCCACATTAATACACTAAATTTCAATAGAGTTGAGTTTACTCTATACTCAACATTTCTCCAAGTCTCTCAATAGTTCCATGGCTTGTCATAGCCATTACTCCATATTTACTATCCACAAAATTTAGATTTCAATTTCTTAAGTCTTTTTTTTATCTAAAAATCATCTAAAACTTTTTTAATAAATTTAAAATTATTTACTCATAAACTCTATCATCTCTATTTCCTTTTATAACTTTTAAATTTTTTTTATATTTTAATATTTTTATTGCATAAGTTATATTTCTTGTTGGGGATAGGACATCCTATTATGTCAAATTTTTACAAAATTAATATTATTGAACTCCAAATATAATGTATTATTTTTTATATTTTTTTTTCTAAAGTTTTGTCATATTTTGATAATTTGAAGTTGGATTGTTTAATTTTTAGTCAAATGTCCAACATACAGTTTAATAGAGTCATTGGGTTGCTCCATGAATTTTAACAAATCTAAACTCAAGTCTATGGAAGACATTTGTCAAAAGTTTGACTTTTATCAAATGCACATCAAATGTTTCAACATAATTGTCAAATGACCTGACAAAAGGTGTTGGATAGTTTGATAAAAATAAAAAAGGCATTTGTTTAATGAGCCAAAGTTGGCTTAGATTATTGATTAAAATATTTCAAACAACAATAAAGGTAAAGAAAAATAAAATGCATGTTTGAGCATAGGTTCTGTTGGATTAAGTGAAGAGTTATAACAAATGTTTTTTGATTTCGTCGAAAATTGATTTTACATATTGTGTAATTTCAAAAAATTTGAAAGAGAAAGAGAAGAACTAAACTACAGAGTATTAGGTTAAAAGATTACATGATTAATTTGTGCATATGATATATTATTTTGAATGATCATATGTGACATCTTTTGATGCATACAATGTGTAACATTGAGAGATGATTGATGTATTGAGTTACATGAATTACATGAAAATACTATCTCTTGTTACATAATAAAAAGTTAATTGTTATATGTTAAGTAAAAGAATGTGTTGTATATTAGATGTACATATCATGTTATTATAATGCAAAGGATGCATAATGAAGCAAATGCTTGTTTATGAAAAAACTTGGCTAACAAGCAAAGTTAAATGAAAAGTTGAAAAGGTTATTATAATGCATTAGCTTTGAGCAACCAAATTTTTATAACATTTTTTCTCTGTCATCTAATCACATGATCAACACTACAATGCAATAAAAGCCACATGATCCTTTCAAAACCGAGTTCACACAATCCAACGTATGAAAATAAAGATAAAAATATTAGAATAATTCTCGTGGCTCTATTGTTGCAGCAATGTTATATAATTTTAAAACAAGTCATCAAGTGAGCTAACAATCATATCCCTCAATACTCCAATAATTCCCTTTTAGTACATTTTTTTTTATAATTATTAATGTTAAAAAAAGGCTCAACCACCAACACGAGCTCAATAGGAAAGCTACTTATGCATATAAATCAATATAAGTTTTGGGTCATGCTACATACACGATTAACATTATCACAAGAAATAGATAAAGCAAGTAAAAGATGCTAATATATTCATACCTTTAAACTTAGAATTTTATATAAAATTTCTTTTATATTAATTTTCTTATTTTTTCACTTTATATCTTTTATATAAATCCTTTGACCCTCTTAATTTAATTTGAATTAGAATTTATATTGTTATGTTGAGATTGAAAGATATATTTCTCAAAATTGAGGCCATATCCTTTTGGATTCTTTTGTTCTTAAGTTGCATCCATTTAAAACCTTTCTTACTTCTAGTTACATTTTTTGTTATGCAATGGATTCAAATCTGAATACTATAATATTTGTATCATATAATTTTTAATAATTTTAAACTCTAAATTTGATATTGTCCACTTTTTAAGAATATATAATTTTTTAAAAAATTATAAAATAATTATTTAAATAAATGTTTCACAATTCTCAAAAAATTTCTAAAATTATAAATTGTTCAAGATTACTTATGAAGCTCCATTTTATCCAAAACTCTATTAAATATTCCCTTTTTAGGATTTATTTATCAATTATAAAATTTTAATTTTCTCTTTAATTTATCCATGTGATAAATCAAAATAACAACTTAAATTATTATTTTCATTTGTGGGATCCTAGAGCTATTGAAAGTAATGGAATGTCTAATAAGCCAAAAGAAAGAAAAAATAAAAAATATTTTTGAAAATAAAGAAATAACTAATAAGTCAAATAAAACAAAAGATACAATAAGAAGAAATAGTTAATATAAGCAAAGTGATTATACTATCACTTATGTTGTGTATTAAAAATTAGAAAGATTTAAAGTGGCGTTTCTACTATAACTAAGTATTATCTAATAGATTTTTTGAAAAAAAAAAAAAGATAATAATCACGTATTAAAAGATGCTAATCACAAGCATAAGAAAATATAATTGTTTTAATTTTCACAAATTTTACTTGTTTTGTTTATTTAACATATTATGTCATTTAATTGAAAAAAAATTATTTAAATATTTTTTTTATCAAAGATTCTTCGTTTTCATGTGTAAACAACAAAGCTCACGTTAATAAATTGATTTACCCACGTGTCAAATTAAGTCAACGTCATGTACCTAAAGTAAAGGAGCTCCTGCGTAAGTAAACGGTCCGATTCCTGTGTTCCCGCCATTTACTAAATCAGGTATTACTTGCGCATATTTAACCCTTCTTCTTCTTCTCTACTAACCCACAACAAAAATGGCGCTTAGGGAAATCGAGAACTTGGAAGCATCAACCCTTGCTCATCTGGAGCTAGACGACGACGGCCGCCCCAGGAGGACGGGAACGCTACGGTCCGCTAGCGCGCACATCATCACCGCGGTGATCGGCTCCGGCGTGCTGTCCCTGGCGTGGACCATGGCTCAGTTGGGTTGGCTCATTGGACCGTTGGCTCTCTTCGTCTTCTCCCTGATCACCCTCTTCACCTCCCGCCTCCTGGCTGATTGCTACCGCAGCGCCGACTCCGGCAAACGGAACTACAACTACATGAGCGCAATCAAATCCAATTTGGGTTTGGCCCCTTCCCCGTTTCCCTCCCTTTTTCCACCTTCTTCTTCGTCGTCATCCAATCTCGTCTAACCTCGCATGAACTGGCACAGGTTCATCGAGGATTTACATGTGCACCATATGCCAATACGTCAATCTCTGCGGAACGTCAGTCGGCTATTCCATCACTGCAGCCATCAGCATGGCGTGAGCCCTTTTGATTTGATTTGATTTGATTTGATTTAAAGCAATTGATGAGTTAAATCTTCACAGAGCTATAATAAAATCCAACTGTGTACATGCCAACGGACACCAAGCTGACTGCAGCGTTCAGTATAGTTACTACATTATTGCATTTGGGCTGTGTGAAGTCGTCCTGTCTCAGCTTCCTAACCTGCACAACATCTCATGGCTATCTACACTTGCTGCACTCATGTCCTTCTCTTATTCCATAATTGCTGTGGGTTTGGCCATAACCCAAGTGCTTTCAGGAAAGTATTCTTCTTCACCTCATACATCAATACTTTTGCATGAATCCATGGCTCATCTTGCTTCCTTCACCTGCAGGAAACGTTGGGATCACCTCCATGACAGGAACAGAGATAGGAAACGATGTAAGCAAAACAGATAAGGTTTGGAATGCATTTCAAGCTCTTGGAAACATGGCTTTTGCATACTCCTATGCCATGGTTCTCATTGAAATACAGGTTGGTCTCTTCTCTTGGGTTTTTTCATATGCATGAGGCAGACCAGAGAGATATGTATGTGCATTTAGTGCCTTATAAACGTAAGTACAGGACACTCTCAAGTCTCCACCAGCCGAGAACAAGGTGATGAAGAAGGCGACTCTAATGGGCGTGATCACAACCACCGTCTTCTACATGCTTTGTGGTTTCTTTGGCTACGCAGCCTTCGGAAACAAGGCTCCGGGAAACCTGCTCACTGGATTTTACGAGCCATTTTGGCTCATCAACATTGCTAATGTCTGCATTGTGGTTCATTTGTTGGGTGCATATCAGGTATGCATATAGATATACTCAAATATAGTTTAGAATATAAGCAATTCTCTTGAAGCTATCACGAATGAGAACAGGTGTTTAGCCAACCAATATTCGCCGTCGTTGAAGATTCGATGAGCAGATGGCAGCCAGATCTGAAGATCATGACGAGGGAGGTGACCTTGCTCAACGCCAACTCGTTTCCGATCAAGCTTAACTTGTTCAGGTTGATCTGGAGAACCACATTTGTGATCTTGAGCACGAGCTTAGCGATTTTGATGCCTTTCTTCAACGACATACTGGGTTTCCTCGGCGCGGTGGGCTTTTGGCCCCTGACGGTTTACTTCCCAATTGAGATGTACATGAGGAAGAAGAATATCAAGAGGCTTGGAACCAAGGGAATGGCCTTAACTTGTTTGAGCTTCTTGTGTTTAGTTGTGTCATTGGGAGCAGCAGTTGGTTCGGTCCGAGGAGTGGTTTTATCGCTTTCGGACTATAAGCCGTTTCAGACAAGATCGTAGACTGCACAATAAGAAGGTTTAGTTAGTTTTGTTATGTTAGGGATTTGGCCGGTCTGCCGTTGGTTTAGGGTTTTTTTAATATTCAAATCAATTTTTTAGATGTTCATTACTTCAAGATGCAAGACAATGGTGATAAATATGTATATATACATAGCAACTATTTGGTTGCTAACGTGTCACTCGATTGAAGTCTGACAGATTGATTTGGTTTTTTTTTTAAATTTACTTTGATATAGTTATAAAGTTCAATTTTGAGTTTGAAGGAACAAAAACCTTCTTTATATCCTGCTTAATTTCTATTTTTTAACATTTAATTAATAATTCATAACATGACAAATAAAATATTCAGTTGGTTACCACCGTCAACCAGTTAGTACAAATGGATGAGTTTTCAGTAATGAATGAATATCACATAATAGATTTATATTTTTTGTAGCACTAAATCAAATAAGCAAGAATAACTGACACAAATTGAAGAATACTTGGAAATTAAAGTTAAGGAGAAGCAATGGAAGATTTCATCAAATAGGGTCTAAGTTTTTCAATGATTTTTCTATTTCATTTAACATTATGTAGACGATTCCATGGCTCATTTTTTAACAACATAAAATAAAAAATTACCCAAATTTTAATTTTGAATGGAAATAATTCATAAATCATAATAAAATTTTTAAAAATATATATAATTTTCATTAATCAAAGAATCTTATTGTTAAATTAATTTCTAATCAATTCAAATTAAGTTAATGAAACATGATGTAATCATTTTGTCATATCACTTGTCAAAAAGAAATAACCCACCCACATCAACACCATTCAAACCTCTTAGGCAATTGCTATGCAACCCTAGCTCAAATCAACAAATAAATTGCATATCCTAATATCACCAGAAACTTGTCGACTCGATCGAAACAATTCGAGTAAATTCAAAGCTTACAAAAATATCATAAACTTAGACCTCATACATATCATCTATACAAGATAACAACTTCCCACGATGATAGACGAAAACATCAAATACCTCCCCAAAACCATATGAAGGACTTCTTCACCTCTAGACAATGCATCACATAATCACATCCCATATTTGCATCATCAACAACTTAGCTAACTAGAATCAAACATTACCAAGAGCATACTCATGCAAGCATTCAAACCATATACTTCTTCCTCTTTCACAATATTTTTTCTCTTCTCTCTATTTTTTTTTTAATCTTTTACAATATTTTTATCTCCTCTCTCTCTTCTCATCTCAAGGTTTTTCATTCTCTTCTATAATCCTCAAGCACCAATGTACACAAAGACACTAATACCTATTTTTAGAGCTCCTCAATAATAATAGCTATAATAATGAGAATGACCTGTGGCTGGATATACATGAATGCGAGCTATGAAGGATAAATAAACCGATACAGTGCTTACTCAAGACTTTGGATACATCAAAGCAGGGTTATCGAACAACCTAACCTGCTTTTCCTGCTCCAACTTCACGTGGTGAGTTTCGTCGACAGCCATCGAAGTCTTGGAAGATGCCTTGTGTGGATCATCAACGGCCATGGAAGCTTTATCAGAGGCCTGGAATATGAGAAGCAAACAATGTTGTGAACTCAAGGCCATGGTACAGTACAGGCAATTCTGCTTTCTATGTGTATGATTTCAAAACCACCTTCATGGGTGGCACATCTTCGGCCATGGGATCAAAACCTTTAGCTTGTTCTGGGCCAGCCTTGTGGGATTCCTGGCAAATGCATGGATGAGCAAAAAAAGTTCAGCGTAGGGTTATGCAAATGTCATTCACGTGTTCATCCAGAAAATATTGCAACTCATTCAAATCATCCACATGTTATTTAATTAAGGGTCATCATATTTACCTTAATTCTTTATAAAATTCACATATATCAGATCATGTCTTCTCAGTTTGGCTTCTGATTTTATTGTTTCTAGAGAATTGTTCCTACCTTGCAGATGTATAGCACATATGTAACCCTTAGCCGTTATGTGTTCCTATTGTCCATAATACATGATGATACGTTACCATTACTTAATATTGATTGATAAATACGTATTAAAGCAAGTTGAGTATATTATTGTTGATGAAGGTGGTTATGCTCTAATTGATTCACAAGTATTTGAGATTTTTGGTCTTATGATATATTTCAAGTATTAAGACTTCCAAGAAACTTCCGCATGTGAGGATAATCGTATATTTCTAAATTTCACCATGTATGAAGAATGCAATTGAAAAATTGGTGAATGACATCTTGTGGCATGCATGCAAGATCGGCTAACATCTTTGATTAATTATAACTTGTTTGCACTAGACGATGCAATTGTGATTTTTGTTATTGTTAAATCCATGTCTTTAATAAATATTGAGATTTGGTAAATGTAAAAAAAGATATCAAATCTAAACTCACATATTAATTCATTCGCAGGCTCTCTCATCCTCTCTAATTTTCTCTTTTATTTTTCTATTTTGAAGGGTTTTCTACGATGCAATTGTGTTCCCTTTTTCTATGTTTTTTACATATTTTTGTCATATTATTGATCAATAATTATCCTATTCTGATCATTTTTAGTGATAACATTTTTTAGTGTACTTGTTGAGAGTCGACCATTTCTCTACTTTCTAAAAAAAAAAGACCAACCACCTTTCTTCTTCCTCTACCGAAAAGTCCAGAACTCGCATGCCATTTGTCTAAGGTCATATTACCCTAATTCTTGTCGGCACTAGATCAGTGAACTAAAGTTATTCAAACTATGTAAATTTACCATAAACCTCCATAACCAACACTTCGAATAACCAAACCTTCTCCACTCTTGATAACTATTGCACCACACCACTACACACCATATTCTATTATCTATGATTCGACCACAGCAACTCGACTTCAATTACATTCACTAGCAAGTTATACGATGACTACAACTCCCTTCCATGTAGCTCCATCTTTTACCTTCTAGCCTATAATTACTACAATTTCCCATCTTCATGTCAATTCAAAGCTCAACTGGAAGCTCCAGTAGATGCCTAAGAAGGTCCCAAAGGTGAAGGGCACTATCATTTCTGACATTCCTGTTGTGCTGGTCGAATGCACAGCCTCTCCATCTTGCCAGAAATTTATTTCCTCCTGAGGAAAGAGATCCTCACAGCAGTTTTGGGCTATTTTCTACTAAATTAATATGTGATGGAATCAACATATGCTCCACCACACCACTGCATATGTATAAGGTGACTACTGATCCTCGTTATCATGTAGTCACTATTGAGCAATCAATTTCGACATGTACCATTGTGAAAGGAGCAGTGTGTTGTGTTTTTGCTCTATTTCGGAAGGTCCAGGGGTCCTTAGTGGCTCCATTAAACCGTTTGCTCAATTAAAGAAAGAGTTCATTTCTAACTTCCAAATCACTACGTAATTCTGGAGCAAAGATCAAGATTTGTTCAAAATTCAACATGAGGCTTCGTGAATATATGATATGATACTACAGCCATGAAGATGAGAGGTTGCAATGAAGATATAGCCTGTATTGCTTTGAAGAAATGCTTGATATCAAATCACCCACTCAAAGCCAAGCTCTCGCTAGAAAGCCTCCAGCTACCTTCACTGTGCTCCTGGAGATAACCAAGTAATATATCCAAGGAGAGGAAGTGAATTGGCAGTATGAATACGAGGACAAGAAGCCACCTTCAGAGAAGAACAAGTCATTCAAAATAGAGGATCATCAGGAGGAGACTTCTTTTAGAAGGAATTAAGTCCCCACGAGAGTATGCATGGGCAACAACTCAAAGTGCATATGTAGAAGATTATTATGAAGAGATTGGGTATGAGATTATTACCACCTCCACCTCAATGGCCCATATCACCACAACAACCAACTGCTCCAGCATCCATTCCATTCCAACCCAATCAATGCAGACATGGAGCTTAATACAACAGTGAACCAATGAATTTTGGTTCTGTAAGTACGATACCCCATTGCATAACGAAATGATACCTATAGATTGTATCCCCATTACTTTAGATGAAGAAGATCAATCCCAATATAGTAATCTCAGCATCTTCAATGTTGAAATTCAAAGGATCCATATTGATGTAAGAATTTTGATAGATATTATGTTTGGAGCAAAGTTTGCACAATTGAGGATAGTTCGTTCTAGAATTCTAATAGGAGAAGAACATTTGCTTGATTTTTCAGGAGAATGAGCACTGTTGTGTATCACGCAACACAGCTCGCTAGTTTTATGATTGTACATGCTCCATCTACGTAAGTCATAAATTTGATGAAGTCATAGCTTAATAAGTTTAGTGCAGTGGTGTCTTCCTCTCATTATCATAATAAGTTTCCAATATCCAGTGGAGTGACTATAGTAAGAGGTAACTCAGCATTTTGTAGATGTCATTTAAAGATGATGGATCAAAATTTCTACCATTTGGAATGAGGAGAAAACAGTAAGTATGACCAAATGAGTCTGCTGTAGCTACACTCTCCACGATAAGCATGGTCATCTCTGTTTATAAGTTCTTTATCAAAATGAGACGGCCACTATGGCCTCCCTCCTTCAAGAATAAATCAATGTCTTTGCCTATTCACTTTTAGACATACCTAGAATTGATCGATGAGTAGGCCAATACCAATTAAACATTTCATATGACACTCATCCAATTGAACAAAACGATGTCATTTCTATGATGAATGGCAAGTAACCATTAAGGAAGAAATAGAAAGATTGTTTGAAATTGAATTAATAAGAGAAGTTCAATATCAGCATTGGTGAACAAATGTTTTATATTTGAAGAGAAGTAACAAGTGAAGTAGTTCATGGATCTAAACATATCGGTTTCGAAGGATTTTCATCCACTGCACAGAATTGATACAATGGTTGAATCAACATTAGACTACCACGTTATGAGTATTCTTGATGCATTTTCTGATATCATCAAACTCACGTGTCGAGCATGATGAAGAGCAAATCACATTCATCATAAATTATGGTGCATCCTATTACAAAATGATGCGTTTTGTTTTGAAAAATATAGAGGCAACGGATCATAGAAGCCGTAATTTCACTCCTGAGTCAAAATATTGAAGCCTGCATGGATGATATTTTGGTTAAAAGTAAAAGCATTGAACAATACTTCGAAGATTTGAGAGACATTTGAATTGTGAAAGTATTATATAAAACATAATTTATTGAACTACATATCTGGAGCTTCATCTAGTAAGTCATTGGGTTAGTTTGTTTCGAATAAAAAAGCCAATCCTAACAAAAATAAAAATAAAACTATTTGAAGAGCTGAAAATTGTAAAGGGAAAAAAGGGGTACCATACGTACCACCACACAACGTATCATTCGTCCACATATTGACACCATAACTAAGTAATAATAAAGAGATGAGGAATGTTTTGTGTGCACCATAAAATCTTGATCACGTGGGAATAAAGAGAAAAAGAAAAAACCAGTTAGGATTTGGCACCTTTGGCCAATAATGAGTAGAGCCCCCAAGCACAATCAAGGGACATTCAACTTGCGGTGACAGCCTCCTTTATTTTTCTCAAAGAAATTGTTGAGAACCATAAACCTAGGAGGCTTCAAAACAAGCTTCCTGTAAGCTACACCTCTACTTGAACCTCCTGAAGCCCTTCTTCCTCTCCTTGAACTACACAAAGCCCTTCTTCCTCTACTCGAATGGCCCAAAGCCTTCAACTCCCAACCTAAGCTTCAAAATACTACTGCTCAAAGGTTTCTCTCTACCCTGGCTGCCAAAACACTTTTCTCCTCTATGCAAAAACTCCCCTCTACCTAAAGACACTCCTCTACCCATGCCTAAGCTTTCCCCTGCCAAGAAGCCTTGAATCCCCTTTCTTTTCACAACCCTTTGTTCAAAAGCTTGCTCGAGTCTCATAAACATATGGTTAAAGCCCTTTTCCCTGCCCGAGCCACTTTCAAGTTACCTTACCTTCGTTGTGAGCTGCCCACACATCTTTTAAGCTACTAAAGCCTCTTGTAAGCCACTCAAATGTATTATAAAGTTCTTATAAGTAACTTGGATGCATTATTAGCAACTCAAATGCATTATAAGCTATAATGCATTATAAGCTGCTCAAAAGCTTAGTAGCCTACTTGAAAGTATTTTCTTTGCCCAAACTGCAACAATAAGCTGTCTGCAATCTTTTACAAGCAATTTAAAGGTGCCCTTCAAGAGATCAACCATCTCGTTTTCGTATTTTAACTCCTGTTAAAACTCCGAGTAAAATAAGCTTTTGTTTGTTCCCTTGACTTCTTTTTTTGCATCAACACTATCATTGATATGTCTTCCACCAGACATTCAAAATCTTACAAGAACTATTGTTGGATTAGCTAGATTAGTATCAAAGTCTAAAAACAAGGGCTTAGCAGTCTTCAGAGCTTTGCACAACAAAATGATGTTTGCTTTTTAGCAGCTAAAAATATATTTGGTAAATAGGCTCCTTAGTAGCCTAAAAAAGAAGAAACTTGCTAGTTTACCTTAAGGAGACAAATGTGGGTAGAAGTGCTATACTTAAATTCAAGCACTCTTTATACTCTTGCTAGCATTCAAAACTTTGATGCATTATCTTTAAAGCTTTAATGGATTGAGGTGTGGAAAGTCTTTTTAGCAAAAAAAAATTATTTGGTAAATTGGCCCCTTCTTAGTAGCCTCAAGCAAGGAGAAGCTTGCTAGTTTACCTTAATGAGATGAATGAAGGTAGAAGTGCATTTGTGGAATCCACAACAATCAATGCTTGAATCCAATCCATTGTATTTAGTGCAATGACATGCACGAGGCTCTACATGACCACCATCACTATAATAGCATCTATGCATCCCATATGCTCCCACTCATTTCATTGTTTTGTTTACATCACTTTAGTTTCACTACTTAGTATGAAAAAAAAAATTTCAAAAGCCTATTTAACATTTAAGTTGCATTCTTCAAGGTTCAAAAACATCAACTATATTAGAAAAGATATTTATGACACTTAAAAGAATTGCTCTCCATTTATAACTTCAATTCTAGGTGTATCCTATTAAAGTTGTAATGAATCAAGTATAACGAAGTTTTAAACACACTTGAAGTATCTGAACATCTCCAAAAGTAAGTAATTAAGCAAACTAAATTTTACGTGGTCACATGCACAACCATTAAACCTAGTGTTATGGCTAATTTTGCAACAAAACTAGCAACGATATAACCACAACAAGCTCAACTGAACCCAATTGAAAATTACTTGTTAATGGAGCTATAACTATTAAGAGCAAGAACTAGGACTAAAGTACATGCATGTCAATGGTTATTCTCAATTGGTGATCAATCGATAATCAAAGGTGGCATCATTACCAAAGTTGATTCACCAACAAGGTATTTAGCCTTAATCAAGGATTTGATTTCATTATTTCATGCTTTTGAATTCATTTAAACTTAAGGAGAATCTATTAACTGATCAATTTGCCAAGGGATTATGCTTCACTCTTGAGGTCTTATCTATTGCTCATTCACAAATAAATGGCCAAGCATAAGCAAAAAATAAGTATATGAATATTCTTAAGGCAATACTTGGATATGCTAAGAGAAGTTGGGTGGTAAAACAACCCTTCATAGTCGATAAATAGAAATAAATGATTGATATAGAATGCTAGAATTAGATTTGTTAAAGACATACATGAATTATAAGGCAATGTTTGTTTATTATAAGTACTTCCATTAGAAAATTGTATACCTTAAAACATAATTGTAATCATTAAGATGTATTATTATTAAAGATACATAATTTTTGTAGTTCAATTTCAACTATTGATTCAAATTTTAGTCACATGGAAATATTCAATGGTTTGAAACTAGCTCTTTGAAGTCAACAAATTGAGGCCAGCTCAAGCTCAAAACATCAATGCTAGGTCTTTGTGGGTAATCCAACGAGCTTAGCCCCTTGATCTGTTAACTCTCAAGGAGAGTTCCTTAAGGCCACCACCTTATAAGTCCACTTAATCAAGGCCACTCCTTAAAGCCAATACATTAAGGCTAGCTCATCAAGGCCAATCTATCAAAGCTAGCCCCTGGAAGCCAATTCATCAACAACACATCCTCAGGGCTAGCTTCTCTAATTAAAAACTTTAAGGCCAACGCCTCAAAACTTATTCATCGAAGCCAACCCAACAAGTAGAAGTATGAAGACCACGTGTTCATCTTCCTTTGATCAACATGGATTCAGTTTCATCTAACTATTGGAAAGATGGGGCTCATATTAGCTTCTTAAATTATGATATTTTAATGAAGTATAATGATAAAGACTAACTCAATCACATCATTAATGATCAAGTACTTTGTTCCATCAATTATAACTAAGACATGTCAAGTCCAATCAAATCATAACTAAATATCAGTTGTTGTTCTCAACTGTGCATCAAAAACTTTTTTAACAATAAATAGATCCCCAAAGGTTTCCATGAGCATATATTCTTGCTCCATCCAAAAATTTTGATCTAGATAATATATTATAAATATTAATATTGATCCAACATGATGATAATTATGAGCATTATAAAAAACCAAAATTAATTTTTTAAAATATTATATTTATTAATTAAAATATTATTATATTAGTTTTATTTTAGACAATATTTTATGTTTTCAAATGAACTTAGAAATTTTATTTGAACATACTATCAAAAAACTTTTCATAAGAAATCTAATGATAATAATTTGATGATTTTAAAATTTAAATAATTAATTATGAATTTTTGAAGAAAAATAATACAAATATAATTTTGCAAATTGTAAAAAGACAAAATAATAATTTTTTACTTTTACTCTACAACCCCTTAATAAGTATTAGATTGATGTGGTAGTTGAGATTAAAGTTGTAAGGAGAGAAATTAAGGAAAGAGAAAGAGAGAAGAAAAAAAAGAAGATGAAAGAAAAGGTGTCATGGCTAAAGGAAATTAGGAAAATAAGAGAAGGAAATTATTGTTGGCCATAAGGGAGAAGAGTAAAGGAAATCAAAAGGAGACTTAATGCAGTTGTAAGAAGCAAGAAGACGGACAACTATAATAGAACAGTAACTATAGCAAAAATTGAGAAAAAACAAAGATAAGTGTAGGAATTATATATTTTTTTCATTTAGTTCAATTCAATTTTATTCAAGAATGAGAGATTTTGATAAATTATGACTTACGTGTGTTGTAAGAATGATTTGGGTGAGTTTAGAATTGGATTAAGATGAAATCAAGTTGATGTAATGGCTTTACAATCCTATCTTGAGGGTAAAATATGAGGCAATCAGACTCGATATATGATACAATCAATAGTAAATCGGTGCACGATATTGATAAACATATCTTATGATGGGGTTAGTGTATAGTACGGTCAAAGGTAAGT
This sequence comes from Vanilla planifolia, assembly GCA_023846275.1. Lineage (NCBI taxonomy): Eukaryota > Viridiplantae > Streptophyta > Magnoliopsida > Asparagales > Orchidaceae > Vanilla > Vanilla planifolia. Next base: position 43,326,303 of record CM043875.1, on the reverse strand, counting down.
TAGTTCAAGACTTAATGGACCATACAAACAAGATGAACTCAACATAAAATAAGTTAGTTTTTAAGCCAATAAGAGCAAGGTAGAGTAATTGATCATACTATATGATAGCCAAAAAATATGGTACAAAAGATGCGCAATTAGCTCAAGTCACGTTAAGGAAGGTATAATTTGTTATCGGAGTGTTCACTATTACTAAATGTATGATACAATGAGTTTATTATACGATAAATTAGGAGAGGAAGTAGTAAATGAATAGGATTGTCTTGATTAAGATGCTTGAACATACAATATGATATAGGTAATAAATGATATGATAATGAATAACGTATGGTACAATCGATCAAGGATAAATAGCAAAAGTTTAGCGAAGTACAAATCGTATAATACAATGAGAGAAATCGTATAGCATAATGGTAATGTAGTAAGAGAGAAAATAAAAAGGATATTTTATGTTATGTAAATAAAAGAAAATATTAGATATTATACTATAAGAGATTATATAATAATTTATATGTATACAAAATATTGTAAGAATTTTAAAAAAATTCAATAAGAAAAATTCAATTAAGATACAGATAAATGAATTAGATAACTATAGTGTAAATATAATAACAAATGAGAATAAAATATCTTTTTTAAATCATAAATCTCATATAGCATCTATTATTCATTTCACTCAAAGAGATACACATGCATGAATACTTTGAAATAATGTAATCTAATTAGCATGAGTTCTATACATGTGATAATTTATTCATTTGGTCATATGAAATTAGATTTGTATACATGAAAATTATATTAAATGAAATTGCATTATATGTTGGAAAAGAAATCATTGATTATATTGGATTATTGTATGATTTTAAACAAATATATGAAATTAAATTTGCATACATGGAAATCATATTAAATGAAATCTAATTATATGTTGGAAAAAAATAATTGATTATATTGGATTATTGAATGATTTTAAACTTATACTCTATGACATAGAATGATAATAATAAATATTAGATTTCCTTGACACCTTATCATCAACAAATATGTTATAATGTCAATAATACGTTGTATAGGGTGGCAAAGTACAGTTCCAAAAGTCGTACCTAATTGAATATTAGGGCCATGATATAGTCTCATTAATATGTCACTAATACATTATATAGGGTCAATAGATATAAGTCTAAAAGTCATATCTTATATGATATTGAATGTCATTGGTACTTTGTGCAGAATGGTGGCTAGGAACATGTTCGAAAGCCGTAACTTTGTGTATGAATGCCAACTAATTATACCTAAGTGAATAGATCATTTGGATGTAGATATGATTATTATTAGATTCAAAAGATAATAGTAAAAAAACAAAAACAAGACCTATAAAAGAATAAAATATGAAAAATGATGTAATTGAATATTAATAGAATATTCTAAATATTTGTTGAGTTTTACATCATGATTATTGATTACTATGCTTTCATTTTTATCTTAGATTACCATGTTATATCATATTTTTATATCAATTTACACAAGCATATTACATTTTCATGTTATTAATTTATTGATATATTTATTAAATTTTATATTCTCACTGGTATTTATAATACAAATTAGGTACATGGATGATATTATTCACTAAATAATTTGATTAGTATGCTTTTGGACTTTTTAGATTTGGAGTTTTGTTAGCTATATTGGTGAATGTTGTATATTAGTTGTAGTGTTATATGTTTTTTGCTTGGTGTGATTTTCTTATGATATGAATTTTATAGTTAAACTTTTGTATAAATGTGTTAGTTATTAATAGTTTTAATCTGAGTTTAAAAATGTTTCTATGAAATAGGTTTTAAGAATTTTTTTACCCTCAGATCTCTATCTTGGATGTTAGTGAGACTTCACATGATTACTTATTTGTGTTTACCCCTTATTGTTGTGGATTAATGTGGATTAATTAAGCAAAGCATTGATAGTTCTAGTTATATATGATCTTTGAATTCCGATTTAAAGGGGATAAAGAGAGAAGTGAGGTCAACTCTATCAAGAGTTTTCTCTATTTTCTCTCCTTAAATTCTCTTCGACAGAGGTAGTCTTCATCAACATTTTTGATGATATAAGAATAACAAAGAAAAGTAAAAAGTGTGAATTAGAGGTCTAAAATCTTTAATTCCAAAGGCAAAACATCTTGAACCCCATGATAAAGAGACAGTAAAAGCATTAATGTCACTAACTCCACCTCCATCAACCTCAAATCCATTCTATTCATCCTTTGACTATCTCTTCCATTTATTTTAGTAACAAATAGAATGGTTAATGAAAACCATTTTCACTTTATCAATCTTAATTATTGAGGAACTCAAATTTGAATTAGTTCTCCACAAGCCTCTAAAGAATCATCCATCTCTTTATCCTATTCTTCTTACTCCCAAAGCTTTGAAAATTCTCCCTAAGGTATTTGATCCATCTTTGTTTGCATCTTGTTCTAAAAGATAAGCTCCACTTGTCCTTCCCCGTGAAGAGTCAATTCAGTCTCCTTCGATATGTGTTGTTTTAACCCAAATTCAATCACTCTTTACCCAATGCAAATCTGACTAGTTCTACCATCTAAAACATCTAGACATCAACCACATATTCTTTCAATAATCAACTCTATAAGACCTCTTTATCACTCCAATGAAGAATCTTGATTCATGTAGACATACACATATAATCCAGATGCCATAAAGAGTTTTTAAACATCTAATGATACTCTCTGTAATCCCTCATCTCCAAAACTACAAATATTATTCTCTACCTTCAATATCAAAAGTTTGATCAATGCGTTTTTCTTCAAGAATTTGAAATAATTGCAAGCGTACGCTTTGTCAACTAAAACATCAAGTGTCAAAGTTTTTTTGAAATAATAAAAGATATACCTCTGATTAAAAGTTATCTCCCAAATTCACCTCCTTTTATCATCAATTTATGAGAATATTCAACTTCAATTTTGCTAGTTAAATGAAACCTAAAAAATGATGTTGAAATCTCTCTTAGATCTAATTTAATTTGAAAGCAAATTCTTTCACTTCTTTCTTCAATACTTTAAAGATGCTATCTTAAAAGCATATTAAAAGGGTTCTTACTTAACTCGTGTAGGTCTTATTAGATCATTATAACCTAGTCATTTCCAAAAATAACCCATTCAACTATCCCTTGAGATAATTGCAATAAATTTTTTATAAATTCATTTATTATATAAATGAGAAAGAATTTTTCATCCTCTTAATTAGCTATTCAATGAGGAAATAGTCTTCTCCTTCTAAGGCTAAAGAGAATAAAACTCCTCTTAAGGATTCCGAAAAGTTTTTGCTACAACCAAAGGAGGGCTTATACCAAAAATCACAACTACTCACAAGAAATAACATGATAAATCAAATTCTTCAAATTCTAAAATGATCATTGTCACACCACTTCGCAGAACAGAGCACTCCAATCCCCAATCAGGAGATTGCTAAAGAAATGTCACCGCCAAGAGTATAGGGCTAAAAAGTCTGACCAAGTTGCAACTCCCTCAAATCAAAAAATTCAAACTCAAGCTTATACCAAATTGCTCATGATGACTAAGCCATACCTTTGATGTTCTATGATGTGAGAAAGATTACAATGGTATTATCAAGAGAAAACCAAGCTTACACAAAGAAACACCTTGAAGTCCCACAAGAACTACTTGGTAGCTAACGTAATTACAAAGTCATGTGATCAAGTCTTAATTACCTTAAAACAAGAAGATCTTTTATCCTTAGGTAATCTTTATGATGATGCCATAACCATCTCAGCATTGATTGTTAGTACAAAAGTCTATTAAATGCTAAATGACACCAATAAGTCAGTTGATCTTCTCTTTTCAAGTATCCTCAAGAAGGTAGGCATCAACTAAAATGTCTTTTCTTAAATTAAATCCTTGATAATCTTCTCTAGAGATTCCACTAAACTAGAATAGACAATGGCAATGCCTTTAACCCATGGAAAGTCTTTATGATCAATAATGTAGATGGTCAATTTCCTAGTAATAGCAACTTATCCCACATAAAACACCATCCTTGGTTATCCAACCATGAACAAGTCTGAGATGATAATCTTAACATCCTACATGTGCATAAAATTTAGCTCTTCTTCTAACATCATTCAAATTGAGAGATCTACAATCAAGGTGTTGCTATAAGAATAAAATGAAAGATACTCTTGATTCCTCATCTTTAGTTGTTGAGCTTCATGAAAGAGCCCTAACAAACTTGCATATCTTTTTTTAATGATTCTATTGATACCTTGAAGTTTGTAAATATTTCATTAGATCCTACTTATATTGAAAGAGTAAACTACAATTTTTTACCAAGTACATTGACATCTTTGCTTAGTTCATTGAAATATGCCTTCAATTGATCATTTTGTATACAAACAAGACTATACTGAAAACAATTTATGTACTATCATGAGGAAACCATTCCATGATATCCACCTTGAAGTCTCACAAGAACACTTTAGTGACTAAAGTAATTATCAAGTGACATGATCAAATATCAATTATCTTTGAGCTAGAAGATCTACCACCATTAGGAAATTTTTATGATGACACCACTACCATTTCAGGATTGATTGCCAATACAAAAGTCTTTTAAATGCTTATAAACACTAGGAACTCACCTAATCCTATCTTTTCATATGCCCTTGCAAAGATACATGCCGACCTAATTTTTCTTGTTTCTTGCATCAAAACATTCATAAGCTTCTCTAGAGATTCCACCAAACCATAACGAATAATTACAATGCCTCTAACCCATGGAAACCCGTCCAGATTAGTATTGTGTATGGTTAACTCCCCAATAGTAGCAACTTCATCCACATAAAATGGCATTCTTGGTTGTCCAACCAAGAACAAGCTTGAGATGAGAGTCACATAGGCATCAAGTTTAGCTCACATTCTAATGTTGTTCCAATTAAGAGAGATCTTCCACAATCAAGGTGTTCTTATTAAAATACCATGAAAAATACCTTTGATTCATCCTCTTTGGTTTTTAAGGTTCCTAAAAGAACCCCAATAAACTTGTATTTCCTTTTCTATAGCTCCCACCGATACCTCAAAGTCGGTAAATATTTCATTGAATCCTATTAAAATTCAAAAAGAAATCCACAATTTTCTGGCAAATTATATTGACATCTTTGCTTGGTCACCCTCTAATATGCCTTAATTGATAATTCCATATCACAACAATATTTGAATATTAATTCCGATCTTCTAGCTATTTGCCAAAAGAAGCAAATAACAATCCTTTACAAAAGATGAAATTTTAAAAATCCATTATGCCAATGTGGTTTTTCTTAAGAAAAGTATCAAGTAATAAATGAGCATAGACTGCATTGATCTAAATCATGCTAGTTCAAAAGATTTTTTCTCCTCTACCTCGAATTGATGATCTTATAAATTCAACCACAGGCTCTAACTAATTTGATTTTTTATATGCTTTTTCAGTATATAATCAAATCATATTAAATGAAGAGCACAAGAAAATGACATTTTTCATTATTGATTATAATTTAATCTATTATATCTATCATATTCTTCGGTTTGAAGAATGTGAGAGCTATTTAGTAAAAGATGATTGATTCAATGTTCCAAAGTTGAAGGTGTTGAAATTTAGATGTTTATAAACTTATGTAGATAATCTCCTAGAAAAAATTAAATTCCTCAATAATTATATTCAAAATTTAAAAGAAATCATTAAAAAATGCAAAAAGTCCAACATAGGCTAAATCCATTGAAATGCACTTGGGAGTTGTATAAGCAAATTTCTTGGTTTCATGATATCTAAAAAAGTAACTCAAGCAAAACACAACAAGACAAAGGACAATAATTCTCATCCCAAAGTCTCCTTGAGATGTTTAGTGCCAATTGGCCAAATGGCAAGCCTCAATAGATTCATGTCTATGTCAAGGGAGACATCTCTACCCTTCTTCAAGGAGCTAAAAAAAAATCCAAAGTTAAGTGGTCTAAAAATTGTGATAGGGCATTTCAAGCACTTAGTTTATCTAAATCCCCAACTCATAATAACCTAATTACTTGGGAACCATTATTTGTTTATCTTGCTAAACCAAGCTCAATGGTCAACTCTCTTATTTAAAAAGATGGACTCTAATACCTAATCCATTACATCTCTCATGCTCTAAATGATGCAAAGCTCAAATATCCTCCCTATAAGAAACTAACCCTAGTTCATTTTAGCTCATGAACTACAATACTATCTCCAAGCTCATGTTATCAATGTTGTTATTGAAAAGTAATTGAAGAGCATCCTTTATTGACGAAGGTCTTAGGCCATCTTCAAAAATGAGTGATAGAACTAAATAAATTCGAGATCAATTTCATTTTTCATTCAACCCTAAAATTCTAAATCTTGTAAATCTCATGGAAGGGAATTCTTTCAAAGCAGAACCTTCTTCATATGAAAATTCAAGGATTAGTCAATAATGCATCAAATGAATAATCACATCGCTACCATAGCTAATCTGATTCACAAAAAGTATTTCTAAAGTATTAGCTCAATGTAATTCATGTATTGTAAACATTCTTCAAGACAAAAATAACATTGCCTACTTTATGAGTAGAAATCAAAAATAACCTCCATGCTTGGGACATAGACCTTATCTATTTCCTTAAATGATTTAGTGTCTTCCCTAAGTTTATTGTACTCACCAAAACTTCAATGCAAAAAACTCTAACTTCCTCAAATCTCTATTTCTCCTTTGTAGCTATATGTAGGAATGTTGAAACCTTAAAATTTATTTTTACAGACAATGTTTTCCTTCAGAATAAATCATTCTCATTTCTCTTCTAAACTTCATAACTATTCATTCGACGGTAGGTTTAGTTGTTATTTCATTCCCCTTATTTGTTCTTGTTCTTCGCAATTCTTTTAGATCCTATATTACCTCTTGATTTGTTAAGAGAGAGGCATCCCATACCTAGTCTACAAGTGAAGAGGTTTATCGATCACCAATTCTCTTTTTTCATCTTTTTAGTACGAAGAGAGCTTTGTGAGTGCCCTTTGAAGAAGTTGTGTAAGATCTCGAGTGCACGTGTCTCCCATATTCTCTCTATTACTACCATCCATCTCATCATCTCTTCAATTTCATATTTTAAAGATGGTAAAGATGTTTCCACCTGTTGATAGCATTTCTTCTTTGACAAACCATTCTTTACTAGCTTCCTCTTCCTTCTTTTGTCCCTCACACTTCAAAAGTTGTTAACAGAGGAAAATGGAATTATCGTTTTCTTATTTATAATAAAAATTTCTATATAATCATAAGCACATACCTTACAATATCTAAATGAACCAAAATAAAAAACAAGTGTGAATGTCTACCATAAATTATATCTATAAATAAGAATAGAAAAGTATGTATCAAATGCAAAAATGCTTACTTTAATTCAATTAAATTAATTTCAAAAACATAATTATCCACAAAAACTATGAATATCAATATCATCAATAATAGAATGCAAAATTTAGCCAATACTCATATGAATTACAATTAAACTCATGATATCACAAATAAAATAAGTATACATCAACACTCCAATGCATCCATACAACGCAAATATCTATAAGTAATAATGCACCTCATTATCCACTTATCATGGTTCACATATAACATAATTATTTGGTCCTTAATAACAATCACCCTAAAACAAAAGAAAGCCACTGCAATTTCGATGATCCATCTCCAACATTCTTCCATGTTGAGCTAAAAGTGTTTAGTATGTTGAAATGGTCACACTAGAGCTTTGTAACCAAAATGCCAACTAATGTAGTTCGTGCTTGGTACCCCAAGTCCCACTACTCTTTTCTACACAAACTGTAATCAAGGATTTTGATCCATATTCAAAAGGGTTTTGCATCAAACATCATTGCGTCTCTCAATTTGCAAATCATTGAACTCACTGCAACCTGGATAACTTGAGAGTTACATCCTATCTTTTTTTTATCTCCACATGCTCTAATTCAATCTAGTGATCCAACCAATAGGTTGTTTTCCCTAAGATTGCAAAGTAATCTATCTATAATGCTTGAACTTGGCCTCATAACTTCAATTTTGAGACTACAAAATTGTTAATTTGTTTTCAATCTCTCCTAACATCCTGTGGGACAAATCCAAAGGTTCTTCAACTTATTTTGAATCAAGAGCAATGTTTGCCATAATAAAATTCAAATCTTTTCTTTTTTATTGATTCTCATCTTTCTTATAATAACCTCTATAGGAAATTATTAATTTCTTCATTTCTTCCATACTTTCCACTGAGGTAACTTTCTTTTTGTTTGTTTCTTCTTCATTACTCAATTCAAAAATTTGAGACAAAAAATTAGAAGTTGCTGAAGCATTGCACCTAATGTATCGAGTATTGTTGTTGGTTTCTTCTCCATTGAGTCAAGTGCCAAAATCTTACTAAATTCTTGTGTATGAATTCCAATCTTATCGTTATGATCATTAATCTCTCCTACTGAAACTCTGTCGATCATATCATCACTTTCCACACATAATCCTCAATCTTGAATTTCTTCTTCCCTCAAAACTATACCCATTGAGAGCAGCACTTCTTTTCTTCCTCGATATTCCATTGGTTATTTCACTACTTTTCTTTTTCTCTCTTTCCCTCTTCCATTTCAATCATTTCTACACCTTCAGGTCATATTTTCTTCTTTACCCTCCATTATCAAAATTGTTCATGTCTTGCCTCCTCATCTATTATTGGAAGTAATACCCCTGAGTATACTTCTCACTTGTATTTGTAACTTAGCCTCTAAAAGTGAGTTGAGAGCCAAAATGTTTTTGTTTTAGAACATGGGATGGGCTAAAAAGGTTGAATCTTGGAATTGACTTCGACTACTTCTTGAGTGACCAAAGAATCAACATCAACAACTATTAGTTATAGAAAAAAAGAGTAATTTTTGGATCCACCAACACATCCACTCTAATTTCTATTGCTAATTTTGGAAGACGACTCAAATAGTTCAATTATCCCTGTAGTCAGAGTCTCCTTTACTGGAGCTTGTTCTGATTCAACAAGTCAAACCATCCTTTCTGAAGAGTTGTTTTGTTCGAAGGATTTCTTCACAGCACCTCTCTTCACCAAATGAAAGGCAAATTTACCAACTATATTCAACATTAGTAGAGTGAGAATCCAACGGTTCTAGAATGAATGTAGGTAATTCGATAGAAGAAAAACTAAACTGATCTCCTTCTTTTGATATGATTTATAATAGATTACACATGTTTTTATATAAATTATTTAACTAATTTCTTAATTATGACTTCTTTAAATCAAATTTATAATAGATTCTATAAGTATGTTTCAAAATATAAAATATTTAACTCATTTATTAATTATGATTTCTTATTTAATCATAAATAATATATCTGAAATTGATCATACATAATATGCTTAACAAGTCAAGGGACTTATATTAATAAAAAATGACATGCATTCTCGAACATGTCCGCATATTATTTAGCTAAGGGTAATAATATTTGATTTATCTATTTTCAAGATATTCCAAAATATTAGAACATATCATATAAGTTCATTGATATAAAACCATCAATGAATACCTTTTGGAGAATCGTTCCTAACTCATTAACGCATGGCTCATACACACTCTTAACTATTATATATGCCCTTTCTATCCATGAAGCATGATGACACGTTACCAATTTTTTATTTGTTTATAAACACATATTAATGAAAATCGATGACTACAACATCGCTAACAATGGCATTTATGCGCTCATTGGTGTGCAAATACCGAGATTTTTTGTTATTGTATATTTCAAATAGATTATAATTACAATTAGTCATGACCATGTCAAGAGTGGAGTCCAACAATTATTGAACGACACTTGACAACATGCACACAAGATTGGCTACAATTTTATTGATCATAACTTATTTATATTAGTCATTGCACTTGTTTTGTCATTATTAAACTATGTTTCTATAAATAAGGTTAATACTCCTACAAAAATATCAAATCCAGAATTTAAAATTGGTTCAGCAGCAGACTCGCTTTGTTTCTAATTTTCCCTCATATTCTGCCTACTTCATCAGCTGTCTTATTTTCCAAATTTGTATTGATAACAACCCAAAAGCATAGTGAAAAGATTGGTGATGCTCCTACTTTTTCTCAATTTCAGAACATTTTCTAAAATAAAATTCTGTGGTCCCTTTCTTTAAACTTGTTTTATAATTCCTATGTATCACAGATTACTGTGTCATTTTTAGTGATGGCATAAATAAAAATATTAACACAAAAATTTTGCATTACATCCAAAAATGTCACAACACATTACATTGGTATGTTTAAAAGTTAAATCACATAAAGACAAAAAATCAAGATTAAGAATTACCTGATTATTTGGTTCATTTTCAAAATTTTCCTTCTTTACTTTTATGCTTTGCATATTACTGGACATATATTTACTGCAAGGAAAAGCGAAGAATTAGGTATTGGGAAGCCAGCAACAAATGCAAATCAAATAAAGAGGTATAAAAAAGAGAAAGAAGACAGGGAAAGGTGCAAGAGAAAAGAAAGAAAAAATTGAAAGATGAACGAAGCTGCAAAGACGAACAGACAACCGAGGGGTTTCTTCTGCATGCTTTAAATCTTCCATTTCTGCATCCGAGTCTGGATCATTCCTTTCATCCATATCCTCTTGATCTTCATCAGCCTATAAACAAAGCTAATCAGAAATTTAATAAATTTTCAAATATTTTGAGAAACAGAGCTACTTTTGTCTGGTTTTAGGTAGATAGTTAAAGATAATGCTGAATCGAAAGGAAATTTTACACACAGCAATCTTTATTTCTAAATCACATGACAAAAAATAAACTTCAAAGAGCAACATTTTATATTGTACACAAGAGCCCATATTGTATTTTTTGTATAGGAGTTCACTTAGTTATTAGTATTTCTAGTTTTTATTATATGGCAAAGAGTCATGTATGAAACTCATGAAATTTTTATTTACTTTTCTTGCATTTTCTTTTTTTGCCTTATTATTAAATAAAGGTATTTCTTTCATTTTTCTTCTAGTCCTTGATTACTCTCTATATTTATATACACGTTCAATGCATTGAAAGACAGAAGAGTTTTTCAACTTTGTCGTTCTCAAAATATTTGAAAATTGGGTTCATTCATCCATTGGGTTGTGATTCACAATTTATCCTACATTCAAGTTGTGATTCAACTTTATTATTCCACCAACTCCATCTCCTTTCTTTCCTCAAACCACTGCTAGTGACCCCTAAACTCTTTCCTATCATCAACCATCTCCTCTTATGGCCACCATCAGTAGCTCAAGTCTAATCGCAACCATCCCTCACCGCAACATTGAATCCCGTTGATGTTCGACAACATGCATGCCACCAACTCCCTTCACAATTGGCTAACATCCTATCAACTTCCCAATCATGTGAACCTTCACTAAGCAAACTACTCACCACCCAATCCGCTTGACATTGAGCCTCTACCTTCACACCACTACTAGCTAGCTCTGCTCCTGACGTCAAAATGCTCAACATGCCTATTGAGATCCAATCGCACACTTGCATATACCATTCTAGTATCAAAACATGTTTCAACTTCAACTCAAGGTTTCCATCCTACCCCCTCCAGATTCAAATCGAGTTCATAAGCTTTTGCTCCTACACATTCTCCATTAACTTCAGTATTAGAGTTCAATTCAAATCCATCTCAAGAGTTTCGCTCTTGACCTCCATCATTACTTCAGTATCAAAACACAATTCAGATCCAATTCAAGATTTTCATCTTGTTACTACGTCATCACAATCACTATAGCCTATTTCTATTATTGCATTTATTTGTATTCCTTAGTTTCATGAAAGATTTTCTTTTACAATCTTCATTTAAAATTCCACGTAGATATATACCTAAATGGATATGTGTGTGTATATTGCATATCTACATGCTGCTAGAGAGAGATGACTAGCCCTTCAGAAAAATTGCTGAAGGATATCCACAATACTTCAGGTACACCTTAAGTCAAAAAAGCCCCCGTGAAGACAACAGATCGAGCAGAATAAGACATCGAGTAGATATTAGAGAGAGCAGAGAATCTCACAAGGAAGCACCAATGCAACATGACAGCACGGGCAAGGGGGCACAACAATACAGCTTACTACAGTAAGATTGATACAAACGACATTCCTTCAGATAACCCTGCAAGAAACCCTTACGACGAACAATGGCAAGCAATACTTCAACCAAATTCAGAAGTTCGACTTCAAAGGTTCCTACGTTTTTTATGAAGAAGAGTATTCTACTGCTGAAGAGGAACCTTGGTGAAAGATTAAGGTTATTTTCATGGGCCTTGGAAGCTGTAGGTTTGAGTTTTGAAAACAGCATCAACAAAAATATATGATAAGGCTGGACATTTTAGATTCGTTGAGCCAAAACCTTACCCCATGCAAACAGGAGTTTTGTAAATCCCAACTACCCTTTAAAGTATTCTTCCATTGTTAACTATGATTGCTACACGACACTATAACCATGATCTCCAGAGAAGTGTCCAGTTGCTTGGCTAACAGAAAGGCGTTCAACTGAAGCACCATCAGTTTTACATACTGTAAATGTATGAGGAGACAATATCAATGCATAAGAGAATCTTCCGGCTAATTGCAAAAGGCTTGATATAGCTAAAAAGAAATGCAAAAAAGTGCCAAGGAACTTATAGGCATCTCAAAATTTCTTATTTCCTGACAATGAAACTCATACTAACTCCTAATTAGAAGGTGGTAGTTAGGGACAAAACTTCAAACTAACTCCTAATTAGAAGGTGGTAGTACCAGTCAAGCTCCAACTATATACGACAAAACTTCAAACTAAAATTCATTTTGATAATGAATAGTAACAAGAATTGATCTCACCTAACAAGGATTCCCATTAGATATGAATTTTACTTAAGAACATATCAACTGATACGCAGATCTGTAAAAACGAGACATAGAAGCTCCATCATTCTCATCAAACTTCTTTCAGCTCTAGTGACCTAGAGATAAGGAAATGTGAGGTGCCTAAGCAATAGGAAGCTGTCAGGAAACTAGAAGTAAGGATGGCAATACATATTAAAAAAGGTAGTCGATCCTTATGTTAATTATCTGTAAGCTCATAATGGAAAGTAAGAACCTTGAATATATTAAGACAATGATAAACAGAATTTCTTTCCATGATTTATCAAATAAAACTTAAAATTTTCTCAAAAACTTCTAATTGTTAAATAAAGCTTCTAAATGATATAGAAATGAATTATACTGCAAAAATAAATAAACTATAATTTCTAAATGGCCCAAGGATTGTTTCAAGAGGTGGACCATGGGCAATTTATGAAATCTAGGTCTTTGAACTCCCCACGCAAATGCCTAGGGTATTAAATTCTAGATGCAGTCAGAGGAGTTTCATAAGCCCCCCACAACTGATATTAATGACACACCAAAGGCTACACATTCTAAAGGCCTTCAGGATGATCCACAAATTATCTTAATGAAACCTATGTCCCCAAGAACCACGATAATGCACTGGTTGTTAAAGTCTGAATGCTCCTACGATCATCTCTCAAGGAGTTCATAGACCCTCTTAACAATACCAAGGTCCTGTGAAAGAGCTTTAATTCACAAGAAAAGCTTAAGTTTCCATACAGAATCCTGTTCAGGGACTAATACGCCAAATCAAAGGATGCCTATCATCTTCTTGGGCTCTTCATAGTAATTTTCAATTAGAAGTCTTCCATCAACAAAGAGCCATCCCTTGCTACCAAAAGCAAACAGTTGATCTCCCAGTTGCAATTCTTTTTATTTAGTCACATATTTTAATATAATCATTCTTTACACAAGAAGTATAGTTGGTTGGCATAAAATTGCCATTCCATTGAAATTATAAATGATATCCTTATGTGTCACAGCTGGTTTAGCACTAACATCAATGGTTTGTCACCCTACGTGGGTTCAAGACTTTAATGGCTCAGCTTCAACTTATGGTAAAGCGATGCAAGATAGAAGGAACTCAATTATCTTGACTTGCGAGTGCAGCTTTCCAATCAAAGATTCAATAAGAAAAGAACACGATGTTAAGTTTATTCTGTAGTAAGTAATAGACTAATAATAATAATACAAATACTATCACAGTTATCAAATAGTTCTCTTTAGAAATTTAACGCAAGCACCAAAACTAATGATATTTTAAGTGGTTCAAAAAAATTAAAGTGAAATACTCCATTGGTTAAAACATAGGTTTAAAGATAAATTCACTAAAGATTATGTTTAGGCTTACAATTAAAATAAAATTTAATAAGCACCACTACCACAATTTATGAAATTATAACATAATATGTTAATCTTTAAATCATCTTTTAAAAAAAACACACTTCAAAAAAATTTAAGATTATATTTGTAGATTCACTCATTATCAAATCTTTCATATTTCTCATGTAGTATTTAAAAATAAATTCTATCTAAACTTTTAAAAAATGGTGTGAAATTGTTGGCTAATCTGTAAAAAGTAGTCCAAAATCTCTTGAAAAAAAGTTAAAATAAGCTAAATTACTAATATTCACTTTTGTGGACTAGTTCGATTCGATGTTCGATCGTCACCTTATAGTCACATGTGCAAAACACATGCACCTAGTCTGGTTCGTCAACCAGTTCAACACTAGTGTAATTGGACTGGGTCTCAGCTCTACACAAGCAAGTAGTGACCAAGACGCAAATGTGGTATGCGCATACTATTTTGGAGTACATTACAGCTTTCGTGTGAATCAGGTGAGAACAATTATGCACGGATGCTTGCTGGAGCAATGGTTACTTTTGACAATGTAGAGGTGCGGACATGCATTAGCACTATCACGCGCATGCGGGACCAAGAGGAGATTGATGGCCGCAAATGGACATGCATGGCTACTTGCAATGTATGAGTGCCACAATGGCAACTAATGGTATCCACTAGCATAGTACCCAAGACAAACCACTTTTTTCATTTTTTTGGAAGCTTAACTGTGACAGGTATGAAGCCAATAAAAACAAACTAATGGGATAAAAGCATAGATTGAGGAAAGGAAAATATCAAGCAACAGTTAGTGATGGTGAAACCAAGGAAAGCTTCTAATTGGCAACAATGACATTGTCGTGGTAATTGGAACAGAGCAAAAGAGGCTCTAATACAAAAATGATAGAGAACGGATCACCAATGGTTTAATAACAAAAAATGAAGATGGGGAAAAAGGAACTCCTACAGCGAAATCTGAGATGGAAGGCAATTATAACATGGATAACAACAATGGAGGAGATAAATCTAATTCGCAATTTAGATGTCAAATCATAACCCAAAAATCTCTAGATTGCAACCCAAGTTGTGCAGGTATGTACGACAAGAAATCGCAAATTTCTAAAAGTAAGATACCAAACTAAAAAGATTTTCTTTTCATTTTTATAACAAAGTTTTAAATAGATTGCAATGCTAAATATATGCTCAAAAGCAAAATGCCAAAAATACCTTTCCTAATAAAAAAACCCTTTGAAGAACTAGATAAGATTCTTGGGATCTTTTTTGAGGAACTTCTTAACCAAGCTAAGCTCTGGAAGAGGCTCCGATCAGATCAACCAATGACCGGTTTACAAAACAAGTAGTTCAACAAAGGCCAGAAAATTGATAAAAAAACCTAGCCGAAGTTAGTGTTGTGTTCACCTATGTGGGTTGTTTGATTAGAAGACATTGTTTTCTATTGTACGTCTTGTTAGCCCTAAGACGTGTTTCGCGAGTATGGAGGCTAGTTGTAGTGCTCCAAACCTTATAAACACTATGTTGGTAGTCGTTTGTCTCATGAGCCAATCTCAATCTATATCACCGATCTATGTGCCCATAAACGAGCAGTGGTTGTTGAATCGGTCCTGACACCGGATTCCTCAAAGAGATTCTTTAAAATATGCCAAAAAAAGGATGAAAATACAATAAAGGTTTTTTATATATATGATCAATTACAAATCATAATAAAATAAAAAATTAAATAAATTAAATAAAAAATGAATATAATCTCTTAGATCTACCCAAACATCATGATGCAACATATCCTGCATGAATCTACCCCACCAAGAGAAATACCATATCAAAAAATTATACTCTAAGTGAATATTCATCAAACTTAATAAAATCTAAGATGGAAGGTGGCGATGACGATAACTGCCACGACGATGGAGATAAATCAGATCAAAACTTAAAAAACCTATAACACAACCTATGGTTGTATACACACACATTATCAAGAAATTATAATTTCAAGAAATAAGATATCGAACTAAAAAGATCTTTTCAATATTTCATAACAAAGCTTTCCAATGATTAATATTTTAAAACTTAAACTCAAAAAAAATAACAAAAATACCCTCGATAATAAAAATATACAAAAATAATAAACTATACAAAAAAATAAAAATATAATAAGAGTTTTATATATATAACCTTTACAACCCACAATGAAATAAAAAGATAATAAACTAAATAAAATATAAATAGAATTTATTCAATCAACTAAATCATTATCTTAACACAACTTATCCTACATTTAACCATCAATCAATTTCTGACATTAGTCATACAATTAAATCAACCAAATACCCCAACATCTCCCAGAGAGCACTCAAAATTGAAGTTTGGTCTTATCTAAGAATTGAAAAGTCATTCTACCATGCGAAAATGCTCCGAGCAATCTAGCAACAAGCTTTGGAAAATCATAGTTAATGTCATCATCACAAAGAATTATATAAACCTCCAAATGGGTTACTTTCCAGATATATCTCAAATGGAATTTATAAAGCAATCTTTTCTTCATTTAGTAAAAGTTTAATAATTTCTTGTGCAATGAGTTCAACTTAGTCCAAATAGTATATCTCACTTGGGTGGTTTCTTCTTTTCAAAGGCTAGTTACTTAAATTGCATCTAAATAGGATGTTGGGCAACTTTAATAATACCAAAATCACTACTAAATTTAGCCTACGTCTTTGTCATGTCAAGTCTTCTTTGGAAAAAGCATTCCTCCAACATTCGCTTCATTAATTTCCCAATTTAAACAATCGCTATTCTTTGACGCATCTCTCCTTTAATGGCCACAAACATTGTCAATTGATAGCTTAGGTAAGCAACTAACCTCAACAAAGTCATCATGATACAAATGCTAGGGTCAACTTCTAGAATGATTGAGCATGACGGAATGTGAACCCACGAAGTACTGTTCCTAACAAAAAGTTTACTTAACACTGAGGTAGAGGGGAATAATTGGCAATTTAGGTATTAGTAAGAATCCCAAAAACTTGATAAGGAACACAAACATGAACCAGACTAGCATTGAGTCTATAGATTTAACCATTTGAAATTGGAATTGCAAGTGCTTCAAGCCATGCAAGAGGTGATCAATGACTCTTAACAGTTCATTGTATTGTACTAATCAGCTTTGGTTATTTGGCTTTTTACAGCAATTTTCATTCACCTTTTAATATAGGCCAGAGAGATTTGCTTGATTGTCTCAAGTAAAATGCAAAGGGTAGCCAACAAATTGAAATTTACAAGGTCAACGATTTGCAGATTTACTAGAAGCTTCGAAAACATTTGTGACTAATTAAGAGAAGAGTTCAAGTGACATAAACTTAAAAGTGCAGCTGGTGACCCATTTCATTTTTTTATATATCATGTGAAGCCCCAGAACAAAAACAATGATTAGAGGTTGAAACAACCTTCAATCCAACAATGAAGATACAAGACAAAAGTGTGGCTTTTGATTTTTCCTAACATATGATTAAATATATATTGAAGAGTCATCTCAACATGAGGATCATAAAGGGAAATCAGTAACTAAAGGATGCTATACAAACAGAACTCATTAAACCGAATCAAAATGCAAAAATCAATGTAAAACCAAAACAGTTACTATTAGTTGTTGAAGATCAATCCCCCCACTATTGCATCAACGTTCTTCACATTTATTTCTATACATCTGTCAGCCTATTTATACAAAACTGAAAACTAAAATAGCTGTACAATTCAGGCCACTCAAATAAAAAAAAAGTTTAAACAAATTAGTATTTAACAGAGGGGAAATTACAGAAAGGACAAGTGGGATTAAAGATACACATATGACATGGGTACCTCAGGGAATTCTGTATCGGGAGGGCAATCCTGAAGCTGAACACTGGGTGCATGTCGAAGCTTTGAAAGATTATCAAGGAGTTTTGATCTTATCTCTTCCAGCATTGGCCTAGAATTTTTGTTCTCCATGTTACTTGGTGCAACATGAAGTGTGTAATCTGGGCCAAAATATTCATAATATTCATGTACAGGCATCTTGTCATCAACTTCCACACCTAGAGCAACTCCAGTCTGCTCAAAGATGTAAATAAGATAATTAGACAATTTTTTTAAAAAAAGCAACTCAAATGAAAGCATGCCATTTTTAACAGGATGCAACAACTCAAATCCAAGACAACAACATTCCAAAATAGAACTGCGGATATAATAATGCTAATTCACTTATAATTCAAGAGCAGCAGAAATTAAAAAAATAAGATAACTAAATCTTGATCGCTTGATATTTTTAAAGAAACCTATAATACTATCAGATTACAAGTTCTTTAAAATGTTTAGCAATACAAATATCAAGACCAAGTGTATCCACAATCAAATAGAATCACTAAACATACAATAAAGAAACTGCTCAACAATCAAGTGTCTTAGTTTAAAAATCTATTGATGAAATAAATTCTGAAGGTTTTTTTTTCTGAAAGTAGAAGCAAGAATAAATCACAAAAGCTAACAGGTTACGATGGAAAGAATGATAATATAAAGGAAGGAGGTGACCAAATCCCAGGAAATTCAAACCAACCTCATACTCCACTAAGAACTCTTGCTACCTATTTGAGGCAAAATCTGAATTCTTAAGGTTATTACTAATGCGCATGTCTATTTGTTCATAAAAATTATATCACCTCTACAAAACTACAAACTGCTAATTAGTGACCAGGAAGTGAAATAAACCAGAATTAACAAAATAACAGAAATAAACATTGCCTATAACATTCATAAATACAGTAAAATGTGTATAAGGTACGATGTCCTGAGTATAAGGAACAATCCAAGGATCACTAAGGTAGCCTAGATAAAAGTGATTTTCATAGATGACATCCAAAAAAACATACCAACCATTATATTATGAATCTCATGATGCTGATGTACGTTCATGCCTAACATATGAATGAGCACACTAATCAAAATATACTAACCACATGACTCATCTAATAATATCTAATCTGAATATCATCTAAGTTGCACAATTCATTTACAGACTCAGCTTGACTCAATCAACATAAATAACAAACCAACACAAACAACACTACTCACTCAAAAAAGCATGCAAGATTCTACAATTGTTCCATCACTCACCCTAGTAGAAGGGGCTTCCTCTAATGAATTTCAATTCCAAATGTGAGTGCACCTTGGGCTCCCACATCAACAAGTATACAGCTTTCATCGTTACATTCTCAACCAATCGCTATAGATGACTCATTTGACTAGCATCACCGTTTGAAAATTATGATATAAAACATGTAAATTTCTTAAACACTAAAAATGAACATCAAGCGATCGGGCACCAACAATAGTGCACCTAGAAGTTACAGTATTTGAACATAATACAATGACATAATGTAACATAATATCTTAAAATTAATTTTGGAAGATAAATTTAAAAAAAATCAAAACTCAATTCATAAAACGACTAACCTACATAGCACAAAAATTGAAGAAACTGTACTACAGTATTTGAATGCTTAAGTAACAACATATAGGTGCAGACTTTTTTAATCATAATATTTTCCTAAAAAACATATGTATTCCCCAAGTTGTTGGCAGAAATTACCTCATAACACCAGCAGCGTGCGACATTCCGAATAGTGTATCCACCACCACCAACTAGGAGTAAGGGAACATTAAAAGAACGCATATATCTCACACATTCAGCATGACCTCTAATAGAAAGGTTGAAACAGCCAAGTCGGTCTCCAGACAAAGAGTCAGCACCACATTGAAGAATAACAGCTCCAGGCCTGAACACTTCCATCACTTTTTCCATGATGGGTTTAAAAAGAAAGTGATAGCTCTCGTCATCAATTCCATCATCAAGAGGAACATTTAGCGAATAGTATTTTCCTTTCCCATACCCAATGTCACGTATGTCACCTGTTCCTGGGAAATAGTCTCCAAATTTATGAAATGAAACAGTCATTACTCTATCAGTTGTATAGAAGGCCTCCTCTACACCATCACCATGATGAATATCAACGTCCACATACAGCACACGCTGCACATAGATACAAAGTGGTGAATAATACTAAAATAGATATATTGAACTCCAAAAAGTATTTAACTCATAAATCCCCTAAAATCACTAATTTGAATATTTGAAGAAAATCTACTCGTTAAATTAACATAGTAAAAAAACAATTTGCAAACCAAAAATCAAACAAAAAGATTAATTGCTTGGATGTTAACCGGTCACTGATGGCAGGTACTTCTAATGATATCAAGTTAAAAGTGAAATGTAAAAGCTCAAAGAATACTGTTATCTACTTTTAGCTATTGCAAGGATTTACCAAGATGAAGTTTAACCAAAAATTAATTGTAATTGAAAAAGTTCACAAAAATAAACACTCTGCCAACAACTAATTAAGATACTGGTGACTGAACCATTTCAATTCAACTAATCAACTATTCTCTTTCTAACCTTCTAGAAAATCTCATTGTTAAATTTTATAAAATGCCTTATAAAAAAAATGTGTTTCACAGGAACCCTAGTTCTTTGAGTTCCCCAATTGCTCAAGAGAATTTCTAAACTTTTCCAAGATCTCATAATCAAATTTTATAGCATGTCTAATGAAAAAAGTGTTTCATTTACTGATGGATTCCCTGTTGTTCCATTTACTGATGTAACCTAAGGAATCATCTTCTTTCGAATTTTGTTTTTTTTATTCTTTTTTTTATTCTAATGAAAAAAAAAATAAAAATAACTGAACCAAGTGTGCTATACTTCCATTTTCCAATGAAGAAGTTCAATCTTTTTTCAAATCTTTTTTTTTTTTGAATCTTACCTCAGTTCTGTGCGTTCCACTACTTATAGCCACCTATTACATTACAGATAGCATTTTTCAACTCGATTCACTAAATTAACAGGTTCCCGACGAATTCAAAGTACTTTAAAGCCCTGATGCACGCCAAGTTGATAGAAGAATCCGCACATATGAATACGTTTATATATAGAATGCAAAAGCTGGCATTCCAATTATTTATGCGGCTACCTCCAAATTAAGCCCATATTCAAAAGAATCAGACGCAAACAAAAGATAAAAAGGTAAGAGAAAGGAGCGACCACAAACCTCATGCTTCTTAAGGAGCTCAAGAATGGCAAGGACAATGTCGTTGACGTAGCAAAACCCCGAAGCCTCACACTTCTTAGCGTGGTGGAGGCCACCTGCCCAGTTAATAGCAATGTCATGACCATGATTAAGCTTGACAGCACCACCCACAGAGCCGCCGGCATACGTCTGGCAGAAGCTGTAAAGACCATCAAAAACAGGGCAATCCTCGCCGACATTGAAGCGCTTGAGGGCGCGCATTTGGTCCTGTTGTGTCTCCGGCGTGATTGAGCGGAGGAAGGCGACATAGTCGTCGGCGTGAAAGCGACAGAGATCGCGCTCCCGCGCTGGGTTTGGCTTATAAACCTGCATGTGCTGCAGGAGGCCGTAGTGGGCAAGCAGCGCATGGGTCATCCGGATCCGGTGTGGCTTCATAGGATGTCCCTGGCCATAGTAGTAATTCCCAATCTCAGGGTCATAAAAGTAGCATACCTTGCGCTTCGTCCCATCCGGCCCCGACGCCAGAGAGTTCCCGCTGCCATCCATGACGATACTGAGGTTCCAAGAAACAACAAAAAAATACAACTCACTTTTTTTTATTACAGCATCTTCTTATTCACTAAAAACTGTACTGTCCATAAAAAATCCCTAACCCTAATTTCTGGAAGGAAAGGAATTCTAGAGTCAAAACACAGTCTCCAGAGGTTTCGAACTGGGGAAGACGAAGCACACTTCGTGGTGGGATTATTAGATTAGGTTTATGTAAAGGAATATATTCATAATTATAGTTTAAAAAAGAAGTTAATATAAAAATTTAAAAAGTAAAAATTTTTAATGGATTTTTCAATAAAAAATTATTTAATAAAATATGATTATTAGAACATTTTAAAATTATTTTACTTATAAGAAGACCAAATTATTCTTAATTTAAAAAATATACATCAAAATGTGACGACAATCATTTTTATGATTAAAATTAAACCAAAAAAAAGACAATTTCTCACTGGGCTCATCAACCTTAGACCTTTCGCCCCACCTTAACACGTCGACCTTGTTTATAAAGATATTTTTAACAATATAATTAGTGAAAAAAATTATAAAAAGGATTCCATAATTTTTACTTCAGAAAATATACGATTATCACACATAACATCATGCAAATGCAGCCAACTTTAAAATCGTTTTTATGTTTTGCACCTCGTGATGGATGAACTTTTAATTACACCATCTTGTATCTTTTACATAAAAATAACCCGTATTAAAGTCTAACAATGATATTAATAATAATCTCTTTAACACTATATTATTATGTTTTATAAAAATGTTAAAATTGAACAGAGGATAATAAAAAAAAAACATTGTACCTCAAAATTACATTATTTTGAAGGCTGAGTCCCCTTTATCTGTCTCTAAAAAAATACATTTGTGAAAGGTTATTAACTTAAGGATTTCCAAAAAAAAAATTAAAATATACTAAATATTCATATTAAGAATAAAAAGTAAAAGTTCAATTCTAAACTAAACAACATGAGGAAATTAACCAGCTACGTTCAAATCAAAAAACAAGATTTTACACACAACTAACTGCTCTCGTATGAAGAACCCAAAGGGTCTTCTTCTCCTTCCCACGCATGGTTCATCTTCCCCACTCCAATTCAGGCACAGGCCTTTGGCTTGTGAAGTTAGATTTGATGGAGTCCTCTGGATTAATGGTTTCTGCTAAGGCATGCCAGCCCATAAGGTACGGCAGAATGAACTGTATTCATAGAAAAGAAAACTGTCAATGCCAAAGCTCCCACAAGCTTTAACCTAAGTTTAAGCTATGGATGTTATTCTGCTGCTATAATCTGCTCTCTCTTCCAAAATGAAGCTTCTATATCACCTTCATGTATAAACCACAAACACGACATGATCAACCAACTTTTAGCGACCGGTAACTGCTAAAATCTACACGGAAAACTTCGTTTCTCAAGTAAAGATGTCGTCCATAACATAAAAGAGATCACTAATCAATTATGTAATCCTCTACATAGATATAACTTCACACATCATCTTATTGATATAACTTTCCGTTTTGTCTCGAGCAAATTCTCCTTGTCTTTTCGAATCCAACACCTTGGATATGATTGCCAAGTTTATTATCTTATGTAGGGCTCCTTTTTTGAGGTCTGCTGAGCTGAGGTTCTTTTGGATTTAGGTATTGAAGATGATCCCAATGAGATCTTGCCCTATCTATATCCATTATGTCATAAATCTTCTTCACAATCACCATTTGCCCTTTTGGTCAAACCAACAATTATGAGAACTTGTCATTACTTAGTGATTGCCATTATTATCTTGTTCTTTCATCAATCCTTCTTGATCATTTACTTTTACACTCAGAAATTGCTTTTTGTCTTGTGAACTTGTTTGACCAAGGATGTTAATGGGTAATGGCACAAGCTCAATAGCTATGGGATAAAGACTGCAGCAAATTTGATCAAAGTCTACATTATGCCTAATTTTACACTAAAAGGGAATGCTTGTCATTAAAAAATAGTATATCCTTGAAAGATTTCGCTCTAGAATTGACTCAATGAAACCATTTCATGTGCCATTACTTAATGTAGTCAATAAGATATAAATCTTATCGAACCATTCTTTTGAATTGACTCCAGCAAAATTCCTTGGACAAATCATAGATGCAAATGTTCGATCGATCATGCTAATGTGTAGTTCGCAAGCTTCATGCAGATAAAAGAGACTTTCACTAAATGAACATCTATATATAAAGAGAAAAACATATCCAGCTTGTTAGATACAGCAAAGGCAAGTAACTCCAACTTCACCTGTCCCTTAAATGGTATAAAGATACTATCATTTGTTAAAGGAGATTAATACTGTCATCTAGAAAATAACTTGCCTTTCGTCTCCCTTACAAAAATATTCTTAACCCTCTTGGTAATCCCTTCTCTAACTCATTCTTGAGACTAAAATATTTGTGATATCTACGCCTTCACCTACATATCTTGCACCAGCTAACCAGCTTATTGTTCCAAAGCAGATTCCTGCTTTTGGAAAAGATGACGAGCGATTCATTATAATTAATTCATTATAATCTTTCTGTTCCAAAGAGAAACAATTCTCCTTGTGCAATGGAATATTCTACCACTTAACTCCATGAAATTAGAAAAACATTATGATTATCCATGGTACTTTTGGTTTCAAGCAGCATATAAGATCAACATTTCTTGATACAAGAAGTCTGATTTGTCTGATACTAATGATCTCAAGGGAAACAAGAATTATGATGAGCAGAAGTAAGGAGTGAAAGAAACAAAAGGGGTTGCATTGTATTTTCTTCACATGGAAGTTCTCGATTGGTATCTCTCAATGGAAACATGCACACAGGTTTACAACACCTACAACAAGGGGCATCCAAGAAAAATGCTGGAGATTCTATTTCTGAAGTTCTCTTTAGCCTAATAATCCTGAGCAATATTATATCAGATCCCAGAAGATTTGGGTACAATCAAAGTATAGTTAAAACTCTTAGAATTATCTAGCATTTTCTAAACTATCCGACACCGCTCGGCAAATAATTCATGTTGTTATGCTGGAATTGTCGATCCATAATCATGATTATTAGTAATCGTTG
This sequence comes from Vanilla planifolia, assembly GCA_023846275.1. Taxonomy (NCBI): domain Eukaryota; kingdom Viridiplantae; phylum Streptophyta; class Magnoliopsida; order Asparagales; family Orchidaceae; genus Vanilla; species Vanilla planifolia. The sequence goes on along the minus strand of CM043875.1, from coordinate 43,301,182 downwards.
TGCATTCTTAAGCTAGCGGTTGGACGGGACTAAGATTTCTAAGTTGTTTAGTATTGGGCTGACTTGATAAATTTATCAAAACCATCTTCCCAACTTGGTCTCAAATAGCAACTTGAATCATTTCTATCTTGTAGAGTCTCTAACTCAAACATGAAGAAGAATCTCTATCTCATGGATTATTGGAGAGTGAAAAAATGACGTCAGGATAATTCAACTAGCTTTTTATTTGATAATCTCTCAAATCATAGTGTCCACCGTACTATTTATCATGACATGTATTTGTTTCGTTGTTTCAATTGTCCAGGCTGCAGCTCAAAATGGTCCCTTCATTATGATCAATACTTGGGACAAATGGAATGGCAAGTGGTGCACATATTTTGTGAAAATACCTGATCTAAGATTTATGCTGTACATATTGAAATTGCCCAAGCAAATTCTGTGATCATTCACCAAAAAAGATGTTAATGACTGGAAAAAAATGAACATACATTGAACGCTGAATTCAAAATGATCAGTTCAGCTCTAGTGATTGGAATGTAGATACTCTCATCCACATTTAGGAGACGGTTCTGTACATCTACAAGAAAACAGTAAGTGCTTTACAGAAATATACATCACTTGAACAAAGTGTATAAATGTAAATAAATATGACAGTTGCCAAGCATCTCAAACAATAAGACAGCAGTCTCCATAATTCATGCACCATATCAAAGTCAACAAACGTCTTCTGCTTAGTTTTTCAGTTGTTTCATTGATAAAAGTTAAGCTGAACTGGGATCCCAGTTAAATGAGAAAGTGACAACAAAGGCAGCATGGATTACCCAATGACACTAATGCTCTAAATGCCAAAAATCATCTGGTGGTCTTGATCTCTTATGAACCATTATCAAATTAATATTTAGAGATTTTAACTAAACTTTTAATGTTTAAATGCAAATTGTAATTTTGAGAGGAATACCATTCAAGCTTAATCATTAAAAGGTGAACACATATTACATAAGATTTGTACATAAATATTAAAAGAAAAAAAATACAACTTGTCAATCTCAAAAAGGAAAATAAATAGAATTTCAACAACTCCAAATATAATTATTCTCATTTAAATTGTGATAAATTCCTATCTTTTTCTTATTATCCTTCCTAATTTACTCCAAAAACCAAATTGGAAACATTTTAAATACTACTATTTATCTTCTACATTTCCCCTCATAGTAGAAAATAAAAGTCATACATTCCTATCTTACTAACCATCTTTTCAAAACTTGATTTGAAAAGGTTCTTTGTTTAGACATCTATTATTTGTTATTGTGTAGGAATATATGTCACACAAACTTCACTATCCTCAATTTCTTCTTTAATAAAATATATATTGATTTCTATGTACTATATTCTGTCAGGACGGACAAGAATTTGCAAAATGCCAACCATAGCTTTGTTACCACAATGTATCCTTACCAGGTCTTTCATATTGATTTTTAACTCTCCCAAAAATCTTCTTAAACATATCCTTTCACAAATTCTTTGAAAAATTGTCAAATATCAGCTTTTGTACTACTTGTTGCCACAACTAGTTGCTTTCTACTTCTCCAAGTTACCAAGTTATCCACAAATATGTACAATATCTAGTTGCTAACCTTCTAATAGCAATTGATCCTGTCCTGTCTACAATAGCATGCACCTCAACTACGTTGCTTCCACTTTTTTTTGGATAAAATGCCCATCTATGGTATTCCCATAAGATATCTTTAAATTCTAAGAGAGTTTTTCCAATGCTTTTCCCCTGCAGAATGCATGAGCCAAGTCACTATACTCACCATGAAAGCTGTCTTTTCAAACAAACATTTGATATTGTTGTTTTCAACTTGATTGCTATCTCAATTAACCCCAAGTTTTTCATTTGGCTCTCTGTAGCCCCATCTCTCCAACTTTGTCCAATGGATCTATGTTGTAGTTTCTCAAAGATATAGTGATCCCAGTTTTGTTTCTAACCACTCCTAAAATAAGAAAATATCCAAGATTTCCCAGGTCTTTAAACTCAAAAATCCTAATTAGATGAGCCTTCGAACACTTGTTTTCTTCCATATAACATCATGTGTAAGAATAATGTCATCTATACACTTTAAGTATTGCAAAGTCTCAGTTTGAACCGACTTGTATCCATGACATACTACCGTGGTAAAGTGATCAAACCAGGTTCTAGGAGATTATTGATAGATTTCCTTAGTCAACAAATCTTTCCATTTTCAACTTTAAAACCTAAAGAAATTTCCACATAAACTTCCTTCTTACAGATCACCATTAAGAAATGCAACTTTACATAAGCTAGAAGAGCATCATTTCCAAATTAGTGGCTACTACGACTAGGACTCTCACAGAATTGAGTTTGGCAATAGGAGCAAATGTCTCCTGAAAGTCTATCCCAAAGATTTGTATAAACCTTGTAGCCAATAATCTTTTTTTATACCTTTCCATAGTCCTATCTTCTTTGTGCTTGATTATAAAAACACCTATTTATATTCAATTGTTCTTTTACCTTGCAATAAGTCTATAATTTCACAAGTAACTTCTTTAAAGCTTTCAATTTTTCATTTATAGCTTGTTTTTATTACTTCTTGGCAGGGTCTTCATGCACAATCCTAGGAACATTGCCTTGGATATGCTGTCTATAAATGGCCAAAATCCGAAGGACAACCTTTCTAAAGGTATATGTTTGGATATAGGATTTGAGTACAAATTCTTACACCTTTCCTTAGAAAAATTGGAAGACTTTCTTGACTATGTTGCAATGTGAAATACAGTTGTTCAAATTCACTATCTTTTATAGGATTGTCATACATATTGGAGTTAATCATCAACTTGAGCTCTTGGCAATGCAAAATATCGATTCCCACCTTGATGGAGGTTGTTTCCAAGAATAAACATTGGAAGGATGTTATAATAGATCAAAACTATTGTAATGGATTCCTCAAGTAATGAATAAGTATGATGAGTTATATTTGTTTTGATTGTTTTAATAGGAGATCCAAGGCATAAATCCTAAGAAGCTTTAAAACTTAAATTCTTCCTCTAAAGATGAGTCAGGGAAAAGAGATAGCAAGATTCAAAAAACGTAACATCTTGAGATTCAAATACATGCTTAAGCATAAAAGAGCAACATTTATAACTTTTTTTGTGTTGGAAAGAAGCCTATAAAGATACAATTGTAAACTACATGATAATGTTTGAAAAGATTAGAATTATATGAATGAACAAAAAATGGTACAACTAAAAGATCTTTAAAAGTCATGTGGGTGAAGAGGAGACAAGTGAAGTCTTATATATAACAAAAGATAGTGTTGCATGAGAGTGGACATTCAATTTATTAAGAAGGATATCATCCACAAAACTGTCCCATAGAAATTTTGAAATATTCATTGCAAAGATAAGAGCTCTAGCAACTTCCAATAGATGGCTTCTTTTTTCTGTGGCTCCAACTTATTATAAAGTATAAAGATGTAAGCCTTGGTACATAATGCCATGTCTTGTTAGGTATTAGCCAAAGAGCATATTAAAGAATTCATAGTCATTATAAGTTTGGATAGTAGTTTAGATATCAGTTTTGAATTGAGCTTTCATAGTCAAGTAGAAGCATTGAAAGGTTTTTATAGCCCAAGTTTTCTCTTTAAGGGGGCATACCCACAAACTCTGGTGTGGTAATTGATGAATGTAATAAAATATTAAGTTCTTGATATATTTTCTTACAAGAGAAGGTCCCCAAATATTATCACACACAAATGCAAATGGCTTAGTAGCATAAATTACTTATTAGGATATGATGAACAAGTATATTTTGCAAATTAGCAAGCTTCACATGTCAATAGGGATAGATCTTTGTTCACAAACAAAATGGGAAAAATAAATGCTTAAAATAATAAAAGTTTGGATGGACAAGTCTAAACTACCACATCATGTGATCATCATTATTGGGAATAAAAAAAAAGTTTTTTGGTTTATAGATGAAACTAGTTTATTATTGGAATCAATATTCACAAAATCATACAACCAATCCTTAACTCTAGCATTGCCAATCATCCACTCCAATGATTGCTTTTGAATTACACAAGTATAGTAAAATTAACCAGACAATCATGTCTTGCATTAATTAAAAGATAAATAATAAATTACAACACAACTTAAGATTATGAAAGGATGAATGTGACGTTAGAGACTCAAAAAGTCAAATAGAGCCACTAGTAAGTATAATGGAAAAGAGCCCATCTATTATTTTTACCTATGATTGATTATCACTATAAGAATGGAATAGAGATGAATTACCTATCATATGGTAAGAGGCTCCCAAATCAAGGATCCTTAAGACCATGCTTATGGGAAAGATTTCACCTGATGTGGTGAGAGCACTTGCAATGTTGCTGGAGCTAGATGAAGCTATTGACCAATTCATAAATTGAAATAGTAGCTTGAGTTGAGGTTTGGTTAATTAGAGATTTGTTATCTCTTCTTTGGAATCATGTTCATCCATTTTTACCTCCATAAATAAGAGAATAATATTATTTTCCAAAACCCTCTGAGGCTTTCAATTATGAGGATTTTTTAGGATATGAAAGCATGTTTCCAAAGAGTGTCGAGGCTTTCAATTATGATCACCATATTACTTGGAAAAGAGCCCCTCCGAGAACATTACATTTGTTTCACATGGTTTGTCTTTATTGCGAGAGGTGTCTCCTTTTTTTCCTCTTGACATCAATATTATTCAATTTTCCTCCTTTTTACTACAACAAATGCTTTAGCAATCAACGATGAAGATTTTTTCTAAATATTCATCCATAAACTTCAACAAGTTTCTCAATTTAGACCTATGAAAATTCATACAATCATTCTTAGTTAAAATGTTATTTGAACTTCATATGTCCTTTGGAGTCAACTTCATAATACACATCCAACATATAATTTTTAGATAATTATAATATGCTATTACATCCAAATTTTGTTGTCTAATTTCTTTGAGTTTTAGTTTTAACTCAAAAACTTTAAAAGCAATTTCAAGATTAGAATGATTTTTTCAATACCAAATGGCTTTAGTTGCCTTGCAAAAAAGGTTAGGTGAAATTAATACTCAGTTTGACTGAGTTAATAAGCCATTCCACTACAATAGAATTTTTTCCCATGCTGCATGAGTGGGGATTTCCCAAGACAAGGTTTTGAATGCCTCTAGAGATATTTCCAATCTTTTCTGTTCCCCAAAGGACCATAAGAAGAGTTTAAGACTATTGAAGAGAGTTCTTACCACCTAGCTTGCAGTTTCTGATTTGCAGCAAGGAGTTGTCACCACAATGTTAGCGAATTGGAGCAGCTAATACGACATCATAATGCAGAAAGCCCATGACTGAATATAGAAGAAAAATTAACACCAATAGAACCTGTTCCAAGATCATCCATGAATAATGCATATACACAAACAGGTGTAGGCAGAACCATAAGATTGATGATGGTGTGCCAAGAATCATCTGTTGAATCTCCAAAAAAGGCTGAAAATCATCTACCGGCATAGAATTTCAGATCTGGTGACACAAGAAGAGAATGGTTGAGTCTTTGCCTCCACTCAGTAAGAGCAATGAGAAATGCAAGACTCAATGGAGCCCACAAAGAAAGAGGGGAAGGCACCACAAGTAAAGCAGAACCTAGAACTACAGTGGGTCCTTTCCACGGTTCAAAGCCTAGAACCACAACGAAACGAGGATTTTCCAGGCTGCATTACAACAGATTTTTAAGTACCAAGCTGCATGAGTGGGGATTTCCCGAGACAAGTTTTTGAATGCCTCTAGAGATATTTCTAATCTTTTCTATTCCTTGAAGGACCATAAGAACAATTTGAGACTACTGGAGAGAGTTCTTACCATCTAGCTTAGCTTGTAGTTAGTGATTTGCAGTGAAGAGTTATCACCATACTGTTAGGGAATTGGAGCAGCAAATAAGACATAATGCAGAAAGCCCTTGACTGAATGCAAAAGAAAAAATTAACACCAATAAAAGCTGTTCCAAGATCATCCGTAACTAATTCATATACACTGAAACAGGTGTAGGAAGAACCATGAGATAGATGATGGAGTGCCAATAATCATCTGTTGGATCTTGGCAAAAGGCTGAGAAATATTTAATGCCACAGGATGTCAGCTATGGCGACACAGGAAGAGATCGATGAGACATGAAAAAATCAATGGAGCCCACAAAGAAATAAAGGCACAGCAAACAAAGGAAAAACCTAGAACTACAGTGGATCCTTTCCACGCTTTGAAGCCCAGAACAACGAAATTAAACGAGTGGAATTTACAAGCATGGCCAACTTGGGCAAATCTTCTCAAATGACAATAGCACATAACAGAACATCAATTATGTAAAGAAATGTCATTGATGATGGGTGGATTGAACAGGATGGATGAAAGAAAACATACTCAATAAACAAGATCACAAAGAATTAAGATAACTCAACAGGTACACATAGAATAGCCGATGAGACATACCGCCAAGGACGAGCAGCAGCGAGCAACGGGTCAATGAATGTGGTGAATTCAGCAACTGTGACAATAGAAAGCAAGGGAATGCAACCTAGCTCTAATAACATGAAATTTTGAGAGGTATAATATTCAAGCTTGACCTTCACAAGAAAAATACAAAATATTTATAGAGCATGTAAATAAATATTAAAAGAAAAATATAAAACTTGTTAATCTCAAAAAGACTGAGGAAGTAAATACAATTTCATCATCTTCAAATATATTTATTTTGTAGTATATCCTTATTCTTCTCTAATTATCTTTCTTGATTGTTCTAAACATCAGCTCAAAAATATTTTAAATACCACCCTCAATCTTCTATGAAAATAATAAGCAAATAAACAAATAAAAAGTGGAGGTGGCAAATAAAGAATCAGTATAAAAGGTGGGATATTCATCTCATGTATTTCATTGGAAAGGTATCAATTTCTATTTTTCTCACATATCAATTTCTCCATTTTAGCTATTCATGTGATACTATGTATCAGCTTCTTTTTAATTCCCAAATGTTATTTGTTCCATTTTGTCTTTTCATATGATACTCAAGATTCATGAGTTTACCTATAAACCTTATAATACTGGCCGTGTTAGAGATAAGGAAACCATTCGTAAGGTGGAGCTCGAGGATTGTTGCAATGCATTGTACAAAGTAGAAGTGCATAATCAGCCAGTCAAATTTTAAATGAACTTTTGTTTATTAGACTTTTTCAAATTAGAAAACGACTTGATAACTTATTTTGAAAACATTATATGTTGAAAACTTAAATGGGCTTATCACATCAAATTTGAGAAATCCATCAAAGACCATACAATCTAATTTACTTAAAAGTCAAAGATTACATTCTATTTATTAAAAAGTCAATATTTTCTCATTCATTTTCAACTCCACTTCCCATTTACACAAAATAAATAGTTTTGCTTGTCCAACTTTACCTCCAGCACCAAACAAATCTATTTTGAAAACTATATATCATAGGTGCAAAAGAGTTTTCCATTTAAACTTTATCATTTATTGAACTTATTTTTTATCATAAAAGGGATTAACATTATTAAGAACAATTTTTCTAAGCTCATTAAATAGTAGTACCATAGAGTACATTGATTTCCTATCCTAAGAACACCCCTCGCACAAAGGCATGCTTTTTTATACTCCAAACATGTAGATTCACCTAATATTCAGGAACTGTTTCTTAACTTTAACGTGAAATATTTTGTTTTTAATGTATTAATCATACTTCTTTGTAATTGGATCCCAAATTTCTAACATGAACTCAACATAAGAATAGAACAATACTCCCATTTCTCATTCCGAGCGACATCTACACATCAGTATAAACATATAAAGTAATTTCAGAGAAGGCAGAGGATTACTGAGATTAAAGAAGTGGCCACTGCCATCTGGAAGAGGATCCACTTTTAAGAATTTTCTAATTTTGCCCTCTTCACTGTCAGTGAAACACTAGGTTAAAACAGGCTCAAATGTTAATGATTGATAAAACAAGATACAGCAAATAAAAAAGAATAGTTTGTTTGAAAATTTCTATGTCATGAAAATTAGTGAACAGAAAATTGTCAAAAATATTTTCACAATAAAATAATTATAAGAATCTCCATCACAATCAGGCCTCCTTCAATTTTATAATAATATTGACTCACTACAATTATTCATCATCATTAGCTGTCCAAAGTAATTGGATAGGCTTTAACCCTTATATTTAACAGCAACACATCAATAATACTTCCAAACCTTAAACCATTTATGCTGTGCCGCAAGTACATTCAAAATAGAGACAAACTTTCAAACTATTCACAAATCTTGGAACTGCACAATTATGAGTATTTTTGGGGGTTAAAAATAACCTTTTTGTTGACAAAAACAAGGTGAATAAAACATTTATTTTAAATTCAGTATTTCTTGCAAAGCATGAATCCAGGAAAGGGAAAACTGAAGAGTAAAGAATCATAAAAGCATCGGAACCGCATTGGCTGCTATCCACAGCATTATTAAACAGTAGAGGCTGTATACTCAGTAAAAAAACCCTACCCAGCCAAATATTCAGACAGCATATCAGATACAAAATATTAGCTAATAGCTGCACATGTAGGTCTGTAACAAATCATTAGTCACAAAAATAGCTAAATGTGATAATCAGTTAAGGGTCAATATTTAATCCCCTTGGTTAGTTACAAAAAACATTCCTCTAGATTATACTTTGAAGCCAATTTCAGTATATAATATTCTATTTAAGGAACAGTGAAAAAGTTTTGTGAGGCGGCTTGAGCTGATCTCAGTTGCTTTCTCTGCTCTCATGTTCGGTTTTTTGCTTATCATCTGAGGTAAGGGACCATACACACTTTGCATTAAATGATGTACATTATGATGCAACCCTTTTGCCTATGCCTTGATTTTGCAAAGCCCAAATAATAGAACGGCATTTAATAGACACCTTAATCAAACAATTTGAAAGGAAATGTCAATGTGCCTACGATTATTGACTGTTAGTATATAAAAGAGTATTTTGGTCAGTTAACTCTTAATCCAAACCACACTATATCTAATTATCCCTCTATAGTGTTGCACTACTCAAGTCTTTATACAACAGTCGCCTCACTACCAGAGTTCCACCCATAACACAATCAACTTGGGAAACACCATTCTCTGGTTGGCAGTATAATCCTCAACTAATATGAAAGTTATCTCGGATGCTATAACATATGAAGTGCCAATGATGATCTATAATTTGTTTTCCAATATCATGAGCAAACGAATAGCCACATACATCAGCAAGAACAATGAAGGCTTGCCCATTGTCCATTGCAATTTCATAGTTCCTACATAAACCAGTTCACTGCTTACAAATCCAGGCCAAGTTCTCATTGGCCTCATTATAAAGGATTGCTTCAGAAGAAAACTATTGATGCAGTTCCTCAACCAGTTCATGCATGAGTTCACATTCAAATGGAGTGAGATAAATCTCCAAGAAGCACAGAATGAATTATAACAATAATAACAAAATTCAATCACTTCCCAGCTATGCAATTTTTTAAAAAACAAACAATGTCATCATACTTGCAATCAATAGCTCGGTTTTAATGGTCAGTGGAATTCTTCAGAAGGGTTCAAAGAGGATTTCTTAGGAATACAAAACAGGAAAGTCACTCCATTTGATTTGCTAACAGACCTTTCCACTTATCTTTTGCTAACAAAAAATCATGGTATTGACAAATCTCTAAAGAGATAACTACAAACACTGGAAGCCTTGAACCTCCATTTGATCATAATGAAGAAAAACTGCAAATGACTTAATATGGACAATCAATACATTTTCTACCTGGGAGTATGGAAAAATGGGGAATATATTTTCTATACCTAATCAACTGTTCTTTTCAATTCATAATACAAATGCAATAATGCAAAACAACATTTTCAAGTATACCTTCACCATCTTTAAAAGCAAGGAAAGTGTGCAAAGAGAAACTTCATCAATAACTACAACAACATACCTTGATCTCAAAAGGTGAGATCAACAACATGAATTAACCATCACTTTGTAGTATAGACTTGCAAAAAAATAAATATCAAATTCTCAAATATTAAAATCCCCAATACTAATATACATACCATTTCTACTTCAATCCTATCTAAGTTTACATTCCGCACACTCAATTTTAGATATACTAAGAAAAAACTCCTAAAACTCTAAAATTATTAAATCAAATAATAGAAAACTAAAATTGAAAATATAATTCATTATTATTAACCACTTTTTAATAAATAAAAAAATTAAAAATAGAATACATTGCTAGAAAATATAAAATTTGGAATAAATTAGCTTGGTATAATTTGCTAAGAAACCTTGCCCAAATTATATATCTTCCTTTCAATAGCACTTCTATAAGCAACTTTTGAGAACCAAAAATCCTAAGATCCTTTTCCAATCCTCATATTTGGACCAACTAATCCTTACAAAAGAAATGCCAACCAATCCTATTATTGTGGCCCACTTGAATTGATCATAATGAAACATATCAAAAAAAAAAAAAAAAAGATGGTCCAGCTTTACTATTATAAAAATAAGTTGTTGATTTTTCAAGATATGACAACTATAAGGGTTACAAAAAAGCTGCACTTCAGTCAAAGCAAAATTCATGAAATAGGAAATAAAGAACCGTAGATTCAATGCTCTATATTCAAAAACTTTACAAAAAGAAAGGCATATAGACAACCTACTCTATTCTACAATAAAACATGAAAATGCCTTTTCAGGTACCTTCTTCCTTTGAAAGGATCATGAAAAAATTCACATGCATCCTTTGCACCAAGACCCATTAGTATCCCAATCTCTCCAACAGATAAGGAAAAGATCTGTGTTGATCAAAAAGAAGAATTATTACCTTTATCTATTCAAGGATGTAGTCTGTGTCTTGTCAAACAAAATAAGAAAAGAAAAAGGATGCAGTGAGATTAAGATCTGTGCATTGAAACTAGACGAATAAAACATTCTTTCAAGCTAAGAGGGCTTAAGAAGTAACAAAATTTGGCCATATGTTATATATCAATCATATTAATGCAAACAAAACCAGTTGTTTGTAAACCATGCTATGCTAAGTTTACAGTGTCTATGAATTCCGTGGTCAAAAGTAAAAGAATGATAAAGACATCTGACTGGTCAGTAGCTTTGTCAACAGAAAAATAAATAACAAGTTTTTCAACAAATACCAAAGTAATCAAAACATTCTTTAAAGCTAAGAGGGCATGATGAAGAGCAAAATTCGGCCATATGCCATTTATCGATCACATCAATGAAAGCATAACTAGTTCATTTGATACCATGCAATGCTTAGTTTACACAATTTCTATCAGTTCTGTGATCTAAAGTAGAAACGTCAAGACATTTGGCTGGTCAGTAACTTTGTCACCGGACAAATAAATAACTAGTTTTTAACCAAAACAACAGAAATCAACTTCAAAAATACACCTGCTTTCGACTCCAGTCATACTGCCTTGTCCCAACAGCAGGAGCCAACTGTAGAAGAATAAAACCCTCCTTTGAAACCTTGAAAGCTCCTGACTGCATCAAACATGCATGCAAAAAACCGTCATCTAAATATATCTTAAAGGAGCCAATGGTAGCTTATATCGCATTGAAATCGTGAGAAAACCCTCAACCTCTCTTGAAAAACTATATACTGAAACAACAGCAGTGAGAGGTCCCGAGCTCAACAGCGAACTTACATCTACAAGTGAAAACTCCGGCGGTCTAGGTTCAACTGAGAGAGCGGCCTTCCCCTTGTAGATGGAGTACCCCGCGTAAACCCGATAAGAATGATCTGTGGAATGGAATGAAACCATTGGCAATACAGATAAAAAAGAGTGACGACGAGTTCACAAGAAGAAAATGGAAGAATCTCTACTTCCATTAGACTGAGAAGCAAATGACATTTGCTCCGGCGAACGGGGGGGCACGCTCTGCTGCTCGAAGTAGTTGGAGCGGTGGCAACTGACGGGGTGCCTCTTTAGGGTTAGAGTTTGGGGAAAGAATATGCGCCTTCGTAGTGGACACCCAGAGAGAAGCGAGAGCTGAGGATGAGAACTGTGGAGAGTGAAACTAGACTGCAAAGGCGGCATGTCTTCTCGCCTGTTTTCCGCTGTACTCTGCAAGTAGACGGGTGCTTGATCTTCGTAGGTCTTCCCAGCTTCTTGCCGATAGAAAATTAAACTACGACATTATTGTTTGGGGCCGGCCAGAAAATTAATAAAATTAATAAATAATTTAATAATAAAGTCCACAAAAATATTTAATTCTTATCTTAAAAACAGTTTAAAACATTATTATAAATAGTTCTCAAAATTATTAATTTTTTTCAATAATTTACTAATCAAAGTTTTACATCATATAATTTGATCCTCTTATTGTAGTGTATGATGATCAGTAAATAACTATTTATACATTAAATTGAATATATCGATCTTAGTTTTAACCTATTTGTAAAAGTTAACAGTATTATTCAATAATTCTATTAGATAGTATATTCTTTAGGCTTTAGTTTATCAAATCCATTTCAAATAGTCCAATTCACAAAAATAATAAGCTTATCACACTACTTAATGAATATTATTGAACTATACAACCAATTCAATAATTCAGAACCCAACACTACATTATTGATCATATCGTAAGATTCTCTCAATAATTCGAGGTCTAATGCTACTCAAACTTTTGTTTAGTCTAATGAATATCATCGTATTATACAATCTTCTTGGGAAAGAGTTAATCATAAATTCCTTATTTATTATATTGTTTACTATATTCATCATATGGTCTCACTAAGCTGATTATATAGTATAGTACATAATACATATTATAAAATTAAGGAATTAGGGGTTTGAAATAATATATGGCCAATCAAAAACTAAATTCCAAACATCTCAACATTTAATTCCCACATTATATTAAGGATGACAAATCTTAAGTTGAAGCTTACATTACACAACTCTTTTGACAAAAACAATATATGAGTTTGTTCCCCAACTTCTACTCTAAAGCTCCAAAATCTTTTGCCACAACTATTGATTAAGAATCACTTGAAGATTCCTTCTTTCTCTCTATAAACTCCCTTTCCCTTTTTCCATTCTATTCCCAAGTTCTTATTCTTATTATGGTGTTTCTCTTACAACTATATGACTATAGAAAGAGAAAGGGTTAATTTTACTAGTAGAATAAATAAATATAATATTTTTTATTTTTTTTGTTTTAGAAAATTTCATAAAATTTTCAAGTAAGTTTTAAATTTTACAAATAATATATCATGGATTCCATATTTCAAGGCTTTCACAATAACATACTCAAATCCTAACTGTGTCGTTAACATGTTAGCATACATTATGAGACATGTAAAAACATATTAATTTTTTAGTTATAGACTAACATAACCTACATATAATAATAAAAACATAATTAAAAATATATTTTGTAATTAATTAGTTTGTCACAACAAGGGAATCAGAGCTCTCACTTTAGCCCTTTGTAGTGGTAGCCAATAGTTTGGTTAATGTTTAAAGATAAGCTCGTGAGCTCTATTATCATGATAGCAACAAAAAAGGAATGAGATTACCATTACGTCTCTTCTGTGACCAATTTTGCATCCTCTTCTTCCTAAACTCTTTACATTTTTTAAGAGAGTTCGTATTGAAAGAGGGTGTAATAACTCTCGATCTTCAACATAAATTAAAAAAAAATATTAGAATCAAGTAAAAAAGATTATGATCACACATGTTTGAACTTGATTAAGTCAATTTTTTAATATATTACTTATACATAAAAAATATTAAAATAAAAGTTAAATAATTGATTGTCATATGCTAAACCTTAGTCAAAATATTATTTGAACATATAAATAAGAATAACTCCTTAAGACAAACTTAGTCATGTTGAGCTTGTAATTTTTTGAAACAAAAAATTTCTTATGAATTTTTAAAAATAAGAGTATAATTTTAATTATTAAATAGCAACTCAAGATATATTTATAATTTTTAAATTTTTGGCTTAAGACAAATCTGATTTGTCAAGAATAGATTTGCAAATATTAAAATGTTAGATGCACCAGGGTAGATTTATAATTTAAGAAATTTTAGCTTACATTTGATATGCTTTATGGAGGATAAATTTGTAAATTACAAAATATTGAAGTAGTTAAATATTAACTTTCGTGCTTAAGGTCTCCACTGGGTTTCCATGTGAAAAGAATGTGTGTTTAACAACAAGGTAGTAACTCAATAAGAGCTTTTCAATAGTATTATAGAATCAAATGTGCACTAAATCAAATTTCCAAAGGCATTTAAAATAGTGATAATAAATATACAATAATTGTCGTAGCAACTACTACATTATAAAATACCTACGTCCTTTCCCATGCATGAATTATTTCTGTGTGATCATTCTGCTGATTAAAACATGTGCGAGACACAAAGTTCTGTGAAGCACAACTTTATTGTCAAAAATCACAAGAAGTGAGCCAAGTATTGTAAGGAGATGATGCTTATCATCATTATAGGTTATTGTGAGCTACAAAAGGAGCTCCAATTAAGAGAGAATTCCAATTCACAAGTTCAACTAATAAGCAATAAAGTATACTCTATTTTCATAATTTTATTTTTCTAATTATCTTGTGAGGTTGTTAACGAGCAATTATGAGAAGAGAGGAAGTAAAATTCAAGAAAGCTTGAGTGCAATAGAGGAAGTAGAGGAAGGCTTTAATTGTATGAGAGAGCGAGATGTTAAGAAGGTTAATTTTGCCAACAAGAGAGGTATGTAATAGGCTCGTCAAAAGAGGAGGTGAGTGTTGGGTTCACTATGAAAAAGTATATCATTGTTGTTGGAAAATTTTTTGTATATTACAATACAAACATCACATGGTATGAAGATCTAGAGTCATATGACTACAATGGAGTTGCATGGCGGTTTACTAAAGCATCATACTTAAAGATTTATTTGATCGTACTAGTGCGAAGAGCTCCAAGTTACCAGTGAATGGTCAGTTAATTATACAAACGATGATATGTGTATCATCCTTATACAATAAGTTGAACCATCAAATTATTATATAAGGATGATATAGGTATCATCCTTATATGAAGTTTAAAGCAATATATGATTGTACTAGTATAATGATGAAGACCATATTGGATGATACTTTAGTGATTTAAGATGATTAAGCCTAATGATTAAGATCATATGAGTGCAATAAGGAAAGTCATAATGTATAATATGAAAAAAATCATTATAAAGAATGCTATTTTTTAAAAGATTATGCAATACAATAAACAGATTGCATATGAATAATATGGTTATTAATGCATATTTGCTTCTCAAATTATACATATGATGATAAAATCAGATAAGTACAATCCAAAATAAAAACTAAAAAATATGAAAAATTATTTATAAGAATAAAATGACTTTAAAATATAGTATTCATAAAAAAATATTAACCATTTTATACACGCTTTATTATTAAAAATTCAGAGAAAGAGAGATCAAACAAAGGAACTGTTTTGCCAAACCAAGTAAATAAATATATAACTTATGATGTAGCACAATATTACTTTTTATTTTATACATTTTTTTAGAATATATTCTCTTATGTTGGCAAAAACTTATACATTACTTATGACATAATTTTATTATTACATGATTTTCTTTATTATAAGCATCATAAAGAATAATTTAATGAAAGGAATACTTAAAATGAAGAGGAATATATTCTGATTTTCAAAATAATATTTGGATTAACATATCTATTTTTCAACAACTAAAAATACTTACCAAATAAAAAATTAACCATTAAAGCTTTTGCCATTGGTATATTTTAATCACAAAATTATTATTTAAATAAAATATTATAATGACTTGAAATAATAGCTAAAAGAGCCTTTGCACATTGGCTGTTCGATCGAAGCACTCCAGTTTCGTTCGATCATGAAAACTACACAATTTGATGGATGTGATTTCAATTGGCACAGTTTAGAAATTATATTTGAACAAAATCGTTAGATTAGAATTATGATCAGATGGCTTAAATTAGATCTTAAGTGTAAAATATATGTGGACAGTGTGATCACGAAATGGCACGATCGAATAGAGGATACTATCAAGATTTATAAAAAAAGACAGAGGTGATTAGAATCATTCGATTGTGAAATTATACAATCAAATGGTTCTGATTAATCCTATAATTCCAAAGCTTGAAGAAAAAAGCTATCTTTTAGTTCCACATGACAAATGTGAACCAAGATATTGCATTTTTAAGACTTTGCATAATCTTGTACTACAACTTATCAGAGTTGGTTACCTCCTAGTTTGCTCAAGAGATCATTACCCATGCAGTCAGTGATGCATCATACGTAACTTACTGATTTGAGATTATAACCTGTTTTGCCATAATTTAATCGTGGTTGGGTTGACTGAATTCTTAACTCGTTTAATTTAGTAAATGGGTTCAAGATTCAATAACCTGACCTAAATGAGTTATTATAATGAACCTATTAATAAATAGATAATTTTAATTTTTTTTACTAATTAGTTAATTCTACTCTAACATACTTTTTATAATAGTTTAATTAAAAGTTTTAAATATATTATTAAGCTAAAAATAATGATCAAGATAAGATAAATAAAAATATTAAAAACTTAATTTTTTTAAGTCAATTATTTTTAATTTAATTTGTGTATCTTATAATAAATATTTTAATTAAATTTAACATTGTAATCAAATTAAAATTTAAACACCTAAAATATAGTTCTTAATAGTTTGCTACTCTAATTAAGATGATTTTTATTAGATTTGATATTTACTCATCTTCTTTTTTATATCTCTCATAAACTTGAGTTTTGGCTACCTAAAATCTAAAAATTTATTTAAATAAATTCATTAGAAATACTTAAAATTTATTATCGTCAAACAAAGTACTATGACTTGTTGAAGTTCATTTTATTAGTATAATTACTAGATTTAATGAGGATAATTACTCTAAGAGAATTAATCTTAATAATTATATAAATATTAAAAATTAAAAATAATAAAAAAAATTATTATTCAAGACATATGGTTTATGTTTGGTACATATGATATATGTTATAGTTTTGATTGATACATGTGATTTATCATAATGATTTATAATATGACTTCAATTTATTCATCATACTTACATATTTATTTTGAAAATTTGACACTAGATGAGTGTCACAAATGTTATAAACATCGTAAAGATTGATTTACACACATTTGAAAGAAAAAATATGGAAGTATAAACATGAAAACCCCAAAAGGTAACATGTAAAAGGCACATGTCCAACATGATAATAGCCAAGAGAATATCAAGAACCATACAAAGGTTGCATCATTTGCTAGGCTCGCAACCTCTTCAATGACACAAAGATATGGTACTAAAAATTACTTGATAAACAAATATCACAATAAAGAACATAATGAAGTAAATGTCACATAGGTATAGATTAAAAGTAGCAATAGACTTTACTAAACATTGTAAGAAGATTAGAATAATAAAAATAAATTGTTAGTAAAGACAATCCAAATACTTAAGAAAATCAAATCGAGAGAGTAAGAAAAGGTGATGATATGAAGAAATAACAACCTAAGAAGACTTAAGTAGTGAAGAGAAAGGGAAATGACTTGTGAAGGGAAATGACAAAGTAAGGAATTGATAAAGTTAATTAATTTTTTAGCAGCAATGACAAAATGATGATGTCATGGAATTATAGGTAAACTAGCACGATATTTCATCATTTAGTCCATGCACCCATCGCCAAGTAGTGGAGCCCCAATAAATCAACAAGTCAGACTTCTCACTACGATCAATCTTAGACCTTCAAAAGATGCAAAGCAAAATGAAAATTGTACTCATCCAAATATCACCATTCTAAAGTATAGGTCTCCCCTTTTATAAAGAGCCTAAGCAAAAACGATAATAAAAAATAAAAAGGAAATTGTAAAAATTATGATCAAAAGCTATTTCCAAATAGTTTTTGAAAAGTTATATTTTAGGTTTTTGAAATTTGTTTAATAAAAAGTTGTTGCCAAAACTATGGTTAAAGCCAGTACCAAACAATTTCCTAAAAATCTATTGATTTTGTCCATAAGTTTTTTATCAAAGTTGTTACCAAATAGTTTTTTCCTAAAAAGTTTCATTTTTTATTCTCTTTTAGTAAGTTTCATACAAGTCATAAAGGGCATGATATAAGTTAGTTGGTTTCGGGGCGGGTTGACAAGTTTGTGCAAAGTTGACAATATCACTAATCAAATAATTTTGTCGAGTCATCAATTTGTGTCACAAAGTTGATTAATGGGTGAGTGAGATAGATTACAAATTGTTCATACAAACTCATGACCCAATTCCTCTTCCAAAAGTCTAGTTCATTAAACTATTTTGACCAAACGTGGTCTGGGTCGATTGGTTAGGTCAAGTTGGGCTGACTATAACGAGCCACAAAGCAGATGAAATATTGCCCAATTGACCTTTTTTGTCCCTTTTTGTATTTATGTTACAAACTTTGAGCTCGAAGAATAATTTTAAGTCCTGTTCAAACTATGCACATTAATAATAAATACCTTAATTATTTAGAAATATTAACACATATTTATCTAGCTTCTAAGCATCAAATATCTTAGTTTGTTTTATTGTCATATTCTTTTTATATTTTGTTATTTTATTAGATCTATTTGTTGAGATTTATAGATCTCATGAGTACTTACTTCATAGAGTATGCATCCACTATGATGAGGTTTGAAGTTTTTGATATCATAAGAGATGATCATTCTTATAAGATTTTAGAGTAAGTAGTGTTTGGTGGTAGGTGATTAAAAATATAATAGGACATTAGTTTGATTTATATATATATTTTTATATATATCATGATTATATTATTTTGGTAATTCATTTTCTGTGATTTGATTTTGGTTAATATTGAAGATTTCATTACACTGCCAAGTCTCCACTTACAATTTAATATTCTTACTTGATAGTTAACTGAGTATCACCTTTAAGTTTCTATTTGATTAAGTAGATGATTTAATGGGAACCTCATAGAGAGGAAAATGGGTTGTCATCACTTAACACTTAGTAAAGTACAATCATTAAGTTATATATAATAAGCAAAAATTTTAATATGTATTATATATTATAAATAATAAAACTAAGTTAATAGAGTTATAATTATATAAGTTTTGATTTAATAAACTATTGTTTTTTAAATCATATGTCTGTAAACTAAAATAATAATAAATTAATATGATCTTAAGAAGTATGTTATGATTCTAAACATAGTAAAAAAAATTATTTGAACATAACATTAAAACATTTCTTTAAGAAAAATCTAAAGGCATTGAATTTATAATTTTTAATTATCTAAATAATTTATTATGAATTTATAAAAAAAATAAGGATATATAACTAGTGAGTATTGAAGAGTGAAATAATAAAGTTGAATTCATATGCTTACTACCTTAGTTGGGGATAAAACCAAATATAATTTTGGCTATGTTAGATAAATGATTATTGGAGGTGAAGTTAAGTGAGTAAAGGAAACTTAAGTAGAAGGATAGAAGTAGGGAAAGAGGATGAGAAGGATTTGGGTAAAGAAAGTGAAAAAGAGATTGGAACTTATTGATGCAACTCAGATGAAGGGTTTATAAGTAAGAGGAGAGGTAAAGAAGTGGAATAAATGCAATTTAGCAGTTGTGAATAGACGCATAACAATGGAAGCAAGTCAATAAAGTTAAGAATTTCATTTATATTTGTTTATTTTATTTAAAGTTTTTTTATGTAATTTTAAATAAGGTAAGGTTTTCATATGAGTTAAGAGTGATGTTAAAATGCTTTCGAGATGATTTGATGAGGTTAAGGAATATAGTTTAAAATTGAGAGGTTTATGTAGAGAAAGTATAAGATAAGTATAAATCGATTGAGATAAGAGATAATATCTACCTCATGAGATGTCATGCTAGGGGTTTAAGTAGATTATATTAGACAATTATCATATTATTAAGTTTGATATATTATAAGTTAGTGGGATTAAGTATATAATGATGTAAGATAATTAGATTTCTACCAAAGTCTAATTTAAAGCTTACAATATAAGAGATACTTGATAAACTAATAAGAGATATAAAGGACACTATACACTATTTAGGGTTAGGTGACATGTGTAATATTTTAAAATTATTCAAAAGTTAGTATCTTAAGTTGTAGTATGGATTATTTAGTAGAATAGATAATACTAATTTAAGAGTTAAGCATGAAATCTTACTAAATTATTTTATCATATATAATTTTACACATATAAGATAGAAAATTAAAGACAAAGTTTGTTTTGAAATATTTCAATAGAAGAAAGAGTAATTTTATCTTTGGATTAGTACATAGAAAATAAAAGTTATAAAAATGGTTTATTTTTTAGCAATAGTGACTTGTAGTTTCCTTTAGAGTTATGTATACAACATTAAAAATGGAAAATGGTGACGAGCTTAAGGTATAGGTTGGTAGGGAAGCTTGGTTATAGGGTTAATAAAGTTATCAACTAAGATTTGAAGTCTTGTTAAGAAGGGATAGTAGTTTGGTGGTTGGATCAAGAGAGTGAAGGGGTAGATGAGGACTTGAGGGTGTCAAGAAGATGACTTTAGAGGAAAAGAGAATTTAATTAGTTGTCGACTCCCCAAGTAGAAGGTCTCTCATCAACGATCATTGTCTCTCATAAGAAAAAGAGAAGTTGAAATCTATTCAACTATAGTTGTGTGCATATTCTTTGATCACAAAGATGAAAGTACACAAATAAGACAAACTTTATTCAAGAACAATAATTTTGCAATGAGTGAGCCTCATCTAGCTCGATAACTATGCATGAAAAAAAGAGAATTAAATACACCTTAAAACATAACATGAGCATGGTAGAAAGAAAAGTTAACATAAGAAAGACCATTTTGGAGTTAAATCACTTAGGAATCTATATAAACCTTTATAATTCCAAAGTCATTAACTTCAAATGAGTCAACAATATTAAATATAAAATATAAACATGCATAATAAAATTACAACATAAGAAAAGTATGCAAGCATTCAACAAAACGATAGGACAATGATGATGATGCCAAAAGAAATGTCAAATGTGGGCGAGATGGACGACGATGGCTAGCAGGTAACCATGCCATAGTAGATGACTAGGTGATATTAGGCAACTAGGAAATAATGATCGATAACAATAGACAATCAGGTGATGACAAACGACTAACAATAATGGATAAAACATGCACAAGAATCAACATCAATGTGGCATATTTTACTTTAAAATATGTTTGGATGAACAGAATAAAAATAGTGAAGATAATCATAAAAAATAATAAAGTGTTGTAATTGACCTCTATGGTTAATAAAGACAACTAATTAAAATAAGATTTAGCTCAGATATGGCTATGAGTTTTAATAAAATTGATGTGAAGTGAATGGGTATATGTTTATGAATATTAGCTACTCTTACATCATTTAGTTATTCACTAAACAATGGAATATGATGTTTACCTTGATTAAGGACACCACTTATCCTTACTCTTGATGCATCACATGTAACCTTAATGGTAGTAAAAAAAAAAGTTTTACAATGGGTGCCTTGGTAATTATCTCTTGTAACTTCTAAAAGCTAAGCCCATAGATTTAATCCAAGTGAATTTATCATATTTAATACAATTGGTAATCAACATGGTAATAGTACTAAAGTATTTAGTAAATGATCGATAAAAGGTAGCCAGATCATGGAAGCTTCTAATATTATGAATTGTTTTTTGGGTAGACCACTCCATAATTTCTTAACTCTACTAAGGTTGATAGACAATCCTTTAGAAGAAAATATGTATCATAAGAAGCTAACCTTTAACATGAAGAATTCATGTTTTTTTTATATTAACAAATTAGTGTTTCTTGTAAGAGTGCTACATAATTTGTACAAAATAATCTAAGTGGTCTTGAATAGACTTACTAAAGACAAAAATATTATAAAAAATACTATAATAAATTATCCAAAACATGATTTTAAAACCTGGGCCATCAATCTCATGAATTTGTTTGTGTGCTTGATAACTCAAATGGCCTCACTAATCATTCATACAAATTGTTTTTAGTCTTAAATATTTTCTTTCATTCATCTCCCATCTTAATCATTATATTGTGTTAACCACTTTTAAGTCTATCTTAGAAAATATGATGGTACTTAAAATTTGATCTAAGAGATTATCTAACCAAGGATTAAGAAACTTATATTTTTATTGTGATTTTGTTAATTGCTTGACTATCGACACACGTCCTCCACATTTCATTTTTTTGTGCTAAAAATGTGAGGATAACATAGGGACTAATAGTTTCTTAGATAAATCCCTTTTTAAATGGGTCTCTTACTTGGTAGGATGACTCAGTATGAGCCTCTAGGTTTGACCTACAGTGGGGAAGATTAGGTAAGCTTACCCCAATAACTAGATCGATCAAGTGTTATATGTCTCACATGGGAGGTAGACTGTTAGCTAAAGCATCTAAGAAAGCGTTAGAAAATTCAATTAATAAGGCCTAAATAATAGGTGATTGGTTTGGTAAGATGGCAACTAACTCTTTAATTGTAAAAAACCAAACTAAGTCTCTTTGATAAAGGGTTATTCTAAACTGACATAGAGTGATCAAATTAAAAACCCTTTGTATTTCACTTTTTATTGTCCTTAAGATTGGAGTTTTTTTATTAATTTATTATGCTTAATTACTTGGGGTTTTTGGTATGATAAGACAAGAGGTAATCTAATGGTCTTTCCTTCATGAACAAAAGAACATGGGTTAATCCTACCTTTTAAAGTTGTGCCCATATCAAAAGACATAGTCTTTCTATGATAAGGTAACTTACCTACATAGGTATGACAACATATAAAATCTCATCCTTATACTTACTAAATTTCAAATGTAAATAACATCGTTGCTTAATAGGTATAGAGATTTTATCTATCCACGATGCATCATAGGGTTTTGGGTGTTTCAATAGGGAACCTCCTACTCTCTTGATAGTCTCACGGGATGTTACATTGATGTAATAACTACTATTTATGATCATCCTGCATGATTGTTTCTTTATTTTTATGTTAATACTAAAAATGTTGGTATGCCTCTAGTCATCTTATGCTTGTAAGGTTGTAAGGGTATACCTAACCACTGAAACCAAAGAGTTTTTCATGTTTTCTAATTCTTATTCAACTTTTTCATCAAGTATTATATTTTCTTCTTCCTCTAACTCTCTGTTTTCATTATCACTGTCTAGTTTCTTATTTATGGCTCTCTTTGAGCAATTAATATGTATATATCCATTTTCATAGTACTTAAAATTGACGTTTCTATGTTGGATGGCTTGGAACTTAGTGGGTTAGCTTAAAGAAGGGTTTGAACAAGTTGATTAAGTGGTCTAGAATAACATTTCTTTTAAAGTAAATATTTTACTATCTAGAAAAATATTTGAAAGTTAGACCACTACTTATAATAACTTTTTTGTAAGAATATATTAAGGAAATATCATTAGGCAATTTAAAAAAAATGTTTTGAATGCACGAATGAATGAAAAAGAGATTAAAAAAAACTAATATGATTTTTAAAAGTTAAAATTTTAGTTTTAAATGAATCTAAATAAAAATGAATATAACTTATCTTTTATTGCTTTTCATGCATTTTGTTGATATAATAATGCATGCGATTGCCCATGAATTATATGTTTTATATTATGTTATATGTTTTTGCAATGGAGCTAAAGTGAGTTGGATCATGTCTATTTTGACTTAAAACTTTTAAGTTAAAATAAGACACCACATGAGACTATCATAATATAATGAAAGTTAGTATAAGATGACTTTTATGTTTATTGTATTTAAATAAATATACATGTAAAACCACTGATATTATATGTGTGTGTGTGTGTGATTTTTGTACCTCCAATAATAATAATTGAAAGATTTTTATATCGCTTTCATTATCGAGTTATAAAGGTTGCAAAGGAAATGGTTCTGCTATTTTAAAAAAAATTGCTATAGTTTTAATAGTAGAAATAAGGAGAAAGAGGTAAACAAAAAGATATAAGTATCTTCTTAAAAGAAATTCAATAATGATAGGTGATGAAAAGGAGGATGCCATAGTATGTATAAAGCTAGCTATTGTATAAGTTCAATTAAGTTGAAAGTAACGATGTGTGAGGAAAATTGTTCAACAACATAAAAAAAGAGGGTATTATATAAGTATAATAATGATATCGTAAGAGTATGATAAGAAAAACTGAAAATAAGTTTAGGTAAGGTTGAGAAGCAACAATATAATCATAGTTATAATACATGTAAGATCAATTAAAATTGAAATAAATTAAGGTTTGAAACAGTTAATGACAGCATTAATCATCACGAAGAGAATTTAATCAAAGAAAACCATCGGAGTTAAGTAGAAATAAAATTGACGAGATGTAAAATCTGAGAACATAACCATTGGACGGAGATGAATTGAAAAGAACTACAAAAAGATGTTAAAGTATAAAAACAAGTGAGGAAAAACTTAGGAAGAGTTTTTTGAGAAAAACCTATGCAATTAACTTCAACCACTTGTATTAGAGTGAGGAAAAGAGAAAGAAAATAGTGTTATCAAATATTGAAAAGAATTTAAGAGGATTTAAGTACATAACAAAATAAAAATTAAGAGAAAAACTCATGAGTGTTATAACAACTGAGACTTAAAGAGCAAAGTTTAAGCCTTAGTAAGGCCACCACACAAATTTGAAAGATACACATAACTTGTATATAATATAAATAATTTTGTATAATGTGTAATTTTATGTTAGAGGTTTAAATTGATATGTTAAAATATTATATTTGGAGATACTTCATAAACTTTATTTGTAATGACATATTATTATCTATTGGAGGATACATGAGTAGATATAACTTATACATGATGTATTCAATTTGATTTAATGTATAATACTATATTAGAAGCCTAATTTAATATATGAAAATATTGCATTAATGATGCTTAATAATCTTGATTTACTATTATATATTGTTATCAATTAGAGTATATATGAGTAGACAAGACTTATGTATCATGTATATGATTTAATGGTATATATAATAATAGGTTCAAAGCATAAATTGATATGTAAAAAAGATAATATAGGAAATGTTTGTTATTGTTTAATATAATAATAGGTTGTTATATTTTCTTTGATATATGTTTTGATTTGAGTATGATGATATTATGTTCTTTTAAAGATATGTTAACTGTTTATCATTTATATATGTTAAAAAGAAAAATAATTGTTTAGCAAAATTTAGATATAATTGAATTAGAAATGATATAACAAAGTGATAGAGTATGAGAAGTATTAATAATTGTTTGTAAATGTCAATTTGATATATGGAATAACATGTCTTCAAAAGTAAAACCATTATCCTGAATAATATGTCTTTAAGAATGTTGTTTAAGAGAAGTTATTAGATTATTTAGAATAAAATATTTAAGATGTTCCAAAAATAAATTTAATTTAAAAATAAATTAATATAATTTATTAAAATTAAAAATTAAGTTTCAAAAGAATCTAAAGAAAAAAGAAAACATATCTTTTAATACTTTCATATATCTTATTGATATAGATCATGCATATTGTTATGTAAGAATTATCCTAAAAGATTGAGGTATCATAGGTTGTCAAATTTTATCTACTTAATTATGAAAATAAATTCCTTAATTTGATCTTCTCATTTTTTTAGTTTCTTACAATATAATACATGCACATGAATTATTATAATATCTTATATATTATAACTATCAAATATCCTTATTTGTTTACATAGTCAATATGTCTATGTGAGTGCATGTGGTTTTATTTAAAATTCATAATATTTTTATATTTACAATATTTATGATATTTTATTCACATATTTGTATTCTATTTTACATTATGGTATCACTAGTTTCACATCAATATAAATATAAATACATAAAAAGTGATAAAAAAAAGAATATAAATATATTTGGCTATGTAATTGATACCATAAGTATATCACATGGCATGGGAATTTAATTATAAAGAATGCCACAAAAAGATAATAATAGTTTCCTTGAGACATTATCATCATACTTTTTAGAAGAAGATGTTCTTATAACTGACATAACCTTGTTTGATAATGCAATGATACCCTTAAGAAGAAGATGTCCCCATATACAAATGTTTTTTGAGCTATTAATACTTTGTGCAAGGAAGATAAGTAAGGATACCTTCATTTAATTGGACATCGATCGATGTTGTATGATATTCATTATTGGATCTAGAGCATAATGATTTAAAGAAAAATTAGGTCATATGAAAAATGATATATAAACATTTTGAAATAAGATAACATTTATGAAAATACATTCATATATTTTATTTAGTGTTATGAATTTATTTAATGGTTACTGTTGTAATAAATGACACTTAATAAGTACAAGATGAGGGTGAATTATAAAAATATAAAACTTTAACTATCTATAAATAAGAATAAGAATATGATAAAAATCTTTTCTTTATCACATTACCTTGATTAATATAGTATGTTTTGCAAAATGAAGTAATCATTGATCTCAAAATTTCTTAAATTCTATTTAAAAATATTTATTAAGTTTTTAAATCTATTTTTATAAGTGTAAGATAAGTAGAACATAATAAGAAGATAAGTACAAGACCTATGATATTTTTAAATGGTTTGATAAACTTTTTGCCTATATCCACCCCTAGTATCCCCAGCCAAGTTTTCTCTAAAAAATGACAACTTTTTGCTATAACTAATAGAGCTAATTTTACAAAGTCATTTGTTTTTTTTATAGCCAATTGGAAGTCAACTTTTCACAAATTTATTGTTTTTTAGTCTTAGTTATGTAATGGATCTACTTTATGCAATTGACAATCATAATAACGTACAAGAATTGCTAGTCATTTTATACAATCAGACTCACAAAAAAATATATCGTACACTTGTAGAAATCTATATTTATCTAAATCAACTTCTTAAAGCCATGATTTGATGGAACTATGTTTGGAAAGTGCCCAGACTTGTGGGAATTTATGGCTATGGAGTAAGAATTATTGGGCTAAGCTATGGCATAGATCGAAAGATGATGCAAGAATGTTACCAAGTAAAATTAGAATTTGATGTCATACAAAAAATAATCAAATTGAAGACATTATGTATGTAATTACATGAAGATTTTTGTTTTCTAGTATGTATTTCCAATGTTAAAAGACTTTGCTTTAATTCTCATAAAAAGATCTTGCAATGTTATTAATATTACCTTATTCTTTTTGAAATAAACCTCTATCTATCTTATCTTATAAAACTTTGATCTTCATTTTATTATTTATATAGTTATAATTTTTATCAACTTAGTATTATTGGAAGACTATAATTTTTCACAATTATAATATTTGTAACATTTTACAATAAACTATTATAATTATTTGTTAGAATTTGTTTATAAGTATCTAATAAAGAGATAAGTGATAATCTTTTGACACTTAAATTTTTTTGTTACCAACTATAGTTATTACGTATTTTTGAAACTTGTTAATTAAAAAAGTGACATTTAAAATTTGTTACCAAAGAATTTATCTTCACTTATTTAAGCTAATTACACGTAAATTTCAAACTCTCTTAATATGAAATGACTAAAAATAAGTTAATTTATCTTAATCCCAACTCAAATTTCAATGAATTAAGCTTAATTATAATTTAATAAAATTTTCATGTTCAAGAAGTCACACTATCATTGTGACATGTGTCTTGAATTTACTAATGTGTATATTTTATGATAATAAAAGTAAACATTACGTCCTCCAGAATTGGAGAAATATTCTCAACCCCTCTAATTTGCTCTTCGAAGTGGTTGACGATTCCAGCCACCTTGTCAGAGGCGGCTCGCCTAATTCAAGAACAATCTGTAATCTAAGAGCCATTAACATTGCCCTCTCCTTTATGGAAATTAGTTGTCGACATTAGTGTATATTTTTAGAGGACAACATCATTCTTTAGTGTTGCTTCTTTATGGAATTTATTAGATCTTCAAATATTGTTGAGGAGACCATATCTTATGTTTTTGTTAAAAAGCATCACCTAAATAAACATTCTTATTCTCACAAAGTAGAATATGTGTTGGATGAATTCTGGGGTGCTAAAACAACTTGTGGGTGCATCCACAAGATATGCAATAGGTTAAAAATACTCAATAATCTAGTCATACAATTCTATCCATAAGCTCATGTTGATGCTCTCATTGTAAAAATTAATAAGGTAGTCACACATTGTATATATTATCTGATGCCAAGTGTTAGGATCTGATATAACCTAATCACATAATATATCAATAATAAAGGATTCAACATATGATAAACAAATTTTTAAAATATGCATATCCCTTATATAGAGACATAATAATGAGATAATACCATACCAAATCTCAAATCAAATAAACTACTATTATTTAATAATATTCATTGCAAAAATCTACATAAAAAATATCTAAAATATACAAATCATATTGAACACATGTGATATAAGTATCTATAACTAAGAAAAACCTATTATCCAACTATAACATAGTATCATCGACTAAAATTATAAATAACTATTATAACTAGATTCTACTTATTCAAATAGTCAGTAAGCATGATCACCCTTAATCTCATCATTATCATCATGTGTGTCTATAGTGAAAGTATAATTTATAATGTAAATATTAATAATATTTTATAAAAAAATAATAAATAATTAATAAGAAATTGAATATAATAGTATGATGATTTAAAATAAAATGTGTACAATAACATGATAATAAATATCTATGATGTAAAGCTAGAAATGTATGCATAATTCCTTCAATGTTTATTGAATTATATAAATTTCTATATTTTATTAGTGTAAAGTCTTATTTCTTTTTTAACTATTATTCTCATTATCTAATTATATCCAATATTCATGTCTAAAAAATCTTTGTTTGTAGGTATAAATAAACTAATATCCATCCATAAACACATAGCCCCTAAAGTCATACATAATTACCAAGTGCAAAGTATTTATAATTATGTAAATTATTTATAAAAATTTTGTTTTAAGATCTATACTTGTTCACTCTATACAAAGTTTTGATGATTATTAAATGAGGTCATATCATAATAATGATACCTTTAAAACTATATTTTATCTACCCTACACTAAGGATTAATGATTATTTAATGATATTCATATGAATTAAGGTTAATATTTTAAGAAAAACTAAATTTATTATGATTGCTTTATTGTATAAATTATAAATTAATTTCATATACTATATCATTAAACTAATATAATATTTTATTTATTTTTTAGTACATAATCAAATTTTATTATTATATATATGATTCTATAGAATTACATACTAATAGAATACTAATAATCATATAATAACTATGTTGTATATCAAAGTAAGTAGATAATAATTAACATATGAAAATAATTCAAAATGAAATATTATATTAATTAATTTGTTATTATATTTATATCACAATTATCATATTTACCTACCAGAGTATGAAATGAGAATATCTTTTTCAAATTCTTTTTCTTTTGATTTCTTATAATTGCTATATATGAACATGAATTATTAAATGATCAGTTTTAACATACACACACACACATACACACACAAACACACACACACACACACACACACACACACACACACACACACACACACACACACACACACACATATATATATATATATATATATATATATATATATATAATTTTCTAATGCTTGTTAGATATAAAATAATACTTTTAATTTTTTTCTCTTATTACATTATCAATATATTATCCCTCATTCTTGGCATTCAATGAAAATTTTTAATAACATATCTTATGTTGGGTTAATAATACCATGCACTCTATTTAAATCCATCATATAGTCATTTAGGTAATAGTTAACTTTTCTTAATCCTTAGTAAACCAAACTTAATGTATTGTATTTTGATTTTATTATATGGTACACTTCATATATTATGACACAACTAATTGAATATACTCTCATTTATTCCTATCACTTCATAACTCAACATATCATACATATGTTCCACTGCATGGTCTGCATAATTTAGTTCATTATATTCTCCTCTCACAAGCCACCCATTAGCCACGCTATCTTCTAAGTTAATATATTATACATTAGACCCAAGTATAGTATGTATGCCAACTCAATAGACCTTACATGTATTGTCCCCTTTGAACTGTCTTAATCTTTAATATATTGTATGTTCGGTCAAACGTATTATATGTTTTTATTCTAAATAAGGATGAAACTCACATCAACTTAATTTTTTTCCAATCAAATCTAAACTCAATTCAAACGTTATCACATCGTTCCTAATGTTTATAATTAGCTAAACATTTTCTAGTCTTACTTTTAAACCAATTAAATCAACAAAATAAAAACAATTAAATCATTACTACTTTTATGAGCTTGTTTTCCTCTTCTTTTTTTCTCTGTAATAGCTTCAACAACTTTTATTCTCTACTTTTCAATTCTAATTACTTTATCTTAGACTAATTGATTCATAGCTTTTGTAGTTCATAAGCTTTCTCTTAACCCAACAACCATTATTTTCTTTTTCCTTTTTATTTTACTTTCTCTTTTTATTAATTTTCATTATTAACTAAAACAACTTATCATTTTTTTTCTAATTGAAATCCACTTATACTTATTTTAGTTAAAATGTTGGGAATTTACTTTGCAACATTACCAATTTGTTCCTCTTAATTTCTTAAATGACATTTATATTTTTCTTTCCATAATTGTATTGTTAATTATTTAGACATCCATGATACGTTTCTCAAGATATTAAAAAAATGATAATATTTTAATCAATAATAATAAATTTTTATATTTTATTTCATTAAAATACTCATATTTATATCCATATTAGTTTATTTTCAAGATTAATACCATGTCATACAAAATAAATTTTTATGATGTTATACCAAACATGAACAAAAAAACCACAAAAAAAGATATCAATGCTTAATGGGTCAAATAATAATGCTTAAGGAGGCATAACATGTACTTGAATAAAAGCAATAATATGATATGATGGGCATTGGCTCAAGAAAGACTAGAGAGACACATACCTATGTTATATACCATATTGTGTAAAGTTCTAATGCCCTTTTTTTGTTTTCATGGATATGTTTTGGATCCTAATTAGTCACTAATGCATACCACATAAGAGGTTACACCAATTAAAAGTTATACACAAAATTGGATATCTCTTATCTTAAAGTCATGTTCTATGGGCTCTAACATTATGTGTTACTTGCCCTTCAAATGTCGCATGGCACATTCATGTATGTGTCACTCTATTATTAACCATAACATCAAAAATATGTATATTGAGCAAATATTCATATTCTCGAGTGGATAAAGCATTAGGATAACATTTAATATATATGGTGTCCACATGACCTAATTATATACTATAGAATGAGAAATTATCAAAGATAAAAAGCTGACACATTATATAATCAAATAAATCTTTTTTTTACAACAATTATAATAGTTATCATATTTATATTTGAATAGTTAGCTTTGTAACTCATATTTAGAAGAAAGTTGTTTAATAAGATATTTGATGTGTAGATACTCCAAGTACAGGTCACCTAGAGTTTATGTTACTCCGATAACATTTAAAAATGGAATTGCCAAGTTATCGTGTAACTTAAGGGACCCTCTTATTATTAAATAACTTTCTTTAAAACATAAGTGTTTGAGAATTATTTGATCATCAATTGACTTCCATTAATAACAAAAGAATTAGATTGATGCTTTTATTATAATGACATATAATTTATATAAATTAATTTTCAATGATTTATATTTTAAGATTTTGTGTATATACATAATAAATTTTAAATAATTTTGTTTAAATTTATTTTCAAACTCAAAATTATCAATATTAAAGCATTTTTCACAAAATTTAATTTTTTCTAACAATTTTTTTTCAAAATATTATTTTAAGTCTTATTTTCCAAATTTAAAAGTGATACACAAAAGAAGTTAACTTTAAATTTAAACAATTGTAATAATTGTATGCAATCCCTAGTTAAAAACGATAATGAAAAATTTCAAAATAATTAATTTACAATTAAATGTGAAAATGTTATGAACTTAGGAAGTCGAAACGAGGAAGTTTTACCCTGCCGTTTTCGGCCATCGTGACAAGCCCCATTGAAGCTTCGCCTCCGAAGTGACGCGCCTACTGCGAAGGCGGAGGTTTTCCTTGGGTGGAAGGGTTTTTCGCCACGTAGTCCGGTCTCCTTCTTTTCTCCGGTAGAAATTTTTATTACTTGGCACCAAGGCGGGAACTGCGCGAGCGATGGTGTTAAACGCCGAGGACGACGACAAGATGCGTCAGCTTGATCTGTTTCTTTCAATTGGTTTGGATAAGCGCACGGCCGAGAACGCGCTCGTCAACCCCAAGGTCTCCTCCAACCTTGCCGCTGTGATCAAAGAGGTACCTTGGACGAGATGCGCTTTATTTGTGGACTTATGTATAGCCTGATTGGACTGAAACCTTTGAATCTTGGTTTCATTTTCGTGAGCCATGAAAAAACTCGAACTGGCAGTGCATGCGTTGCTCAGGCCTGATTGAACTGGAATCTTGGTTTCATTTTCGTTGTAGTTTGTTTGTTTGTTTTTCTGTTACACAGAAGAATTATATCCTTTAGTTCTGCCGGCTATCAAATAAAAGCTTAATTTTTGTGCTGATGAATAGGTGATTGAGCATATACAAGCATGTTATTATTTCATACTTGTAGATGATGCTTGGTATGGTTTAAAAGTGATAGTTTTGACCTTTGTAGAACTAAATGGCTTTAAGTAGAGGAAACCAAAGCAGGGAGAGCTAATCATTATTGCTTTTGAGCTATAGGATTGTGTTGTCATATGATTGCTGCTTTTATAATTGTTAGCTCCAAAATTGAAGTGTTTCATTTGTACCATTCACATGGATCTTCTGTTGTTTCAACAGTGTTTATTGGTTTTATTAAATGAAAAGTGGAGTTTTACTAATTACATGTGAGCTCGTCTAATCTCATGTCATCTTCTTGCATGTTGGTTACTAAAGAAACAAGGAAAGTTGCCATTAGCTATCATCTATCCTATCTTAGGAGGTTATTTTGATGAATCTAGCCACCATGAAGTGACTTGTGACTGAAGAAATAATTGGATGACAACTACTTTTGATGGGGATTCTCTCTGCTTTTGCTATAGAAACCACTGTTATGATTGTTTGTAGTTGTACTCCTTCCTCACAACAATGTGATTAGAAGACCATGCCCTATTTTGTTTGTAGTGGACCTTGTAGTTGTTATCACTTATTTGACTTTTTTCTTTATTATTTCTTGTTTTGTTTTCTCTTTTTTTCATTTTTTTTTCACTTTCTTGCCATTCTTTGTCTCTTCCATTGATTTGGGATTTGATCCCTTGGGGTTTAAGGACATGTTTGTCACCAAAATAGAATATTTATAGTTTTGTGTGTATGCAATTTTAGAAGTAAGCTAAAATTAAGCTGCATGAGTAAACTATGATTGAGATGCTGAAGTATCACACGCCATTGAGCTTCCTAGAAGCCCAAATGATGAATAGGGAGTGAGCATGGTCATGAAAAGTATAAACCCAATTGAAATGTATAAGGAGGTCAATCAACTTGACACTTTAAACATAGGTCAAGATTGCTTATTCAGCTTAGAAAATGCTAGTAGATTTGCGACAAGCATACCTGATAAACCTTGTAATAGTTCACTATGCTCCACAGTCCACTCTTCATTTCTAAAATTTTAATCATCATGCTAACCTGCCTCTTAGTTGTTGGTATATCATGTAACAAAAATTTCTAAATTAACTGTATGACTAAAGTTGTGTAGCCTACCCAATTTAGTAATGTTACAGTGTTTTGTCTTGGATTAAGTGTTTTTTACTCATTAAGTTGGATAAATCATCAACGGTTGCATTGCCCATGATCTTGAAGTTGCATAAAAAGTGTATATAGGATATCAAAATTTGAAGGATGTTAGGACACTGAACTGAAATCTTCAGCTTCCAATAAAACAAATCTAATGTAAAACTTTGCCAAGGGGGAATATATCTCATGTTTTGAAGAAATGCCAAGGATGCGGATATTTAGAAGAATAATGTGTTGACAGGGTATTAAGATCTTGTTGCTTCTTGCACTTCCTTTTTCTATAGCACAGGTGAAGTAAATGTAACAGCAATTGCTACTATTATGAAGAACATTACATGTTGATACTTTGCTCTTCTGGATATTTCGAGTTTTATATCTGCTAATTTCTAAACCCAATGCAGGCACTTGTTGTTGATGGATGCAGTAAGGCTGTTGGAAATCTTCTGTACATGGTATTTTGATCTTTCATTGTCTTGAAAGTGGGGTTGAAACTACCTTCAATTTGCCAATGTTTGCCTATTTTTGTTTGTCTTATAGGTTGCGACTAAGTTCCCATCCAATGCTATAAAACATCGGCCTAAATTACTTGAATATGTCGTTTTGTCAAAGGTACTCCTCTTGCAACCGGCCCTGTGCTCATATTTTTTTCTTCTAAAGCAATTATAAACTCATCTGTTATTTAGCTTGCTAGAACATCAAATAATTGTGGAATGAAAATGAGGTATTTAAAATTGGGTTAATAAAGTGCTTTAACTTCGTAGAAGTCATATCCTCTGTTTTGCTCCTTGTACTTGTAAGTTCTCTTGTTTTTATTGTTGATCAATATATATTACATGACAGTGCTTCTCTTGAACTATGTTTCATTTTGTGCAGATTAAAACCCCTGCTCAACTAGAGGCAGCATTTACATTTTTTACAAATGTAGGGTCTGAGGATTACCAGTTGAAAGAGTTTGAACAAGCCTGTGGAGTTGGTAAGTTTTCATTCAGTTTAAAATGTCATGCTCTTGATGCAGTATTAATTCGGTTAATGATATTCCACATAAACAATATAAAATTTCTAAGTATTTGCATTGAAACCTGAATGGCTGCTTGAATTGAACCATGGCTATCCATTTTCATTAACATTTTTGTTGTCTAAGAGGCTTAAGATTCATGGCCTTTGAATTTTTGCTTATAGATATAAATCAAGAGTGTAGTAGGCATTCATTGCTCTACTTAGGTGCTGAGCTGATTACTTGTTTATTCCTATTCTTTTTTTGACATATTGTTGAGCTTTTTGGTGCAAGCTGGCCTCTGGGGGAATGCTTCTATTCTTAAGTATCCCATGATTTCAAAATCTAAGTTTTTGGATTTGGTTTATGTGCTTAAACGGCGGTGTTTGTCTAAATTATCTGTGCTTATTATTGGCAACCTTATAGTTTAGCATTCCTTCATCCATGAAAATTGAGTTAATCTAGACTGATCCATTTGAGGCTTGAACTTGACTACCTTATTTTTTTACTGATGTTCTCATTGTTATTATTGCAATTTTTGCATAGAAACTGAAACACTACCATGATTGTGGTAATTAAAACAGCATTAGTTATACAAATAGAAGTTCTGTAGCATGAAATTTGGATTGATATTTAGAGTTGCTCAAAATCTTAAAGTTCAAAAAGTAGAAAAATAATAGTACCTTATATTGCAGTTCTTTTTTTTCTTAACCTATACAATTTTGAAGCAAATAAGATACACTTACCACATGATACCATCATGTAAAGAAAATGATTTCATTAGAATAACATTGTAAACATTACATATATGATATATATATATACACACACATACACACACATATGCATGCACCCACACATACGTGTGCATTCATGCATATATGTATGTATGTATACTCACATACACACACATATGTATGCATTACTCCATATGTCAAATTTAGAGGAATTAATTATATGATTTTAGGATTTTTTATTTTTCTAAGCAAATCTGAAATATCATGTCAGATTTATTGTAAATAAATTTAGAATATTTTGTTGAAATATTTTATTAGATTTATTTTATCATTAGGTTTTTGATTTAGTGGGTAGTTATCATTTGTGTAGTTACTTTACATTTATTTATTCTTGTATTCAATTCTTTTATAATTGATGAAGAAATTTTTTTTTCTTTAAGAACTCTTAATATATATATATATATATATATATACATACACACATATTTATTTATTTATGTGTATGTGTGTTCATGCGTGTTTCGTTAGTGCCATATAAGTGAAATGAAGCCAATATCGTATCTCTGGTACTTTTTAGATAAAGTAGACTTCAATGTGCATGATCAAGGCATCAATAAATATGATATTTATATAACTTTTAGCTAATTAAATTTTAAACTGCTATTACATATCATAGGATTACCTACTTGTTTTCTATTCTGAGAGTGGTTTTAGTTTATTAATTGTTGATTGACACAAATTTTAACTCAACTGTCATTGATTTTATCCTGAATTTCGTTATGGTGCATAATTTTTAGCATCTTGACGATTATTCTTCAACCTTCCAGTTGGTCTAATGCAATCAACTATTTTTTCCATTTGATTGTGAATATCTTATTGTGAAGCCATTTTAAAAATGTTGTGTTAACTGGGTACTTCATACCTTTTGTGGCTTTTATGGTCATGCACTTTATTTTAGCATGCTTCTTTTTTGGTGGTTTATTGATGTGTGAGCTGAAGCCCAATTTTGAGTTCAATATGCTATTGTGAGAAAGAAAGAAAAAATAAGTTAAATCCAGAAAAAATTGTCAAAATAGAATTTTGTCAATATTTTTGACCATATCCCTTTCTTGGAATCTCCAAAAAGCTATTTTGATGCTTGGGAAAGCTAAATTGTAGCTTTTCATCATAATAGACCATTTGAATGCCTAAGTGCCAAAGAAAGCAAAAATATTTTAAGAGTCGCCTGTTGTTAGTCTAAGAGAATATCACGTTTTTTTTTTTGCCTGATATACAATTTTAATAAACTTATACATAGGGGATTCCCTTGAAATCTTAATAGCAGATGGTGGAATGGAATATAAAGGGATAACCATTTACTAATCTTATGATTCTTATAATGATTATTCCTTACTTTTACCTCTCAATGGTGCTTCCAGGTTAATAGATGCGAGATAGTTCTTTCTGGTAGCATTTCTGGATGAATGGGCATTCTTTTTCATATCTGAATGTTAATCCATTTTTAGTGTTCTTTTCATTGTTTTATTCTCAAATTTTCATCATTTTCATCGAGTGCTTGTAAAAAAAAAAATAATGTTGTAATGCCTGATCTTTGTAAATTTGGTGCTTTGTTTGAAGCTTTATGGTTTTGATTGAATTTTTTAGTAATCAAAATAAAGGTGACTAATGTTCTTTGTTATGCATTAATGGAAGTATAAAATTTTTATTAGCATTACCATTTAAAGGTTTCTCAAGTTTTCTTGTTTCCAAGGGATTGTTTGTTCAATTATCTTCACGGTTTGCTGAGTAAATATCACTTCCATGATTTATTCTAAGTGGCATGCATGTCTATCTTTGTATATGGCTTAAGTATGTTTGCTTTATTTGCACTTTTGTATGCTTTGCAGGTGTCGTGGTCTCCTTGGAAGAAGTTCATGCTGCAGTTACTGAAGTATTGAAAGAAAACATGAACATTATATTGGAGCAACGCTATAGAATCAATGGTTTGTATATTTCTCTTCAATTTGTCTAATTTTACCATTAAATATATCAGCATGTTTAATATATGAGAACAATCTTGTTAAGTACTTATGGCACTACATTGTTTGTGCATCATTGGGATACTAGAATGCTGAGGCAAATTGGCTTATACTTTTGTACGATAATGCATTCCATCTGTTTAAGTGTGTGGATATCATCCAAATGTTAGTACAAATACACACACAAGCACATACTCTACAACTTCTAGCAAGGAGTGCCATTTAACTCTCGCATTGTTGTCAAGAACATTGTGCTTGTTTCTTTTTTGCTCTAGTTGGCAACCTATGTGGACAAGTTAGGAAGAGAGAGCCATGGGCTGATGCTAAGACAGTGAAGGTAATATAATTCTGGTAATGCATGGCTTGTTACTTTAGTGTTCACTGCATGCTGCAAAAATTGTGTCCATGCTTCTACTAGTTTCCCTTCATCTTGGGTCTAACAGGATGTAATTGATGAAAGTCTTCGTGGGATTCTGGGTGAGAGGACAGCAGATGATGATGCTAAGGCATTGAAAAAGAAAAAGGAAAAGCCTGCACAAGTTGAAGTAGGTTCTCATGTGATTGTCGGCTGGTTTTCATGTCCTGATTTGACATAGTTTATGTGCTATTGTCTTTTCAAGGATAAAACCAATAGCGCTCATACTTTGGTCACACCATCTGAAGAGGAGTTGAATCCTTTCTCCATATTCCCTCAACCAGAGGAGAACTCGAAGGTATACAACCATCAAATGTTTAAAGAAATTGAATTTTGGTTTTTGGACTTTGAACTTGGCTTTTTGTACGTTTCTGAGCAGCTGCGGGTGTTGTCTTCCATGAGATAAACTGCAGTTGATTGTGTACTTCTAAAGTTATTTTATAATATATAAAGTTGCTGGTGGCCACTATGACAACTTTTGAACCCATGTGTAATTCAACATACTTAGGGTTTTATTAGGGACCATGCTTACTTCTTTTTTTAATATTTTACCTTGCATTTTCTTTCTTTTGGCTTTTATGCAAGATGCTAGTTGTTTTAATGCAAAGGCTAGTTTTGGTAATTATTGGATTTTATGTGGTTCAAACAGTTGTTTCTTTTAGAATAAATCCTGTTGTCCTTTATATCATCAGAATTATGGTGTTCTGTCAGTCTTTCGATGTGATCACCATGTTCCTATATCAATTAATTTCAATATTGAGATTTGGAACAATCTTCATGTATCTCATTTGAATGCTTTTCATCCATTTATGGTACAATGAAATACTTCAGCCTGTAACCTCGTTGCAGTTTGTTTTGAAAATTAGAAGACATTTCATGTTAAATAGTTACCTATGCCTATGTGAGACTTACAGGTTCATACAGAGATCTTCTTTAGCAATGGAGAAATATGGAGAGCTCACAACAAAAAGGAAGTGTTAGAGAAGCACCTTAAGATAACAGGGGGAAAGGTTTTAACACGTTTCCCTCCTGAACCAAATGGTTATCTGCACATTGGCCATGCCAAGGTACTGAAGACTATTTTATGAATATCTTAGTATGATGCTTGCATGTTTGGTTGCAATTGTTCCTTATCTGATTGCAATATCACAGGCCATGTACATTAACTTTGGTTTGGCAAACGAGAGAGATGGGTCATGTTATTTGAGGTAAGAGTGCTACGATTTCCCATTTTGATTTCACTGTTTAGTCAATTAAGTAATGAAAATATTATAATTGAATTATTTATTGTAAAATTTTCAAATTTCTTGCAAAAATAGAAAATTGTACTACACTTGCCCTTTTGTCACTTTATAGATACGAAAGGTAAACATATGATGGTCAATGTTATAAAAATTGCTTTGGACAAAAGATTGTTATCTTAAAAAGGTATCTTGGTAATTTTGGGGTTAAAAAATACATGCATTCATAAAATTTTAAAAAATATTTCTATATTTTTTGATTTTTTTCATTTATTTTTTCATATTTTGTTTTAATTAAGTATATTTTATTTCTTAAAAATTTGGAAATAGTTCAACTACATTTTGGCATAGTAAGGGCACAAACATGGGTTGTAATTGGCTTGCATCTTGTTGGCTTGTGCATCACTTTGACAACATGATAACATGTCATAATCTTATGCACAACCAATGCGTATTTGTGACATAAAAATCTATTCATGAGGTTACCCTTGCTTTTGAATGTGAGTTCCTTGGTGTGGGTGAACTCATTATCTTGCATTTAATTATACTCAATTTGGCTTTGATTTTGGTTCAATTGTGTTTGATTTAGTTCAATTGGCTTTGTTGGCTCAACATGGGTTCACTTCGGGTTTGATTGGAGCCCACTTGTTTTATAGACTTGGTAAGGTTAAACTTGAATTCATATTAGGTCAAGCTAGGCTTAGGCTATGTGGGGCTTGGGTTGGATTTGTCTTGGTCAATTGGTATCCACCTTTTTTTTGTGTTCCTCCTATTCTTTCTCTAGCTTGGTGCTTCCTCTAAGCTCCTTTTCTCATGGTTAGACGGTGAAGTTAATCAAGGACTTGCCAACAATGATGTTTGGTGTCTTCAAAAAGGTTATGAGAGAGTGTGACAAGTGAGATGAGTGAGAGGTGGTGCTTGGGCAAGGTATTTTGCAGTTTGGTTTGTTTTCACAATAAGGTTATGAGGAGGTGGAGTCCTTGAGGGATATGAGGGCATATGCAAAGATGGAAGGCTAGCGAAGATGCCATTGACGACCATGGATGTTGAGAGATAGAGGGACAATGATTAGGGGTTGAAGTGGAGCCTACTAAGCATGAGAGTGGAGGATAAGTGCTACAAAAGAGTTGAGAAGCTTGTAGAGGTAGAGATGAGTGATGGTTGGAGTGAAGTGATT
Source organism: Vanilla planifolia (assembly GCA_023846275.1). Taxonomy (NCBI): domain Eukaryota; kingdom Viridiplantae; phylum Streptophyta; class Magnoliopsida; order Asparagales; family Orchidaceae; genus Vanilla; species Vanilla planifolia. Next base: position 43,260,453 of record CM043875.1, on the reverse strand, counting down.
GCATGATAGGTGGTGCCAGCCATTGACCAAGTGAAAAAGTTGTTGGTAGCCATTCATGGTTTGCAGTAAGAAAGGTATCGACATGTAAGAGAGGTGCAAGTGACTTGTGAGGTTCTAAAATGAGGATTAGGGAAGTGGCAACCAAAGCTAGAGACTATTTGAGGGAGGATGGCAAGTGAGGGAGATTGCGACCAAGTGGGAGAGGATAATGAGATCCTTGTATAAGAGAGAGAGAGAGATGGGATAATGGAGAGAGATTAATTGTAGAGAAGATGGGTGCTTGGAGGAATATTGGGGGGGAGAGAGATAATTATGGAGAGAATAATTAATAAGCAGAAGAGGATTATATTGAGAGAGAAAAAGATGGAAATGGAAGAGTGAGATTGTTGTGGAAGAAAGAGGAAAGGAGTGGGGTGAGGTGGAAGAGATGTGACATGGTGGGTGATGTGGAGAATGATGTGATGTTTTGAGAAAATGAATAGGAGATAGAAATAAATATGTTGAATTCAGTTTGAGCTTGAAAACACATCTCAAGCCTCCATTATGAACACTATCTAGAATGTAAGAAAAAAAGAAACTATTTTACATAAGTAAATAGAAACTCTTGAAATAGAAATATAGAGAAGCATGTCTTAGGATGTCTTGGTATCTGGCTTAGTATGATGGCATAGCTCGTATCATCTCCTTGGAACTTGATGTTTTGCATTTGGAATCTAGTCATCATCAATTGCGAAAAATATTCTCTCTTTGTTAATTTTTTTTATCCACTTTTTTGTCAAAGACTGGCTATTGAGAATCAAGAAAGTATATCAAAACTAAAACATGTGTCATAGAATTGGAAATCTTTGATTGATAGTTGAGGATGATGATTGTGATGAAAATAATTTTCCTTTATTTGTAATTCACTTCCAACAAAATTATTAATTTTTAACCTTTTTCTTACTTGGATGGTTGCAACATCTTATATTTACTAAAATTGTTGTGGGAAATGAGAAGACAATATCTTATAAAAGTATTACCTGTTTTTTAAAATCAGTGAATGGTTGTATTTATGTTAGTGGTAGATATATTTTTTTTTAATAAAGAAATGAATTTATTAACACTTATTTTTGATGTGCTTGCATTTACTAATGACAAAACCTATTTTCACATTGGCAATGAAGATGTAAAAATTTACTAATTTAGTCTTAGTTGTCAGTTGAGAACATAGCAATGCGATAAGCATTGACAACAAGGCGCTCGAGGTCAGGCCCTTGAAATCTCGGTGTCGAAGTACCAGCCTAGGCACTTAAAGCTAGACTTTCAAAACCTAGACGCTCAAGGTAGACCTTCAAGGCCCAACTCCATTGGGTTAAGATGAATCCAAATTGTTTTAGGTCAATTATGTGAGTATTTTTCTTTAGGCTTCTGCACACTTTAATCACAATGAGAATTCTAAGATTCTTCATTTGCAGGTGAGATGTAGTGCCAATGGCTTATTTTGGTGAATTTTTATGTAATCAATTTTCTTTTGTTTAGATTTTAGCTCTATTTTATAGGTTAATTATCTTAAGGGAGATCATATATGGATAAATATTGAACTTTCATTATGGCCATAGATTTGGCATCAAATTCTTTTGGAAGACTTCTCAAGGCCTTTCTTACTAATTCTTTATTTGTAAAAAAATTGCCTAAAGAAATCAATGCATTTGTCATATTTGTAAATATTGCGAAGAAGTCAATTGATTCTTTGTACTTCATTTCAGAAGTTTTATATTTGTGAATCAACATATTTATCTAAGATTTGTTAACTTATGATTTTCGTTCATAGGTTTTCAATTTTTTTGGGATGTAGTAAAAGTACAATTCCAATTAAATTCAGTAGGCGAAAGTGCATAGTTAATATAATTTATGGTTCTAACGTCTAATTAAATTAGTTTCTTTTGTTGTAGTGTCAAAATCATTTTATACAACTCCTCAAAGTTTAGCATCTATTTCTCGTAAATAACCAATCATTATTTCTTTTAATAGTTGAAATACAAGCTTTTGAAGAGTGGTGGTCAATTAATCGACCATCCTTCATAAAAATTCTTCTTTGAGAATATTTGGTTGTGCCGTGGATCTCTTTAGGCGATTAGATTTAGTATGATCAGGATTGGGCTTTGATACTAGTTGTTGGTCCACAACACATCTAAGGGGATGGTGAATTGGGCTTTAATATAATTTAAAAATTTTAAGATTATAAAATAACTTCTAACAAAAGAAAATAAAATGCTTATTTTGAAAAGATTTTGAATTTGAAACATTTCAAACTAAGAATTCCAAAAGCTTATTTTAATAAATTTGTTTTTTATTTTTTATCTTTTAAAGTATTGCATGTTTCACATATATATAGGTTAAGTGTAAAGATAATATTTAAACAAAAGAGTAATTGGGAGAAATTAAAATATGATATAATGATACGACCTTCAAGGGCTAAGCAAAATATGCTTTTGTAAATGAGCTGGGTTAGAAAAAAGTGGCTTAGAGGATGTCTTAACTAATCTTCATTTATGTGTTTCACAATATAAAAACTAACTTGAAGTACTTTAATTAAATAATTAAAACACTAAACAATAGAGGTAGCAATCAATGCAGTACCTTCGAAAAAGAGGTCAGAAATAAGAAAAATTGAAAATAGAGATTGATCGATAATCCGCACACTTGGAGAAAAAATAAAACAAGGATAAAATTGTTGAATTTAAATTGCAAATAATATAGAGTACAAGTAATATAATTATGAATAGTTGGTAAAAGTTAGAATGTTATATTCGATTTAACTTAGAATGTTGGAACAATCAGATCATAATGTCTAAGCCCCAATATCTAAAAGTTGCATAAGCAAAAGTCCATGATCCAACTCCTTGATGTGTTTTATAAAATCCGTAATTGCAAAACCAAAAGTCGCATGAGAGTTAAATCGTGAAAATGAGTACGAATAAAAGATGAATAAAGGGGAGAAAAATAAAAATAGGCACAGAAATTTATAATAGTTTGGCTAATATACTGGACCACTCCAGTCTCTTCATCGCCTTCAGAGGCATCTATTATCGATGTCAGTTAATGATCCAATCTAATACAAAAACACTTTACAAGAAGCACATTGTGTTTTTTATGGGCTTAAACACAATTTGTCTTTTCAAAAGTTCTTAAGGCTAACCTAGATGCTAGTTCATGTAAGGTTCACAAACAACATTACAAGGTTTTTTAGATTAAGGTTTAATTATTTATTATTTTATAATTATCACAAAAATAAAAATCCTATAGGCATGTACTACTAAAGCTCTCGTAAACCTTATGTTATAAAATTTCATTTTAAATTAGTCTTCTTGAATCTATAAGAAGATGTATAAATAATAAAAATAATAAAACCAAATCTTTAACATAGAATAAATAGAAGTTTGAGCGATCAAATTTGAGGACAAAAAAAAAATGAAACGAGAAACATGAAAAATGAACTTGTTAAGAAATCTTGCTCTTAGACTTTAAGATGTAAACTTTTTAGAGAGAATTTTCTTACAAATTTGTGGTAGCTTGAGAACATAAGAAAATTAGTAACTTTGAGAACGAGTGAATTTGTGAATACGTCAAATAGGTAGTGAAATAGAAACAAAAGGGTATTTACTAATATAAAAGTCAATTAAAGTTTATTAAGAGGTCTAAAATAGATTAGAATAAATCAATATGTTAATGTAAAAATACTTTATAAAACTATTAGATAAAATGTATGATCAACCACAGAGGTTAGTCAATTATTATGTTTTGAAAATAGAGCAAGTTGCCAAATTGTATAGTGCTTTTAATTCAAAATACTTTAAAAAATCCAATTTTTATGCAAAAAATTCATAAAAAATATGCATGAAAAGTTGGGAGGTACTATTTGTTAGAAATGATGTTAAAAGATTTGAAATTCTTTAAAAGAGATATGATCAATAAAGTTGGGGTATATTTAATGAAATGTAAAACAAATAGGTATATATTTAAAATTCAATAAAGATTGATTTAAAATATTGAAATATTCAATAATATATCAAATTGAAGTTAAAGTTGTCAACTTTCTATTAAAGTCAATGGAGTTACATCAAACACAATATAAATAAGGAATTACAGATTTAGAATTTTTTCTGTAAATTATATACATTTCTAAAAATTATGTATAATATATTTTTGAAAAAGTATAAATATTTATGATAAAATAATTATTTTATATTATTTCAAATTTGTATACATAACTTTATAATTATTTTTTGAGAAGCTTGTGAACTAGTTTATTTGAATTTCTATAGCTTAATAAAACTTATGCATGAAGCCAACTACATATAACCTTTTTTGGGAGGTCTTGTATATTTTCATCCTATATAGTTTTTTTTAGAGTTTGATATCAAAATTTTTATCTTATGTCATCTTTTTTTTATTATTTATATTGAACTTAAACTTTTTGAAATTCATATAGTATTGATCTTTTATTGTGTTTTTAATGCTTGATCTATTCATTAATCTAATTTTTTTTATGTTTAAGACAATTTAAAGAAACTTAGATAAACAGTGAATATTTTATAACAAGGATTGATTCAACGAGAGATCCAATAATTTCTTTCGATTTAATGGTGATGAATTAATTATTATAAATATTTTAAAAATAATATCATTAAAAATATAATACTAAATAAAAGAGTCTTATTAAGTTCTTGTCATTAAAAAATATTGTAATCATATTATCTCTTTCACTTTGACTTCATTAAAAAAGAAATAAATTTTTAGTTCAATTTTTATCAATTGTTTCTAATTCTCTTAGAATATTATAGAATTGTACAAGATGAGGGATTAGCGGAGGACTATTATGATTAAAATATTTATTAACAATTAGAATTTAATAAAACTTTTTTACTTAGTGTTGTTTTTTTAATGATATTATTTTAAATACATTTCATAATAAGTAGTTCATCATTTTTAAAATGGGGGAGATTTTTGGATCTATCATTTATTTTCATGATAAAAATCCTTATTTTAAAGTATTCATTGTTTATCTAATCATTGTTTTGAATTGTCTTAAGCATAGAAAATTTTATGTTAAGGTATAGATGAAGTATTAAAAGCACAATAAAAGATGAATCTTAAAAAATATATTTCAAAGAGTTTGAGCTCAAAACAAATAATAAAAAAAAGGACATGGGAGATGAATTTGAGTTTAAGAAAGTGCTTGGCAAGAACTATATGGGATGAATAAGACTTGTGAGATGAAGAGTTCTTGATAAAGATTATATGTTATTGGTTTCATGAATGTCTAGGAATACCCCTCAAATTAATTTTATCTTTTTGTTTTTGTGATTTTTTTCTTCAATATTTTAAAATTTTAAAATTTGTTTTACATAAAGATTTGTTTTGATACATGTTCAACATTTAAAAATAAAAAACATAAGTTTTATTAAGTTATACAAATTATAGTAAATTAATTGATAATCTTCTAAATAAATACTTATAAACTTTTTTATACAAATTTAAGAAATATAAAATAATTATTTTATTATAGCAAATATTTGTACCTTTTAAAAAATAAGCTATACATAATTTTTAGAAATATATGTAAGTTGTAACAAAAATCGTTACTTTGTCATTCAATCTTTATATTGTGTTTGATATAGTTTTATTCTAACAATTATATCTTGTAGCTTAATTCTTCAAAAACTATGAAATTAACTCCTTTGGAAAATAAGGTATTGTAGCTTCAATTTGATATATTTATTGAATATTTTTATATCATAAATATATTTTTTATTGACTGTCAAATATATACTTATTAGTTTTACATTTCATCAAGTATAACCCATTTTTATTGAACACATTTCTTTCACAAAATCCCAAATCTTTTTACATTAGTTATTCTAACTTGCCTTCAAGCTTTTTATGTATATGTTTTATGAATTTTTTGCATAAATATTGAATTTCTTAAAGTATTTTGAATTAAAGGCATCATAAAATTTGATAATTATCTCTGTTGTAAAACATAATAGTAATCTAGCTTTTATGGTTGGCCGTACACTTTATCTAATATCTTTATCAAGTACTTTTATATATTTTAATTTATATTAATTTATTTTAATCTATTTTAGGCATCTTAATGAACCTTAATTGACTTTTGTCTTTATAAATACACCTTTTTTTTTTATCTCATTACTGATTTGGCCTACTCACAAATTCATCATCTTTTATTTTCAAAGTTTGCAGTTTTCTTGTGCTTTCTAAATTCCAAATTTTTCTTTAGAGTTTTGGTGTTAGAGTCCAAAGGGAATATTCTTAATAAGTTTATTTGTCATTTTTAGTTTTGTATCTTCCTTTTTTTTTTTTTTGAACTTGATCCTTCAATGTTTTATTTCTTTTAAAGATTTGGTTTTAGAATTTCTATTATTTACATATCTTTTTATAGATTATTGAACTGAAATGAAGTTTTATAACATAATGTTTAAAGGGCCTTTGTTAGTACATGCTTGTAGGATTTTATTTTTCACAATAATTATAACTTTATAGTATTTTTTTATGTTTTTGTTCTTTTTCTTTTCTTGTGGAAGGGTGTTTTAAGTGGTCAAGCCTTGATCTAAAAGGCCCTTGTAACATTGTGTGCTCTGCATAAGATCACATTTTGATTAGCTTTAAGCCTTTTTGAAATGCCAACCACAAAAGGCAAAGTATGTTTTTTGTAAAGTGTATTTAGTTTGGGTTGGAACATTAACTACACTCAATAGTAGATGCCTCCCAAGGAGCTTGTAGAACTGGAGTGGGTCGAAAGGTTAGCCAAACTAATATAAATTTCTTTTTTCCTATTTTACTTTTTCTTCTTTATTTATCCTTTATTCATGCTCATTTTTATGATTAGCTCTCTTTCGACTTTTGGTTTTGGAATTAGAGTTTGGGCTTTCTTTATCTCTTGCTTGTGCAACTTTTGGATGTCGAGACTTAGAGGTTGTGATATGATTATACCAATCTTCTAAGTTAAACAAAATAATATCAACATTTTAACTTTTGCTGAATACTAACTAATATTACATGCATTCTAATTGCTTGCAGTTTAAATTCAACAATTTTATGATTTTTTTATTTCTCTCTAAGTGTGTAGATTATCGTTCAATCTTAATGGTTAGAAGCTCAATTTTAGGATCATTGAATAAAAGACTGAAAAAAATCGAGAGAAAATTTGTTGTTGTAGCACGAAGCAGCAAGTGCCACACGAGGTGGGTCGTTGCAAGTGTGCCTAAGCATGTGCTATAATTCAGAGGTTGTGTTGCACGTTGAGGTGTTATCGCTCGCACATACTTGCTTGATGCACTACACATGCGTTTGTCGATCACTTATTGCACTGCAGTCGTCAATTGCGTGCGTTAAGGGTCTTTTTGCATGTGTGAATAATACTTGCGAGTGTGAACAATGCTTTAGTTAGGATAGGCGGCGCATGCGTGTGGCTAGGCTACTTGGGGGCTCGGATTTTGTAAAATTTATAGAAGTGTGTGATTTTGATCAAAATCACATGTTCATTTTGAAAATTAAAATATTGTGTTTTGTTATAAAATATTGCATTAAACCTATGCATAAAATGGTAAGAATGCGTGTATGTCGATCACTTATTGCACTACAGCAGTTAATGCGCTCGTTTAGGGCCTGTTTGCATGCGGGAACAATACTCGCAAGTGTTAACAATGCTCTAGTTAGGATAGGTTGCGCGCGCATGTGGCTGGGTTACTTGGGGCACAGATTTTGTGTAATTTATAGAAATGTGTGATTTTGGTTAAAATCGCTTATTCATTTTAGAAATAAAATATTGTATTAATATTTTATTTAAACCTATATATATAATGGTAAGAACAATGGATAAAGAAATTTAGAACTCTATGAATTCAGAACTTTTTGAATGTAGAGAACTTTGAAAGAAAACTTTTTTGAGAATTTAACATCTTTGTAGCAAAAATCATCTTCCTTTTGTCTTCCTTAGTTCCTCGCCATTCCTCCATTTCAACTTTCGCTGCGACTCTAGAAAGGCCTATTATCGATGGCTCTATGCGAGAATAACTCGCAGGCATATCACTTTGTTTTTAATTTCTCTTATTTATCATTTTTTTCCCAAGGTCTTGTGTAGATTGTTGTTTTGATTATTATACTTCAAATTAGTTGCTTATATTATGAAACACCTAAGTGAAGGTTGGTTCAGTCATCCCTTAGGCAACTTCTTTTTAATCCTTCTTAGTTGCAAGATTATATTTTATTTACTGGTTGATAGTTTTTGAAGGTCATATCGTTACAACATATTCTAATTTCTTTGTTTAAATATTACATTTTTCCATTTTAATTCATATATAAATGAGATATACTATAGTTTTAAAAAATGAAATATAAGAAACAAATTCATTAGAAATAAAATTTTTAATTTCTTAGTTTGAAAGGTTTAAAGTCTTTTTAAAAACAAGCTTTTTTTTGGTTAATTATTTGTTATATAATTTAAAATTTTTTAAATTATGTTAACACTTTTTTCACTCCAATTATTAGGTGTGTTGCAGATCGACAAGACCCTTGTGACCCAAGTGCTAGAAAACAAGCCCTAGGGACCTAGACATTCGAGGCAGACCTTGAAGACCCAAGCACTCGAGGATAGACCCTTGAGGTCCAACTCTTGGTGTTAAGACATTTGAATCCAAATTGTTTTAGGTCATCTCTATGACAATTGTTCTTCATACCCTTGCATATTTTATCGTGGGCAGATAAATCATCATCTATGTGATCTTTGTATTGCATTGGTAATTATAGTAGCCCCACCTCATGTGCAAATGTTTAAAACAGTTAAGTCGCAATCTATTAAATGACGGTAGCATCCTCCACGTTTGCACACCTCCTAGGAAATTAAACCTCTTTGAGGTAATGAGGATTATTGACCCATATTCTGATGGGAAAGGGAGACATGTCAATTCAAGAGATGGATAATCAGAGAAAACTTTTTACTTTTATTTTGTCTTCTTCTCATCCTCGACTTGTGATTTAACTCGTTCTCTTTTCTTACTCTTGAATCTTGTCTTTGAATATTTTCAATTAAGCGTCTGTTAAGTTCTCTTGAGCTCAAATTTTGTATTAATAGATGAGATGGACTTTTAAATGATATATAAAGGATAATTTGCTATAACGGATGTGTGTATGCTTATTATAAAGAAAATAAGAGTAAAGTCAATTTTTTGTGAACAAGAAATATGGTAATAAAAAAATTGATTTATAATAGATATTTATAGCCACTTTGGCCAGCAAAGGTGAATGAAAACGGAATTCATTCTTTTGTCTCTTTCACAAGTTCAATATTATTTATTTGTTTTGACAATATTTTTATGTTCATACGACCTCATTTTACTTATTCATTAAGTTTTCTTTAGTATCTCTATAAAACATTTATATAGATATATATATACACGCACATATTTATATATATGTAATAAATAGTCTTTTTTGATGTGTAGGTTAATGATGTACATTGTAGAACTTTAAGGATTGTTCCTTTGCAGTGCACATCCATGAGCAATGTGGTTCAATGAGTTCATTGATTTTATTGTTCTTTAGCAATTGTTTGGTTTCTTATCTTGTGTGTCAGTATATTTGTATCCGCTATCATTTTTGTGGACCAACTGATGTCTGCAGTCTATTTTGTTTCTTATTTGCATCCTATGTTTGCTAGGGTTCACAGAAACCAGGAGAGGCCTCAGGAGATTTTCCTTGTGCTTTTAGGCATGCAGACATGTACTCCAATGATGCCTTTTGTCAATTCTTAATGTTTTGCTTGTTTTGATATTTTCGTTAGGTTCAGTTTAGTTTGGGCCATGATGTAATGGTTATGCATTTAATTTAGACCCTCTTATTTGAAGTGTCATTGTTTGTAAAACCTTAGCTTTCTTTGGAATTTTTTTTTAAGATCTCTATTCTTATGGAGTAGATACTTTATGCGTGAACCATGCTCAAGGAAAGGTTTCCTTGTACCATGTGGGGAACATGTGTGTGGTACAACTTGTAACCCAAGGAATTACTCTAACTTGTGATATCATTAACTGATGACAACTGGTTCATGCTAGGTTCTTGTATGGATCTTGTTTGTTTTATTATGGTAATAGTTAAAAAGGGGTGACTTTCATGATGCTTTCACATGTTTGAATGAACTCTTGGGCATTCACTTGATAATGGTAGAAGGTTTTATTTTTAAAGGGAGTAATGATTAGATGCTGATAGATTCTCTTGTGAAGAAAACATTGTTGGTTACACATAATGAATTGTCTCACATTGGAAATTCAGCATTGAGTTCTCATCTTTATATATAATTGGTCATTGTCCATTAGTTTAGTCTTTTGTATTTTCGGATGTTCATTCACTTATGTGTTGAGTCTAATTTGGGCCCTCAAGTATTACTTTCTTCATAGATTGCCTTGTCCTGTATTTTCCTTTGTGATTCTTGATTTTACTTGTTAATTTACCTTAAAGCGTTCTGTTTGCTTTCTTTAATCTCTCTTGGATTGTTGTGTGGTGGATTTGATAGTGCGAAATGCTCAATCAACTTGGAATTAATTTTTGTGCATTTGTTTGTAGTTTCTGTTGATTTCTTCTCTCCTATCTAGTTGCTTTTTATAAATGCAATTGCCATATTTCTTGGAACCTTTATGGAACTTGGTTACTTTCATGCTATGGTCTGTGTTTTATTCAACACTAAGTTTGTTGCTTGTTTTTAAATTTTAGCAAAATTTGCCACTTGTTTTTACAGAATTCCTTTTATTTCAAATGTCCTTGCACCCACAACCATAACATATCATTCAATTTTACCACTATATGCCAATTTTGCCGGTGGTTTTCAGTTGTGGTAAAATATCCAACATCAGGGGGCTGCCATACATGGGGTTGCCGTTTTAGCAACTAGTCAAATTTTAAGTTAAAATAGAAGCATGAGGACGTATTCCTTGTCTATTGGATAGCTGTGCTAGCTTTGTATTTTTTAGTAAATATTAACGTTTCATGCTGATGCTTGTAATATTTCTTAATAACACATGTTGCCAGATATGATGATACAAACCCTGAAGCAGAAAAGAAGGAATACATAGATCATATCCAGGAAATAGTGCAATGGCTGGGCTGGAAACCATTTAAGGTTTCTTTTTTGATGTTTAATGAAGTAAAATTGATTCAGGTGGAGAAAATAACTCTCTTCCATATTATCAGGTTACTTATTCCAGTGATTACTTCCAAGAATTATATGATCTTGCAGTTCTACTCATACAAAAAGGGCTAGCTTACGTTGATCACCAGGTTTGTGCAGCAATTTTTTTGTTATTATTGGTATCAAATCTCTAAAAGGATAGAAACACAGGATATTTGTATTGCTTGTAAAATTGCTTGCTTTAAGCAGGTTTGGACTTGAAGATCAACTTGAAAGTCATAAAATTATTTACTGTAAAATGTTGATATGCTGGATTTGTTCCTTTATGTCAGACCCCAGAAGAGATTAAGGAGTATAGGGAAAAGAAGTTGAACAGTCCATGGAGGGATCGGCCTATTTCAGAATCATTAAGCCTTTTTGATGACATGAGAAGGGGTTTGATAGAGGAAGGCAAGGCAACTCTTAGGATGAAACAAGATATGCAAAGCGAGAACAAAAATATGTATGATCTGATAGCATACCGAATAAAGGTAAATTTTTCTCAGACACTGCAATTTGATGGACTGATTGTTCTATACTATCTTATAACATTTAGTGTAATTTAGTTCACCCCTCATCCACATGCTGGAGACAAGTGGTGCATATATCCCAGCTATGATTATACTCATTGCATTGTGGATTCTCTGGAGAACATAACACACTCTGTGAGTTTACTCATACTTTTTTGTATAATCTTCAAAAAATGTACATACTTGCATTTTATTTCATACTACTAGGGAAGGTCTATCAATATGATATTGTTTTAGAGTTCGGTTTGGTGACATTATCATCTATATTTAAACATATTACATATTTGATTTGGTAACATCTTTAAATAACATGATCAAAAATTACAATCTTGTTAAGATACGACTTAAATTTGAGCAACATCTAGATGTCAGTTATATTGATATTAAAAATGATAATAAATAATTATTTAAATGGCATTGAACCAATTTATAAAAATATAGTATTCTAAATAGAATTAAATTTTAAAATTTGATTCTAGTTAAGTGATCCTGGGCAAGTTTTTAGATTTGTTACAACATAAATAATGGGTACACAGGGAACCTTTTTTTGTACACGTAATTCGACTTTAATCTAATATATAAATATTTTTTATATAAGAATTTATTATTCATATAATTATATTTATTTAGATTTATATACATTTATTATTTATTTAATTCTATTTTAGTGATCTTATTCTTTAAAACTGCTATTATCATTATAATCTGGTGAACTTTCATGAGACCACTACTGATATTATTATATGACCTTAAAAGTTTTTTGTGCTTTTGAATGTTGATGTTTCAAAACATGAGAGAGATTTAAAGGTGATTTTCTATTTTTTGGTCATACTACCTTAACAAACATTTCATAGACTTTTGGTTTCTACTAATCATGTATTTGTTTAATGTTACTTTGGATTTACTGTGTTGAATACCATAACATTTTTTCTGGTTTTGTTCTAAATTGCTGTCTTCACTTGTCCTTTTATTAAATTTTATTGTACTCTGAAATGCATACTTTTTCTTTTCTAATCATTATAAAGTGGAATACTTTTAAGTTTCTTTCTTGTAATAAAATGTTTGATGACTTGACCTCAATATAGCCTATTCTCTTCATGTACCTATCGCATACATGCTTGCATGCTTGCTTGAGGAAGACTCTTTTCTGGGGCAGGCATGCAAATAAATATCTATGTCGTTTCTATCAACCATTCTGGCTTTTATATATTTATTATAAAGAAGCATAAATCTGCCATGCCCAGCTGTTGATATTTGCTCATCTTTTTGAAGCTCTGCACTCTTGAATTTGAGATTCGCCGCCCTTCTTATTACTGGTTGTTAGTGGCCTTAGACCTCTACCAACCGTATGTTTGGGAGTATTCAAGATTAAACATTTCAAATACTGTGATGTCCAAGCGAAAGGTAACTAAGTAATCAATTCAAAAACTACTTTGTTAGATCCCATTCAATCATCCTATATGTGTTCTTGATATTCTAATACTTGGAACATAACCTTCAGCTGAATTGCTTGGTGACGGAGAAGTGGGTGGACGGATGGGATGATCCTCGTCTCATGACACTAGCTGGTTTGCGGCGACGTGGAGTGTCTTCATCTGCCATTAATTCTTTTATTAGAGGAATTGGAATTACTAGAAGGTTAATGTTGTTTTGCATCTTGTTTTTAATGGTCAATAAAAAAATTTTCTTGTATGACAACTAATTTTTTTTCATTCTTGCATGCATTGTTTTAGCCTATTATTATGCTGCAGGTTTATTTCAGTTGTTGGTGAAGCATAAAAAATTGCTGGTATTCATAAGCAATGACTAGTCTATCATCTAAGTACATGACAAAAAAGGATTTAATTTAAATTATTGTTAACTATAGCTTTTGAACCGTTAATTTTGGTGTGTTTCAGTAGATGTGAGGCTGGTTTAAGTAAAGTGCATAATTATCATTTGATTAACTTCAAAGTTTTCCATTCTTTTATGTAGGAATATAGTATGAAGTAGTTTTGGCCTGTTGTTTGTCAAATTTATCATGATCAAATGCATGCATTTCCTTGTCTGAGATTATTGATAGCAATTTTTATCCACACAGTTCAACTGTTGTGCCTACGTTTACTGAAAAGCAAGCATCAGTAGCTACATTTGACAAATGTGTTGCATGTAAGCTGGGCTGAGGTGAATGTTTCTACATTGCTATTGTTCTTCATTCAGCATCCATCCACAAATTTTCTCACAAGTGTAAAGAAGAGGTTGTGTCAAACATAAAGGAACAGGGCTATTTTGATCATATTGGTCAGTTGCATAACAGTGAGAATGCGTGAGGTTTGTTTGAGTTCTCAGTGCATGGCCTTTACACCAATTAAGCACAAGACAAATTGACAACTGTATCCTCTAAAGATGTCATTGTCAGCTTAAGGTTCCTTTGTTTTGCTATAAAATGGAAACGAGAAGCGAAAACCATGGTAATTAATTTACCTGTTGGTATATGGTTTACTACCCAAGTATTATTTTTTTGTTTCTCCCACTTTGGTTTTTGAATTATCGAAGTTTTTAGATCCTGTACATGCCAAATTCATCCATTTACAGATGTAGTTTATGTTTTCTCACCTTCATTCACAGATGCCATTTGTTATACCTGCAATTCATAGTGTGATTTTTGAATGTGTAGTGAAATTGTAAGAAACTGTTCTTTCATTCAACTTTGGCCTGGGGAAAGTCCCCAAGTTATGTGCTAGTCTAATGGTGATTCTCCAGGCTTCTTCTTTACAACGTTTTTGCAAGATTTGATGTTATTCCCACTTCTGGATGTGCAGCGACAATAGCATGATTCGCTATGATCGTCTTGAATACCACATCAGAGAAGAGCTGAACAGAACTGCTCCCCGAGCAATGGTTGTGTTGCATCCCCTTAAGGTTTGCAGCCGTACCCTTAACTTTTGAAATTTTGTTGCAATTGGAAAAGGGCAATTAAGAGAAGTTGAGATGGGTTCATGTGGCTGGCTCGATTTAATGTGTGTTCTTTGAATCATTTCTGTTGTGAATTGTTTTTTTTATTGAGTTTTTCTGTTTTTTGGTCAGGTTGTTATCACAAATTTTGATTCCGAAACACCGTTGAGTCTTGATGCAAGGATGTGGCCTGATGCTCCTACAGATGATGCATCCTCTTGCTATAAGGTACTTAAAAGCTGTGCTTTCAGTTCTTAGTTCTGTTAAGAATTGGTATTGCCCAAAAAAAACAATCTTCAGTTCAAGCTGCTTGTTCTGCGTATTAAGGGGCATGTTTCATGTAGCTTTTCTTCATAGGAATGCTGAAATAAGTTCCTAACATGAATTGCTGATTGAAATGGAGATCTTTTAAAGAAGATCAGAAACTCATGTAGTATTTTTTTTTTCTTAATTTCAAAATGATCTAATGTCAATGGGTTGGTTTGGTGTATTTGTTAGTGCATATTAAGCTGGATGATGAAAATAGGTTTAGATTGTTTGATAGTTTGTTGTTAAAAATGACTCATTTTGAAACATTTGACTAAGCTATCTTTTGACATTTTAGTTAGAAATGTAACATAGAAAAGTGAAATCATATTGTGTGGATAAATGAAATTGTTTGAACTATCTTTTTGTAGAATTCATCAAGTTATTTGACAAGAGTTAAAATAATTGTTTTTGTAGTTAAAAAGGCTTTTATAAAGTTGTGTTAAACATGTCTTATATGTGAACATTCATGTAACCTTGATGTTATAGGTTCCTTTCACAAATGTTATATACATTGAAAGGAGTGATTTTCGTCTCAAGGACTCTAAAGACTACTATGGTTTGGCACCTGGAAAAACCATTTTACTAAGGTAAACATCACTCTTAGAAATCGATGAAATCATCTATCTTTTGTTTTGATTTTAGCTGATACAGCTGACTGCATTAATTCAAAAATCGACAGATATGCCTTCCCGATAAAATGCACCGAGGTGATTCTCGGGAATGATTCAGAAACTGTGGTGGAGATTCGAGCCGAATATGACCCACTGAAGCAAACTAAACCAAAGGTTTTACCATGCTGTTTTATAGCTTTTCTTGGTCGATATAAGAATTTTTTGTTCACATTGCATTATAACTTGATTCATGTTTCTTTTCTCTCTTTTTCTTTGTAGGGTGTTCTTCATTGGGTAGCCCAACCTCGCCCGGACATCGAGCCTCTAAAGGTGGAAGTGAGGCTTTTCGACAAGCTGTTCCTTTCTGAGGTGGGTATTCTCCATAATAAACAACATAAACAAATCATGCAATACTAAGGCTTGTGTTACATAACATTTTTCTTGCATTGTACATCAGAATCCAGTGGAACTAGACAACTGGCTTGCAGATCTCAATCCAAATTCGAAGGAGGTAATACCAGAAGCTTATGCCGTTCCCGCACTTGCGAATGCTGTAATGGGCGACAGGTTTCAGTTCGAGCGGCTTGGTAATCACCTATTTCTTGTTCTTCACTCTTTCTAATGCATTTTCATGCAATGCAACAAAGGAATCATGCATTTATCCAGAGCAAAAATAGTTTGTAGAACATTGATAACTTTTTAATGTTTTACTATCCATTTTTCTTCCTTCCTAATCTCAAAATCATTAAGTTGAGTTCCAAATTCATCACACCAAACTCATCCTATCTGATCTTTGATCTTTATTTCACTAATTGCCCAACTTTTTCTTGATTACACTGCTTTGGCCTTTGAAAATTATACCAAACTCATGAGCTAACCTTACATGAAGCGAGTCTTATACAAAAATTGGTTAATTTTGATGAAAAGTCATCCTCTTTTTTATTTATTTATCTTAAGTTTCTTTATGGTTTCAGGCTATTTTGCTGTGGATCAAGACTCCAAGCCGGATAAGCTTGTTTTTAATAGAACGGTTACCCTTCGGGACTCTTATTCAAAAGGAGGGAGGAGCAAGTAGAAGGTAGAGTTGTTCCTCTTCCACAAGTCTCAGTTATATGATAATTATCATCATATCTAAGGAGTGAGTTTTAACTATGGATTGATTAATCATTGAACTTTCATGTAACATTACATTTCTCATACTTTGTTTCTCAAATAAATCACAGTAATGTGACCTAAAAAACTATAGGATTTTAATGACAATTTGGGTTTTGTTTTATAAAGATTCCTCTAAAATTACACCATTTAATGCAAATGAGAAAAAAAAAATAGAAAAAGTAATCTAATTAAATGAAATTAAGTTTTATATAAAAATTTCAAACTACTAATCATTTTATCAAACTTCTAATTTATTCATTGTCTTAATATACAACATTTGCATCAAATTAACTCAGTTAATATCATAAAGAACTTCAATTCACGAATTTAATCTGAAAGTTATATGATAAGAATTTGGGAACTTCAATCAAAATGTAACATTACATTTCTCATACTCTGTTTCTGAAATAAAATGTGACCTAAACAACTGTAAGATTTTAATGGAAACTTGGCTCTTGTTTGATACATATTCTTCCAAGATTACATTTACTGCAAATGAGAAAAAAAAAATGATGAACTCTCATCAAATGAAATTAAGTTGCTTTTAAAATTTTAAAATATTTTAATCATTTTCAAAAAACTTTATATATAGGAATTTAATCCAAAAGTTATTTGATAAAAACTATGGAGCATCTATCAAAATGTAACATTTTAATGGAAGCTTGTTTGATTCAGATTCGTCTAAAATTACATTATTTAATGCACCTGAGAATTAAGTTTTTATAAACAAAATAAACCATATTAATCATTTTATTAAACTAGGGATTACATCAAATTAACTCAATTAAGATCATGAAGAACTTTAATTCACGAATTTAATCCAAAAGTTATATGATTTTTATCAGCAAATCTAATAGGGAAGCTTTGAATTAAAGTGCAGCAAGCCACAATGTTGCTACAAAAGAGGCCTGTAGCAACTGGGCAATTTATGGACAAGAAGATACAACAAAAGAGTACAAAGACTAGATGGAAAAGCACCAAAATACCCCAAACAATTCAAAGCGGCATTTATTTCTGGCTTATAGGAAAGAGGTCTATGCTGTGCTATATTAACAAGTTTCTGCTGCTCGGCTAGTTCTCAAGCTCAGGATTTTCTCCAGAAGAAAGAGATCAGCACTTGATTGATGAAGTCCTGCAAAAAAAAAAAATGATCTTGTTGATTAACAATTGTTGATTATTCTCAGTTGTGGGTAAAGCAATTAAGCAAATGTTTAATTGGGTGCTAATTAGATATGCAATACCTATAATTGCTTAGATTCTTTTTTGTTTAAAATAGTATCACATGACACAACATTCATCTAATGATATTTAAAAAATGTTTTTGTTTAAAAAAATCACAACTTATCACTTAAAAATGACATCTAAATGACACTTCAATTTTGACAAAATTTACATCTTGATTGCATTGCTATTTAGATATATTTTCAAGGGTAAGTATCTAACTAGGAATCTAACAATAAAAGGGTTCAAACCTTAGTAAGCCTTTCCTAATGTCTACTGATTCTGTTGCATCATTTGACAGTAAACTTTCCAAATTGTTGTCATCAAGGTTGCCTGACTCAAGAGCTTGCACAATGTGCTTCAGGCCCTGCAGAGAATTGCAGAAATGACATCATTAAAAGTTTCAAAAAAATAAAAAATAAAAAAAATATAGAATAAGATGAATATTAAAGAAATGCAAAATAATACAAAGGAGAACAATAATTCCAAAGATGATAAACCAATGACGTACCTTTAAATTTCCAGATTCAGCAGGTCCTACAAAACCACGCATATTAGAAGGCTTTGGTCCCTCCTACATTGAATTATTGTTAGCAAAGGAAACAGCAACTTCACTTTCAAAAGAACAGCAGGAAAAAAGAAGTTCAAAAGCCAAACATTTCAGTTCTTAACCTTTACATGTGCTGAGATATGGGCAAGACGACATGCTTAAAGAAAGCTGTTTCAACATTGTTCAAACTTATTCTTATCAGCTTCCAGACCTTAGCAAGCTGACATGGGGACATAAATGGGAGACCTTGTGGCTTTTTTAAAAAAAGTAGCTGAAGCCTTATATTAATTAATCTTGACATGATTCGTACATATAATCACTAGATAGAATAGTACTAAATAGTAGGTATGGGCATTCCCCAAACCAACAAACAGAGGGCATTGCAAAATTTGCCATCCAATCAGTAGCAACGTCTTTTTCCTTAAATGACTAGACTCTCAAATAGATTCATACCAAGTGTTACCCAAAAGTCCTTTTGAACAAGTGATTAGGTAAGTCTCTTTATTATAGCCAAAGAATTTAATTCTAGCCAAATTTTACAATAGTTGTCAAATAAGTTGGACACCAACAAAATTGACACAAGGATAGCACTCGATAACATGTGTTGTGACCAAAAATTCATCCCTATCTAAGGCAAGAACAGCCAAATGTCACGAGTCACAAATCATAATGCCAATCCCAACTCTACCATCAATTGTAGATGCTTTACCACAATTGATCTTAATCTAACCTAGGGGAGGGGGGAAATCACCAAAAAGAGAACATGGAGCCAACATAACCCAAGCGGTCCCAGTAGTCCAGATTCAAAAGTAAGATGAAGTACCTTGAAGATTGGATGATATGATAAAGTAATGTTGAACGTCCCATGATGAGTATAGAGTGGATTTTATGATTTTTGTTGTACTAGAAGTAATACAAAGAAAAAGTCATAATAACTAAAGGTATATCCTATTGGTCTCTGTGTGTTGCATCTATTGCATTATAAATGCCAAGTACCATGAAGCTTAGGTGTGTACCATTGAAGAACTGAGGAAAGGACTTGCTGCACCGCAACACAATAGATCAAAGAATGTTCAACCGTTTCAATACAGGTGCAGTCTCATGGGCAGTGTGGATCGAACCCCAACACTAAGCCAATTGCATGCCAATATGCACCAGCATAGTGGTGTTATAGAAAAGCTTGAAGACATGGCTATGCACACAATTTCCATGCCCAAGCATCCGCGCATCTAGCATCCTTAGTCTAGGAAAGTGGTGTAAAAAATTCCATAGTTTGGTTGTCACCTCTGAGTTGTGCTACACAAGGTAGTCACCCCTGCCTATGGTGTGCAATGCATGTGAACAACGGTAAACTAATTCTTTACCAAAATGGATAATGATAGTGTACCAAAAGCAGCTACCCAATGCAACAAGGAAACACAAAATGGCCCACAAAAGTTCCCAATCAATAGTGATAAATGTCATCCATGCACCCAAAGCACTTGATCTAGTATAAATATCAAAAGAAGTAAAGACATTATAGCCTTGATCAATATGCCAAACTACACTATGCCATACCAGGCAACTAGCAAAGCAAAGCAGTCTCCAAACGGTGAAATTGTCATGATGGGCTAGAAATATGGGAGAACGATTCCTATATTTGTCTATGGCGTGAAAAACTCTGATAGCAAAAGTAAAGCCTATGCCTTTTGTGGACCATGAATTGCATGTGCCATCCCCATAGATGTCCTATCTGCGTCTCCTCCCGAGTACCCTTGCACTCAGAAAATCCACTAGTCCTAGAGCATTCCCTCCAATCACTTGCCTGTGACTTTACGCAACCATCATTGAAGGACCCAACTCCTGCACGTCTTGTACATCTTCTCCGCCCAAGGTCTTAGGTAGGTTCAATGTGGTTTTGGGTATCGATTTTATCTTAGCAAACCCTGCATCTTTCCACAATACATCCAAGCCAATTGTTGCAACCTCTCTGGCAGCAACCACATCCATCAATGTCAGCAAAAATGCGATTGTTCAAAGAGGCAGATGAAGTAGAAGACATGCTCAAGCTTACGGTAACATCATTCGCTGTCTCCTTACTTGCCAAACATGCAGTGTGGAAGCCTTTTTCGGCTTGAAACCCTCTATCATTAAAGATCAGCAAAAATCAAGTTAGGGCATTTGCTGCATCGCCATAATTGAAAAAGAAGAAATAATTGGAAAAAAAACAATGAAAGGTCTCTGAAAGGAAAATACAAGGGCTGAAACTAAGCAGCAAACATAGGTGAGAAAAGAGTGATGCGGAGATGGACATGGATAGCATAAATGATAATAGAAAAGATGGGTCCCTTTAGATTCCAGGCCCTCGCTTTCCAGATTGACCATCAGCAACCATTTTCTAATCTTGGAACGAAAACTCATCCTTAGAATGAAATCCAAGGGTTCATGAAGCAAGCATTAATAACCGTCATGTCTACGAAAATGTTAAGTTTTCAACAAAAATCACTACCCACGATTACAAAGAGAAATTTGGTTTATAGGCTTCAGAAAAATTCAAAGTTAGCCTAAATCCATACCAAATTAAAATGTTCACTACAAAGCCTGGTATCTCTTTCAAACGACAAGGTCAATGACCCGTGAGGTGGGCTTCATTGGCCAGATGAAGAATTTAATGCAAAATAAAAGCTTGTCCCCCAATCTCAATGGCAACATGAAGAATTAAATGAAAAAATAAGAGCTTTTTCAGTATGAGATGCACCGAATTGACCAAAAGAAGAATTCAACACAAAATAAAAGCTGCCCTTGAATCCTATTAAAGATGCTCTTAAATTGTTGTACACGGACTAAGATTGAATAAGGAATTAGCAAGCACTAGTGTATTTCAAATTACTATTGAATCAGGATAAAACTAGACAAACTCATCAACAAAAGACAACCAAAATGAAACCAGCTTGCCAGAAAAAGTAAATACAGAAAAGAGATTACAGAATGTGGAAAAAACCTGCAAAAACTCCCGAATTTTCCCATCTTTATCTGGAACTATGTTGCAGAGGTGCAGAATACCAGCACATAAAAAGGCCTGTTAATTGCATCAGTAAGTATGGCAAGCTCATATAGACAGACAATTTACGTGGAACTTGTGATTATGCATTAAATATCTAACTGAAAGCATCAACAAATTAAGCTAATGAGAACTCATTAAAATTGTGAGGCTAAGTTAAAAGAACTACCATAACCCTAAGCATGATCATGAACTAAGATAAGAGCAGCCGATTTGAATTCCAACACAAACGCTAATTCTTGAACTCCCAATTTGATAAATGTCACACATCCAAACGAAGAAAATAAGAAATGACAAATTTAAAAAATTATCAATAAGGCAAAATAGTACAGTTTGTTTGCTAAATCCTTAACAATCAAATCAATGTAAAATGTGAACACTATGTAAAAATAAGCACACAATTACATAAATATATGTATATGCATAATATATAAACATATAATAGCCAAATGATAAAATGATAGTAGTTTTTGACAAGTTTTGCAGTGGTTGTCAGATATCTAACACAACATATTGACAGTATGCCTTGGATAAGACAGTACAAATAATAATCTAGATAAAATGAAACAACAACACGACGAAGGTAAGGATTGGATGAATATTTCGCAAAACTAGGTATATCACACCCCTAAGTAGGTGTACAAAGATTGTCCATTATAAAAAGAAAAAACAAATGAATAAAAATATGCAGTTAAAAGAAAAGGCATTATGGGGAGAACCATTTAAAAAATGAGTAGAGAAAATGTGAATTATAACAAAGCAAAGACAGGAAGCTAGTTAAGGTGAAATCAATTAAGAATCCTAATGATATAAATCATGTTATCATGATAATTCCAGCTAAACAAAAACTATTACTTCATCCTCCATAACTCCTATAAAATAATATCTCCAGAGATACACATAGGCATATAATATCACACAATTATTCATCATTATAACCATTACACATCTACCTTGAAACACAAACCGCTCTCTAACCTAATCCTAGCTTCAAACATTCAACAGTTAGTAGGTTAACTTAGCAAACAGTAAATTATTCAAAAAGTTACAAGGGGCGGGATGGTTGATTAAGATTAGTGATATGGAAGAATGGTGAAGCAAGTAATAAAATGTTGGTAAAATGCAAATCAAAACATACCTGCTTCCTTTCTATCGTAGTCATCTTCCCATCCTGTATATAAACATATAAAAGAACAGGGAATCATATCACAGAAAATAACATAAAAAATGTAGAAATTAAATCATCAATGGATTTAAGGAAAAGCTTTCCCACCATGC
This sequence comes from Vanilla planifolia, assembly GCA_023846275.1. NCBI lineage: Eukaryota > Viridiplantae > Streptophyta > Magnoliopsida > Asparagales > Orchidaceae > Vanilla > Vanilla planifolia. The sequence goes on along the minus strand of CM043875.1, from coordinate 43,237,607 downwards.
CATACACAATTTGTTGGATAGAGCCCAAGTCAAAACTAATGTTCTCAATTTTTCCACGAACCTGTGACACCTGCTTACAAGAAACACAATGCTCAATGATCCAGTAAAAAAAGCACTAAAAAAATTAATATATGGAAATAAAACAGCATAAAGAAGCTTCTCCTATGTCTGCTATCCATCACTCATATATGCACAGAACCAATTATCATGATTCTTAATTATTTTTTATGTCGTCACCTCATCTCTTATTTCCGTTGATACCAACTTCTGTTCATCCAGTTTTCCATCTAGGCCCTCAATCCTCTGTGTAAGATGCCTTTTGGTTGCCTATGTGGTAAAAAAGATGCTCAAAAAAGGCAATAATTTTATGTTCCACAAAATTGAAAAATCTAAAAAAAGTTCAGAATTAAAAGAATAATCCTGAATAAATAAACAGAAGCATTCGAAAGCAATATTTTTAAATACAATTGTATGCTCACAGCAAGAGCAGTTGAAACTTGCTCCAGATGCTTGTTCATGCTTGAAACAGCATTTGCCATGTTCCGCTTAGTAACATACATCAGATCAGAGAAAGAAAGCCCCTAGAAAATTCAAGCGAAAAAAATTTTAATATTTAGATATTTTGATACTGAATAAAAAACACATGGAAAATTATATGGCAAAAAGTCAGAACAATATTACATTAGGGATATCAACTTTGCAAACAATACACGTCAATCTTCTTGGTCTAAATTCAATTATATAAATTTTCCATCTGCCTAGTGAACAGTTCAAATAAATCCAATTCATCAAAAAACCTAACGCAATTTCTTTTGCAGACAGCAAGATGGATAAATCTACGTCCTTTATCAAATTAATTCATTATCCATGAATCATTATCCTGCATTTGCATTTTTTTTGGTTTATTTTGAAAGGATGTAAAAATGCGCATACAATGACCATGCAAACAAACTTTAATCTTATTAGTTGCATGAATCATCTAATGTTAATGTCCTCTATTTGTTAAGAACTCTTTTTTAAAATCCAATAATATTAAATTTTTTATAAAAGACATTTTCCATGTCTTGTTTGGCCTTTCCCTTCTCACATATTAATAAAAAATTATTCTAATAAACCCCACACGATAGAAGCATTAGGTAGACTGTGTTTAACATGTTCTAAATACTAAATTAACTCATCAAAAGCTCATCCTCAATCAATATTATGTCAATCTTCTTTCATATAAACTTATTTCTAATCATATATCTTCAAGTATAACAACTTATCCATCATAACAAATTCATCTTTGCAAACATTCATTGCACTTATTTTTTTAATTTATAATTCAACACTCACATAACAATTTTTAAAAAAACTCATCTTTAGTCATAAACAAAATGTTTTGATCAATCAAAATGGTAGCACTTTTCTATTTTATCCAACTTGCTTGGATTCTTTTAGTAAGATCCCAATAGTTTTTCCATAACTTCACAATAAAGACCAACATAGTGAAACCTCTTATTTTGCACTATTTTATAGTATCAATAGTGATCACATCTTTTATACACCCATTCCTCATTAAACTTATATTTCATATATTCAATTTTAGACCTATTTATGTGAAACTCTTTAAATTTTAAGGTCATACTCTATTAATAAGTACAACATAATCAACTAAAAAAAATTTAATATGATACATCATCTTGAATATGACAACTAAAAATATTAATAGCTAATGCAAAAAGATATACAAAAAGATATAAAAATGTAAAGCAAAATCTTGATGTCATTCTATTGTAATAAGAAAATCCTTAGTCAATCCTCCTTGAATTTCATACACATGTCATTGCCTCATTATGCAAGTTTTTAATAACTTTAATATATGTAATGCCAATTCTACTCTTTGCTAAGACCTTCCAAAATATATTTATAAAATTTTATCATACGTCATTCTATTGTAATAAGAAAATCTTTAGTCAATCCTCCTTGAATTTCATACAATAACTTTAATATATGCAACATCAATTTTATTGTTTACTAAGAGCTTCCAAATTACTTTATTAAAATTTATCATGTCTTCTTCAAATGAATGAAAGTCCTTTTTATTGTCAAAATATTTTCATTAAACCTCGTAGTAAATGTAATCTGTATGCAAGATTACGACTTCATTATGTTCATCAATTTAATGACACAAATCCCAAGAAGATTGTTTCAGGTGTAATAGAAAACAAGAGCATTGGCAAGAGTTGATTAGGCATATCTATTGCAAAAAAACAGCAAGGATGTACACTAAAGATTAACCTCTATGGTAGATTGTTTTGGCATAAACCCGAATTATTAATGTATGTCTAACCCCTATAGTTGATCTTCCTAGAATAACTGAATTTTTTATGAGATAAGCTACTTGCACATCAAAATATGTGCTCAATCAATCTCTCTCAAAATTTTAATATATGGCACATTGTGTTTATTTTCTTCTAATTAGTTCAATTTTAGATATACCTTTTATTCAAGTAAACAAACACATAAGTACATACGGTTGAAGAAAAATATAATTAATTCCAAAAAAAATAACAAGCTACTCCACTTTCTACAATAATCCATCTATTAGCCTAAAAACAATAACAAGCTACCATCTTTCTACAATAATCCATCTGATGTTAGCCATAGCACTGCATGATATTAACTTTTCATTCATTGCATGGGGAACATTAAAAACTTTTAACATACACACATGGCATAAATTTTGAAAATTTGACATACTAACAATACCTTCCACCACATATAGCCATAGCCTATGGCCCCTAATGTTGCCGCTGGCACCAAAAATGACGTCATATTTCCTAAACAAATTACCAGTGAAGTGAGAACTAGGATGAAAAAGATTCCAAGAATTATTTACAAGTCCTCATCTCTCAGGCAGGTAAAAAAATAGTGTAATGAGGACGTGATAAGTCTTTATAAATAACTTAAGGATATGTTAACTATCTCAAAAAAAATAATAATAAAGAATAATAGGAATCCATATTGATAGATATTTGCATAAATATGCTTAATCAAACTATTATTAGTAACATGCGCATAAGGTGATAGTTCATACAGAGAAACTAAAAAATAAGCACTATCACATACCTTCCCCTGAACCACCATTCAAAACGGTGATAGGCCGTGCTGAAGCAAGTTGCCGAATCTCCATAGCCAATCTGCTGACCTAAAAATATTAACAACGCAGAATTAAGTTGCCTTCTCAATTAGCAATACAGAATCGGACGAACTAAATAAACAAACAAATTATTTTAGTCCAAAAACTAATTGCTAGTGCTTAATCAATGTAAAATTGTGGCTGTCTCATGGAAGTACATTTTCAACAGCTAAGGGTTCAAAAAACAACAAACCCAAACAAATGATTATTTCTAAGTGATTTAACCTCAATTAGATTTTGTACAACAGATGATCGTTACAAACAAGATTCCAAAGTTTCTATATAACATCAAAAGCTTCCAATAACAATAATTGATTATTTTGTATAAGATGAGTAAAAATTAGACCTATGAAAAAGGAATTTTTTAGATATGCGGAAGGAATTAAGAAAAGTTAACATCGAATAGTGGGATTAGAGCAAAAAGAGAAGTGAAACCTGTGCAGCAACAGAATCAGCGGAGTCGGAATCGGACTCCTCCGTGGACTTCAACAAAGTCTACAAAAAAGATTGCAAACAGAACTAATCAAACAAAAGAAACATACAGCACAGCAACCTCCTTCCCAACTTCAACATCTAGCACGCCCATGAATCTTACCTGAAGCTCCGCTAGAAGATCAGACAGCTTGCCGTTGCGTACCAGAATCGATCCAGTGAAACCTACGGAGCAAGGCAAACACCTCCATCAGATTCGAAGCCAGGAAGACAAACCAAACGACCACACTTGGGCAGATCAAAGAAGAAAAAGAACCACAGCGGAATTACCAGCTCCGACCAAGAGCGCGGCTTTAGAAAGACCAAAACCTGCATGCACCGCCATCCAACCAGCCAGAAACAAAACCCTTGCTTCTCTCTTGCGCAGCTTCTTTTGGGTTCAACTGAGAAGAGATCCGACGAAGACGGGAAAACTAGGAGGAGAAAACGGATCACAGTGGACTTTGGGGACAAGATATGAGGGGTACTAGTCTGCTTTAGCAATAGCCCCGCTTCTGCATCCGGTCAAGAAGAACTGCCACTGGAATTTGGCGGCGGGCCGGCGGCAGCACATTCCCGCAACCACATTGAGATGGTGTTTCATGATTTTTCAAGTTATTTGAAGCATGCCCTAGCAATTCTAACCATAACAATTAACATGAATTTTGTAAACATTTAATAAAATATTAATTTACATCATATTGTAAGATGAAAATAAATATTAAAGTATACCTCTCTGCTGTTTAACATACATATTTTCTAATTTTTTAAATAATAATCTCTTAAATTATATTCTAATAATATCAATTAACAATAATTTTTGTAACATTACATCCATATTGCACCATTAAAATAAATATTAGGAGGCCTGACTGCCTGACGTTTAAAATAATAATCATTTGTAGACAAGTATATTAATGATAAAATTATTCACTTTATTATAAATAAAGCAGAACACGTAAAAAAAATAATTCCCAATTTTAATATAATTGCATAATAGGAGTATAGTTGTAAGAAAAAATTGCTCTTTTCCCTCTAAAATAAATATTTAAAAACAAAAACAAGGGAATACAAAGGGAAAAACATATGTTGAAAAAAGCATTATGTAATAATTTTGTATTTCGAACAAAAAGACCACTCCAAACAGAACATGCAGATCATCCAAGTTTCACAAACCAGGTTTAACCTGAAAGGAATGACACGTCTATGAACCAAATACCCGTAAATTAACCTGTTGATCAACCATGGAAAAGACTTAAAACACCTCCTCATAGACAACAATCAGCAAGATTTGAGCTCAGGTTAATCGATTGAAGGAATGCACCCATTTAACCTATTTCTGCACGCTTGACCTGCAAGAAAGATTAGGTCCTGAGGTATAATTCCAGAATCAAATGAGCTCAGGGATGGCATTTTTATGCAATAGAATCTATTTTGTAGCAAAAGTCTCTGCATTTGTTGCCCATTACAGTACAAGCTATAAAAACCACTGAGGACCATTGGAGTTGCTAATAAATAAGCATATGCATGAGTCGAACACGATCGATGTGGTTTAAGGAGTCTACTGCTCGTCGTCGGCCGAAAAGAGCCCACCAATTCGCTGTCTTCTTCTATCGAAAACAGCCCTGAAGGATTCACGCTCTGCACGCATTTGCTCGTTGAACCGCCTTTTGGTTTCGGTGTTCTTCTTCCCTGTCGTCTCCCCCACAGCATCATCTTCTGGTAATGGGTTGGTTTTCTGCAAGGTCGCATTGATCACTATCAAGAAATTATATCATAGGGTGACAATTTTCTTTTTTAAAATCCACAATTTTATAATTCAATCCTTATTGATAATTCTCAGTTTCTAGTGGATGGTTCTAATTGAGAGATATGCTTCGATGTAAATAAACAACACTTGACACAATCGTGCAGATCTATGCGTATAATTTTATACATGCAACACTTTTTAGGGTTTAGTGTTGGCTTGAATCAAATTGATATCACAACTAGCATGAAGTTATTTATTTAATTTATGAATATTTCCAAGTTTTTTTTTTCTTTATATCTTCTTCAATTAGTATCTCTAAATTTGATAACTCTTGCAATTATTAAACCTGGTTATGATTTAAACCAAGTGGATATGTATATATACACTGAATTCTTGAGAATAAAAAAGCACCATAAATCATCAAAATTAATGGAAAGGTACATCACAAATTTAACCATCAACTATAATACTCTTGATACATCTAATAAAAGCCGTGCAATTTGGAAACCTAGTTTCCATAAACATTAAAAATTAACAACTTACATTGCTAATTACCACGTGCAATATGCAGACAAGCAACAGATTAAAAACAAGCAATGTATATGAAACAATAGATGCAGGATAAAAGAAGATGGATGCACATGAAGGTAACTTAGAACAAAGAACTAACCAGATTATAGCCAGCTCCAGGACCAATTATCAACGAGGATGGACATTGTTTCTTGATGGCACCTATTGAAAACCCACTTGTCTCAACCTGAAAGCAGAAAAGAATTGTGCTCAAACACATAAATCTCAGAAAAGAACATAAATGCTAGCTTATAATATCAAGGTTTTCGTTTTCACAAGGAAAAACATAATGATCGTGCATATCATGTCGCAACAATTGCATAGATAGCATTCTCCCCATCTTATCAGAGTTATCACAAGACACTATGCTAAAGGTCGAGTCCAGAGCTACAACTTGCTGTGACATTTTATGCCCAACACAGTATTTCTTATGAAGAACATGAATTAAATATAAGACATACCTTATCACCCCAGTGAACACATTTTATGCTCTTCCCATATGCCTGAATTAGCCCAGATAGGGCATTAGTATTTCCTGGAGTACTTTTGGAGTCATGTACATCAAAATCCAGATCCTTGGACCATTTACTGTTTTCTAAAGCAAGCTCTTCTTCTATGGTATTCCATCGTTTCCCCACTGTAGTTGAAACTGCATAAATTTAAAAGAATTTATCTAGTCATTCAGACCTAAATCCCATACGCAAATCAAATAAGCTTGAGAAAGAAAAAATAAAAAATAAAAAAGAAATTAAAAAAAAAACTGTGATAGACATGGTTAAATAGCAGTAAAAGTGGACTGCCATGAAACTATGTTTAAAAATAAAAACTAAAGACCTGTTTTACTTTTGCAAGGTATTGGAACCCTTGAACTCTTGCTTAAGAGGTCAGTAACATAGAACTAGGTGACATAATTAGCAGTAACTAAAGCATTGTTTCAGCAACAAGCACATAGCACACTCATTCATGTGACAACATATATTGACACCAACTTTGCAGATAATGGATGCAGTGGACACTTGCTCACCAATTATGGAAAAAAGTACTGAAGGGGATTTGGAGAGCATAAACATGAAACAAAACAACACAGCACTGATAACACCATTATGTTAAATTGTTTGAAAAGACAACATACCATAGTTAGTATCAAAACTACAAGTTCAATACCTGCTTAATACTTCAAGAAGTCAAGGACCTGAACTAATTGAATGGGATGATATTTAACTACAACATAGACTAGGACAAATCTTGGAACGTACTACCCTCTCCTACCCATGTCTAGGTCATGTTCTACATATTTTTCTAAGGCTTCTAAATGAGGCACACCATGTGGTAGGTATTACAAGTGTACTCCCATATTTTTTCGTGTTAGCATCCGAAGAGTTGGCACTGGAATCATAAAGAGATATTTGCGCTTCATTAATAGAGAGACAGGTGTGTTATTTTTCCTTTAAAACTTGTAAATAAGTTTGAATTGTGATGCCATATCAATCTAGATACATGATCATATTCATTCTTGGAAAATGTTTGAAAGGAGATTATCATAATCATTCATAGTAGATTTTGTGAGGGAAAAGTACCAGTCTCAGTGAATAGGAACCATAAGCACTACAAGAATAAATTCATACATGCAATGCCAAAAACAAATGCAAGATATAAAAAATCAATATGAAAAGCAATTCAGGTATACCATGATCATGCTCTGCAGGTTTGGGTTCTAAAGATTTTGTGTCATCAGTTTCTGGCAAGTAGTGTCCATGCTCTACCGTATCATCTTCATCCATGTCAACCTATCAACAAAAAGAAAAAAAAATTAAATTTTAGGCATGTGTAGAAGAGGGCTATTCAGATCTTGTCTATCATGGTGTCATCTAGTATGATTTAGAGATACCGGATGACAAGATGTCCTAATAAGCAAACTAGAATCAACAGGAACAACTAAAGAAATATAACAAGCTTTAGGTTCAATAAACAGCATATATTCACAGCTATCCAAGCCTAAAAAAATTATTCTTCCATCATCATAAACAACCCAACAATACCGATAAGGTATCTACTTCTTTACAATACTCAACATCTCTAAACATTTGTAGCTGCATCACAATTAACTTTACACGATCAATTTTTATAACTAATGCACTTACTGGTTTTAAACCACATGCTAACCATCCAACAAACAGTAACAACTTTAGTACTCCACAAACCAACCTTACAGAAACCTTAACAGTGCTTCGATGCTTGCCTAATCCATCTAATAACTCAATCATGAAGCTTATCCAATCAAAAGTTTCTCAAACATAACCATTTATCGACATGTTATGCTATATCGCATTTGATACTGATGATGTTTGTGGGCCTGCATGCTCAACTTTTACATTCTTCAAATTGGCTAAATATGTCCAGAACTTTGTCAGTTGTCAACCATATAGAATACATAAAGATATATGACTCACATGCGCAAAAAAGGTATATGAAAAATACATCAGAGAACTTATGCCTCCATTAAATGGAAAAGGTTGACATGGTCAGCCCGACATGAAGCATGACAACATTGCTTGAAGAAATAATTAGAAACATGAATGGTAAAATTACCATTTCAAACAACAAATATAAGTTTCTTTATGATATATGTGCCTTGAGTGCATGATCATAGCTATATTTACATGCATTTTCCTATCTTAAGACAATTTACACATGCAGCATCATGCTGGACATGCGTTCGTCACATTCATATCTGCTACATCATCAGGATTTCAGGCATCCTTAACCCACTAACGGCAGACCTAATCTCTAGCCGTTTTACAGAAGCAAATCTCAAAGGTAGCATCCAAATCTATAAAAGAATTCATAAATTAAATAAGAGTTCCAGAAGAAGGAACTTAGAAGTTGGGTTTGAGATATAGAGTTTGTTTGATGCAGCCATTGCATACCATTAAACTATTGAACAAGTTTAAAACGAGTCATTGAAATGGTTCTAAAAGTTTTTTTGGTCATCTGATGTGAAGCATTAAATAGAATAATTTATATTATGCATTTACAACAGAGAAATTAAATGAGTAATGCATTTTGGTGCACTGTTTGGTGCACCCATCCCAATCGGTGCACCAAGCAAAGAAATACTGTATTGTTAAAATTTTATGCTAACTTTTGCTGTTTTTAATCAATTTTTAAGTGCAGGATGAAGGCCATTAGAAATTTTGGTTGATAGATTATCAAGACATATTATTACTTGTTTTATACTGTAAGCTAATTTCTTTTATAAAAGGCCTCCATAATAATTACAATTCTTATTAATGATGTTTATAAAAAAAAAGAAAGCTTTGGTAACTAAGATATAAAATTATCCTCTTGCAATAATTCTGAGGGTTAGAAGCAAGACATTAAATACACCCTTTTACCTAAATCTAATATGTTTTCTTTAACTCACTAAATTCAATCTATTTTTCCCATATCCACGTCTATTTTTCATAAGGTATAACCAGACAATGGTGTCTTGCACCCAAGCACGTGCATGCACACCAATAGCTATGTGCATGTATATGTGCACACACCTGAGTGTTTGCATGCATGTGTGTAAATAATCCCTTCTTTTTTTCTTTAGCTCTTATCCACTCACTCAATCACTCCAACACCCAACAAATTTGGAGACACTCACAAATAAGCATTTACATCTTGCTCTCTATTTCACAAATCATTCACATATACAATTCAAAAACAATGCAAGCATCTCAAGCAAAACCACGATTCTCAATTTCAATTTTGGTCCCATAATTAAAAAAAAAAAGATCAATTTCGATGATTTTGAATGTTTCAATTATGATTTTGATTTAGTGTCAATCAATTTTTTTAATATGTTTAATTTCGTTTTAGGTATTTCTTAATTTTATTTTATTTTTAAAAATTGATAAAAATAACTAAAAGTATTTTATATATATATATATATATATCCCAAAATAGATTGAGATAACAACTTATCAATGTTTCCAAAAACTAAAGAAATAAATTACCATACTATAATACCACCATAACATCTAAAACCACGAACTATTCCCCCACTGATCATAAAAATTAGCATGATTGACTTCTTATAATGGAAAATTATATGATTGGTCACATGAAAAAAAATGATGATGTGATATTCTGATACAATAAAAATTATCATACAACAAGCACTCCTCACGTGTTAACACTAAAATTAAAATACTTAGCTAACTTGATGGTGACCAAGTCCTTTATTCATCTTCATAACCTCTTTCCCTATAACTTTGGTCCAAGAAATCAACTTTTCTATGCACATATGTAAGACCAATAGCATATAAGTGTTGTTTAGTTGTTCTAATTGGAGATATAGTGTGTCTTGCCCACCAAAAGGTTCACTACTATCTCTTCTATCATCATCATTAGCTTGCTCCTAATTAAGTTGTTGACTTTTTGCATACAACTCTTTCTTTTGACTCATTTTTAACGAATTATTGCCCTTATCACCTCATACTCTATCTTCTCCCAAATCCATTCAATCCACAAATCATCAACATCAAAAAAATATAAACTAAATCAAAAATTAATTTTCGACTTTTTCATTTGATCAAACCATGAAGGTAAAGCATATTTTCCCCAAAACATCTCCCAAGTCAGAGTTTTCATGTTTAGCATGGTTAATGAAGTGACTACATATGTCCATGCAATAAAAAGGGCCAATAGTAAACTCTTCAATCTAGCTACCTTGACCACAGTCTTGACATTCACAAGTCCCAATTCACAAATCATGAGAAAATTCAAGAAGGCTTTGCAACAAGAGAGTGTGTGCAATAGAATGCAATGGTGAAGAAGCATCAAGTAATATTAAGCCCTTATATAAGTGGAGCAAGCCAAATCTTAATGCACCGCATGGCAAAATCTATAGGAAGTGAATCTTCACCTTCTACATGAATGTCAAGAGTGAAGAGTAGTACTGATTTAGATGTATTTTTTGGACAACCTCAACCTTGGCCATACGATCCCTTTATTATCAAATTACTGAAATGTGTTCAAACCTAGATAAGATCTACTTCAATCGTTAATATCATCGCCTATAACTAATTTTAACTAACTTTCTCACCACAAATAAATATCACGAGGTGTACGGGAGAGGATTTTGGCACCCCGATTTGGGATCTATGTAACAATGTCAATTTTTTAAAGAAAAGAACCTTAACTCCAATGATAACGTTTTCCATCTATAAGTGTATTCCCTATTTCTTTTCTCATGCATATTTTCCTTGTTATAAATGCTTGCCTACTTTAATTCCCAAAAAGCATCTTAACATAATGCATACAATATTACAAATAAAATACTCCTCTAAACCTTTTAGGCTTGTTCAAAGTATGACTTTAATATATAAAATTCTCAGGCATCGACATACACTAAATTTCTAAAACACCTTTACCTTCACTTCTACAAGAACAACTTTTGAAGTGTTGTTTCCTCCATAGCATGTCAATAGTCAATTGTATTAGATGCTAGTAAGACAAAAAAAGTATACTTAAAATAAAACTGACCAACTTGCTATTTTATATTGATCTTTTTATACAATATTGCATATTGCTTTTTTATTTAGTACCTTTCAAAAATCATTAAAATACTTAAATTATAACAAACAATACCAAAGCCTGTAATCATGGGATTCCACACTTAAATAAAATCTAACATGGATCCCTCATGATAAAAATGAAAATCATTGATAAAAGAGCTCTTCCGATTGTTCAAGTCAACTGAGTCAATCCAATGAATTTTCAACATCCTAGAAAAGCCTCCTGATAATTTAGGTACTATCAATACTGGCATAAAATCCCTTATTCATGGATATATGCCCAACTTTCTTTAAATATAAAATTATCAATCTTTGAAACATGTATTAAAATGTTTGATCTTTTAGCCCCTTATTGCTATAGGGGGAAAATCAAACTACTTGGGTGAGCTGGAGGAGAAATGAAACAATTCTAACTGATTAACTAAAACTATACTGTAGAATCCAAAGTGGTTGTAAACTATAATAAGAAGAATGAATTACCTAAAACTTTTATAAGAATTTGCCTAACTTCCCTTACCATGATAGAATATTTTTCAGATATCAATAAACAAAATTTATTTTTATTTATAAAAACTCTTTCATTTCATTCAAGAAAATTCTTAAAGTACCTATGTTATCAGGTAGAATGCATACAAGCATGGTCACCAAACTAAACTTAATAGGAAAATGGGCTGTTTGCAAGAACAATAAGAAGGATCAAAAACACTGATAGGCAGAGCCATGTTAGTAATATGGTTCACGGCTAGCGGCTAATAAATAGAATGAAAGAGAGGGTAGGGTTGCCTTCGACACCAAGGGAATATGAAGCAGATTTTTTATTGGAGGCTTTTGAATTCAAATGCTCAAACATGTCAAAGGTCTTCTCTTTTGTCTTAGTATGAACCACATTTGTGATCCCAAATTGAGCACCTTCTAACTGTTGGCTTTGACTTGGCTGACCTCGATAACAGTGTTAGCTAATTAGTTGAAGAAACCTTATTTGAAAACAAGGCTTCATTGAGTTACCATGAAGATCAAAGAGACCTATTATTCAAGAATCAACAAAAAAGAGAAAATAGATTATGGAACTAATTCATCTATCTATAGCAAAAGAAAATAATCTGTTATACATCGAATTATGCATATTTTGATGATCAATAAGATGAAGTAATAGACAAAGACAAATTCAAAAGGCAGTATAATTTCCACGTTTGCATTGAAGACTATGAAACTCTTCTTTCATTCGTGTTTTTCAAATGCTTTCCCATGGTCCTCAGCTTTGGAAATTATGTTTTTTTTTATTTTTGGCAGCTTAGTAGCTTGGCCACGTACAATGCAGGAAAAGTGTGAAAAAGGATCTTGGCTTTTCTTTTTTAGCTTCATTCCTCAAATTCAACAAACAATAAAGTGGATCAAAAAATGTATAACCTCTGCCATCCATAGCAGAAGAGTCATTTCATGTATATCCCTCGCTCAATGCCAAACTCCATCAATGCCATGACTACTTGAGACAAATTATTAAAGAATTTCCCACAGTTTCATGACCACAGATTATAACCAAATTTATAGAGGGCCTAGTTATGCAATCTTTGATCAATTATTGACAACAAAAGGAATGTAGAAGTTAAAAGACAGCTAGGATAGGGCATTAATAGTTAAAAAATGTCAAGCTAAGCAAGGCAATCTACTTTTCTTCAACCAACCACATGAACTATACTGTAAATTCAACTGACTTAATCTAATCACCACAATGCCTGAAGCTGTTTCCTAACATCTGATGAGATCTTTGAAAGGCATTTCCCAAAAAGTACTAAGAAAAAAGACTGTAACCTCAGTCTTCACATAATAGGATCCCCTTTCATATCATTCTTCTAGGTCCATACCAAAAACCTCACGTTCCTGATATTTTGGTCAGCAATATCAAATAACTTCCGAATATAACGAACTGCCAGAAAAAAAAAATTCAAAGTCCAGTATATCCCAATTGCACAAATTACTTATAATACACAATGTTTTTTTACCAAGTACAGAAATAGGACTATAAGAACTTTGAACATATAAACCAGCCGAAGACACCACAATTCTACAGAAATTAACTCCAATAAGCAACACATGGTAAGAAAGCTACTGCGAAATGCGCATTACCTCCTGGATTGACCGTTCATTCAACTCATCCCCACCAAATAATGACTGCAAAGCAAGGAAGTGCACAATAAGCTGAAAGCGAATAAAGCAAGAAGGAACAATAATGTGCAGCAATTAGGACAAAACTGGCAACCAAAAAGCATGTTATTAAATAAAAATAATAGCAAAAGATGCTAACCTGAATATCAAGATGCAAATATAATGATGATGCTTCTTCCCACTGTTCTGCCATTTTCTTTATGTCATCTAGACAGAAACCATGTATATTCCTTGCAGCACAACCCTGTTGTTTTTACCTCATGTTTAAGAATATATGAACACAGAAAAGTAAACCTAACAAAACATTGAATAAAAAAACTTAGAATCAGAAGAGTTCAGTGGTGCTTCTATTAGAACAGTCAAGCATTCAAGCTCAATGATACTCTTACAAAGAAAAAATAAGAACAATCAATATCGATTTGCACAAATGGACATGGAAAAGTTCTCATAACAAAGGCCTATTAGATCATACCCCAGCCATGCTTAAGAGGAATTTGGGAAAGAATGCTCCTTTTCTAATGGCCAAAATAACTTTTGCTAAATGATGTCAAAACCTAACTTGCATTCCTCTTTTTGAAAATTGATATTTGGAGAATCAGAGTAAATTATGTCCTTATGTAGATACAATTTTGTTGTACATGTCAAAGTCAGATCCCAAAAAGACAACACATGGTGCCACATCATTCATAGCATATGGGATACAATTTGCAGTATTTCTGAAGCGGAAAAAGCCATATTGCAATGGAAATCTCAACAAGAGCGACAAGTTTAAATGTCATCAAATATCTTTGTATTAGGATCTCCAACAATAAGTCAGCTAAGAACAAAATGTGGATAAACATTTCTAAGTCAACCAATCATAACATTTGTGCATACCTTGTATTTTTCATTTTAACATTTCAATCTATGTTCATGGAAACAGTTCTACAATACAAATTATTATAGGGTTCAGAGGAAACTTTTTCAAACAAGGTGAGTGCAGAAAACATGAAATAATTAGCTAAATTTTTAGGGCTGTTTGGATACTAGTAAAATGGATAAAAGTAATTACATAGTTTACATCAAAGTATGTACTTTTCTATAGGAAAATCAAGGTATCTAATTGACAATGTTTCATGAAAACAGAAAAACTTAAACAAAATAAACACACACTTTATATACGTATCTCAACTGCATACTCCTGGAAAAACATCCAACGTATAGAAAAAAATTAGAATTACAAGCTACTATGCTAAAAAGCAGCCTTTTGTCCTTAACTAAGATGAATTTATAAAGCCAACCTAAAAAGCCCTAAATTAGGCCAACAAAGGCCATGATGATGTTTGTCAACATTATAAATTAAGGGTAAATAACTAAAATTTTCAAGTTTATATAATTTGCAAGTTGGTCCATAAAATTCTAGTAATAAGAAATTGTGTCCCTTGTGTTCAATAAAATTGCAAGTAAATTCTCAATGGCATCGCTGAGTTACTATGCCAGTGAAATCCCAAAATTGTTCATATGCTCATACGCCAATGACTTTGTTCTTATAAAAAAAACTTCTCATGAATCTTTGTTGAACCATAAGGCATTCCTAAAGGGTTTTGACTACTACCCCCTTTTAATCTCCTAGCAAAAAGTGCCCACGCAAGACAAAGCTTAAAGGTGTTCGAGGTTGTCAACACTCCGAAATCTTCAAGAACAATTCCTTTGACAACTGCAACTGCAGTTCTTGGAGTGAAGATAAAATTTTTTTGGAGTGACAGACATTGATACTGCTAAAATCCATTGCTTGTTGTAATGGTTGAACCTCATTGGTACCAACATGAATAAAAGAGAGGCAAGAGAAGATCAAATAAATGAGAGTAAAATCGACATAAGTAAAGATTGATGCATTGGTTTGCAAGTATAAATATCCATAATTATGTGTGAAATGTTAATGATGCCAATTAAATTAAGGACCTAATAACAATTTCAAAAAATTTAAAGGACATAATGGCTTATAATTGAAACATTAAGAACCAACTTGTGAATTATGTAAAAATTGAGGGCCTTGATTACAATTTACTATAAAGTAATCATCATTTAAATTTTAATAGTTATTATTTATTGTTTATTAAACATTCGAGTGCATATCTTGTCCAACAATGCATATTGTGATATTATTAGAAGATTGTTTTACATTCACAAGCTGTAGCATATAGAACAAATTATTATATAAGCAATTAGTTTAATACAAACCCTATTGTGATATACTAAAGCACCATATCATGCAGTATATTTTTTTCTTGACAAGTAAAATCATTGCATCTTTAACATAAGCCTATGAAACATTCAAGGTCCATTGTGTTACACATCTTTCATACAAAGGGTTATTTTACTTCACACAAATTGGATGGGATTTCTATGCCCTTGTGCTTTTTAAAAAAATGAACTTGCAACCCCTTCGACGCATACCAATGGTTTTAATAAGCTCAATGAACCTTAAATGTTTCATCCTAAAGCTCAACAAATGAATGGGTATTTCTGCCATCATTAAAGCTCCACATAATATCATTTACACACCAATTCCTGACTTGTCAATTTGAATGAAAAGCCCCACTTATCACTATGCATAAAATGATTGATATTGCCCTAGTCGTCCCTTTAGATCAAGAGAAAGAAAGACTAAAATAGAGAAAGCAGAGGTGCGGTGAGATAGACAAAGTAATGGGCTTGGAAGAGATAAAGATTGAGAGGGCAAATACCTAAAGTTATGCTTTTTAAGAAGTAAAAACATCTTAAATATTGCATCCAACCAAATATAAAAAATAATATTATTTTATTCAATTACATTTATCCAAAGTCATCCAAAAATACATGATCCATTAGCATTAAAATGTACTTTTTTCCTATTAAAATGTACTTTGAAATGCATTAATTCTAAATAAATGCACTCAAATTCAAATGAGTTCAATAAGAATTCTTCGAACTAATGATGAAAATGATGCACAATATCCCATAAACTATAGTCCATCTCTAGATTCCTATACAAAATGAATAACAAATGTCTCTACAAGTAACCCCAAGTTCACTAAAGGACTTCTTTGTTTAATATAATGTATATGTTAAATAAAGATAAATATAAAATTTTATTATTTGATTTGGTAACATCTTTAAATAATATAATATATATTTACAATTTGTTATTCTAGAGTTTGTTCAAGAAAAGAAACTCTTTATGCTATAAGCTAATTGCAATTAGTAGAGTTCACTGATATAATGAAATTCAAGAAAATAAGAATTAAACAATAGATAACATTAACATATAAATAAGACTGATCTCTAAATATCATTAACATATGAATAACACTAAGTCTAATACCTCTATGCCTATTCACTAATTTTGTTCAAGAACAGTCGGATAACTTGCCCATTGCCAATTTCTCAAGTTTATTCTAAACACTTGTTAAGTGCTTAAATGATTCAATATTGTGAAATAAGCATCTATTTATTTCTCTTGATTTTCATATTAATAAAAGGTCAGTAAGGATCCTAAAGGCACTACTGAAAAGTGAAAACCAAATAGAAGGCTTATTAAAGATTAACATTTCAGGCCCACAAAAAGTAGAGAACAAAGTTTAAAATACGATACTTCCCTATTCATTCGGGAAAAAAGCAGCCTATTCAGAAAGCAGTAACACTTGTCTCACTTTGAAATGCAACCAAGAAGGGGAAACAGACAGTTGCACTAGCCCTTTTTGCTAAAATTACTAGCTTAATAGTTTTCTGCAGTTTTCAAACAAAAATGTGAACATATGGAAAGTGATCCCTTTCATAAATTCAATAGCTCTTATACACTTGTAAACAGCATAACAGCAAAAGAGTAAAAGGCATAATAGAAAATCGATTAACAGTGAATGCTTACTGCTGGGTCCTTATATTTAGCTTCAAGCACGTACACTTCGTAGCCCATCCTCTGTCACAAAAAAGGTCCCAAAAGGTTGAGGCAACAAAACAGTCGGAAAAAAAAAAGGCTTGCAACTTCCAAACTCAGCATTACTGAACTATATGGCATCTAAAAAAATAAAATGTACCGAGCTTGATTACATCCAAATCAAGCTTTACATATGAATAAATCACTTTTTCAAGGTCCAAATATGACTAAAGAAAGCAAAACAAAATAAGTGCTACACAAGCTCAAAGGCAAAATCAAAATCCTATCAAAACTTTTAACAACACAATAACAACAACAAGCAATATTCATTTAACATGCCCAAATTATTTAAGTCAACTCTTCCTAAACTTATCCTCAATAATATGTATATTTTACTCTAGATAGTATAGTCATTCATACATAATAATATACTAATCTTTGTAATGCTCATTTTATCCTCAATCTCCTTGATACTTTTTAACCTTTAATGTTAGAGATGTTTTAATTATATAACGTGATCCTTCATTCATCCAACATGCTGACATCTTATTATTAGCATTCCTATCAATTTCAATACCATTTTAGAGTATAGACTCAAGATAATGAAATCTTTAATTCTTCAATATTGCATAACTTTTAATAATAATATCTATTGTAATTGTATATCTAACCCAACTAAACTTGTATTATATTGTGGTTTTAATTAAACCTACTACAAATAAATCCCTTGAACTCCAAGATTATTCTCCATAAGTACAGTTTAGCTTTTGACTCTTTTCTAGTTTTATCAAAAACATATAATATCATCAACAAAAAAATAAACACAAGGCACTTATCTTGTATTTTACTAGTCAAATCATAAAGACTTAAAGCAAAAGCATGATAAAATAATAATATAATAAAAAACTCTTCAAACAATCCTCTTTGGTGCATACACAAGATGTTGCTCCAATATAAATGTCCTTAATGACCTCCATATATGCAATGCTAACTTTTTTCTTTACTAAGTTTTTTCAAAATAAACTATTTCTGTTATTACTCTATTATATATTTTCTCTAAATTAAAAAAAATTAAGGATCAAATTTTCTTGTCTAGAACTTCATTGAACCTCTCAAAAAAGGTATAACCTCAATGGTCAACCACACTTAAAGCCAAGTTAATTTTGAGATATATTGATACCAATTTTAATTTATGTTAAGTCACCTTTTCCAACAGTTTCAAAGTATTGCTTATCAACTTAATTCCCCCAAAACTTAAACTTCTAAATATCTCATTTGTTCTTAAAAAATTTATATCAAAATACTTTTCTTTCAATCAGCTAATATATTTTTTATATTTAAAATAACACTAAAGAGTTTAGCCAGTCAAGAGATAATTTCATCACCCAAACATTTTGAAACAACTATAAGATTGCCATTAGGTCATGCCATGTTTTCACATTTCATCTTCTTTAATACTTCTTCATTTTCATTTTGTAAATATGTCAACAAAAAGAAAACTAATATTTTCTTTCAAATAACTATGTTTCTCAAAGTCAATTACCTTATCCAATCAGTATTGTAAAGCTTATAAAAATAGCTCACCCAACTAAGTTTAATATCTTCATTATTGATTAGTACTTTTAAACATTACTTGATCTAAAATTTTGATATTTTTTTATCTTGTTTTGACAAATTTATGTGCCTTTTTTTAATATTTTACAAAAGCTTATTTTATAGTATCATCAACAACTAGTTAAATATATCATTTTAATTCTCCACTATTACAATTGAACAACATTTTATAAAATGACTATCATTTTTTGGCCTTATCTTGTGCTTTTCCTTTTCACCACAAAGCTTTTAATTTTTTTTTAAACTTTAAGGCACATCTTTTAATTTCACCAAGCAAACGTTAGCTACCTTATGAATACAATGAATAACATCATCCCCATATAAGATTTGATCTTAATATACATTTCAAGAAGATAACTCTAAGGTTATTCTTTAAATTATTTTTGGGCATTGAAAAGTGAAAAAAATATTTAATGATTTAGAAATATTGCTTTACAGACCATATCATCTACTATAATACAATTAAGGGCTCTTGTATTCTTGACAGAGCAACAAGGCATCGTATGTTGTCTAAAAAGCTTTCTAGCAATGATGACATGAACATATTAGAAAGAAAATAGGTACTCTAACGTGGAGCTCCAAATCTACAATTGCACAGGTATTCCTAGGCCTTGCACCATGCTCGAGTTATTATTTTTATCTAGAATGTGATTTCCTTACCTTCAATTTGTATTTTCTTTCATAGTCCAAAATGCATGTTACCATTAATATTTTAGATTGTCGGACAAAGTAAGCTTACGATGGAAGTACATAATTTCTATTAATTATGTTATTTTTTGGAATGCTTCCTTTATTAGTAAGTCAATAAAACAATAAATGGATTTTCCTTCAGATCAAAAGATCACTAATTTAATTCTTTTGCATAGTGTAACAAAATTAGGTTCAAGCCACTATACATTCAAACATATACAACAAATGTTGATAAAGATGGGTGGCTTTAGCATAACAGATATTAAGGCCATATGTTTGGCTGCATAATGATAATCCTAGCTTTTCATTTTCTTTTTGGTGATTATTGCATGCTTTATTCTCAGTTTCGGGGTTAATTTTAAGTCTACAAGAACTCGTTGTTTTTACAGGGTATTTATGGTGTGTTCAAGTTTGCTCATTGGGACTTGTTCCTTCCTTTCTCACAGGAATTTTGAGTCCACCGCCTGCCCTCAAGCTTTTGGCAACTACGACCTTTGAGGAATAAGCAGTCTGGGACACTTTCATGGTGCGATTCCATAGTTCTACTTCCTCCTGAAGTAAGCTCAATTATTTGGACTAAGGCTGCACATGCCGGACCAACATAGGGTTCTGTAAACATTTCCATAGTACATACTGTATGTAGGTTTAGCAAGGCAATCTATTTCAACAGGTCCAATAAATTTAAATTTTTCATACGGGTTAACAAAAAGGGAATAACGAATTTTAGTTTCTTGTGCTATTTTCTTTGACGGTACTGGAACCATTGCATGACTCAAAGCTGCAAACATGTCCAGTATTCCTTTAATGTTTATGTTCCTATTTATATCTTGTTTAATTGACACATTAAAGAATTGTCTATGCTTGTCCCCATAATTCTAATAGGTCGAAAGGTACAAAAAGCATAAAGTTATTAAACCCAAGGAACTAAAATATTTATTATATCAGAAAAATAACAGCAAATGAACCGCAGCATAGGTTTCCACTCAACAAAGTGGAACTCATTCTGTATAAAAGAACTTTAAAACTGCATAAAAAATTAAATAAATTGTGATAAGAAACTAGAACCATAGATTTTCTTCAAAGGATATTTCAAAATAAAGCCAAATGAGGATAGAATACATAAAAGCTACATAATCAGCTATATTGATCAAGGAATGAGGAATTCCAAAGTGGTCCCTTAGATAGCCGAATAAGTCGATGATAAGTGAGGTACAGGCAGCACTTTTTTGATCTACAGTAAATAAAAAGTGCAAAGAATGTAGAACCATAGATTTTTTTGAATGAAACTTATCATCCTTTTGTGTTCAGTAAATTTCTGAAAAGGCCACACTATATAAAAACACATGAAAGATGCAAGAAGGCCTATTGTAAACTACATTAATTGCAAGTAATTAAAATGACCAAACACATCAAGGAAAAACATGAGGAATGGTTAAGCTACATTCACAAAAAAAAAAAAAAAAAATATATTGGCAAAATATATTGATGCAAAACAACATATATGCAATCCGCATAAGAAATATTCAACTAAATGTTTTTTTAAGGTTGGTTATCCTGCTAAACCCAACCCTTATCCTTTCCAAATAAACATTCTTTAATTCGCATATGCAACTTATACTAATTGGAAGATCAGTTACATGATCATATCCTTTCCCACTCCCGGAAAGTTCTACCAAGAATCCCCTTTTCAACGAGCCATTCCGACATGGTCTATTGTGTAGTGCAATGAGGTTATGCAACAGGAAAAAGAGGTGGCACTTTTTGTGTCACCAGTTTACCATGTTTAGCTGTGTATGTAATATCCAAGAATATTAGAACTTTTATTAAACGGACAATACAAGAACTTAAAAAAAAACAGAGCAGTGATAACAGCTTTGTTGTCTGATTTTGTTTGTGAAATTTAAACCTTGACTTCAAATAGGAGGACAACAGGCAACGTGGGCAACAATAATTGACATAACTGCCATCTCCATTATTTAAGAACAGAACAATGAAGTATTTATGTGGATCATAGTTCCTAATCTAAAGGTCTGCACATAAAGAACAGCAACATAAGAATAGTACAAGATTGGATATCAGAAGTAAGATAAAAGTAATGAAAAAAAGGTAATTAATCCCTGGAAGCAGCATCAAGCTACCAGTAAATCAAAAACAATTGAACAAAGAAAACAAGCCAAATATTGAAATAACCTAAAAGTAGTAATGCAGACTTCAAAAAACTAGTTTTTAATTCTCAATTCTTTGAATTCAAAACTTTCATCATGCATTGTAATTAACATTCAGAACCAACTAAACAGGAATGAAAATACTCACAAGTTTCAAGTAGAGAAAAAGGGGAATACCTTTGCTATTGCCCAAAACTGAGCAAAATCAGCTACCCGCAGATTGCGGTCATCCACTAAACGAGACAAACATACCAGCAACAAAAAGGTCAGTTGCCAAACAATGCTGCACCAGTGAAAATGAAGGCAGCGCACTGTATATGCACTGTATCTCACTAACTCAAAATCACACTAAATTTGAATGTCTTGAACAATGGTATAGGCATAAAACTTTGGACAAGTGTCATTATGAACTTAACCTAGATACTAAGTTTTCCATGTCCATCTAAGGTAAATTACTCTCCATCTTCTATATCAAATTATACACACTACTCGAATACTGATGAATGCTAACCACATGTTTATTCAAAGAATAGGCATTCCTCAAGAAAGTGAACCAAAGTTTATGGAGTTCTTCAATCAAGTACACCTTATAAACGGCAAAAAAGTCAAAACTATGAATTCAACATCAGTTTAGTAGTGCCAAACATCTCAAAGAGAACAGTACGTAGATAAGAAATAAGAGAACTAAAGTACAAATAAAAGATCAACCCTTGCGCTTTAACAGCTTAGGAAAAAAATAGGCAGGTAATACGTTAACAGCATACCAATTACAAAAGAGAAGACCCCATCATCCAAGGTCTTCTTGAATGCTTTTAACATGCTTGATCGATAAGCCTAACAAACAGGCAGAACATTCAGTAAGTAAAATAGCAGAAGAAATTGTTCTAGCTTACATTTGCCCAGATCCAAAAGCATTGATTCCATAAAAGACAAAACAAATAAGATCAAAGTTCGCAGATTAAAAGATCAGGTGAATCTCAAATGATGAACAAGGCAAAGCAAAAAAAATACATAAACACTTGTATAATGCTCCAAAAAAGAGATATTAAACTGTTTAAATATAAAAAAATCTACCCAAAGAAGAGAACACAAACTAATCTAAAGAGTCACATCAAAAGACAAAAATGCTTGATTAAAGAGCATGCAAAGAAGGAAAATCTTTGACAGAGTATAACACAACAAAAAATGCAGCTTAGTCCAGCAGCCATGAAAGCAGGGTTTGCTGCACAGTTCAAAAGAGCTGATTAAATTGGCAAAAAAGGTTCATAAACATACACACCAAAAACTCACACATAAGAATGCTCAAAATATGGGCGAGTACACCTCCAGAAAAATGGATAACTACACCAAAAAAAGGTAAAATTTAAGGAAGCGCCAATGCTCAAAAGCATAGAAAACGATAATATTATGTTGAGTATAAAGGAAAGTAATATACTCAATATGAGTGAGAATTGATGAATGATTGTCAAGAAAATCGGTTTGATAACCAAATCTTAATAAAAAAAAGAGAAGATTACTTCAATTGAGAAAGGAGAGGAAAAACTTCAATACCAATTCATTAGGCCTTCCATGCACTTAAATATCAAGGTCACAAGCATAGATTACGAATCTATTAAAAAAAGCAAATGAGGCAGGGCAAGATATCATTTAACTGCCTTGATTTGGCATGAGCATTAAACTGTTAAGGTGATCCTCCATTAAGCAGGTGACAAAACTAACATAAAATCGAAAGCGATTAGATGATCATGACTGAACAATATATTAACACCATAAATACTAGCATTGTCAATCAAAAAGGTTAGTATTATAACAAGAAATATCATCTGCATTACCATTCATTCCCTCTATTAAAACATTTTCTAGGCCATATAATCCTCAAGGTCATGCTCATTTCCAAATAGGAACGGACAGCAATCCAAACAAAGCTAACCATCATCATTTATCAAGATAGAAGCATTCAATTATCAAAATGGGGCTCTAAAAAACAGTTGACGAAGATACAGAGTTCATTGTTTCCACTTTTAGAAAGTACTTACTGGCAACTTTGGCCCTTGAATATCAAAAGTTCAAATAGGTTGTTTATATGAAAAAGTACCTATTTTTTGGCACCTAACAACTTTTTTCATAAACAGATTTTTAAAAAGTAAAACTTTTTATACCACATCATTTGTGCCAAACAAACCAATAATTTAAAGAGATTAGATTATCACATTACAATAGACATTAACATGTTAAATAATTTACTTGCAAATCAAAATAGTTTAAAAAAGATAACCTCCTCCATTTCAGGCTCATAGCAATACTCGATGACTTTCTTGGTAACCTGCTTTTTGCCTCTGGCAGGAACAGCTAATTTAGGCCCCTCATTTTCTTCGACCTTCCAAACAGTCAAGTAAATACATTGAAATTAAAAAAGAAATGCTTAAGCCAAACACAAATATGAAACAACATGCCTTAATCTCACAAAGTGATTATATAAATGAAATCACAAACACAATCCATCATGTGGGAAACCTTTGTAATGCTACAAGTTAAAACGGCAGTTTCCAACTAGTTTCATGGTGAGTATTTTACATTCTCTTTTTTCCTAAATGAAATCAAAACAGAGCATCATTAATATATGCTTAAAACAACAAAAGCAACTTAATCAGGTCCACATGCTTCCCAATTGCAGCTACTCAAACATAGCAATTATTTCAGATCCTTTAAATATATATCCCACATCCATCTTAACATTTTCATCACAACAACATTTATGTGAATGCTTGAGCTTGGGGAGGCAAACAACCTATTCAACAAAACACCATAAGCCTAGTAACAATCCTATAAAATTTAAACTTAATCTTATGTGGTATTTTCGAGTCAAACATGTCAGATGCACTCCAACCATTCATTCTTTTTGAATAAGTGGTGTCAAAGTAAAATCAACAACACCACCACAATATTGACAAAGCTCTTATGCCACATATATTTAGTTTTAAAACTACTATTAGATAGAAACCCCCTTATTCTAGAATAGTACTCCACATCATTACAAACTTTCAGCTTTTTCTCCAGCTCTATCAACAAAAATAATTACACTCACAAATAGCATGTATTTCAGTATCTCATCCTAAAAGTTACAAATAAGAGAATAGTTAGGAAAACATATAAGGACTCAAAATCAACTCTTACAATAATTTAATGTAAACAGAAAGAACTTTAATCAATCCTTTAATGGTAAGATTACAAGTAACTAAGCAATTGCAACTGATCTAATGATCAGATCAAAGTAAAAATGTAATCACTAGGAATTGGCTTGTCAAACTCGAGGCTTTAATGATGATTTTCAGTTTCAAATCATGAGAGAATCAACAGAGGATTGAGGTGGATGACCCCAAGAAATCTGGTATTTTGATCAAGCTCAACGCTTGTCAAGATTCTCAGTGCATGCTATTGGGAAAAAAAAAAGCTATAAAAAATAAAAATGCACTTCTATTATGAGCATCAAGAAAACGTTTTTATGGTTCAGAGCAAAGGTGATACACATTGAATCACATTGAAATGCACATGTGAACATCAGCCAAGTAAAACTTGTAAAGGTTTGGGCATCAGGTTGCTGCTCGGTGAAGGGCAAAGGTTTGGGCATTCAGCCTGAAAGAGGGGTGGCCCAATTAGGACTCTTAGACCTGACATGAAGGGAAGCTGGACCTATTAAGGAAAGTGGGCGAGCTGTGGCCTGCGGGATCTGGAATGGCTGGCATCAAAGTCAAATGTGTTCAGATTGGTGAGGATGTGGCTATCAAGCACACCGCATTGGCCACTGGTGGTGCAGCAGTACAACTGAACAAGGATGGTGCTGCATCTGCTAAAGCTGAGTTTCCAATGCGCAACAGCAATAATACTGGCAACGAAGGTATAATTACTGTTTCTACCACAGTGCAACAAGGAAGCGATGTTCTTCTCGTTGGTATGGCATCTTCAATGCAGGAGAACGTGGTTGAAGTGGGCGAGAATGTAGAACGCGAACAAAAAAATGTATTTTTGTGATTGTTATTTGGATGGGTAGGATGTAATGGAGTGTGCAGAGTTGAGGCCTGATCTTGCTAAGGTGAGTATGGAGAATGAATTGGAAACTGTGCTGGGGAATTCCACACTTACAACCAATGCAGATGGCTCTCTTTTTGGAAATCTTGTTAGGCACTCACAAGCTATTTGTGGAAATGCAGTTGTAACTGTTCCTTTTCAGCCTGAACGGTGCAGCCAAGCTATTTAGAAGAATTCCCCAAAGAGCTTTCAGGTCGTTGGTGGAGGAAATTCTGCTCAAACTAGGTGCAAAGAAGCAGCTATACTGGAATGGCACCATCTGGTGGTGCCAAGGTTGCAGGGTTGCAGCCTAGTAATGTGCATGTTTCTACAAGAGCATTGAAGGACAACTTATTCATTTCAGATGGGTATTTTATGTTGATTATGGCCTATGAATATGAAGCTGGCGTTAACGTGAAGGATCAAAGCTACATAGTGGAAGCTTTTCTATTGCTGGGATTGCCCATGAGCTTACTAGAAGATGCCCATGAGCTTACTAGAAGATGGGGTCATTTTGCTGGTTTTAAGGTGCTGGATATCAGGCAAAATTCCATCCTTTTGCAAATTGAAAATTTGTTAGACAGATATGGCATGACATGGTGGGTCATGGATAGCTGGTGGTCAACTGTTGGGTTTGTATATTTGGACACCTCATCCAACCAAACCCATTCGTGAACATGTCAACACCAATTTAGATTTGATTTCTAGAATTGTTGCTCCTTTTTTGAGATGAGTAAAATCTGTTTGCATCGCTTTTGCCATTGGCAATCCCCTTCAAATCGATTGATGGGCTATGGGTAAAGAACACTCAACTTTTGCTTATGTCTGCATTTGGATAGATATCTCTTTGTTGTTATCTTTGGGCATGTGGTCGAACAGCCTTATGAGATATACTTTTCAAACATTTGAATATGAGGGCCTGCACTTATCTTCTTCGAATGTGGAAAGGTTGGTCATGTGATGAGGGCATGTATTCCATTCAAGCCGACCCTTGTTGCTAATGCAGGTGTGTTGCTCACACCGTACCGATGTTCAAGTATAATTTTAACTTGTCACATACATAAGGGATGAATCAAACTACAGTAAGCACAACCTGGGGCCTGGATGGTGGTGGTGCTCAGGCAGTGGTACTCCACTCTGTCATGTTCTAATGTGTCCTAGCCAAGGCCAACAGGCCATGTGGGTGCACCAATGGGAGGGCATGCTGGAGGTCAGTAGTAGGGGTTTTCATATGCTGTGGAAGCGCCAACCAGAGTGCAATAGGCTGAGGCTCACTCCAGCAAACACTACAAGGTTCAGCTGCCTACTACCAAACTTGAAATGTAAAACCTGGTTGTCCAGCCAACTATTGTGATGCCTGGTAGCCAAGTTGCTTGCAAGCAACATGCAAGTTGGAATAGAGAACTCAATAACTTGGGCAAGAACTAGGATTTCTTTATGGTACCTTGTAGTTCTAATGGTATTACTATTCCATGGTGGAACTTCATTCAATTAGCATTATCTCTTACAACTAGTAGACTATTGCTCTTCAGATTTTAGTATTGAAAATTTTCCCTATGAACTTTTACTCCATCTATGCTTCTAAAATCATGAGTTGCACTGTGACGTTTGGAATATGGTTTGTGATGTTTCCCATCACTCTCATCCTTGGGTAGTTGCCGGTTATTTCAATATAACACTTGCATTTTGAAAAGAAATGCGAATAGGCTTTTTGTTTCTTGCTAGACCAAGAGGACTTTGTGCAACTTGTCTCACACTGGCAACTCTTTCTCTTAGTGCAATAACAAATTTAGAAGTGCCCACATTTTTTAGCACTTAGGTAGCATTTTTTTGAACATAGTAAAACTCTATTAATTTCTAGGGACAATGGTTCATCATGTTACCAGGTTGTCTTTTGATCATTGCCCTCTTTTTATTTAGTTCCAAAACATCAACTTTTATCTATTTGGAGGTTGGAAAAAATTTAAAGATATATGATTCACTTGCTCAAATGCCATGCTAAAAGGTCATAATCTCATCTTGGTGATGCCATGCTAAAAGGGACTCTACGGTGGCTATTTGCACTAAAACCAACAACTTAAGTGTTAGTTAAGCTTCAAAATACGAAGATGCAAGCCAGTTTCTTAAACCCTAATGAACATCAGTGTTTACCAGATCTTAATGCAAAATAACACAATTCCCTTTCCAAAGCTAAGATTTGGCAGTTGCAATGGGCAAAAGCCAAATGGGTCTAGCTTAGTAACAAGAATATTACTTATTTCCAATATATTGCTACAAGGAAGAGGAAAAATTTATCATAAGGATGGTTGATCTTGTCAATGCCTCTGTGACTTCTTAAAAAGGACATTTCATTGTGACTATTTGATTTCTTATCTCAAAAGTGGTGCCTGCCTTTTTGTTCCTTGGATTTTGCGAGTCTCCCTGCTTATAAGTTCTTTCTCGTGATTAAGCAGCCAGGTAGGCTACTACCCTTACCTCCTCAAAGATCCATAGTGATTTTCTTTGAGACACAACCAAAGCATTGGGATCAATGGTATTACTAATCAATTCTTGTTCCCAAGGTTAAAAGGGCATCCCTCCCTAATCAATTCCATCCGATTAGCTTTGCAAAACAATTTACAAGATGGTGACAAAAAGTTCTAGCATCAATATTGCAAGACACTTATCGGTCTTATTGTTCAAAAAAAGGTGCTTTCATTTAAGGGAGGCTCTATTGCTGACAAGGTCCTTATGGCATAAGACCTTTACCACCGTCTCTCCTTTTCTTCCTCAATGGAAGGCCTCATGGCTATCGAAATTGATATGGAATAGGCCTACATCCATGTTCACTAGAATTTCCTCGCTATGATAAGACACTTGAATTTCCCTAATATTTGGTGCGTTTGAGTCTAGGCATGCATCTCCGACACAAGTATGGCAAACATCCTTTTTAATGGTAAGTGCTTGCATTAGCTTTTTGCTACTTCTGGCCTTCCGTACGGTTGCCCCTTCTCGTCATACATGTTCATCATTTGCTCCAAGTACCTTCCCTTATCCACTATCGTTACTTTGGTGCATTTGAGTCTAGCCATGCATCTTCAACCCAAGTATAGAAAACATCCTTTTTAATGGTAAGCATTTGCCTCAGCTTTTTGCTACTTCTAGCGTTTCGTACGGTTGCCCCTTCTTGTCATACATGTTCATCATTTGCTCCAAGTACCTCCCCTTATCTACTGTCATTACTTGTGTTTGCCCAACAACACCTAAGATTACTCATCTTTTGTATGTTAATGACGTCCTCCTTCTTGGCCCTGCTACAATTGCAAATTTTTCAAATTCATGACATCCTTCAAGTGTTTGGTTTTGTTTCAATTGTCTGTTAATTACTACAAATATGGTGATTCAACAAGGGGTTGATATGCCATCACAAAAAGATGATAACAAACAAGTTGAGGATGAAACAAGCTACCAATGGTATGTACTTGGGTATTCCAATTTCTTAGAAGATGCCCACAACTATCGATTTTTCCCACGTTATTCAGGTAGTTTCTGGTAGTTGCTAGTTGGAGATTGCGGTCTTTATCTCTAGCGACACTGGTCGTCATCGCTAATGTGGTTCTCTTAGCCATCCCAATCTGTTGTATGTCACACGCGTTAGTTTTGATGGGATGCTATCAAAAATTAAACATTTGATCAAATCTTTTATTTTGAGTGGCTCAATGTTCCATTATTCGCTTCATTGCATTGATTGGGAGTCCATTGCCTAGGCCCAAGACCTTAGCAGTCAAGGCATTCATAAGTTGATAAAGCAATGCTATGCTCCTTTTTGCTCATCATGTGAGGAGGTACATGACTAAGGATGATATTTTGTGAATCCACCCACTTGCAAACCAGATATAGCAGTTTTTACTCCATATTTCACACTCAATGGGATGACTCTCCTACTTGGAAGCTTGCATGTCTTATTGGGGATCTAATTTGCCACAATATTGTGTAGCTGCTTAACCCAAGGGAGAATTGCTCTACTTCCATGGATAATAGGATTAGTCCTAAAGCATTGAGTTTGTGATCTACCTTTGTGAATGTTGAGCAAAAGCTCCCACCTACCCCTTCATCTTTAATTGATGTCTAGGGCAAATGAAGGATGGACTCCCTCACACGTCACCTTGGAGATGATTTGGCATGGCATCATTCTTGTGTTCATCCTTGATAAATAGAGGTAGGGATTGTTTGCTTTGGCAGGATATTAAAACTACAAAGACAAACAACAACCACCTACACTGTGACTATTTGGGGATGGAAATGGAGCGTGCTAGTTGCAGCTGATTGGCATGAAGGCTGCAGGCCCAGACATGAATGCAAGCATTTATATGGCTGCTTTACCACAGCACTCTCCCACATGCCTAGTATGAATATAGGTTGCACATGGGAGTGTCCTTTGTTGAAATGTTGGACCTCATTTTACTTTCTTGTCCAACAATGGAACCGGTATCTTCTCTCCTCCTGAAATAGCATACGCTTGGATTTCTACCATTTTTTTAGCCTCCATCCTCAGTTGGATGAAGCAACACATTACTAGTAACAAACATAACCATTAATGATTCTCGCAATGATGTACTTTCTCTAACACAATCATAATTTTAACGCTAATTCTTGACAAACTATGGGCCCTTTTGCATTACTTCGAGTTATCATGCAAGCTGCTCCAACTTTGACCTATCCTCCTACTATGGACTATCAAAACCACCTCGGCCCCGATGGGCCCCTCCATCCGTTCTTACCGGTTCCCCCCAAACCTAAATATGACTGAATTAAGGTTAATTGCAACAATTCTGTGTTGGCTGATGACAGAGCTAGTGTTGGTATTGTCTGTCGTAATTGCTCAAGTAAGCTCCTTGCCAAGGCTAAGTGATGCTTCTGCTCCTATGATGGAAGAACGTGTGTTCCTTGCTGCAATTGCTCTGACCTTTTGATGCTTCCATCATTCATTCAATATATAAGCTGAGTCTGACTCTTTGGAGGTGACCAATGGATTCACCTAATGTCTTTCTTTGATTAAATTGGTGCTAGGTTTCTTAATGTTATGATGTGGATCCATTCCTTTGTTGGCTTCAAGATCGTCAATGTGTTGTTTACAAAGGGCAACCGTGCAGCTAATTGAATGGCTGACTTTAAGGCCTCTTCTGATTATGTATTGGTATAGGGTATACCTCTACATATTAAGTTGAAGAAAATCCTCTATGTTCATCTTTCATATGAATTTAGGTTTTTTATAATATAAGCTTCATCCACCACTTTTCATGTGATAAAATGAGTTATTCTAGAGAACACCGCAACTTTATCACATGGCACAAAATAATTGACATCAGATGAACTCGCCAAAGTTTTATCTTGGATGACTCCATTAACCAATTCTCCACTTTCTTTAGTATTATAATGAGAAAATAAAAAAAACTGCAGCAAAGTGATTCAAATGAAGATTTTCTTACCTTTTCAACTTCAATCATGTAATAATCATCCATTGCATGGATTCTAGGAGCACATCCACCATTTTCAACCTCAATGTCTCGAAGTGCTTTAGCTAAGTAACTCTTTCCACTCCCTAAAAATATTATCATCAATCACAAACTTATGATAATAACAGATCAAGAACAATACTTGTTGCTTTAATAACAAAATAGACGATATAAAAACTATGGGAGAAAGGAAGAGACCTCAATCAAAGTACAAGAAAAAGGCAAAGGAAAAAAATGGCCTCAAATACAATACGTTAAAAATTATACAATAAATACCAAGAGATTAAACTAATTGGTATAAAAGATATCTTTAATGCCAACTAGACTAAAAAGAGTTACAGATATCAACAAGAAAGAACTAAGCAAAAACTACAACAATGCTTCTAATTTTAAGCATAGAACCGTAAATAAGAAAAAAATTGAACACTTGAACCTTGTTTGATTTTCTCCTTTTAAACTCTATTTCAAATATTTCTTCAATTCAAATTCTATTTCTAATAAATAAATTTTACCAAAAATTTCATTTCCACTCATATAAAACTTATTTTGCAAAAGGCCATTTTCAAAACTCCTTTAGCAATGCTGCAGAATAAAGAACTTAAATCGAATTGCTTGAATGTTTCTATATGTGCAGCTAATTAACTTGAGCAAAGACATGAACTCATTTTGCTCAAACCAAATGAGTATCAAATAGGAAATTTGGAAAAATATGCTTATGTTAATATAAATATATACTATTTATATTATATTTATTCAGAATCTTTATATTCTATTTACAGATATTCAATTTATATTTTATTTATGCTGAATTATTTCTAATTATCTTTTTTATTATTTATTTTACTTTTTTATAATAAGTACTGAAACATTGAAATTAGATTATAATACAACCCATAAGAAGTATGCAAAAGAAACTTTGTAGATTTTCCACAAGTCATCACTTAATAAGAATTTATATTCAACCTGTAATATAAAATTTTTTAATGGTACAAGACAGCCAAAAAAATTTTATTTGCACTCATCACAGTATTACTTTTTCCAAATCCTTGTACTTCACTTTTTGGGGTCCTCGTTGGGATACTCTCTACTTTCCTCAACCAGGGTAGTGAAAGTTTTACTTTTGGCACAATAACCATGGTTTTATTCAATTTAAGGAGTTTTTCACTTCAAGTTCCAACAATTGCGTAGGCTTTGAGCTAGAAATAGAGCAATAGTTAAAAATTGAAGCATCATAGTCTTGCCATCCAGGGGAAATTTCCACAACTTAAATTAGAACACCTTCTCATTCATAAATGTATGGGGCATGTAGGAGTGGCAAGGAAGACAATACATAAAAGGAATACCAACAGGTCCTCGGGGTAATGTAGAAAAAGCTAGTGCAGCATTTAGTTCATGAATAATGACTTTTACAAATCTACCAAAAAAGTTGCACATTTGGTTAATTAAAATTTACTGACGTCTCTTACCTACAGACTTTCATAAGTCTCAAACTTTTGAAATTCCCCTTGTCTTTCAAAAGCTAGTTGTGGAAATATACAACCATCACCATTATTCAATTCACTTCCTAAGCACTAGGATCTAACAAAAAGTTTTGAGATTTTTTTGCATAATCAAATGTACCTCAACCCACTGAAGTTCAAATGCTTGCTAGAAGAAAAACTCAGTTGGTTCCCCTCCTAGGTAGGAGACAACCCTCACTTTCTCCCACTCTCTCTCTCTCTGTTGAAAACCTATCCCTCTCAGCTTTAGGCGGCACAAATTTTTTGATGTAAAGAAAGGGCACCTATGGCTTTCCTAGTCAAAACCAAATATATGTATGGATAGTTCCAATGAGATTTCATTCTTGAGCAAAACTCCCTCTTTTTAATCTATTTCATCACATCATGCTACAGTTTTGTTGAATCAAAAGAAAGATTCCATAGATCTATTCACTCTATCAATAATAGAGCCAACCATGAAGTACACCATAAAGGATTTACCGTTTTTATTTCTACAAATTAGAAAAATTATAGGACACATAATTTAAATCTATAAATGAATAAAAAAATAAACCTTTAGAGGTTTCAACTCCTCTTTATCGGTTCTATGTTAAAAAAAATCTTTTTCTCAAAAGGTCATAAGCAAATTAGTCTAGATCTACTGGAGGGATGACTTGGAACATCCAAAACTAAAAATAGCATTATTTGCTAGCCCATCATAGTGGAGACAATCAATCAATCATTGATATAAAAAGAAAGGATGCCTCCTCTACATCTATCAACCTACTTGTTCATGACCCAATCCAAACCACTTAAATCTCTAAATGGAATTGTTTTCTAATCCATCAATACATTGTGCTTGGTAACCCCTCAATACATACTTGACCTATTTATAACTCGATATGACATTAATAACTATATTAATACATATTAAGTAATAATTAGTTTGAAATTAATTTTTAACCAAATTTTGAGAAAATAAAATTTATCAATTTATTAATTCTAAATAGTAAATCTTAATTAAGGAATTAGTTTTTGGGCTAAGATAATAATTTACAAGGACATAAAAGTTTGGCTCAACATTAAGTCCAACCCAAAAACCTAGCCCATAGTGGTTAACATATATGATTCGAGTCAGGCTTAGCACAATCTGATTTTGAACCCAAAGCAAAAATATTTGGATCCAATCTAGTCGATCCAATCCAAACTAATCCTTTTTCCAAGCATGGCTTCAACATAGCTCCAACAAAACATGCAATTGGTGATCTCTTTCAATATCTATGAACTTCATTGCTTAATGATTTGTTCAATCTTTAGTGCGAATATTTCTTTGATCGTTACCAAATATGGGAGCGGAGGCAGAAGGAAAATTGAGGCTTATATATGTGTTTGTTCTGTAGGACTCGACTTATATCCAATAGGCAAAGCAAAGTTCAAGACAAGTCTGTTAGAATAGTGAAACTCTTGGCCAAAACCTAACCCCCAAGGAATTTGACTGACAAAATGATTAAGTTTGGTAATATCTAAAGCGGAAGTAAAATGCAAGACCAATCTTACTTTGGTGATTAAGAATACATGACTATCACAAATCAAACTAATGACAATGATAGGACAAGTAGCCTCAAAATTCTAAAGCTGATATCACAAATGTATTAACAATTAAGTGTTCAATTATATTAGTATAATAAGATGTATAGGTTAATTTTTATAGTATCAAAAAGAAAATGTAATTCCTTAACCCCTTTCATACTCTCATCATGACAAGCTACTATAGAAAAAAAAAATGTAGCACATCCAAGTTACCTCATTAGATTAGATTGTATGTGGTGAAATATATTTTAGACCACAGTGAAAAAAATCAAAAAGATAAGTATAAAAATTCCAAGCAAACATTTTCTTTACCTTGTGAAAACCATGCATTATACTCAAAAAATAGAATTTTATTTAGGGGCTCAACCATAAGGGTTGGCCATGATCCGTAGTATATGAGAAAACCTATGTGGATCCTTTGATGCCATTATGTTTTATTTTTTAGCTTATCATTTTCTTTTATAATTCTAAGAAAATCAATTTTAATACTGTCTTTTCATGTCCTTAATTGATTTAAATATTCACATATTTAATAGAAAAAACTCCAATAACTTATATCTCCTAAAGGGGCATTTAATGGCATACATTTAAAATACCTAAATCATCTAAGTTACGTCTCCCTAATATTATTCTTAATTGATACAACACCAGTCTTTTCCTTCATGTAATCAGTTCCAATTATTTTTTTCAAACATATCCATTAAACCATCTCAACATCACCATCATTTCCAGAACAATCATTCTATTTATATTTTTAGACTTTACAAGGCAACAATCAATAGTGTCGACCACACTAAATGGAATCTTGAACACACTTAAGCCTAAATTTTTCTCAAATAATCCTCATTATCAATCAGACCAAATCCAAATAGCCCACTTTAATAAATCCTAAGCTTAACAATTCATTTTGCATCACAAATAATATCAAGTTAATATCTTGATTATCGTATTATTTGGACATCAAAGAAGTCCACAAGTTTGTAAGAAACAAATCTTGCAATTAAAAGTTACTGGATTGATCACTGATCCATGGCTTTCTATTTTGGACTACTCTTTAGAGCTAGACTCCATAATATATAAGGACTTAACCCTTGCTAAATCCAAGGTCAATTCTTGGTTGATAACCTTCTCAATAATATCTTAACAATGTCCAACACATTTTCTTTGTAATCTCTTTGATCAAACATATGGGTGTTTCTATCAAATTATGACAAGAACTCCAAATCAAAATAACAACATAGTATGATCATTGCAATAGTCAACCAACAGTTGGTTTGAACCTTGCACATTTATAAAGGTCCATCCTCTTCTTTTCTTAATATTTGAAGAGATTATACAAAGGAGAGATTTGAGGAGAAGAAAAAATCCAAGTTCTTTCTTGAATTTCCCTCAGATTTGCTACCACATCTTCATTGGCAACCATTAAGAATTTCCTAACTGATGAGATGGCTCCTAGGTGACAAACCGGGAATGTTTAGCAGTTGTTAAAGTGCTTCTTATGTAAAACAAGAGGCTAGGAAGTGATCAAAAGACTAGTCAAAAACACAAACTTGGGGTTTTGAGGCAGGGACACGTGAAGAGAATAGGAAAGGATGGGTAATGCTAACAGCTGGACAGGCAGACAGGAAAACAAAATAGATTTCACTCTATTACAAATGCAAATTTACACGCCTAAAAAGCCATTTCAAATGCAATAGACTACCCTGTCCTTAATCTTTAGGGTAACTTTATATGATTATAAAACATAAGCCTCACTAAGGACTAAAAGCAATCACATCTTATCTGCCTTCAAGGTAAGACAAGAAATCAAAATCAATTTCATCCCTATTAGAAGTGCAAATGTATACGCCTAAAAAACCATTCAAAAACAAATTGCCATAGACTACCCTGGCCTTACTTTACCATTGGATAAGTTTATCTTATAATAAAATATAAGAGTAAACCACGATTAAAGCCAAAGATGCCACCAAAACTCTGCCTTCCAACCGGAACTCTGGTTGTTTGGACAACAACTTTGCTATGGACATCCAAATTTACATCCACACAAGCCCAATATGTTGCCCCAATATCCACCATTCCACCACCAATCAACAATAATCATGCATAAAGTTCCAAGTGACTAGGTCTTCCATCAACAGTGAATAAGCATCATCAATGATTCTAAAAGGAATATTAAACAACTCGTATTCAACTGATATATATTAAGAATCTCGCATGATATCACATAAAATTCCAAGAGACTAGGTCTACCATCGATGATTCTAAAAGGAATATTAAACAACTCATATTCAACTGATATGTATTAAGAACCTCACATGATCCAAGAGTCATAATCAACAAATTTATATTAAAAACCCCACACAATCTGACATGAATCATGGCTAATGTGTTCCTATATGTCACACTCTAACTCTAGCAGCTTGATCAACAATTGCAGCTAGTCAATCAATGATTTGAATACTAATCACTATGAAAAACTAAATTTGAGTTGTTCATTTTAAAGAATTATATTAATAATTTTCTATAAGGGATTGAGTTACTTGATCAAAGTTGGAATGTTATGAACCATATTATCCATATATAACCCATGCAACCATAAGGAAATGTACAGCCATGATAAATTAGAATATATTTGCATACCAACATAAAAGAACAAAACAAAAGAAGACCTGGAAGCCCTCGAAGGATTATCACAATACGTTCTGGTCGTGATGCCCGATAGGGACGCTTAAACAAGTGACTAGCATCAACATAGGTAACTTGTTCTTTACAAGAATGCTTCAATAGAAATGAATGTTCTCTTTCATTTGTATCCAATACGGGCTGAGAGATCAATGGTGAACCCTGCATCAAAATTAAATTTTTAACCCTTGAATAAAAGTAATAGTAAATGCTCTTATTAAACCATATATGAATACAAGACAACAATCTAAAAAATATTACAAAATAGCCATTTTAACATCAAATGCAAAATTTGGAGAATTATAAAGGAAAAAAAGTCTATGGTTGTCAATTGTAGCATAATATTAGGAATATCATAAAACATTGCCAGCTATTGTGTTTGCATAAAGCATTCACCCACGCGAGTAAAAAAACATAATAACAAGCCAACTATACTCATAATAATGCTAAGATTAACAAATATGCCAATTTCCAATGACATAATTGCTACAACAAAATAGTCAAGCAAATAAAATTGTAAAAAAGTATATAGGATTAATAGTTGTCATATTACAAGAAAATGGAAGTCTCAATCAAAAATAGTGATAATAAACCACATAATCACATAATCAAAAGCGTCATACTTATCAAAAAGGCTATCCTTAAAAGTTTCCATATCATCAAAGCTTTTTTACCCAAAGCCACGGCTGTCATAATTGCACTAGCAAATTCAGCTGTTTCCACCATGAAGAGAATTTTTCTTTGACTTAAAAATCAACCATGTAACAGCCAGTTTAGCAAAAGTACTCAAAACTCAAACCCTGCTCAAGATCTACTAAAAATAAAGGCAGAAATAAACTTTGATGGAAGGATTACTTCAAATCCAAGTCAACTTTGGGGTGAACTGCTCAAATATTGTGTTAACTCTGTAAGTATTAATAAGTAGTGCAAAAGATTATAAATGGAGTTAAATTGTTAGTATGGTGGTTGGAAACTTCACAAATAAAAGTGGTTTAGGGAGTAGATATCATGTCCCACTGGTTCAGAATGCTTTGGACTTCCCTTGTTCATTTGGCCCAACAAGTTTGTTGGGTAACCATTTCACCTAGCTTAAGGTAAAATCAATATTTGAACTAATTTTAGTTGACCTAAAATGGTTAAAAACATGAACTAGACTCACTGCTTCGTGATCCTACACCAACATTTACCTACAAATTATCTCCAAGTCTCCCACATGCTGTGGGGTAACTACAAAAGCCATTTCAAATAAAGCAAGGACATAGAAAGATGCAGTAAAAAAACTATGTAAATTTATATTTTGATTTCAACTTTTGCATTGACAAGAAGATGAATTCATGCTCAGTGTGTTCAATTTAATCACATATGAAATTGTCCATATCTAATTAGTAAAGTTTTTCTAGATCTTAAAAAGGGCCAATTCCTTCACATAACAGAACCTCGACAATAGCCTAAAATAAATAATGAGACAATGCTTGTTCAGGCTTCAGCTTGGTTTATAAAGCAGCAAAAAAAATAACAACACCTCTAAAGAGAAAACCTCCAAGATGCATGATGCTAGTTACCACTCTCAAACTATTAATGATATTAGATTGAAGCCAAATTTGATGCTATGTTGCAATATGCTATGAGAAATAATACTCTCGCTTCTCTTACGGTGTCACATAACCATTCAAAAAGTACATTACCCATGATTTTGACATATCAAAAGATTATAAGGAATATTAAGAGTTTAACTGCATGTTACATTGCAACAACAAAATGTTTATAACTTGATGATCTTTTAAGAAAACATAAATAAAGATCTGCAAAAAAAGCCTACGCTAAACAACCTTCATCATAACCTAAGCTGGATATCCTAAAAAGGTAAGTCATGCAGCTGGTTAAAAAGAGTTACTGCTTAAATGTGTTTTTCTATCATCTCATCTCATTTATATCCATAATTCTAATGGACCGCACATCAGCTCTCATTCATTGCAGGTTTAAAACATAAAATGGAACAAACAAAAGAATGCTGGATACCTCGGCAGCAAATCCATTGGAAGCTACCACATGAGGCTCCTTTTTTAATTCACCATGGGGCAAAGACTGCAAACCATAAACCGAAAGCTTATCCATAGCAGAACTGCTAGCTCTAACAGGGCTTATATTAGAGGATTTTGCTGGAACAGAGGAAGCAACTTGGAGGGACGTGACAGATGGATCTGTCTGTATTGGGAACAGAGGTGGTCGAGAAGCTTGTTGTGCCTCAATAATATGACCTTGACCTGGCATTTGTTTAACTTCAGCAGAAGAAGGTAGATATCCTGATGATTTGCTATTCTGATACTCTAATTCTTTAACTTTAGGATGTGACTGAAGATCAAGCAATTGATGTGATTCAATTGGGATTGATGGCCACTGCTCAAAGGAAGTTTTCATTGCTTGTTTTTGGTGTTCATGGAACTCATATTTGTTCTCCATATGATTTTGGGTGGAAGAAACTTGTTGATAAGGAATCCTATGAGAGTCATTAGTATGACAATATGGAGTTTGGTTTGGTAAAAGATAAGAGGTACTTGACAGAGGCTGAGACTGATGCTGATCATGGATGTTACTTGTGGGTAAAGATTTATCCTCGTTGGTAGAATCAGAAGCCCGATTAGATGAATCCTTCAGAGGAGACTCCCCAAAGCTTTCCCAACCACCAGAGGCTTCGTCATGCCTGTGGAATGGAGATATCTGCGATGTTTTGTCAAAATGAGCACCTTGACCATACGGATTGCCACTAATTGGGGGATTGTATGCCCCTCTCCTGTCAGACTCGAACTCCACCTTTTCAAAGTCTCTCCTTTGCCATGGCCCAAACCTATCATCTCTTTGAAAACTCTGAACCTGCGTGCTCCGGAAACCCTGGTAAGCAACACCAGGAAAATTGCCATCTCTATAGCCCAGTGCAGAACCTAGAAAGCCATGATCAAATACA
The DNA here is from genome assembly GCA_023846275.1 of Vanilla planifolia. Lineage (NCBI taxonomy): Eukaryota > Viridiplantae > Streptophyta > Magnoliopsida > Asparagales > Orchidaceae > Vanilla > Vanilla planifolia. The sequence goes on along the minus strand of CM043875.1, from coordinate 43,197,269 downwards.
CCGCTCGCGTATTTGTTCTGCGTCTCATAATGTGGATGTCGATCCATCTCGTAATCTCCACTAATCTGTTGAGGTTCCAGTTGCATTTGAGCGGTCCATTGCCTCCCATGATCGCGAATCAGATTCATCCTCCGTTCGTCATCCACTGAGAACGGACGATTGAGCGGCCGGAAATTAGGGGTCCCTCTAATGGTAGCAGCTTCCAGCCGCATCCTCTTAATATTTTCCCTTTCCAATATCTCATCGTGGCAAAAGGGCGACAACCCATTCTCTTGCGAGACCGGAAAAGGCGGTGGAGGCGACCGATCGTAGATGGGGCGATGGAAGAACCGCGGGCGAAGGTCGGGGGGACACCGAGGAAAAGCTTCAGCAGCGAAGGCCGGAGGTGGGGTGCAGAAGGGGTAGTGCGGAACGGAACAAACAGGGCAGAATTGGTGATCGTGGATCTGCCGGAAGCGCCAAATATCGTCCATCTGAAACCTAGGTCGTCAACCGGCTTTACAGAGAAGACGGAATCGGCGAATCTGATTAGGAGGAGACGAATCAAGTTTTTTTTCCATTTTTACAAACAAGTGAATTTCACGCTTTTCGATAGAAATAGCATTTTATTAATTTTCAAATGTTTTTTTATAAACCAATCAAAAACTAAACTAAAATCTAACATTGATCATCATCAATAACTACAACAAACTTTAATAGAAAGAACATGCTCATAATTTATCTAAAACTTTCCTTAGAAGTAACGTGAGTAAAGAAAATAACATAAGTGTTAGCAAATCATTAGACATAAGAAACAATAACTCGATCTAAAGTTTAGAACATTGAGACAAACTTTGAAGTAAGATAGACTATTTTCACAATTAACAAAATAAATATTAGAGACGATAAAAACAAAATTAATATCAAAGTAAACACCAACAAAGATATAAATAGGAACTGTGACTTTAAAATTTTGTAGCATAACAAAAGTATATATGTGAACTACCACAACAATGAAAAAGTCACATTGCTCTTGAGTTACGATTAAACTTTACGTGCACCCACCAACTTGGAGGAGAGATCTCACTAGGACTAAGATGAGTTTTGATAACCCAATGAGCTAAAGGGTCCCAAGCCTCTTTGTAAGAGAAGGAAATCTGATAGTCAACAATAACTAAAATAAAATTAGCAATAACCCAAAGGAGATAAGTACAACTATCATAGACATGAGCATTTCGGTTCCATCAAATCCAATAGAAGATAATAGGAGGTAAAAATATACATAAGGTTTTGTCTGATCTCTTAAACATCACTTGCAAAATGGTTAACAACACAAAAATTTTATCCAAATTTCACTATATAGAATAATAGAAGAAAAATTAGGAATGGTAGATAAAGCATATTAATACTCATAGAAAAATATGATCTAATATCACTTCCATAATCCCAAGGGTAAAGAGGTGATCATGAAACGTCTCCACGATACAATCAATGAGTGGTAGGTACAACATCATTATAGATCTACTATCCCACTTTGCAACATGTCTACTCATAATCTACCAATGCTATGCTGACTTATCGACATAAGCTGCAACACTTGACATCATAACTAACCCATGACATTGCCAACGACACATGAACCCTCCAACCCACTCCTATGACACACTAAATAAGATCCAACCCATGATGACCTGTGCAAATCTAGCTTATGAAGAACCAAAAATACATTTTTTTTAAAAAAAGTCATTTAGCAACAACTTTGATCATAAATCTTTTGGACCAGAACAATAGGTTTTCTGAAAACTATTTGGCGCTAAAAGTTTTGATGTATTTATTCATTAGGGCTCTAATACTATGAGGGGTGTGAGGCCCAAGCTTTGGAACGTCATGCCAATTTATCTATGACTCTATGACATTGCATTATGTTCGTCGTTGCTTATTATTCGTCTCACTTTGCTAATTCTTACTGTCTTTTTCCTTCATAACATCATTTTTCTTCATAACATCATTTCCCTTTCCACTTTGTCATTTTAAGCTTTTTAGGTTGTTAATTTCACCTATTAATGACTTTGTTACTCTTTTGATTTAATTTTCATAAGTTTAATATCTCTTTTACATGCAAGTTATCTCAATATTCTAGTTTTCACATATTGCTTAATAATGTTTCTTGATGCTTTCAATATGCGCTCGTGTGACATTTACTTTGTTCATTCTTTATCATGATATCAGTTTATCAAACCTCTTTCTAAAGACTCTGTCTCTATGTCTTGAATAGGTTGCAAGTCTATCATACAGAGTGACCTCTGTTTCACTATCGATCCCCTCTTAACTATAATCACCTCGGATTTATACCTTTTGTGTTTTACTTTTTTTAAGTTTCTCGTATTTATCTTTTATATATTTTATTCATAATTTGTACAATCAATCTCTATGCCACTCAAAATATTTGCATCACACATCTAACATTAAAAAAATTAAGTTTACCAAATTTGAGTAATAGATGGATAAGTTATACAATATGATGAACATTAACATATCAATATAATTAAGTGTATAATAAGTACAATAGAAGGGAATTATCATGTTCTGATATAAGAAAGAATATACATCATACAGTATGATATGAAACTATATAAGTACGAGGCTTGGTGGATACCTAAGTTGACTAAGCTGAAATGGATCGTTTGCATATAACTAGTGGATTGTATCGCTATATCAATATGAATAAGCGCAAATGATGACAAATGTAATTAAGCATATAATATGAAGCTATGTATCATATAAGTATGATTAAGTTGAAAGTAGTAATATTTGATTAAATATTTCATGTAACATAAGATGAATGACCATATCATATAAGTATAGTAACAATATTATTAACAAGAACTTAAAATAGGTTTAAGTAAGATTAAGAAACATATAATATGATCACGTTTATCATATAATTATGATCCATAAAAAATCAAAAGATTAAAGATTTAAATCAATGAATGGTTGTATGAATTGTTGTGATGAGAGTTTAATTAAAGGAAAATCATTGATTTAAGACAAAATAATGTCAAAAAGATGTCATATCGAAGGAATACAACCATTGAATGGAGATGAACAAACAAGAAATGCAAAGAGACATTATTTTAGTATAAAACTAATTGAGCCTAAACTTAGGAAAAGTTTCTTTAAAAAACCCTATGTAATTAACTTTATTCACTGATTTCATAATACTATATGATATATTTGAGTGAGAGAATCAATCAAATAAACAAATTTATTATATGTGATTGTATCATATAAGCAATAAATAAAACAACATATGAGTACAAAAAAATGTAGTTAATGAATTGATGATGCGATTAGAAAGTTTAATGGGTTAAGGAAGTGATTGACCATACAATATGATCGTGGTGTATCGTACATTATGATAACACAAGAGAAAGAATGAATATGAGACAAATATGAACATGCATAAAAGTAGGCTAATGTTATACAATATGACCAAGCCATCATACTTTGACGTTAATACATAACAATAAATAATTGGTATCAAAATACAGTATTATATAATATGAAAGATGCAAATATACAAGTATGATGATGTATAACTGAACGCCCAATCATAAAAGTATGATAAGATAAACATATCAGAATGATAATATATACTTAGTATTAATCCATATAAATATTTGGATCATAAAAAATGATAGAAGAATATTGTATTATCAAATCACATGAAAGGAAATAAACTATAATATAGTGTGAAAGCTTACAAAGAAAAATAAAATGGAGTAATCATACAATATCATAAATAGATCGTATCAATACAATTAAAATATTCAAAGTATAATGTATAAGATTATTATTGATTATAACTTAATAAAAGATATATAGAATGAATTTTACAAGTACTATAATATCTATTATATAATATCACATAAAGTGAGTTCTTAAAAATAGTTAGTTGATGGCTATCATAGAGTACAATGAGCAAAAAAGTAAAGATTACCATTGCAATTGGAATTGTTTGTATGACACAAGACAAATAGTAGTATAGTACTAATACAATAGAGAGATTATAAAAGCATGATAAGAACTTGAGGTTGATTTAGACAAGATTGAGAAATGTATAGTATGAATCTAGTTATTATACATATATAATTAGTAAAAACTAAACAAATTTTAAAATTTTAAAATAATAAATAATTAAGAAAATTGATATGATGGTAAGTTTGATCAATAATAAACTTTTGTAAATGAGAAGATAGAAGATGAAAAGGTATTGACATGAAGAGAAACAACTATTAGAAGGATTAAAAAGATTAAGAATATGAAAAATCATGACAAGTCTAAAAAGAAGGATAGCCATGACTTATAGAGTTTTTTAGGGAATTTGGGAGGTTCGATAGTCAACAATAATTAATAGAGAAAAAAGAAACTAAGTGAAGGAGTTTCTATGAGATTTGATAAAGAGTTATTTAAGAAGGGAAAAATCAAATGGAAAAAGCCTTTAGTATTATAGAAACTAAGACTTGGAGTAATGATATATGCATGGCGAGACCACTGTTGTATCATTTGATGTGATGATCATAAAATCAAAACTAAATATTTATTAATATATTATTAAGCTTAGTATTATTTTAGTTAAATTTCAAATAGTATTATAAAGATATGGATTTATTGGAGCAATGACTATGACATAAACATGAATATAATTTAAAAACTCAACATACTAACTTTGGAGTCAAGGACAATGATCTTTGAGAAGTGGCTAATATACAAAGAATTTTATTTCTAAATTTATATGGTTAGCATATTAAATCTTTAATTTCTTTGTAATGGTAGCACAAACAACTATTATCTTTCATGCACGCGTGAATTTGGTTCAAGTTGTATTTTATTTGAAGGTATTTGATGTTTTGAAAATCTTATAAATATTTAAATATTTTTATATATTTAAAAATTTTATTTTAAAGGTAAAAAAATATTGTCCAAGCCATTAACACCTAAACCACTAAGTCTAAATGGTTCAAGTCAAGTGGGCCGGGGCATGAGCTTTGAGGACCCTCAAATCAGGAACTATACCAAATCCAAGAAGGGTTGAGGTCGAGTATTAATCGAGTCAAGTTACTATTGCGTGCCTGAGTCAATCAATTCAGGGCATTATTTCTGAATTAGCTTAGGCAAATTGAGTTAGAGCATACTTGTTAATCATTATTAGTAAATCGAGTCAAGCTAGACCCTTATATGCATGCTAGTGGCTCGGGTCATGAGTTTTGAGAACTCCAGATTGTAACTAATTCCATTAAGTTGGTTATAGTGTGTAGTGAATGTATTATAAATATAAAACACTTCATCTATTTTGCAATATGAGACTAAACAAAAGTTATTATCAAACTTGAGATTTCTGTAGTGATCGATCACTTGTTTTCACGATCGAATGGTCCAGATTGTTAAACCCCATGGCCTAAATGATAATTTGATGATAACAAAACAGCGTATTGTTGTTCTAATTGTTTGCTTGAGTATTTGTTACAGTATTAGAGTGACATGAAGCTCAAATGACTTGGAAGATGATTGAAGGAAGTTACCAACAACTTTGATCGTGATGAGCAGCCCTTGGTACTCCAGATGGTGTGGCAGCCATTATGGAGGTGTATAAGTTTTCTTTTAGGACACAATGTAAAACCTACAACTTTGTTTGTGTGGCACATTATAAATGTATTTTTCAAGTTTTAATTGCCTAAGGGTTGTACCATACGATTTTATATATCGTATTAGTGCAACTCTACGTATGAGGCTTACATTTAAGAAGGTGTTGTGATTAAACAAGTCCTTGACTTGTATAATCAACATTTTACACCATATTTATTTTGGTTTAAATAAAAATATAATTATTATTATTTATTAAAGCGTTTTCGACTATTTTCGCAAGTGTTAAAGCTTTCAAAATTTTATTTCCGATTTAATTAAAAATTTCGCTTTACGCCAAACCGGGGCAAAAAGGGTTCAGTTAACGCCGAACCGGAACTAAGCCGAACCGGTCAGGCGAGAACCGAAGGGGACGATTATAAGGGCGCAAACACAAGCCATAGTTCCTAATTCGGGTTCGGGTCATACTTGACCCATTATGCTCTAAACAGGTCGGGTTGGGTATTGACTTCCCAACAGCACCTGGGGGCAGCCAACCCCAATATTTTCGGCTGAAGGTAAAAGATAGGAGAACTAATATATGCGCTACTTCTCCCTACCAACAGGAAATGTGGGACTAAAACGTAAAAGCGCTTTCTCTTTTCCGGCGCAACGGCTATATGTTTTAAAATTATTTTCTTCTCCTCGTCTAGCCGTTGGAACCAACGTTCAATTGTTCGATCTCCTTCTATAAGAAGGATTGAATTCGAGGGTTTTTTTTTAGAAAAAAGAACTGGAAAAATCCCTGCAAAGACGGACAATCACTGGAATTACTGTTCATCGTCTTCCTCAGCCTTCTCGGATCGAAACGAAACGCGTTCCTTTCGCCTCAAATTTGCACGGTTTCATTCCTTTTCGTTTCTACTTTACAATTGCTACTCTGCTTAGCTACTTAGATTGAGGTTGAAATTACTGCAAAATTTTTCCGTTAACCAAGCTTCGCGGTTCTTGATTTTTCGATCAATCTTCACCAACCATGATTCTCGTTTCAAGCCTTGGAGTCTCAATTAACTTTTCGAAATTCAACTTACCTGTTTCGAATTTTTCTTGAGTCGAATTTTAGATCAAATTCTCTCCAAAACACTTCTTCCACACGAAAACAGAACAACGCCTTCGCAAACGTGATTTGGGTTTTGTCCTGTTTGGAAAGCGCGGTCAGAAGTGCGTTTGGGTTATTTTAATTTTAATTTCGAAGAAATTTTTTTTGTGCCACTTTGTTTCACAAGTTGTAGGGTCTGTGGAATTTTAATTTTGTTTAAGAAAATTTGTTTGCCAAATAAAAAATTGACGACGACGGTGTATTGTGGTCTTGGTTGTGAAAACCAAGCTGTTGTATTTGTGTGTGACCAATCTTGTGATTAGGTGCTGTGAGGGTTTTTGGCCTACCCGCCGGTTGGGCAAAAGGCATTGGATTTGTAGTGAAGCCCGGCTAGGTTAGCTGGGGGTGGATGTAGGCAAAGGTTTTGCCGAACCACTTGAAATCGTGTGCCTTGCTATTTTATTTCTTAAGCGCACAAATTCAAGATTAAATTTACTCTGTTACGTTTTATTATTGTGAACGGTTCAATTCACCCCCCCCCTCTTGTAACCGGCATTTTTCCAACACAGATTATGCCCGCATTTGTGAATAATTAACATTCTTCAGTCATTCATTTGGAATGGTTGATCAAACAATTAGAGTCTCTTTTTCTGTTTGAATAGTAATATAATCATCATTATCATTCATCTGACTTTCGAATCTAACTCTCACTTGTTGTGATTAGATCTGAACCTTTTTATCATTTAAGTTGATCTGACTATTACTACTTAGTTCACTTAATCAGATTGCAATCATACCCTCTTCTTCGTTTGTAACAACCAATTTTTTGAAAAATAGATTATAGCTATTATGGGAGTTATTTTTTAAGTTTTTTATTTCAATTATAAATAAGAATCATTTACCAAATATAAAAACTATTGAATGAAAATTAACAATTTTCATACGAGTTCAAGTGAAATTCAAACCATGAGCAACAAATTTCTGTGCAATTACGGAAGCTACGGATTTTTGTCGATCTCCATTTCTCTTGCTTCTGTTCATAATCATTTTTATATTTTCTAGTAATATCTACTTTATTATTAGTAGTGTCACTCTTGTTTAAAGAATTAAAGATGTAAGAATTTTTGTAAATAAAAATTATAAAATTTCTAATTTTTTCGTATAACCAAAATTTTTCTGATTTTAGTGTCTTATTGGAGCATTAGTGTGTATTTAGTTTACCCTTATCAACATTGATAAAATAGGATGGTTAGTGAAAGACCAATCGAGGATTAGGAGTGGATGTAGGCATGGGTCTTGATCGAACCACATAAATTTTTTTGTATTTCATTTATTATTGAATAATTTTTATTTTGGCAATAATTTTTATAAAATAAAATTTTATTTTAAGCTAAAAGATTGTCTTTTAATTTTTTAATTTAAAAGAAAACTGTTAAACACACAATTCACCCATCCTCACTTATTTATTTTGTCTCATATATTTTATAACAAGTGGTATCAAAACAAAATTCTTATCAAAAGAAAGAAATTTTTAAAATAACTCTTCCTTGTGTTGAGGACAATACGAACTTATCAGAGGAAGCTTCATCACATCGACCACATTTATTTAAAGGTGAATTTTATCTCTATTAGAAAAATCACATGCTTTTAGTTTTAGAATCAATTTATTTAAAAATTTGAGATATTGAAAATATGTTTGAGATTTTTACTAAGATTATTGATAGAGAAAAAGTAAGAAAACCTTTAGGTGAACTCACATACCAAAAATAATAGAGTATAACTTAATTCTTATGTTATAAATATTTTGTATTATAGTTTGAGTATCTTTAAATATAATCAAATCATAAACTTAAAAAAAACACATGAGACTTGAAGTTATCATAAACAATCACAAAATCCTTGCCAATGTTATCATTGAGCTCATCATGGCCTCTCTCTCTTCACTTGAGGATCTCACTAAAATTCATCAAATAGACTACTTCATGTTATTGAAGAAAGGGAATTCTTAGGTTAAGTTGATGAAGGATCAAACAAATAAAGGGATTTGAGAAAGAAGTGAAACTTGAAATCACATGATTATAGATTTCTTACTACTCTATAAATGATTAATTAAATTATTATCTTCATTAAATTACATATGTACTTTCTTTTGCTTCAAAAATTTATAATAATTCTAAGCAAATTGTGATCAAGATGAAATAAGTATTATTTGACTCATCTTGATGAGCTTTATAGGATGATATATTTATTTTATATTTTGAAATACTTTATTTTTTGCTTTACAAGATAACTCAATTTTTTTTTAATAAAACAATATATCTTAAAAGATTACATCATACCTTTTATAGATAATTTGATAGTGTCACAACATGATTTTTGTTTAATTCATATTATTTAATGTGATATGTAATATTAAGTTAGAAGCTTCAAATGATATGTGAAAAAATTATATATAAAAAAATATTCATTTACTATCATTTATTATAATAACATATTAATATGCTTACCTTATCATATATTTTTATTACTTAAATGTAAGATATTTTCACTTATTGACATAATAATTTGATACATTATTTGTTTGATTATAATGTTATTAGGTATGCTAAATGTTTATAATATCATATATGTTATAAAACAAAATGGATAATTAATAAAACATTGATATAAATGAATTAAAAATAACATAATAAAGTGAAGCAATATAAAAAGTATTGACGATTGTTTTCCAAATCAAATTTGCTATCCATACTAACATTTCTTTGAAAGTTAGGTGTTTTGTTATATGGAATAACATTTCAAATAGAATTATTACTCAGAATAATATTTTTTCTTGATTGTTACCAAGGAGATGTTGTGCAATTTGAATAAATGTTTTGGATATACAACAGGATTAAAAGGGTTTTAAAAAAATTATTATGATTTTTAGAATATGAAATTGAGTTTAAATAATCTAATAAAAAATATAATACGTCTTATCTTTATTTATATTATTATTGATATAAATCATGGATGTAGTTATTCAATAATTACTTATTTTTATATTATGTTACATGTTTTTGTCACTGAGTTAATATTAGTTAACTTATGTTTATTTTGACTTAATACTTTTAAGTCAAAAGAGTTGTCAAATGAGACTGCAATAGATAATTAAGATATAACTTATTATAACATGTCACAGAAAATGATAATTAATCACTAGAAGTGTTACATACAAATTTTGTTTATATTAGAAAAAAATATATAAAATAATTGATATTATGCATACACGTAGTTTTAAAAAGTAGCATGATAAATTTGATTTTCAATAGAGTTGTAAATAGTTAATTTCTTTTATATTGCTTCTGTCATCGATTTATAAAGATTGAAAAGGAAATGTTTAAGTTGTTTTAAAAGAAAAAAATTATATGATTTTTATCATTTGATGTTGCATGATGACAAAAAGAAAAAAAAAACTGAATTACTAAAAAAAAATTCAAAAATGAATGATAATGATAAGAAAGGAATGCCACATTATCACATGACCAAAGTAGCCCTCTATAATGATTTAGGGAAGAGATTTAGAATATAGGTACATGAATATAACAATGAGAAAGGGAAAATGTAAGACAAATAATTTAGTCAAACTAATTATATTATTTTCAATATTGATTGAGTACATTTTAAATTCTATATCTAAAAAAAAATAATCAAATTGATACAATTTTATTATTCAATTTATAAAATTATAAAATTCAACTTGAATTTGAATATGAAATAAAATTTAAATTATCATATACTTCATTTTCTTTTAAATGAATGGAAAAGAAACTATTTTCTTAGAATCATCATCATTTCAATTGAAACAATTTATCAACAATAACAATTCCTAAATTTTTATTATATATAAAATTTGAATACACCAAAATACATCCCTTCATCCCTTTGTAACGAAGAAAATAAAAAAAATATATATTATCTATTTTCTATTTATAAAAATATTCTAAAAAATATCTATTTTTGCCAATAAAAGAATTATAAATTTTTTCTATGTATTAACTGGTGAGTGTCAACTCATGCTGCGGTCACGCTGCCCTCTCCAAGTCTATGCTTTAGAAGAGGGTAGCTATGAGTCGTTTTCGCCTTCTGCATGTCGTGGATCCAAATGAATTCCACGTTTTCTCTCTTAGATCCACCGTCTTCTCCCTGTTTATTCCCATGGAATATCAAACTCCAAAGTTCTTCCCAAGGCTCCTTCCTTTATCAGGACAATGTTAGCTTCTTTAAAGTAAATTTGCTCTTGATATGTTTCCTCTGAAACTTCTGCACCAACTTCTTTCATCATTCGAACCGGAGATAAGATATCTATTTTAAGCCCGGAGATTGGAGGGAGAAATGTTGTGGTGGGGAAGAGAAAGGGACGTCAGTGAACAGAATCAAAATGGCTGTCCTTCCTTTGGCCAAGTCCGCGTTCTCGTTGTCGGTGACTCAGGTAGCTTCGTTTACTTTTTGTCGGTGCAAATTGCTTCGGTTGAGTCTACTCATACTTTTCTTTTATAGCTGTTACTTGTTTGTCCTTCATTAGTGGTATTAAGGTGAAATTGTTTTGCAATGCTGAATGTCAAGGAGCTACTTCCAATTTTGGTCATAGTTTTGAACTCATCAATCAATAGGCGCCATGGATCTATGAATTGTTGTTGGATGGAAGTCAAAATTCATTTCGGTTATTAACTTTTCATGCCGTCTTTTCTGTTTCTTTCGTTTCATAGTAATTGGAACCAATGTGAAAACTTGGAAGCCTGCGTAGGATTTGTCACCTGAGGAAAAGTGAAATGAACTTGATATTGTTTTTGTTGTAACGAATATTGTCTTATTGCGTATAGCAAGTAAGATGTGTGATCTGGCATAAAATTCGAAAAAGTGGAGATGTTGGGCCTATGATACGGTTGGCAATGTTGTCACAAGCTCCACTTGCCACGCATTTGAGAATTTGAGAAATGTACAGTGTAAGTGTGCGACAAGACATACACATGGGATTTAAGAGGAAGCTCATGCCATGCTTATTCACATTGTGAAATCTTGTAGGTTTTTTTTTTTCCCTTGAGGAGAGTAAGTGAGAACTTTACCAAGGCATTGTATGGTTGTTCAAAGGTGACGAAATGTGTTGAGGCCATCCCATTTGTTTTTCCATTCATTTTTTTATTCAATGCAGTTTGGGGTCTCATGGATTTGTTTATTTTGTTTTTTGGAGTAAGTTGAGGGCAGAGCTCAAATGTGATTTAGGCCCTTGGTTCAATGTCTATGGATTTGCCAAGGTAGCTTGCTCTCACTTGCTTTATTTTTTTGGCCCCTACTTCACAAGCATCACTAGTTTGCTATATGAGAGAGTTTCATTGTTAATCATTGCTATCTGTGCAGCAAAATAATTATTTGTTGCTCTTAGGAAATGGAGCTTGTTCTGCATTATTGAATGCTTTCTTTTTGTACTGCACCAGAAGTCCAAGCAACCATCAAAAAGTTATTATTCTTGTAGTACTTCTTAACCAGCCTTACATAACTAATCTCATTTACTTGGTAGTAACTACGTGCAGGAAATTCTTGAGATTAAATATAATGCAGAATCCAAAGCATTGAGCTGTGTGATATAGTGGACAAATGTAGTTCCTAGTCCGTTGTTGCAAACTCGTTCATCTGGAAAATTATTTGACCCTTGGACTTTTGTCATTTTAAAATCTTATCTTCAAGTTGTTTTTCTTCCTTAACAATGTGGCTTGTTCTAAACTAGATAAAATATCTATTTATTAGAATCAGAGGAACTCAACTGTTTCAGTAATTTAACCAGCATGAATGGTTTAATATGCTAATGCAACTTGAACTGCATTAGTCAAATTAACAACATATTTGATAGCTGAGAGATCTTCATTGATTGCAATTAAAAGGCTCAGAAAAAATGCTTGATGAAATACATAGACATTGTAGTCAGTTTACAACTGAAAGCTGAAGCTTAAAGAGGGAGTCATCTTTATCTAGATAGTTGGTCAATGCCATGAGGAGCTTGTAGTGGCAAAAGATTTGGAATGGTGAACTTTTCTGCTAGTGTATTGGTTGTGAACAAGATCCTAAAAATTTTGATTCATATTGTCTATTCAAATTGGCAGTTTACATAAGCATCAACTATGTTGCTCAGGATTTGCATTCCACTTTCTCCATGAGTAATTGGGGAGGAAGAGTAATAGGCAACCAGCACTCATCTATTGAATTCATTTCTGTTTTGAGAAGGCAATCGGAGTGAGATTGACTAAGCCTATAAAAAATAATAAAAAAAAATAAAAAAATTAAAAAAAATTTAAAAAAAATGAAAAAAAAAACTAATCTAGAGTTTGTTAGAGAAAATATTTATTAAAAGAACAGTGATTGATTTACAAATTAGAAAACAGTCTATACATGCAATTTAACTAAGATAAATGAGAAAGAATTAGCTTGAGAAATGTAGAGAGTGGCACACAAGTGGAGAGTAAAATGTAATTGCCTGGTGAAGTATAAATCACACATATGTTGAAGATTAAAGTGCAATAAAAGGAAATGACATAGGATTTCTGAATAGTTTATCTCCAAATTAGCTTATGGCCTTCCCAAACAACAGCTCAAGACACACTCTTTTCCTTTGCAAATGCAAGTGGACAAACCCATGCACAGTATTGCTCTAAAGAGAAAAAGACAAACAGCAAAACAGGTGTATGACATTCCCAAAAATAGCATGTAACAAACCTCGAAGGAGGTATGAGCATAGGTCTACCTAAAAGGCAATAAGACCTGCACAAATCTAGCAGCTAAGAGAACCGACAAGAAAGCAAAAGAATAATCTTACAGAAATATTGTAGAAAATATGAATAGAAATAAGCCAAAGCCATATTTGAGGATCTTGAATCCACAGAAACTCATAAAAAGGTCATCACTTGACTTTGAATCAAAAGTATGAGGTGAAAAACTTATGATCTTCTTCATCAATGTGTAGTTGATCTTGCTTTGTAACTCACAAAATTTTTCTATTGCTCTCTTGTTAAGAGGCCATGAGTGGCATGATATGCATGTCAATAGGGACGTAAACTTAGCTTGAAGTTCAAATATCTTCATTTGGATAAATTACTTATAACTCTCTAATGACTAAAATGTTCTCATCTGTTTTCTTTTATTGTAAAACTTTAAGTCTCTTGGGAACTTAAAATTTGTTGATGTTAATGTTTAAGGAGGGGGAGGTAACGGTGGTGATGACGATGAGGAGTGCCACTATAATAGTTTCAAGGTGGGTGATGTAATCAAGGGCTGTTTGTCAAGCCATTCATTTGATTTTGGAATGAGAGCAACATGGTGGATTTGAAGGTCTTGAAGGAAGTAGTGCAACTATTGCCTTAAGGAGGTTTTAAAGGAAGTTTGGATGAGGAGATGAAAATTAGTGGATGCATCCTTATTGGAGGGTGGAGCGGTGAGTTGAAACTTATTAAAATGAATGATATTTCATGAATATTATAAAATTATAAAATATGCACTAAGTATACATTATGTTAATGTAGACCAATGTCTATTTTTAACACAATTTATTAAAATTAATATATATTTGCTTATTATAGTATGACTTAGATGATGTTGAAAATTAGTATAAAATTTAAGAAGTTACATGCTTTTTTGCTTATTGTTTTTCAATTTGAATTGAATCGCTATGGGCCAATTATGACCATTGCAACTCTTATTAAGATGTTACAAAAAAGTTTTGAGCAAAGAATGTATTGGATTGAATTAGCTTGACATTAGGTGAGAATAACTTTTCATTTGTGCATATATTTATAATGAATGGATTTATGGAGTTATAATATTATATTTTAGTACATTTAACATGATCGATTTATTATTGAAAATTAATGAAAGTTAGCTTGGCTTTAGCTTGAATCGATCTCAAACTGATAACAAAAATCTAGGCATAGCTTAGTTCAAGATTCGATTTACTTGCCAAAGCTTGGACGAGACAGATATCGAATAAAAAAAATGTGATCTAATGTTGAGCTACGATCAAGATTTATTGATTAAGACCACTTATGTGTCATTCCCCATAGATAGTAGCCCATAAGACAAGTTTTAGATTGAGAATTTTTCAATGAAATATTCTAGTTATTTCGCTTAATTTTTTTTATCATTTTTTAGTCTCCTTATATAAATTAGGTTGCATATGCATAGGATTAGATAATCTAATTAGTTCAATATGTAAGATTATGTTATTGTTATCATGATCTGATTTGTTGGTTAAGCCATCAATTTGTAGTTTTAGTTCTGAGTATTAAAAAAATGGGTTTTCTATCTACAATACGATTTTATGGATTGGATTGTCCAATGATAACCTAATTTTTATATTGAAAAAATGTAATCTAATGTTGAGTTACAATCAACTCAAGGTTGATTGGTTAATACCACTTATATATCACTCCCCATAGATAGTAGCTCATAAGACAAGCTTCAAATTGAAGATTTTTATCATGGCAAATTCTAGTTGTTTCACTTAGTTTTTTTTTTCTTTTACTATTTTTTAATCTCCTTGTATAAATTAGGCTGCATATGCATATGATTAGATTATGTAATTAGTTCAAATATGTAAGAGTATCTTATTGTTATCATGATCTGATTTGTTAGTTGAGCCATTTGATTTGTAGTTTTAGTTCTAAGTATTAAAAAAATGGGTTTTCTATTTATAGTACGATTTTATGGATTGGATTGTTCAATGATAACTCAATTTTTATATTGAAAATGGGCCATTATCATTTAGTTTGATTTGATAAGTGAACCATTTGATTTGCCAATTGTACATCATCCAAAACCTAGTTTGTTTTTAACATTCTAAGATTTATTATCATCTAACACACTCTAGTGGACTGATGGAACAAATAGAAGGAAAGTGTCCCTATCATCAGATTAGATCAAGCTCTCTTAGGTGTTATGAATTTACAAGCCTTAAGATACAACTTATTTGTTTTTCTTGATCTTTTGTGCACTAGAATGAGTGACAAAACTTTAAACTAGGATAAGTTTCTTGATGTCTAATTAAAAAAGGAAAATTTAAGAAAAAATTGCTAGAACAAATTCAAGGTTATATAAATAGCATTGGATTGATCTCAGACCAATGTTATAAGCGATTGGTGATGGAAGAAACAATGACAAAGTAAATAAAATTGAGGTACTAAAATTTAAGTGATATAGCCACAAATAAGGCTTACTTCCACTCTAGCATGGAAGGACTATATCCATTATCAAGAAAGTTACAAATACGAAGTACGTGACTTTGAGGTAGAAGAAGTTCACAACTATAGACAATTTGCCAGACAAGTCACAAAATTTTCTCAAAATTTTCAAAAGTAACTTCATTAATTTTTGCACATGTGAAATAAAATGGAAAACTTAAATGATCTATTATTTTCTCACTGATTGCTATCTAGCATCCCTAGCCAAGCTTTTCCTCTTCTATATTACTAATTGCAGTATGTCTTTAAATAAGTACACTTGATGCATGGGTTAAAGCAATTTTAAAGATAATATTTTTTCTTGGGCCTCTATAATCTCCAGAATTGATTTGTGCTGTTGCATTTAGCTGCCACCTCAATTGATGTTTAAACCATAGCTGTAGCATGCTTTCCAAAGGTGCTGTTCTAGATGGGCATTATGCATGTTTTATGCTCATTTCACCAATGTTAAAACCATGCCTTTAATTCATGCAAACCCATGCATAAACCAAATTAGTAGTTGTGACATCATATTTTATGGATTTCCTAAAATGATGATGTAAACAAAGAATTATTCTCTAAATAGATTTCTCTTGTATTTCTTATAATTGCTTGTCTTAAACAATTAATCTCCAAAAGATGATCTCCAAGTGGCAAACACAATATTGCTATAGACCTTAATAAAACCTTTATGGGTACATGCATCTTCCATTAGCATTGCATTTGACTTGTCTTGTCAATGGAGTATTTTTGTTATGTTCTTCTAATTAGAGATGCTTTTGTTATTTTTATTAAGTTACCCTTTGTTGTTTAAGCTTCTATAGGTTTTCACTTGTTTCTTATCTCTATTTATTGGTAGGTGTGGGGAAAACATCACTTGTGCACCTAATTCTTAAAGGTTCTTCTATTACTCGTCCACATCCAACGGTTGGGTGTACAGTTGGTGTGAAGGTAAGGAAAACTATTCTTATTTATATTTGTTGTTACTTAAACAAAATACTGAGAACATTTTTAACCTTTTTTAGCATATTTCTTATGGAGGTGCATGCAACTCATCAAATAGCCTGGGTGGCTCGGAGAGGTACTTCTTTGTTGAGCTTTGGGATATTTCTGGACATGATCGGTATAAAGATTGTCGATTGCTTCTCTATAACCAAATCCACGGTGAGGACTAAAGAATGCCATCACATTATTTTTTTTTGAATATTTTTTGTCTCAATGTTTTTCTAACTTTCATCGTAATCAAAGTGAATCAGTTTCTATCACTATTCAGAATTACAATCATTTCAAAACAGTTAGAATATCTGTTATGAGAATGGTAAATGTTACTATTGGATTTTGTTTACTTTGCTTACATTGATTCCCTTTGTTGATCTTGTAAACTTTAAATGCAATGTTTTGTTTTGATGATAATAAATTTTTTAAGATAAGTACATTAATTAACCAATTATCGTGATGTGGATTGAAGAAATCTTTAGAATAACAAGTCAAGACACTTGAAGGCAAGAAGGTGAAAGGCATTCACCATGATGATTCATATGTTCAAGATATGTCTCAAGTGAATCTTTAATTATTTAAGACATATGTAAGATTAACACTTAAGTTACTAATTATTTTAAAAGTTTGTACTTCATCTCATTTGAGCATTTTGTCTAGAAAGATAAGGTTTTATTACATCTCTAATAGAATGAACAAAGAGCTATTAATTTGCATACATATGATTTTTAAATGAAAATGAGTGGTTTTAGAAGAATATTCATTAAAAAATGATGATGGTTAAGTTCAAAAAGAAAAATGAAAAATTGGTCAAAATTGGATTAAACGTGCAATGCGTTATTTATAACACACAATATGTCTAATATGTTATGAAGTGTATAAAGAAGAAAGGATGATTCATTTAAGTGTTTTAACTAGAGCCCTAGGCTTGCATGTCGTATGCTACACTTAACATCAAATATGGTTAGTTCAAACAAGCCAAGTGCGTAGGTGGACGAACTGTGCATTACAGGATATATAAGACACATGAGACTAACATACGATACATGATTTTATTGCATATAATATGTCTAATTTATTAGGTAGTCTATGAATATCTATATGCTTAAAAGGCAAATCCAAAGATTAAAATACAATATGTTATTTATTAACATATAATATATTTAGGTTAATGGATAAGGTACATTGGTTGAATGAACGGTCATTGGAGGAATATATTTAAATTATTGCTAATGTACAATACACAATCTTCTTACATATAGTACGTAAAATATAAAATTAATAAAATTATTAATTGGTAACTATATTGCACAAACTTGAGACTTTTGTATGATAGGTTATTTATTAACATATTGTATATTTAGTTAAAGATAATTGATACATAGCATCAATTAAGAAAAATTGAGAAAGAAGTATAATATATTATTTATTAGTGTATAATATATATAATATAAAATGAAAGGAATGTACCATACATTACTTGTAACGTATAATATATAAGGAATCGAAAAATATGTAATGGCTAGTTTGACTGTAAAAAAGTTAAGCTGTTTTGTAAACTTTGGAGGTCACAAGAGGGAGTTCTCTTACTTCTAATTCCTATATAAATCCCACAAATCAAGTAAAATAGATTGATGAAGGTTTGCTAAGGAATTGTCATATATTAGAGAGCCTTTGAGAGAGCCATAAACTTTCCTTGCTAAATCTATTCAAGAAAGTGTGAAAAGAGAATTCAACTCTATATCATTTAAGAATATTCTATTGCATGTGTAAAGGAGTTTTGAAGGCATTACATTCAGCACCATTCACTTGTTCTATCCCACAAATCATTTGAGTGAAGTGGTAACGTTGATTTTTCAATTTATTTGTACTTGTATATTTGTCCGTTGTGCAGATTTAAGCTTTGTATCGATTCCTTTTGGTTTTCCTTTTCTTGGCCTTGCTCTAGGTTGTATAGTGTGGGGTGGTTAGCCCATCTTAGTGTCAGATAGTGTGGAGTGATTGGCCCTAGTATTGTATTGCTTGAGTGTGGAGCATTGGCTATACCTTATTTGTGAAAATGTTTGATTGTACTAGGTTTCTCCATTTGGCTATGATAAAGGACTGTTGATTTAGTGGTGCTTAACTTTCTTGGTGTGAGGGCAGATGTAGGCTCTGAGGTTGAGCTTAACCTCCTAAAAATCTTTATGGCGTTTGCTTTATTTATTTTACTTTACATGCTTGCTTGTAGCCTTGGTAATTTAATATAACTTGAAACATTTGGGAAAATTTATTGCTTAATCATTTAGAATTTATGGAAGCTTTATTTGAGTGTGTTGAAAAAGAATTTTATAAAAATTTGCAATAGATTTTCACCTGCTTCAACCTCCATGCCTTGGTGTGTCTTGTATATTCTACACTCTTTGCAGAGAGATAAAAAGTTTTTGGATTATGTACTAGCTTCAATTGTCATTTTCCTTTGAACTATTACACTCACATGCATTAGCATTCCTCAAGCTCTGTTTCACTCTATATAGGAGAAGCTGCTTGGATGTTCTTATTGTTGTCCTTTTATATCAATGGTTACTGCATTATAGCAAGTAAACAAATTAGTAATGAGCATTTGTTCAAGTTGGTTTAACTAAATTCTACCACATCTTATTCGTTATGAATTGTTTGAGGTATTGGAGATAAAGGCAGGACCTTTCCTTTAGTAAAACCAGGATGGAGTGCATTTGTGCCTTTTAGGTGTTCCAAACCCTTGCTTTATTCTCTATTTTAGGGAGCTGACATTTCTAGGTCAGAAGATCCGTGTCACGAATATGACAACTCCTACATAGCATTGAGAGAACTACAAAGTAGTAATTTTCTTTTCTTAGCTTCTATCTGATGACTATGTTCATGTCATCAGCATGATGAAGGCATAATGAAGTGTAGAACTACGATCTATTCTATGTGCAAAGTACATCATCCTGTTGTGATATGAGTGAAAATGACTTGCTGTTCTTCTCTGCTGATTTTTTTTGTTATGCGAATGGAAACCTTAGAATTCAAAAATGGATATATGTAAATATGGATATTTTTCACGCTTTAAATGCTCTGTTGGCAGAATCTGATTAATGCATGCAACCGTTCCTCATTGCTTTGTGCCTAGTGTTAATTTTTGCATGAGTTCTTACTTCTTCATGAGGGCTAACATGTGGCACTTCTTGCATTTTTAGGTGTTATTTTTGTCCATGATCTCTCCCAAAGGAGGACAAAGGCTGGCTTGCAGAAGTGGGCAGCAGAGATTGCATCAACGGCCACTTTTTCTGCTCCCTTTGGATCCAGTGGTCCTGGAGGCTTGCCTGTTCCGTACCTTGTTATTGCTAATAAAATTGACATTGCTTCTAAGGATGGTCGTCAAAGTAGTGCCAATCTAGTTGATGCTGCTCGTATGTGGGTTCAGAAGCAAGGCCTTCTTCCAAGTTCTGAGGAGCTTCCTTTGACAGATTCCTTTCCTAACAACTCGAACCTACTTGCAGTAAGGATTCTGGCAACATCCAAAACGCTTTATAGTCATGTTTCAAATTAGTTCAATCTAGTTAATGCATTCACTCTTACCCATGTTCTAACTAAACATTTAATAGGACCTGTCTAATTTTAGCATCTCATATTGGTGGCTGGTAAGAGCCACTTTTTTTGGAATGCTCAAGTTTAGCCAGTTTTGTCTTTACTTTATGGTATTTTCCTCTTAGTTTCCCATTTTGTTCATTGCAAGTAATAATCTTATTAGTCTCATTTTGAACATTGGACATAATATTAAAATTTTAATGTAAAATTAATTAGACTTTATATTTATGGATAAACTTTTGGATTGATTGATGCTCATCAAATGGTATATTGGGCTCACCTTTGGACCTTCAATTGGTCTACTCTTCTAATAAGTACTATCAAAGCTAGGTTTGACTTGGATTGAATGACTCCGGTTATTTTTTGTCACTCATAAATTTCTTGTTGTATTGTACTTCTAATTGATTTAATCTTCAATTTGCATGATAGTTGATAGTATTGAAGAACTTTCATCGAACAACCTTGGCTTGTATTTTACTATCATATGCATGACTTTCACTGTTTGCCCCATCTATTGTGGAACAGTTAAAATGTCTCCATCAGAAATTTGTAGTGCATTACATGATGGAGCAACTTCTTCGACATCCTTTAGGTGTGGATTTGCTGTTGATTTGGTTTATCATAAGTATTAGAGTCAAGATAATATGGATAAGGCTTTTATTTCATGGAGAGATTGTAAAATGCAAGAGATAGAAGATTAATCTCATTGAAAGATGAGCATAACGTGCCTTAACATAAAATTAGATTGCCCTTGCCCATTTGTGCTTCGTCTTTAGACTTGATGCAAGCCCATTTCATGGCAGTGCAGGCCCAACTTTGGACTCCTGTTGATACATCCCAATAACACTTTTGGATCATGACATCAAAGGATAAAAAAAATTTAACCTTGGCATCAATTGTAAAATATTTTTCTTTCTCTCAATGTAATCTTTTATTTAACAAATTTAGGTACTAGCAGATCAAAATATATATCTTGTGATCTTTATTATTATTGTCAGGTTAATTTTGACATATTTTATTTAGATATCCATCATATTTTATTCTTCTATCAAGAAAAGTATAGAAATTTATTTTCCTAATGGTTGGTGTATCCTAGATTTGACACTCTTTTCAACTCCTACTATTAAGATTACCCTTTTTTTTAATAGCATAAATCATGTTATCCGATATATCTAAAAAATCACTTAATATATAGCCAAGATGTATATAACAGATAGGATTTCTTTTCTCAATTTTCTACAATTGTAATTTTTGTCACTAACATATGACTATTTTACTTAGAAATTGAAACACTATGTAATTGTAACATTTAATGGTTAATAAGGGTCATTTTTAGATTGGTTTTATAAGATTATAGTTTGATAAACAATGTCGTATGACATGGAATGTTAGCTCGTGAATTTAAATCTTACAAATAAAAAGAGTGTTGTAAAGATGAAGATGATTGAATGGTTAACTCTTAGGGTTTTATTAGAAATTGGTATGTTATGGAGAAAGCTTGTATAGAGTATTAATCGAGAATGTGCTTAAAGTTCGTTTAGAAATGGTTGAATATGTTAATTAAAGGCTACTTAATGTCCATATTAAAAGATGTGTATTATTAAAACTTATTTAAATGAGTAAATAAATTGATAGATCCAAGAAGTATAATAAGAAATTATTAGAAACGGTTAAGCATGTTTGTATATTGAAAAAGAACAATTAATAAATAGGGTGTTATGACATCAGAGGATTCGAGTAATCGACCTATTTGGTGGTATTAACTCTTGTTATTATTTTTGTGTAGATCTATTTTCTTATTTCTAATGCTTTTGCATTAATCGTTTAATAAAAGTATCTATTAGAAATATTTTGTGACCTAGATAATTGTTAATTCCAATCTAGATATTTTTTTCCTACTTCAGTGGCTTTAACTTTGCTTTTTGAGGGGTCTAACTTGGCATTTGTTTATATAAATTACCAAATAAAATTATATGTTGTTGAATTTGATATTATTACTAAACCAAATTATAAAGTTTTAAATTCGAGGCTGCTCTTCTTTGGTGACAAGAATTTATATATCTAATTAATGATTGAAATGTATGCTAAATTAGGAAGAGAGAGTGAGTCAAGAGAGTTAGATATTGAGAGAAAATCTAGAATGGTGTGAAATAATTGCCTAATAAGCAGTCACTTTTCACCAACAAATTGGTGTCAAAGAAGTGTTTTCTCTCTCCAATTGAAAAAAATATTGCCTGAAGTGTCTTGCCATAGATTTCCAAGTTGAGCAAGAACAATTATGAAAACTAGGGTATTGCTTAATGTGTACATTCCAGCAGATGCATGTGTCGTTGGGATCATATACTTTGGACAGAGGGAGCTGCTTTTTCAACTGAGAAGCACAAGCTTTTGAAAGAACAATGAATGAAAGATCGATGAACTTTATTTCTCATCTTCCAAGGAGTTGAAACCACTTTTGTGAAGATATCAGAAGTGACGTTTGGCAAGGTGTACTGGGATAATCTTTCCAAAACGGTACTGATCTTGCAAAGAGAACCAATTGCTTTTCCAAATTCTTGTTAGTGATAAACAATATGAGGAGAAATGTAGAAAAGACCTAAGATGTTCATGCAATGGAGAAGGTGTTCCATTCTCTCACACCAAAGTTTATGCATGTCTTTGTTGGCAGGAGAGTTCAAAGGATTTGGATTGTCTTACTATTGATAAGTTAGTGGGATGTCTTCAAGTTCACGAGGGACACATTCAAAAAAAAAAAAAAAAAAAAAACATAGGCATCACGTTTTTGGAATAAGCATTAAAATCAAAGTTGACTTTTTCCTATTTTTATTATTCGACAACATTTATTTTATCTTTACTACAGATTTAACAACATATGCTTGCTTCATTGGTGGCTACACCATCCATGTGACCATTATCCCTTAGTCAACTGCATTTATTTTATCTTTTATGTTGACTTTAGAAGCTTGCATGTGCTAATTTCATAGGTTGTTACTAATTGCCAATCGTAACCAATACTTATCTTAAGCTATGTTCTAATAAGGTTAAAATCAGCCAACACATCCTCATTAGGCTACTTGGAGTGGAAATAATAAGATGGCAATAATCATTATAAAAAGAAAATAATTCCCTTGAATTTCCCTCACCACCTAGTCTTGATATTCTTGTAAGGAAACTTGAACTATTTTTATTACATGTAATATATTCTATTTTGTTATTTCTTCTTCTTCATGGATATGTGACAAAGGAAGAAACATGTTATTATTCACAATGCATCTTGTTATTTTTTATCTGTTTGCGAGGCGTTCTTGTCCAAAGCCGTCGATAGTAGACCTTATTTGAGTCGCAACAATAGGATTGAAAGAGAAAAATAGCGAGAAACTACAAAAGAATGGAAGAAGAATAGAATTTTGTTATAAAGAGGTCGAGTTTCTCAAGAAATTTTCTTTGAAGTAGTTCTGAATTCTAGAATTCTGAACTTCAGAGGTTTGAATCATAGAGCTTTGAATTCTTTAATTCATCATTCTTATATTTTTATATAAAAATTTAGATATAATATTTTATTATATTTTAATTTTTACAAGAAATAATGAAGATTTTGACAAAAAAAAAAAATCGTAAAATTTGCACCACAAGAAGTTTTGCCAAGCATTGTTCATGCTAGCGGATGGGCCTGTGCATATGCGGACCATATGTGCATTAGGTGGCTGACACACATGGTCGCATGCCCCCAGCACACATGGGAGTATTGTTAAGATAATTTTGTTATTTTTTCGTAATTTTTTAATTTAAAAAACTTGAAATTGATCTTCTATGATTGGTTTTACCATTGACTCACAAGCATCACCATTTATCTTGTATGGGTTTATTTGCTCAATTCTTTTTTTGTTAAAACTATTTCCATCACGCTTATTTATAATTTTAGTGCTAAATTACTTCATCCTTCTTCTTAGTCCCTAAATTTCTTTAAATTTTTTATTAACAATATAGAAATTCAAATAGAAATTTCCCTCTGTGATCTTTCACTACTATTTCTTGTGTTGTATTTTTGATTTTCCATAAAACTACCTTTTACTTCTCATCAAACTTTTGAAATGTAGAACTCTTCCACACTTGGCAGGCTGCTAAAGAAGCAAGATATGACAAAGAAGCCGTCATGAAGTTCTTCAAGAAGGTTTGCAATCTTCTCGCCAAACTTCACCCAACAAAAGATGAATGATATCTCAATATCTTTAATCATCTCTGTAGTTGATAAGCAGAAGTTACTTCCCTGACGAACGGCCTGCCCCAAGCCCGTGGCCTCCAGTTCCTGCGCCGAGCCGAAACCATCTTTCAACCAAACCTCTGCTTCAAGAAAACCAAGCTTATTGCAGTGCAGGATTTGCAAGCTTGGAATGGACTGATGCAACCGGCCATGGCTAAATGGAACAAATCTCCAAGAGTGAGTGATTATTGTTTATAAAAAACAAAACTTGCTTGTCTTAATTTTTCAATGGTTTTAATTAAAACATTTTATAAAAAACAAATTCATTTCATGTATTCTTGTTAAATTGATGAGTAATTTTTTTCTTCAGATGTTTAACTGTATTTGCACAGCAGTAGCTTTGTTTTACAAGCAATGTAAACATCTATCTGGTCTTGTTTGACATTTGTTTTTTTTTTTTTTTTTGTATTTTTTCCAGATTTTGAAAATAGGATTCCAAATTCTGTCAGAAAAGCCTTTTTTTTAATTTCTTTTTTCTCAAATGATTATATATATAAAGCTACTGCTTTGTTCATGTAAGGCATTTTTGTTCTTTTAAAAATTCCTTAAATAACCAACAATATAACATTCTGGCTTTTTTTGTGAGTTTTTTTTTTATCAAAAACAAAATTTTCACTTACAATTTGTTTTTTCATCTTAATATTATTCACATAATATTAGATTTCATCAAGCTTTCATTTCATAGTTAAACATGCTTAGATGAAAATAATATTGTAAGAAAAATAACAAAACCTGAGTGAAAGTTTTATCTCTAGGCAAGTAGTCCTTGCATTACTAAAATGCTTCCTTGCAATATTCCATACATTGTCTTCTTTGATTCTTTAAACCTCTAGAAAATGAAAACCATTTATTCATTGACCTGGAAACAAAATGCCCAAGGTTATGTTAACTTCTGAATATTCAGTTTCTTTTGTTGAAAATAAATACTACAACAAAGTTGGCTGAAAAAAAATTTGAATATTGCATAGGTCAATTGGTAGAAGAAATAGCTGCAGTCATCTAAAAGTTTCAAATGGAAAATGAACTCTATGCATCATTCCTTATTCAAGAATTGTACTAATATTCACATAGATAAAAACAAGTTACATGAACATGTTTCCTTTCCTAGACAACTAATAGGAGTACATATTTCTATGTCTATTATATACGATCAAGAGATTTATTGTTGGTTAATTCAATTACTAAACAATCATTTTGAGGAGTCTAACAGTGATCATTTTGCAAAAGTTTGTCGAGTAACACAATGGAGCTACCACTCGCTCGACTACTATGAAATCACATGTGTAGCAATGTGAGGGACAGAATGTAGGAAATGCACACAACCCACTCTTGCACTTGCTACTTGTGTTGCAACATGTACACTTACTGTGTAAGTATGTCAGACTCGCACGACGAGTATGTATACCGTTGCATGTAGATCATGGTTGTGAGAGTAGGTTTTTTTCTTAGTATGAAACATGAGAAAAATTAAAAAATAATATTTTTTAAGAAAATATTATACTCAAATCTCTGTAAAAAAAAAGTAAGAATATTTAAAATAAGATAATCATATTTTTCGACAAAAATGCATAAACTTTTTCTTCACCCTTTTAGTTCTTTGCCTTTTTCCTTTTCATTTCACTACTATAAATTTGAAGAAAATTCTATTATCGAGAATCTGAAGTAAGATATCTCATAGTTGGATTAATATATTTGATGCTCAAATAGAATTATAATTACTTGGTTTTAAATATTTATAATGTAAAACAATTAAGGGATGCAAAGACATGAAAAATACTTCCTTACAACTTTAAAATCAAAGCAATTTAGCCTATATTTCTTCTTTATAGAATCATTTATTCTCTATGAAAACATTTCTTCTTGTGATTGTTCTCCTATTGAGTTAAGATTTTCACATAAATTATAAATTAATTCATATTAATTTTGTTTTTATTTACGTGTTTTACCCTTTTTTGTGATTTATGAAGTGTAGCGACATTGTTGTGTCCAAAAAAAAAAAAAAAAAAAAAAAAAAAAAGAATTCTAAGCCCTTGGAAATGATTATTGAGTTCATTAAAAGAAGTATGAGTAGCAATCCATCAATTAGTGATAACAAATAAATAATAACTTGGTTTTGTGTTTTTTAAATAATTTATGAATTCAAAATATAGGTTTGAATATATATTTTGAAAAGTAATTTTTAGAACAAGAGTTTTATGGAATATGAAATAAAGTTTTATGGAAATCTTTTTTTAAAACTGAAATTTGAAAAGAAAAAAAATTGAAAAAGTATTAATAAAATGATTAATAATCGAAGTCTCAATTTAAATATAATAACTCTTCTTGCATCCAAACTTTTAAAAAAGTGCTTACTTTTAAATTTAATTTTAATACAATTTTTAATACATGTTTATTTATTTATTTTTATTTTTATTTTGCAAAACCTCGCTTTTAAACTTACTTTCTAAATTAAAATTGGTGCCAAAGGTGTAAACCACTTATGTTTGAAGGCATAAAAGATTTAAAAATAATTTTTTGGCCTATTTTCGTGTCATTATTTCAGAAGTTAATGAAAGACAATGTTAATACATATTAAATATATTTTTTATTATATTTTAAAACATTGTAATAAAATAATCATATTTA
The DNA here is from genome assembly GCA_023846275.1 of Vanilla planifolia. Classification (NCBI taxonomy): domain Eukaryota; kingdom Viridiplantae; phylum Streptophyta; class Magnoliopsida; order Asparagales; family Orchidaceae; genus Vanilla; species Vanilla planifolia. The sequence goes on along the minus strand of CM043875.1, from coordinate 43,169,854 downwards.
TTATTATTATTATCTATTTAATATCTAGCAAAAATAATTCTTTTTAAAAATTAACAGTAATTCCATTTTTAATTGTTCTAACACGTCAGTAACAGACACCTGGCTGGGTAAACAGGGTGGCTGTTTTGCTTCGCTGCTGTTGAGTAGGGTTGTCCAGAGAGCTCATGGCCACCTTCTCCGCCACCATCGTCAATATACCTCTCTGCTACTCCAGCAGAACGCAATTCCCTATTCAATTCCATGCCTTCCCTCCCCTCTCCTTATCCATTTCTTCTTTCACAAACTTTTCCATTTCATGTTCCATGAAGTCGACAAACCTTGTTGCATATCAGAAAAAACCGACCTTATTGAAAACTATCAAGGAGGGAGCTGGTGTGCTGCTTTTGGGATCTTTTCTCTTCTTCTGCGGCCATGCCGGCAGACTTTCTCCTGCCCTCGCTGATGATCTCAAAAGCAGCGTTTCGGGAACTGTGGAAGAGAAAATTGAGACGCAGAAGACAAAGGGTGAAGAGGATGATGATTTATATGCGAAGCTTTTGGAGAGTAATCCTGACAATATTGATGCTCTAAAGATGTCTCTGTATGTGAAAATGAAGAAAGGGAAGAGGGTGGAGGCTGTGAAGTATCTGGAGAGGTTGGTCGCTTTAGAGCCAGAGGAGGTTGAGTGGAGATTGTTACAGGCTCTGTCTTATGATTTGATGGGGAAGGTTGGAAAGTCAAAGAGGCTGTTTATGAACGTCCTCAAGGAAAGGCCTTTGCAGCTCAGAGCTTTGCATGTGAGTGGTTTGCCATTTGTTTATTGTAGTAAATTTCTTGATTTGTTGTATCTATATGCTCACTTTGATGCAAAGCAGTGCCTTACCTTTGATTTTCTATCTTCATAAAATATTATATTTTCTTATGACAATATGCAATAATTGTGTGATATCGTGAATTCAACATTCTTGCAGTGCTTGCTGGCCAACTGGAATTAAATATTATAGGAAGTTCCATTCTTGTTGGAAGCCAATATAGGTCATGCCGTTGTGATGAAGGCTAATGTTGAAATGGTTTAAAGGCACAACAATGGGAATTTAACATATGAAAATCAATTAGGTCTCTTTAGGGCCTCTTTTGGGAGCCAATTACTAGGTATAGTTTGTGCAAAGGCAAATATTGGTACCAAGTAGATCTAGTCTACAAGGACATCTACATTTCTAAAGAACCAATATCCATTCCGACTAAGTCAGCTCTTAGAATTATGATTATTTCTCATATCCAGTGTATGTAGTATGTACCCCATAGTAGGCAATCTTTTTACTATACAATCATACATTCTTAGCTCTAGTGCACCAAAACAATGATTTTGCACTTTTTATTGTTTTATTTGTAAACATTATTACTATCAAGTGGTTCATAAATGCAAAACCAGTTCATATGAGGCATCAAATGGTACAATCAGTGAATCTAAGGTTCATGCTTTCCCCCAATAAATAAACATCTATATTTGAATTAGACCAAGCTTTTGCAATGCTTGTATTCACTAACTTCTTCTCCCTTTATAGTATAGTCTTGGGCTTTAAGTTTCTTGAAAGCCGTATTATCTTTCTTCATGTGTTCGTTCTTCTTAAAATTGGGTTAAGAAAAGTCTTCTAATTTTCTTTGATTCGTTTGCGAAGTATCTTGCTCTAAGCCTTTGATGGTAGATCTTGCTGCAAAGTTGTAACAATAAAATAAAACCGTGAGAAATGACAAGGGAACTAATAGAGCAAAAGATTTATAGTTTTTTTGCCAAATGTTGGGAATTGTTAGGAATGTCTTTATTCATTCTTTTCGTTTTTAATAGAGGTTAAGAATAATATTTTATTATAAAATACATATTAATTTATTTTACATATGTTTTATGTACTTTGGCTTAAAAGCTATTGCTGTGGAGATTCTATGCATGCGCTTATCTGCCCACACATGCCTTATTGCATGCTCGTAGACTACTTGTCTGTCGTGTGGCAAGCAACTTGTGCGGTAAGTGTACCCACCACACGCATGTGACCTATGTGCCTGGTAGGTGTGCTTACTGCGGCATGTGCTATGCATGTAGTGGTGGATCCCACAAGTGCTTCGTTGTCATGCTCATTGTTTTAAGCACAATCCTGTGCTTTGCTGTGATTGTCGGGCTTATTGCATTGTCCCGTGCTTATCTATGTGCCCATCCACATTATCTGTGTTGTTGTGTGAGTTCCCTTGTAGCGTGTTTCCACGCATAGTAGCACGTGCAAGTGGTTCCGCATGTGTGTCACTTAATGAACTTTGTCATATGATTCTTCTCTTGATTTTTCCTCAATTGTGAATTTCTTGATAATTAAATGAATTCATAATTGATCTCTTGATTATTCTTTTGCTAAAGTTAATAGTGAACCTCTTAGTGGGTCTCGTTACAATCAACTACTCTTCTTAATTATCATGATCATCATCTTTAAAGTTAGAAATAATATCCTTGAATTAAAGTTTATCTTTCACATTTGCGAAGTTTAATTCAACATAGTGGCTAAACCAATTCGTATAAGAGGTTAATAAAGATTACAAAAAATAAAGCATTGTCCTTATCATATATTTATATCGGCTTTGCTTAACATTGAGTTGATGGGGAGACTTTCTTTGTAATGTACATGACTCCTAATTTAATCAAAACCTTAAGCTATTGTGTAGAAAATGCTCTTTAGAACTTATGTTCGTGTCAAAGCTAGATTGTACTAAAATGCTCTTTAGAACTCCTTTTTATCCCATGTTTCATTATTTTTTAGTTCATGAATCCCTTCATCTATGACTTGTTTCCACAAGACTTTTTACTCTTTTCTTGGGCAATAAGAAAATGATTAGGGATCAGAGGATTAGAGATTAAAGATTAGGTTTAAATTCTTGGTTTGCCTCATTGCACTTGTACCACTATTTTGTCTAGAATCATCTTCCTTTTAAATCAGATAGTTAACATAATGTTATTGACTATTGAATGAGGTGAATCATATTTAATAATAGCCACATGACTTGAACTTGAAGTAGTGATAGAGACTCAAGTGTTTGGGCTTTAAATTCCAAAAAATGCTCATGACTTCTCTTACTCCCTCTAAACAGCAATTTTTGGACTAATAAAACTTAGTTTTTGAGAAAGCACCATCATTATGCTACAAAACCTCTTTATATGAGGAGAATAGGACTTCTACCTATTCTAATTCAGAAAATATTCATGAAAGATACATGTTATGACCTTGGTATCCAATGTGCCATGGTCCTTTTGTAGACTATGGACAAATGTGGTTGACCAAACACTTGAAGGGGAAAGGATGAAAGGAGATACGAAGGATAGCTTTTGAGAGAGATCTTACATGGAGTTTGAAACTTAAGAACTTAGGAGGGCATTTTATTAATGAGATATGTAGTGAGTTTTTTAATTAACAGTAGATTGCAATCCAAAATCGGAACCAATAAACTTAAGTAAACTTCTTTATGATAACTGCATAACTTGTATTCGACTAGTGGCATATTCTATTGGGAACAATAAATAACTCAGATGCAACTTGTTATATGGTCTGATGCTTTAGCGTCAAAAGTTCAAGAGCTTATATGATCCGTATTTTTTAATTTAGGAGCATTAAAAAATTGCTTTTTTTAGCTATCAAAGTCGTCATCATGGTAGTGGTGTTTGGAGTGATTAATATTTACTAAGCCTTGGAGATCAATTAAGCGCCTCCATTTTTTTTTAATTGAAAGGAATTAGTTGGGTTATATTAGAATATTCCTCGACTTAATATGATTTTTTTGACTTTTTAATTTCTAATTAGCATGATTTCCTTGAATGTACAAACAACTATCTTTGATGTGACCTTTTATCATTTGTGACTTGTTGCAGAAGCCATTACAAAAGCTTGAGTGGGTGGTGGTTATGTTTTTGTACCTTTCATAACATTCTTATTGGTTTCTTTAGAGCAAACTTTAGAGGCTATCAAATATTTGATAGAGATTTGATGGTTGAAACCTTGATCATAGACTTCATCCAAATTTTTGTTGACTACTAAAATGAACTTATACATTTTTTTTCTTTTCAACAATTTTCTTATACTTTGCTAAATCAATAAGAAAGTCCCTCTCGGTTGATTTATATATGAAATTATTTCAAATGACTTATTAATTAACTCAAATATTGTGTGATAGTGAGGGCCTTTGGCAAAACTCATGAAGAATGCCTTTTGTTTTGAAAGCCTCTACCATATCCTTATTGTCCAAATATGTCTCTTGCTCGTCTTCTCAGATTTCTAAGCAGTTTTATAGAGAATAAGATTTTTTTTCAAATTTTATTTGTTAGAATTGATGTGCAATAACATCACCATGTTTTTGGCTTTCCATATCTTATACTTTTTTGTCTTTAATTTATAGTTTAGGGGTGACTCAGTGAGATGGTCATTTTTCCCATGACCATATAAGAACATTATAAGTGAATGGGATCATTGGACATAATTATGTTCATTCAATTTTTGTGAAATGATTTTAATTAGAGCTGTTAACAATTTATTCTCAAGTCAATCTATGATTTAATATCAGATTGAATATGTTTGATTAGACCTTAATTTAATCTAATTTTAGGATCGGAAGGATTTTGATGGAGCCCAATAGAAAACTTGGACCTAGAGGTTGAGGTTAGAGAGGAAGTGAGGTTGTAAGATGGGGGTGAAGAGGAGAGGGGTAAGTAGGTCGTCGTTGAGCGCACCTACTATTAGAAGGTTATTGAGCATTCCAAAGATCCATACCACTAAGTGAGGTCCTTTGTGAGAGTGTTTCTTTTATTTTAGAATCATCAAAAGCCTCATTCATTTATAATTTGTATAAATACATTTATTATAATTAAACTAAATAGGTAGGTCATGAAACATACCTTTATGATAAAAGAGTCTAAAGTGCTCTCAACACTTAAAAAAACAAAATAACATTTAAAGGAAAAGAAATAGTAAGTAATGAAGGCATTCTTTCATGACAAAACAGAAAGTCTAAGTTGCCTTTAATACTTAAGGCACAAGTAACACGAACAGTACAAGTAAGTTATAAAAAACACCTTTTAGGAAATAAACAATATAAAGAGGGCTAATGAGATAATTGTCAAAGTCTTGGATTTTCTCCAAAGCTTATGAATTTTCTCTCAAATTTAAATATTCTCTCCAAGCTTTGAATTTTAATTCTGTTTTTGGTTTGATGCATGAATATTATAGTGGGCTATCATGGTTTATTAGGTGAGGCATTTCTTTGTTTGGGTTTTTGCTTGCCTCCTTCTGATAGGTTTGTATTTGAGTATCCACCTGTTAGTAAGTGATGCTTTTGATGATTTTCTTGCATTAAATCCACCTGATCAAGAACAACTTTGTGATGTAGAGTCTAAATCAAGATACTCCTCAATTAGTTGTGATGCTAGATTTGGCAAATCTTGTGTTAGTCATGTGTCTTCTAAACGAGGTTGGTCCTTCCATCTAACAAGAAACCTGTGAGGGTCATGAACACTAGAAGAGATTTTGTCAAAAATAATACCTTCAATCCCTAGGAAATTAGGTTTTGATGGTAGGAGCAACCAATCATTGAGGATAGTACTATCAAAATTAGCTTGACTTTCTAACTGCAACATCAAAATTAGCTCTCACACTTTTAGACTACAGCATTCTTTGATAAAGTAGGATATCTTTCACATTAAAGATTGGGGCTAATAAACGTATTAGATGGTAAGTTAAGAACATAAGTATTAGTACCAAATTTCTTAATGATCTTAATGACCAAGAAGCTCTCGCATGTAATTTTTTGAATTTAGTGGGAGAATATCTCTCAGGTTTAATCTTAATTAAGATGGTACCCTTCTGCATATTCTCTTAAAGGTTTAGTATGATTTATAATATCAACATATTTGGTATTGCTTTCTTTAATGTGATTCCTGCTGTTATAAAAATTATGATCGAAAGTAAAGGTAGAATTGGAAAATGCTTGCAAGGGAATGGAAGGTAGGTCGAGTGGTCTCTTAAGATTGTTTTCATAAGCAATCTCAAAAGGAGATTATTTTGTGGTTTTAGAAATAGTATTATTATGGGTAAATTTTGGATTTTCTCCCAAATTTGGATATTCCTTCCAAGCTTTTGAATTTTATCACCAATGCTTTTAGTGTCATGCATAAATATTGTAATGAGAAATCCTGGCCCTCTAAGTGAGGCATTTGTCTGCTTGGGCTTTCACTTTTTTGGTTTTTATTTGACTCTTTGTAAGAACTTGTGTTTTTATCACTTATTAATAGATGATTGTTTTGATAGATGTTTTATATTTTAGATTTGATCTTTTCTTGATTTAAGTTATGTCTAAGTTGTTGGTTACTAGTCTGAGCTCGATTTGAACAAAAAATAATTTGACCAATTAATTTTTAATTTTTTAATCAAATTCTTATTCATAAATAAGTTCATATATTTTTTATATCAAATGTACCAATAAAGAATAGTATGATTTATTCACTCATATTCCTAAACTAGTATGTATGTGTGTGTTAATATATATATTTGTACACATATTTGGTTTGACTTGATTCGAATTAAAATTTGATTGGAATTTTGAGTGATCTTTATTCTTCATGCAAAACTTTCACCCATAATGAGAGAAGTTATAAAATCTAATCTTACATTGAAGATTTGTCAACAATGTGACTTCAAGTGTAGGGGAAAAAAAAGGTTTTCAAGATAGAGGACGCCATTAAATTGGAGAAGAATTAGGAAATTCAATGTTTTGTTATCGTAAAGTCATTTACATTAAAAATATTTTTATTTTCCTTTTTTTTTTTATCAAAACTTAAGCTTATGTTTATAATAATCAAATGAGGAATGATAAGAAAATTTCTCAAAAATAATAAATTATCAAACAATTGAAACTAAAATTTCTTGTACATGAATACCTAATTATTTTAAAATAAGAAATAAGTACTATCATAAAAAATCTCCAAACTATTATATTATAGGTACATTATGTTATTTTCTAGTAGTTAATCAACAAAACTATAAATGTTGCAACCTCCCATTTGTAATATTATAGTTGTATTATAACTATGCACTCGCTATAATATTATGGTCGTATTATGTTTTTGTATTAGTAATTAATAATGCTATGAGTGTTGTAATCTCCTTGTCATAATCATATAACAATTGTGCACTAGTGGTCAATTATAGTTTCCCACTTAATGTGTCATGCTTTGAATACTTGAAACTTTTACATCATTGCATATTAATTTCTCCGTTTTGGCATAATAAATTCAAAGATGCATATATATATATATATCACATTTTTTTAAAATTATGAGAAATTTTATCAGTGTTTTATGTAAATCTAATATTAAATGGCTATCTTCCTAAATTCCAAAGCTTGTGGAAAGGGCTGCCAATTGTATACTAATGCTCCATTGGTATGTTCAATTCTAATTGATGCTAATTCTACTATCATTTGTACTCAGCAATTTTGGTTGATACAGGAGTCTCACACATATTGTTCATTGCTTTATCTAACTTTGAAACTTTGTATCTAACAATTCACCATGAACTCCTTTTGAATACACTTAAAACACTTTTTTCCTTGTCACCAAGGTGCTGGAGATTAGGAAGAAGAATGCACAAAAAATGCTGGTGTTGCATCAAAAGCTGATTGTTTCCTTTAAATGAGTACAATAATTGATTATTCCTAGTGATACAGAACTAACAGAGAAAGATAGCTTTGTTGAGCCAATTATCGCTTGAAGGACCATCAAGGAACCTGTCAAATGGCTAACTTATAGGCTTCTTTTGCTTATCTTCTTATGTTTAGGTGCTATTGAACTCAATTTACTGTTCAACTACCAAAGGCAATCATCCATGAGACCAACAATGCTTAATGTTTGCTTGGGAAGAGAAGTTTGTTGTTTTAGCAAGGATAAAGGTACTAAACTGATCTGTGAAATAAATAATGCTTAAGGTTTGCTTGGGAAGAAAAGTTTGTCGTTTTAGTATGGATAATGGTGCAAAACGGATCTGTGAAATTAATAATTTACAAAAATTAATGAAGACTTGAATTTATCGAGCAGGATATTTCTTTGTCCATATCATGATTTATGTGTTGCGGCTTCTATACAATTAAAATCATGTGACTTCAGCATTTTAAAATGCTAAGATAATGCTGAAACAAATGGGACTAAAATTGCATTGGCGATTTTTTTGGGTTTTCTTACAGCAATAGGAAAACAACAATGCCTTTTCAGCTGTTCCGGCAAGAGTTTACATTTGGCATGTTTGTTTAATGTTCAGGAGAATGTTTCATTACAAGGATTTTGAGAAGTTGTAAAATATTCCTTGAAGCTAAAGGAGAGGATGAGCTCAGCATAGCACATAATAATTGTCAAAAGAAGTAGAAAGATAACAATGGAAACTGAATACCATATGTTAAACTAAAAGTGATCAACTCTAACACTTAAACTGCCCTCTACCACCCGTTTTGGTTCTATTTTTTGAGTTATTTTGTAGTTGTTTTTTGTTTTATGAAACATATTGGTTGATTCATCAAGATGAAAAAAATGCATAACAAAAGTATTGCTCATAAGATAAATATTTAATCAGATGGTGCCTAAGTGAGTTCACTAAACTAATATTATTATACAACAATTTATTAGAAAGTAAAGTGGTTGAATTTTGTAACTTAAAGCATAAACCCTTATTTTGCTTGGCTATTAAGATGCTGCTGGGAACAATCGTAGATGATGAGTTTACTTTTTGACGAGTTCTATGCCTTATCTTTATAGCAGTCCTCTGTGCTGTAATCTTGGGCAAGGTTAGAAGAATTTCAGCTCCTACAATTTTAAATAAATCCAGTCAATGAATTTATTCAGGAATTGTGCAAGAACAAAACGTAAGGGAGGCAAGGTATCCGAGCTGCTTTATCATTTTGAATTTAGAGTTAATTGTTAGATTTTGAATATGCCAAAAATTTGTGATAAATTTATAATTTTTCGAAGAATCTTTCCATGAAGTTATCTTAAGTATCAAATCACATTGGCTATGTTGTTTTTAGAAAATTGAACAATGTGTACAGCAGCAGCATTGCAATTAAGCACTTTTTTTTATGAAATCGAGGCTGCTTATGCGGATTAAATCAAGTGGCATTTCAGCTAGTTTGGTGTTCTTCTCATGTGCAAAATATGCGCTATTTGGGTTTGAAATGAATATGTGATTTATTTAGTAGCACAAATGAGTTAAACTTCTGTTATTAAGCACCAAAATCAGATATAATGACGAAATGTAAGTTTTTACATTTAATTGGGGATGTCTATGCTGATGATTTATCAATTAGAGGGATGGCATTTGTTGTATGAATTCCATGATGCAAGTTAAGTTTTAAGCAAGCATGTAATCCATGACACATGTAGTTTGTTTCTTTTATGTGGTTTTTTTCTCAATTAGCCATGGATTCATCCAATCTGCTGGTCAAGTATAACTTTTTTTTGTTCTATGGTCGGTTTACTTTATAAAAGGTACCTCTTTTCAAAGAACCTAGATAATGAATTTCAATTAGAAGAGATTTAGTAATTTCTGGAGAATTCTATTTTCCTCAGAAGTTATTCATTTCAAAAGCTTGGAGACTTGAGCAAAATAGCCTTAAGGTTGGAAATATTCTGAATTCATTGTAATTTAATTGGCTTCTCTTTATTTAGTTTTGTTTTCTTTTCTTGTTGCTTAGGGTTTGACGATTATTTCTGCACATAAAAGATCTTGTGTGAAGGCTATATGTTGTACTGAAATGACTTCAGCAAATTCATTAGTTAGGTGATGTTTGGTTCGGTGATTAAAGATATTAAATGTTTAGTTGGATGATATTTTTTAAATAATTTTATTAAAAATCATAATCTTATCATTAAAAAGGATATCATATCATTTAAATTTGAATGAGATCTAGATATTAACTATGTTGATATTAAAAATACGAGTAGAAGATTGTTTAGATGCCATCGAATCAAACAATAGATAAATTTTGCATAATACAAAATGCTAAATAGTACTTTGATTTTGATATTAATATCATCCAAATAATGTTCAATTAAATATTTTTTTAATTAAATTCTGTGAATATTGAAATTTATGTTTTTTTTTAACAGGGTTTGGCATTGGCTATGCTTAAAACCAATGAAAGCAGAGCTGCCTTTGAAATGTTGCAAAAAGCACTTAAACTTGCCCAGAGTGAGAAGAGACTAAGCGAAGAGAGGAGCATTAAAATCTTAATTGCACAGATGCATGTAGTGAAGGTAAGTAAATTGCTTTGTTATCATGCTCTTGAATAATGTATGAAGCACATCATATGATGTGGGTTAGCTAATTTGTTCTACAATTTGAAATTTCTTGCTTCCTTTCCCAACCTTCCATTAAGTATGAATTCCACCAAAATTTCACTACTTTCTATCAACAAAATCCAGTTTTTGCAGTAATTTATTCAAGCTTTTGGCCATGCAGGGCGATTTAGAAGAGGCTTTAGAACAATTTGAAGATCTCATCAATGAAGACCCTCGAGATTTTAGGCCTCATCTATGCCAGGTATTTTTGTGGACAAGATGATCTCTTATAATTCTATCACAAATTGTAGTATTTGTAAGCTACCTTTGTCTAAAAACATGGGTTTGGATTTAAAAGGAGGTATTATCTCTTTGAATCATCCTTTTTTCATCCAAATAAGTATCATCTTCTGAAGATATCATCATAACATTTCATATAGATAATTCATTCTTGTATTCCTAAAGATCTGTTAACAAAAGTTGGACATTGTTTGGTGGTATCTTTTCTTTGGATCTCACTCTTGCTTTCTTCCTACTTCTTTCGGGTGTTACCCTTGGCTTGCAGCTTTTAGTTGCTGTAACAAAACAACAACCCTTTTGTTCTTTCTTTTAGGGAATTATCTACAGCTTATTGGACAAGAAGAAGGAAGCAAATGAGCAGTTCGAGATCTATCATAGCCTCATACCTGATGAATTCCCTCAGAGAGATTTTATCGATGAAGTAATCCTTTCGGCCAAAACTGAAGCTCATCAACTAAGGAAAGAAATCCAATTAGAAGACAATTAGTCTACAGGTGCTTGTTTAATTTTTCTATCGTTGAATCTTTCATGCAGTTCATTTAATAATTTCCTCTTATTAAATGATTTTTTTATGTTTATTAATTTCCAAAAATTGGAAATGTTCATTTTACGTTGGTATTATTTTTCTTGAATACAAAATAATTAAAAAATTAAACAAATAAATACCACGGTTTTGTTTATTTTAATAGTTTTGAAAAATAGGATGGGTGGTTAGGTGAAAATGTAATAATATTTGGTCAATTATAATTTAAATGTAATAAGAAAAATAATGTTGTGTAAGAATTAAGGTTTTGATCATAAATCTTATTTTAATTATTTTAAAATACAAATTTAAATAATGAATTTTTATAAGAATTTTATTTTAAATATTGTAAAACTCTTCTTTAAAGTTATTATTCAAATATTCTCATTTTTTTTAATTTGAAAATTATTTGTATGGTAAGGTATATGTGTATTAATTTTATTAAAAATAACAAAACTGTTTATTTTATTGTCCAAAGGAATGTACCAACAGAAACAAAATAGAAGTCGTGGCATCACGTTTTCATGACATCTGTTCCGCCAGGAGACAAAAAATGTGGTCTGCCGTTTGCCAAGTGTCCACATCACAATTGCACACGTTTATTTAAAAATAAATAAAATATGTACTAAAAATATTGTTTGAATAATTTTAATGTGGGGTAAATGCACTTGTGTAAACTTTATTTTATTTATAAATAACAATAATAAAAGCAAAATAAAATAATTTTTTATAAATTTAATTAAAAATAAAAGCATAAAGGTATGTTCGTACATGGACAAGGTCGTAGCACGCTAAAAATATCCAAAACAGAGGAGTCCGCTTTGTCGGCGATATGTTTCTTCAGCAGGTAAACAAACGGTTGCGCGCTGAGCATCTCTCCCTGCTCCGGATTTGCTATCAACGAGTTTCAGGTAAGGGAAGCTTCTCCATCTTCTCTTAACCAAGGCAGTGTCTACTCTTGCAGGCATGGAGGTCTCTAGTTTTCGGGGTGTACGGCTTCACCCAGTTCACGAAAGCCGGTTTTCGGTAATTTTGTCTTCTTCTTTGAGTGTGGGAATGTCAATGTCTTTTTGTGTGTCGTTTACTGATCGGAGGGAAGTGTAAGAGCTGTGAAAGATGCGGCTGTAATTAAATAAGTTGTTTTCAAAATTTCAAGCGTCCCGAATGATAAACAAGCATTGTTTCTTAGAATTGAGAGCCATTCTTGGTTGATATACGACTTCGGTTGAGTTTGCACCATGTGAGGGAAGTATTTTGGTAGTGGATGATTTAGGAGTTTGAGTGTCTTGTCTTTTGTTCATCAAACCATTCGTCAAATTTTGCGCCAATGCTGCAATATTTTATGCAGGGAACATTCCAAGAAGTTTCAGACCGAGGATATGCGAATAGGAATGGAGGGGAAGAATTGTGTTGTCACAGGAGCGAATTCGGGCATTGGTTTTGCTGCAGCCGTGGGTCTTGCTTCACGGTATTGTTCATGTTGTTCTTTTTTGAATTGTCTATTTATTTAATTCTGCTTTCCATCAGAATACCAATTTAGATTTCATGTCTACATCGTTAGAGGTGCAAATGTATACATGGTCTGCCGCAACAAAGAGAGGGGAGAGGCTGCCCTTTCGAAGATTCAATCAACTACGGGTAGCAAAAATATATATCTAGAAGTACTGCTTCACAACCCTTTTTCTTCTTGTTGAATTAAACAGTGTGATGGTCTACTTACGTAGGTTTTGGACGAATCAATCTCAGATAAGACCCTTCCTTCAATATTTGTTGCTTTGCTGATTTTTGATTGCAGATCTGTGACCTTTCATCAATCAGTGAAGTAAAGTCTTTTGCTTCTAGATTTTGTTCAGAGAAGAAACAGCTTCATGTTTTAGTAAGTTTACTGACTGTTCAAGCAAACAAATGAGAAATTTAATCAACCAATGCATCATTTAACCTGCAATAGTTCATGTTCTTTCTTTATGCTGTTACTGAGAATTGCTTTTATTATTGGGCGATGTGGTAAAGGAAGCTGTTGATTCTTTTATTTTATGATCTTGTGGTGTCTTTGTTTCAAACAATCCTTGTGAACACCATTTAGCTTCTATACATCCACTGCTATGCAAATAGGTTGAATCTCTAATTTGAAGATTTTTCAAATTAGGTAAACAATGCTGGATTATTGGAGCACAACAGAACCACTACACCAGAAGGGTGAGTCCCATATCATAATTTGCATTGATTGTTCTCCTATTTCTAAATAAGTTTCTTTATATGGAAATTTTCGGATGCAACAAATGGATTGAATTCATGCTTTTCATGTAATACTGAAGTTACTTCATTGATAACTGCCTAATTCTCGTCATGTTTCAACAGATTGGAGCTAAACTTTGCTGTTAACGTAGCAGCTACTTATGTTATGACTGAGTTAATGTTGCCATTGCTAGAAAAAGCTGCTCCAGATTCTAGAGTTATTACAGTTTCCTCTGGTGGTATGTACACGGTACCTCTAACCAGGGATTTACAGGTAGAATAGTAGACCTGCTCACCAAATTCTATTTAATATAAGCAAGCTATCTCTTGGGGACAAAAATGCTTTTGACCATTGCAAAATAGATAAAAAATGCTCCATAGTCACAACACTGAATTTACTTAGTCTATCCTTGTATTTGATTTCCATTTCTAATATGGAATTAAAAGCATATTCATGCTGGCCTAAGAGCAATTAAATTTATACATGAGGGTGAACCCTGATTTTATGATGCAAACTGAAGTGAAATTCATGGTACATTAGTAGGAGTAGAAAAGAAATTTTTGAAACAAATCAAACCCTCCAATAAAAAACATTAGATCATCTTGTGCATGTGTTAGTCAATGGCAACATTGCAAGCTGCTGTTGAATCGCGCTGAACTATCCAATTGTGTTAATCAGGTGAGGGCAACTAAGCGTGTGATTCTTATTGAAGGTATTGGTTGAACTTTTCAAATGATGGAATTAGATTGTTTGATGAGTTGTTTGAAGGATGGCAGAAAAAACATCTTTTTTGGGCATTGGAAGGAATAGCCCATCTGATATTATGATCAAACTGTTCAATCAAGGAATAATGTATGCCCAGTTTTCAATTCAACATGTTCTATTGAAGAAGTTTTATATGTTGCATACCTTTGTTGCTTTTGAGAAGTGGAGAGCTGTCCTATTATTTCTTTTTTCCGAAAAACTTAATTCTCATAGCGAGTTTAGTGTAGTCATGGTTTTTCACTACATTTAAGGTTTTCTACATAAATTGTACTAGTTCTTTTCCTAAGATTATTTCTCTTATTTGTTCTTTGGGTTTTATGCTTTTCTCCTCTAATTCTCTAGGTTTAATGTGCTATTGTGGTGAGTTTGTGCTTTTACAATTCTTTAGTGATTGTTATTAAGGCAATATTCTCTTTTGAAGTGGGAATGAAGGATGAAAGAAAGGGAAAGTAAAAATTGATTGGTTCAAAGACAATAATTTGGGTATTGGAGGATGTGGATTGATGGTCTTCTATAAGTAGAGATTTTGTATCAATCTTTGATGGGAGGGGAGACATAATTAACTAATATCGGTTATTTGGCTCTCATTACAAGGAATGTGACCTTCAAAATCACATGAGAAATTGATAACAAGTTTGTTGAATTTGCATTAAACTTTGTCTTATGGAGACCTTTATGTGGATTGTGTTATGAGAAAGTAGAGCATATCACCTTCTTAGAAATTGGAAGGGAAACAGGAGTCAAAAAATTAAAATTGGTTCTCAAAGATATTTTGAATCCAACCACATTGCATTCCATTGAAGGATTATGCCATCATGTGAAGTTATGGGTTGATTTGAAGTTGATTAATTAGTACACTAACGTGATTACAACTTGAGTCTATTGTCTTGCACGAGTTGGCTACCTCAACCCAAAAACCTAATTCTAGTGGCTTGTAGCCAAGACTCTTGCCATCATTTGGCCATCATTCGATTGTTGGGTTACTTGGGTTGGCTTTATTGTCCTTATATTATGTGGAGTATGAACCGGGCACCATCTTTTACATCGTTGGTCTACAAATTCTTTGAATTTGTTTTGTTGCCAACGCCTCCTTTTCCAATCCAGTTGTTCAAACTATTTGTTGCCTTCTCCTCTAGTTTAGATGCTAGACTCTTCTTGTTGATGCCTACCTCTTCAAATCCTTGACCATTGTTACCACTTGACACTGTGATCTCGACCTCACCGTGTGCTGCAGATCGCAATGATTGACTCTCACTCTTCGGTCTTCGCTCTAACTCTTGTTGTTGTCCCTTTTCTTTTAGCCCTCGTTTTGTTCTGATTTCTACTCCTCTGGTTTTGGCTCCTACAATAATCTCTTTTGCTTAGGTAGTTGGGGAAGTTATGGCTCCCTCTTCTTCAATTGCTGCCCTTCGCAATCTTTCTGGGAGCTCTACGGCACATTCACGATAATCCTTTGTAGATATTGTTTAATTGTACTTCTGGCCTTCTACCGCTGCAGATCTTTTTAAAATCAATTGTACTTTCTTCGTGGATTAGCCAATAATTGTGAGGGATACCATCACTTACAAGAAAAACTAATAGTTATTTTTTTTTGAGGAGAACGTGAATTGACTTTTCAGCCCTTTCAAGTTTGCTTTGAAAAAAAAATTCTCTTTAGGCCACCTTGCATGAAGGTTTTGTGGAAGGGTTTTTTCAACAATTGGGTTAGTAGGTTGCCTCTCAATTGGACTTCCAAACATTGGGCATATTTTAATTTGATTTGAATGAGAAAATAATTTTTTTCAAGTACTGGTTGTGTAGAATTTGGACCTTTCGTGGTTTTCTTATGAGAATTTTTAAGTGGTCATCTTTTTTCTTCATTGAGTTAGTCTCCAATTACACTTATTTGGCTCTCGCTTCTTCGTTTGTTGGTGCATTTCTTCAGTAAGGGCCCCCTTTTCTCAATAGGCCAACTTATTAGGAAACTTCTTAATATTGATACAACAATTGTATTTGTTGCACAACCCAATGTGGCAATGGTATTTGTAAAAATAAATCTCTTGAAAGAGCTACTAGATAAAATATGGATAGGTGATGGTCAAGTTGATTTTTGACAAAAAATGGAATACAAAATCTCCTTAATTTTTGGACTTGTTGCTGCACACTCAATCACAAGGAATCAACTTGTCGTCTGAACCCTAAGCAAATCTAGAGGAATCAACAACCTAGTGTGAATCACGTGATGGAAAATTGAAAAATTTGGAAATAAAAATCTCAAACCTAAGCAATCACAGGCTCCACGGCTCTACCTTCTGCCCTTATTACTATCAAGCCCACCAACTCAAATTTTATTTTCTTTATATTGATTTCTCCTCAAAAAGTTGATTTCTTATACCATGATAACATCTTCATCAGACAAAATTGTATTAATCTCTTCTCTCATATGGAACTCCTAATTAAAACAATATTATTACATGAGCATGCAACAAACGTGCTTCATTTAAGCCTCATTACAAGATTACAATCGTCACTAACGGTACTTTGGTTTTATCAAATTTTTTTGATGACTACCTTATCCTAGTTAGAGTTATTAAAGATCTTTCAATTCATCAGTACAAGTATAAAGGATAAAAAAGGAAGCCTTAAAGGGCTAAGCACCAATATTAACTTCTATTAGCGTTGATAGATTGTATGTACTGATTGTTATTTATGCATCATGTATTGAATCTCTTGTACTTTATTGGATATAAGATATAATTAAGTTTTAAAAAAGGTTTATTTACTTTAAAAATAAATGATTTGTTTTTTACTTTTAAGTAAAATGATAGGATGAAAATTAAAAAATGATCAAAAGTCAAATGTTTAAGATTTGATATTATCTGTGAGTATGACAACATATAATTCATGAATTTTTGTGCTAAGCATAAAATTAGATTATCAAGAACAATTACAAACAAATTGTTATAGAATGGTGCCTTGTAAAGGATGAACATGATTTGACAAAAGTGCAAGAATTATTTGATTTGACAAATGTAGCAAGTACAACAGCATACCTACTCAATTGAGTAGCTTCATTTTCTTGGAATTGTAAATTGTTGGGGAAATTTTTGATGGGAAGAAAGGTAAATTTTATTGAAGTATTTAGATATTCTCATCATGTCCATGTTGGCTAAAAGAAAAGGCTATATCGAAGTTGTGAATTTTGCATTCATTAAGTATGGTTTTACTTAGTTTTGTTATAGGCTTTAAGATGAACACATTAGGAAAATAATCTAACTATTGATGCAACCCTTATGAAGGCATGATGTATAAGGTTTGGTCCTTCGATGAGTTTAGTAAAACACAAAAAAGGGCAAGCAATGTCGAGTTGGAAGGAGAACCATAAGAGCTAAGATTGATAATCACACATATGCTTACATTTGGTAGATTATGATAGAAAAATTGATGTAAGAACAATAATAATGGAATTATTCTCACAAGAACCCATACGAAGCCTTGTCATAAGCAAATTGTATTCGTTATACATTTATGGGTTCTATATATTTGTTTTTTTAGAATTTCAAAGGAAATTTGAGTCGTTATGAACATAAATCCCAAGTTATAAGACCCCCAAAAAAGATTGGCATAACTTAAATGAGATGTGATAATTTCTTTATGATTTAACCTTCTTGCCAATACATTATCCTTATTATTTTCCAGATTGTGATCCCTAATGAAAAATATTGCTTCATGAACAAAGGCTCTTGGCATGATGAACCTTGCGATGTATTGGCGATGAGTATCTTACATAGTTTGAGTTGTAAAGTCTTGCATTATGAATGCATAAGCAGGTAAAGAGTATATGCGTTGAGCTACTAAGAAAGTAATAACCTCTAAAGTGGATAGAGCAAATGAAGTGAATTATTTATTATGCCATAAATTTCTTTATATGCACATCTTGTTCACCCCCCCAAAAGAATATGTGTTTCTAAAAGATCTTTAATATTACGATCAATCTCAAAGGTAGTTCTATGAACAATAATGAGGAAAAAAATGCAATTGCTAAGTGATGCTGAGTAGCATCAATTGGCCATAACTTTGCATTTGAGGTTGGCATCCACTAAGAAGGGTTAGAGCAACAGTTCTTGCCATTTGAGTATTACCAAATAAATGACTACTTGAGCAGTGGAAGATTCTATTGAGGATTAAGTATCAATTTGGGGGCTCACTTTAAAAGAATAGAACTTTTGAATTAACCATGTTACCGTAAGGAATGAAAGTTGTTCATAATTGAATGTACAATGTCAAGGAAGAAGGAAATTGTTACATAAGATGCAAGATGAGTTTAGTAGTCAAGAATTTATAACAGAGAAAAGGTCATCATATAAAAATCTTCTCTACAATGACAAACCACTATTAGTATCATATTTAGTATAGTAGCTATTGAAAACTTACATTTGATGCATTTAAATATTAATATGTTTTTTTAATAATGATTTGAAGGAAAATATTTACATTACATAATCTAAATATTTCCAAATTATTGAAAAAGAAAATCTTGTCTGTAAATTGAGGGAAAAAACTTTCATATTTTAAGCATGCTTTGAGAGTGTTGATGTTAGTTGACACCTTTTGCAAGGTAGATACACAAGGTGTATGATGGACCATTCATTACATTTAAAAAAGTTTGATGATTTTTGTATCATTGAACTAATGCAAATGATATATCTATTGCTTGTTCTAACGTCCAAGAAATTTGAAAATTGATGATGCAATTAATAGCCACATTTGGAGGAAGTATTTGAAAGCATATTCTTGGAATTAGAATCACAAGTGAAAAGATTCATGAAATTGTGAGCATCATAATAAAATTATATTGGAAAGTCATGATGCAAATTTAGAGTTGAAGGTATCAAATCAAGATGTACTTCTTTAAAAACTTATTTGAAATTGTCAAAAAATGTAGTCACCAAAATCGAGTAGGATTGCAATGTTAAGATATTACATGCATTTGCAACGAGATGTTTTATATATAATGTTAGTATGTACTAGACCAATTGAAGGAGTAATGACAAACCTAGTGTCATGCTCTCACTTGTTAACATAGAATTAATAATGAAAATTGTTAATTCAAGTGGAAGCTCCTAACTTTCATGTTTTAACCTTTATTCACATCAAAATAAAGTGTGCATTAACTTACAATAAACATGTATTTTTGAAAAAAAATTTATGTTATTTTTTTTAGGTTCACTAACTATCAACAAAAGCATCTTTAAACATCTCAATTTTCCCATCATATGTATGTGAAATATCTAAAAATATTCAAATAAAATAAGGCTAGTTTACGCAAACTTAATGGGTAAAATACATGCTAACATTGAAAAAAAGAGCAAATACAAGTTTTGTGATATTATATTATTATTTTATGTGTGAAAATATGAAATAAGATTTCTTTTAAAACATTTCTTTTCAATGCATATACTAAACTATAATTTTGTTAAGCTTTTCTTTCATTAAATTGATCTAGGTGATCTCTATTTTGATGATAACCTCACTTTTCCTATTATGAGTGAAATAATTACCAATGTTTCATGGCTAGTGTCACTTCCCCTTTCAAGTAGTCATCACAACAAAAATCTTTGAGAGGCCTCTTATCTATTTCATGGAGATTACACCATCATATGGGATGGAGACCATCTCAAGTAGTTTATATTTGGTATATAATCAACCTATATTCAATTCAACTTAACCATTGGTGCAAAGAGAATCTCCTCTATTTCTATTTTTTCATTTTACAAATTTCTATATATTTCCTTTTAATATCATGATATTATTATAGTTTTTTTTAATGTTTTTTGTGTCACATATCATCACAACATAACGTCATCCAATAGATTTTGATAAAATTAGTATACTTTATTTAAAAAGGATAAAAAATCAGAGAGGTTGTCTTGGGTTTATGGAAAGTGAAATTATTGAAGGAAGATAATAAGAGCCATCGTTGAAAAACCAAAAATTTTTTTATGAATCATATGAAAAGTCACTTAAAATCTTTATTAAATAGTAGATATTTTGTGAATCTATGAATGCATAGTGATGAAGGAAGAAAAATGAGAATGGAATCTCCTTAGAAATCGATGTAGCTAAACGTTAGTAGGAAGGTTTTGTTCTTTGTATTTAAAGTTATTTAGTAAAGAAGCCATATGTTCCTTTGTTTAACCTCTCTGTTTGAGTTTACTTCTTGCAATTAGTATCAAAATACTCAGGTTTGAAGATGATAAGCAGCATGTCCAAATCCCAAACTGACGTAGAATTATGATGATTGGTGTATACAACTGAAGGCAATGTTCAACAGGATATGATAATCAACAAATATAAGAAACCTGCTAAAGACACCGTGTTTACAAAATAAGAGAACAACACTGGAAAATGCAAGAAAGATAAGAAGGCTTTTTCTTCATTTATGAAGAGATAGATGAGCTCGCGTTCATGAAAGTAGTAGAGGTCATAAACTTCCCACAAAGCATGGGACGTCATTAACAAGGCATACAAAGGTCACAAACAAGTAAAGAAAGTCCTCCTGTAGATGTTGAAAAGGGGAATTTGAATATCACCAAACCAAGGAGAACGAAAAAGTTAGTGACTATCTCATTTGTGTATAAATTACAATAATCAAATAAAGAGAAATGGAGAAATTGTGGATGACAACACTGTAAAGTTGAAGCAGGTTTAAAGTTAACTAGCAAAATAGGTTTAAAGTTATCAAAGAGAGAAATAAAGCATGTTGATCCAACTTTATATAAGAGTTTGGTCAAAATTCTATGATATCTAACTTGCACGAGGCCTGACATTATATATGGGGTCTAACTTCTTAGGAGATACATGAAAAAACCAAAAAAAATCATTGGCAAGCATCCAAAAGAATATTGTATTATATAAAAGGGACCATCTTATATAATCTTTTTTAAAACTCTGATATATTTAGACTTATAGGTTATACAAGCGGTGATTGGAGATCAATGCAAATGACAAGAACAATACATTTAGGTTTGTATTTTATATGAATGAAATTATGTTCATGTGGACATGAAAGAAACAATCCATAATTGCATTGTCTACTTGTGCAATCACGTATGTTGGAGCTTCAACCTGTGTAAGTCATGCTATTTGGCTTAGAATATTGCTAGCTCAAATTTGAGTGAGGCAAGAAGGACCCATAGAGATATTTACAGACAATGAATCAATAGTTGCACTTGGTAAGAACCTATAAATTATCAGAGAAATGAACATATTAGAATTCATTATTACTCTATAAGAGAGCATATGAACAAGAAGCAACTAAAACTAGTATATATTAGGATATAAGACTAAATTGTGAACATCTTTATTAAGGCGTTTAGAGTTGAGTTATTCAAGAAACTACAATATCAACTTAGAGTTATATCAACAAGAGAATTAAATTAAGATGGGATGATGAAATTTAATAAATTTAATTTAAGAAAGATGGAAAACTAAGATGAAATTAATAAACTTAATTTAAAAGGGATGAAAAACCCAAAGAGGTAGTCTTGGGCTCATGAAAAGTTGAGTTATTGATGAAGAATACTAAGAGTTATTATTAAAAAGCTAAAATGTTTTTAATAAATCATTGGAAAGCCAAAAGTTTTTAACGAAGCATATGAAGAGTTACTTGAAATTCTATAAATAGTAGACCCTTTGTAAATTCATGTATGCATGGTGGTGAAGGAAGAAAATTGAGAAGAGAGTTTCCTCAGAAGTCGATGTAGCCAAGCATTA
Source organism: Vanilla planifolia (assembly GCA_023846275.1). Lineage (NCBI taxonomy): Eukaryota > Viridiplantae > Streptophyta > Magnoliopsida > Asparagales > Orchidaceae > Vanilla > Vanilla planifolia. The sequence continues at coordinate 43,147,948 of CM043875.1, read as the reverse complement.
GCAGGAAAGTTTTATCCTTTGTATTTGAAGTTATTTAGTAAAGGAAGCTGTCTCTTTCTTTATTTATCCTCTTTGTTCAAGTTTACTTCCTACAGATTTATCGTTGCTTAATTTTAATAATTAGTCTGCATTGCAAAACAAATGATTTGAACTTAGCATAATAACATTCATTCATCACATTAAATATACATTGTAGCTAAATACGTTATCAATACATCAAATATCTTGTTTTTATATTAAACCTGATTTCATATACCTTTCCTTGTGTTGCCTTTGATCCCTCACCTTTTTTCCATCTGATCTAGCATGACCTAGATCTTGTGTAACATATATAAATACATCTTTAGTACTTCAATGTATTTTTAGAGTTGATAAGAGCTCATAAAGTTTTAATATGCAAACATTATCTGATATTGCTGAGTAATTAGGACATGTAACTTTTCAATCTAGATGCTATCCAAGAATAACAGAAGCAACTCAATACATTCATATATAAGCTTTTAATGCCCATATCCAGCTCAAGATTAACCATATATTTTCTAAGTATAATCATATATAAACCTTAAGCATAGAAAAGATCATAGTTCAATTCTTTATTGAGTCTACTATTCAAAAACAACTTACTAATGGAGACCTAATTTTGTGCTTCATTAACCTGATGCACATTTAGTGCCTTGTGGTTTTAACTTAGATATGCAGAAATTTGCAATTCAACTGTTTTTTGAGTCGGCTAAACAAAAACAACTCACTGACTGTATCCTAATGTTTTGCTTTAGCAACCTGATGCACTTATAGTACTTCCAAAATAAATTAGCTACATTCACTAATAGATTAACTACTATTTCTTCTCTGTGGCTATATTACCTATCACAAAATAAATTAGCTGCAGTTTGCAAGTGGTAAACTATCTGTAATGAGCCAAAAATAAAAGATACAATTTTAAACATAAGAGTATAACTATTACTAGAATGATATCAAATAAATGAAAACCAATTTGAAAGCCCAAGAAAGGCACAATTGAGAAGCAGGGCACATCCTTGAATGGTGTACAAATGGAGAGCTTCTCAAATAAATTTGTAACTTTCATCCTCGCTGCCTTGGGTGCGGCCTTCTTTGCACTAATGGTAGTGGCAAGGAGTGGAAAGAAGGCCTTACAGGATAAACTCTAGATAAAGAATTAGTTGAGATCAAACATATTTTCTTTTACAGGATAAACTCTAGATAGGTCCCTAATGTTAATACTTAAGTAGGTATCTTTGCTTTCACAAATAGGTAGATAGATCTTATGTTTCATAAAAACTACAAGTCATTTTTTTTTTCTTAATGCTGCTAAACTTCAAGTGAAATATTTAAAATATTTTAGCAGTAAAATTACAACTTGGTCTATTAATTTCGTATTCACTGCAGCTAGTATTTTTTTTGTTTTGTTTAAGCTCACTCAACATTGTTATCGCCACCTTATTTACTTCCTGTTTCACTTGTCGTTGCACCTTTGCCACCTCTATTTAGCCATGGTCTATTAGCTAAGTCGTAGCTCCCTTGCCAACTCCTTTGCCTTTGACTAACTCAAATATCACAACTTTTCCAATTTGACAATCATTCATCAATGTTGGTCCTCCATCAAGTGGGAAGGTTGGTTTAGGTTTAGGAATGGTAGTTAAAAATAAAATTATGCTAAGCCTACATGTTAATACTGCTACAATAACAAATATCTAATTATTACTTCTATGAAATTTAAGGATTGACTGGCTTTTTAAAAAAAAAATGCAGAAATATACTTGAGAATTTAGTCAAATGACAAGGACATGTAAAATTTTCCATTTCTTAAATGATACTTCAACAGCAGCTACATGTTATTTTCATTCAGAGGCATTTCCTTAAGTTTCTCTAAGAAAAAAATGGAATTGACTTGAAAAACCTTTTCATTTTTTATTTTCCAAAAACCTGAGCCCATATGCCTCCTTGGTAAATAACTTCAGCAGCTTAATTCTACGAATTTTTTTACCTTTCATTTACATTCCTATTGTATGGAGAATGAGTAAGGGGAGATCATGCTCTTTAAATTGATTATCCTATTCTTTTGATGTAGTATAGCGAACGAAACTTCGATGGTGTGAAACAGTATGCTCGTAACAAGAGACTTCAGGTTCGATGTCTTACACTATATCTGAGTTCTGAGTTGATATCATTGTACTTGACGCAATCGTGTTCATCTTCTTCTTTAAACTGCAATTTTGTATAGTACATTTTCTTAGTCTTGTTCATTTCTAGCATGGGCAAACTATCATAATATTTTCGTAATTTTGATGACTGTTTTCAATGTGCACACGCACACACACATACCAACAGAACAAGTTTCAAACCTTTAGTTCGTGTAATCTGGGCTTCCATAAGCATTTTTTGCAAAAAATTATTCACTGAAGGAATCTTAACCCTGGATCTGACTAAATTTAAGAGCACCTTTGAGGGCGAGGCAATAATTAACTGAAGGAATCTACAAATTCTGAGCTAAAAAATAAATAACAAAAGTGCACGTTCACAAAGTTGTCTCTGCAGTATGCTTTGCTGATGATATAACCTATAAACTACATACAATCTGGGCATACGAATTGATACAAAAGACCTTAAGAAAGTTGGTATACGATCATAATTTTGATACTTTTGTTAGAAAAATATCAAATGTTTCTGTAACACTTTTCCAAACAATTTTTAGGTTTCCTCTCATATTAATGCTCGTTCAATTGTATCCGTGCCTGCTACACTGTTTGGAAGGAACCCAATTGTTCTGTCAAAGGCTTTTTTATTGGAAATTTCTGACCGCTAATGTTTATCTGCAGTTTTTCTGAACATATAGCTATTAGGAGTACAACCTGAATCTTTAACATTAAATTTAAGCAAACATAAATTTATTCTTACCTGTATGGATAGGATAGTCTTCCTCAACCCGTAAAAATTTAATTCTGTTCAAACCTAAGCAGGGCAGAGACCTGCAGTCTCTAAGAATATTAATTTTTTTTCCTGATTATAGTTTAAAAATGTTTTTTTAATATATTTTCTATGCCTGAAAAAAAACATAAACGCCCCTTGTGTAACTTTTTCTAAAGAAAGTTTTGTTTGCCTCCAAATAATCACTGCTGAATTAGAGTAATGAGGGATTTGGTTCAATGATATTGCTATGTTATGCAATATTATGTAGAGATTTTAAATATTTAATTTATTGATATCTTTGCATCATCCAAATATTAGGACGTGTTGATATCATCAAACCAAGCAGCATTAAACCAAGTAGCTCCCTTCATTTAGAGGATGACATTTATAGAGATCACATTTATTTTTATCAAAGAAAAACAGATTTTGATATCATCAAACCAAGCAGCATTAAACCAAGTAGCTCCCTTCATTTAGAGGATGACATTTATAGAGATCACATTTATTTTTATCAAAGAAAAACAGATTTAACTAAAGTGGTTCAAATGGGCATATGTCAACTAGATAATATTCCAATAAAAATTAGAGTTATGGATTTTCTATTTATTGGAGGTAGTATGGGACCCATCTTAGGTGAGAAAACCACTCATTTGATAAGTATGTCACTAATAAATCTCCAATTGTTATTATTGTGTGTGCCTCTAGAGGATTTCTCATGCAAGAAAAGAGTTTGAAATGGTTAAAATATCTTCTGCTTCATATGATTGTCAATCAAAGAAGAAGTTATTCTGTACATCAATCTTTAAAAATTCTGCAGCTAGTGTAGTTATGACAAGTTTTGGTATGTTGGAAGATATCATTGTTGCTAAACCTAATGCCTACATTGCATTTGTTGGGAAAAGAATAATTAAAGAAACCTTGAAATAGACAATACCTGAAGATTTAGAAGTGGCTATGTATTCTCTAAGGGGTTATTCAATCCAATTGTATCATGTAATTTTTTGAAGTGTTCCAATTGAGTTTTTTTGACTGCATGGGTTCTTTGAATCAAGATTTAAAAAAGATTTGAAAATAGATTTAACTTCTTCATTTGAAAATGAAAGTCTAGCACCCGATTCAATTATTTTTATTTCTTATTTGTATAGAATAAAAATTTTGTTCATTGTGATAAAAAAATAAAATTCAATAGAAGGTGAGTTTATTGACTTATAATGGAATAGGAACCAAACTTTGGTTTGTATTGGTTTATTTTATTTTATTCTAACTACAGTTTATTATTTACAATTCAAATAAAGCAAATATATGATGAAATTGATTTATTTTAAAATCAATTATTTCTTAAAATCATAGAAAGAAAGAAGAAAATAATGATTTTTTTCTCATAATTAACTTACGATCTCTTACAGAAAGTTATAATAACTAATGTTAATAAAATAAGAAAATCATAAGAGAATGAAAGGAAACTAATAAAGTCTCAATGCATAAAAATGTTTGTATTTAAGAGAATGATATCAGTTATAGCCCTTTTATGTGGAGCAATCAAGAAAACCATATTTGAGAGTTTTAAGATCAAATTTTTCTCCATTGGGTTGAACATTATAAACAAACTCTCACTTAAACAAAGGAGACTTACAAGAATTATGAACCTGAGAGGAAGGAAAGACAAACAATAATTTACCAATAAATATTTGAAGCAAACTCATACACTTAAACGAAGTTTGGAATATGTCTAACAAACATGATTGATCTTACAACTTCCAATAGTCATATAAACTTTGATGAAGTATCTTATATTCTTAGAAATATCTATTCAATTCATGAGAAATAATATCTATCATTATTTGTTCGAATAATATGTATAAATGGTTGATAAATATTTTTGACAATCTTATGAAATTGTTTAAAGTTTGTCATTGCTTCTAATTTTTCTCTCATCAAATAGACCCAACATATCTAAGTATAATCATCAATATATGAAACAAAGCATCTTTATCTCATCAAATTTGGTACTAGTGATACTCCCCATACATCATTATAAATTAGATGGAATAGAATAGACTGTTTGTATGTGGAAGGTGGATAAAATGGACGTGTATGTTTTACAAGAATACAACGATCACACTAAAATAAGAAGGATCTTTAGTTGCAAACACGTGAGTTTATAGATACTTTAAATAAAAGAAACTTGGGTGGCCTAATATATTATATTACGATCAAACATTTGCATTAGAAAAGAAAAAAAAAATAATAGGGCATTCTTAATTGTTTTCTCCAATGATAAATCTTGAAACATGATAATAAAAAAAATTACATTTATGCGTTGTTAGAGTTACAGAACTAGCAAAGACTGTGATAGATGAAGTCATCTGTTTATGAAGATGTCCATTTGTTTTTCTTTAACTTAGCCACATAAGCATTCTTTCTTGTCTAACTTAGTGGTTTCCGATCATTGGGATTTTGGTGATCGGAAACCAAACATGATTTGATTATTGTTTACGAATGACAGAGAGCCAAACAAGCCGATCATTTGTAAACATTGCCTCTCTGTCATCTATAAATCACATCTCTGGCTTGTTTCAGGTGGCTTTAACTGAAAAGTGGGCACAAATTTATCATGATAAAGGAGTCGGCTTCTATTCAATGCATCCAGGCTGGGCTGAAACACCTGGCGTAGCGAAGAGTTTACCCAGTTTTCATGAGAAGTAACTTTCTTTCACCCAAACGCTGGAATCCTTCTCTTAGCTGCAGCTTCGTCTTTGAATGAAACTGCTGTGTTCAGGTTTTCAGGGAAGCTGAGGAGCAGTGAAGAGGGAGCTGACACTATTGTTTGGTTAGCTTTGCAACCCAAGGAGAAGCTGGTTTCAGGTGCTTTCTATTTTGATCGATTCGAAGCGCCGAAGCATCTGCCATTTGCGGGCACTGCAGGTTCGCATTCAGCTATAGACGCCATTCTGGACGACCTCAAATCGACATGTGGGATTCCTTCTGCTTCATCAGCTGTAGTTTCTTGACAACGCCGGGCTACGTCGTTCGATTTGTAATGAGCTTTATGTGGACGAGGGTACTCTATTTTAGTCATTTCTTACCAGTTTTTTGTCTCTCAAAAACTGGCTCGAGAACTCAGATTGGCGAATTGGGCCATCTTTTGGATTTTTTTTTTTTTTTTTTTTTTTTTTTTCCTAGTGCAGAAGTTGTCGTGTGCTTTGTTGCTTTACAATCTGCATGCTGCAGTACGTACTACTGTTAGGATATTAAATAATGATGCAATGGAATTAACATTGTTAAAAAAAAAGAAATGCACCAGCCGGGAATCGAACCCGGGTCTGTACCGTGGCAGGGTACTATTCTACCACTAGACCACTGGTGCTTCTGTTAATTAGGAAAATGACAGGAACTTTTGCATGTTTTATTCTATATGAATCACTTGGCCTTTCCAAATTGGAGCACTTGGTCTCTTCCTAAGGATTGGTTGCATTGCTTTCACTTAACCAAGAGTTAAAGATGGTTAAGAAGTACGCAAAATCAATGATTTTAATTCTTTTTTTGGTAGATGAAAAGGAATGAATTCTAACTTCCTCTAAGGAGATTCTAATTACAAGCATTATTAGGCATCATTATTATCACAAAGTGAGAACTTATATTTGTCATGATGAAATCCCAATAACGTTTGGAGTTGTGTATTAATCATTTTAACCAAATAATTAATTTAAAGTCATGCTATTTAATTTGATCAAATTGGTATTTAATATTTGTGTTTTTTTGTTGTTCGATTCAAAAAATTTGAGCTAACCCAAAATAAAAAAAAAACAAATTATCATATATTCTATAGTGTTTAGTTGATTTTTCTATTATAATTGATTTAGTTTTTTTTATGATTTTTTTATTTTAAGAAATCTTAATTTAATTTTTGCATTACTAATATTATGCATTAACCAATGAGAGTCTGATTTTTTTTGTCGAGGTAAGGTATTTCAATTTGATTTGACAAAACTTGATTCAACTTATTTTCAATTTTGATTATATTAAATGCAATTGGTTTAGCTAAATCATTAATCAAATAGTCCAATTACAAAACTTGAGTCACTTCTAAAGTCATATATATCGTTTTTTGTTGTTGATTTTCTATTGGTTATTGTTAGATAGTAATCTTTAATCATTGTCAAATTAAAACAAATTAAACCACATATTTATATTTATTATTGTAAATATTTATAATCATAATCAAATAATATGAAGTTATATTTTTTTTATTTTAAAATTCTAGAATTCTGAATTTTCATAATTTTTGAATTATATCCAACCAAATAAATACCAAGTAATGTTTCTATTGCAATAAGAACAAGAGGTCCTCTATTGTTTTTTTAATGGTTAACCAAATGTAACACAACATCATTGGAGCCTTATGGTAGTACATAATTTCGGTTAGCTAACATTTCTCTTGATGTAAATTAAATATGATTTAAGGATGAGTCGGTCATTACACTATTTTTAAAAATATTTTGGACACTTTGTTTTTTCCACCTTAACTATAGGTTTCCAAACACGACTAGGGAAGCTTGAATACTTACATCCTTAAACAAAAATAGCAAGTAGAATATGAATAAAAATGCTTGAAGTTATATACTATAATTACAAACTATGTCAATGAAAAATCCAAATTTGAAAAAAAAAAAAAAGATAACTAAGAGATCAACAATTCAAATTTATTTTAATTCAAATAATAAATTATAATATATATATATATATATTATAATTCTTAGTATGTCTACTTATTATTTTGTAAACCTATTTCAACTGTCTTTATTAAATTAGGTAATCATGACTCTTTATCTACAATGCAACACATGCTCTTCATGAAATGCACAATGAGTGTAGAGTCTCACCATATATCAAGCTATATATATCATACATTATGTGTTTATTTAATAAAAGAAGATTATCATAATGATCTTAAGATATATTTTACATTAGTATGCATATGATAGGAGAACACAACATATAACAAAAAATATTTGATTTTGTCATAAACTATTATTGGATTTAGGGTTGTCTTACCTCATCTAAATAGATGTTGTCTCATTGACATTGATTATTTGCATAAATTTGGATAACTAAATTTGCAATTGACAATTATTATCACAACCAAGTTTTTTTAGATCTAAATAATATATCGGTGCGATAATGAATTTCTCAACAATTTTTGTGTTTTAGTGTATGGTGTATATGGAAACACCCTTTGGTCTTTCAATGAGCTATAATAATACTATTTTAAGGCATATGACCATATTAGTGATGTTCAAACTCATAAAGAATCTTGTTGTTCACCAATAGCAATGTTGCAATAGCATTATTGATTTAAAGGATGACAAGAAATGAATGTTTAGAGTAAATGGTGCATGACAAAATAGTGTGTATTTTTTATTCCTTGTAATTAAACTTTCTAATGAAAATTATATAAATTGATCAATAATATGATATTTACAAAAATGATAATAATAAAAAATGTTTCAATTTTGATATTAGATTTGTTATCACAAATAACATTTACTACATCTCAAAAAACTTGTTTTTTAAAATATTTTTTCATAATACAATATCAAATTTAAAACTCACAAAAAAATAATCTAATGATGATTACCTAAATAATTAACTCTTTTTAAAACAACCTTTTAGAAAAGGTAATTTATCATTATTTTCTACAACAATGCTAAAAATTGCATTAGAATTTTTTGTGTAACGAGAAACTCAAAACTAATGCAAATGATCTCAATGGATTATATGACCGTTTACTTGTCCATTGACAAAAATTACACCTTCCAACTCATCGTCGATGACATTCTATTCCTTTTTCAACATAATAACATAGTTGAGTTTCAACTTTGATGATCCTTTTTCTTATCTAGAGATTCTTATTTGTTTCATCAATTTTAATTAAATGTTATTATAATTTCTAAATTAATTCTCAATCTTTTCCATCTACCAACAAATCAAGTCTTCATATAAACTTTAAATTGACAATCAATCAATTATAATTTTTTGGACCCAGAATACTAACCTTAAGATTGATCTATTCTTTTTAAAAAATATCATGTCATAATTGACTCGCCCCAATAATTAATTAAATTATAACAATTTGATTCATTAAATAATAAATATATATTAGTTATAGTTTTTCATTTTTTTAATAAACACTCTAAATTCCCATCCTATGCCTTATCTTCCAAGATGTACAACGTTTCCAATATGATTCTTCCATCCCACTAACTCCATTATCTTGTTACTTTAAAACCATATTATATATATATATATATATATATATATATAGATAACAAGATATTATTCTTTTATTAATAGGAAAAAAATTGTAATTGGGAACAATCTTTTTAGAATTTTTATTTATAAAACTATTTTGATAGACTAATAGCGTTCTTAATTTTATTATTGTTTTTTTATTTCATAACTTTTTTATTTACATATATATTATACTTAGTGAGATTTAAGATTGGTGCAATTTTAATCTCATAAATCTTTTTTTAAAAAATAACAATATTTTTTGTATGAACATAAATTTTTAAAACTTACAAAAATTAACCAAACAATTTCCTTTTCTTAATTTTAAAGATAAATGATTAATTAAAAATATACTAATGGTTCCAAACTGACCAGAAAATTGGCCTAAAAATCCGAATTACGACATATCTAAATCGAATTCGGATCTGAGCCGATCCACCTTTTTGTTCAACTTCAAAGGAACGGCCATCTTCACATCTCAGCCGTTGACATCCTAATCAACGTATGGAAACTAACAAACACCCCCAAACTATCCAATTTTTTCCTTCTCTTTTCCTCCCTTTTCAAACCCTACCGCGTCGTTCTCCTCCGCCGCTTACCACCCAAACCCTAGAAGTGTCTTTCACGTCTGCCGCCGAGACTTTCGTTCTCCCCTCCGTTCGTTTCCGTTTCCCAATCCGAAGCCTCTCTCTCTCTCTCTCAAATTTCTCATTCTGCAAATACGATCACCCCATCACCATCAACCAGGTTCCTTTGCCGCTCACCTCCCCTGGCCGTTGCATCCCAAGCTTCGTCGTGGAAGGCTCATTCAGGAATCTAACCATCGGAAGCCCGTCGCCTACTCCTCCGGTTTATCTTCCCGTCGACTGCAACATTCCGGCCAGATACGGGTCCTTGTATGGTAAAGAGATAGAACAATCCACCGCCTACTGGGTCCTTCGGCAAGGCCACATACAAGGTTTTATTATGCTGGGATTTCATACATTTCACTTCAATCGTACCTTCAACCTTTATTTTCTACGTGTTCTTTGTTGTATTTGACCAAGTTTATCAATTCTGTGTATATACTTAGCTCATATTTCTAACTTGAATGCGTGTTGTTTATTACGCCAAAACCTAATCATATGTAGTTTGTTGTTATGCATTTTTTAAATAAGTTGTGATGATTTTGCTTTGCAAAGCAATAAAGTTACTTCCAATATGAACTTGTTCTACTTGAAACAAGTTGTGATTGTTGCTCTTCCTTGAATTATTATGATACTTCTTGCTTCTTTATCTTAGTTATATGTTTCCACAAAATATATTTATTTGTTTCAAAATCTACATAGAATCTCTTATACATTTGTGTTCCATGATCTATCTACTCTTGATGTTGCCGGCATACCTATGAAGGGTTTATCTTTGCATATTTACATATTGTACTTATTTCTCTCAGTTAACTGCTTCCATGAAGCTTTTCATAATTCAAGGATACAAACCTTTAGAAGCTTCAAAATACGCTTATGATGTTTTAGAATTCACAGATAAAGCTGTCAACTTGTTTTGTTTCTAATGCAAAATTTCTTAAATCCGTTGCACATAGGAATCACTTGAAGATGGGCAAGATAAAGAAGAAGAATTGTTCGAACTTGAGACCTAAGATATGTGAAGGTGCAACTTTGCGAGATGAGAACTCGGGGAAAAAAGATCATGATGTGTATTCAGTTCTAAAGATGAAGCACCTGCAGAAATTGGCAACTTGGGCTGGTGGAGATGGTCGGATAACTCCACTTGGTGCTTTATTTGGATACCACTTAGCAGCTAATGCAGAGTCATCAGGAATACCTATAGATCAATCATGCTTCCAGTGTCAAAGGTTAGCAAATACTTTTGCTTTTCTCATCTTCCTACTAAAAGATAAGACAATGGTAGTCTTCCTCATGATAGTACAATTTCACTTTTGTGGGTAATAAACTACATGGTAGAACATCTAGAAAATGTTATGTACCATTAATATAATGAAATGGTAATTCTAAATCCAATTCATTGATTTTTAATGAGCATTCTTATTATTTGCTTTTCTCATCTTCATACTAAACATAAGACAATGGCTATAGTTCATCAAACTTCATTACATTATAATCTAACTACAATTGTTGAAATAAACAAAGCCTACCCATGTTCATGTGGTAGATAACTACACAAAAAGTGTGGATGGAGTGTTGAACATTTTGTTTTTGCTCAACTGATGATTTTTTTTTTAATTGATTAAGTTGGTTGCGATTAAAGTTATTGTTGAAGCTGTTTTGCAAACAATGAAGATAGTGAGAATTTAAAGTACAAATGTGACATTTCCATACTCTACTCTTTTATAAAGCTTTCTATAGGTTATAAATCAACTTCATATATATACAGTATTCCCTTGAGTGCATGGCTTGCAAAATTTATATCATTACCTTAACCCTTCTTTCTATTCATTTGTAAACTAAGTACTGTTATTATTCATGAAAGGGCCTCTACTTGATGATTTATTATTCTTTTGGCAGATGTGAAAGCATCCTCCAACCAGGTTTCAACTGCACGATTAGGATCCAAAAGAACAAAAACAAGCGAAAGCGAGGCAAGAAAGCATCCGTAACCTCCTTTCAGAACAGCGTCGTCTACAAGTGCAACTTCTGTTCTCATCACAACATGATTAAAGGAACCCAAAAGGACCATTTAAAAGACATTTCATCTCAAGATCCAGGACACATTCGACTCTCCCGTGGCCCTGCGAAAGATTCGAACCGTGTTGATGGTGTTGCAAGCATTTATGAACCAAGGACTCCTATGGGTCTGCAAAACAACAAGAGGAAGAAAGAGGAGACGAACTCAAGGAAGCTTCAGCTAAGTGGGAATTCTAGCCAGCTTACTGACTCTGGTAAACAACCCAATAGAAAGAAGAGAAAATGGTGGTCAAGTCTGAGAGATATAGTTGAGAGGAAGGAGGCTGAGAGTTGTAAAAACTTTGACAGTTTTGTGATTCCTTTCCCTATGTAGGGTGGCAAGAAGCAGTCTTTTCACCTATGCGAGATTAAATTCTTGTTTTTGTTACAGTTTGAGTAGATTAATGATTAAGTATTGTTGAGTGGTATTAACAAAACTGTTTGGTAATCCATTGTTAAGAATTAAATGAAAGAGCTCATGTTGAGAAATGGTGAGTTTAATTTTTCTGTCATGTGTTTTGGTGGATGGATCAAATGGAAAAATGTTGATAATTTAGTACTGTTTAAGGGCAGCAGATGGCCAAAGGTTAGAGACGATGGAATGCGAAGCCTCACAGCATATTGAATGACACAGACAGTGAAAGACAAGTCATCATCTAATCAAGCATTATCATAGTATAATCAAAGGAGAATGAATGCTACAGTTATAACTTCTCTAAGTTTCGTAGACATAACAACAAAAATATAAAAACATATGTAATATATTTTTATTTAAAAATATTAAACATTTAATTGACAATATTTTAAAAATAATATTACTAAAGAAACAACATTTTATAACCAAAAAATGACGCGTATATTGTGATATGAATGCCAATATTATCCACAAATTAATCAACCACGAGTGATGAGCCAATTACAGGCAAATCTTATGTCGCATTAACTAAAATAAATTTTACATTAACATATTAATGGATGAATAAACAAATAGCATGCAACACGGTAATAAAATCCAATTAGGTTTAACTTGTCACTAGAAATCATCCTTTGCTTAGTTATAGTTGGCAAAATTCTTATAAAATAAAAACCAAAGAAAGTCAAAACTTCAAACCAAGAAGAAGAACAACTTTGGGGGTAGAGATGCATATCTTTTCACTTCTTCTTTCCTGCCTTAGCAGAGTCTCCAGCCTTGGTCTGCATAAACATCAACGCATAAAATGTTAGCATTGCTTCCAGGCACAAAAATTACCAAGGAATGCATAAAAGGAAGGTCGAAAGAACAGAATTAGCGACGCTCATGTACTTACCTTCTTCACACCACGGACCTTCTTGGCCCTGTTCTTCCTTTCTTTCATCTGTTTTCTTGACTTCTCAACCTTTGTTGCCAACCCATTCTGTTGGTACAATGAAAAATAGATTAGATAATCTTGCAAGTAAAGCACATTATTGAAAGATATTAGCAGATAATTGTATAAAATAACAATTTAATTAACATTGGCACAGTTTTGCATGTCTACATAATGGAAGAAGTGGAACTTTGAGTTTTAATTGAAAACTCCTAACTTGTTTGAAGGTTATCATTCTTTGGTTACATGACCTGGTTGCGTATTTTGTGCATATGCGTTGAAGGTTAACTAAACATGCTCAGGCCAACCCATTAAGACATTGTGTTGGACAGTGAAGAACTAATTGGCTTGAAAATTAATGGCATTTACCTCGAATTAATCACGCTGTCAGTTTGGACAATAAATGCCATCATACCCAACGATGCATTAATGTAGAGTGGAAAACCTAAGCTCGCTCATAAGAAGGATTGACATCTACAAGAACTTTTCTAATGCCAAGCATTTCATAAATAAGAAATGGTTTGAACTTGTGGCATACCACACATATTATCCATACATCTTTGATTATTATTTCATTTGATAAATTGATTCATATTCATTTATTTTGTATCTAGTGAGGACGAGTGAATTTTGGGTAAAATCTGCAACAATGTCCACATTGCAAGAAAAGAATACACCAAAATAAATAGAAGGGAAGGCACAAAAATAGAAAGAAATTATCACAATGAATAACATCTTCACTCTAAAGAAAAAAGCTGTGTCAACTACCAAAGTGGCAACAAATTCTATGATCACATTAGGATCACACAAATCTATTTATACATGAAATATAAACTCATAAATGTTAGGCTATAACAAATTTTAGTTCTCTGTTCTTCGATATTATTTCATTTGCTAATATGAATCATATTCAATTATTTGATATTTAGTGAACATTAGTACTATAGGATAATATTACCATTAATTTATCCAAAAAAAAAACCTATATTCTAAGAAAAAAAGAATTTTGAACTTCAGATCAGAAGCTAAAAGCACAATATGTTAGAAGAATGTGTGACATACATCACGTTTTATCCATAGATTCACCTGGCAATCACAATATGAATTATTGCACAAGTAGACTCGCTGGGTATATCTGGATGATGTTGAGCTTAGTTCAGCAATTATATGATTTGCAAATCCTAAAAGAAATAAGGGATTTGATGCATTTTTTACTTAAAAATTCACAAGCCCAATAGAACCTAGAGAAATGCTCCTATCCAATTCAATAAGGCTATTCTAGATTTCTTGCACTACCCTCACCTCTCTTTGTCTTCACCTCTCACTTATCCAGGAATTCAAGGCGCTTCCATTCAAAGCCCTCCAGGCTATACCAAGCTACTAGTGCTGCACTAGTATCACTATCCTTACTCTAATAGGATCTGATGCAAAACTATGCTGAAGATCAAAGTGAAGAAGAAGAATAGGCAAGGCAGAGGATGATGATTAATATGATTTTCATTATTGGAGTTATATGTTCTATTCCAATTCCACTTGAAGCCCATCTTACTTCACAACTAAGAAGAGCAGATGGACAATTTTTAGTCTCTTTGTGAGCTTAATCCAAATTGTAAGGTTGGACATTAGTCAATCCACTGATATGGATCAAGTTAGTGTTATTGTAGTAACTGTTGATGGATTGTACAAACTAAAAGAGGATGCCAATATAAAGGAGAAATCGTCATCATCTTAGAAGCTCGCTGAAAGCAGGAATGAATATATGCCACAGACAATCAAAAACAGATAGAGAAAAACACAACAAATGTAGTCAATAAAGAAGCCGGTTGATTGAGCAAATGACTGCAATGATAAAGACGAACAAATATCCACTTGTCGTCAACTACAGATCACTGGTTAGCCAAATTTAAGGTTCCTACTTTATGTCATACGCCCAACCTCATGCAACTAAATACCAAACAAGCAAATGGCATTGCCTAGGGAGAGGAAAATGAAAACATGGATCACCTTGCTGTTCTAAACATTAAAAAAATGAATTAGGTCTAATGAGGCTGGACATGAACAACTATGATGAGTGAATTAGCATCAAAAAACTTGTTGCATGGATCATTATATAGTCTCCAACACAATGTTGCATAGCAGGATTCCTTTTGAAAACAGGCAGCCACCAAGACAGAAACAAGAGAATTTCAAATGCATCATCTGAATCTGCTTTCATCTTTTGATTGTCTTGATGATCAGTGCCGGAAAAAAAAAAATTTACAGTAAAACCAAGGCCAAACAACAAGCTAACACCATCTGAGTACATGAAACAAGCAAAGTCTTTGTCGGTGGAAATTAAAGACGTACAACTACTAATGAACTACACCTTTGGTCTATTGATAGTGAAAACTGGCATATTAATACCCATAATAAAAAAAGTGGAGTAAATTGCACCTTGAACATTTTCAAAAATGTGTGGAATGATGGAATAAAAAAGAACCATTTCAAAAAACTTTCTAAGATTTATCTGAGAAATAGTTGTGTTTGGATGTAAAAGATCCCGACTCATTGCTGACAATGCGACATTATGATCTGAATCCACTGGCCTAGAATAGGATTGATGCATTGCGTAAATAATTTTCTATATAGGTGGATTTTATTTCTGCATAATTATTTTGCCAAACTATTTTACCATGCATCAAAATGCCCATTGAGTGTCATGTATTTGTTATAGGCGAAAATGTCCATCGTAAGATTGTACAACAGTTACACACTCCAAAAGTCTTGGCACAAATTCCTACAGATCCATAAGCACCAACACAATTGTTGCCCCCACAACCAGCTAATGCACTTGTGGGCCCGCTGCTCGCTTGAGCCTTTAGTTGCACAGCCTGCAACCCACAACCACACATCCACATCTAAACAAGCCACACACTACCTTCAAGCCCCCATGCACCCACTACACATGCACAGAATTGCCTAGCAAGTCCAAAGAGGATGAACGGGTGCATGAGCTGGAAAAATCTGCTCAAGTGAACAGTACAATTCATAGAAAATGAAATTTTTTAGGAAACTATCCATGGGGAAGTGTTTGGAAAAGTGGGAAAAATGCTTAATATACCATAAAAAAGAAATTTCAGTGAGAAGATTTGAAGAATATATGTGACATTTCTAGTAAAAAAAAAAAAATTCTCGAGTATGGTGCTATTTACAGTGGATTCCAGCACAGTTGGTAGGCCAACACCTGTCATCAGACAGAGATGATATTCATTGATGATATTTTCAATTATTAACTTATGCATCATTGTGTTCTTTTCATTCTTCTATTGTCATTTCTCTTATCCCTTTACAATGTCTTGCTTTATATGAGTCCAATCTTCATTTGCAAGGCTTATTTTTCTTTATTAACCTATCTTGTCATAGAAGAAAATATTTTTGGCACTCTTTTCCTTTCTTATGCATTTGAAAACTTTTTTTATATAGACTTAAGGATTAATTTTCTTCAGAAACTAGTATGCAATAGTCTTTTAATTAAAGTTCTAGGATTTATGTACATCTTTCATAAACCCATAAGAATTTTTTGCCTCCTTTAATGAAATTTATTTTTGATTTATGCAGTGCATAATTTAGCCAAAATCTCCAAACTATTATGCATCACTTGCCATTTTTGAAATAAAAAATTGTTTCGATTTGAATGTTTGTAATATGCATTGCATGGGCCTTAGGATAGAAACTAAATTCTAGAAAAATTGAATAAAATCAATTCAGTTTTCATTTCATTTAAAAAAATTTGTTTAAAATCTAACCCAAATTCATCTAAAAAATTAAAGTAAATTAAAAAAATTTTAAATTCAATTAATTAAGATTTTAAAAAACTCACCAACTTTAGATCTAAAATTACCTATATCTAACTATCAGTAATTCTAAGAAAAATCAAATATAAAAACAAAAAACATATTAAATTAAATTAACATTACCCATGACCTAAACTTAGTCAAGTTTGTAGCCACAAGTTCATTTACAGACCTTCTCATTGCATCATCTTAATTAGTTAATACATCTAAACTAATGGAGCACACAAGCATGCAAGCAGAACAACTTATCCATGCCAATTAAAGCAGAATGATTTTTAACTTAATATACAATATAACAAGTGAAAATTAATATACTACCAAGAAAACTCTATCCAAAATAACATTAAAGACCAAACTAATCTATTCATACATGAAAATAAACTCACAAATGCTAGCTACAATAAATTTTAGTTGACCCTCATTAAAAAAAAAGTAGAGGTAACAAGTTGGTTTGCAGGTGAAATATCTGATAATCACTCATAAAAACATGGATACCTAACAACTTACCAAATTAAAAAGCTAGTGCATGGTATGCCTCAAATTAAATATTTACAAAAATTTCTTCAAGGAGGCAAGCAACAATAAACATGTTTGTACTCATCAAGTAACAACAATTATATGTTAGATTTTGATGAATTACAATTCTAGTAAAGAATTATGTCTAAACAACCCACCCAGTGAAATCAACACCATCAAGACGTAAATATTTAACCAAGAATAAACAGTTGAGTGTAAAGATCCTACAAGTTGCATCTAACTTCTTCAGCAAGTAAATTAAAAAAAAAATACTTCTAATCTTTAATAGGAAAAGGCTACCCTGATGAGGCGGTATTTGGGCTCATATTTCTTTGCGCTCTCCACAGAATCATAAATTAGACCAAACCCAGTGGACTTCCCACCTCCGAAGTGAGTCCGAAATTTGAACACAAAGATCGAGTTCGGATCTTTGACCTCGTATAACTTCGCCAACTTTTCTTTTAACTCAGCCTAAATTTAGGAACAATGATACAGGACCTTTAGCATAAAAAGAAAACAAAAACTCGGACATGAGTCAGATCTCAAAGCAAGTCAGAACGTAAACGCGCACCTTGGAAACATTCGGTCTTCCCGGGTGCAGCACATCGATAACCTGTCATAACACATCTCTTAACTAGATAATCAAGAGAAGACTACGAAAATTGTCTAACTGAGCCAAGGACTTCGGAACTCACGAACTGCTTGCGCGAGAGAAGACGGTTAGTCATGAACTTTCTCGTTCTGATGGTAACCGCCTTGAAGTCGGCCATTGCTTGTCCTTCCTATGCGCGATGCGGAACGCTAGCGTTATGGCGGGACAGAGAACCAGCAAAGCGGATGATCTCAGCCGGCTGATGTCTTTTGAAACCCTAGTCCTCTGGCCGGTTTAAAAATATAGTTCGATCCAAGTGCTTGCGGTCTATAATTTTACGGGCCGGCCCGGCACGTATTCGTACAAAAACAAACCAGTTGTTATGATAAACATATTTAATTATAATCTTAAAGATGAATTCATTATTGAATATATTTTAATAATTTATATTTTGTTTTGTGATTTATTTGATGAAATCAAATTATATTAAAGCTTTTAATGTTATGCAGAATTACCATTATTATATTAATTGCTTTTGATAAATTGTGTCATAGAAAACATTATTATATTAATCGGTTTTCATGTGTAACATATCTCACAAATTGGTTTGTTTGAAGATGATAATCAAAGTTAAATGAATATTTTTTTATGAATTTTTGTAATTTGGATGCATTTCTCAATTTGCATATAGAAATTTGATGACAAATACAAATTTTAAAATTTAATTTTTATTTTAGTTCTATAGATCTTTTTATTTTAAATTTTAAATGATAAAATTTAAAAAAAAATAAAAATATCAATATATTTTAAATAACACTAATATCTAATTAATATTATAATTTAAACATCACTATTATCCAAAACACACTCAATGAAACACCTCAAAGTTTTCAAACAAAATTTATATTAATACTCAAAAATATTAAAATTTTAACAAATATTTTTCAACAAAATTTTATTTCTTTTCAAATAAAACCCATTTCTCAAAATCTCTTTTTTATTTTTTTAAACTAATTTTCTAACCTTAACAAATTATGCAACTCTCATCATTTCTATCCCAAAGTACTTGAAAAGAACAAGAAAATAAAAAAAAAATACATATAAAATACATTACGTGTTCATTAAGTGCACAACACCTTAACAAATCCTCAGAAGCCATAACCTGTTGCATTTGTCTTTGAGCCAACTTATTTCTTTAAGCAGTGATAAGAGCTATAACAGTGTTGAAGGAAAGCATTACAGCAAAATAGCAACCTGCTGGTAAACAAGATCTCTACCAAAAGGGGAGAAAAAGGGAGAGATGAAGCCAATTAAACCTTCAGCAGTTCATCTCTATAAGTTAAACCATTCAAAACCTACAGCATTTGCATGACTTAGCTCATAATTTTTTAATAAATAAAACAATCAATTTGGGTTTAAAACATGCAGGAAGAATGACAGAAACTTAGTTCAGATTTGTCTGCACATGGTTTTAATGGTGAATAAGGCTAACTATCATCAAGGCCTTAAAGGGAAGTAGATATTAAACTTAGGGACATTTGGTATTGAAAAAACAAAGGCAAAGGAGAACAATTGTAGAAGACCAATAACACTGAAAGACAACAAAATAAAATGAGATAAGAATGTTATGAGATCGAAGATACTATGAAACACTTAGTCAAAATGTAACAATGTTTGATAAACTATATCAAAGCATTATGCTAAGAATAAAATTATCATATATGGATCGAGTTGCATTTTGATTTTTATACATATGAGTAAACAAAATGTATAATTATAGTATTAAAAATTTTAAAAAAAAATCAATAACATTTGCCTATAGGGCCTCACATGAGACTCACCACCTTAAGTGGGCACAACGATTAATACGCAGAAACTAGTCATCTTGATAACTGATGCAATAGAAAACCAGGATTTCAATTTAGCTATCAGATCAGAGAAGAAACAAGAGATTAGATCAAATGGATGTACATTTTATCTGATGATGAAGCTAAAGAGGTGACATATTCCTTGTCAAATTGAATGATGGAGAAAACATTTAGCACATTCCTAGAAAAAAAACATTAGGAATCAAATAACACGAGATGAAAAAACAAAAAAAACAATGCCCAAATGAGGTAATTGGAAGCCATGTTTGATTGACCTGATGAGAACAAGCACTTATAAAACCTCTGAAGATGAGGATGATCAATATTTTTCTCAGCTATTTATCTTTTATTAATATTTTATATAGCTTTAACATAATTTTGCTAGTAAAAAAACTTAACTACGTATCGCTTCAAATATATCTAATTTATGTTCACAACATCCAAACTTCTACAAATTATGTATCACTTAAACTAGAAAAAATTTCAATAAGATACAATCCCAAAATTTTCAACATCTAAAAAAGAATCTCATTGACAATTGGGAATATTTTAACAACTTAGCATAAACTAAAAAATCCACCAACATTCGAGTTCTAATCATGGGCATTTGCCCCATCTTCCTCATGCCTTCTAGTGTACCATCCTTCCCTTTCAAACTCATCACAAAGCACATCCTCTTCATTGATTTATTTTTCCATTAACTAAATTGATTTTGATAATTATAAAATTAACTAATTTCATAAAAAAAAATTATTTTTTCATCTTCTCCTTAGGAATCTAGCTCAAGCTAGAAATAACCTATCATGCTTACAACCACTAACCAAAACATCTTTCAATGGACATTGCTTCATCATGAGTCATCCCCCATCTCTTCTTTGATGTTTGTCCATAACCTTTGATGATTGTTGTTAGATTATCCATTCAACATACATGTGATTCAAGAGTAGCTAACAGAATTCTCGCCAAGTAGAACTATATTATCAAAAAACAATTCATTAAACGAAAATTAATACCACCACTAAATACTTTTTGAAGGAGAAGCACATGGTAAATCTTAGTTCCTGTAATAGATGCCACTCATGAAATGGTATTGTAAGGTATACCAACCATATAATTAATTCTAGACTATTTAAACATTATCTAAATAACAGTTTTCTTAAGGTGGAAGCTAAATGATTCATCCAACCAACACGAATGCTTGATCGATCCCAAAAGTATTGTTGGGATGGTTAGCACTATTGAGATCAAGAGCATAACTTTTTCTTGAGGACCAACATCTTCACATCCCACTAATCCTTAAAACAGAAGCATTGAAAAAGATTTTGTTCGATTCACAGCATCATTTTTCAGGATATTATTATAAAAATATACATGAATTTTAATCTTTGTTTACTATCAAGTCTCATCCTCTTACAGCCCTATTACTGGCAAATGGTGTATACATCACATTATAAAATATAATATATGTTTTCTTTATGCTTAGTATTCATCTATACATCCTCATCATTGGCAATAACTAAGTCATTTTATCAATAGGACACATCCTCATATTATTATTGGAATTAACATGGCGGATTTTTGCCCAAATAAATAGTACTATTTTACTAAAAATTTTTAATTTTAAGAAGAAAACATATTTATATTACTTCATAATTGCATAAAAAAATTTAATCACAAGAAAAATAAGGCAATGAAGAAAATGTTCTTTGTTGTCAATTTCAAGAGAAGGATGTTCAATGAGAGTGCGAGAAGGGTAGAAGGAACACTTAACTAAAACACAAAAGGAAGAGGATTGCTAAGGGATTTAGGAGTTCAATTAGTACTATCTATCACAAATTTTTGTAATCATAACAATGGTAAGAAAGATGGTGGCAGCAACAAGAACAATTGAATGGGTACACATTGAGTTCTAATTTGTCAATAATCTGAATGGCGTTTTACAGGTATAAGGAAGAGAGGAAAGAAGAACAGAATTTTAAAAAATTTCTAGACCATAAAAAATGTTTAAGTAAACCTCAAAAGACATAAGCACCTAACCCAACATTTGGTTGGTCTTCTATAACTCTCTATGATCATAGATGCACACAAGTACTACTTAGTGATGGCAATTCAGCTCATTGTTAACAGAATCCATATGACACTCGTCTTGATGATAGCTTCTGTCCATTTAGCATTGCAAGTCAAAATTGAATGATTTTTTAGGCTTGTTTACATAATGAAACGAACATAAACAATGACTAGCTCGTTTATGAATGTTTAAGAAAACCTAAATAAGACAAAAGTGCCTAAACTAACATTTGGTTGGTCTTCTATAACTCTCTATGATCATAGATGCTCACTATTACTACTTAGTGATGGCAATTCAGTTCATTGTTAACAGAGAATCCATATGACACTCATCTTGATAATAGCTTCCGTCCATTTAGCATTGCAAGTTAAAATTGAATATTTTTTAAGCTTGTTTACATGATGAAACGAACATAAACAATGACTAGCTCGTTTATGAATGTTTAAGTAAACCTCAAAAGACATAAGCACCTAACCCAACATTTGGTTGGTCTTCTATAACTCTCTATGATCATAGATGCACACAAGTACTACTTAGTGATGGCAATTCAGTTCATTGTTAACAGAGAATCCATATGACACTCATCTTGATAATAGCTTCCGTCCATTTAGCATTGCAAGTTAAAATTGAATATTTTTTAAGCTTGTTTACATGATGAAACGAACATAAACAATGACTAGCTCGTTTATGCTCTGCACCTTAAAAGAATGACTACATTCAAGAAAACGTTATAACTGTCAATATAGCTAGTTTCCTAATAAAAATATAATAACTAACGCATAATAATATGCATTTTCCTAAGTATAACTACATAGGCATGATATTGAAGCTTTACAATTTAAGTCAGATCACAACTGCTAAACAAACTTAGCCCACTCGTGTTCGATCGACATTTGCGAAAACATCATTAAGCACACTTGGCATTAAGACTTCAGTGAAAACTAATAATAACAAACATAATGCATGTCATGCCCAGGTTCGATTTTCGAAGCACCCACATTTAGTGCAAATATTTTGCACTTATCATGACTATTGGAGAGACTTCAACAAAAATATACTAATGTTCTCATCCAAAATTATGTAACATTATTTTGAATTTTATTCTTGCTTGACAACCATCCAAAAAATCAAAATAGTTATTTAAGAACCAATGTCCTTGTACATTTTTAGTCATTGGATGTTTAGAATTTTAAGAATGAAAAATATAATACTATCTTCTAGGTTTTTGCCTGAATCACAATTTCCTAAACTAACTACTTCGTACTGCCCCATCAATAAACATGACATAACCTTGCACACTTCTCAATTAATACAAGAAAAGTTATAGACTACTTCTTAGCTCCTCAATCACTATTCTTTGCTGATGTAAGTTGTCACATCCAAATTTTGTACAATATACATGACATGGGAATTTAGTAAGAAAATTGTGTAACCTCCTTATATTATTTGCAACTGCACCCTTAATTTGGCCAACATGCAAAATATATTCTTGTGATGATAGGAACTATAATTCCCTATCTTTCAAATTCAATATTCTTGAATTCATATCATAACCTATTTGTTGTTTTAAGACAACCACACCACCTCGGCAATAATG
This sequence comes from Vanilla planifolia, assembly GCA_023846275.1. Taxonomy (NCBI): domain Eukaryota; kingdom Viridiplantae; phylum Streptophyta; class Magnoliopsida; order Asparagales; family Orchidaceae; genus Vanilla; species Vanilla planifolia. The sequence goes on along the minus strand of CM043875.1, from coordinate 43,124,225 downwards.
GATATGAGGTTTGATCTCACTATCATTTGACACTAAAATGCCCTTTGCCAACTTCAAACCACAACAGAATGTGGTGCATCATATATGAGATTGCTCACACAACCCTTATTCCTTTATGACAACAAGATGTTGTCACATAAATAATTCTATGACGTAACTATTATTTAGCAATCATCAAAGTGATCTTTGTTTTGTATAAATTTTCTTTAAAATTCTGGCACGTCCCTCTTGTGTGATTTCTAAGATGCCCTTGCCTACTTCAAACAACACTAGAGTGTGGTACATGGCACATGAGGTAGTTCAGGGATACCTTGATCCCTTATTACCCCATAGGGTTATGACACATGGAAGTGGTTCTGGGACATGGTCAAGCTAGTAAACATCAAAGCAATCTCAAGTTTGAATCACTTTTCTTTAAAATTGTTTTATGAAAACCTTTCTTTGGCAATGCTTCCTTTTAGCCTTTAATTTCTGAAAACCTGAAATATAGAATTTTTGTTGGTGTGTATAACATATTAAATTGAGCCTAATATTGCACGTACAGTCCTTCTATGGCTTAAAAATCATGAAAACCACACTTATGGAACCGTTTTTTTCATCCTTCTGAGAGCACAGTTCAGCTTATTTCAAAGTATACAACACAAGGACGACTGACATCAATAAAATAAAGGTAAATTTACTACTGCAAAATTCCATAGATGGAAGTTAGCCTTCCATTAGCACTCCAACTTCCTTATCAACCAAAAGTTAGAATGCATATGGGTATAACCAACAAGTTTAAATAAGCATATATCGAAGAGAAAGAAGTCACAATGTACTTGAATTCATATGAAACACAAGAAGTTAATGGTGCACTAAAACATAAAAGGAAATACTTTATGTCGGTTGCATAATTACCATGAAATGAACGGCTTATACATCTTGCAGAAAAATAACAAAAGCAGAGCAGAACATTAAAGACTAAGAAGAGATGATTCTGATGATGATCAAGGACTAAATTGTCATTTACTATACAAGCTTGTGAATAATTATGGATACTCCTTACACATAATTCATTTGGTGCATATCCATAATTAGACCTACCATTGCATCATATGTTAGCTGACCAAGACATTAAGTAATTCCAACAAGCATAGAAAGCTTGCACATCAAAATACTTCGACAAAACCCTTGCACAATCTTCACGATAGAAGTTTAATATGATTGTTGGCATATGTGAGAAATTCTCCAACCACGGCAACAAAAAGTTTCAGGAAACTGTTCTTCCATAACAAATAGAAGCAATGTATAGATTCTTTGCCCATTTTTCCTGCAATAAAGGCATTTCTTTCTCAAGTTACACAAGGAAGAGAGAAATTCAGGCTATAAACATAAAGACAATCTAAATAGATACAACTTTTATACGTGGCAAGGGTATTAATACAAAAAATTTAGGAAGGAATGAATTCACCTTTACATGTTGACTGGGGAAAGCAGAAGTCCTCAACGTCTCTTGTGTTTCATCATTAGGCTTTCTTCTTGGCACACTCAAAACAAATGCAGCCTGGTCTAAAGTTGCAGCAGTTGCTGTTATACGGTAGCCATTATCCCACCTCCGATGAATACTTTCACTTGGATGCCAACCATAACTAAGTAAAGGATGATTTCTAGTGACAAGTTAAACCTAATTGGATTTTATTACTGTGTTGCATGCTATTTGTTTATTCCTCCATTAATTTGTTAATGTAAAATTTCCTTTAGTTAATGCAACATAAGATTTGCATGTGATTGGCTCATCACTCGTGGTTGATTAATGTGTGGATAATATTGGCATCTATATCACAATAGACGCATCACTTTTTGGTTATAAAATGTTGTTTCTTTAGTAATATTGCCTGTGATGTCAACAATGCTTAGTCATTAATCTACTTAAACTGTAACAAAAACAAGAATTTAATCTCGCATAGGTAAAAAGACTGCTTCTTGCCACCCTACATAGGGAAAGGAATCACAAAATTGTCAAAGTTTTTACAACTCTCAGCCTCCTTCCTCTCAACTATATCTCTCAGACTAAACCACCCTTTTCTCTTCTTCCTATTGGGTTGTTTACCAGAGTCAGTAAGCTGGCCAGAATTCCCACTTAGCTGAAGCTTCCTTGAGATCGTCTCCTCTTTCTTCCTCTTGTTGCTTTGCAGACCCATAGGAGTCCTTGGTTCATAAGTGCTTGTAACACCATTAACACGGTTCGATTGGGATACAGTCGAATCTTTCGCCGGGCCACGGTAGGGTCGAATGTGTCCTGGATCTCGAGATGAGATGATGTCTTTTAAATGGTCCTTTTGGGTTCCTTTAATCATGTTGTGATGAGAACAGAAGTTGCACTTGTAGACGACGCTGTTCTGAGATGAGGTTACGGATGCTTTCTTGCCTCGCTTTCGCTTGTGTTTGTTCTTTTGGATCCTAATCGTGCAGTTGAAACCTTGTTGTAGGATGCTTTCACATCTGCCAAAAGAAAAGTAAATCATCAAGTAGAGGCCCTTTCATTAATAATAATAGTACTTGGTTTACAAATGAATAGAAAGAAGGGTTAAAGTAATGATATAAATTTTGCAAGCCATGCACTCAAAGCGAATCCTCTATATATATGAAGTTGATTGATACAAGAAAACAATGTTAGAGATAAATCAAATGTATGAAATAGAAAACATCATTTGATTTTTATAGATAAGTCTTATAAAGTTATTGAATGGTCATTTGATACTATAAATGGTAAACAAATATTTTCTAGACATATAAAGGCTTAAAAAACAACTTACAAGAAATAATTCCTAAAAGTTAGCAAAAGCTTCCCATAAGACCTGCCAACTACTCAAACAAATCCATTAAAATGCAATGTAGCATTTTGACCTCCAAAATAAACAGTGCCATAACAAATAACAAAATCCTCATTAAAAATCATTTCATAATATTAATGGTAAATAAACATTTTCTAGATGTTCTACCATGTAGTTTATTACCCATAAAAGTGAAATTGTACTATCATGAGGAAGACTACCATTGTCTTATCTTTTAGTAGGAAGATGAGAAAAGCAAAAGTATTTGCTAACCTTTGACACTGGAAGCATGATTGATCTATAGGTATTCCTGATGACTCTGCGTTAGCTGCTAAGTGGTATCCAAATAAAGCACCAAGTGGAGCTATCCCATCATCTCCTCCAGCCCAAGTTGCCAATTTCTGCAGGTGCTTCATCTTTAGAACTGAACACACATCATGATCTTTTTTCCCCGAGTTCTCATCTCTCAAAGTTGCACCTTCACATATCTTAGGTCTCAAGTTCGAACAATTCTTCTTCTTTATCTTGCCCATCTTCAAGTTGACAGCTTTATCTGTGAATTCTAAAACATCATAAGCGTATTTTGAAGCTTCTAAAGATTTGTATCCTTGAATTATGAAAAGCTTCATGGAAGCAATTAACTGAGAGAAATAAGTACAATATGTAAATATGCAAAGATAAACCCTTCATAGGCATGCCGGCAACATCAAGAGTAGATCATGGAACACAAATGTATAAGAGATTCTATGTAGATTTTAAAACAAATAAATATATTTTGTGGAAAAATATAACTAAGATAAAGAAGCAAGAAGTATCATAATAATTCAAGGAAGAGCAACAATCACAACTTGTTTCAAGTAGAACAAGTTCAAATTGGAAGTAACTTTATTTCATTCCAAAGCAAATCATCACAACTCATTTAAAAAATGCACAACAACAAACTACATATGATTAGGTTTTGGCGTAATAAACAACGTGCATTTAAGTTAAAAATACGAGCTAAGTATATGCACACAATTGATAAACTTGGTCAAATACAACAAAAAACACGTAGAAAATAAAGGTTGAAGGTAAGATTAAAGTGAAATGTATGAAATCCCAATATAATAAAACCTTGTATGTGGCCTTGCAGAAGGACCCAGGAGGTGGTGGATTGTTCTATCTCTTTACCATACGAGGTCCCGTATCCGGTCGAATGTGTCCTGGATCTCGAGATGATGATTAATGTTTAGAACACCAATCTACTAGTGTTGCACTAGTATCACTATCCTTACTCTAATAGGATCTGATAAAAAACTATGCTGAAGATCAAAGTGAAGAAGAAGAATAGGCAACGCAGAGGATGATGATTAATATGATTTTCATTATTGGAGTTATATGTTCTATTCCAATTCCACTCGAAGCCCATCTTACTTCACAACTAAGAAGAGCAGATGGACAATTTTTAGTCTCATTGTGAGCTTAATCCAAATTGTAAGGTTGGACATTAGTCAATCCACTGATATGGATCAAGTTAGTGTTATTGTAGTAACTGTTGATGGATTGTACAAACTAAAAGAGGATGCCAATGTAAAGGAGAAATCGTCATCATCTTAGAAGCTTGCTGAAATCAGGAATGAATATATGCCATAGACAATCAAAAACAGATAGAGAAAAACACAACAAATGTAGTCAATAAAAAAGCCAGTTGATTGAGCAAATGACCGCAATGATAAAGACGAACAAATATCCACTTGTGGTCAACTACGGATCACTGGTTAGCCGAATTTAAGGTTCCTACTTTACGTCATACGCCCAACCTCATGCAACTAAATACAAAACAAGCAAATGGCATTGCCTAGGGAGAGGAAAATGAAAACATGGATCACCTTGCTGTTCTAAACATTAAAAAAATGAATTAGGTCTAATGAGGCTGGACATAAACAACTATGATGAGTGAATTAGCATCAAAAAACTTGTTGCATGGATCATTATATAGTCTCCAACACAATGTTGCATAGCAGGATTCCTTTTGAAAACAGGCAGCCACCAAGACAGAAACAAGAGAATTTCAAATGCATCATCTGAATCTGCTTTCATCTTTTGATTGTCTTGATGATCAGTGACGGGAAAAAAAATTTACAGTAAAACCAAGGCCAAACAACAAGCTTACACCATCTGAGTACATGAAACAAGCAAAGTCTTTGTTGGTGGAAATTAAAGACGTACAACTACTAATGAACTACACCTTTGGTCTATTGATAGTGAAAGCTGGCATATTAATACCCATAATTGAAAAAGTGGAGTAAATTGCACCTTGAACATTTTCAAAAATGTGCGGAATGATGGAATAAAAAGGAACCATTTCAAAAAACTTTCTAAGATTTATCTGAGAAATAGTTGTGTTCGGATGTAAAAGATCACGACTCATTGCTGACAATGCGACATTATGATCTGAATCCACTGGCCTAGAATAGGATTGATGCATTGCGTAAATAATTTTCTATATAGGTGGATTTTATTTCTGCATAATTATTTTGCCAAACTATTTTATCATGCATCAAAATGCGCATTGAGCGTCTTGTATTTGTTATAGGCGAAAATATCCATCGTAAGATTTCTGCAACAGATCCATAAGCACCAACACGATTGATGCCACCACAACCAGCTCATGCGCTTGTGGGCCCGCTGCTCGCTTGAGCCTTTAGTTGCACAGCCTGCAACCCACAACCACACATCCACATCTAAACAAGCCACACACTACCTTCAAGCCCCCATGCACCCACTACACATGCACAGAATTGCCTAGCAAGTCCAAAGAGGATGAACGGGTGCATGAGCTGGAAAAATCTGCTCAAGTGAACAGTACAATTCATAGAAAATGAAATTTTTTAGGAAACTATCCATGGGGAAGTGTTTGGAAAAGTGGGAAAAATGCTTAATATACCATAAAAAAGAAATTTCAGTGAGAAGATTTGAAGAATATATGTGACATTTCTAGTAAAAAAAAAAATTCTCGAGTATGGTGCTATTTACAGTGGATTCCAGCACAGTTGGTAGGCCAACACCTGTCATCAGACAGAGATGATATTCATTGATGATATTTTCAATTATTAACTTATGCATCATTGTGTTCTTTTCATTCTTCTATTGTCATTTCTCTTATCCCTTTACAATGTCTTGCTTTATATGAGTCCAATCTTCATTTGCAAGGCTTATTTTTCTTTATTAACCTATCTTGTCATAGAAGAAAATATTTTTGGCACTCTTTTCCTTTCTTATGCATTTGAAAACTTTTTTTATATAGACTTAAGGATTAATTTTCTTCAGAAACTAGTATGCAATAGTCTTTTAATTAAAGTTCTAGGATTTATGTACATCTTTCATAAACCCATAAGAATTTTTTGCCTCCTTTAATGAAATTTATTTTTGATTTATGCAGTGCATAATTTAGCCAAAATCTCCAAACTATTATGCATCACTTGCCATTTTTGAAATAAAAAATTGTTTCGATTTGAATGTTTGTAATATGCATTGCATGGGCCTTAGGATAGAAACTAAATTCTAGAAAAATTGAATAAAATCAATTCAGTTTTCATTTCATTTAAAAAAATTTGTTTAAAATCTAACCCAAATTCATCTAAAAAATTAAAGTAAATTAAAAAAATTTTAAATTCAATTAATTAAGATTTTAAAAAACTCACCAACTTTAGATCTAAAATTACCTATATCTAACTATCAGTAATTCTAAGAAAAATCAAATATAAAAACAAAAAACATATTAAATTAAATTAACATTACCCATGACCTAAACTTAGTCAAGTTTGTAGCCACAAGTTCATTTACAGACCTTCTCATTGCATCATCTTAATTAGTTAATACATCTAAACTAATGGAGCACACAAGCATGCAAGCAGAACAACTTATCCATGCCAATTAAAGCAGAATGATTTTTAACTTAATATACAATATAACAAGTGAAAATTAATATACTACCAAGAAAACTCTATCCAAAATAACATTAAAGACCAAACTAATCTATTCATACATGAAAATAAACTCACAAATGCTAGCTACAATAAATTTTAGTTGACCCTCATTAAAAAAAAAGTAGAGGTAACAAGTTGGTTTGCAGGTGAAATATCTGATAATCACTCATAAAAACATGGATACCTAACAACTTACCAAATTAAAAAGCTAGTGCATGGTATGCCTCAAATTAAATATTTACAAAAATTTCTTCAAGGAGGCAAGCAACAATAAACATGTTTGTACTCATCAAGTAACAACAATTATATGTTAGATTTTGATGAATTACAATTCTAGTAAAGAATTATGTCTAAACAACCCACCCAGTGAAATCAACACCATCAAGACGTAAATATTTAACCAAGAATAAACAGTTGAGTGTAAAGATCCTACAAGTTGCATCTAACTTCTTCAGCAAGTAAATTAAAAAAAAAATACTTCTAATCTTTAATAGGAAAAGGCTACCCTGATGAGGCGGTATTTGGGCTCATATTTCTTTGCGCTCTCCACAGAATCATAAATTAGACCAAACCCAGTGGACTTCCCACCTCCGAAGTGAGTCCGAAATTTGAACACAAAGATCGAGTTCGGATCTTTGACCTCGTATAACTTCGCCAACTTTTCTTTTAACTCAGCCTAAATTTAGGAACAATGATACAGGACCTTTAGCATAAAAAGAAAACAAAAACTCGGACATGAGTCAGATCTCAAAGCAAGTCAGAACGTAAACGCGCACCTTGGAAACATTCGGTCTTCCCGGGTGCAGCACATCGATAACCTGTCATAACACATCTCTTAACTAGATAATCAAGAGAAGACTACGAAAATTGTCTAACTGAGCCAAGGACTTCGGAACTCACGAACTGCTTGCGCGAGAGAAGACGGTTAGTCATGAACTTTCTCGTTCTGATGGTAACCGCCTTGAAGTCGGCCATTGCTTGTCCTTCCTATGCGCGATGCGGAACGCTAGCGTTATGGCGGGACAGAGAACCAGCAAAGCGGATGATCTCAGCCGGCTGATGTCTTTTGAAACCCTAGTCCTCTGGCCGGTTTAAAAATATAGTTCGATCCAAGTGCTTGCGGTCTATAATTTTACGGGCCGGCCCGGCACGTATTCGTACAAAAACAAACCAGTTGTTATGATAAACATATTTAATTATAATCTTAAAGATGAATTCATTATTGAATATATTTTAATAATTTATATTTTGTTTTGTGATTTATTTGATGAAATCAAATTATATTAAAGCTTTTAATGTTATGCAGAATTACCATTATTATATTAATTGCTTTTGATAAATTGTGTCATAGAAAACATTATTATATTAATCGGTTTTCATGTGTAACATATCTCACAAATTGGTTTGTTTGAAGATGATAATCAAAGTTAAATGAATATTTTTTTATGAATTTTTGTAATTTGGATGCATTTCTCAATTTGCATATAGAAATTTGATGACAAATACAAATTTTAAAATTTAATTTTTATTTTAGTTCTATAGATCTTTTTATTTTAAATTTTAAATGATAAAATTTAAAAAAAAATAAAAATATCAATATATTTTAAATAACACTAATATCTAATTAATATTATAATTTAAACATCACTATTATCCAAAACACACTCAATGAAACACCTCAAAGTTTTCAAACAAAATTTATATTAATACTCAAAAATATTAAAATTTTAACAAATATTTTTCAACAAAATTTTATTTCTTTTCAAATAAAACCCATTTCTCAAAATCTCTTTTTTATTTTTTTAAACTAATTTTCTAACCTTAACAAATTATGCAACTCTCATCATTTCTATCCCAAAGTACTTGAAAAGAACAAGAAAATAAAAAAAAAATACATATAAAATACATTACGTGTTCATTAAGTGCACAACACCTTAACAAATCCTCAGAAGCCATAACCTGTTGCATTTGTCTTTGAGCCAACTTATTTCTTTAAGCAGTGATAAGAGCTATAACAGTGTTGAAGGAAAGCATTACAGCAAAATAGCAACCTGCTGGTAAACAAGATCTCTACCAAAAGGGGAGAAAAAGGGAGAGATGAAGCCAATTAAACCTTCAGCAGTTCATCTCTATAAGTTAAACCATTCAAAACCTACAGCATTTGCATGACTTAGCTCATAATTTTTTAATAAATAAAACAATCAATTTGGGTTTAAAACATGCAGGAAGAATGACAGAAACTTAGTTCAGATTTGTCTGCACATGGTTTTAATGGTGAATAAGGCTAACTATCATCAAGGCCTTAAAGGGAAGTAGATATTAAACTTAGGGACATTTGGTATTGAAAAAACAAAGGCAAAGGAGAACAATTGTAGAAGACCAATAACACTGAAAGACAACAAAATAAAATGAGATAAGAATGTTATGAGATCGAAGATACTATGAAACACTTAGTCAAAATGTAACAATGTTTGATAAACTATATCAAAGCATTATGCTAAGAATAAAATTATCATATATGGATCGAGTTGCATTTTGATTTTTATACATATGAGTAAACAAAATGTATAATTATAGTATTAAAAATTTTAAAAAAAAATCAATAACATTTGCCTATAGGGCCTCACATGAGACTCACCACCTTAAGTGGGCACAACGATTAATACGCAGAAACTAGTCATCTTGATAACTGATGCAATAGAAAACCAGGATTTCAATTTAGCTATCAGATCAGAGAAGAAACAAGAGATTAGATCAAATGGATGTACATTTTATCTGATGATGAAGCTAAAGAGGTGACATATTCCTTGTCAAATTGAATGATGGAGAAAACATTTAGCACATTCCTAGAAAAAAAACATTAGGAATCAAATAACACGAGATGAAAAAACAAAAAAAACAATGCCCAAATGAGGTAATTGGAAGCCATGTTTGATTGACCTGATGAGAACAAGCACTTATAAAACCTCTGAAGATGAGGATGATCAATATTTTTCTCAGCTATTTATCTTTTATTAATATTTTATATAGCTTTAACATAATTTTGCTAGTAAAAAAACTTAACTACGTATCGCTTCAAATATATCTAATTTATGTTCACAACATCCAAACTTCTACAAATTATGTATCACTTAAACTAGAAAAAATTTCAATAAGATACAATCCCAAAATTTTCAACATCTAAAAAAGAATCTCATTGACAATTGGGAATATTTTAACAACTTAGCATAAACTAAAAAATCCACCAACATTCGAGTTCTAATCATGGGCATTTGCCCCATCTTCCTCATGCCTTCTAGTGTACCATCCTTCCCTTTCAAACTCATCACAAAGCACATCCTCTTCATTGATTTATTTTTCCATTAACTAAATTGATTTTGATAATTATAAAATTAACTAATTTCATAAAAAAAAATTATTTTTTCATCTTCTCCTTAGGAATCTAGCTCAAGCTAGAAATAACCTATCATGCTTACAACCACTAACCAAAACATCTTTCAATGGACATTGCTTCATCATGAGTCATCCCCCATCTCTTCTTTGATGTTTGTCCATAACCTTTGATGATTGTTGTTAGATTATCCATTCAACATACATGTGATTCAAGAGTAGCTAACAGAATTCTCGCCAAGTAGAACTATATTATCAAAAAACAATTCATTAAACGAAAATTAATACCACCACTAAATACTTTTTGAAGGAGAAGCACATGGTAAATCTTAGTTCCTGTAATAGATGCCACTCATGAAATGGTATTGTAAGGTATACCAACCATATAATTAATTCTAGACTATTTAAACATTATCTAAATAACAGTTTTCTTAAGGTGGAAGCTAAATGATTCATCCAACCAACACGAATGCTTGATCGATCCCAAAAGTATTGTTGGGATGGTTAGCACTATTGAGATCAAGAGCATAACTTTTTCTTGAGGACCAACATCTTCACATCCCACTAATCCTTAAAACAGAAGCATTGAAAAAGATTTTGTTCGATTCACAGCATCATTTTTCAGGATATTATTATAAAAATATACATGAATTTTAATCTTTGTTTACTATCAAGTCTCATCCTCTTACAGCCCTATTACTGGCAAATGGTGTATACATCACATTATAAAATATAATATATGTTTTCTTTATGCTTAGTATTCATCTATACATCCTCATCATTGGCAATAACTAAGTCATTTTATCAATAGGACACATCCTCATATTATTATTGGAATTAACATGGCGGATTTTTGCCCAAATAAATAGTACTATTTTACTAAAAATTTTTAATTTTAAGAAGAAAACATATTTATATTACTTCATAATTGCATAAAAAAATTTAATCACAAGAAAAATAAGGCAATGAAGAAAATGTTCTTTGTTGTCAATTTCAAGAGAAGGATGTTCAATGAGAGTGCGAGAAGGGTAGAAGGAACACTTAACTAAAACACAAAAGGAAGAGGATTGCTAAGGGATTTAGGAGTTCAATTAGTACTATCTATCACAAATTTTTGTAATCATAACAATGGTAAGAAAGATGGTGGCAGCAACAAGAACAATTGAATGGGTACACATTGAGTTCTAATTTGTCAATAATCTGAATGGCGTTTTACAGGTATAAGGAAGAGAGGAAAGAAGAACAGAATTTTAAAAAATTTCTAGACCATAAAAAATGTTTAAGTAAACCTCAAAAGACATAAGCACCTAACCCAACATTTGGTTGGTCTTCTATAACTCTCTATGATCATAGATGCACACAAGTACTACTTAGTGATGGCAATTCAGCTCATTGTTAACAGAATCCATATGACACTCGTCTTGATGATAGCTTCTGTCCATTTAGCATTGCAAGTCAAAATTGAATGATTTTTTAGGCTTGTTTACATAATGAAACGAACATAAACAATGACTAGCTCGTTTATGAATGTTTAAGAAAACCTAAATAAGACAAAAGTGCCTAAACTAACATTTGGTTGGTCTTCTATAACTCTCTATGATCATAGATGCTCACTATTACTACTTAGTGATGGCAATTCAGTTCATTGTTAACAGAGAATCCATATGACACTCATCTTGATAATAGCTTCCGTCCATTTAGCATTGCAAGTTAAAATTGAATATTTTTTAAGCTTGTTTACATGATGAAACGAACATAAACAATGACTAGCTCGTTTATGAATGTTTAAGTAAACCTCAAAAGACATAAGCACCTAACCCAACATTTGGTTGGTCTTCTATAACTCTCTATGATCATAGATGCACACAAGTACTACTTAGTGATGGCAATTCAGTTCATTGTTAACAGAGAATCCATATGACACTCATCTTGATAATAGCTTCCGTCCATTTAGCATTGCAAGTTAAAATTGAATATTTTTTAAGCTTGTTTACATGATGAAACGAACATAAACAATGACTAGCTCGTTTATGCTCTGCACCTTAAAAGAATGACTACATTCAAGAAAACGTTATAACTGTCAATATAGCTAGTTTCCTAATAAAAATATAATAACTAACGCATAATAATATGCATTTTCCTAAGTATAACTACATAGGCATGATATTGAAGCTTTACAATTTAAGTCAGATCACAACTGCTAAACAAACTTAGCCCACTCGTGTTCGATCGACATTTGCGAAAACATCATTAAGCACACTTGGCATTAAGACTTCAGTGAAAACTAATAATAACAAACATAATGCATGTCATGCCCAGGTTCGATTTTCGAAGCACCCACATTTAGTGCAAATATTTTGCACTTATCATGACTATTGGAGAGACTTCAACAAAAATATACTAATGTTCTCATCCAAAATTATGTAACATTATTTTGAATTTTATTCTTGCTTGACAACCATCCAAAAAATCAAAATAGTTATTTAAGAACCAATGTCCTTGTACATTTTTAGTCATTGGATGTTTAGAATTTTAAGAATGAAAAATATAATACTATCTTCTAGGTTTTTGCCTGAATCACAATTTCCTAAACTAACTACTTCGTACTGCCCCATCAATAAACATGACATAACCTTGCACACTTCTCAATTAATACAAGAAAAGTTATAGACTACTTCTTAGCTCCTCAATCACTATTCTTTGCTGATGTAAGTTGTCACATCCAAATTTTGTACAATATACATGACATGGGAATTTAGTAAGAAAATTGTGTAACCTCCTTATATTATTTGCAACTGCACCCTTAATTTGGCCAACATGCAAAATATATTCTTGTGATGATAGGAACTATAATTCCCTATCTTTCAAATTCAATATTCTTGAATTCATATCATAACCTATTTGTTGTTTTAAGACAACCACACCACCTCGGCAATAATGGATATGAGGTTTGATCTCACTATCATTTGACACTAAAATGCCCTTTGCCAACTTCAAACCACAACAGAATGTGGTGCATCATATATGAGATTGCTCACACAACCCTTATTCCTTTATGACAACAAGATGTTGTCACATAAATAATTCTATGACGTAACTATTATTTAGCAATCATCAAAGTGATCTTTGTTTTGTATAAATTTTCTTTAAAATTCTGGCACGTCCCTCTTGTGTGATTTCTAAGATGCCCTTGCCTACTTCAAACAACACTAGAGTGTGGTACATGGCACATGAGGTAGTTCAGGGATACCTTGATCCCTTATTACCCCATAGGGTTATGACACATGGAAGTGGTTCTGGGACATGGTCAAGCTAGTAAACATCAAAGCAATCTCAAGTTTGAATCACTTTTCTTTAAAATTGTTTTATGAAAACCTTTCTTTGGCAATGCTTCCTTTTAGCCTTTAATTTCTGAAAACCTGAAATATAGAATTTTTGTTGGTGTGTATAACATATTAAATTGAGCCTAATATTGCACGTACAGTCCTTCTATGGCTTAAAAATCATGAAAACCACACTTATGGAACCGTTTTTTTCATCCTTCTGAGAGCACAGTTCAGCTTATTTCAAAGTATACAACACAAGGACGACTGACATCAATAAAATAAAGGTAAATTTACTACTGCAAAATTCCATAGATGGAAGTTAGCCTTCCATTAGCACTCCAACTTCCTTATCAACCAAAAGTTAGAATGCATATGGGTATAACCAACAAGTTTAAATAAGCATATATCGAAGAGAAAGAAGTCACAATGTACTTGAATTCATATGAAACACAAGAAGTTAATGGTGCACTAAAACATAAAAGGAAATACTTTATGTCGGTTGCATAATTACCATGAAATGAACGGCTTATACATCTTGCAGAAAAATAACAAAAGCAGAGCAGAACATTAAAGACTAAGAAGAGATGATTCTGATGATGATCAAGGACTAAATTGTCATTTACTATACAAGCTTGTGAATAATTATGGATACTCCTTACACATAATTCATTTGGTGCATATCCATAATTAGACCTACCATTGCATCATATGTTAGCTGACCAAGACATTAAGTAATTCCAACAAGCATAGAAAGCTTGCACATCAAAATACTTCGACAAAACCCTTGCACAATCTTCACGATAGAAGTTTAATATGATTGTTGGCATATGTGAGAAATTCTCCAACCACGGCAACAAAAAGTTTCAGGAAACTGTTCTTCCATAACAAATAGAAGCAATGTATAGATTCTTTGCCCATTTTTCCTGCAATAAAGGCATTTCTTTCTCAAGTTACACAAGGAAGAGAGAAATTCAGGCTATAAACATAAAGACAATCTAAATAGATACAACTTTTATACGTGGCAAGGGTATTAATACAAAAAATTTAGGAAGGAATGAATTCACCTTTACATGTTGACTGGGGAAAGCAGAAGTCCTCAACGTCTCTTGTGTTTCATCATTAGGCTTTCTTCTTGGCACACTCAAAACAAATGCAGCCTGGTCTAAAGTTGCAGCAGTTGCTGTTATACGGTAGCCATTATCCCACCTCCGATGAATACTTTCACTTGGATGCCAACCATAACTAAGTAAAGGATGATTTCTAGTGACAAGTTAAACCTAATTGGATTTTATTACTGTGTTGCATGCTATTTGTTTATTCCTCCATTAATTTGTTAATGTAAAATTTCCTTTAGTTAATGCAACATAAGATTTGCATGTGATTGGCTCATCACTCGTGGTTGATTAATGTGTGGATAATATTGGCATCTATATCACAATAGACGCATCACTTTTTGGTTATAAAATGTTGTTTCTTTAGTAATATTGCCTGTGATGTCAACAATGCTTAGTCATTAATCTACTTAAACTGTAACAAAAACAAGAATTTAATCTCGCATAGGTAAAAAGACTGCTTCTTGCCACCCTACATAGGGAAAGGAATCACAAAATTGTCAAAGTTTTTACAACTCTCAGCCTCCTTCCTCTCAACTATATCTCTCAGACTAAACCACCCTTTTCTCTTCTTCCTATTGGGTTGTTTACCAGAGTCAGTAAGCTGGCCAGAATTCCCACTTAGCTGAAGCTTCCTTGAGATCGTCTCCTCTTTCTTCCTCTTGTTGCTTTGCAGACCCATAGGAGTCCTTGGTTCATAAGTGCTTGTAACACCATTAACACGGTTCGATTGGGATACAGTCGAATCTTTCGCCGGGCCACGGTAGGGTCGAATGTGTCCTGGATCTCGAGATGAGATGATGTCTTTTAAATGGTCCTTTTGGGTTCCTTTAATCATGTTGTGATGAGAACAGAAGTTGCACTTGTAGACGACGCTGTTCTGAGATGAGGTTACGGATGCTTTCTTGCCTCGCTTTCGCTTGTGTTTGTTCTTTTGGATCCTAATCGTGCAGTTGAAACCTTGTTGTAGGATGCTTTCACATCTGCCAAAAGAAAAGTAAATCATCAAGTAGAGGCCCTTTCATTAATAATAATAGTACTTGGTTTACAAATGAATAGAAAGAAGGGTTAAAGTAATGATATAAATTTTGCAAGCCATGCACTCAAAGCGAATCCTCTATATATATGAAGTTGATTGATACAAGAAAACAATGTTAGAGATAAATCAAATGTATGAAATAGAAAACATCATTTGATTTTTATAGATAAGTCTTATAAAGTTATTGAATGGTCATTTGATACTATAAATGGTAAACAAATATTTTCTAGACATATAAAGGCTTAAAAAACAACTTACAAGAAATAATTCCTAAAAGTTAGCAAAAGCTTCCCATAAGACCTGCCAACTACTCAAACAAATCCATTAAAATGCAATGTAGCATTTTGACCTCCAAAATAAACAGTGCCATAACAAATAACAAAATCCTCATTAAAAATCATTTCATAATATTAATGGTAAATAAACATTTTCTAGATGTTCTACCATGTAGTTTATTACCCATAAAAGTGAAATTGTACTATCATGAGGAAGACTACCATTGTCTTATCTTTTAGTAGGAAGATGAGAAAAGCAAAAGTATTTGCTAACCTTTGACACTGGAAGCATGATTGATCTATAGGTATTCCTGATGACTCTGCGTTAGCTGCTAAGTGGTATCCAAATAAAGCACCAAGTGGAGCTATCCCATCATCTCCTCCAGCCCAAGTTGCCAATTTCTGCAGGTGCTTCATCTTTAGAACTGAACACACATCATGATCTTTTTTCCCCGAGTTCTCATCTCTCAAAGTTGCACCTTCACATATCTTAGGTCTCAAGTTCGAACAATTCTTCTTCTTTATCTTGCCCATCTTCAAGTTGACAGCTTTATCTGTGAATTCTAAAACATCATAAGCGTATTTTGAAGCTTCTAAAGATTTGTATCCTTGAATTATGAAAAGCTTCATGGAAGCAATTAACTGAGAGAAATAAGTACAATATGTAAATATGCAAAGATAAACCCTTCATAGGCATGCCGGCAACATCAAGAGTAGATCATGGAACACAAATGTATAAGAGATTCTATGTAGATTTTAAAACAAATAAATATATTTTGTGGAAAAATATAACTAAGATAAAGAAGCAAGAAGTATCATAATAATTCAAGGAAGAGCAACAATCACAACTTGTTTCAAGTAGAACAAGTTCAAATTGGAAGTAACTTTATTTCATTCCAAAGCAAATCATCACAACTCATTTAAAAAATGCACAACAACAAACTACATATGATTAGGTTTTGGCGTAATAAACAACGTGCATTTAAGTTAAAAATACGAGCTAAGTATATGCACACAATTGATAAACTTGGTCAAATACAACAAAAAACACGTAGAAAATAAAGGTTGAAGGTAAGATTAAAGTGAAATGTATGAAATCCCAATATAATAAAACCTTGTATGTGGCCTTGCAGAAGGACCCAGGAGGTGGTGGATTGTTCTATCTCTTTACCATACGAGGTCCCGTATCCGGTCGAATGTGTCCTGGATCTCGAGATGATGATTAATGTTTAGAACACCAATCTACTAGTGTTGCACTAGTATCACTATCCTTACTCTAATAGGATCTGATAAAAAACTATGCTGAAGATCAAAGTGAAGAAGAAGAATAGGCAACGCAGAGGATGATGATTAATATGATTTTCATTATTGGAGTTATATGTTCTATTCCAATTCCACTCGAAGCCCATCTTACTTCACAACTAAGAAGAGCAGATGGACAATTTTTAGTCTCATTGTGAGCTTAATCCAAATTGTAAGGTTGGACATTAGTCAATCCACTGATATGGATCAAGTTAGTGTTATTGTAGTAACTGTTGATGGATTGTACAAACTAAAAGAGGATGCCAATGTAAAGGAGAAATCGTCATCATCTTAGAAGCTTGCTGAAATCAGGAATGAATATATGCCATAGACAATCAAAAACAGATAGAGAAAAACACAACAAATGTAGTCAATAAAAAAGCCAGTTGATTGAGCAAATGACCGCAATGATAAAGACGAACAAATATCCACTTGTGGTCAACTACGGATCACTGGTTAGCCGAATTTAAGGTTCCTACTTTACGTCATACGCCCAACCTCATGCAACTAAATACAAAACAAGCAAATGGCATTGCCTAGGGAGAGGAAAATGAAAACATGGATCACCTTGCTGTTCTAAACATTAAAAAAATGAATTAGGTCTAATGAGGCTGGACATAAACAACTATGATGAGTGAATTAGCATCAAAAAACTTGTTGCATGGATCATTATATAGTCTCCAACACAATGTTGCATAGCAGGATTCCTTTTGAAAACAGGCAGCCACCAAGACAGAAACAAGAGAATTTCAAATGCATCATCTGAATCTGCTTTCATCTTTTGATTGTCTTGATGATCAGTGACGGGAAAAAAAATTTACAGTAAAACCAAGGCCAAACAACAAGCTTACACCATCTGAGTACATGAAACAAGCAAAGTCTTTGTTGGTGGAAATTAAAGACGTACAACTACTAATGAACTACACCTTTGGTCTATTGATAGTGAAAGCTGGCATATTAATACCCATAATTGAAAAAGTGGAGTAAATTGCACCTTGAACATTTTCAAAAATGTGCGGAATGATGGAATAAAAAGGAACCATTTCAAAAAACTTTCTAAGATTTATCTGAGAAATAGTTGTGTTCGGATGTAAAAGATCACGACTCATTGCTGACAATGCGACATTATGATCTGAATCCACTGGCCTAGAATAGGATTGATGCATTGCGTAAATAATTTTCTATATAGGTGGATTTTATTTCTGCATAATTATTTTGCCAAACTATTTTATCATGCATCAAAATGCGCATTGAGCGTCTTGTATTTGTTATAGGCGAAAATATCCATCGTAAGATTTCTGCAACAGATCCATAAGCACCAACACGATTGATGCCACCACAACCAGCTCATGCGCTTGTGGGCCCGCTGCTCGCTTGAGCCTTTAGTTGCACAGCCTGCAACCCACAACCACACATCCACATCTAAACAAGCCACACACTACCTTCAAGCCCCCATGCACCCACTACACATGCACAGAATTGCCTAGCAAGTCCAAAGAGGATGAACGGGTGCATGAGCTGGAAAAATCTGCTCAAGTGAACAGTACAATTCATAGAAAATGAAATTTTTTAGGAAACTATCCATGGGGAAGTGTTTGGAAAAGTGGGAAAAATGCTTAATATACCATAAAAAAGAAATTTCAGTGAGAAGATTTGAAGAATATATGTGACATTTCTAGTAAAAAAAAAAATTCTCGAGTATGGTGCTATTTACAGTGGATTCCAGCACAGTTGGTAGGCCAACACCTGTCATCAGACAGAGATGATATTCATTGATGATATTTTCAATTATTAACTTATGCATCATTGTGTTCTTTTCATTCTTCTATTGTCATTTCTCTTATCCCTTTACAATGTCTTGCTTTATATGAGTCCAATCTTCATTTGCAAGGCTTATTTTTCTTTATTAACCTATCTTGTCATAGAAGAAAATATTTTTGGCACTCTTTTCCTTTCTTATGCATTTGAAAACTTTTTTTATATAGACTTAAGGATTAATTTTCTTCAGAAACTAGTATGCAATAGTCTTTTAATTAAAGTTCTAGGATTTATGTACATCTTTCATAAACCCATAAGAATTTTTTGCCTCCTTTAATGAAATTTATTTTTGATTTATGCAGTGCATAATTTAGCCAAAATCTCCAAACTATTATGCATCACTTGCCATTTTTGAAATAAAAAATTGTTTCGATTTGAATGTTTGTAATATGCATTGCATGGGCCTTAGGATAGAAACTAAATTCTAGAAAAATTGAATAAAATCAATTCAGTTTTCATTTCATTTAAAAAAATTTGTTTAAAATCTAACCCAAATTCATCTAAAAAATTAAAGTAAATTAAAAAAATTTTAAATTCAATTAATTAAGATTTTAAAAAACTCACCAACTTTAGATCTAAAATTACCTATATCTAACTATCAGTAATTCTAAGAAAAATCAAATATAAAAACAAAAAACATATTAAATTAAATTAACATTACCCATGACCTAAACTTAGTCAAGTTTGTAGCCACAAGTTCATTTACAGACCTTCTCATTGCATCATCTTAATTAGTTAATACATCTAAACTAATGGAGCACACAAGCATGCAAGCAGAACAACTTATCCATGCCAATTAAAGCAGAATGATTTTTAACTTAATATACAATATAACAAGTGAAAATTAATATACTACCAAGAAAACTCTATCCAAAATAACATTAAAGACCAAACTAATCTATTCATACATGAAAATAAACTCACAAATGCTAGCTACAATAAATTTTAGTTGACCCTCATTAAAAAAAAAGTAGAGGTAACAAGTTGGTTTGCAGGTGAAATATCTGATAATCACTCATAAAAACATGGATTCCTAACAACTTACCAAATTAAAAAGCTAGTGCATGGTATGCCTCAAATTAAATATTTACAAAAATTTCTTCAAGGAGGCAAGCAACAATAAACATGTTTGTACTCATCAAGTAACAACAATTATATGTTAGATTTTGATGAATTACAATTCTAGTAAAGAATTATGTCTAAACAACCCACCCAGTGAAATCAACACCATCAAGACGTAAATATTTAACCAAGAATAAACAGTTGAGTGTAAAGATCCTACAAGTTGCATCTAATTTCTTCAGCAAGTAAATTAAAAAAAATATACTTCTAATCTTTAATAGGAAAAGGCTACCCTGATGAGGCGGTATTTGGGCTCATATTTCTTTGCGCTCTCCACAGAATCATAAATTAGACCAAACCCAGTGGACTTCCCACCTCCGAAGTGAGTCCGAAATTTGAACACAAAGATCGAGTTCGGATCTTTGACCTCGTATAACTTCGCCAACTTTTCTTTTAACTCAGCCTAAATTTAGGAACAATGATACAGGACCTTTAGCATAAAAAGAAAACAAAAACTCGGACATGAGTCAGATCTCAAAGCAAGTCAGAACGTAAACGCGCACCTTGGAAACATTCGGTCTTCCCGGGTGCAGCACATCGATAACCTGTCATAACACATCTCTTAACTAGATAATCAAGAGAAGACTACGAAAATTGTTTAACTGAGCCAAGGACTTCGCAACTCACGAACTGCTTGCGCGAGAGAAGACGGTTAGTCATGAACTTTCTCGTTCTGATGGTAACCGCCTTGAAGTCGGCCATTGCTTGTCCTTCCTATGCGCGATGCGGAACGCTAGCGTTATGGCGGGACAGAGAACCAGCAAAGCGGATGATCTCAGCCGGCTGATGTCTTTTGAAACCCTAGTCCTCTGGCCGGTTTAAAAATATAGTTCGATCCAAGTGCTTGCGGTCTATAATTTTACGGGCCGGCCCGGCACGTATTCGTACAAAAACAAACCAGTTGTTATGATAAACATATTTACTATAATCTTAAAGATGAATTCTTTATTGAATATATTTTAATAATTTATATTTTGTTTTGTGATTTATTTGATGAAATCATAATATATTAAAGCTTTTAATGTTATGCAGAATTACGATGCTTTTGATAAATTGGGTTATAGAAAACATTATTATATTAATCGGTTTTCATGTGTAACATATCTCACAAATTGGTTTGTTTGAAGATGATAATCAAAGTTAAATGAATATTTTTTTATGAATTTTTGTAATTTGGATGCATTTCTCAATTTGCATATAGAAATTTGATGACAAATACAAATTTTAAAATTTAATTTTTATTTTAGTTCTATAGATCTTTTTATTTTAAATTTTAAATGATAAAATTTAAAAAAAAATAAAAATATCAATATATTTTAAATAACACTAATATCTAATTAATATTATAATTTAAACATCACTATTATCCAAAACACACTCAATGAAACACCTCAAAGTTTTCAAACAAAATTTATATTAATACTCAAAAATATTAAAATTTTAACAAATATTTTTCAACAAAATTTTATTTCTTTTCAAATAAAACCCATTTCTCAAAATCTCTTTTTTATTTTTTTAAACTAATTTTCTAACCTTAACAAATTATGCAACTCTCATCATTTCTATCCCAAAGTACTTGAAAAGAACAAGAAAATAAAAAAAAAATACATATAAAATACATTACGTGTTCATTAAGTGCACAACACCTTAACAAATCCTCAGAAGCCATAACCTGTTGCATTTGTCTTTGAGCCAACTTATTTCTTTAAGCAGTGATAAGAGCTATAACAGTGTTGAAGGAAAGCATTACAGCAAAATAGCAACCTGCTGGTAAACAAGATCTCTACCAAAAGGGGAGAAAAAGGGAGAGATGAAGCCAATTAAACCTTCAGCAGTTCATCTCTATAAGTTAAACCATTCAAAACCTACAGCATTTGCATGACTTAGCTCATAATTTTTTAAATAAATAAAACAATCAATTTGGGTTTAAAACATGGAGGAAGAATGACAGAAACTTAGTTCAGATTTGTCTGCACATGGTTTTAATGGTGAATAAGGCTAACTATCATCAAGGCCTTAAAGGGAAGTAGATATTAAACTTAGGGACATCTGGTATTGAAAAAACAAAGGCAAAGGAGAACAATTGTAGAAGACCAATAACACTGAAAGACAACAAAATAAAATGAGATAAGAATGTTATGAGATCGAAGATACTATGAAACACTTAGTCAAAATGTAACAATGTTTGATAAACTATATCAAAGCATTATGCTAAGAATAAAATTATCATATATGGATCGAGTTGCATTTTGATTTTTATACATATGAGTAAACAAAATGTATAATTATAGTATTAAAAATTTTAAAAAAAAATCAATAACATTTGCCTATAGGGCCTCACATGAGACTCACCACCTTAAGTGGGCACAACGATTAATACGCAGAAACTAGTCATCTTGATAACTGATGCAATAGAAAACCAGGATTTCAATTTAGCTATCAGATCAGAGAAGAAACAAGAGATTAGATCAAATGGATGTACATTTTATCTGATGATGAAGCTAAAGAGGTGACATATTCCTTGTCAAATTGAATGATGGAGAAAACATTTAGCACATTCCTAGAAAAAAAACATTAGGAATCAAATAACACGAGATGAAAAAACAAAAAAAACAATGCCCAAATGAGGTAATTGGAAGCCATGTTTGATTGACCTGATGAGAACAAGCACTTATAAAACCTCTGAAGATGAGGATGATCAATATTTTTCTCAGCTATTTATCTTTTATTAATATTTTATATAGCTTTAACATAATTTTGCTAGTAAAAAAACTTAACTACGTATCGCTTCAAATATATCTAATTTATGTTCACAACATCCAAACTTCTACAAATTATGTATCACTTAAACTAGAAAAAATTTCAATAAGATACAATCCCAAAATTTTCAACATCTAAAAAAGAATCTCATTGACAATTGGGAATATTTTAACAACTTAGCATAAACTAAAAAATCCACCAACATTCGAGTTCTAATCATGGGCATTTGCCCCATCTTCCTCATGCCTTCTAGTGTACCATCCTTCCCTTTCAAACTCATCACAAAGCACATCCTCTTCATTGATTTATTTTTCCATTAACTAAATTGATTTTGATAATTATAAAATTAACTAATTTCATAAAAAAAAATTATTTTTTCATCTTCTCCTTAGGAATCTAGCTCAAGCTAGAAATAACCTATCATGCTTACAACCACTAACCAAAACATCTTTCAATGGACATTGCTTCATCATGAGTCATCCCCCATCTCTTCTTTGATGTTTGTCCATAACCTTTGATGATTGTTGTTAGATTATCCATTCAACATACATGTGATTCAAGAGTAGCTAACAGAATTCTCGCCAAGTAGAACTATATTATCAAAAAACAATTCATTAAACGAAAATTAATACCACCACTAAATACTTTTTGAAGGAGAAGCACATGGTAAATCTTAGTTCCTGTAATAGATGCCACTCATGAAATGGTATTGTAAGGTATACCAACCATATAATTAATTCTAGACTATTTAAACATTATCTAAATAACAGTTTTCTTAAGGTGGAAGCTAAATGATTCATCCAACCAACACGAATGCTTGATCGATCCCAAAAGTATTGTTGGGATGGTTAGCACTATTGAGATCAAGAGCATAACTTTTTCTTGAGGACCAACATCTTCACATCCCACTAATCCTTAAAACAGAAGCATTGAAAAAGATTTTGTTCGATTCACAGCATCATTTTTCAGGATATTATTATAAAAATATACATGAATTTTAATCTTTGTTTACTATCAAGTCTCATCCTCTTACAGCCCTATTACTGGCAAATGGTGTATACATCACATTATAAAATATAATATATGTTTTCTTTATGCTTAGTATTCATCTATACATCCTCATCATTGGCAATAACTAAGTCATTTTATCAATAGGACACATCCTCATATTATTATTGGAATTAACATGGCGGATTTTTGCCCAAATAAATAGTACTATTTTACTAAAAATTTTTAATTTTAAGAAGAAAACATATTTATATTACTTCATAATTGCATAAAAAAATTTAATCACAAGAAAAATAAGGCAATGAAGAAAATGTTCTTTGTTGTCAATTTCAAGAGAAGGATGTTCAATGAGAGTGCGAGAAGGGTAGAAGGAACACTTAACTAAAACACAAAAGGAAGAGGATTGCTAAGGGATTTAGGAGTTCAATTAGTACTATCTATCACAAATTTTTGTAATCATAACAATGGTAAGAAAGATGGTGGCAGCAACAAGAACAATTGAATGGGTACACATTGAGTTCTAATTTGTCAATAATCTGAATGGCGTTTTACAGGTATAAGGAAGAGAGGAAAGAAGAACAGAATTTTAAAAAATTTCTAGACCATAAAAAATGTTTAAGTAAACCTCAAAAGACATAAGCACCTAACCCAACATTTGGTTGGTCTTCTATAACTCTCTATGATCATAGATGCACACAAGTACTACTTAGTGATGGCAATTCAGCTCATTGTTAACAGAATCCATATGACACTCGTCTTGATGATAGCTTCTGTCCATTTAGCATTGCAAGTCAAAATTGAATGATTTTTTAGGCTTGTTTACATAATGAAACGAACATAAACAATGACTAGCTCGTTTATGAATGTTTAAGAAAACCTAAATAAGACAAAAGTGCCTAAACTAACATTTGGTTGGTCTTCTATAACTCTCTATGATCATAGATGCTCACTATTACTACTTAGTGATGGCAATTCAGTTCATTGTTAACAGAGAATCCATATGACACTCATCTTGATAATAGCTTCCGTCCATTTAGCATTGCAAGTTAAAATTGAATATTTTTTAAGCTTGTTTACATGATGAAACGAACATAAACAATGACTAGCTCGTTTATGAATGTTTAAGTAAACCTCAAAAGACATAAGCACCTAACCCAACATTTGGTTGGTCTTCTATAACTCTCTATGATCATAGATGCACACAAGTACTACTTAGTGATGGCAATTCAGTTCATTGTTAACAGAGAATCCATATGACACTCATCTTGATAATAGCTTCCGTCCATTTAGCATTGCAAGTTAAAATTGAATATTTTTTAAGCTTGTTTACATGATGAAACGAACATAAACAATGACTAGCTCGTTTATGCTCTGCACCTTAAAAGAATGACTACATTCAAGAAAACGTTATAACTGTCAATATAGCTAGTTTCCTAATAAAAATATAATAACTAACGCATAATAATATGCATTTTCCTAAGTATAACTACATAGGCATGATATTGAAGCTTTACAATTTAAGTCAGATCACAACTGCTAAACAAACTTAGCCCACTCGTGTTCGATCGACATTTGCGAAAACATCATTAAGCACACTTGGCATTAAGACTTCAGTGAAAACTAATAATAACAAACATAATGCATGTCATGCCCAGGTTCGATTTTCGAAGCACCCACATTTAGTGCAAATATTTTGCACTTATCATGACTATTGGAGAGACTTCAACAAAAATATACTAATGTTCTCATCCAAAATTATGTAACATTATTTTGAATTTTATTCTTGCTTGACAACCATCCAAAAAATCAAAATAGTTATTTAAGAACCAATGTCCTTGTACATTTTTAGTCATTGGATGTTTAGAATTTTAAGAATGAAAAATATAATACTATCTTCTAGGTTTTTGCCTGAATCACAATTTCCTAAACTAACTACTTCGTACTGCCCCATCAATAAACATGACATAACCTTGCACACTTCTCAATTAATACAAGAAAAGTTATAGACTACTTCTTAGCTCCTCAATCACTATTCTTTGCTGATGTAAGTTGTCACATCCAAATTTTGTACAATATACATGACATGGGAATTTAGTAAGAAAATTGTGTAACCTCCTTATATTATTTGCAACTGCACCCTTAATTTGGCCAACATGCAAAATATATTCTTGTGATGATAGGAACTATAATTCCCTATCTTTCAAATTCAATATTCTTGAATTCATATCATAACCTATTTGTTGTTTTAAGACAACCACACCACCTCGGCAATAATGGATATGAGGTTTGATCTCACTATCATTTGACACTAAAATGCCCTTTGCCAACTTCAAACCACAACAGAATGTGGTGCATCATATATGAGATTGCTCACACAACCCTTATTCATTTATGACAACAAGATGTCACATAAATAATTCTATGACGTAACTATTATTTAGCAATCATCAAAGTGATCTTTGTTTTGTATAAATTTTCTTTAAAATTCTGGCACGTCCCTCTTGTGTGATTTCTAAGATGCCCTTGCCTACTTCAAACAACACCAGAGTGTGGTACATGGCACATGAGGTAGTTCAGGGATACCTTGATCCCTTATTACCCCATAGGGTTATGACACATGGAAGTGGTTCTGGGACATGGTCAAGCTAGTAAACATCAAAGCAATCTCAAGTTTGAATCACTTTTCTTTAAAATTGTTTTATGAAAACCTTTCTTTGGCAATGCTTCCTTTTAGCCTTTAATTTCTGAAAACCTGAAATATAGAATTTTTGTTGGTGTGTATAACATATTAAATTGAGCCTAATATTGCACGTACAGTCCTTCTATGGCTTAAAAATCATGAAAACCACACTTATGGAACCGTTTTTTTCATCCTTCTGAGAGCACAGTTCAGCTTATTTCAAAGTATACAACACAAGGACGACTGACATCAATAAAATAAAGGTAAATTTACTACTGCAAAATTCCATAGATGGAAGTTAGCCTTCCATTAGCACTCCAACTTCCTTATCAACCAAAAGTTAGAATGCATATGGGTATAACCAACAAGTTTAAATAAGCATATATCGAAGAGAAAGAAGTCACAATGTACTTGAATTCATATGAAACACAAGAAGTTAATGGTGCACTAAAACATAAAAGGAAATACTTTATGTCGGTTGCATAATTACCATGAAATGAACGGCTTATACATCTTGCAGAAAAATAACAAAAGCAGAGCAGAACATTAAAGACTAAGAAGAGATGATTCTGATGATGATCAAGGACTAAATTGTCATTTACTATACAAGCTTGTGAATAATTATGGATACTCCTTACACATAATTCATTTGGTGCATATCCATAATTAGACCTACCATTGCATCATATGTTAGCTGACCAAGACATTAAGTAATTCCAACAAGCATAGAAAGCTTGCACATCAAAATACTTCGACAAAACCCTTGCACAATCTTCACGATAGAAGTTTAATATGATTGTTGGCATATGTGAGAAATTCTCCAACCACGGCAACAAAAAGTTTCAGGAAACTGTTCTTCCATAACAAATAGAAGCAATGTATAGATTCTTTGCCCATTTTTCCTGCAATAAAGGCATTTCTTTCTCAAGTTACACAAGGAAGAGAGAAATTCAGGCTATAAACATAAAGACAATCTAAATAGATACAACTTTTATACGTGGCAAGGGTATTAATACAAAAAATTTAGGAAGGAATGAATTCACCTTTACATGTTGACTGGGGAAAGCAGAAGTCCTCAACGTCTCTTGTGTTTCATCATTAGGCTTTCTTCTTGGCACACTCAAAACAAATGCAGCCTGGTCTAAAGTTGCAGCAGTTGCTGTTATACGGTAGCCATTATCCCACCTCCGATGAATACTTTCACTTGGATAGAGAAAATCAAGTTCAACCACCTGCTAATTAATCATTCATAAAATTTATACTTGTAACCTCACTAAAACAGTAGCAGTGATGCAAAGCATGAAGTGACACAGGAGTTCTTTGTGGTGTCAAACATGCTGCAAAAAACTAAGATGAAACAAAGGAGCAAATTTACCTGATCTGTAAAACCTGCATTGCGAGACATCACAACTGCCCATCTAGTTCCAGCTGTGGCCATGGCAGTAACATAAAAGCCCTCCTTCCATTTTTTGTTTATCCACTTGAAAGGAAATGAATCGCTCACTTTGTACGACTGTTGAGCATATTGTGTACCTAGAGGCAACAGATGTTACGAGAATATAAAAACTTACTTCCAAGCAAGGCACAAAGCCTTTTAGCAAATTTCTTAGAAAGTTCGACACATAATGATCTTCATGCATGAAAAAAACCTAATAGAAAGAATGATTAGTTATTGTGCACCCTTTTATGGTAGCACGATTATGGGCAACGCCTTTGAAAAGCAACTTTCCCATCTTAGTATGGAGATCATATTGTTTCATCATAATAAAGAAGAACAACAACACAACATTACCGAACAACTTAAGGAGAATTACCTTTTGACATCACTACCAAAGAACTGCCATTGTTTGCTCCAGCTAATGCACTGATATAATAATTCCGCTCCCATTGCTCCATTATCCATTCCTTCAACAATGTGAGCAATACAATATGATTAACCAAGAATGGCACTCCAACAATTCATAATACACTCAATAAATGAAATGGTAAGTGATCATCTTTTAATTCAGTATATAATGAAAGAAAAAAGACCAAAGCACTTACTTTATGAAGAAAATGAGGTGATAGCTCATAATCTTGAGCTGTAAAACCAGTACCAGCATCCATAATGAGTGCCCACAAATTAGCACAAGAGGCAACTGAACTGATAAATAAACCATCTTCATTCCCTTTCTCAATATGTTGGGCAAGCCTGTTATCTGCAACATTGTAATGGTACCTGAAAACAACAGTTGACAACAAAAGAATTAGGTACTTCTAACATATAAATTTCAGTGCAGACAATTAACACAAATAATAAAAACATAAATAGCAAATGTGATGAACCTCTGTTTCATAGGACGTCTAGCGTTATAGACACTAATCCATTGGGTTGCAGGCATACCCATGCGAACCTTCTTTTTAGGTTGTTCATCTTCCTCTTCTTCCATCATAAACCGTCCTCTCTTTTGACCTATCTGATATATAAGCTTCACAAAATCAAGAAAAATATGAAATTTAGAAGTGCCTTACATTAAACTTCAAAATATCAATAAAACAAATAAAAACATGAGCAAACCTTCTGAGCACCATCAGTATTTATTGGTCTATAATCTGGGTTCGCAACTATTATGCCATCAAACAGGGAAATGCACTTAGCATAATTAGGTTCCTCGTCAAACTTTAAGTTCACCACATATTCAAGAAACTGTTTAAAAGGCTTTGGACAAAAGTAACACAAAGCCTCTGGTGAAGTAGCCATCTTTTTCTTGCACACTAAAAAGCCTTTGTTCTCTCCCTAAAGACAGAAAAAACAAAATAAGCATGAAAAATGAAAATTGGAAATGTAAAAGTCATCTGTTAATGTGGAATTTGAATTCAATAAGATTAAAATAAACTTAGTACAGAATTTTGGAGGGAAATTACAGCATTAGGAAAATGAGTTTGGACAAGTCGAAGATCAAAGAAGAAAAGAAGAGCCAAAGGACAAGACCAGAAAATTCTCTTCATCAAAGGAACTAGCTTCTACATGTGCCAATTGGCATACTCAGAGGCCAGGTTTTTCCTCAAAGAGAGATTCCCCTAATCTTTTCCATGTGTTCTTATCTTCTCCCATGAATTATCCTCAACCTATGAAGATCCAAACTCTCACTCTCAAACCTCTATAATTCACTTCTTAAATTCTGAACTAAATAATGGGTCTACCCCTTAAATCCAATTTCTACATCATCATTATACTAAGCCTTAGTGATATATACTTGGTATCCTTGCCAAGGAAGACGACCACGGAGGAGGAAAATAAGAGTATAAGCAAGAGATTCCAAGTCATCTCTTCTGCTTCCAGTTCTTCCCAGGTGAGCATGCACACTAGCATAACGCACAGTTCCCCTGAAACAACATGCAAAATTGAATGAATCAAGATGCATAACTTGAAGCAATAGATAGTTGTGAGACCTATTTCAATCAACAAATAAATTTTATCACTCACCTGAAAACATCAGGCCTTTGATCATATTCAACATGTTGCCCAGTGGTACCATCCTTCCATTTTGTGGCTAATAAGGAAGTGAAATGCAATCAAGAAAAATGATAAATCGAGAGCTCAAAGTCTTGTATGAACAAAACTAATGACACAACATTAAACTGGAGCATCAATTACCTAACCCAAGATCCACAAGAAAAAGCTTCTTCTCATCCGGTGTGCCAGGAGGGCCAAGCAAAAAGTTCTCAGGTTTAACATCACCATGAACATACCTTCATAAATATCAGAAATAAATCAGTAAAAAAAATGTTGCAGCACAACAGAATTGCAAGAAAAACTTGTGCACAACAAATAAAAACAACAAGGACCAACCCTTTAGAGTGCATCTTCTCCAAAATAGAGATTGCTTCAATAGCAATACAAGCTACCATTTCAATGGGCATTCTGTAAATAAAAGAGATAAGTGTGCAACTTTTACAAAATAGTTTGCCTTTGCAAATAGCAAATTTCAAACACTTACGAATGGGAACTGTTGTTCCAAACATCCCACAGACTTGGTCCAAGCATATCCATAACCTGCATAGTAGTATCATATAACAAGCAAATTAAAAAAATATGCAGATAGAGTACAAAAGTGCAAGAAAAGTTAAAAATTAGTGATCATCCTTAATACCATGACATAGTAGTCACCTTGGCGCCCCTTATAATGAACGTGAGGAACACCATGAATACCTCCAAGAGTGCTGCATAAGTTCCAATAAATGTCATAACATGATTGAAAGAAGAAAATATATTCAACATAGAAAGTCATAAAATTGATAAACTTTGGATTCAAAGTGCCTAAATTTTATGGGACACTCACTTGTAAACTTGCCATTCATAAGGTGGTCCATAGTTGCATCCTTTGCTATTACGATGCTCAAATTTCAGTGCCACCTGAGATAAATAATTATGCAATGCAATTTCCTTCTTCATGTGGAGCTTGCTAGTCATCAACCTAAAAAAAAAAAAGAATTGCTGAACCATACCTCAATAGCATTGGAACCGCCTATTCGATCATTTGCATTGGGAGCAGAAATGCGACGACCCACATATACCTGTCCAAAGCCTCCTTTTCCAAGCTTCCTTTCAATTCTGTACACAGGTGAGTTGCCCACCTGTACCTGTAGCACAAAATCACAGACTGTCATTCTCAAGGACAAAGGTACTATAGAAAGAATTGAGAAAATCTTAAAGAAGATAAATTCGTCCATGCACAAAAAGCATCTGAATCAATTTAATTCGTTTGATGGCAACGGAGCATCTAATCATCAGGAAGGAATGCTACAAGCAATTTTTAAATAAATTAAAGTTGAAAGTACTACCCAATAAGGGGGGGAGTAAGGGTATGCTGAGCATGTTCACCCACATATTTTCCAGCTTTTTTGTTCCGACCATTAAAGCACACAAAGCATGCCAAACTGCTCCTATAAACTCCACATCCACTCACATCTAACTACCTTTTCCATAAGCAATTTTCCAAAAGAACCATTGGAAAGCTTCATTTCCAAAATGCAAAAATTGTGCCAAAACACCTCAAAGAAACTTGAACGTCTCAATAAGCATAATACTACATACTTTATTCCAAGAAAAACCAATGATGAAAAAACGCATACCATTTGAACCCAAGGAATAAGGCTTCAAGAATGCTAAAAGAAAAAGAGGTATGTTCTGACGTGTTGTGCAAGCAAACAAACCACTCATAATTGAAGTCCATTTTTATAAACAGTTAGACAAAAAAATTTATATGGTTTTGGATACTAACCTATGAGGTACAAGCATGTAAATAAAATAGGCACCATGGAGATGATGCTGATGAGAACAACGAATTCTTATTAATGAAATGATACTTTTAGAGATAAGTACATATGGAAGAAAGCTAGTGTAACATCAACTGAGGAGAATATTAAGAAGGATTTGTTTAAATGAGTTAGACAAGTTACCAAAAAAACACTCCGTGATCCGCTAAGTAACGGTAAGTAATTGCAACTCTGACCTATTTAAAAGAGAAAAGCATTATCCCAAAAAAGGGAAAGAAAATATTAAAAAGGGCTCAACGATGTTGAAAAACAAGAAATGTTGTTGAAAATGTTTGAGCCTAAGGAGCATTGAAACAGGAGTCACTAACTCAGCTCTAGATAGAACTAACTGGCTAGATTCAGAGAGAGAAGTAGCAATGGGTCTGTCCCAATAACCCTTACAGAGAGACATACACCATAGAAATAAAGCCAACAAATAACATTCCTTGGAAGAAGCCGCCAGACCAACGTAATCATATACATCTCATATTAGAGTAGCTAAAGAAACCCAACAAAGACAAAATTTAGATATGTATAACAAAAGATACTTGTGCATTGAAGACATTCATAAGCGGGGGAGGCACGAACAAAAATGACATTTTGAAAATTGAAATGGCAGAGTCATATTATTCCAATAATTCACAAGACTCAAACGACGTACAAATTTTAAAAGAAAGCATAAATATCTACAAAGGCAGACCTTTTCAGGAAGCGGCGCAGCGCCTCCTTCCTCCTCCGCACCGGAGACCTTGTCAGCGCTCCGACCACCGCTATCAAGCTGATCCATTCCGCTCTCCCAGCCAACTTCTGTATGAGCCCAAAAAACCGATCGATCCCCTCGGAAAATTAAAAAGCCAGGTTTCTCCCTAAGCCAAGATCAGCAAGCACTCGAATGGGAGCTTATTCCCTTTTCCACTCTCCTCCGCCTCGGCAACCCAGCAGGTGGTCCTTCTGGCTAGATCATCAGACACAGCGGAGCCGGTCATTGAACGCTTTTCCCTTATAGGGCTCCATCACTGCATCCTAGCCTTGTTAGTCATCCATAAGCAGCTCCGGCTTTAACAAAAGAAGCGATCCGAACAACACAAACCCGACGAGATCGAGGCCACGACAGAAGATCGATCGGCGCCCAGGCCAGATCAGTGCGCTACAAAAGCATCCCCAAAGCTTCGGTGAAGAGCAACACCGTGCGGCAGAGACAGGGAGGCTGAGATCGAGGGCTAAGGTTACGAATCCGGAAAGAGTGCACGAACAGAGGCGAGGAGATGCTATCCTTGAGGACCTACAGAGAGAGAGGAGAACAAAGCATGTAAATTGTAAACTGTAATACGTTAAAAATACGGAGCGGTGGTATATTGGTAATATTTGATTAAAAAAATCAGGATTTCCAAATTTAAAAAAATTAAAAAAAAAATAAGGGTTCCATTTTTTATAAATATTCAAGTATAAATTCATAGACTAGAATGTTCCAGACCAACGCTCTGGCGGTTCACGATCCGAATCCGCACCGTGTGGCCCGATTACTTTACGTTCGTTTGGACAATTGGATTTATGCATTTTAATCTCACTCATGTGTTCAGACACTTGAGATCTTTCATTTAAAATATTAATATTTGTTATTATTTTTATTGTAGGGTTATTATGTATTTTATTTTATTTTCATTTTCAAAAATAAATAGTAATTTAGCTTTGCATAATATTATATTTTTAATCAAGAGTTATAAGTGTAATTTAATAAATATCATTGGGTCATACTAAAAGAATTTTGGTCTCAATCTTCTAAAACAAGAAAAGCATGTGGTTTTTTATAATTTATGAGATTAAAATGTGTTAATTAAATATCAATTTTGTTTATAAACTATTTTTTAGACCTAGTTTTAAAAGTTTATTTTGTTCAAATTTAAATGTATCAAAATTTTAAAAAATAATCTGTACATTAACTTAATTTTTATTTGTATAGAGAACTTTTTTCAAAATTAATTTTTATAAATTATTGAGTTACTTGCAAACATAAATAAATCTTGAAATTTTAATGACAGATGTTAATGAGAAAAAGGGATTCAAAAAAATTAAACAAAAACTTAGAACAAGAACAATGATACTCAATTAAGCAAAGTTTACAAATATGTTCAAAGAAGAACTATAGTACACTTCTAGATTATTTGGTACAATGCGATAAGATTTTGAATGAGTTTTTAATTCAAGTTGCTATAGCTATACGACATTATTAAATGTAGATCATCATCATTGGGATATCCATGTGATGTCAAAAAAAAAGGCGATGTGATTAATGTTAAGATGTGTGACTGGAAGTTAAGGGGGGTGGTGGCTTAACTGGGCTCGAAGGCATGACTAAGCGTGGGTATGGTCTAGTTGGGATAGGATGAGCATGTGCGAATGTGTGCATAACTATGTAGTGGTCTTAATTAGGCTCA
This sequence comes from Vanilla planifolia, assembly GCA_023846275.1. Lineage (NCBI taxonomy): Eukaryota > Viridiplantae > Streptophyta > Magnoliopsida > Asparagales > Orchidaceae > Vanilla > Vanilla planifolia. The sequence continues at coordinate 43,089,879 of CM043875.1, read as the reverse complement.
AGTCAACATTGATAGGTGTGTGTCAACATCAGTCGACTCGAATAGGTGCGGGCTATAGCGAGTCAACTCAGGTAAGTACAAGTCAACATAGGTTGATATGGATGCATAGCAGGTCAAACTAGGCAAATACAGATCGGTGTGAATCAATGCCAGTAGTGCGTGTCAATGTGGGTTGATGCTAATCTGCACAAGGTGACATTGTTCAATCTGTTTCTAAGTTCTCATCAGGTAATGCAAACAACATTTGAAAGGTTGGAGTTAAGCACCATGTTATAAAATCCCTAATAGTCAATTGGATGTTGCTAGCTCTCAAGGAGATGAGAGAGATTTCATATATATAGAAAGAGAAAAATTGGTGATTGAATTCAATGACTGAGAAAATCATGAAGATGCAAGATCGCTTTTAACAATGGATGAGAGAAATCAGTCAAGGCTTCTAGTGAACTTGGGATTACAGACACAATGATTCCAAACCTCTTCCAAAGTTGGCTTAACCTGTGAACAATCTTTGATGATTAAGGTAAAAACTTTGTGATGTAAGGTATATTAAAATTCATCATAGTCTGATTTGAAGCCTACAATACTATAGATGTTCAACAAATCATTAAAATATTTTAAAAGAGATCATACACTAATTAGATTTGAGTGACATGTGACATTTTATAATTGTTCAAAGAATAGTCTCCAAATTTCTAGTGTAGATTATTAAGTAGAGTAAGTGGTAATACATTAAGTGTTAAACATAAAGAGTAATTTTAACTTTAGATTATCACTTAAAAATAAAAATTACAAAAAGAGTTCACATTTTTGTAATAGTGGCTTGTAATTCTTTTTATAATTGTTCTATGGAGCACCGAAGATAAAAAATGGTGACAAAATAAAGGTTTGGGTTAGTAAGGAAGCTTAGTAAAAGGAGTAATAACATGATAGGCTAGAATCTGAAGCCTCGTTAAAGAGGGCGGCTATTTGGTTATTGGGTAAGAAAGTAAAAGGGTGGACAAAAACTAATAGGTGTTGGCAAAAATTAGAATTAGTTTGGTTGTCGACTCTCTTGATAAAAAGTCTCTCACCTTTAATTCTTGTCTCTCACAATAAAAAAAAAGTTAAAATATCTTCAATTAAAGTTGAGTGTATAATCTTTGCTTACAAAGATGGAGACAGACAAATAAGAAAAAATTTATTATTAATAACTATATTACAATAAAAAGAGCCACTCTTATTTACAGATGCAGGAGAGCTCAATGCATAGAATAGAAATAAAAGCACTCCTTTGAAAAATATCATTAGCATGAAAAATAGGAAAGAGAATTTTAGAGTTAAATCATTTAAAAATAAAAAAATATTTGGAATTTTACAATAGTAACTCCAAGTAGATCAATCAAATTAAATACAAAAATATAAAAACACATGAAAAAATTATAACAAAAAAATTATGCAATCATACAACATGACAATTAAAAGTCAATAATATTCTAATTTGGATGCTAACAGTGGATAAGACAGATGACAGTAATGGGACAGAGAGTGGTAACTAATAAGCAGCAGACAATGATGGGTGGTCGAGGAGCAGTAGGCAACCTAGTGATGGTAGGCAACCACGTGATGTTGGGTAACTATGCAGCAGTGATCGAGAACAACAGATGATCATGTGATAATGGACAACGAATAATAATAGGCCAAGCATGCACATAAACCAACATCAATGATGACATATTTTACTACGAAATATGTTTGGATGAACACAGTAAAAATAATGGAGATAATCATAGGAAAAAATAGAGTATTGTAGTCAAACTTTATGGTTGACAAAGATGACTAATCAAAATAAGATTCGACTTAGGTATTACTCTAAATTTGAATGGGACTCCGAGTCAATAGGAAAGAAGATCTTATAGTAGTGCTTAACAAATAGCACCAAAACTACATTAGATTCCCACTTTCCTTCTTTAATAAATTGTGGAGGCATTTTCTAGGGAACCCAACAAAGTGTGGTTGGTTTCATTTTTTTAATGGTTTTTTTACTTCTTCATTCCATCCACTAACTTTTCATACCACCATTTATATTATAATGAATAGTTGCATATAAGAATGCATATTTACCTATAGAACTCTTGAGTTATCATCTTTTTGGGAAGACATTATTTTTTTGTCTTTAAAAACTATCATCATTAATTGTAGTCCTACAAGGACTTGAGATCACAATAATGTTTCTAGAGATGGTGATGTAGCGAATAATAGTTGAGTTCACTGAGGCTTTTGGTAAGGTTATAAAGGAATAATATGCAAAACAAGCTCTTCTTGAGGTTTTTGTGCTACCTATAATTGTCGAAAGAGAGAGAAGATGTCAAGACCACACTTTTTGAATCTATCATATAGTGTAGCTACAGCGAGAGATAAGAAAGTAAGCAAGTGCAAGCTTCCATAAACCTTCATGTGATGGGATAATGATAAATAATGAGAAGAAATCTAAACCTTATCTCACATATCCTTCGTGCGAGAGTTGTAAGGAAAAGAAGGGGCAAAGACCATCTCTCCTAGCACTTTTTAATGTTTTGTTGACAAGGAAAGAAGTCAATTGTGCGTTAATCAAGTTTTAAGTAGTGCTAGAATATTTATTTAGGTTTTATGAGTGGTTCTTTGTCATGTTGATTAAACAAATAAACATATAGATCTTGTATTAAGAATGAATAAAATATGTTAATTCATACTTTTGGTAACCTTTATCCTTTAAGGTTAAAATGTTTTCAAGTGGTCTCCACTTCAAGTTTGTGGGAGCTTGATATCATCTTTCATCTGAAGTTGAAAAGCATTCAATCTAATAATTTCTTTAATGAGGTATGGCCCCTCTCAATTTAGAACTAACTTATCAAGCTCTTCTTGTCTTTTTGAAATTTCATATTTCTTGATGACAAGGTTCCTTACTTTAAGAAGATGTCCAAAGTATTTTTCTATGCTTCACTTTCTGTTGAACTATTTTAAGTGTGCTTGAAGACATTTCTCTTCGAAACGATCTAACTCAAGTTTTCTGGCTTATCCATTTGTTTGTTAGACATTGGTTGTGTCTTAGCATTCTCTTAGCATTTGAACTTATGAAGTGGAGTAATTGATTTCTACTAAGAGCATAACTTCGAAGTCATAAACCAAAGAGTATATGAATTCTCTTATGGAAGTGAAATGAGTAGTTTGGTATGTTCATAGCATGTTAGGAAGCTTAATGATCCAAGCTCATTTCTTTCTTTCCAAGCGAGCTTGAAAATTTTTATCAATCACTTATTCCCTACCTCAACTTAGCCATTTATTCAAGGATGAACTATAAAGGCATATTTTAGATGACATTGTATTTTTTGTAAAAATTTTGGAGTACCTCTACTTGAAACATTACAACATTATTAGTGACTATAACTAATAAAATTCAAAACTAACTGAATATAACTCTTTAGAGGAAATTACAAACTTTGATAGTTATATGTTTAATAAGAGGTTTAGCTTTAATCTACTTTGAAGTAATCAATTAAGATGAGGAAAAACTTCCTCCCTCCTTAAGCTATTAAAAAAGGTCCCAAGAAATGCATGCCTATGCAAAGAATAGGTAAGAAATGTTGATGGCTTTTTCATAAAGGCTACCAGGTATTTAATAAGGGGTGCTTGAAGTTGGCATCCTTTGCATCTTCTAACAAAGTAATGAATTTTTGTATGGTGAGCTAGAAAATCCTAGTCTCATAATTTTCATGATCATATACCATTACAGGCATGATTATTGTATTCTTTTGAATATATTTTTTTATGATATATTCAACCTTAAATGGATTAATACACTTGAGTGAAGGCTTAATGTAAGGTTTTCAATAGAGTTGATTGTTGATTAATACATGTCATTGGGTTTGTCTCTTAATTCTTCTTGTATTTAAGTTTTAATAAGGAAGGGTTCTCATCTTGAGGTAATCTTCTAAAAGAGTTTTCTAATATGTATGCCTCTTGAGGTTAAGAATTGTCACTTTCTTGGCCTTGATAGATGATTTTTCAATAGGAGAGAACCGTCTTAAGGTCTACTTATTTGGCCAATATGTTTGTTTCTTAATTTTTCTCATGAGGGATTTGGATAAGGCTAGTTTGCTCAAACTTTTGTAAAAGAGTTTGTACCAATGCCTTGTATGCTTTGAGAAATATATCTCTAATTTCAAATGAGTCATTGACATGGCTAACAACTTTGTGAGTTGCTAAATATTAGTAGGTGCTTGATTCACAAACCAAAAGTAAATTTCGATCTAATTATTAAAGTTTCATAATCTACTTGATTATTTATGATTGATTTTGATCCCTCTTTTTTGTTGACATCCTCTTAAATTAATTGAACAAAGATAATTCCACGTAAATCTTGTCTTGATGTTCTATCCATAGATAGCTTCCAAGTGTCTAAAAGGGGCTTAGGGTCTTCTTCAAGGGAAATTCCTTTGACAAAAAAATCAAAAATTATTTAAGATTTAGGGGATGATCGAGGTATGAAATCAATCTTAAATTCACTAAGATTGATGACCTGCTTTAATAATCTCCCTAAGACTTCTATCGACTGAGGCTTGTCTATGACAACATTCATGGTGTGGGGTTGGAAGTGTTGTCATAGTCATTTAAGCATACATAAGAAGTGTCACTTCCATCTTTGTCTTCTCATATTAACAAAAAGTTCACAAGTGAGTTTAAGATGACTAAGTAAATGAATAATAGTTCTTCAAATATCCAACTATCTATAATAAGAGGATAAAATAGGTAAGTCTTAAGTTCTTGAAAAGTTTTTTTATAATCTTCTATTCATATTAGTTTGGTCTTATTGCATAATAGTTTGATAAATGACTAAGCTTTTTCTCCTAACATAGAGATAAAATGGCTAAGCTTCACAAGCATCCAATGAGATATTGGATGTCAGAGAGCATCTCTAAAAGATCTTTTATCTTGTCGATGTTTAGTTAGATTCTTTTTTTTTGATATCATATAGCTGATAAATTTTCTTTAGGATTCATCAAAAATATATTTTAAGGGGGTTAAGTTTGAGATTAATTTTTTTCCAACTCTTAATGCTATCTCTCATTATAGATGTGCTTCAAAATAAGTGTTTTTTGTTAAGAAGTTAAGATTCTTATTTTTTTTATTATGAAAGATGATATCAATCATCATTCAAAAGTTGATCTAGTATTCTTAAGCCCAAAAGACATGACTTTATATCATAACAATGCAATTTTCTCTTCATCTTCTTTAGTCATTCTTAATCTCATGGTATTCTAAGAAAACATATAAAAAACTAAAATATATGAAGCCAATAACCAAATTCAAGGTAAAGGATATGAATCCTTTGAATTGATACTATTAAGATTTGTATAGTTCACACACAATCTCCATTTGTCAATGCTTTTCTTTACTAATACCATGTTTGTTGGCCATTTGGATAGTGGATTGATTAGATGAAATTGACATTAAGAAGCTTTGACACTTCTTTAATTTTTTACTTTTCAATGCTAAATACTTATTTTTTATGGTCAAAAGTTTTGGATCTATATGAAGAGAGTATAAGATTATTGAGGGGTCTACCCTCGACATGTTTGAGAGTTTCCACCCAAACACATTAAGATACTTGGGCAAAAGTTTAGTATAGGCTCCTTTTCTTTTCATATTGATTAGTAGAGATAGTTACAAGCTTGGTCAAATCAGATGGATTAAGAGAAAATGAAATACAAGAGGAGACAAGGTTAACAATTTCTCTTTTAAGGAGCTTAATAGATAACTTAATTATTATTTTTATGATATTCATGTATCATCTCCTTAATTATAGAAGTCCCTTTTACACTCAAACTACTCTAAAAGAGAATTAAATTTCATGCATAGATTTGGTGTCAAGATTATCACTTAGAATATGTTCATTATCTACCTCTCAAAGATAGCATTTTAGGCAAAAGAATTGAAGACAAAACGAAGTTGACCATATGCATACTAGGTTGAAAGAATTTTTCATTATAAGTTACATTGTGATGATTTATTGTAACTTTTGACACTCTTCAAAGAAACATATGAGTGATCTTGTAATAAAAAAGATAAGGTTTTGACTAATACCAATTTGATCAAAAATATCAAAAAAAGGATATTGACCTAACTTCTAGTGTCAATTAGCATGTAATGGACTTTGACAATGATAATTGTCCTTAAGATTATTATAACATTATTATAGGAGTTGCCAAGATGTAATATGTCTTTTGACTTGAATGATATCAAAATTGATGACTCTTGTTATCTTGTCACATCAAAAAACACAATTTGTCCTAATGTTCTTAAGATGGAGTTCTTAGAGTGGGATTTCCTCCATTTGGTGATGATATAGGTGATCTTAATAAGGGTTTTGTCTTCATCTTTTAGCATCAACTAAAGTGTCTAGTCATCTTTCTAAGTTTGTTGGTTGGTATTTAGTCCAATAAGTTTATTAGAAATAGAATTCAGTTCATAGAATTTTTCCCAATACTCTTAAAGATAGCCTTTTTTTAATATTCTCCTAATTAAAGCTTTATGGGTCTTATATTTAGAAGTTGTGTAGTTATAATTCATGTGATATTAGAAGAATTTTATCATGTCATGATTATTTTCCTAAGAGTGATCTCAATTTCTAAAATAATCCATCTTTTTAATAGCTATCAAAATTTCTTTTGGGGGTGTACTTAAAGGAGTGTTAAAATTTCAAGCTTGGTATCCTCAATGTCTTGTAGAACCCTCCAAGGATAATCTTTATCATCTCATAACCTTTTTATCCTCAATTGAGGGCCCTTTGATGTGATAATACCTTTCATTCTAATCTATTAGAAAGAGCTAAAGAATACTCCTTATTGAAGAAATAAATGGTTTAGCTGAAGATTTTTTATAGAGACTTCCTTAAACATTTGTTTATATTTTTTTTGAAAATCTCTTAGGTGAAGTGTCTTAATGAGGGCTACTCAAGTAATGCAAAAGTATTTTTATTCAACCTTTTTAAAAGCTTTTTTGAAGTGTTGAAGGTAAGCTTGAAGTAGTTCTAATTGATATTACTTTAAATCAAGAAGAGACTCAATAACTTTTTTAAGACTAACATAGCTAGCAATGAATGATAAGAATAACCTTTTTGAGCTGATTAAATGAAGAAATTGAAATTAGGACAATTCTCCAAAACTATTCTATGACTGGATCTTTAAAATAAGTAGAAACAATTTCGATTGAATAGGCTTAGTCGTGATTTATAAAGAAGAAATTATCTCAAATTTTTTTAAAAAAAATATAGGGATTTAATTATCATAATAAAAAGTGGAGTTAAAAAGTTCAAGTTTAGAAATTAGGAGCACTGAGGATTTATTTGATGAAAAGAGAAACTTTGACAATGATATTTGAGTTATAGTCATGTTGTCAAAATAGATGAAACACATTATTAGAACATGTGTGTTTTTTATTGGTATTGTGTTATACGGTACAAATAGATTGGTAGAATATTTTTGTAAAAGAGTACATACTAGAAGGTTTTTTAAAAATAGATGTAATGTGATAAGATTCGAGTGTTGTGAGTAGTGTCTTAAGTGAATCTTTATTGAAAAGAGACATATTTGACATTTTTGATATTTTTTTGATAGGGTGGCTAAACTTATTATAATTTGGTCTACTATTAACATAGGAAGGGCAAAGAAGACTTTTATTTTTTGTTTCATTTGTTGTTAAAATAAACAAAATAGATTGCCAATGAATAGTTAAAGAGGTTTTAAAGTTTGTGAAATTTGAAATAGGGGTGTAGGGATCTCCACTACCCTTAGTTACGACTACTAGATGTTTCTTTTTTTTTGGAATAAACATGGCTTCTTTTTGGTTTTTTATTTTACTTTTCTTATTTCATCCCATAGATGGAACCAAAAAATATTGATGAGAAAGAGATTTAGGGAAGTTAAAAAAAGAATACTTAGGATAATGAAGAGGAAGCTCAATCAAGTGAAGTTTTTTCAAATAAGTTTGGGGTAGAATTAAGACATACCTTGAGAAAAATTAGCATAATATTATGAGACTTTGGTTAAGAGGTTTTAATTCAAGTTGCTATAAGTATACGATACTATTGAATGTAGATTGTCACTATTAAGATATCCTAAAAATGTTAAAGTGAAGGTGATGTAGTCAACATTGGCAGATGTGGCATTGCCAAGAGTGGTGATGGCTCAGTTTGGCTTAGAGGCAGTGGATTGGGCATGGTCAAGCTTTGGTTGGGCTTGGATGGGCATGCATGGACATGCATGTGGAGGCACAAATATCGCAAACAAGCTTAAGCCATCACAGGCTTACACTGGTAATCATAGGTTAACTTGGTTTAGCATATATCAATGGGGGTTGACTCGGGTTGGCATGGGCTAAGCTTGGGTTGGTATAAAGGCATAAGGGGTTAGAATGGGTTGGCATGGTCAGCATGAGTCAGTGTTGTACGATGCAGATGGTGCAAATAGACATGAGTCTGTGCTGTCAACACATGTTAAAGCATGTTGATGCAAGTTGACACGAGTCAACATGATTACCATTTTTTAGGTTTTCCTTGGGTAGTGTGAGTAGGTTTTGAAAAACTATGGTTAAGTGTTATGTTCTAAAATACCTAAAAATCAATCAAGTACTGCTGGCTCTCAAGAAGACGAGGGAGATTTTGCCAACAAAGAAAAAGAAAACATGTGTGATTGGATTCAATAGCTTAGGAACTTGTGAAGATGCAAGATCACTTTTGACAACAGAGGAAAGAAGTCATCTAAGGTTTTTGAAAAACACGGGATCATAGACACGAGGATTCTAAACCTCATCTGAAGCCTACTAGACCTGCAAAAGATCTCTAGTAAAGAGGGCGAAAGGCTACGGCCACGGAGAAGTTTCTTTTTAGAAGCTTTCTCTCCTCTTCAATTGAAATTGATGGGAGCGGGATTTTATTGTGGTGCTTGGTGTGTGGCACCAAAACCACATTGCATTTTTGCTTCCATTCTTTATTATCGCATAGGGGATTTTCTTAGGAAACCTATCAAAATGCGATGTCTTCTTTTTTAATGGTGTTTTATGCTTCTTCAATAGCATAGAAGGAATGATTTTTTGTGCAAAAATTTCAACATAATCTTGTATATCATAAAAAGAATAGAAACTACAACCTAAATTACTCTATAATGAAATTAATGCAAAGTATTTTATTATAAGATCTCTTTTACCACATAAGATTTTTAGTCTAGATTACCTTTTTATATTATTACATGCAATTTCATAAAATAGATTTTGAAATTTAGATTTCTCATGAATTTTCACTTCAAATAGATTCAAAAAAGACACATATTATCCCAAGTATTTTTTATAATTATTTTATTGTACTCCTGTAATATATAATAATACGAATCATCTCAATATGTGATTTTTGATAAAGTGAACATGAGAATATATTTGGAAAGCTAAATACATGTCTATGAACAAATGTTTCAGATTTTAAAAATGATTAATTTTCAAATGAAATTTGTCTAAACATGCCAACAACAATAGTTTTACTTCACTTAGACCCAAATTTTACAAGGTTGATACCACATACGTTAAGCTTTCCTTCTCCTCCTTCATTCTTACATTGATCATAAAAAGAGATTTGGAAACCCAAGTTCCCATTTCTTTTTGGCCAACCAAATTGCCATTAGAAAGGTTTTTTGATCATTTAGTTTGGTCAAGGGTTTTGTGAACTATTTAATTTCAAAATCTCAAGATTTTGCCATTAGGGTTGCATTAAAAAGTGTTCAGACAAAAGTAATAAAGAAGAGTCATTTAGTTTATTTCTTTTGCAATAAGACTATCTTTGTTTTAGCCTAGAAAGCTAGGAGATAAAGGCTTGATAAAGTTTGAGAATGTTAGGCACAAAAAAGGATCCAATGAGAGAAAATTTGAGATCTCTCAAAGGATTGCAAGAAAATGCAAATAAGTCAGATAAACATATGTGTATATGTTTTCTTAGTGTGAATCTAGATTCAATTATATGTTATATACAATTTAAAATATTGCTTTGAATAAGCTATAGTAGATGATTGGAAGGGGTGTATCTTATTAATTTAAAAGAGACACAATTATGCATCAAGATGAATGAGGTACAACAAAATGTAATATCAACTATTAATAAGAAAAGTTTTAATCAAATATCAATATTAATAGAGTGACTACAATATCTAAAGTAATTTTAAGACAAAAAGTAAACAAGTTTAATGGTCATAACTAAATAAATGAAAGGCAAGAAGTCTAATTTTTATTTAAATCAAGATTGTAACAATTCACATTTTCATTATATTCAAGAGGTGACAAGCCCAAGAATTAAGTCAATGGAATTGTGATTATGCATGTCTTGATATTGAAATGTCAATTTCTTGAAATGTAATTTTTTTTCATAAAATTATTAAAATGAAAGTTAAATATTAAGAAGTTTCCATAATCATAAATATGTTTGAAAATAGTATTTAATCTTATAAATAGAAAGGGCTTTGTGGGACAAGTTCAATGGTGTTGAGATTGTCATTTTTGTGACATAGATAATTAATTATAAATTTTAATGTTTAGGGATATATTTATAATTGTGTGATTTGCATTAAGGATAGGTATATAATTCATAAATTTTGGAACAAAAGTAATTGTTTTGATACATGATAGATTTACAGATAAAGAAAATATGGGTTGTGTTATGCGAATCAATGATGGTGTTTTATGCAAATAAGATAGATTCTCAATGATGGTAATGAAGTTAAGTTAAAATAATAATATTCTTTAATTATTCTCAAAGGCTTCACCTTCTTAATTTACTTCAAAATATGGACTTCAAGGATTTAGTAAGTTTATTATAATTATTCATTCCTTACTAACCTGTGGCATGCTTGGTTAATAAATTATAATGAATAGTTTCCTTTATATAAGATTCATATTAGAGAAGAGAGAAAGAGAAGAACTTGGCAGATCTAAAATCTTAAAAGAAAATGAGAATTTATAGAAACCTTCAAGAAAACTTGTTATAATTAAAGGAGGAGATTAAAAAAAGAAAGAAAAGAAGAATATTATAACAAAAAGGGAAGACTGAATAATAGTAATTTTTAAATAGATGTAAGAGTATATGACTTATTTACATGAGTTTAATGTTACAAATTGAGTAGAAAATGAGTTTAAATTGAGTTGGAGTTAGTATGTAAAGAATTGATCATGATTTAGAGTAAACCCAAGAGGTGAAGTATGAGAGTTATTAATGTGTTTTGTATAAATATGTTGATCTATATCTTATAGTATGATTAATTTAAACCTATAAGGAATAAGGGGTTGGAATGTTACAATGAAAGATTATATAAGAATGTCATACTAGATAATTTCCCTAAGTTATATCAGTAATGAGAGGCTTTTAAGGTGATTATGTGTATCATTTTTGTATAAGATATTAAGGAAATACATGAAGTTTATTGCATTGATATGATTATGAATAGAAATGAAGTCCAAGAGGCATCCAATTGAATGAATGTGGTAATTAAGAAAAAATTTAAGCAAATAGCTTCAACACAGTGTGATAGTGTGAGGAGAAATTGAAGAAAGAAATCCAATAAAAAAGTTAAAAGTGATGAGATCTAGCCATAAGTACTTTAGCACATGAGATTTAAAAGAGAAATTATGCAAAGGTCAAAGCTTTAACAAGACTGTTGTATGAGAAAGTAAAAAGTAGACAATCTTATACAATACATATTTGCTTTGATAACTGATGTATTATTGGATAGAAGCCCTTAAATGATAATGAATAATGACAAAACATAGAGAATGTTTAAACAATCAAATTATGATTATGATTTAATGTTCAATATATGATGCTTGCTAGAAGTATAGAACTTTAAGAGATAATCTTAATGAAAATTATTGAGGATGCTTGATCTTTTATGAATATCAATATTTTTATAACAAGTTGATTTCATATATTGCTTGAGCATGAAATGTTGTGATGATTTGTATATAAAATTCATCTATTTTCATTTGGGTGACAATGTTCACAAAAAAGAAAAGAAAAGAAAAAGAAAAAAAAATTATCATTTTAGAATGCAATCTCAAAAGAGAAGTATTGACATGATTGTAAAAAGAGAAAAAAAAATTGGTGAAGAGAAAGAAAAGTTCATAAGATGATAGAATAAATGATTGTTTAATGTTGTGACTATTATTATGAAATGTTAAATTTGGATATTAGTCAAAGATGCCTTTCGTAGGGACATTTATGTTACAATAATAATTTCTAAATATGTTTAATCATTTTTAAAGTGATATTTTTTTAAACCAATTCTTAAAAAGATAAAAAGTTAAAAGAAATAAATAAATTTATAAATTTCATATAAAATAAATGTTAAAAACTTTCACATAAAAGTTTGTTTTATTTTTATTATTCATTCACAAATATTTTTGTTTTATAATACTAGATATTGACTTATGTATGCAACTACATAGTATTTATTTCTTTATATACATGTATTTGTATTCACCAATAAGTTAGGGCCAATTGGCTCAGTCTATTTTTGACATAATATTTTCAAATAAAAATGAGATGCATAATAGAACTACTAGGAAATTATCAAAGCCCACATGTCATGACATCACTTAGACAATCTTTTATCAGTTGTTAGCAATTTTTCTTTAATCAAGAAAAAAGTGATGTATTGAATTTTAATCATGATTTTGGCTTGGTATTTTAGTTGTTAAATAATAATTATGACTTTCATGTTTTAGTGGTTTCAATGTCAAATTTATTTTCATTTAGACAAAGTTAATTAAAAAAATATTTGGTTTTAAAAATGTTTATTTACAAACAAAAAGATTTTATTTTTACTTCTACATATATTTAAATATTTTATAATAAAAGTGTTTTATGTTTCTAAAACCTTATTATATTTGATTTTAGAAAAAAAGAAAAAAATTTGAACATTTTAAAAATTAAGAACAAAAAAATGAAAGAATTTGTTGACATGATAACAAAATTTGGGAAAGTCGATAAGAGGTCACCATATAAATACATTAATAAACTAAAACATAGTTTATTTATTAATTTAGATAATTTTATATATTAATTATCATTTGTTCTACTTTGTTGTATGACATTATTAACTCATAAGTAAACTTTGTAATTATAGTATAAATATAATAATAATTATTTATATATTGAAATGATTTTCAATTAGAATGATTTTGTTTATTATTTTTCATTTATACTTGTATAACTTGATTATCTGGTATATTATCCACATAGTTTTCATTCGTGATATGGTGCATTCAATTATTTTACTTAGAATTCAAGGTATTACCTATATAGAGTTACATAATGGATATAAGTATGCATATAAAAAATGATTAAAAAATCATTATTTATATGCATACTTATATCCATTGTGTAACTAAAAAATCATTTAATTAATTAGATATTTGATATAATTGATAATAAAAGAAAAAATAATATAATAATTAATATTTTTTAGATACTTTATTCTTATATTATCAAGATTAGGATATCTTTATGGATGACATGACCTCATTTAATGAGTCATTAATAATTTACGCATAATATAAATAGAAATAGGATATCTTATATTTATAATTACAAAGTTATCAATACTTTATGCATAATATGGTTAAAGCCATGATACCCCTATATTTTTAGGTGCATAATCAACAATATTTTATGTACAATATGGCTATGTTAGAATATCCTCTAGCTTGATTGGATGTTAACTAAGGTCATACAATTATTGACTTCAAAGGATAATGATTAAAAAAGAAAACTAGATTTTAAAAACATAATGTATGAAAATATTAAAAATAAATGAATATATATGTGTATGCTCATATGTTATGATGGATTATTATACTTTGTTTATTGATTTTTTATATCATGATTTATTTTAATATGGTTATAAGTTTTTATATTATCAAGATATCATTCTATATGTTATGTTATAGAATTATTTTTATATGTTATATTTTTTATTAAACTATTTAGAATCTTACTAGTATTTACATTATACATGATACACCTATTATATCTAGGGTTGGATATTTTGATGCCACAGAGAGGGATCATACACGTAAGATGTAAAAATAGATAGTATTTTATTTTGAGTTGGGTTTTTGAATTTATTTATTTTGATGATTTATTTAGTTTGTAGGATTACATAGATGGATTATGAAGTTGTCTCATTGTCAAATATATATTTGAGATTTTGTCTTAATCTATCAATTTATTCATACTTAAAAGTTTATTTATTTATATTATTAAGAATATGATTATGTCAGATCTTTATATGGTCCTTATTTGATAATTCTTTTATCTAAGATATCATATAATGATCACTCATTGTCCTATTTATTTGAGATTTTATAGGCTTGTTAACTTCTTTTTAGTTTATTATTGACTTAAACTAATTAGATTTTGTCTTTATTTATAAGTTTTTTTATTAATCACTCATTTTAATACTTCTCTAATCTTGATATATTAAATCATAGAGTTTTTATGAGATTTAAACTCAAATCCTCCCAAAAAGCAACCCTTCATTTCAAGTCTTTTACCTTGCTTTGAAATACCATTAAGAATTCTTCAAAGAATATAATTTGGAAAAGAATCCACTAGTAGTTTTCTTTCCATTATTCCAAATATCAAGCAAAAATTTTACTAACATAAAAAAATACATAATAGTGCATTTCACGAGGTCATATGACTTTTAAATTTACACACAAGCTATCGCAACTATAAAAAATTGATCCCTTTATTATAATTACAAACATAGGTAATAAACCCAATTATATTGAACAATTTAAACTAATTGTCTTGAATAATTATGGAATGGTTTAAGATAGATTATTTAAAATCAATTTATCAACAAAGTATTAGATTTTTCATTATCAAATCTAACATTTAAATATAAAGAATATAAATTACCTATAGATAATCTATAATCTAAATTAGATAACCCCAACATACCACTGATATACAAATTGAGCAAACAAGATAAACATAATACAAAAAAAAAAAAAAAAAAAGATAAACATAATACAACTAAAATGTCTCAAACATTAACTTGGCAAATGCAACGATATTCAACATCTAAACCATATTACATCACTATATGATAGTAAATAGTATTGGTATTTAAACTTTATAAAATATTTATTATTTTGTATTTGAAAAACACCAACAATTTCATTTAATTCAAAAAAAACCTATGAATCTTTTACGACAATTGATTGATACTTATAAAATTGATATAAAATATAATTATGTGACGATCTAAAAGCATATATATATATATATATATATCAAAAATAGATAGTAGCTATACGACAACCCATTCACGAAATATATACCAACGCATGACAAGATCCAACACACATTTGAAGCATCAAATAGAAAGAGAAGTAATCGCGCACCACAACTTAACAAAAGTATTCGAATCTTACAGAATCCAACAACATCACAACAGAGATGACCATAACTAACCAGAAATCCTACAACTCTGCGTCGGTTTCCCTCTCCTCAAGTTCCAGCTTCCAACTTTAAGAAAAAAAAAGCCGCCAGCGCCGCCGCCATCGACACCGCCAAGGCCCGGGGGACCGGAACACCGCCGCCGGCGCCGCTTGCAGTGGGCGAAGGCCCGGGGGACCCGTGATACGGCGGAGCCCGAGAGGCCATGACATCTATTGCGATCCTCTGGCCTTTCTTGCAGTGCTCCAAGACCCCGCTGACGAAGTAGTGAAGACCGGGCTTGTCCAAGAGGAAGACGGTGCTTCCGTCCTTCGACGCGGAGCCGTCGCTGCTCTCGTTGCAGTGGTAGAAGCCTCTCTTCTCCACCCGAATCACAGAGTCGTTCTTGTACACGAAGACTGCCCATATGGTTAACGAGAGAAAAATGAAGGAATTCGAAAGTGAATGGAATTGAATTGCTTGAAGCCGCTCGGCTTACCGATGGAGTCTCCGACTTGGAAGCGGATGTTGCTCGCCCAGGCAGCGTAGTAGTCGGGATCGTCGTCGGGGGGCGTAAGCCAACCGTCGTCACCGCCGACCTTGTACTGGTGTCCTGCGGCTAGGAGGACGGAGGTGGTGGCGAGGAGGAGGACGAAGAAGGGGACGGAGGCAAGGGAGGAAGCCATGAGTTGGGTTTGAAACAGGGGAGAGGTGGCAGAGAGTGGAACAGGACGGATGGGTTAAAGCAGCAATGGGGACGGTTTTTGTTCCGCGAAAGTGGAGATCGTGGCCTAGCGAACGCTGGCTGTTGCGGATGATATATGCATGGAGGCCGTTGCGATGTTGACCCAAGAAACGCATGGGTTCGTTAGGAAGACAACGTTTGACCGTACGGCCATGAAGCCGGTTAAGATTGCATATTTGACTGCTATCTGTCAGTTTGTATGACGGTTAATATATACACATGTTTGTTCTTTCATAAAATTCAAATATATGTATATGATAAGATATCATTAATGTATCATATTAGTGTATCAATAAAAATTTTAAAAAAATATTATCTATATTTTAAATTTAAAATTTATTAAATTAGCCAAAATTACTACTTCTTGTCTTTGAATACATGCTAACACCATTAGCATATACTCATGCCATTGGGAGCCGTTTGATTTAATGACATTAACTTATAGTGTTTTGATAAGATTTTTAAATAAATTTGTTTAATTTTATCATTTTATTATTTAAAAATGATGCTAACTTAGATTGCTTAACTCGGATACAGTCTAAAAGATCATTTGCTATGTTTTTAATATCAATGTTTTCACCATTTATGTATCTTCTAAACTTGAGTGACATTTGTATATCATTTTTTATGATAAATTTATAATTATTAATGATATTATTAGATAAATTTGGTTTGTATATATTTTAAAAATCAAATGAATAAATAATGAATCTTTTTTTTAATATCAACTTACATCTTATATTACTAGATTTTTAAAAGACTATAAGCATATGTTTCAATTATTATAATTCTCTCATTATTATCATATAAGCTTGTACTTGTTATTTACGTTGATGTTGACTATTATTAAACACTATTGTGACATTAAGGCATATTATTATTCCTATTAATTTAAATAAAATAAAATGAAAATTCTTTTAAAGGTAATCATCAATTTCTAAGTTATTAAACTAAATCATCTCTTAAAAATGTTATCAAGATAAATATTTAAAAATTTTATATAAAATTATATTATATATTAACCTTGGCTAAATCATTTATATCTAAATGTCTATTCAATTAGTAAGGGTTAAGATTGAAAGAGAATTTTTCAAAATGATGCTAAAAACAAGTTTTTAAAAATGATTGTTTATATTAGCAAATAAGAAAGTATTATAAAAACATTTTAATAGTTTTTAATGTTTATGAAGTTCAACTAATAAAAAGGTTATGTTTTTTTTGGCATTTTTACATATTCTATGTTTATAAATGAATTTTTAAACTAATTTTTTTTACAAACTAAAAAAATATTAAAATTTTAAATTTCTTTTTATAAAAACTTTATTTTGTTAACATAAAACTCTTTTTTATATTAAAAATTCACTTTTTATAGACTCATAAGACAAATGAAAACCCTATTTGCATATTGTTTATTAAATTTTGTTTCAAAAAAACTCTTAAAAAATTTTATTTTAATAAAAAATTATTTTTTTAAGATTTAATTTGTTCTCACATAAAATTTATTTTAAATATTTTTTTTAATTTGGAATTTTTTTTCGTAATATTTACTTTCAATTATAAACCTATTTACCGTAAAAAAAAAAAAAAAAAAAAAACCTATTTACCGTAAGGAGGTTGCCATGGTTTGCTGTATTACTTGATCCAAAGCTTCTGCGGCGTTGGGGTTCAACCCCCAGAACTGGCAGGGAGAGATATGGATGCGGCGAGGGCGAACTTGGCGGCTGCCAAAAGCAAGAATGGAAGTCATCCGCTACCATATTTGAATCTCATGGTCACTGAGCCCTTCTACTTCCTCCACTTTCTCGTATTCTTCTCCTATTTCGTAGTCCGTAGCGCATCCTCGCAGGAATTCTCCCCGGATCAGTCTCTTCACCTACTTAGACGGGTAGTTGTCTTGTATGTTTAGAATCCATTGATGTTTCTCGTCTATTATCCGATGTGCTGAATAGATCTAACGCTTGGCTAACATCCGTGTTGGTACAAATATGATTTAGCATTTTTTTTATGCTGTTTTAATTGCTGTGTTAACTGACCAATAAAGCTGAGGATTGAATCATCAGCAATTTGTAGTTCTTATGGAGTGGGAATTTAAAGTGGAACACATTGAGCTGCTGGCCAACTTTTCTATATCTTTAAACCTCTTTATGCAATTTAGCGGTGAAGTTGTTTTTCCTTATATGGAAGATAAAACCGTATGAACTAAATAAGATCAACAATTATTAGCATGTTTTTCAATGTTTATGATTGCCTTCTCTTCTTGCAGGAGATCCAAGCAATCCTGGTGTTTTCCGTGTTGATGGTGGTAAAGGTACAGTAACGTGCAAAAGCTATTTTCCACAAGCATTTTGTCATTTCAGAAACGAACATGACGAATGGGACTGATACAACTTTAGCTAATTAAGGAAAAGAATGAGGGTTGTTCTCTGTCATTACCTTTTTCTTTTAGTCGACACAATGCCTCAGAAGCTATGTTTTTTTTCTTTGAAATAAATGCAAGCCCCAGTCGTGTGTGAGAGCGGTTGAACATAGAACCTTTGTTGACATCCATAGAAACTATGATATACTCAGTGAAGCTTTAGTGGAAACCCATATAAAGTAATTCAATTTGTTTGGGGATAAACAGAGCAAGAAATCATCCTTTCCTGGATTACATCAATGCTATTGAAATGCCCTTGACATGTGCTGTTCTTTGAAGTTAGGGCATGCATTTCAATGGTTTATATATTTACCAAGAACAATAACAAATCCTTTGGGGGCGCCAAGTTCTAGAAGATAATTAAGAGTTTCTTTTTCCATTGGTTGTGGCCCAGTCCTTTTCAGGGCATTCTTTAAGTAATCCACTTTAATTTTTTTGATGAATCATATAGAAGAGAACCAGGAGAATATTGTGAAAAATATAGAATTATAGCATGAAATTAATATGATCCTTCATTTTAAAGTTGTGAGAACTATCAATAAATTCTAATAATCTCTTTTAATAATGTTTATACAATGGGAATTTGAATTTGACTGCTTGAAATACTAACAAACTTTCATATGTTGTTATTCCCTTTATGAATTAGATCAATGATGTTATTTTTACACTCCATATCACATATTCTAGGCAATGTATTTTGAATGTATGGTTCGAAGCATGGTTTGTCTAGTTAGCAGCTATGAATTGCAATTCTCTTTTGATTTTTGTTTGTAGTTTGTTCGGGAGGAAACTTGGGAGGCTTTCATTAGTGAGGTCTTGCTTTATGCTAAGGTATTATTTTATCATTTACAGTATTCAAAGTCTGTAACATGTTGGATTCCTTTGCATATAGTACATGATACCATATAATGATTAGAATAGAAAATATTGTGGCAGAATAAAAATATAAAATGGTGGTAGTTACTTTATACCAATGAATTTGGAATCACATTCAAGTTTTTAGGAATAGAATTGCTTATATGCTGCTTCTTTGTTGGATTTGACTTTCCAGGGCTTCCTTTTTGCCATTGCTCTCTTGATTGGTTATCAAATAGCTTTTTGCTACGCATTGGCATTTCTAGGTATGCTCACATGTTGGCTTTTTATCATAGGTCGATACTCAATGAATGGTCGATGAAAAAGTGTTGTAGAAGGAAAAGGAAATAACAAGAAATACGAGCCACTGCAATTACATTTGTATTAAAGCTGTCTTTTTCTCAGCCTAAACTTTTCTATTTTTTGCTTATATAGTGATAACTCGAAGTTGATTTCTATGAACTTCTTTAATTCTATTTTGAAAACCAACTTTAGTACCTTTTATAAACTATTATAATTAGAGCATTTTTTTCCCATGCTAATTATGAACTTGTTTTATATTTCTCAACCCATAAGCTTCTTTTCCAAACAAATGCAATTTCTTTCTAGGAAAAAAAAATTAGCAGAGATGTCCTTAACCAAACAAAGGTAAGGATTGGCTCGCTGTTTGTTATTTGTCTTTTTTTTTTTCTCAATTATAAATCATTTGTCTATATCAAGAGATATCTTATAAAAAATACAATACATTTTTGTAAAGTATAGAGAATTTTTTTGCTTCAAATTTCATGTACTATAATAAAAAAAATGAAAGCCAATATATCAAGATAAAAATCTAATTCATCAAAATTAAAAGTCAACCTTTTTTATTAAGTAGACACATGACAGGAAATTTAATGATTTTCATTGCACCAAATAATTTTCCTCTTTTTTATTCCAAGTAATTTTGAAAGCTTATTATTATTTTTTTAATTTTGCAGTTATATTTGTTGTGGCCCAACAACCACCATATGAGGGCTTAGGTATACCAAATATTTTTACATAAATGTTATGATTTTCATATCTTATTATAAAATTGTTGACATTGATATATTACTTAGTTGAACTTTATTTTGTTAGAAAAATCCCATTATTAAGCAGAATATACATTTTGATAAAATTCATGAAACAATAAACTAACTTGATTATAGTTTAATTGTGTTATATGTGCTCAATCATATTTAACTTGTTTCATTTCTATGTTTTATTCATATTTGAAAATATTTTAATTGTTTTTTTTTTACTTATGACTCTTTTTTATACAAAAATTGAATCGATGTTAGAAGATCAGCCTCCTACTTGGTTAAAGAAAGGCCACACTATTAGTTATCATAACAAAAGCTTGGTTTTCTCTTTTTTGGGGAAGAAGGGAGTGATGAGGGGCATGAACATATGTTGGGATTTGGCTAAAGCTAGTTTGTTAGAATTGTTTCATTAGTTGGATCTTTCATGAGACAATACTAAAGGAAGTCATGAGAATCAAACACTTCTACCTTATAAAACATAAAGAGATGCACACAATTAAAAGGGAAAGAAGATCACTATTTTTACACGAAGGGCTTACCCATCACATATAATCAAGGATCTATTGTAGGTTCATTTAGTTATCCAACAATCAATATTTGACAAGGACTTAAAGAAGGCTATTTGGATTGTTGTAAGCGCAGTGTGAATTATGAAAATCTTAATCTGAATGCAAATAATAAAAATATAGCAAAAGATTTTTAAGATTCTTAATTACTCTTATAAACTTAATTAAAAAATTCTTGTTAATTTTAAAAGATTTGTGTGAGAAATGCTATAAAGAAAATGTAAATAAGATTTTTAGGTGGCTTGATCCTAAATCAGATCTACGTCTACACCAAACAAAAATGGTAGAAAGATACTAAAAATATTTTTCATAAAAGAGGGTAGGCAAAACCTCACATTGGCTTAAAAGGGCATACAAAAATCATGCCAAACGACTTTATAAAGCATAGGGCCAAATGGCTCTATAGCACAGAGTTAAAAGAACCTACAATCATCAGGCTAAAGGACCTTGTAAAAATAACCAAATGATAAATAAAGAACTAATAATAAGGTCTAAATAATAGGATAAATGAATAACGTAAAATCTCAATATTACAAAGTCTTATAACCTAACAATAAAATCAAGAAACACACTAAATCGATATTAAAATAATATAAGAATGGTTTTCAACTTAGCTCAAAAAAACTATTGTGTTAAAGTTGAAGGAATGAAGAATATACTTAATTTCTATAGTTTAGTTATTCCCTTCATTTTTTGACGAGGATATTTTAGTATAAAAGCTTCTAAATGATTTGCAATTGATTATCAGTTATTACACTAGGTTTGAATCCTTTCAATAGAGTTTTAGAAAGGCTTCCAATACTTGCAAACACCTCAAACATCTTTCAAATGACTATTTTAGAATATTCTAAAATTTGTTAAGCTAGTCATTACTTATAGAAAATAAATTAAATGTATCATATGTTCGAAAGATCATATTGTATATTAAATATCATTTTTGTATTAATCTTACCATTTGTTAAAAAAAAATATACTTAATTTTGAAATTTGCTTCATATTTCAGTACTTTCACTCAAATAAACTAAACATATTCTACATTAAATATTAACATACTATATTCAATTTTCAAGTTCCATATTAAGCATTCACTGCATTGTTCATTCCTTTAGCGTACTAAGCAGAGTGAACTAAACATACTATACGTTAATGGTAATGTACAATACGCAAAGCTCTTAAAATAATTTTTACTTAGCTTATTGTTCTCTCATTGTGCGTATTTACTAAGTTAAACTAAACGTATTGTATGTTAGGGACAACGTACTATACATTATAATCAATTTTATATATTTTTAAGACTGTTTATTCTAAATATTTTTGACATATTTTTTTAATGTAATATGTCACTTTTAGGCTTTAATAAGACATTTCAATAAATAACAAGTCTTATATAAATGCATGTTTAATTCACTTAGATGATTCATTTAGATAAAATTGAGATACATGATCTAAAACAATAAAAAAAAACATTAATATGACAAAAGAATGATTTTATTATCATCAAATAAATCATACATAGATCTAAAGATTTAACATTTCTCAACACCATATTCTTTGTTTTCTTAAAGGGTTCATAGTGGACAGGGATTACTCATGAGACATCTTAGAACTTTATCACTTTCTCTCATCTGCTGACCTTAATGATTTGTAGAGTAGTTTCTATGCACAAGCCTTCTCAACAGATTTAAAGGTTTAACACTTCTCAGCACCACGTTCTTTGTTTTTGTAAAGCGTTCATAGTGGACAGGGACTACTCATGAGATATCTTAGAACTTTATCACTCTTTCTCATCTGCTGACCTCAATGAATTGTCGAGTAATGTCTATGCACAAACTTCCTCAACATCACCACAGTTGTACTAACCAAATTCACCAATTATATTTGCATGATTGTGGGCTCTGCTTGCTATCAAAATATTGCAGTCCAATGATGCAGAACAAGGCTTATGCAAGGTTTGACTAATTTTATTTTACCAAGGTTTAGTTGTGACATTAATGCCTAAACTATCATTAATATTTAAATCATATGCTAAACTGCAACGGAATTTTATATAAGTTTCTATCCTCCATGCACATGATACACAAGCATGCAAGACTCAATAAGCACATTATTTTTCTAATCATGCAAGCACCACTACAATTTAAGAAAATAAATAATTGGCATATATCGTGTTAGTTACAATCATGTGACTCCATAATTAAGCTTTCAACTCATAAAAATCTTCTAGGCTATGACATAGAAATGTAACCAATCTAAGTCATTAAGTTATCATTTTACACATTCAAGATAAACTTGCTTGGACTAGCATTGTTAGAATTTGTTTGTTGGTTTTAATGGAAATTTAAGTGTTAAGGAAATGATTTGATGGTGATAAGAACAAATTTAGAGCACTAGAATTTATGATATTTTTGCTAGAAAATTCAAAAATTTAAAGAAGCTTGGCATAGGCTTGTAAGGATGCAAACAAAATGATACAAATGCAACTGACTATGAAATTTAAAAGGATTAAGCAAAGTTCATTGTAACATTAATATAACAAAGCTAAAACATCAGCAACATAAGCTGTTGGAATAAGAAGACAGACCCACAACTCACACTAGACAATTGGAACATCTTATAAGGGACAAGTCAAATTTTGGTCAATGAATGATGCCTTCTCACCAACTATGCTAGATTGCAACAAAATTCTTGTAGAATACTAAGAGAAATCATCAAAGACAATTTCCAAAATTTGGGCCCAATTTTGATTTAAACATTGTCAAAAGTATGTTCATAAGTTGGTGCCAAGCACACATGGTCATATCCCCTACCTAACTTTGTATTTTTGTGTTCCCTTATGCTCACACTAGCGTTGAGGTGCACAGTAATGCACATCTTTGCTCTATTTTCATGTGTGCACATTTGTTTCTGTAATGTGTTTCCTTAAGAGTGCTCCACTCATGCCAGGTCCCAAATATACAACTCCCTATAGGCATTTCCATTCACAAAAATGTTTTAATAACTAAAAATGTTTGAAAACAATCTAAAATGAAAACTCTTATATAATTATGTGTACAAAATTTTGTGAAATAAAATCTAGGCTAGATGACAAAAATGGTAGTGGTGTCTTCTTAGCCATTTATTTGAATTCTCAACAACAATCTTTACCAACTTAGAAGAACTTGTCTCCATCAAGGAATGTTGTAGGTACTACTCAAGTAATCTTGGTTGTTGTCACGATAGATTCTCCAATATGATCCACCAATTCTCAAATGGTGATAATTTTGTCTACCTTACAAGGTACCTTGACCAATCTAAAGAATTGTCCATTTGTGAATATTTTCTTTTTGTACATTGGTGATAGTGGTTGAGGCAAAGTTGAACATAAATAAGCTATTTGTTGGGATGATTTTGTGTTGTACTTATAGTTGTTTGAACTAAGGTTGGCAGATGATATAATTGGGGTTACTCAAATATGAGGTGTGGTTGTAAAGGCTTAAGAATAGGTCTATGGAAAAAGTTAAGGTTTGCAGAATTGAGCACTATACTAAACCCCATGTTCTTTAGCAAATGTAACTCATATGCATTGGAATTGACCACCTTAAGAACTAGAGATGGTGTGATATTCTTAATGCTTAGCTTTTATTCTTTCCAAATTCCAAATCTAATAAACACTCTTTACCAAAATTTATTTCTAGAAGCTCCTTTTTCAAAACCTTTTTGTTAAATATGTTTTCTAAACTCACGAGTTACTAACAAATAAAATATTAGACTTTTTCATTAGAAATCTATCAAGATTGACATCAATCATCACATAATCATCTTAGAATGACTATCTTAACTTGTAGTGTGACTATTTTCAAAAAGCTTCCTATTCTTATGTAAATTATACGTATAATGTGCAAATTGTGACAAAATTTACTAACTTTATATGATAGTTAAATACACTAGTTTTATTGGCTGGCATGGTTTATGCCTTATGGCTATCATAAGAACTCTTGTTGTTGGATTTATTTTTTGATCTATTATTATAAATGAATTTAGCTATGAGGGTTGTATCATATTATTATAAATGAATTTAGCTATAAGGAGGGTTGTATCTTAACTTCTAACATGTCACAAACTAGATGCTTAATGATGTAAAAAATTGATGAAAAATGGGAAGGACGAACTCTTGTAGTGGGATTTGAGGTGCAAGACGACGATGACAAGGATTATGATGATAATGGAGATAAATACACATTGCAACTTGTATGTCTTCTGTTTGCAAGTCAAAGGAACTTAGGTCACAACTTAAGGTTGTATATGTACATAGAGAAACTACAATTTTTTGATGCAAAATGTCGAGCTAAAAGATTTGACTTTTTCATTTAATAACATGACTTTAAATAGATTATGAGACTAAACTTAAACCCCCAAAAACAAAATTATGAAAATACCATTTCTAATAAAAATATATATAACATTAACAAAATATGCATAATATGTTATAAAAAACATTATGCAAGTCTTATACATATGACTCATTGCAATGTTTGGTTGGCATGTGCATTACATGTACGGTTTAGCTTGCACTGGCTGCAACGATTTGGGTTGGTTGGTGGTTCAGCCTGGAGTGTGGGTGGTTTTGTACTAGGTTTCTTGCATATTGCGTGTGCTAGCTCAATAAGTTATTAGATAACTTCAATTGTAGTTCAGCGTTATGGATTACCATTTCGTCGCTTCTAGGCACAAGTTGGTTGTTGCAATAGGGTTTGTGACCAAATTTTAGGAAGCCAGGTGAGTGATGACGCACGCAGATAGGTGGAGTTGTTGTGCACGACAGTGGCGAGATGTGCACGTTGGCCTAGTAGTGTATGCATGGAGGGCACTCATGGTGCATGCAAGGTGGGTTGATGGAGTTTGCAGGCGTGCATGGCTGGTTGAGGTGAGTGACGCAGAATCTGAAGCATTTTTTTAAATTTTTTTCAAGCAACTTGATGGAGGCAGAATTGATGGTTGTTAGAAAAATTAATCGTAATGGAAGTATAGAAACCAAAGAAAAAAAATTGATGAGCAGTGGATCGTTGTAGTGATTGGAACACTACAAAGAAGGCTTTGATACCAAAAATTGATGGAGAATAAGCATAAGAGACTCTTGCAGTGAGATCTGAGATGAAAGATGATAGTGATGAGAATGATGATGACAGTTGAGATAATTTGAGATATCTTGGATATTTGGATTTCAACCATAAGGAACTTAGATCGCAATATAGGGTTGTGCGCACGTGCATGCAAAAAAGTTAGTGTTTGGAAACAAAATACCAAGATAAAAGATATCTTTTTTTATTAAGATGACTCTAAATAAATTATAAAACAACCTAGGCACCCCCCAAAACAAAATTATAAAAATATTATTTCTAATAAAATTATAAAAAAATAATAAAATATTTAAAAAAAATAAAAACATTATGAGGGTCTTATACATGTTATTCATTAGAATCTATAATGAAATAAAAATATTATAAATTGAAGAAAAATTAAATAAAACCTTTTAGATTAGCTTAGTATTATCAACTTGATGTAACACATCTTACATCTCTTAATAAAATTTCTAAAACTATAGTTGATGACTTTGTCTGCTTATTAATTTGTTGATGATAAGTTGTTGAAAGCAATAATTTAGTCTTATTTTTGTTTTTTCGGTCTTCCAAAAAGAACTCATAAATTGTGTATAATTGTGTCTTGAGTAGTGAGAGGGTAATTCAATAACAAATTTTATGCTTAAATCCTCTTAATGTTTATGTGTGAGATAGCTAAAGGTTTGTAAGGATCCATTCATTTATATGTGCCCCTTTTTTTTGCAAACTTAGCAAGTAGAAACAATATTCTATAACAACGAATGCCTTATCCCTTCCGAAATGCATTGTTAATCTTCTCGAATGCACGTCATTTTTCTCATGTTCCATGTGTGAGGATAAGGGAATATGTAGTCAAGCATCTCGAAATAAATATCCATCATTCAGCATGTAATTAGGTTTCTCAGTTGTGGAATTGGCCGAGGCTTGAATAAGTCTCTCCAAAATTAGAACAATTTGGGTAGTCTTGCACCAATCTATCAAACCTCATTATTTTCACACTTATGATGTGATATATATTCACCATCTTATTAAAGACGTTAACACGTTTATTCTAAACCCTTAATTGTATTTGAGAAAAAACATATATTCTTAAAGAAGTTGAGGCTACTTTGTATGTTGAGCACTCAAATTTTCTTACCCCTTTAGTATTGAATTTCCTAGTGATTAGATTTTAAGTCGAATTCTCTAGGAAGGAGTTAACAACTCTCGATTATATGCCTAGTTCCTCTGTTGTGTATCATTTAACTTCTTATTAAATCGAGCTATTGGATGACTCTTCGGGCTCATTAATATAATATATGCTTCGTGGGCATCACATGCAACATTTAAAACCTTGCTATAGTTAGAAAACCTAACATAGGAGCTTCTATTAATCTAGCCTTGATGCTGTCAAAGGCTCTTGTTATTGTTGTAGTACAATATCATAACTATACTAAATTCATGAATAAAGAAACGATAAAGCCTTGCTAACCCACAGAAGATATGTGCCTTCGTAATTTAAGTGGGAGTTGATAATTCCTTGATATTCATAAATTCTCAGCATTTGTTGAAAACCCTTTGCATAGACTCTATAAAACCTATGAAGACCATTGAAGGTGTCATAAAAGAATACTCCTTTAGATAATGCAAAAAACTAAGCAATGACAAGGATAGGCCTAAACATCTAAATCATTGGTTCATTCTTCATTTTAAAAGTAATTTTCCTTTCATCTACCCCTCTCATTTGGATCCAATCATGATCACTTCTCTAGTTAATCATAGAAAATGTAACGCCAACCATCATGTTTAGCATGTCGTCGTATAAGGATGAAGGATACCTAGGCTCGATGGCGATCTTGTTGATTACTTGATTGTTGATGCACATTCACCAATTCCCATTCTTCTTTCAAAGTAAGAAGTGCTAGATTTATCTTTAGTAATTCACCCATCAATTGTTCGAGCTTACTATGCTTAATGGCTCATTCTACATTGTGGTAAGCTATGAAGTCACAAACTTGGAACTAAGTGCACAGTATGTTGTGTATTCCTCAATGGTGGAAGCTCATCAGGAAACTCCTCAGGAAACATGTCTTGCAACTTCATCAACATATTTCTTAAATCCTTTGGAAGTGATTAAGCTCAAGAGGTGTGTCTTCAATGTACCACTAAAGGATAATGCAACCAAACACACTAACTCATGCTCAAATTTATACAACCTTAGAATTTATAGTGGCTTCTTCTATTCAATAGGTATTAAAGACTCTAGCTTATCTTTAGGGTGAATCCTTTGGCTTGGGAAAATTTAGAATAATATTCCTTCGTTCATATTGGAGTACATGTGTTCAATTGCACAAAATACATCATATTCAACTTGTATGATAAAGTCTACATAATAATTCATGAGTCACATCTATAAGGAGTATGTGACATCAATCATCTTTGTATGAGCCCCCACTATATAGGAACTAGGCAACATTGCTTCATTGGGATCATTATTTTGCAAGTGCACGATAAGTGGATAGGTCTTTGTGGCAGTTCGCATTTTTACCATTGTTAATACTATCAATAATTTCAAAAAGTTGCCACTATTAATAATGCGTTTGTAGGCCTTAATTTTGCATCCAGATCTTCTCGATGCATGCCACTTCATTGGTATGGAACTAGCTCGTCACAACTCATTTGGCTCAATTAGTACTGAAGTAGTTCTCCACATGTTTCATGTCTTTCTAGGAAAATCCTAGATACTCTTTAGCATCATTAGCCTCCTCATGTGACTCTACCTTATCTTCTCCTTGCATCCTCTTCTTGGTCTACCTCTTCTTAGGTACTTATTATTAGGCTTTTTGTGGACATTGATTCATGTAATGATCGATCTTTCATAGGTAAAGAATGTAGTATAACTAAATTTAGAAAAAGCATCTACAATTTTTTTACCCTTCGAGTTAGCTAGAATGGTTGTGTTGCTATCATTATTAGACACAGAAGTGGGCTATGCCTATTTAAGTTTTCTCTCAAGACATCACTGGTGCTAGAATCAAACCTCCTGGGCACCAATGTTCTCAAATACTACTCCAAATCAACAATGATTGACAAACTTCATCTAGAGTGTATACTTGATTGGTTAATGTATTGTGGAAGCACAAGTCACTTATAATGTGGCAAATTAAATATGAAGGACCTTTTTAATGTTGTAACTAACCATTAGATCATCGAAAGGAGTCTAATAATTGGTGATAGTCATGGTATCTTGCTTCAAGGTGGCTAACTCATCCCAAAGCTTGTTGCAATAAATAGATGAGAAGTATTTGAACTTCAAAATCTTTTTCTTCTCTTCCAACTACTTATGAGTGGTTGCTCTGATCTAAGATGACTCATCCAAAAATTTAGTAAGTAGATAGAAAGTATTTGGATCTCAAAATCTTTTTCTTCTTTTCCAAATACTTATGAGTGGTTACTATAATCCAAGTTATTATCTTTTCAGACTCATCTTGAAATTCTTTGCATGATTTGACACGTGCTCCCCAAACAAAGCTTATTGATCGATGCAACATGTTAGTAAATTAATCGAAGAACATTTTTGGGTCTAGGTGACCATCAAACATGGGCTGGTAATCTTCCTCATACAAGATCATCATCAAGATGACATTTGCAGTGCTAGGAATAGTCCCCTCATTCTCATGAATTTTAAGGATTGTTCTGAGATAGTAGTCATAGAGGTAAGGTATATGTGGAGATGATATTTGAAATGGTCTTTCCATATATGGATCCCTAAAAAGGTTCTTTATAATGTTGGTCATTGTAAGTTGATTGAAGAGGTGCCTTGGCATAGGCTCCCATTGGTCAATCATATCATCGTTGGGATGGATAGTATAACTCTTGCCCCTCTAGGAAATCAACATATTCACCGAGAGCTATCTTTGGTAATCTCTTGGCGGTTGCAACATGGACTCAAAGTGCCAAATGTTGGTGCATTGTGTCCTTCTAAATCAGGTTTAGAAGAGGAGTCGACCTACCCAAATGTTATCACATCCACTTGCCTTTACAAAATTTTGCTAAGAGTTTATCCATTGTAACTAAAATGTCCTCCATCTACTGTTGACGTTTGAGCAAGATGTCATCTTGCTATGCTTAGATTAATTGTCGTAATATTAGGTACTACTCCATGTGGCCATTTAAGCACAATAATAAACTTGAGCACTTAATTAAGCCTTAATACTAATCCAATATAAGACAGTGCCCACTAATGCAAGGCTTGATCAATTAATTTTCATTTATCTAGGTTCAATTACAACTTGATACCTAAACTAATGTGGATGCCTAAATCACATCCCAAACATCAATGGAATTTTATGTGGGTTTCTATCTTAAAGTTTATGCATCTTACATTTGCTTGCAACACTCAACACTTACATTTTTTCAAGCAAATAATCACAATTCATTCCATTTAAGAAAATTAAGTGCTTTTATAAATTGTCAATTTTTTATCATTTGACTCCATTGTAAGCTGACAATAAATCTATGTAAAATTAACCATGTGATTGATAAAAGTCCTTTAGGCTACTACTTAGAAATGTAACCAAATTATGTCATTAGGTTATCATCCTACATATTTCCAGGAGCACAATGGGCTTATTAGATTTTTTGTTTTTTTTTCAGTGGTTCTAAGGGTAATTTATGTGGTTTGGAAATGATATAGTGGTGGTAGTAACTACTTTAGAGTGCAATAATTTAAGATGTTTTTGGTGGGAATATTTCAAATTTAAAGAAGTTTTGCAAAGTTTGTAGGAACACAAATGAAATAACTGAATTGCATCACATAAAAGGAGTGAAAAGGATTAAACAAAATTCATCTGAAAATTACAACAATGCTAAAATTCAGAAAAATAACTGCTAGAACAGAAAAACACAATATGCAACTCACATTATATAATAGGAACATTCGATACGAGAAATGACTCAACTCTAGTTGATGTACAATTGCCACCTCCTCAACCATGCAAGAACGCTACAAAATTCTCTCAGAATCTCTAAAAATATCATCAATGACAGTCAATAAAATTTGAACTCTATTTGGATAATGCCAAAAATATTTTTATAAATTGTTACCAAACATCCTTGGCCATGTCTCCCTTATTTCTAACTTTTTATATCATGTTCCCTACATGCTCACAATAGAGTTGAGGCTATTTGTAACGTACATCTCTTCCCCTTCTATATTTTATGTGCATTTTTATAAATAATGTATTTTTTAAGCAGTGCTCTGCTATTTGCATATCAAACCACAATACAAACCTCATAATAGCCATTTCCATACAGATTAAAAATTTGATAATAATTGGATGTATTTTTGAAAATCTAAGATGCAAAGTGCTAGATAACTATATACAAGAAGCCATTAAATATAATGTAGAACCTAGGTGAATATTGTAGCAACACCTCCTCTATTGACCATCTAGATATTTAACATCATCTAGTTCACCTGTTGGAGCATTTCTAATACTTCGTGCTGCCTCTCTAATTAGTGGTTTGTGGCGTAGGATGCAAGAGTGAATGAATATCTTGCAATCCTCAAAAATCACGTTGCCATTCCTAGTTAGTAGCTTGGTTCTTGTGCTCACTTTGCACAAAATGAAGCAAGACATTTTTGGTGATCATGCAATTCAGTGCTATAATTAAATTGGCATCAAGCACCTACATGACCTCTTGATGGCATCCTCTTTAAAATCTGTTGATATTTATGATTCTTATAACCTATCCACATCCTGTCAGAAGTGGCACAGTTCTAGCCTACCATCCTACTTCTATGTGCTTGTTCCCCTGGGTAACCATCTGCATTGACCTCCTATATTTCTCTTTCTTTAGGATGATGGAAGTCTCAGGTGGATACATTCTTTGGTGTTCTATTGCTGTCAAGTAAATTTTTTGTGCCAAAGTTTCCAAGTATGGAGGATCATGTTTTTGAAATTAGCAGTCTTTTACATTGCCAATCTCTACAGTTGACTTATTGAGGAGGATGAATGCAACTGATTCTGTTATTTCTTTATGCAGTTTAGGCATTTACTCAGGTCACTTGTGCTTTTCTTCAGCCAAGTTGGTTTTGTAGCCCCAAAGGACTTGCAGTAGACTTGACGAGCTGTCAATAATGTTTTGTTCTATGTTGTTTATTATTATTTTCATGTTTTGAAGATTCTTATCAATTATGGGACTTATCAAATATTAAAACAGAAAACAGTTGTGGAGCATGATAATAAAATCCTATAATGACACCCATCAAATGGCCCAAATATAAAAAAATCACACTGATGACCAGGATATAAATCAATTAAAAAAGAAATCGACACACAAGGCTTTTATTGTGTTTGTTTGTGTTGTGGTAATGAGCTATGCCATCTACTCCCTTAGTGTTGCAATTTTGTAGGCATCTAGATCCTTCTAGTTATCACTAGCTCTTGCACTTCTTTATGTCTATTTTCTTTCTATGGCCAATATAACATTACATGATAAATATCACTCTAAGGTGCACTTTTTAACTGCGATGCAGCTTCACAGAACTTTTATTCCAATGCTTTCCCCTCATTAACCATAATTTTCTTCCATAGGTGAATCAAGTCATCTGACCCCATTACAGTTGGAAACAGTATTGGCTGATGGAGATTCCTTGAGATGCTGGCTGGTTAGTTGCAAGGCTTTCCTGGTCTTTATTCATGTGCTAAAAATTGATCTCAAATAGCTTTTCGTGTGTGTGTGTGTTATAGCATTGTTGATACTGCAGGCTTGAACCTTCCATTTCATTTGATTCTTCTTTTTTGTTAAAAAATTGATTAGAAACTGAGCCGCAAAGTTTGATAATTTTAGTTGTAGCCATCAATCTTCAATTTGTCTTTGAAGAGTAATCTTTTATGATGTCATGGCTACTTGTTGGATGGATTTGAAGAATCCTAATTGATCTTGCTTACTTTCTTGCATCACCAGAGAATTTTGAATGGATGATTGAGTCAACAGGATCTTTCCACGTATTTTCATTGAGGATTTTAACATGAAATACTGGTTACTTTAGGGGTCTATGTGCTCTGGGCTGCTTATTTGTCATTTTAATTTGTATTGACTGATGTTAAAAAATGATTACCCCCTACAGTACCAATTACAGATTTCAAAGCTTTTTTCAAGGATAATACCATTGCCTGTAGATTTTGAATTATAGATCTCATTTTTGAACTTCCTCTTTCACTCAATCAAACATTTGCTTTTCTATGGGCTGTTCCTTTTTGCACAAATCATCTTTGTATTTTATTGACATATTGCTCCTACTATGCTTTGGAAAATTCAAATCATGTACTTTTGGAACTTGTAAATTCTGCTATTTGATATGTTTCTTTTTCAATGTTGGATTAATGTATGATAACATATCTGGCTGAAGTTAAACCTTGTGAAATGAATGATATTTTCTTCATGAAAATAAGAGTAATTTGTCTGTTGGTGTGCAGGTTGAGTTTCGTGTTTTGTGTTCTTCAACATGCATACGCACAAGTCGTCTTCTTCCTGATCTCTCTCTCATGTGAGTTTTTATATGGTTTTGGTTATGCTTATGGATCAGTGCAACTTTTTATGGACATTGAATTACTTCAAGACTTGTTCATCACTCGCCTTATATTCAAGTGCTTACTGTTGCTATTCTTGACGTAACTAATGCTGGTATAGGTGAACTATTGATTGTCTCAATGTACTGGCAGATATTCTAATAGAAAAATATCTTTCGGCATAGTAGATCTTGGTCACTTTCCGAATGCAGCTGAAAATTTTGGAATATCTTTATCAGGTAACATGTTTTGCAATAGAGCTTGGAAGTTTTCTTGAATCCTTTTCAATACCCTTTTGTACAAAAACAGGTCCATTCCCCATATATATTTTATTTGAAAATGCTGTGGAAGTTGCTCGATTCCCAGACATCAATTGTGAGTCAAAACTTTCCGTGCCAACTATAACCAAGGTTTTTCCAAGTCCTAATACTTCTTTTTAAGTTCTTTGCTTTTATGTCCCTCAAGATTTATTGTTACCTCATGTCCTTATTGATTCCAAGCTGTGAAGTGTGGTTACAAGAGTGTAATCACTAATGTTGCTGATTTACAAAACTGCTAACTAACCAGTTTCAGTAGTGCAAACACACCGGTATGGATGTGACACACATGGTGATTTATTTGGAGCCTATAAAGTGACTTTTTTGGAGTCCAAATTACCATTAATAATTAATAGAATACTTAAAATTCTTGGTGAGAAACGAGAATATAAAAAGCTAAACCTCAAATCCTTCAAACATATTTGAAAATGTTAGTATATGATTTTTATAATCTCCTTTTTATGGTGTAAAGAAAGAAAGATTATATTGTTAATCCTATGATTTTTATGAGAGTTTGATGGTAATAAATGGTACTAAATTCATTTGTTAAGTTTAATAGCATATTATTGAAGTTGTTGCCTTAAGATAAGTAAAAGTGGATCATTTAAGAGGTAATGATATTAAGTATCATCATGAGATTTTATTAAGGATACAATTCACACACTGGTTCAGCTAATGGAAGAATTTGATTTTGAATGTGTTGCCATCATCGTGAGTTTTTTTTTTTTACTTATTTTTTGATATATTTAGATTGTTAAAATCTATGCAATATTTTATTGAGGTACCTAGGATCTCATTTATGCTCAATTCTCATTCATATTCTATCATAATTTATCTTTCATATCAAGTTGCATTCTCACATTGAGTAGTTTGTAATATTGTTCTTAGTTTTGCATATAAATGTTCATTAATAAAGACATTCAAATTAGTAAGTGAAAAGAATAATCTAAATTTTCATATGAATTAAAGTTGGACTAATCGTACAGTATGATATCCTTATTGTATAGTATGATTAATATTAAAATTAATGTACGAATGAGAATAAGACAATCTGATCATGTGTATGTATAGGAATTTCATTGTCATACAATACGATTCCTCATATTGTATGATATGATTAACTATAGTAGTAATACATTCCTTAGAAGAAAGTGAGAAAATTGTCTAAGTTATGCGTGAAATGTAGTTGCACAATACAATATACATCTTTGTATAATATGATCATTTCTAGATATAGGATTTTGAGAAAAAATATAATAGCTAAAACACTCATACAATACAATTACATATCATCGTAAAGCATGACTATCTTGACAAGTATAACAGATAGAGAATAAGAGAGAATTGGATTTCTTCGTACAATATGATAGTGATTATTATAATGGTATTATTCTTATTTCAACAAGATCTATGAAATCAAATTTAGGCAAGTAACGAGCCTTCAATATTTATATAGTATGATATCTCTAATCATAAAAGTATAATCCTATTAAACAGGGTAAGAGTATTAAGTAAAACTGAACTTAAGCACTTTGTATAGTACAATATTTATTTATTATATAGTACAATCGGTTTTTGAACTATATTCAAATGAAGTTATATAGTTTGATTTATTGTCTGATTAATTGCCCGAGTAGTTCATTTAGAGTCATCGTACAATATGATTAAGCCCAAGTACGATCAGTGTCGAGAACCGGTAATGGTTATTTTAGCTTTTTCATAAAATGAGTTATAGACATGTGTTTAGCTATTGGTAATACTATATTTGGTCTTATAAGAGTCGTTTACAACTAAATAAATGATTTAACATTTAGAAAAGAAACTAATACAAAATCAATCAAGAAAAGAAGTCATTTTCATCATCTTTATTGAGTTGAAGGAGCTTATCTTATTTTAGATTTTCTAGATCCTTCTCAAAGCTGTTGTGGTTATAATCTTTGCATCTTTTCTTCAACCTTTTGTTGTTGACATCTTGTCATGTTCTTACTTAGTTTGCTACTAAAATAACTACATTGATTATAGAATTTGTTGTACAAGTATTGTTGTCATAAAGCTCAAATTTTCTTCTTTTTTATTCTTATATTTGTCATTATATTGTGATTGTAGTAAGATTTTTTTGTATAGCTCTTTTGATCTACTTTTGATTTTTGTAAATCTTGTTTTGTAAGAGTATTTTGCTTATTCGTTTTTAGACAAAAGGTAATGTGTGTTTAGAAAGTTTGGTATTTTACGTAGACGTAGACTTTTGTATTACTCAAACCACTTAAAACCTCTCGTCAATTATTATTATAATATGACATAATTTTTTTAAAATTTAATTAAGAGTTATTTTAACTAAAGTTATTAAGAGAATAACATTAATTATAAGATACAAATTTTATTCATAGTTTACTTATAAACGTTTTTCAATTCACTCCTTCCTAATAGAAAGAAATAGGTTATCAAAGGTGTTGAAAGCTAAGTGTGCCATATTTTGCTAAATGTCTTATGATGTTATAAGATAAGCTGCTGATTGATTTCAAAGCAATATTTTTGACAAAAGCTCTTTCCTTTCTGGTTTAAATTTGGCAGAGACTTCTATGCCAACATTTCGAGCTTGACAAGCGATTCATCGGATACATATCCAGTTGATTTAACACATCCTTATGGCAAATGGTGTTTGAATACTAAAAGGTATGTTATATCTGAACTGAAATCCTATAAAGCTTGTGTCGTGTAAACAGTTAATTGTGTTTGAATACTCTGCTTCTTCTGCTGGTTTGGGTGTTCACAAGGTTGATCCATATTGCCTGTTGTTTAGGTTTTAAAAAGACCTAATTGAAATTAATCCAAGTGAAATACTTGTTAATACAAAGTTATGCATAACATAAATGTCCTCTTTGTTTTGAGGTTAAAATTAGGTTGCAATCAATCGAAAGACTAATCTACCAAACATCCTAAATGTCTAACCTACCTTTCAAACGATTATAGCTGAACCCTGTTTCTATTTTGTAGTGTAGCTTCACATTCCTTCCTTTTGATTAGGAAGTAATCGATCTCTCTTCATGGTTGAACATATTCTTTGTTTTCTTAGCCTAGGGTAAGTTATTAATGAATTAAATAAAAGATTAAATTAACATTCTTAAAATTAAGTTAGAAGCAAACATTTCTAGAGTTAAAAATAAAAAAATTAATGTGGTTTAATTCACTTGATAGATTAACACTAATCCAATCATAACATTCCAAATACAAACCAAAGGTTTGAAGTGAGTGATGTTGTGTCAATAAATTCAAATATAAACTTAACTTTCTTTGAAATAAACCACTAACACTTGAAGGAAACGTGTTAAACAGAATATTTTAATTTTATATTTATATTAAATATCTTATAATTATAATTGAATCTATATTTATGGTTTGTAGTAATATGAAATACCTATTAACATTTTGTCTATCTATAGAAGCAAAACTTGTAAAATAAATGTAATTTTGAATTTAATTAAAATTTATATAACTAAATAATATTTATTTTTAAATTTTTATCTTCTTTATAAGAATTTTATTATTTTTCTCTTTGTTATTCTTGGCATACAAGTAATATTTAATATTTCCTTTATACAGAAAAACTATTTCAAACAGTTTATTAAGTATAAAATTTCCTAATTTTAAATGATTAATTTTTTGAAGGATAGTTTGGTTGCAAATTGTCATTTTAAAGCCAAGCAAGGCATTTTAATTGTTTATTTTGTAGATATACAAAATTTTGAACTCATGAAAGAAAGTAAATGCTGAAAGGAGATCTGAAAGTTCAATTATTTTTAGAAAACATATAGATTGTTTTTATTATAATAATCAGTAAACATCAAATTAACAAATAAAACGCTAACAATTGTATTTAATAAATCTATCATCAATATATATTTAATAAAAAAATCAAGTCCATAACATTAATAAAATATTTAAATATTTTAATACCATTAGATAAAAAGAAAATTATCTTTCATCCTCTGCAACAAACAAAGATGAGTCCAGTACATATCTATGATAAGTAAAAATCTTATTCAATGAAAAATACAATGTAACAGTTGATACATCTGATACATTCCAATATGCCCAAATAGCCCAAGAAATAGCCAAGGATTTTATCAATAAATATAACCTAAGGTTAGTGTTCTATCAAAACCTCCCTTTGGTTTTAAACCCTCTTCCAGTCACAAGAAGGGGGCAAAGCTTTAGACCAACCTTGGTTAAGTCAGGCTTGACCAAGCTGTTAGCTTTAAAGAGCCTTGTGCTAGGAGAAACAACCATCAAGGATTTAAATATCTCTCCCAACCTTCTTCCTCTAACTTTTCTGCCTTCTTCAAAACAGTATCCTTCAGTTCTTCTTGGTAGTCCTTTACTCTGGATATGGAAGAAGAACCAGTTAGGTCATCCATATAATTAGGTTTTCCAATTTAGAGATCAATATTCCTCACCTTTCCCATAGTTCATCATCACTGGTTGCTAGAATTCTGATTGCAAGAAGGGCAGCATTTGCTGCATTTCCTATTGCAACTGTTGCAACTGGTATACCTTTTGGCATCTATGCAAGTAAAAGATTTCCAATGTACAATAAGAGTTTGTTTGATTATTGAATATTAAACTGATTGATAAATAAATAAGTTTAGAAACAATTGTACAAGCAATTTCTTATGAATTTTTTATATTAACTCTGAAGGAACAAATTTACAACTTCAATGAAAGGATAAAAAAAAAAAAAAAACAAGTTAGATAGAAACTATGATGTCATGTAGTCCTCAAAATTCTCAAACCTGACATGATAACACAAATAATAATAAAATAACATCAAACATCATGATTGATTTAAACTACAGCTATATAATTTATAAAAAACATATTTTTGAACAGATCTATATTTGACATCATACAACAAATGATTCAACACTTATCATCTAAAAGCATTCATGTTTTTGTTCATCCAATATAAAGCAACAACAAACACACATCTATGATGCCAAATTGAGGTACATGTAACCTTAAGTACTAAATATTCTAAGAGAATTTACAGCTTACCTGCACAATAGACAACAGTGAATCAAACCCATCTAAAGAAGAGGTCCTAATTGGAACTCCTATAACAGGCAAAGGAGTCAATGAAGCCACCATACCTACAAAATTTTACATTTATTCTTAATATGCATAGAAACTCAAAACAGAAAAAAAACAACAGGTTAACCTGGTAAATGAGCAGCACCACCAGCACCAGCTATGATGATCCGAATGCCCCTTTCTTTCGCAGACAACGCAAAAGAATACATCCTTTCGGGTGTTCGATGTGCCGAAACAATTGTTATCTGTATAAAATTAGGTTTCATTGATTACATTAAGCCACATGCAAGAGTGTGTGATAGCTCACCAAAACAACCTATAGAAACTGCTTAGAATTATGAACTTAAACTGACCTCAAATGGCACTTGAAAATTCCTGAAGATTTCTGCGGCATCCTTCATCGTAGGAAGATCGGAATCGGAGCCCATGATTATGGAAACTTGAGGAGTATCTGTTTTCAGCACAATATTTCTTAAGAAATGTAGCTTTCCAGGTGTAAAATGAACATCCAAGTGGTCAAGGAAATTTGCAATAAACCTAATGCATAAGTAACTTTGCCCTTGAGCATATTGCAATTTATCTGTGTGTCACTTAATTAGGACTTGTATAACCATCAATCACAATAGAGATGATCACCACATAGAACAAAAATGGTAGAGAATAGCTTAGATATCATGAATGGAATTGAAACAAGAAACACATTAGCCAACCTGAAAGATGGCTTTCAGTGGTTTCTCCATCCAACATCGATCGCAAGTTGTTCTTGACATTGCTCTTTGAAGGGCCAACAATCGTGACATGCCCCATTTTTCGTAGCTTCCGAATTTCTGCAAGATCATTATAGATTCATAGAGTCAACACAAGTAGAATATAGTAATTTGATTATTTTGAAAGAAATTTAGCATTAAGGTCAGCTTCTAACCTGGTTTGTCATACCAATGAACTGAAGCTCCAGGAATGCTCAATGCTCTTCTCATAATTTGATGAGCTAAATGGAAGCCTTGCTCTCCCTTGATTCAAAAAGTTCACAAATATGGTAAAACAAACATGACTTCTTTATAATACATTCTTTTCTAACAATTTTATTAGTTCAAGCAATCTAAGCACATGAAGTATGCACCAAGATAAAAATGCTATAATATCATTTAAAGATAATTCAGACTACATTTTTGGGGAATTTATTGAACTTTTGCAATGAATAGAGTACCTCATCCTCACCAAGTATGTTGTACATGATGGCAGCCGAGACCTTCATGGATGTGTTGCCTAGTGGAAGACCTAGAATAGCTCTTAAGTGCTGTTCATATTGAGATGTATAACAAGATTCGATCGTGTGATGTCCACTATTGTGTGGTCTTGGAGCTACTTCATTCAGCAAAACCTAATAAAAACTTGTTTAGCATTGAACTAAGTAAAGTGAAATAACATGTCAGATCCAAACCTTCCTGATTGGGCATCATAATAAACACATGCAAACAATGGTGAACATAATAAGATTTAAGATTATCCAGAGAGTATATTTGGGTAGAAAACCAACTTGTCCATTATGTGTTAAAAATAACTCTACAGCAAATACTCCTGCTCCCGCTAGTGAACCAACAGCTCTAGTAGCAACATCAACAGAAAGCTTCTTTATTGTTTCAGGTACATCGGCAGGAGCTTCAACAATATGGCAAATGTTCTCTCTGGGAAAACCAGAATGCATTAAAATAGAAAAACAAGAATTCCCCAGATAAACAAAAAGAATAAAAAATATCAAAACAAAAAAAAAATCTGTGATTTCTAATTTAAAGAACTTTGCTAACAAAAAATAAGGTAAATTTTTTTTTTTAATGGATAAGCAATTGTGTATCTTACTTATGAATAGTTTCTACTACAGGATAGCATAAAACTGAACCATCCCTCCCCCTTGCAACGATGACTGAAAGCTCCTAAATAAAGAAATAACAGTACAGAGCATAGTATTAGTACTTGTGCTATTCAACTTTTAAGCAAAAAGGTGTACATTTACTTAAGTCAATGTGGAATAGAGTATTAACAACTGAAGACATGTCTTCAATTCTTCGTGATATTTGTTAGTTTTCTAGTATTTACAAGTCTTCTACACATTGTCCCTTTAACTGTAATTACATATCTAAGCATATCTTACATCATGTGACTAGTGGTTTTAACAATTCATGTATCACAGAAAACTTAGAACACTACCTTTGCAAATGAAGTCCACTTCTCAACATATAAGCCGCGTTCATATCCTCCCAATGCTGCAAGATGATGTTATTGTATATAGTATTTGTAGACTGAGCTAAAGTAAAAAATTAAATGAATATGCTACAAACTACATATCTGTCAAAGCAAAAACAATTAGCAGAAATTCACTAGTCAAGAACTAATGATTAAGAAATTCACAATCTGTCAATAAATTTCACATGTTATCATGAAAATCAAATGTGTACCTAGTTAATTTTATTATGGAATTATTATTTGAAGGTAAATATACAAGAGTCGTTCAGGTAACAATATTAATTATATGGGTAAAAAGTTCCCTTAAAAATATTCTAAGTATTGTAGGAAAGAAGGGAGGGGAAGCTATACAAGAACTCTGAAAAAAAGCTAGTATTTCAATGTTGACATCTTCATCTAAACAGGAAAAAGGCATTTAAAAGCATATTTTTTCAAACAAGGTACATGTAATTCATATAATTTATTGAAAATTGTTTACCATATGTTAATCAACTCCCAATAAATATTTAGCTCAATCAAACTTAAACAACTCAATAATTAATTCAACTAACTTAAAAGATTAAACTTTGCATTATGAATGCCAATACTTTGTGCTTGCAGCTATGGTACTTGTTTAGCTCCACACCTCATAGTAAGACTATAAATGTCATTGATGCTCTGTGAGAAACTGGCCACTCTAATTAATTAGGCCTAAATGAACACTAAGAAAGATAAAATAAACAAATTCGAAGAGAATTTAAGCGATCTGTAAACTTTGGGTTCTACAAGTAAAAAGAAAAATTATCAACAATCTTACTTCAAAAGAGCCAAGAATCACTATAAATGATAGCTTTGCTACCTCCAATAGCCGAAGTAAGCTTTTCTTTACAATCTGCGACAGCATTTCCACGCCCATCGTATGCATGCCTTCTACTTTTAACCATCAAAGGATAACCAAATAGCTCGCCTGCTTTTTCAGCACCTTCAAGGTTATCTATCTGCTCGAATTCATGTATTCAAAGAGTCAAAAAGGTTCCAATTTAAATTTCCTTCGAATGTCTTCCAAAT
This sequence comes from Vanilla planifolia, assembly GCA_023846275.1. Taxonomy (NCBI): domain Eukaryota; kingdom Viridiplantae; phylum Streptophyta; class Magnoliopsida; order Asparagales; family Orchidaceae; genus Vanilla; species Vanilla planifolia. The sequence continues at coordinate 43,047,398 of CM043875.1, read as the reverse complement.
TAGAAAACAAGATAACCTTTATGAAATCAGGAAGTGGAATCCCATGTTGAGAAAAATGAACCTTCTGAATATATTTGTCCTGAAATGACACATCACATTTATGAAAGGTGAATTGCTCATTCTCAAGAAAAGTTCAGTGATATAACATCTACCCCACATTCAGAGCTTACATGTATCAAACAAAATTATGTGAAGTCCTAAAACGATGCTTTAAAGGTTGATACTCACAGAAATAAAATTAAAAAAATACAAATCTAGCACATTAGTGAGGGTATAATTTGGAGAAGTATTAATTGAAATTACAGGCATAACAAAAGAAGTACCTTCCCAATAGTGTATGACAACTTGAACTTTCTGTACATATCAATTGATAGCTCGGAAACCGGAGAAGAGTAAACAAGCATGCATATTTAATTGGCAGATTAAACAAAATCTAATATGCATTTGAAACATCATAATATACACAGAACTAGTACAACTACTCCTCCTCTCCCCATAATAAAAATATGAATAAAATAATTCAGCTCATGGCTTGTCACTGATGCAAAAATAAAAAGAAAAAGTGCGCAAACTTACCTGTATTATTCTTATCGTGGATGGTTTTGGCTGGATATCAACGCCTTGTTGCTCCAATTTTTCTAGTGTAACAGCATCAACATGTTCAATCTCTATAGTTAACACTCCACATCTATGAGAACACAAAAACAAAAAAGTTTTGACATATTTGTACTAATAATACATCCAAGATGTCAAGACAAATAAAAAAAAGGCGACTCTTTACCTCTTTGCAAACTCACGGACAGCATCACCATCGTCAAATCTGCCAACAAAATGCTGATATGAAAGAGGGCTTGCTGGGCAATTTTCTAGGGGATCCAATATCATGACCTTAACAGACATGATGTTAGCAGCTTGACATAGCATTCTACCTAACTGACCTCCTCCCAAAACACCGACAATGGTCCTAGAAACTCCATGGATAGTAGAGCACTCATCCCTATATGCAATTTACATGAAATCTGTTATTAATATAAATAATAAATGCATAAACATTGTAAAACAAATACAAAGGTTCAAAATTGAATCCAACCTTTTTAGATTGTAATATGGAAATTAAGAAATAGAAGCCTTATTGCCAATGACCACATAACATATATCAAGTGATTGAGCTCCCTCTAAATTGAACTCTTGGAGGTGTTCTTATAGCTGGCCAAGTGAAGGATATGTCCTGGTTTGCACTTGGGATGTGAAAATTATTCTTGCAAGGGTAGCTTAACTGCTTAAGCACATGAGGGAAGTTACCACCATCATGATTTAATTGCTCGAGGCATTAGTGCTTGAGTAGAAGTTACTAACGTTATGGGTAACACCAGTGGTAGCCTTGTCGTTGGTTCATTGGTTTTGAATGAAGTGCATAGGAGCATAAGGAAAATTCCTTCAGTGGTCTCCTCAAAATGATTGGAACTCAAACGTTTCAATCCCACAGCTTAAGCGAAAACACAATAACACCAATTGACCAAGTAGCACCAAAGTCTCGAGAGCTCAAACTTAAGCATCGGAGTCTTGAGGGCCTAGCCTCTAGTGCTTGGGTATCAAGGGCCACTTGGCCTTGAGCAGCAACAATCTTAAGACTCATGCCTCTGATGCTTGTCATGTGGTCACTTCCTGAGTTAAAGACCATGATTGATTTAACAAATGTCTACATCTTCATTCAGTCCCCAAAATCTTCAAAACCAATATTTATATTACATTGAAAAATTGTAACAAAGTTTTGCAAAAATGATCAAACTGCAGTGGTAACACGTAATTAACGTTCACTAAAGGATGATGACTTATCTAAAAGAAATTCGACTTATTTGTTTACTCTTCAAATTAAGCTAGGGTTCGGATTCTTGCTCAAGTCCAATTTGTCGACAATCAAACATGTGATGTGTGCTCTTCTCTCAAAGCTGCAAAAGAAAGCTTGGCAGAAGGTCCTTAAGGAGCACGAAGCAGCAAGCTTTTGCATAGATGAATTGCCCCGTCAATGGGCAAAAAGCCTTAGATTGTCATGACTCTTTACTAATGGACACAATTGCCTTATTAGATGGACTCAACAATGAAGAGTTGTTGAGCTCAGCGAAATTAATTCTTAAAATCCTTTGAACAAGCTCTTATCGCTCATCTCTCGATTGCAAAGTGAGGAGAAAAAGGTTAGATCGTGATTCAATTCTCTCCAATCCCTAAATGGAGGAAATACTGTGACGAAGAGGAAAAAAAAATCAATTAAAACTAAAAAGAATTGATCTCCCCTGACGAAAGACGTGAGGAACTCGATGAATATCATAATACATTGCATAAGACAACTATATTCCATAGGCCCATCACAAGAAGCATGGCAAGGAGATAAATCATAAGAAATCATCGTCCAATTGGCTAGTGGGCCAATCATTGGCTAATTTAAGTGCTATAATAATTTGTTCCCACCATTCTTCTTTTTGGGTAACTTCTAGATGTGTTACTAATAAAGTATAGTTGTTAATTGGTTATTGATAATTAGGTGTCGATAGAGGAAGTTTTGAAATAAATGACAATTTTTTGCTGGTTTTGAATTAATATTATCTCAGCTTGATGTCTTGAGTTTGCTTGGTAACCTACTCTTGTGTTCACTTTAATAAGTAAATCATTACTTCCATCTTTATCTACTCAATTCAATTTTTTCTTCATTTAAAATATTTTATTATACTCTTTAATTTGTTTAACTCAAGAAATCACCTTATTTCATCCTACTCCATTTAAGGCAAGAGTTCTTAGCAAACTGATCTCGTAGGATATGTTTGATTGTCAATATATTGGTTATAAGCAATAATCCCAAACATAACTGGCTTAATTTAAAGAGCGAACAAATAAGCCGATTTGTTATATTAGATAAGTCATCATCCTTTAGCAAATTTTAATTGGATGTTAACATATCAGTTTGACTTTTTTTTTGCAAAAGTTTCTAGTAAACTTATTAAATAATTCTAAAAATTAAATTATTGTAAAAAGTAAATTAACAAAAAAGGATAACTAGTCATATTGTTGATTAAACTAGATGTGACAAAAATTAGATAAAAGCTTACATTTATTAGATATGGAGAATAAAATTACAGTGGCCAAAGTGACGAGGGAGCTAGATCCTCAATTGTTGAGGATAGCTCGCAAGAATGAGTGCAAAGTAAGAGTAAGTATGAATAAGTTTATCTCAAATGATTGACCTCCCTTTGAATTGGACTCTTAAAGGTGTTCTTATAGCTGACTAGTTGCACTTGTGATGTGGAAGTTGTTCTTGCAAAGATAGGTTAACTGCTTAAGCACACAGGGGAAGTTACCACCATCTTCTTAGAAGTCACCACTATTGTGATTTAATTGCTTGAGCCATTATACTTGAGTAAAAGTTACTGATGTTATGGGTAACACCAATGGTCCCTTGTCATTTGTCTATTGGTTTTGAGTGAAGTGCGTAGGAGCTTAAGGAAAATTCCTTGAGTGGTCACTTCAAATGATTAGAACATGAGCATTTCAATCCTAACACCTTGAACGTAAACATGCTATCACCAATTGGACAAGAAGATCATGAATGCCAAAGTCTCGAGAGCTCAAACTCAAGCATTATAGTATTAAGGACCTGGCCTCAAGTGCCTGAGTATTAAGGGCCACTAACCTGGTGTAGCAAGAGTCCCAACACTCATGTCTTTGATGCTAGCCACCTGGCCACTTCCTGAATTGACAACCAGGATTAATTTAACGAATGTCTACATCTTCATTCAATCCTCAAACTCTTAAAACCATTATTTATGTTGCATTGAAAAATTGTAACAACTTTTTGCAAAAAAAAAAAACCATTATGGTAGCAAACAATTAAGATTCGCTAAAAAATGATGACTAATCTAATACGTAATTCGGCTTATTCGTTCACTCTTTAAATCAAGCAAGCTAGGATTTGGATTTTTGTTCAAGGTCCATCTGTTGACAATCAAACAAGTTTGATGAGAATTCTTCTCTTAAGGCTTCAAAAGATGGCTTAGAAGAAGAAAGAATCTCTTATTGAGAGAAGATTGCTCAACTTGAGATTGAGGTAAAGCTGAAGAGGGAGTTTGTTTGCTATTATTCCTGTCGGTTTAGAAGAGGTCACGACAAGAATAATTGCCCTAGACTCTAAGGAGGTTGCCAAATAAAGGAGGCAATTCATCCTATTTACAGACATGTAAAGATCGGTGGTTTATTAGTAAGGCTTTGAAGATGTAGCATATGATTGAAAACAAACTCCTTCGGGATTGCTTAAACTAGTCAGAAATGAAGAGGAATCTAGGAATGCCATGTTTCAAGAATATTAAGGATAAAGTTCATCCTCTTTGGAGGTCCTCAAGAAGCTAATCCTTGAGTGAGCTTTGTAATTTTCTCATTTTTGCATATTGTATTGTCTTTTGATATGCTGTAATGACTAGTAGACAAAACAATAGAAACTTCCTTGAAAACTTGCATGCCTTTTTCAAGGTTGTTTTGTCGTTTCTAGTAAGGCTCTATTCTCTTGAAGTAGTGAGCTTTTACAATGGTGAATTGTCCCAACAATGCTTTGATCGGATGTGAAGGAGGTCTCAACTAGAAAGAGGAGCTTGTCGTGCCTCGACAACAAGTCAAGGGTTGATGGAATTTCAGCTAGTGAGAACCAGAGAGCTCTACACCATAAACATCGATAGAGCGCTAGTGGGAAGAAGCTATGAAGGAGTATGAAATGGAGGATTTATGGAAGTAAAGGCTAGGCGACTAGGTTCAAGCGTAGAAGGAGGGCATCAAGGAGCCCTTGAGAGGAATTCATAGATGCCACTATCGAGAGAGCAGCTACACCGACTCTAAGCTATTTCATGATAAGTGTAGGGAGAGTGGAGGTAACCATAGTGAATTGTTCAATCTGTTATTAAAACAGATAAAAGAGATTGTTGAAAGATGAAAGAGAGAGTCCAAAAGCTTAAGAGTGTTAAGACAAAGGTGCCATAATCTCTGCTAAATCTTAGCCTCAAGGATCAAGAGACTCTCATTCAAGAAAAAATATTGTACCTTTTTAATTCACCATTTCAACTTGTCTATCACTTCCTATAGATTATGCAAAAAAATGTTATTGAAGAAATTAGATGTTGGAAAAATTAGATAGAAGCTAACTTGTATTGGAGAAATTGAAGAACAAAATTACAATAGCCAAAAAGAAGAGAGATCTAAATCCTCACTGATCAAGGATATCTCACAAGAATGAGTGTAAAGTATGAGTAGCTTTATCTCTAATGATTAACCTTCCCCTAAACTAGACTCTTGAAGGCGTTCTTATAGCCAACTAGGTGTTTGCACGTGGGATGTGGAAGCCATTCCCAAGAATGAAGCCTCACTTCTTTCACATGTACAGAGCGTTACCACCGTTTCTTAGAAAGTTACCACAATTATGACTTTTGCTTAAGTGGTTAATACTTGAGAAAGAATTATTGATATTACAAGTAATTTCGAAGGTTGTCTTGACATTGCTAAATTGATTTTGAGTGAAGTGCATAGAAACCTGAGGAAAAGTCCTTGAGTGACCAACTTGGGATGATTGAGACTTGAGCATTCCAACACCTTAATAGCTTGAATATAAGTATTATGGCTGCAATTGACTAAATATGTCATGAAAGTCTGAATCTTGATGGCTCAACCTCAAGTGTTGAGATCTCGAAGGCCTGACCTTGATCGCCTGGGTATCAAGGCCCTAGCCTCAGGTAGCTGAGTCTCAAGAGTTTGGTCTCGAATAGTGAGAGTCTTAAGTTTCACATCTCTAGAACTTTCCATGTGGTTGCTTCCTAAATCAATGGTAGAGATCGAATCACAAAATATTTGCATCTCTAAGTCACATGTAGTGAACAAACTCCAAATGTTGAACTAACTTTGTCCAATTTTGTGAAAAAACTCCTAAACTAACTTGATCGATATGACTTGAGTGAAAACACTTATAAACTCCACAAACTTTTATGCCACAAAATTCTAATTTAATCAACACTCATAAACTCCACAAGCCTTTCTATCCCAATAATGTGACACTAAAAGGAGAAAATAAAAAGGACAAAATTGGTTTACATCTCCAAGAAAAAGTATTACAATTACAACAGTGATATTATACTGATTGTGCTTCATTTGGGAAAAAAAATTTTATTTAAAGAGGAACGATTGATTGTAATTTTGCACCAATGCTTCACCCGAAAGACACAGGCATTTGTAATTAATGACAAAGACAATTACTTTAAATTAGTCTGTCTTGTAATTAATCTTATCATTAGTCCAAAATTAACACATCAACTAGCCCATCCAATTGATATTTGATTGATTATTTTTTAAATATAATTATTTTCTCAAGAAAGTGACCTTTACATATCTGACAAGAAGACATGAACCTAATCACATACCAAGGAGCGATATAGCGCAAGTGTAGCATATATTTGGTTTCATGAGACATGAACTTTTCATTGCAAATGAAGGAAACACAATATGAATCCTAAAGCATAATACCAAAAAAAAACTATAATACAGCTTATATAGATGCTTTACTTTGACTGAGATATAAGTATCAAATGGTTTTTGTTTTATTAAATATTTTAGGTTTAATTCTTTTAAAATAAGGAAAATAAACAGCTAACATATATTCTTCATTCTAATAAGAAATACAAGTACTTTAAAGTCAAAAAATTGAAAGAAGATGCAATAAGCTACTAAAATGTGGAACCATAACCATAGAAATGAACACCAAATAATAAGGATAGCAGCATTAGGTTACATGGTTGTATTATTTTGTTTTATTAGGCTACTTTTCTCTACAAATGAAGAAGTTAAAAATCTATAAAAACAATTTTATGTCCAAGTTTTAATATAGATTAATCTCTCTCTCACTCGCATTCACTCTCATTCTATCTTTACGTTTTTATCCTACTTCATCGATTATTAAAGTTCTCAAATCATAAGTTGAACCGATAACAACTCAAAAATAGTGGAACCTTTGCAAGTGTATCATCAACGTAGTTTTCCATTAATTTATAAGATTTTTCGCAATGAATTTCTTTTGTTATTTTCTTTTTCATTTTTTTTCAATTTGCTTGGTTATCCTAATCAACGATTATAGTTTTGCTTCTTTTTGTTTAACACTTACTTTCAGTCATATGTGGTGAATATCGCAGATTTTTCAACAGGGAAAACCAGGAAAATAATTGCTCAATAAGTCCAAGATAGCATTTTGATGAATTTAAACGTTGCTCAGTGCTTCATGGGATGGGTAAAGTATAACAATAAGAAGATAGCCAGATATACACCTAAGCTCTGTAATAAGAAAAAGCAGTTTCCTTTTAAGTTGAATGTCACATGTTCGACGAAATGCCCAAATGATTCCCAGCAAGACAAACATTATAAGCTCTTAAATCGAACATATACCGCTGTGAGGAAGAAACATGATTGTCTGTTTGCATCGTGGCTTGCAATCGGAATGACCTGGTCAACGAGGGTGAAGATGCCATGCTCTGCTGCCGGAGACGGATCCGCCCAACAGCGCCGGTTCGTCCTATGAGAAAGAATAAAGAATGGCCGCCGAGGTCTGAGAGATGGCGATTGCTCGATGGGACAAAGGTGGAAAGTGGAGCAGAGCCAAGCAGCATTTCGAGTGCGGACTTCGCCGTCGAATAGTGGAGGGTTCCGTGGAGCCGAGCAAACGAAAACCAGAAGAAAATTGAATTTCCTTGGACAAGAGCGTATTTGTGTATAACCCTTGAAAATTTTAAAAACAAATATTCATTTTATATAGCATTTATGAATTTTTTTTAATAAAATGAAACTTAATCTGTCATTTCCTTAAATAAATCCCAACTTTTTATTTTCTAATCCCACAAACTTATTACTAAGTATCTTTTGACTTTTGACCTTTTTCACCCTTCAACTTTACAACTAACCCTTTACATATTATATATAATAATTATTTCTTTTATTATTCTTTAATTTCATTATTATTAATTCTCATCTTATTACCTTGTTTTTTTTAACTGCTTAATTTACCATCTATGTTTTTGTACAACATAATACAATACTTTTTTGTTTTAATTGTATAATATTTTTCTCTAATAAAATGAATCTTGACATTTTATTTGTTTAATAAATATTTGTCTTCTATTTTTTATTCTCGTAATCTTATTACTATTTTCATTTGATTTTTACTTATCTTTTAAAAAAATTTATTTTATATTTATCTCTTTGTAATTCCATTTATTTAGATTTAATGTTTCTAACATTAATTTTCATCTAAGTAGTTATTTTTTTAGTATTGGCAACTCTTTTTTATTATGTTTTGTTTACACCATCACTTGTTCTTTATCTCATTAGTTTTCTTTTTGTTTTTGTAATTTCTATAAGTTAGAATTAAATCAAACATTTTCATGTTCTAACTATATAACACAATAGTATCTAAGAATATTAATTCAATTAATAATATGAATATAGCAAATATAACATATTAATTATGTAAATATAAAATATCACAAAAATTTAATATCATAACTAAAAGATATTGAAAATATCACATCTTAGCATTACATCTATGACACTAAATATCTCTTGTAAAAAAATAGTCATTATGATATCCACAAACTAATATGTATTAAAATTTCTTAAAATTATGACAAATGAAGCACCTCTATCATAACCCTATGGTGTTAAAGGCATCACAAATCATACAATATTTTAGCGACAAACTTTAGCTATGTGACTATATGTTTCACATGCGAAGCATCTCAACCTTCTACTTTACCAACCCAGCAATTGTGTTGATCTCATCTTCGACGTTTAGCATGCCTAGGTACTTCCCTCCTAATTATCATAATAAAAATATTACTATTAATTCTTAATTATAGTTTGTTGAATTCAATCCTTTTTCCTCCTTTACCTCTTATAGAACTCTTCTTAAAAGAAGTAATACTCTTAGCAGTTCATCATTTCTTTTTACAATTTTGCTTTATGATTCAACTCTATTAATCTCCTTTCTTATTCTTTCTTATTATTCCAATCAATACATATATACATGCACTTAAATAATACAATAAAATATTACATATAATGTTATATATGTATGCAATATATATGTTATATTAATGTCTTTACTAATAAAGTCTCGCAATCACTCAACTATAAGCTCTAATATTATCTTGTTATGACTCTCCTATATTACTATCTCATCAAACATAAAATAACATATATATTGAGATACATTAGAGTGCAATGAAAGAAGATGGACACAAAGAACAATCTAACAGGCATAAATGACAATAAAATATATTCCAAAATCTCTTTTTCTTAACAAAATAGATCATAAAATAGCACATATATATATCGAACTATAAAGTACAAGTATATACATCCATCAACAACCCAAAAATATACAATATCCAATAGAAGCATTTTATAAAAACTCATTATCAACGCTTTTTCAAATTTTTATCTCAAATACCACTTATTTCACCTCTTTTAATGTGTCTATGACTTATACAAGTAGATAATGAGTTTTACAAAGTTTAATAGATAATTTTTTGTCTACAAGAAGTCAGAATATAAGAATAATCTATAATAATAAAGAGTAATAACAAAATTATGACATTTTGTATAGTAATCATATATGAGTAAGTAATTATGCAAAAGCATATGATCATGTAAAAGTATGTAACATATGTATAATCATGTCAATATCCATTTCCTAAACATACTTATATCCACTATTGTCATATATTAATAATTTATCATTCAATATATTTTTTTCATTCTTTTATATCTTATTCTTATTTTTCTAATATGCTTATAATCAAGGACCTAGTTTTTCCAAATTATCATTACCCTAGAACTATAGGATGTCATCTCATATATTATCATTTATGTGATCATCACATTATATATATATATATATACTTTAACTCATATACATATCTTGGTTGGTCAATAATTTATCTTAGAATAAGCCCATAATTTTTATCAAGCCTTTAACGAAGCACAAGTGAAGGCCATATTATATCATCACTTACCCAATTCATAGAGATAGTGGAGTTCTGCTTGTCTATCTTATAGTAATAACTAAGAAGGATGTTTGATGCCAATAATATCATATCATATCTCTATAAGTCAAAGCTCCATACATAGTTAACAATGATCATATTATATCTCTATATAATTAAAAGCTTATGTTTGCCACTCACACACATAGTGCTAATAATGACTCATCATATTAGAAATATATGGGATAATATTAAAAGGAAAAATGTCAATATTTCACTTCTCATATCATATGAAGTTATATCATCATAACTTCAAGCTATTATAAGCCACATATAGCCTTTTGTATTCTTTATTTTTTTTATCTCAGCTTGTATTCTTTATCATTTTCCTTTTTCATGTCTTAATATAGATAGACTAATTAATGCATTAGATGTCTATGACTTTGTCTTATTATTGAGATAAAAAATAATGTCAATAAAATATCACATTATATTATAATGTAAATACATAAATCAAATAATGTTACTTTAATATGCTTAAATTGATGCATTACTCATTTACAAATAAAAATAAAATATTTATATCATATTTACTTTAACTTAATTATCTGCTCTTCTTATGTTTGCTTCTCTTTCAATCTCCTTTTTTTTTTCTTTAGCTTCCTATATAATCAAAATTGGGCACAAATCCATTACAATATGCTTACTTTTTATTCACAGTATGCTCTTAGATTCTCATTTTGCTTAGTTTTCAAAAACTTTATTTTCTTTTTTGAAATTATAGTTGATCAAATCATTCAATTAGGTAGCACATACCATTTGTTAAATACAAAAGATAATACATTTAAGCTAATAGATTGTCTGTTGAGCTTGACTATCTGATCCAATGTTTGCTAGTTAAATCATAATCCCTTGATTTGCTTATAGATCTTATCCAAAATCCATGCAAGGTTAAATCTGAGAACTCTAAGAGTTTAAAGCAATTAACAACACTCCTAACTCAACCAAATCTCAAACCTTACACTTAAATTAAGCCATAACATTTTAAAACAAGTTGTTATCATTCAAACTTGCTATTATCGCTTATTGAATTGGGAGCAAGGAAACCTTATTTAAAACATATCATGTTTTGATGGCTCATTGTTATAGTCATTGAACTTGATTTCCAAGCTTTTATTTTTGTTGCAACAACTTTTGATGGCTTATTTAGAACATACTTTCCAAGCTTTCCTACTTCTCACAATATGCTTTCTTCACTAAGAAACATAGCTTGCTCTATGGTATGGACACTACCTGAGAGAAAAGTTTTTTGTCAAACTAATCCAATATGCACTTGTTATGTCGTTGTTGACATATTTGGAACAATTGACGTGACAAATATTGAAAACTTGATAATTATGCAACTTTGATACCTTACTTTCTTCCTCAATTACATCATTTTTGACATCATCATTGTGTTTCTTACGAGATGTTAAGCACCTCAACAATATGTTATTTTAGCATTTTGTGGCTTCATTATTTTGGTAATGTCTTTTTGGTTTATTATTTGATTTGTATAATTTTTTATTCTCTAGAAAGTTAATAGAAATAGTTATAAATTTCTAGTTCATATATTTGTCAAATTTAGACTACAATTTAGAGAAATGTTAATAATTAGACTATATTTTATAATTTTTTATGCAACACTCTTAGTTTAACATCTTAGTTTTATATTTTTTTAACTATTGACATTCTATATTTAGGGTGTCTAGTCCTAATATGTGCTTGTGCAAAGTGTAAAAAAAATTTTACGTCATGACAATTCAACTAGACTTTATGGGGAGGGGTGGTGATACCCAAGGATGAGAAATTATTACCAAGTTACTAAAGGCCCAATTAAGTGTTTCTCCAAATACATTTTTACTATTTACATGTTTTGTCACCTTCTTTGTTGTTTTTGTTTTTTTTTTATTTGCTTTTTTCTACTTCTGGTTTTTTTGATGGATGGTGATATGGTGTGTGGTTTTTTGGATTGTTTGTGCCACTTTAATCTTTCACTTTTGTTTATTATTGTCATTATTTTGACTACATTATGGACTTTCTTATACCTTTTTTGTTTTGTTGAATTCTTTGTATGCCTAGTCTACAGAGATAGCTTTTATGTTATATTGATCCTCTCTATTGAGAATCAATGTAAATTAACACACCTTGCATGATCTCCTAAAGTCTATGAATGCATTCTTAGTTTTCTCTTATTATAATTATGAGAAAATAACTATTTAAACAAAATATTACAAATTGTGACATGTCTAACATTGCTTGGTATCAAAGCATGTCTACTCTCAGCATATACATCTTGTACAAACACATGGTTTACTTGAAATGCATTGCTTTTCTCGGTTCTTTTTATTCTTCTAGTTCATTTCACTATAATCACAAAAGTTTGCAAACCTATGGTTTTCAAATTATTATTAGTTTGAGAACACAACTTGGTTTGTAGCCCTGGTTTAGTTTGAAAAAGCTACACAATTTTGGAATTGACTTGGAGCACAACTAAGCCCTTTGGCTTTGGATTGGCTCAAATAAAAATATAGATATTAATTTTCTATTTTTTTATAGTTTTTTAACCAAACTAATATTTATTTTCTATAACTAATTTTTACTTTTTGAAATTAACTAAATTAACATTCCTTTTCTACAACTAACTTTACTAACCCTACTTTTTGCATACTAACATTTTTATTTTTTGTAACTTTTTTAGAAACTAACTTTGCACCCTTTTTCTTCTTCTTTTTTGTTTTATTTTTATTTTTAAATTTTTTATATTTTGGTTGCTCGAGTTGTTTAATAGGTATTTTTCTTTCTTTATTCTACTTTCTAAAAAGTTTAAGAACAAAAAAATTAGAAAGAACATTAGGTGATGTCTTAAGAAAGAGAACTCATTAAAGAAAAAAGTTGCTCCTTACAAGCTTCTAGTTGGAGGGTAATAGGGATAAATAATCCCACATTGATTATTAAAGAAAAATTCATTATGTTTTTATGAGATATCATGATCTTATGATGTTGGGTTTCCTTTTAAAGGCAAAATTCACTCGAGATATATGAAGCTTAAGGGACAATACCTCAAGATAATAAAACCAAGATATCACTTATGTATTAAATCAACCTTTACTAGTCCAAAGAGGACAAACCAAGTTGAATTTGGTGCACTTGTGACACTTGAAACCAAATAGGATGGAGAGTAAGTATTGGGTAATATCTTAAGAGAGAGGAGTGACTCTTTGAAGGGTGGGTTATAAGTGGATGATATAGGGATAAATAGTCCTACATCGACTATTAAGGGAAAGTTCCCAATGTTTATATAAAAGGTCATGATATTAAGATATTGAGTTACCTTTTGAAGATAAAACTAGCTTAAGACATATGAACCTGAGAGGATAATATCTTAAGATAATGAGACTATGATTCTGCATATGATATCAAAGCTAACCCCTATTAATTTGATGTCATTTAAGAACAAACTAAGTGAAAACTAATAAGCTTATGATAGATTGAGCCAAAAAAAATGTGAAGTAAGCATTATATGATATTCTAAGAGAGAGGAGTAACTCTTTATAGACTTTTAAGTGAAAAAATATAAGGATTAATAGTTTCACATCAACTATTGAATGAAAGTTCTTATTATTTATATGAGAAGCCATGGTATTATGATGTCAAGATACTTTTTGAAGGTAAAATCTAGTCAAGAAGTATGAGCTTGATTGAACAACATCTCAATATAGTAAGACAAAGATGTCACTTCTATACCTTAAAGCATTACAAATATATTTTCTTTATTTCAACCCACCCTTGGTTCTAAATGAGATAATATGTCATCTTTAAGTGCAAGATTTGCAAAAGGATATTAAGTTTAATGTTTCAAATGTTAATGGCATGGTCATGTTGCAATAGCTTGCCTAACTAAATTAATGACCACAGAGAAAGGCGAAAGTTAGTTTTAACTTTATTAATGGAGTTGAGTTAGAGAGTTTTAATCATAAGTAGGAATTACAAACTAAGTATTATAATGATGTAGATTGAGATGACTTGTAACACCAAGAGTCCTTAATTATTAGTAAATGCATGTTTGTTCAACTTAAGGAAAGTAAGGATTAAAGATATTGTAATTTTTCATTCCTTCTTTAGGATTAGAGAGAAAGCTTGTGAAATAATAATAAATAAGACTAATTATATAAATTACAATGTCCACAAACATTCTTTCTCCCTTTAAGATAGTCTCAATGTATCACTCTAACCCTCACATTGTGTAATGGGTTAATAAAGCTATCTTATTATCTCATTTAGAAAGTAGTGTCTAATTTTCATAAAGCTTAATTCCTCTTTCGAAGAAATTTTATGTGATTTTAAACTAATACAAGAAATAAATGTGATTCTAGATAGGCCTTGGATATTTGATAGGGATGCCACTATAACTAGTAAAACCAACTTCTATGTGTTTAATCATGAAGGTAAGAAAATTATATTATAACCATCCCCTCTTAGAAAAAAGATCCAACCCTTTTATAATTACAAGACTAAGTTTGATAAGGGAAAAGAGAAAGGTTTTGTAATTGATTTATCCAAAAAGGTTAATAAAAAATATTATTAAATCAATAATATGGATTATAGTTGTTGTATTATTGATCCCTAGTCATGATATTTTATTAGATGATAATAAATCTTAAATATATCTAATGAATTTATTTGAGTAAATTTTCAAATTTTAGGTAGCCAATACTCTTAATCATAGGAGAACTAAAAAAAGAAGAAGCACAAATATTAAATCTCGTGAAGATCATCTTGGTTGGAGTGGCAAACCACCAAGAGATGTATTTCGAATTTAATTTTAGATATTTTAATTTTACTTTTAATTAGAAAGTTAAGCTTGATTGAAATATTTATTATAAGATATATAAATTAAATTCAAATTAATTTTAAAATAATATTTAAGTTTTTAATATTTTTTATTTTCTTAATTATCTTAACCATCACTTTATCTTAATAATATTTTTTTAAAATCCTTAATTAATCTATTAAAAAAATATATTAATAATATTAATTATTTAATATAAAATTTAATAACAAAAAATAACCTATTTGTATAAGAAATTATCGTCTAAATGAAATGGGTTGCTATAGTGACCGGCTACGGTTCAGTTGTAACTACTTTTGAATGCGGTTCGATATACAATCAATCATAAACATTGTATTTTAGAATTAATGTGAACCATCTGATCCCTCATTTTGCGATCGAACAATCACCTGTGTATCACATTTTTAAAAAACGATAATTCTATCAGCCATCCGATCACACAATTTCACAATCGCACAGTCCAAATTTCATCCGCTGGAAAAGTTAAACTCTGTCATCAAATTGCAAATTCGATCTAATGGCCCAAATCAATTTCATATTTCTAAAAATGCAGATTTGATTGCGTCTGTCTGATCACTTAGTTTTCGCTATTGAACGGCTTCTATGTAGTGGCTATTTGAGTCGTTGGAGATTTTTTTTATTTATTTCCTAATTAAAATATTGGGCAAGGTGCGAAAATTGTAATGGCTAAAATGAGTGTCTTGTAAGAGATTTTAGTCTTTATAAATTACCTATAAATAAAAGATTTTTGCACAAAAATAAGTAGCAAAATTTTTATATGATCTAAAGAAAAGTTTCAAACAAAAATATTCAAGCCTTTAGCAACTCGTTCACATCTTCACTTCCATACACTGCTATGTCATTCAGTTGACGAACTCCTGAAATTATTTTCCTTATCAAATTAGTTAAATTATTAATTTTCTTGACTCTTAATTCATTTAATTAAGATATTTATGCCTCTTTAATGATTTTATCAAGCATAAGATTTTGGTTGTATTGATTTAGATTTTATATCGTTGAATATTTTTCTTCTATTACTATTTTATTTCGTTGTAAGTTCATAGTAATCTATCTCATTTATTTCATTGTAAGGCTGTAGTAACCTGTATCTTTATTATGAGAGTTTAGCCTACCCGTCTTTTAACGAAATGCTTATATTGTGTTTGTGTTTGTCTAATTTTTGCCAATGCTAGACAAAGGCTTCTTTTATAAGCTAAACCACTTAAAAATCAATCATGTATATTTTTAATTATTGTTGGTTTTTCAACTACATGACTTTTATAAAACTTAATCTTTTTTTTAAAATAAAATTAAAAAATTTGTAGAAAATTACTTTTATATATTTGTTAAACATTATTAAAAATTAATTTAAATATTTTATTGAAATATTTTTAATAAAGTAAATTTTTATTCTTAACAATTCAACCCCCCTCTAGTGAACCTTACTTCAAATAGTAATATGAAAATCTAATCCTAAGGTTACTAATGTAATTACACAAATTATTGTTAAGTTATTGACTCAGTGGCATCTAATATATCATGTAGCTTTTCCATATATTTATTACAAATTTTTATTTACTTTCAACAATTTATCAAATTATTTGCTTCTCTAATTTTATTTTAATATTTTGAAGAATAATTGACAATTTTTTAGATATTTCTAACTTTAAAGTAAGTTCTGGTCATCTTTTTAGTATCCCCATAATTTTGTTGACACAAAATTTGGTAAACAAAAATGACTTCAAAAGAGCTAAAAATTGAGTTTATACTACTCCTGTCGCTTTCGCAATTGTCTGTCACTGTACCATTGCTGTCAACTCTGATGTTGTAGCCTGCACTGACCCACTCGCTTCTCACGTCAACCACGTAGACCCGTGCGACCCACTCTACCTGCTCAACCTACACCTAACCTAAAACACACATGTCAACTTGTTAACCAGTGCTAATTCACTTCGATCCCCATCAACCCAAAATTTGGACCTGAGGCATCAAGCTCCTCTCCACTTGAGCAATTCATGTCACTCGCCACCTCACCATTTGTTGTTAAATCCATCAACACATATGCTATTTGAGAATTATTTAATTCAATTAATTTTATCGCTTTTAAGTCAGTTTTTTTAGTTTTTTATATAGAATTTAAAGTATTTTTTTTGTAATTTATGATGACTTTTAGAATTTTGAAATATATTTTAAAATTCTAAAAATACATCTTTTAATATTCCAAATGTCTTTTTGTATTCTTAGGTTAATAAATTACTATTATACCCTTCGAGTCTCTATAATAGGGATGCTTACCATGTTGTAAGGATGAATTTTTTAATAAAATAACAAAGTGCTGTCGGTAAGCTTGTGTGATACAAGCATGTTGTGTGTGTGAAATCCAACAGTGTGATTTCGAAGGTACCGTGGGAAGGTAAGTGAGAGGATCAAAAAAGAAGATCTTGACCCATTATCTAACATTTACAGAAACATCAAATCACCAAGAAAGTCCTGCACTACTTTACTTTATATTTCAAAAATTTTATTCGTTGCGTTCAACTCTCTTGTTAATGCATGTGATCGTGTGAGTTTTTGTTTAGCCTTCTATAAACTTCACTTATGTGTGTATTTTCTTATTTTATCACTAACATGAGTGCTTAGGTGTGTGTTATTTAAAATCAAATCTTATTTAAGTTAATACCTTTTTTTGTTAAAATTAGTATAAGTCCTTAGCTTTTAAAAAAGTTCTTACTTATCTGATGATCTTAGAATTTTAATTTTAAATCTATAACACTTTTGAGTAGGCCCTTGTATAGATTTATTCCTTGAACCTAAGCCTTTTTTTAATTGTCTATAAGCTAAAATAAGTTTTGGATATATTATCCTACATCAGTCATTATTAACAGAGTTTAAGGATTCATTTATAGAAGAATAACCAAGTAGCTTACTAAATTATTTAATTTTATTTCATATTTTTGGAAAACCTTATGGCATCTAATGGGTATAAAACTCAAATTCTCTTTAACTTATCACCCACTAATTAATGATCAAACTGAAGCAACCAATTAGAGCTTAGGAATTTACTAATACCTTAAACAAAAATACCAAAAAATGGAATTTGCTTTTATTGTGAACCAAGTATGCATATAATGACTCAATAATAGATCTATATAGGTGAGTCTATTTGAAATATATCATGATTACAAACCTCATAGTTTGATAGATGTACTATCTTTTTTATACATATACCTATTTTTTATTCAATTCAAACATTTGTCATGACATACATAAGCATATAAAGAACAAATAAGTCTAAACAACAAAAAATATAAAAAATAAATTGACAAGTAAAAGGTACCACTCTAATATTATAAAAAAGGACAATATAGTTTCACAATGTCAAGCACCATCCTCTTAAGTCATCTCATTTTGAATCAAGCACGTTATATCCTCAAAAGGTATCTCAACCTCTAAAAACTATGATATCTTATGTAAAGGCCAACATCTTTCTTAGTAACTAATGTGAAAAAATTCATTTAGCACTCCTAAATCCTATTAACAAAAGTCTTTATTCGATGATTCCTTTTTCTATGAACTTGTGAATGATATATCTCTATCTTCTTCTAGTGTTACAGTAATACAATAGAGTAAACTTCTAATTATAAAGTTGAGAAGTGGCTTGAATTCTCTTAATGTCTCTTGATGTTCCCTTGCTAGCTCTTTATGATTTTCTCATCAATTTTTTTTATCTCACTTAAAATTGAATTAACCCCATTGGCAATGGCAAAAGATAATTTTTTTCTAGAAAATCTTCTGTCAAATTAGCCATTATACTTTGTTGAATAATCCTATGTAATCATTTTTTACTTGCTAAGTTCATTTGAATATCCATCAAATGTTTGAATTCTCTTTCGATAGAAATCTTATTTTAGCTAATGATGATCAAACAATCGATAGACTGAAAAAAAACGCTTCTTTTTAGCATGAATTTTAATAGAACATTTGAGTATTATTAGATTAATTATCAAACTAATCATTTGATTCTTATTAAATGGTCAAATAGCTATTTGACATAAGTCAATTTTGGTGAATATATCTAAGTATTTAATAGAATAACCCAATGGATGATCCTATTTTCGTCAAACTTACCATAGATGGTTATCAGACAACTTCATTACTTTCCAATAGAACATTTGAATTAAAGATTAAAATCATTTAAATTATTTTTCCCACCAAAGAGTTTAAACGTCCAATAGACACCTAACAGACAACTAATTGAACAGTCCAATGGTTCCATTTGATAGATACCATTTTTGTCAATTTAATTTTTATTTTTGATGAGGCTTTACTTAAGCTAAAAATTTATATCATTTTGGTTCATTATTTGATTTGAATGATTTTTCTTTATTTGTTAAATTTGAATTACAACTTCGAGAAAAACAATAATCAACTAAAAGCCAAAACTTGATTATATTTTGTAATTTTTTTTGTTTAAGAGTTTTAGTCTCAAAGGCTTTAAGTGTATCATATCTTTGATTTTTCCTTGTCTCAAGAAAACTCCACTTCATATATCTTTCAAATGAACACATATCTAATAATCTTATTTATATACACTTAGATAACTATTAGTCTTCATATGATTTAGTTGAATATTAGTAACATAGCATCCACAGAGAGGACATTAGCAACAATATTAGTGACAAAAAATTTTTATCACAAAACATATCTACGATAATCAAATGGTTTTCTTTGGTGATTATTTCCTTCACAAAAGGTTCGTCTTTTTGTAGTGTATTCCTTGGCCTAGGTTGATCTTACGTCAATAATCATGACAACAATTGTTGTCAACATCAACACCACTTATTCTCCTCAGCCTTCTGTAGTCTGAGATCGTCCCATATCTAAACGGATCAACGACCAAAAAAGGTGCATTTTAAACAACAATAAAACGACAAAACCCTAAGAAATAAATCACAAGTGAACGATCTTTTTTCTCAAGGGTCGTGTCTCCTAACTTATTTTGTACAAAGTGGGAGTTGGCTTTCCACTCTATGAAAGAAAAGCTATGGACATCCTCCAATAATTGAGGCACAAGACACAGTGAGAAATGTGGGGCTTTGTTTTGTGCACTTCGAGGCAGATTCGAGCTAACCATCTTCAATTCGGCCATCTCATTTCATGCCCTTCTCCTTGAGCTTAAATGGGTCTTCTGAGGACACGTGCCGGTTAAAAGTACCGTGTCCAATTGCAGCCACTCAGGCAAATGGGAATGCAAAAGATCTAATGAACCGCTTTTTTGGATCATTGACCCACTTTGTTGATCATTGAATTAAAGTAATCTTTTATTTTTATAAAGGTAAGGTGCTATAGTTCTTCCATTATGTTTGTGTGATAAAAGCTTTTCATGGTTTTTCATTTTTGTTTTTTTTTTCTATTTAATAATTTTTATTAATATTTTTATTGTTTTGCAATTTATAAGGAGAAAAATACAAAAAAATAATAACAATTATAATTATGCTTGATTAGGAGTATATAAAACAAACAGATTTATTCTTACTTAAATTTATAAAATAATATACTACAATAAAAAGATTCAAAGCAATCAAACTTGTAAAAGATTTCAATTTGTTCTCAATTGTAAATCATATTTTACATAAGTATCTAACAAGATAAGACAAAACTTTTTTGAGTTTTTGTGAGCTATTAAATTGTAATATATCATTTATGAGATATGAAGAAGATTCTTATTATGTTCCTAATATATCTTTTTATGTATTTTTCTTTTCCATTATTTTCATATTATTTTATTAGTTTTAGTTTTAATAGAGATTTATTAATTGGGATTTCTCTTGTAATCTATCTAAGATCTTATTATGCTAATAAAAAGATAACTTTTAGATGTAGTTAGATTGAGAATAGTCAAAGTGTTTTGATGTATGCATGAATAAAGAAAATCCTCAAAGAAAACATGTGTTGGGTTTCTTCTCTTTATTCGAATTACGTTCTCACACGGCTCAACCATTGTCATCCTTCATGCAAAGTTGTTGTGCACTTCCTTAACTATTGTTCCCTTCAATTGGCCATTGCACTCGACCCTTATCGATTACCGCCTCTCAATGTGATATGATGGTCACATATGATTTGTCTTGATTCATCATAGTCTTAGTCCCTTATCAGTCCTTCAACTACTATCTGGCTCCCCTATTGTCATAAACGCATCAAACTGTGGTTGCAACACACCTCTTGCCATCATAGTAGTCTCGTCGCTCCACTACTACAACTCAACCCCTTGTCGATTATCCCCTCCCAATTCTCACCAATTAGTCTCCTAACCCTCTATGCCATTGACACCCATGGTGATTAACCTTTTACCCTCCCTGTTACCTTTCACAACTTGCCTTAATTTGATTCTCTTCACGATGCTTTTACCCACCAAATATTGTGAACTAAACACCTACACACTCTCAACCCCTATAATATAATTGAAGCCCAAATCTTTACTACAAACCATATCCAATTTTCATAACTTACTTTGCTACCACCATCGAGGCCTGCCTTCAACTATCTATATTCTTGTTGTCATCTGCTTGCGTGTCCTTGTAATCTATCATCAACCTTTCCAAGTAAAGTATTTTCATCTACCACTTTAAATAAAAAATCATCTATGTTCAATCATAAAATAACACGATAAAAAGCTGTTAAATATAACTTATATGCAAATTTCAAAAATAATAAGTTTAAAAAAAATTTGATGTTGATATTGATGCCATTATGAATGCCATTCCATAATACTCCAACGCATAAAGGATTCAATAATCTAATGGCCGACTTTGTGTATCATTGAAGTTAACTTTTATTTCCTAAAAGCTAGTTACCATTTTTCCTCCATTATGTTAATGTGATAAACAATTTTCATGTTTACTTTGTTAGTTATTCATATATTTCTTAATTTTAAAAATATTTTTTATTATTTTTTAATTAAAAAGAGAAAGAAAATAAAATAAAAAGATTCAAAATAACTAAAACAAAATTGAATGATTAGCACAAAAAAAAAAGTAAAATCTTGACTTTAAAAGACATGATATGATAACTTCACGAAGAATCATGCGATGCATGTCACGACATAACCTCAAATATAAACATATTGTTTGTTTTAGCCATCCCATACTAATCTTAAAGTCTTTTTTCTCAAACATATGTATTATTCTTTTTTTACTTTTTATTAGACCTCTTTTATTATATAATTATAATATTTATCATTACATATGTTGTCAAAACTTAGAAGTGATTTTGTGGAAACGTTTTTTTTTTTCAAATATCAAAATAAAAATATAATTTTTAATGAAATATATTTATTAAAAAACAATAAATAAGAATAAAAAAAAACAAAGAATTTGAAAAGCTATTATCAAATGGGGCCAAAATGAAGCTTAAAGCCTACAATTAAAGTGGCTGCTGTGCTTTGCTGGTGCAAATGAAAGGGCATTTTTGTGGTCAGGATTTTGCATTTGCAACCCTACAAAGGACATCCCAAGGAAGATCAAGCGTGGTCCAATAAAGAACTCCCATTGGATTTCTGATTAATATATTTTAACTTGTATTGGAAAACAAAGGAATGTCACGATAATATATATTTAATTAAAAAATAAAGCCAAAAAAGCATGATAGAAAAATATTAGAAATAATTGACATAATAGAAATTAATGACGTATAGAGAACAAAAGTAATAAGAATTTATAAAGTTTAGAGCTTATTGTTGATGTTATTATTATGTGAAATTTGAGATATATATTTCATAGGATTAGCATGATTTAATCATTTATTATTGTCATAATAAAAGAAGTATGATAATCACATAAATTTTTTTTAAACAAATAAATAAAGAATAAAGCAAATACACATGAGAAATAGAATACATAAAGTTTATATAAACATAAATATTAAAAAAATTGTTATAATTTGTAAAATCTTTATTAGAAAAAATTTTAGAACAAATTATAAATTTACACATATAAGTGTTTTTCTTATAATAATCATGATAAATACTCAAATATAATAACTATGGAAAGAAAAAAAAAAGTTTGATAATTCATATTGAGTACATTTTTTACTTAGTTATTATACTAGTGATCGTCTTACAGTAATACATGTCAAATCACGATCTACAAACAAGTCATCGTTAAGTAAATCACATTATGTTTTTTTTAACATGAATGTTACATATAACTATTGATAAGAATATTATCAACATTCTTGAATATTGCTTGTAATATTAAGATAACATCTGTCATTTATAAATCATTCGATAACACAACATTATAAGCTTATGAACTAATTTACATCAACTTTTCCACATGTAATGGATTTTTTTTTTCTAGTATTGGAATGGATCAGTACACCATCTTCTTCCTTTTAACGATCATTACACCCAAAATTCATACGACCACATAAATAAAGCAGTCCTTGGCTTCCTTATCTTACTGAAGCAGCTTTGCTTTAACCGGCTTCTCTTTTCAATAAACAATGGGAAAGAAAGAGCATCAGCTACCCATAAATAGTTTGATAATTGAGATTAGACTAAAAGATGCTCCCTCATGGCATTGCAGTTCGATTAAAGCTTCTAAGTGGCTTCATCATCATCTGCTCAAAACAACATTACATCACAATAATTCTTGGCCAAAGCTGCAACAGTTGTCTCTCTCATAACGCATGAGGTCATCAGCATACCTAAGTTTTAGGGTTTTTGTTTATCTTACTAAATAAAATGAAAGGCAAACAGAATAGATTGTTGCTCTTGTTGGGTTTAGATGAGCAGATGGAAAGTAATATGAATGAAGGAAAGTTTTTTATTTAATAAAAGGTTTTTTTAAGAGATTATTAGTTTTGAATTTATAAAAGAGAAATATTTAGAAAGTGTTTAAAAAGCAGTTGGGCAAAGCAAACAGGACCTTAAACCATTACTTTTCTATAACACGGGCGCATCCTGAAATGGCCTTCACCCGGCTCTTTAAATAGCTCTGTTGTCCTCCCTCGCTCCAAAACAAAGCAGATTGAGAAGAAGAAAGAAAGGAATTTGCGGAGAAAACACCTCCAAATCGAGCTAACAATGGAGTCCAGCAGCTCTTCCACGGTGGTCAAGCGGCTATGGCATGTTCTGCGAGTCGCTTACTACATGCTTCGCAAGGGGATCTCCAAAAGGAAGCTCCTTTTGGACCTCCACCTGCTCTTGAAGCGTGGGAAGCTCGCCAGAAAAGCCCTCGGCAACTTCATGACCTTCCACCACCACCACCACAACCACCACGGTGGCCCTGCCGCGTTCTCCTTTGGCTCATTCCACCCTGACGCCTCCTTGTACGCCTCGAAGGAAGTCCAGTTCAGCTGCAGCAACACGCCTTCCAGCACCGGCGGCAGGAATCGCCGCCGAGGCCGCCGAGGCCTCCGCGTCGATGCGGCGGAGATGGCCGACTGGGTCTCCGAGATGCTGAATGTCGAGGCCTCCGAAGCTGAGGAGACGGCGGAATACTCGCCTTTCGCCTTGATGGAGATTGCAGACGTGGCGGAGGCGGGTGAAGTGGACTGGGAGGCGGAGGAGTTCATAAAGAGGTTTTACGAGCAGCTCCGGTGGCAGCAGCTGAACTCCGCTATGGCCACACCGGAGTACACCCCCTACCTGGCCGGGCTGCTGTCCATCTCCGGCCAAGCGTAGTCCAAAACAATAGTCATATAGTTAATTAGAGTAATGCTTAAATAATTACAGTAATTAGAGATAAACTCAAGAGCATGTGATGTAGATTATGTGCCGTCTAACATTTTGTTATGTACTTTTGTTTGCAAATGATGGTTTGAGCTCAATTTACAAGTATAATAATAAAAATCCTTAATACTTAAATATGCTCAAAATAGAATAAAAATTCTCAAATTTTAATATTCATGTTATTATAAACATTTTTCATATTCTTTATAACTTCTTTTAAAATCATTTATCCTATATTTATAAAAATTTTGAAGGAAATGAGACATTGGTTCTTACCCATCTATCCATTAGCTTTGATCTACAAGACACTTCTTATACATCTATAAGTCATGACATCACTGTTAACCAAACTTTGATGTTGTCAATCGAGCTTCATTGTTGTCATGTCATTACCAACATACAATCGTTCAAAAAAGTGATCCTTTGAACTAAGCATAGCTTGTGTTGCTATGATTTTTTTTAGCCAATAGTTGAACTCTATTGGACTTATTTCATTGAAGCACCTTTTTTATTATTGTTGCATTCTTATAAAAATCAAAAGGTATGCGTTTGATTTGATCAATTTTTACATCATCTATTTTTGACATTAGTTGATAACATAAACAAATCAATTAGTTTTTTTTTATAACTAATAGAGTTACTTTTGATGATTTTTATTTGAATATACAATGCAAGTTCTAAGAAACTTATACTGAGAGATCAAAATATGAGATATTTTGAAAAATATATACAAATATTATCATAAGAAATACAAATAAATGCAAACATCAATGAAAAATGAATATGAAAATAGAAATGAAGAAAACAAAAAAAAATAAAAATAATTCAAATTCCTTGTTTACATTAGCAAAACTTTTAGAATTTGCTTTGAACATCATTTCTAAAGGAGCCTATAAAGCTTAAAGCACTCCATTTTTTTAGGAATCAAAGACCCCCCCAATTATTACATTAAAATTTTCATTTATAGGAGCCATGAATGGCTCACATGATTCAACATAGGTAAAAAATATATATACAATAATATCTCATTACATGTATTCTTGAAATGACTTCAAATCAAATATTAACTATAACAATTAAAGTAAACTAAAAGAATGATTATCTATTAGCAGTTATGTAATATTTTAATGGTATAAAAAATATTTAAATAGTTATTTTTAAGGATTTAAAAAATTAATACTTAAATTTGACAAAAACTAATGATCTTGAAGACTGAAGCCTATAAATAGAAAACAAATTATAAATATATTTGAAAAAAAAAAAACTTATCGATTTATAATTACAATAGCTAAAAGGAGTGACATAAACTTTATATATAAACATAAAAGTATATTTTATTAGAAATTTAATGACAATAATTTAATGAAAGTTAGAAGTGTTCTTATGAGATCAAATTTACAAAAAAGATATTATTTTAATAAGTATATAATTTTTGAAAAAATTATTAAAATAATGATCAAGATTAAAAAATTATAAAAAATATATCACTTATAAAACTCAAAGATTAAATCATTATGAAATTGACAACAAATTTTAGAAATTATTTTGACATAAACATCCAAGAGTTATAAAAAAAAATATAAAGTTTGATGCATATATATTAATGTAATGAGATATTATTGAGAAATTATAAAATACAAGACTTATAATGTTTGATGCATATATATTAATGTTTATAATAAGTTTTATGTTACTGAAAAAGAAGAAAATACAAGAAAAGAAAGATGCAATTGAGAAATTATAAAATGTTTTATAATTATTGTCATTGAAATTTGAAAAAAGATTTCTTAAAATCGATGTTCAATAGCTATGCAAAAAGATTGTAAGAAAATTCTTTAGGTAATTGTAATATCTTAAAAATAATTATACTTATTTAAATAATTATTTAAAAAACTTTAAATTATCGAACATTTTAAATTAATAGAAAATAATACACACAAGGTTGATTGGAGAATATGAGAGAAGAAAAATTTATAATCTCTCTCAATTATAAGAAACAATATTAATTTATAAATTATAAGGTGATTTTTAGAATTGATTTATTTTTTTAAAAAATAGTTTTCTACTAAAAGAAGACATAATACTTAAAAAAACAAAAGAATATTAATTCTAAAAATAAATATACAAATGATTAAGAATTTAATAATATCAAGTTAGTTAAAATTAAAATTTTTTTAAACAATAAAATAAAATATTACAGTTTTACAAGATTAAATTATTAATCTGCTAAAAGCTTAAACACATCCAAAAAAATTATTACAAAGGTAAATACACTCGAACAATCATGAAATTGGATAGGGCATAAAACTTATAAAGATGATTTTTAGTAAAATTTTTTCAGCAAATAAAAGAGGTAATATAATAAAAAGATCTAAAATCAAATTAATTTTAAAAATAACAAAAAAATAAATATCATAAAGATTTTTTTACTTTTAAAAAATTATTAAAAATCCTAAAATGTTTTGAAAATTTTAAAAATTGACTAATACTTAAGTGAATTATAAAAAGTTCTCTTGCCTTATTTAAATTTTTTTTATCTTATCGTATCTTAATTTCACATTTTCTCATACCCAACAAGCTCTACACTTCATAAAACTTCCACAAATTATATTTTGAAAAAAATTTTCTGCAACTTTTATATTGTGGGTTTATGGATATTTAGGTTTATATAGAGCTTTGCATATTGCAAATTATCAAATGTATCTAAAGTTTTTTGTTTATTATCATATTTTGATATTTTAACTCTCTCAAAAATATCTAGGATGATTATAAATTTTTTAGATTATCAAATCTCTTATAGATCTATAACTTTAATACATATTTTTATTTAATACTTTTTCTTAATATTTTTTTTATTTCTATTATTATTTTTGAATTTTCAAGTTTTCTTTTGTTCTTTTCTTTTTTTTTTTTTTGTATTTTCAACTAATATTACCAAATTATAATTGTAACAACTTTATTTTTTTAATATTGATTTTAAATAGTTATAAGTGGTGTGATAAAGTGAATTGAGATTTTGATTTTAATAAATTAATTAAAATAATAATTTTGAATATTCTATCATAAAATATGTATTATCAAGTATGTTGGATTTGAAAAATGAATATACTGTTAGATTGAGTTTGCTGAGACAAGTCCATCAACATTTGTTACTTCGTAATCACAATTTGTTTAGATAAAATACAAATTTAACAATAATATATATTTTATGAATTAAATAAATAATTAAAAAAGTATATAATAAATAAGAAAAAAGTAAAAATGTTAACTTTCTTTCCTCTCTCTGCTAACCTATTTCACCACTACATGACCTCAACCCTTCACCATTACGCATGCGACCAACCTCTTTGGCTTTCAATCCCCGTTGCCTCGTCATTGTGCATTGTTATGGAGTTTTACTCCCAAGATTGGGGATGCACGAAGTGTTATTACTGTTTCGTTCCTTTTCGATTTGATAAGAAGAACTTAATCGCACATAGGTCGCCAAAAAATGGGAAACGTGATAATTGACTTTGATTTCTTATATAATTTGTTCTATTGCTTCGAGAGGAGTAGAAAATAATTGATTTTTAGTATTTTGTATCCAAATTGTGATGAGAATAAGTTATTTTTCACAAATCCAAGCCCTAACAAATAACGTCAAGTGTTATGCTTGTAATTTTTTATACAGGAAAAGGAGAATGAGTGAGTTGTTCTGTATTTCTTTACCTTCGATGCACATTGGAGGAATTAGGTGATGGTTAAAGATTGTTGAGTAATATTAAAAAAATTTTACTATAAAAAATGAAGCTTGAAGATTTTTCTATAAGATAATACAAGACTGTTAGTGGATTTGCTCAATTAAATCAGAAATGAAGCTTAAATAAGTAACACTGAATTCATAGATTTAAGAATATTATTTGAATCAATATTACGCATCAATAAAATTATAAATATTTTTAATAAAGTGCATAATCATTCATTTATAGGAAGTTAAAAGAAAAGAAAAATTAATGTAGAATTTTTTCAATGAGAGTATATAAGTAAATTTTAAATAACTATAATATAAGTATGATATTTTATTAAGATTATTCAATATTTAATATTATAACTTGCTATCTTTTTATTTTGCATCATGTTCTATATCGTTATAACATATTATGTGATAGAAAATAAAAATTATGATATAAACCAATTGATTAATTTAGTGATAATAACAATATGAAATATAAAAAGTGAATAAAAAATATAATAAAGAAAGTAGATGAAAATAAGAACTAAAAAGAATAAAGTCAAAGATAAATGCTTATGACATGAGACCACATGAGTATCTAATATGATTCAGATTATATAAGTTTTCTTGTAATGATTTTACTAATGATAGTATTGATGTGTTTTAGATATATTGTAGTTAGAATAAATAAATATAAGAATAATAATATTTATCCAATGACATAACTCTAATTATAATGTGGTACCACTAACATTAGACTTTATAAAATATATGATAAGATGCTTACTGTGTAATTTAATAACTAGAGGTGAGATTTACAATAATACATATATTATATATGATAAATTATTTACTATATGATCTATTAGTTATAGTTGAGGTTTATTATGATATGAATATAATATAGGATGAGCTTCTAGTTGTGTGATATAGTAGCTTAGAGATAAGATATATTATGAGACAGACATTATGTGATATGCTTATACATTGGATCTATATGTTATAATACAATATCATATAATATGATATGAGATTTATATGTTATGTTTTTGATGTAGACATGATATAAATAATATGAGAACTTATGATACTAGAATAATAATTATTTGATAAGTACTTAAGCTCTAATGATAAGTAAAAGTACTATAAAATATATAAGGAATAACATTGTGATCAGAACATTAAGAAAGTATTATAATAAAAGTAAAAAAAATATATAAAGACATTAGATTTTAAATGGATAAAATTAATTATAGTTGATAAAGATATGTGTATGTTTGTACATAATTAGAAGCTATATTTATACATCTTTTTATATGTTAATAATTTTATACATTTCTATAATTTGATCACTTGTTTTTACATGCTTATACATGTTTTATATCTCGATATCATGTTTTTGCTAACTTATTTTATCTACGTTTCTAAATGATGATTATATACACTTATTTAATATTATTTATTAATATTTTTATAGTTTATCTTGTTATTATATTTTATCTCATCTGATTATTTACATATAAATTTACTTGTTAGACTTTCAAGCTCATAAAGTACTTATATTACAGGTCAAAATCTTAAAGGACAAAAAGAAAAAAAAAATTCAATTACATTTAAGTTTGGTAGCCTATTTTTGAAAAGAATATGATATTTTTATTTATGTATTTTTAAGTGACATGTAGATGGTTACATTTGAGATGATGTACCATTATATTTATTTTATATGTGTTTATTTGATAAGTATAGCTAGCTATATAGATTCTAACTAATATTTCATAAATCAATGATAAAATTATAGATTTTACTATATTAAAAAATATTGATAATTATAATATCTTTTGGGAGACAAAATATTTTATTATATAGGTATATTGTGATCTTAATTATGTTAAGATTGTATTTGTGGATTTATCATCATT
Source organism: Vanilla planifolia (assembly GCA_023846275.1). Taxonomy (NCBI): domain Eukaryota; kingdom Viridiplantae; phylum Streptophyta; class Magnoliopsida; order Asparagales; family Orchidaceae; genus Vanilla; species Vanilla planifolia. Next base: position 43,017,091 of record CM043875.1, on the reverse strand, counting down.
GTAAATATTATAGATATATCGTGATTTTTTTTGCTGATTGTTGACTTGTATGAAAAATATTGGTAATTTTAGAAGAAATTTTATTCTTTTGTTTTTTAAAGCATAGTAGTTTCTTATATATGATTTAAAAATTTAGATGATTTGAACAAAAATTGGGATAAGCTTTATGATTATTTTTCGCTTAATGAAGTTGTCAGTGTTATCTAATTACATTTAAATTTTGGTTATTCATAACATAAAATTATTAAAACTATAATTATAAAAAATATGTCTGGCTAGGTGTGACAATAATATCTATTCTCTATCAAAATTGTGGAGCCAACCACCGATGAAACCTTATCAAATGAAACATGATTTACATCTAACCAAATAGATTACATGATTTAAGTAAAACATTATAAACTATAAAGAATAGAGTATGATTGTTCTTTTCTTTATATTTAAAAAGTATTACTAAGAGATATTATTGAAGAAAATAGAAAAGTTTGTTTATAAATAAATATTCAAATTATAATATTGAATGTAGGTTTGAATACAATTAAGAAGTAAAATAACAAAAAAAACAAATATTTAATATTTCATAATTCAATCACCAAAAGATCAATTTTTAAAATTTTCAAATTATAAAAAAATTAAAAAGTCTTTATATTACAAAATGAAATACAAAAAATTTATTTTCCCAATATTAAACCAGTAATTCTTGGGCTCGACCCGCCCATTTCCCGCGTGCTTGCGTTCGCCATACATTTTTTTGTTTTGCGGGCGAGCTCAAATCACTCCGCAATGTTTTGGGGTTTGGGGCAGCGAAGACGGCGTCATGGATGATTATGGGGAAGAAGAAGGGGAGGATACGCAGTTGTTGCTGCTTCTGTCCTGCTCTGTGCTGATCCGCCATGAGAACCGAACGGGATGAGGTTTTGGCCCTCTGTTTTCGTAGGTAAATTGAGAAAACCGAATGAATCTCTCTTTTATTCCTGGGAATCAACGAAGATTGGTGTAATAAGCATTAATGATGATCAGCTTGTGAAAATCTGCTTGCCGTTCTTTGGGAGTGGTGTGTTGGGGACATAATAAATAATTAGTCAAGTTTTTACTTCCCTTTAACATGGGATGGGACGGAAAAAATTGCATGTATTAAATGATTGAGACTTAACAGCATATCTTTTCAAATGCGTTAAATCACATAATATCGTTATGTGGATGTCTGTTATTATTTTTTTTCACGGTTTAGTTGTGAAGATTGGAGGGATTTAGCATCCCACCACGGAGGAGAGAGATCATATGTAGAGGATGACGCTTCCTTGGAATAACCTCCAGGCAAGTTTTTCTTCCCCAGCTCTACCGTGTAAGTGTGTTGGGTTCGGTAATTGATAGGTAAGTAGATTTTTGGAAGATGCACCTGAGATAGCGCTAATTGGGCAAGCACTTTGAAAATGGCCAGAGAGCTTATGGTCTTTTGCGTTTCATCTTTTGAACATGTGTAACCCTTTCAATTCATGTTAGTTACTTGAAGATTGGTAGCTTTGCTTGGTTGAAGTCTGTTCACATGAACCTTGGTGGCTGTGTTGTAAAGCACTTGGCTATGACAATGTCTACAAACATTGGCTTTGTAGTAATTTTCTTCTTAATATCATTTTCTCAAAGAACTGCTCTTATACAGATTTACTTGAAAATGATGTTGTTTCATAGCTCCACACAATCTTGATACCGACTTGCTTTGTCTGATGGTTAAAATTGTCACACCCAAAAAATTCACAAGTTCAGCTCCTTAACCACAAGTCATTGCTTGATAAAATGTGGAATCCTTTGTTATCACGCCAATTGCTTTTTACATAACCCCAGAACTACTTGACATCATGTTCAAGAATGCCATCTCAGTGGTGAAGAGCATTCCTCCCTTAGCTGATTGTCTAATTCATATGCTTTTAGATTAACCTCGAATGTCAATCTTTCCTCGAGCTCTATGAAGCCCTATATTTGTTTGTTGCTGACACTTTCTTGTGTTTTGTACTATTTCCTCCTTCTATTGGTCCAAGAATGGTCCAATAGTAACTAAGAAATGTACCACTGTAAAACAAGCCATGATCCTATGTGCCTTTTAGGTGTGCAACTCTTTTCCTGATTGTCATTCAACAACTTTTGGCTTCCATGTTAGAACACAAACCCATGTCTTCTCAGCCCGAGTTTTATAAGTTGAAAATTGAGTTCTTGGCAAGCACTAAAGACTGGAGTAATAAACATCAATGACTATTGGCTTGGGAAAATTGCTTGCTGTTCTTTCAGACTGGGGTTTTGAGGACAACAACAACTAATTATTTAAGTTTTGCTGTCATGTGAAGGTAAGAAAATTATATGTGGAAATGTTTGAAAATCAATGCATTTAAAAGAATAGGTTGTAATTTACATGCATTAAATAGTTGTAACTTATAAATATGTTCTTTCAAATGCATTAAATCTTATGGATACTTTTTTCTTCATTAGCAATTAGTGAAGATTGGAGTAAGAGTGGCAGGAGTTTGCATTTGGCGACGAAGAGGAGGTTTCATATATGGAGGAGTAAGCATCTCGGCATACCCTAGAGTTCAAGAAAAGCCTCTATGCCCTAGCTTTGCTGTGTCATTGTACCTTGGCATCTAAGTATGCTAGCCCAAGTTCTACACATTCTTGAATTGAGGAGGTGAGGAAGAAGATTTGTAGAGAATTGTTTTATGGGCATGGCGTTGCATCCTTATGCTCCCCCATGGAGTTTGTAGACCATTGGAAGCTTTTTAGAGGACAGGGACTTCATTGTTGGATTTGAATGACATTAAAGTGCTAATAGTAGATATGGCTAGAGCGAGTAACTTGGTGTCGACTGTTCGGCCATCCCTATTAGACTTTGTTAGAGGAGATTTATAGGTGGCAGTTCTATGCAAGGAATGCGCTTCAATGAGTATGATCTCGTAGGATTTGGTCAAAGGGACGTGCATGAGATAAATCTATTTGGGAAAACATGCTTGAGATGGAAAAAGGGCTTATATGGTTTGTGTTGCATCTTTCAAATATATCTAACCTTTCTATGGTCTATATTGTTGTTGTGTCAATTATCTGAAGATTGAGAACTCTATTGCTTGCTTGAAAGCCATTTACGTTATCCCCAACATGGTGGTTGAGTGTCACGAAGTACTTGGTTATGATGATGCACAAAACTTTAGATATCCAAAGGATGGTTTTATAGTAATTGGTTTGCTAATCTCATTTTCTTAAAGAATTGCCCTAGATGAATTCACTTAAAAATGATGCAATTTCACAGCTATATTGCAATCCTAATGATGCTCAACATCGTTGCACCCCAAAAATTCATTAGTCCAGCTCCTCAACCATGCATCACACCTTAATAACAAGTGAGACCCCTTGCTATCGCATCAATTGTTTTTTATGTAACCCCAAAGCTGCTTGACATTGTTATCAAGAATGCCATCCTAATGGTGAAGAGCATTCCTCTCTTTATTTGTCTCATGTAGATCCTCTTAGATTTCCCTTGAATGTCTATCTTTCCTCCTTGGGCTTTGTCAAGGCATAAACTATCTTGTTGTTGACGATTCCTTGTGCTTTGTACCATTTTCCCCTTTTGTAGGCCCAAGAATGTTCCAATAAGAATTTAGAAATTTACTTCTCTACAACAATCTATGATCTTATGTGCCTTAGAGTTTTGCAAACATCTTAATTGTTATTCAACATATTTTGGCATGCATATTGGAATGCAAACTTTGTCTTTTCATCCAAAATCTCATGAGGGGAAGATTAAGTGAGCCAAATCCAACTTAGGGATAGTTAATACTTTTTAGCTTTAAAGGCCCAATCATCAAGTGATATTGCACCACATTTTGAAGCCAATTTGCAAGCTTTGTTGGGGAATCACCATTGGATTGAGCTTCCCACAATCAAGTCAATTTTTGCAATTTTTACCTTCATGCTAGAGTTGATGCCTACAATTGTTGAAGAAGAGATCCATCATTCCCTAATATTATAGCAGGTTTTTATGATCATTCGTGCATATTGCATCTACCGGACTCCATTTGAATGAGCTCATTGTGCTTGTTGCTTTCTTTGCCAACTTGTGGCTTGTTGGCTAATGGTGATATTTGGACAATTGCTGTTAGCACAATTTGGCAATGTTTGGTGTCCAATTTGGCATTAAAGTGCATCACAAAGGAGACAAAGGTTTGCCTCAAAAGATAACCATTAGTTTGGTGTTGGCATCTTGGTTGGTGTTGTGATTATTCTCAATGTTGTTAATAGCACACTCCACTCAGTCATGAATATCATTCTTATTGACTTTGTTGTTTCCTTTAACTTAATCGATCAACTAATCATGTCCAAAAAGGTGAGAAACATTGCCCAAACATTGTTTACCATATGGGTTTTGCTATGCAATGCTTTCCAAGTTGTACTTAGGAATGGACTACCTTCTTTTAGCCATTGGATGTTGCAAGGAAACCACTTGGGGTCCTTGTTCTTCTAGGGGTTTTTTCCCCTCATTGACAAAGTAGTTTTGGTGTGCAAGTTGGATTAGTTTGAATTCTATTTGGATGATAGCAAACTTTTTGGTCAAATGATGAGAGTCCATGATTTTGGCTACATTCGCTCTTGCCAAGAGAGATATTTTCATAGTCAAATGATCCACATTGGAAGTCACTTGATTTCTTCCCACCCACCTTGCTTGCCCTCTATGGTGTTAGGTTACTTCATGGTTTGATTTCTTTGGATAAGTCTTATATTGAGCAACTCAATAAGCATGTAATGAAGACATTAACCATGACAGAGCTACTCGAGTAGCTAGATGACAATCAAATGGAGTTCTACTTCGAGCATGCTTGGGAACATGGAAGATGAAGTTTGCTTTGAGAACTGCTACTTCATACATGACATGACCGAAATAGATGTGTTTGATCATGGCCTTTGCAATACCATGGAATGCAATGTGCTTGGAGATGCTGCTATCTTTGGTAACTTGCAATGTGTTTGAGCGGTGCTTTTGTCTATTTCTAAGATACGTGGTCTATAAAAAAGCTTGTAAAATCTTGACAATTAATTATCTTCTCAATGTAAAAAATTCATTCAAATTCTCTTAATGCAGCTGGGCATCCTCTATCAGACTTGGACATTGTTGATTATGTTATAGAGGGCTTGGATCAGTGTTTAAGGAGCTTATTACCTCATTACATTTCTATCCCTCTATTACTTATATGAGATCTGTGACCTATTGCTGCAAGATGTAAACCTAATTCAACGTGTCACCCATGAATCATTTTTCAGGTTTGGTCCTTGTTTTCTATGACTACTAATCCCTTTTTAACTTGTTTTTGTGGTTTTACTTAACAATCTTCTTCCTCTACTTGCAATAGGCGTAGGGGAAGAGAGATCATGTATGTGGTCACAAGAGAGGTTGTAAACATTCATTTTTTCAACAATCATTACAGTTCCCTCTTCTTCCAATGCTTTCCTTTATTTCACATCAAAATACTTATCAGATTTTTAATCGATATGGCCATGCTACTCAAGTTTGCTATGAACAGGATAAGTTTGCGTGCTCAGCAATTACTGATACTATATCCAAAGTTAACGTTAACAAAATCTCCAACTTATAGTGGTGTCTAGACGTTAGACCAATTCTTCACATGACACCATTCAATAGATACTCATTTTTTCCTCCTCTTACCATGGTAATGATACAAGGATAGTTGGTAATGGATGATGTAATTACTCAGATAGGTTCTGTTTTGATAAACACTAAACAAGGTCTATTATAGTTGAATGGTGTTTTGTGTTCCAACTCTTAAAAGGAACCCCTTGTACATTCAACATTTTTCAATGATCATAAGTACATATTTCGGGCAGTTTGTCAATATTCAACGTCAAGGTACTCCTGCCTGTTTCTTTTTTTCCACAATTTTAGAATTTTGTCAACTAGTTAGCATACTTGTTTAGGTGCTCATGTTCCATAATACTTCATATATTGGCTCCAAATTACCTAACCATTGACATCCTCTAAGAACTAAATGCACTGCATGTCCTCTTAGTAAGGCTAATTAATTGCCTTTTTTCAATATACCTTTTTTACTGAAGAATGACCAGTCCAATTACTTTGTGTGTATGTTAGATAAATTGAATTTGTACTTTCTCATGCTAATTTGTTTTCCGCATTGTATTTGTTCATTTAAGAGGTTGGTTGAGAACATGTTGCAGTACAGTATTCACTTTCTTTCTTCATATCATGGAAATGCATTTACCAGTTGTCAATTTTCTGATTTTCGTAAGTATGATGTCATGTCTATTGTTTCTTTTGCTTTTATGATACTCCACAAAATGGCCCGATAATGTAAACATAGTTGCATGGTTGAATTGGGTCAATGTTTCTTGTTTTAGTTTGCTACTCTCATTTATTGGTTTTCAAGTATTTCAAACAATAGTATTTTTGATGAATTGTTTACCTTCAGTTGTTTTACCCCTAAAGTCCTGTAAAATTTTAGTTTATCATAACCCCAACTGTACATTCTCGAGAGTATTGTTTGTATATGCTATCTCCTCTCACAAAACATACTAATAAGCTTCAACCAAAGTCTACACCTGTTGCTTTTTTTTGGGTTGAGATACTTCCACAAAGGGTATAAAAGCTTAGATTTCATTGCTAAACAACTTTATATCAATAGGCATGTCATCTTTTACAAGAGTGTGTTTCTGTTTAGAAATGCATCCTCCATTCATTTCTCCAAGGGTTTCCGCAAGAATGGTAGCTTAGAGCTGGGAAATTCCATCCCTCAAACTAAATCACCTCCTACAGCCTCTAAACCGTTGAATCCTGACTTTCTCCTTGCCTTTACAAGATCAATATACTTTGTCTGCCTCTTCAACATCTTTTACTCTGACTCCATTTTGTTGTTCAACTCTAGTGCCTGCATTTCCCACTAAACTGAATTCTTACATTCTTGAGCACACAAATCTCTATATGCTATGGTCTCTACATTAGTCGAGGATTATGTTTGTGAATCAAGCTCTTATGCTCGTGTGGCCAAACATCCTCACTGCGTGCATGCATGCATGCAATGCAAAAGTATCCTGCTCTCCTGAAGATCACCTTGACCTTGGTTTAGCCTTCACCTGGTATTAATTTGATCGATTTCAGATGAGTTTTCAAGATAGAAAATAATGGTGATGTTTCAGACAACTGCTACAAGGGTTGTGCAAATGGCTATCATTAACAACAATGTTTGGATTACATGTACACATGAGCTTTTGGTTGTCGAGGTAACAGTATTAGAGCTATTGTTTCTCTAGCTATTTCAAATCATTGGAAACTGAGGCAACATGATTTTTTTCAATGCCTTTTTGAAAGGGTACACTAGTGAGGTTTTTTTGATGAAACAACCCCTTGAGCTTGTTGAAAAGCAAGATCATCGTTATCACTTGTGCCTTCTACACAGCAATCGGTGGGCTCAAGTAAGCCTTGGGCCTAGTATCAGTACCTGTATTGCTACTTGACTGATTTGGGATTCTTCAGCATTAAATTTGATCCAGCTCTTGTCACTCAACATTACTGTAATGTCCTAATTTTTGTCCGGGTCTGTGTTGATTATCTTGTCATTATGGACTCCAATTCAGACAATGTCAAGATGTTCGATTTTTTTTTTATCATGCCAATAGTTTTACAATAGATAGTTGGGCTCCTTGAGCAATTTTTTCATTTAGGGAAATTCTCTATAGCAATAACAAATTCCGTCTGAAAAAACAAAATCACGATGCAGTTGTTGTGTCATTATGGTTGCAATTCTCTTATTGTTACTCACACGTGACTGTCCTTAATTGATGATTATTTATTTGGTGATTTCAATATATTTGACAATATGGTTGGTACATTAAAATTTTTTAAAATTACACTTCCTAATATCTGTTTTGTTCTAAATCAAGCTTCTCAGTTTTCTCAAAGGAACTTTTTTATGTTGGATATCTTTTTCTTCTTCACCATCTACTATGTGGACAATTTATTGTGATTCTGACTAGACTAGGGCCTAATAATACATGCTTTATCACTATAACTTGCGTTTTCCTTACGATAAACCTTGCTTGAGGGGTGAGTAATATACTTTGATCAAGTTATTTACTTGTTTGTAATTTTTGGTCTTGTTTGTAATATTTTTGCTCTTTTTTTATCTTTCCCATTTTTTTTAGAATGTTGTAAATTTATGGATGTTACTATTTTAAGTCATGTACCTTTTGTTTTACTATAGTTGAGTAATGCATTGTGGCTCATCGTCAAGTTGTTTTCTTCATTCTCTTTAGTTTTGTTGTTTTGGTGATCTTTCCTTGAAGGCAACTTTTAGCCCGCTCTACATTAGTGGTGCTCTCTTTGAAAAGATTGTTGTAACCTATGTTAATAAGTCATGGAGATTCATACCTTTGATTTTGTTGTAAGATGTGAGCCAAGTGCATAGAGAGAGACATATCCCTATCCCACATACAATCATAAAAAAATACAAAAGATGTATTCCAATCAACTACATGACTACCCTCTTTAAGAACTCATGTTAACTTAAGTGTTAAGAATGAATGGAGAGTAGTAAAAGCCTGATAGAAAAAGGATCACAATCCTCGAATGTAGATGCATTGGAGAAAACTTGAGTGGTAGCAACAGCATCATACTTAAACTATGTAGAAGATACAGAAGGGAGTGAGTGATGTACCAAAAGGATAGTCTTGTAGAGAGCTCGCTCCTCCATCACCTAAGGATGGTCGATGCTGTTGTCCCGCATCATCAATTTATGAATAAAAGTAAAGAAAAAAAGTTGATATTAACAATAAACATAACCATGAATGAAAAAGAAAATAATATAGCATTGGTAATATAACAGATCGACATGGTTAAAACTATAAGTGTAATGATTCATGTTTTATTATTGTATCATTATTTCTAAAATAGATATTTAATAAAGAAGTTTTTTCGAAATATGATATAATAATATAATTTTATATACATCTTGAAAAATATGTTCAATTACTAGAAAATAAAATATTTCAAAATATTTAAATGAACATATAATTAGATAGAGTTCGTTGAGATTTGTCTAATGATATTTGTTTCATCTTTATCCAAGTTCATTTAGAATTTTTGTGAATTTTTAAAGTTAATAAATATAATTATATATTTATATATTAACTATTTTCGGTAAAAATCAAAAATAACATTTTCTCCCTCTCTCATCCTCGACCCGACGCAAACCCTAGGTGGCAATTTTCGAATGGCCGGTAGGGAGATTCATCGAAAATTGCTTCTTCGTCGGCGAGGGCTATGAGAATCATTGATGTGTTGACAAAATTAAAGAGGATGTGAGCTTTGCTGACGGCAAGTTCCAGAAAGTGTAAAAGACCAAAAGCAGAACTCCTTTATTTCTTCGTGATTTAACTTGAAATTAATGACAAGAATCGATGCATGTCACATTGATTAAGTTTTTATTTGACTTTAGGAATTGTTTAGAAGGAATTTGTTAAAGATTTGCAAGTTAGGGTTTCGAGAAAAGGGAAAATTGTGTGAAAGTGTTTGAAAAGAGAGAAAGAAAAAATTCATCAATTTGAAATAAGTTTTATAATGAATTTTAAATCTTGGTAAATCGAAATTTTGAAAAGTTTTTGCATTTGATTAAATAAGTGTTGTTTGATAAATTAAGATTATGAAATATGGAATTTGATTAACAATAAGGGTAAGCACAAAAAATAAGAAAACTCTTGAGGTATGATTTGACATATAAAAAAACTAAGAGAATTTTTTAAATTATCATGAAGCTTATATAGATTTTCAAGGAAGATATCTATTGTAGTTGGCTATGAAGCACAATAGGAAGAAAAAAGGATACTTGACGTTGTTTCGAAGATTTAGATAGATAAATTTAATAAAATTGCGATGTAAGTAGTGAATTATTTATATGATTATTATATTGAGATTTTGTGATATGAGTAATTGTTTTTTATACTCTATATAATACATAATTTGACATGAGTAACATGATATAGTATATATAAATATTTATTTTCATTTATGATTAATATTGCATAATGGACTTGTATTATTACATGCTTGTAATGAAAAAAAGATAAGAAAATTAATATTAAAGATATTATGTGGGATAAATTAAATGGCATGAATATATATAAATGTTCAAAATTGAAAGTAATTGAATTATAGATTAAAATCCTTATATAGTTTGTTAAAAATAGAGAAAAAGAAAGTGAATAAAAGAATTTTGGTTTTAAGTCTAATACCCTATAAAGAATAAATAATATTGAAAAATGTGTCTTGTGTTTTTATCCCATAATATCGCTTGTTGTGTGATATGACGGTAATGATACCATTAGTATCAGATCTTAATGATTGAGTTACCTGCTATGTGATCAAGAGTTGTTATTTGTTGTGTGATCTAGTGGCCACCACTTGCTGTGTGATCTTCTAGTTGAGGTCTACAGTGATTATATATATATATGCCGTTTGTTGGGTGATCTAGTGGCTATCGCTATTGTGCGGACCTCATTGATTGAGTCACCTGTTGTGTGATCTAGCGGGCCACTGTTTGCTGTGTGATTTAACGACCACCACTTGCTGTGTGATCTGGCGGTTGAGATATATATATATATACAAACAGCAAGAAACACACACACACACACACAGATATATGTGTGTGTGTGTGTGTGTGTGTGTTTCTTGCTGTGTGATATGATGGCTATCGTTTGCTATGTGATCTGGCGATAATGGTACCATAGCATCAGACTTGGATGATTGAGTTACCTGCTATGCGATTAAGAGTTGTTGCTTGTTGTGTGATCAGGATTTGTCCTAAATAAGACAGTATAAAGAGGGTTGGGCTCATTAGTCTCTAGGGTAGAAAGTATAATAAATATAAAAAAGATCACACGAAGAAGATCATGAATAAAAATAATGCCCTCAAATTATGAACTCTAGTAGAGGTAAGTCATGCAATCCAAGGGCGTGACTATGATTTAGGGTGTTAAATATCATAAGATGTGATGAAGCAGAAAAGATAAGATGAAGAAAGAGGAGGCAAAGAACCAAGAGATATCGTGAATGCTGTTTTTGTGATATTGAATACCACGTAGGAGTGACTATTTAGGGATATATGTTAGTTGCTAAGAAAGATGATGACCAAAGAAACACAACCATAGAGAAGACAAAAGAATATGGCTCTACCATAAGGTGCAATGTATTACTCAATTACAAAAGCCAAATAGCATGTGTAAATGGTAACACTCGTATATTTAAAGCATTCTAAAGAAATTGGGAAACATTAGAATCAAACAGATAATAATAAACAATTAGACTAACAAGTTATTTAACTTATTATTTGCATGCATAGAAAAAATAACTTCTATTTCACAAAAGGCCTGTTTGAGAAGTTTTTGGCCATATACAAAAACTCTAACTTAAGTTATAACCCTTGTACAATTGTTTTCTATTCTCACTTGCCAAGCAACATTGGATTATTAAAGCACTTTCAAATTTATCTCATTCTTCTCTATCTCAATTATGAATTTGTCATCTTTTTGTTTTCCCATTAGTTGGTCTTAAGTTAGCAACCATCTCTCAAGCTCCAAATTCTTTAGGCTATTTAATTTCTCGATTTCATACTTAATCATTGTCGTTATCTTATCAAATAAAGAACATCCTTTTATTGCAACACTAGAAAGATGCATGAAAAATATCAATTTTTAAGTCAATGAAAATAGATTCATCAATGATGATAACATGAAGAAAACCCAAATCACCAAGTTAATTACCTAGCATGCCATCTCCAATTACCTTCACATCATCTCCAAAAGTAGTCACAAGCTCCACAAATGGTCATGACTCCTACTTCATCATCATTAATTTTCACGAAGAGATTCTTCAAATGTTTGTCACACATCACTTTTGGATCCTTCTATGGGTGACATTTTCTTTTACCATCAAGCCGTTTAAGAGTTATTAACAATTCAATCTCAATTCAAACAGCTCCTAAGTCAAGATTAGCTTCAAAATGTTCGATTCAATCTTGATTAGATCCAAGTTTTGGATTGATGGAGGAGAAGCTGCTACCAAATTGACAAAGGATGGACACGAAGAAAAAAGTATAGTGAGATAGGGATAGAGACAAAAACGAGGATGACAGTGATGGAGTTAGATTTGAATAACAATATAAAAAACCTAAATCACAACCCATGGATACAATATGCAAAATAAGAAAGTGTGGTTTTTATAAAAGACTACCAAATAAAAACTATTCCTCTTTTTCATTTCATGATAAAAGCTAAATAGATTACAATACTAAATCCTATACCCAAAAATAAGAAATGACAAAAATAAATTTTCTAATAAAAATGCAAAAAATAAGAAAATAGGAAGAAATAAGTCAAACTCCATAAGGTTTCTATATATGACCCATTACAATCAAATAAAACAAAATGTTAAATAGATAAAAAAAAGCCATATATGGGCTAACTATGGGCTCTTGTTTATGACCTTGTCCACGGATTGCGATGGAACGAAACCACTTGTGTCCTAGGCTCCACTAGATCCACCTGGTGTGTTACATCAAGGATGGTAAAGGTTCTATCGTTAATTGCCTTCACGAAGAGATTCTTCTAATCTTTGTAGCATACCTCTTTTGGATTCTTCTAAGGTGGAAAACACCAAGCCATTTAAAGTAGGATTACTAATGATTTAGTCTTAAGTCGATCAGCCCCTAACTCAAGAATGGCTTGAGAATGTTTGACTCATATCAAATAGATCCTAACATTGGATGGGAATTGTTTGATCTAATTTCAATTTAAAGCATGTCTAGTTAATTATTGACTTGGAACTAAACAAAAATGATTTTCTATTAATTTTAAATTTTTTAGTAAAATTCTTAATTATAAATAGATTTATAAATTTGTTCATAATAAATATAATAATAGAAGATTTTATATTTTTTATAAATTTATTTATACACATATTTAATGAATGCATATATACATATATATACACATATAAATTAGTTGATTTCAAACCATGTCAAGTTGATTCAACTATAGACAATATGAAGCTTAACTACTTTGATTCAAACACTTACCCCTACTTTTAAACAACTCACCAAATGATCCTCATGTACATCCAACAATATTGTCATCAAGGTATCATCACACTTCTATAAATAATGCATAATTTTCTCCTTAATTATTCTTCAACCTTAACATGATTAAACTTAAACTTATATTTAAATTCAAAATAAACATTTCTAAGACTTTGTTTACGAGTACTATTTTTTAAATATTTTAAAAAAATTCAAATAAAATAACATTAAATAGATATAAAAAAGCCCTGAACATACCAAAATTGATAATATCAAACTTAAAACCAAACTTCGAATAAATTTATCATCATCTTTAACGAAATGTACATCAAATCCAAAATTTAGATTTATTAATGTTGAGTCAATCATGAATTCCTAATAGAGTCCAAAATAATAAATCTTTGATTACTCTCTAACATTTAATGTAGAATTTAATAGTTTTCATATTATGTAGAATAAATTCATGGATGTTACTATTTTAACTCATGTATCTTTTGTTTTGCTATGGTTATAACCTATGTTAATAAATCATGGAGATTCATATATTTCATTTTGCTATAAGCCAAGTGAATAAAGAGACATATCCTTAGCCCACATACAATCAGAAAAAAAATACAAAAAATGTATTCCAATCAACTATACAACTATGCTCCTTAAGAACTTGTGTCAACTTATGTGTTGAGAATTAATTGACAATAATAGAAGCCTGACAAAAAAAGGGATCACAATCCACCATTGTAGATGCACTTGAGAAAACTTAGTGGCTGCAATAGCATCGCACTCAAAATATATAGAAGATCCAGGAGGGAGTGAATGATGTGTCAAAAGGATAGTCTTGTAGAGAGCTTGCTCCTCCATCACTTGAGGGCTGATCAAGCACCCAACGCAAAGCCACCATAAGACCCCCCAAGCTGTCCTGAATGATGATACCAATTGCCATAGAGTTGTGATCATTGGTCAAGAAGTCACAATTCACCTTATACTAGTTGGGAGGAGGGGGAAGCTATTGATTAGGAAAGAATAAATGGGGGTTGAACAGCCCAAATGACTCCTAGTTCTCTCAGGAAGAAGGATTGTAGCTAGGCATACTAAGAATGGAGTGTAGAGGCATCACCGAAGAGATGGAATATTGGGCATTTTATTGTTGTGCCATAAGAAGTACAAGGTAGTTGCAAAAAGGCTAGAGGGTCTCTCCTTAAAGTGGACCGACATATGTTGCTCAATCTCAGCAAGCATAACATGAACATACAATGCATGGAGCCAAAATGAGTGCTCCATCATCAGGAGGGAAAGGATGGATGTTGCATGAAAGTACTATAAAAGAGTATGATCAGTATTCTTAAAGTGGTGACCCCGAGAGTTAGTGGTACTCTCTAAGTAGGAAGCCATGCCCATCAAATTTTATCCATTTGAGCTTATTTTTCTAATATTAGAGGTACATGAAATTTAGATTTTAGGATATATGATAAGATAATAATTATATCATCTTCAAAAAGGCATCTTCTTTTATCAAATTTGGAAAAACAAAGGCCTTATATGGTTGCATCCTATGAAGCATGATATGAGAAAAAATGTTGACTTGTTTATCTCCAAAATTTAGGTTAGGCACAATAAATATGATTAATGAAGAAAAATAGAAATAGTGTTTGTTAAAAACTATGAAAAATAATAAGAATAAAAAATGAAAAGGCTTATATAAAATTGATTCAGTAAAATAAATGGGAATATTGTAAATACAGTGGATTCAACAAAAGTTTTAAGACTTTGGAATAACTCATTAAAGGCATTCTTCATGTAGAAAACTCAAGAGGGGAGTTAAGAAGTTTGAAAAAGATATTGGAAACTATAACACCCTTTGGACCTAGGTGGATAGTTGGTGGCATTCTTCATGTAGAAGATTTGATTGGGGAACCGAGAAGTTTGCAAACAACAAAGACTTAGCCTTTGAAAGTCAAACAATTAGAGGCAAGATGTGAGCTTCAAGTTGATGGAGATAAGATTTGAGATGCAGTGATTCTTTCTTGATGGAAAATGGAGATGTTAGTGATGGATGTTTATGGATGCAGAGTTTGTTTGAAAAAAATACAACTCAAAGTTGTCTTTTTTTGTATGAGATATGATGCATTGAGTTGAGTGTCTTTTTCTTGAACCACATTCCAAAAGTTTTGAAACTTGGAGGTGTGTTTGAGCTGGTCACATAACTGTTTTTCTTTAATTAATTATTTTTTCTAGTAACACCAAATGGCATGCTTGACATGGTGTTGTGCCTTGAGAAGTATTTGATATTTTGATTGGTTGATGTATACTATAGTGTTCATGTCCTTAGGATGTAATTTGTGTTTTAGACCACATTCTAATACTTATGGATATTAGGGTGATGTATCATGATGTGATGTGCCAGCCTAAGTGTATGATCATATCAAATTTAGGATCATATTTGGATGGATTAGTGCAAATGAGTTTAAGAGGTTTCTAAAGAGGCTAAGCCTTATGTGAAATTTGGCTTTGTTGCATTGCAAGGTGCATAGGGATTTGGGAGCTTGATGGCTTAGTTTTGGATGGGAGTCTAAAAGGAATGCCATTTAGTAATTGCTATTATATTGAGCTAAGAAAGGGAGTTATTGAGATTTATTTTAATACTAGTAAATTGAAAATTTGGATTTGAGATAAAATTTGGAGACAACAAATTAAATATGTTAAAGTTAGGTTTTGATTTTCTTACAACTAATTCAACTTAGATAAATAGATTTATTTGAACTTCAACTATATTTTGAAATAAATGCTCTAGTGGCACCAAAAATTGTTATCTTTTTAGCATAAGAAACCCAAAGCAATATATAGGAACAATCTCTTTGAGAAAGCAACTCATTATGGGGCACCCATATTTGTAACTTTTCATAGAGGTTGTGACTTCTGGATTGTGAAAACTTCTCTGCGTTTTGTTCTTGGCTCATTTCCACAACTTGATAAAGAAATTAAGATATTTGGTACTCCTGTTTAAATCCTTTTTCTGAGTAATAGTAAGTATAAAAAAAGATAGGTTTTTTGTTTGTTTGTGAGAATTTTGTACCTTGGAGTTTTAAGAAAAAGCATATTTGCTTATTACTTGTTTGTGGATTATCCTCCTTTCCCATCTATATAGGTCGCAGGACAAACGATGTAACTCAGGGTATCTTTTGTGTGTTTGGGCTATTATGTTTATTCTTTTGTTCGTCTCTCGTGCTCAATTGTATCGACATCTTTTAAGCCATTTTATGTGTATCATGATTTTGAAATTTACAGTTTTCTTATTCAAATGGGTCCATGTACGTTTATCTAAACAAGTGATATTTTTTTTAGGTTTGGGAATTTGTAATGCTTGCAGAGAATTAGGCTCGCTTAATAGAGTAAAATGAGCCTGCTAGCTTTAGAAGCGAACATTAGTTTTGGCTAAACTCTTAGTTGCTTCACAACCTCATCTGCAGCTCTTCAAGGCCTGCAATATTGTTTTTCCTAAAATGGGAATGCAGAGTTATGATCCACATGTTGGATATTAGAAGAATGAAGTCCATTCACTAGTGTAGATTCTGCTCTCATATCAAAGGACGTTTATCTCAAGTGTTTGATTATAGTTTTTGTAAAATGCATATCCTATGGTATGACCCACGACCCATGACCCATTGGTGAGGTAAATCTGCTACAGTTGGGCGAACTGATAACGTAATGGGAATGACATTTTTAGATGGCAATTTTAGATTTGAGCCGTGCATGACTTTTTTAGATTGCAATTGGATAAGATTCTTCTTTGTTCTTTCCTTGATTGAAAAATAGAAGCAGACTTCCTTTAGTGCATACCATGCTAAAGATTAAACCATTTGTTGATCTTAAAAGGTAGGTATAATTTAATGCTTAATTTTTAGCTTGTCTTTGGTTTTGTACTCATTTTGAATATTAATTTTTTTTTTATTTGGCCTTTGTTGCTTTTAGTTTGTCGAAAGTATATTAGCTTCTTCGTTCAAGTTAAAGGGCAAATGCACATTTTTCATATTTTCCGATCCTTGCTAATTTTTTATCCTTGCAGTTTCTTCTTGTGAACTCTATGTTACTCAAAATCCTGACCGTTTGTTGTTTTTGATTAAATATTAGATCAAACATTTAATGACATTTGGATTGGATTATGTTAGATGGATCAAAATCAAGACATCATACCCATAAGAGGCAAATTTTGGATCCCTATTAATTATTATTATTTTTTTGTTATCTTTTATGAGCAAATAATCATATCTACAATATTTCAATAAGGACTATGAATAATGAATAGCTCTTCTATCGTTATATATCTCTTGAGATCATTTCTAAGCTATCCTATGATTTTGAGCAATACTTAAAAACCAACTTTTGGGTCACAAGGGATGCCACCAATAGGAATTTACCATGTGAGAGGTATCTATGTTGGTGTCATCCTCAAGGCCTTTATAGCATAAAGATTCTGTATTATGATCATGGAAACAAAATAAAATATAAAAAATGTGATTTTGAGAAAATATTTTCATATATTTGGGTTTTCAAATTAGGAATGAGCATGAAGATCTAAATTTATAATTAAACTTTAATATCAAGATATTTATCAATGATTTTTCTTAGATGGTTGCATTGTTGTGTTCCTTGACTCATTAAGTCGAAATATCATATATTAACTTTATGCAATCTTCTACAATTTTTTGAGTTGGGAATTGAGATGCTATGCTACGAGTTGTCATGATGAATGGAACAAGACTTGCATCCTATTATTTTGAATTACTACTGGGAGTTTAAAAGAATTACAAAATTTATGTTAAGAAGCTATTGGTATTGCATTGATCAACTAAGCATTAATGGCATTATCTATTTTTAAAATGAAATAATTGTATCTTGAAATCATCAATTTCTCTAGTTGCTTTAAAGAAAAACCAAACTAGAATAAGCCCCACATTTTAAATGGAAGTTTTTACAATAGTTTATTATTGTGATCAAGTTCTAGAATGACAACCTAAACAAGTTGGCATGTATGCTTTCTCGATCACAATTTGTTATTTTTTGCTTGTCTACTAGATGTTTGCTCAATCAGAGTTAGACAAAGTGTATTTCATGAGATAGTTCGAAAATCTAGATTTGAAAGAAGTTGTCAAGAAGATGGAAAGATGATTGAATATACTCTTTGATATGAAGTGTTATGGAAAGGTCAATTATTTTACATACTATAAAATAGAGATGAGGCATGCCAGAGAAAGCAAGAGTGAGATAGATTAGTGAAACGCACATCTCAAAAGTTGTTAGTCATTTTGGGGTGATCAAGGCCATGCAAAAAATTGTGAAGTATATTTATTGGTCTCGTATTTAGTCATACTTGTAACAATTTGCTTGACGATGTGTGTATTTGTGTAACTTGAAGCTTGCAAACATAAAAAAGGAGTTTATTGATAGGTTTACTACAATTGAGTAGGGATATAACCATTTATATGTTGTCATAAATATATATTCCAAGTCAAATAAAGGTGATGCATACAAGGTTGAAGTTTATGTAAGGTGAGTTCATCAAATTTACTTTTGCCTCGAGGCAAAATTGTATGGGTTAATTTGAGCTCACATATAAATATTATGAGTCACTTGTGCCTAAGTGAGGGCAAACTAAGACTAATTTTTAATGTGATCAAAATAATAATATTTTTGTATGTCTAGTAATTTATTCATTATTTGGATATATGATTTTTGATAGGTCATGATCACAAAGGCTTATCTTTTCAAAGGACTCTATGATAGATTTTCTTATGTTTTGGATCTAGTTGATTTTGTTTCTCATGTTCAACAATTGCTATCATCGATTCATCTTTTGAATGCATGAACTAAACCTGTTTGATCAGATTGTCTTGATTCATTGACCATCCAAGGGCTCTTTTCAACAAACACCCACTCTAAATTCCAACAATCATTCTTCATGTGAAATTTTCTATTGCTCATGAGTAATCCATTTTTAATATACCATGCTAGAAATCGTCGAACTTTACAACCACCCTTCACTCTCTATAATCTCCAAAACTACCGATCCTTAGACCTTTGAAAGGTCTTGATAACTTTGCTAAGGTGCCAACTTTCATCTAACATCCATCATTTTAAATAACATAACTATAGAAATAATTTATCATAAAAAATGCATTTTTGTTTTTGTCTTGCATGATGTGAAACTTTGGATAAATATGGATCAGAAGAATAAAATCCTGATCAATTTTGAATAAGCAATCAACGAACCAGAATCTAAAGGCTTGCATCCAACGGACTCTGCTTCATCTAACTTGGTTAATATTGGTGGCCGAAGTCGATGGTTCTGATTTGGTTTCAAATAAATCTATATTATAAATGTTGCAATAAAATCTGCACAGGTAGGCAAATGGCAAGTTCATGGAGATAAAAAAATGCAAAGAAAAATATTGTTTAGAAGGCGACGTCACCTCTCGATTCAATGCCGGAGCAGCTGTTTCCGTAAGATCAGCTCTCTCAGTAATGAGAACAGAACTCCAGCTAAAGAAAAACATATTCTTTTCTCCGCATTTTGTCCGCCTTTCTCGTCTATTTTAACCATTTTATTTCTTTATTTTTTATTTCTATCGTTTTGTTAATTATCTCCTTCTCGGTGCGAACCTGCCATCTTTGTTGAATTTCGCACGGCGGGTTTGTCTGATGACCTCGGATTGTTCGGTTTCCGTTTCGCAAAACTGTACTGTTTTCTTCTCCCATTAAAAGTGTGGTCGTAAAGTTCCATCACTCTTCGAAATCTCTTGTCGCCGATCTACGGATCAGGAAACATACAGAGGCAAGAGGTGTCTCCTCTGTTTTCGTCGTTCTGTTGTTTGATGTCCAAGTTGTGATCGTTGTAAGAGTTTCATCGAGATCGAAGCAGCCAACCTGCCGCATAGCGTAAAAGAAGAGATGAAAGAATTCTGAGGTGGAGTTGCAGAGGCGAGATGGAGCCGGTCAAGGGAAGAGTTTACCTGCCTCCGATAGCAATGAAGAGGAAATGGGCGCTACCTCTGTTTTCCTTCTCTCTCTTGGTTGTCTTCTTCCTGACCTCCCTCAACATGGGCCTCCTCGGTTCCGTCCCCGCCATCAATTCCGTCCTCTCCCTCTTTCTCGACAGAACGTCCGGCGAACGTCGCCCATCCCTCAACTTCGTAGAAGCTAAGCTCTCCGCGCCGCCGCCGGTTTCTTCTCCGCCAGTCCCTCGCCTCGCCTACCTCGTCTCCGGCTCCAAGGGCGACCTCGACCGGCTGTGGAGGACCCTCCACGCCCTCTACCACCCTCGCAACCTTTATGTGGTGCACCTCGACCTCGAGTCCCCGGCGGCCGAGAGGAACGAGCTCGCTGTCCGGCTGGCGAACCACACGCTCTTCGCTAAGGTGGGCAATATCCATATGATCCAGAAAGCAAACATGGTCACCTACCGAGGTCCGACCATGGTGTCGAACACCTTGCACGCGTGTGCCATTCTTCTCAAGAAGACGAAGGAATGGGATTGGTTCATCAACCTCAGCGCCTCGGATTACCCTCTCGTTACTCAGGACGGTGAGCCCTGCGTCTCTCCCCTGAAAACCCCCTTCTTTTTAATGTCTTTTTTTCGCCTCTTATCTCACTTCCGTTGGATGCAGATCTCCTCTTCAGCTTCTCCAAGTTGCCCAGAAATCTCAATTTTGTCGAGCACACGAGCAGATTGGGATGGAAGGAGTAATTCAGCTGAACGATCGACTCTCTTTCGAAGAATTGTTTATGATTAATTCTTAAACATCTTTTTTTTTTTTTTTGAAATTTCTGAAGGGGAAAAAGGGCGAAACCATTGATGGTCGATCCAGGGCTGTACTTGATGAACAAGTCGGACGTGTTCTTCGTTTCTCCGAAGCGGCAGCTACCCACGGCGTTCAAGCTGTTTACAGGTCTTTTTTTTTATTCCCATAATAAACTCTTTATCGAGATTCGTGCGAATCAGGCGGGGGAAATCCATTGAAACGCAGGGTCGGCGTGGATGGCCCTGACGAGGGAGTTCGTGGAGTTCTGCATCTGGGGTTGGGACAACCTCCCGAGGATCCTTCTCATGTACTACACCAACTTCGTCTCCTCGCCGGAGGGCTACTTCCAGACCGTGATCTGCAACTCGCCAGAGTTCAATGGCACCGTCGTCAACTACGACCTCCACTACATCTCCTGGGACGTGCCTCCCCGGCAGCATCCCCACACCCTGTCCGTCAACGACACCCGGAAGATGATCCAAAGCAACGCGCCCTTTGCCCGGAAGTTCCGGAGGGACGACCCGGTGCTCGACCAGATCGACGCGGAGCTCCTCCGCCGGGGGAGGATGGGGGTGACGCCAGGCGGGTGGTGCGCCGGGAAGCCACGCTGTTCGCTGGTCGGAGACGAGACGAGGCTGCGCCCGGGGCCCGGATCACGGAGGCTCCAACGCCTTATGGACCGCGTTGTTCAGTCGCCCGCGTTCGAAGCCAATCAGTGTAGGTGAGCGCCGGCTTGGCTTAGGTCCGTTTGGTTTTTGCTTTCATTCGACGCTTCACGGTTCACATGAGCCGGCTCGTTCGTGTCGCTGCGGTCTGGAAATGCTTGCAGGGACGCTTAATACTCTAATAGATAGATTGGATTCACAAAGCTCGAGCCAAAGCTAAGTTTTAATTATTTCGGTTACGAAATCTTTTTTTTTTTTTTTTTTTTTTTTTTTTTTTTTTTTTTGTTACATAGGACCTAATAATATTTTGTAGACTTGGGTTAGGTTAGTTATAACAAAAAAATATATATTTAATATTATGTTTTAATTTTTAAATTTAAAAATAGAATATCAAATGGAGCCTTAGATCAGACCATTTTGTTGCATATTAAGATAAAATTAATTTTTGAATTTTTTTTTAATGAGGATGGAAGTGATGTGGGCATTGTATATTAGCAAAACTTATTAATAGGTTGTTTGGTATGTCATAAATTATTTAATTATTCTGTACAATATTTTATTGTTGTATTAAAAATGTTTTTAGTTCTTATGAATTATTCTATTATAAAGTGACTTTATTCTAATCCTTAAAATGCTTCAGTATTTCTCAACAAGCTGATAAAGGACTAAACTTGTCTGTCATTTGATGTAATTGTTGACTTCTATCTTGTACAAAATAAGATCAATTAGTGATGATTTTTATATTATGTGGATAACCATTCTATTAAGAATTATTTATTAGTAATTGTAATAATAATTTTAAAATATTTTGTAATTATTGATAAATTATATGTTGTA
Organism: Vanilla planifolia; assembly: GCA_023846275.1. Taxonomy (NCBI): domain Eukaryota; kingdom Viridiplantae; phylum Streptophyta; class Magnoliopsida; order Asparagales; family Orchidaceae; genus Vanilla; species Vanilla planifolia. The sequence goes on along the minus strand of CM043875.1, from coordinate 42,994,663 downwards.
TCAATTGTTGTAGATTAGCTAGAAATATATTAGCATTGTTTTGCACTTGTTGCTTGGTGAAAATTGTAAATTATTAAATATAGGTTTTAACATTTAAATTGTAAAATTAATTTGTTGCATGTTCTTCTTTATTCTTAATAACGTGACATTTGGTGTGTAATTTGGTAACTTAGGTGTAGATGTTGAGTTTTTTTTATGACAAATATATTGAAATATAGATGTCACATTAAACTAGAATTATCAATCAACTCTAGCTTGATTGTATGACCTATTCTCTAATTTGAAACCTATTTTGCATGTATATGATTTGATTTTTTTTTAATATTAATGTATACCAAGACAATGATTTTTAATCAAAGCAAATTCGTTATAGAGTAAATAATGTTTATAATATCTCAAAATTTGCATATCAAAATAAAATTCTTTGTTATACATTGAATATTTTGCTTGATTTTTTTTAACTTTACACTAATCTATCAAGTGCCTTTTTTGAATAAAATTTGCATTAAATTCATGTCTCAATACATCAAAAATAACTTCACACTTGAAACAAGTCTAACAATCTTAAAGTCAGTGATAAAATCGATAACACTTTGATTTGATAAAAGCCTTTCCTACTTTCTTACTTTACAAAATGTGTCTTTCAATAGATTAATTATGATTGCTATCATTATATTAAAATCTTTAATAGATTTGTGATATATTTGATATGTAATTATCATGTAAATCTATAATCACAAGTTTAAATATATAAATAATCAATGTACAATTATGTAAAGTTTATATTTTGAGGTCATAATATAATTATACTATTTTGACACTATCTTGAAAAACGTAAATATTTGCAAGGTTGATTAAAAGATTCTCGAAAAAATTGTATAACACAAGAATGAAGAATATGCTTTATGATCAATTTAACAAAACAGGTTGTAGGATTCTTAAGAAAATTGTATTGTATACTAATATTATTTCAAATGGTATAATAAGGGTTAGAAGAAAATGTGCAAAAAAAAAGACAATCTGGTCAGTAACTAGCATTGCAATATCAATGTATAATATAAGATAAAGAACGAAAAGTACATTGTGTTCAGCAAAAGTCAAAGAAGGAATGAGATAGTCTATTAGGCGTATAAAAAAGCCTTAAAATACAATAAGGTCTTATCATTGCATGATTTATTAAAGAAGCAAAATGGGTTGAATATGATAGAATACATCAAAGATAAAAAAAAATTAAGCTTATATGAAATAAATTACATCTAATTTGTGATGTTGGTATAAAAAGAATCTTAAGATAGTTTATCTACTTAAATTAAGATAGATAAATCTAGTTTGATAATGTAAATAAAAAATTGAAATAGAAATGAGACAATTTCTTGTACATTAGCATAATTGCATAACATGAAGTGGAAGATAATATATATATATATATATATATATATATATATATATATATATATTGGTAAACTCTATTATGCAGGATAAAAATATGAAATTAAAAATAAGAAAAATAAGAAAAATGAGAATAAAATGAATATAATAGAAAGAAATAAAAAATGCAAAAATGTTGTTTCTTTAGGAGCATTATCTATAGTAGAATGAAAAGAAAATTAACACTCACAACATACCAAATTAAGGAGATAAAAAAGAAAGAAAAGAAAACTAATACTAATAGTAGATCGGTTCATAAATGAGAAAAAAATAGTACTTATAATAAATCAATTTATAATTAAAAATTGATATTAACAATAAACATAAACATAAATGAAAAAGAAAATGAAATAACATTAGCAATATAACATAGATGTAATATATTAAATGATAATCTATATTAAAACAAAATCAAAGAAAACTAAAGATAGCATAACATATTTAAAAAAAATGTCTTCCTCTTTTTATTTAAATATTTCAATAAGTTGTGGAATTAAGAATTAGTAAAGATATAGTGTGACAGTTTCTTATAAAATGTAGTTAGATAATAGAAATTACAAGCACCTATTAAATTTTTGTGTACTTGACAATCCATTATTACTTTTATCTTCTCATGATTTAGTTGAAAATATTTAATAGTCATGATAAAACTTAAGAAATTTATTTTTACTTTCATAATTAGACATTTCTTTAATTTCATAAAAAAAATTTTGCTCTTAACTTGTTAAGAACTTCCTAATGTAACACACAAGTTGTTTCAAAACAATGAAATATAATTGATCTAGTCAAGCCCAAGTTACAACAAGTCCAATACCCATGTAGGCTTTTATTTGTTTATGAGTGTTTTCTATCACTATTGGTTTATAACATTTCATGTATGAGATTGATGAGGACATTTTGTTTTTTTTACATATTTTTTATATTTTTATATTTTTATTATTTCCTTAGGTTAAGGACAATTATGTATTTACAATTTTAATTTAGAAATTCTCTATATATGTTATTTAAATATTTATTATAAAATGGAAAGCAAAACTTGATCTGATGAAAGGTTTTGAAGTGTGTGTATGTATAAGAGGTTTCTTCTAAACAAAGGTATATGACGACCTTCATTAGCTATCAAGTTGCAATATGAAATTATTTCATTAAATGAGTGGTAATCTAAATTTATTACATTTAATTATCAGCTTATCATTTTCTCTATCAACATTCTTTCCTTTAACCACCACAATTGACATTAACCCCACCTTCTCCACCTATGATTGCCTCTTATCATTCTGAGTCTTATATTGTTGTCCCCTTCAATTGTCCTACTATTGTCCTTCAGAGTGATATAACATCTTGGCTACTCGTACAATTCGATCACTTCTTTTAATCCCATAGCAATGCTTAATATCCATGAGTTTGATCTTAGGATAACTTTATATTGATATTTATTGTGACTAAATTACTTATATCATTTGTAGTACTTAACTAGATTTTAAATGTTATTTCTATCACACTTCTTATAGTTTTAATAATCAAAGGAAGATCACAAAATAAGTCTATGATGGTCTTGGATGCTTTGATAGCTTTAGTTATAAATCTATTGTTTACAAGTATAATTTTTTAAATCCTTTTTATTAATTGGGCTAAGATATTTATCTTTTCTATAGATTGAGAACCATGCAACTTTTTTCTCTTAATTCTTATCCTAAGATCTATTACAATTCTATTACCCAACTATTAATTTATACATAGTCTATTCTAGCCACCAAATTCTCAAATGTATTTAGGTGCTTCATAATTCACAACTTTTATGACAAAAAGATCTAAATTCGTGTGATTTATTTTAATTAAAATAGAAAAATTTTATATTAAAACCTATTACTTTAACAAAAATTTTTAAAAAACAAAACTCATCAAATATACATTTGATCAACAACCCCATAATTCACAAAATTAAATTGATTGAAATAACCACTACATCTTCTCCAACCAAGCTATCAAATGCATTTCTTATTCTAATTTTAATAAATACAAAAAATTACATATATCTATATAATTCAAATTATTTGAAGTTCATAAAAAATTATTGAAGTCCTAATATTTTGAAAGAATTATCATTTGATCAAACAAATAAAACATGATGATCATCAATGTTCCAAATATATAATTTTTATGAAAATAATAGTTATCTATCAAATGTCAATTCTTAAAATTTTTAAGAGACATAAATATTTAAATAAATGTTAAACAAATAAAAATATCCAAATAATTCACTTAATGCATCATCTTAACCACTAAACAAATGAGTTGAATTATGAAGTTTTATTACTTCATTGACAATTATAACTAGAAGATAGTAAAAAAAAAATGATAAACACAAGAGTTCATAAATAAATATTTGTTAATCATCAATAAACTTATATTAGCTCTATAAGATCATATAAAAATAACTTTTTCTATATTAAATCATTAAAAAATATTAAGAAAATAATGAACCATAATTTCAACAAAAATATTAACCTTAAAAATGGAATTTCACAAACCAAGATAACTTAATATTCATCTAAGCACTTGTTCAATAACCATCAGTTATAATATAATAAAAATCAAAACATGTAAATATTTTTATTATAATCAATATTATTGCTAAGTTATTGTTATTATTATTATTTTTTTGACAATTAACATCTTTACAGCATACATACCTGTTAAGAACTGTTACTATTTGAGCTAAGACTTATTTTATAATCCAAAAAATACTATTATACACAAATATGATGCATAAAGATAAAAAATAGTTTTTATTTTTAAAAATGAGATAAAATATAAAAATAACAATTGCATAAGAGATGACAAAAATATATTAAACAAATATCATTGATAAAATATAATTAGAAAATTATTTTTTAAATGCAAGAAAAATGGATATCAATATTATTTTATTGAAATCATTTAATTTAATCCATAAATGGAGCCAAATAGATTACGAGGGAATCTAATTTCCCCTTCAGAACCCCACAGGCGTAGTGGCGGCCTCTGTTCAACGGTGCTAATCAGCTCTTAAAGCGAAGTGATGCAATACAGTTCCATCAGTTTCTACTTTCCGCCTCAAACCAAAAGTAGAATATTTTTCTATTAATAGATATATATATATATATATATATATATATATATATATATATAACAATTAAAAAATTAGACAAGGTTTTAAATAAAAAAATATTTTTTTATATTAAGGATAGTTTGATGGTGTGGTTAAAAAGCTGATTTTTGCATCATTTAGTGGTTATTTGATGAAATATTGCTTAATAACTTTGTTAATAAATAATAGTATCAAAAAAGAGATTTATTGTTTGATGATTAGAGTGTAGTATTGTAAAATGTGAATAGAAAATAATAGTTTTGTTGTTATAATTTTTTGTTTGTAGATAAAATAAATATTTTTCGGATTATTAGAGAGTTTTTTTTTTCTAATTTAAGAAAAATCGTGTGTCCCATTTTTGTTGTAGGAATCAAGAGATTGAATCTAGCTATACCATAAGAAGAATATTTTCTATAAAGAACTCATTTTATGATTTTTTTAATTACAATTTTATCAAATCTTTTCTATATAAAAACATCAACAATAAAAATATATACATCATAAAAAAATCATATACAATTTGTACACAACTCAATCACAGTTGTAATGAAATTGTTTTTGTGAGTAGCATAAAAGATTTATTGATGTTGATAGCATAAATTTCAATGTGATGAAAAAAAAATCATGTTAAAAGTGAGAAAAAAATAGATCACAAAAAAATATTAAAAGCAAATTATTGTTTTCAAGTGACAACAATCCAATAAGAAGGTAACATGTGGCATGATGTGTTAAAACCAAATTATAAAATAATAGATATGACAAATAAGCTTAAAAATATATTTTTTAAAATAATATAAATTTGGGGTTTTTCTTGTAAGATTGAAGCAATAAAAAAAAGACTTCTGACACATAACCTATTTATCCTTTTTTTTAAAAAAATAATTTTCAATGACATCCATCGTGTCAAAACATTCACATTAATCTCCATCAATGACTAATGGGTCTCAGGTCCCACCCATTGTCGAGAAGAATCAATTTACATACTACTTTCAAAGACGAAATTATGATCTAAAGAAAGGCAAATAGTTGTTGGCATACACTCATTTAACAATCTTTATAAAAGAAATATTTTTAGACTAATTCTTTTTAATCGAAAAAAATTGTAAAAACAAATAAGTAAGATTTATCAAGTCAAAATAAATCAAACAAGTATTAAAGTCATTTATGTTTTATATAAAAATTCTAAAAAGTTTTTAGGATTTCTCTTGAAACATTGATTTTATTAACATGATTTTTTTATTTTTGAGGATATTTAATTTGTTAAAAAATGTTTCCATATAGTTTATATAACATTTTAGTGAAGGAAACAAATACTTAACCAAGGATTTGGAACTTAATTAGAATTACAAATGACAGTGGTGATCATTGCAATATGATTAAACTCAGGTGGTAAATGGCATAATTTCCACCAAAACATTTTTAATGCAAAACAGAGAAGTTCATGGATCAGATGACGAAGAAGAGGGGAGCCTTGGGGACGTCTCGGGGAAGAGAGCAAGAAGAAGCGGGGGTTCGCCGTCAGACCTCGGAGAAGGGTGGAGATAAAACCCTTTCTCGGCGATGGCGCGATCCTCGACAGAGATGGCGTCGTCAGTCCCCAACGGCGCAGGTGGCGGAGATCGGTTGAAGGGGTCGCGGTTGAGCGGCGTGATGGGACTGAGGACCAGAGATGGAAAATCGAGCATGCTCGGAGATAAGTCCTGCGACTTCCTCGCAGAAAAAGTGGAGGAGAAGGCGGGCACCGTGGGGCATATGGCCTTCAGGTTTCTGAGACTCCCCCGCCGCTCGTAGAGCTTGAAAGCAGGCTTCTTGGGGCCGGTGGACTTCGATGGAGACGGAATCGAATTCTTTGCCGCAGATCCCGAGGTGCCGGTGAGCATCTGCACTACTTGCTTGAAGGAGGAGGTGTCTGCTTGAACAAAGGTGGTTGGGAATTGATTTGGGTCTACCGGACGACTGGTAGATCTCGGTGTCAGTGGCGGTGGGGAAGAAATGCCGCCGGCAGAGAACGGAGATAAGGGATGAAGGGGAGATGGGTTCTGTCTATCTCGGAGATTTCGAAGCGTTTCCATTGACGTTTTAGTGGAAGAAGATGTACAAACGAAGGGGAAAGGAGCTTTTTCTAATGATTCCGATGTGGAGGAGAAGAAACTCCAACATCGGTGAGTGGGAGTCGAGTGGGGTTAACTTATACGTGGAATTCTACACCAAACAACAACGAGAAATCAAGCAAATATAAGGTCAGTTTGCTTTGAACAAGCAAACAAATGGAATTTGGTTCTTATATTTAGGTCTTATTTATGTATAAAAATAAATTTTTATTTTAAATTTTTAGAGAGAGAAAATAATTTTTTAAAATATTTTTGGTTGTTTAGTAAAGATTTCATTACTAAACTAAGTTGGTTAGAAAGTAAACAACCAAGAACAAACCAATTGAATTATATTCTTCAATGTCATCACCTAACAAAGATGTTGACAATATCAAATTTGTCCTTCCAATCATAGTATGTTGTCCATTTTTATCTCCTACCAAACACACACACAAAATAATCCAATGTGGTGTTGGGAAAATTTCTCAAACAAAAACCTAATTAGCAAAATTTGAGTAGCACTTGTTATGTAATAAACTCACTACACCAAAGAAGAGGAGCATAAGGAATATTATACTGATAAAAAGAACAACATCTGAGAAATCAATAATGCAATGCTTCATTAAGGTCATGACTTAATAGCAATTGATTATGCTCATGCCAAATATGGCATTATAAGCTTGTGACACTTTAATGACAATAAAATTGGCATGCATTATTGTGCATTTGTCAATCCTAAAAATAAATGATAGTGTGATAGCTACTTATAAATAACATATTTCTTTAGAGAATATGATAAAAATATCAAACATCATAAAAGATTCTTTGAGATATTCATCTTTAGAAAAACTTTTAGAAGAGAACGTCTTTAAAGGTCTATGAATTGATGAGAGTTGTCCTAAGTTGATATTGGTTATCGCATTAGACATTATGTTCATATCATCAAAGGGATTTCAAAGATACAAGAGCTCATTTGTGAAGAAAGTAATTAGAATTTGCTTAACAAACTCTTGAATGGCTTTGCAATAGAAGCTATCATGACCATTTTGAGGTTTAACTTATTTTAATCATGGGGACCCTCATTATCGATGACATGTAAGATGCATAAGGGCTCTTTTTCCCTTATCTTTAGAAGGTGGAGGCTATGTCATAAAAATTTAAAGAGAGCTATCGATAATTGAATTATTAAAATCAAAGTGTTCTTTTAATAAAAATCATAGTGATTTTATATCTATGATACCACTTTTTAGAATCATTTGTTAGCAATACATTCTTCTACTTTATGTATATAACATAGGATATATGACTATAATTTACCATTATAGACCATATATATTTTTTTATTTTTAAGTACAAAAATCTTAAGCTATAAGAAGAAATAAAATAATAGAAAATTAGCACTAAGATTTGTTAAGTTTCATACTATGATAATAGAAAAAAGATTATTACAACAATTTTCTATGGATGTAATTGTCAAAATTTCATTAAACATTTCTTATAAAAAAATGTTCATATAAAAACATTTGTTTTCTTTCTATTGCTAGTATGCATTTTATCCCAGTCATTGTGTGCTTCGTTCTTTATCTACTGAACCTTTTATTATGATTCTCAAATAGAAGTTGAGTCAAATATCATATGTTAAAAAAATAATATACCAATAATAACATATAAAATAAATTAATATTCGAATCATGTCACATATAAGTTTGTGATTAAAATATGATCATTAATATATGTAATAACAATAGACATAAATATTAAATTACAAGCCCTACTACGTAATTTTTTTTATTTACTTGACATTTTTAAGTAATTTTCTAACTAGTATTTTACATCAACAGGCATCATTTTACTTGACATAATTTTCCTTAACACTTCATATAGATGGCCATGCCATCTTATTGTCGAACAATAATTTTCTCAACTCATCCAATGGACAAACCATCTTTGTCCAATAAGGTTCTCAGAGAGATCCTTTCATATGGATTAGACTACTATTATTTTATAGAGTTTTTTTTATCTCTTTCTCTAAATATGATCACATTTTTTCTATAATTTTTTTTTAATTTTTCATATAAATTAGACCATATTTTTATATCTCTAATTGCATGTATTATGCTTAAACATGCAATTGTCAACACAATAATATCAACTTATTATATAAATTCATGAATAATTGTATACCACCAAGTACCTACTTAATGCCTAGTATAAACAAATTATGCTTAATATTAATAAAGTAGCTCATGAATAAAGTACGATTACATCCCAAATGTAATACAAATTAAGTTTTATATTTATTTTATGTTAAATTTTTTTTTGAAAAATTTTAAGAATTCATATAAATTCTTTTAAAAAATCATGTGCTACTAAAAAAATATAACACCCCAAAGAAAAGAAATTGATTTATAAAAATATACAAATTATTAGGAATTCAATGAAAATAAGATAGTTAAAAATAGAATTTTTTAATTTATAAAATGAAAAAATAGAGTTTTTGTATGATTAAATAATTGATTAAATTATGATCTTGAAGATGTCCCAAAAATTAGAAAAAAATATTAAATAAAATTAAAAAATTATGAAATTCATTAGAGAAAAGACATGCACAATAAAAAAATATTTTGGCACAAAAAAGAGGTTTCATAATGAGAAAATTAAAAGACAAACAATTTCAAAATGAAATAATAAAATGAATTTATAAAGATTTTTAAATCTAAAAAATTGTTAAAAATATTAAAGAATCTAAAAAAAAATACAAAAATAGGCCAACGAAAATTTGATCATTATTCGATGAAAATGTTCTTAAATTTAATTACTTAAGTTTTAATAAATAAGTTTTATTTTAGTTTCTAAAAAGCTAAGTCCTTAATTGTGAAACTAGAATTGAAGGTCTAGTGACCAAAACGCTAAAAGAGAAGGTGGCTCATCAGTTGGAAGAAGAGGAAGTGTCGGCCATAGCTTTAATAAGAGGAGCTTTTGCTTCTGTGAGGAGTTTTGGGAAACTGGGAGAAAACTCCTGATGAGCTGAGCTTATTTAGCAAGCGAAGGAGAGGAGAAGAGAGAAATCAAGAAAACAATGAAGTGAAGCTTAAGGAATTAAAAAAGAATTCAATGTGTAATCATGTAAAGAAAAATTGTATGCATATGATTGTTATAATATTGTTTGATGTTTAGAGAGCTTAATTATGAACTTAAAAGTTTATCAAAAGAAGAAGAAGCTGATGGATGTTATGTTATTTGCTTGCTTGAAGCTCCATTGGATGCTTGTTCTTTTGGTTATATAAGCATGGTCATGAACTACAAATTGATGCTTTATTCTATTGTATATAATCATGAAACAAGTAAACTTCTTAAGGTTTTTATTGCTACTTTTATGTTTACTATGTTATATAACATAGGATTAAAACATTTAATGGAAAAATAGAGGAAAAAGGACATGTTGCATAAAATTGAATTATTCTTATAAGTGATTTTATGATTTCTAAATGCATACAATGATGACAACCCATTTTGGCATATGTTATTTGGGCAGAGGAGTTAGAGGTGTCCCACAAATTGTAAAATGTAAAAAAGCCACTTACGAAATATAAGATAGAAAAGTTGGTATAAAAGAAATTTATGTTTTCTCTTATAAGAAAAGATAAGGTCTATTTAAAAAAATATGATTTTATTCGTATGTTACCTATCTATTACTTCGCATGTTTTATTATGAACTTGATCTCAAATGTGGCATGAACATAAAGAGTTTGTGTTACATGTATATTATATTATTTTATTATTGAAGTAATATAATTGATTTAGTTTATTTTATGTTCTAACACTTTCAAAAAAATGAAGAGATATTATATATGATTATAAGTAAGTAAAGAGTGAACATGGTTATTACCTCAGCAGTTATTTATCTTTATTGTGATTTAGTCACCACATGGTAGAGCTTCTTTTAATATTGACATAATGCTATTATGATAATGGTGGCAAGAGTCTTATATTAGTATCTTTATTTTATTTGTTGCAATAATTTGTTGTATAAAGTTGGCTTTGAAAAGTGATATAATGGTTTTCGTGTGATTTCTTTTGAATTACAATTTTGATAATTTGCTTGATTTTTGTTAAATAAATTGGTTTTCAAAAGAAGGAAAGAAGAAGAGTTATGGCATCATCTAAAAAGACAAATGGTTGCCACACATATGTAACAATCAAATACATTATCATATCATGTAAGAAAATACTCACATATAGAAAGTGTTATATATCCATCTCAAAAGTCATAAGGATTATGTGTTAAATTTTATTTTATTTTTCTCTTTATTGTCTTACAATTACACATAGAACATACATCAAGTTTTTATAATATATTGACGTAATATACATACAATGTTTATTACATTTTATTTAATGTCTTTAGACCCTTTAATTCTTCTTTATGTTATTTTTAATGGACTATCAATAAACATCATGAGGACATTTGATCCATCATACCAAACCATCTCATAAGCATCATCAAACCATCCGCCAATACTCATCGAGTAGTCTCATTCTTGAAGGATTCCAAGATCTTCTCTTTGATCTTTAGTTTGATTCTCTATCCAAAACTCCATTAGATCATCTGATCATAAATAGGATCATCCAATCTTCTTAAATCTAAAATCTTAAGATATTAAACTATATATTATTATTTAGCATATGATATGTCCTTCGTTGGACAATCTATCAGACTTTATAATGACCTAATATATAAGTCATAGGTGATGTAGAATAGATTTAGACTTTTATCATAGTATAAATTGAAAGCCTACAATATTGAAGATGTTTAATAGATTATTAAGAAATATTAAAAAAGATATACAATAATCAGGGTTAAGTAGCATGTATGATATTTTATAATTATTGAAATATTAAAGTTTCAAAACTTTAACACAAATTATTAAATTTAGTAGGTAGCAACTCCTTAAGTAATAAGCATAAAATTCTATAAAATTAGTTTTTGTCACATTCAATTTCACACATATAAAATAAAGAATTTAGACAAACTTAATGTGGAATACTCTAATAAAAAAATAACTTTAGATTATTATCTAAAAAATAAAAGTTATTGAAAGATTAAACCTTTGATGTTAATGAGGATGCTAAAAAATTGAGAATTTGTTCGGTTATTAACTCTTTCAGTAGAAGGTCTCTCACATTCGATCATTGTCTCTCATAAGAGATTTGGTTGTTCCTAGTAAAAGATTTCTCACCTTTAATCCTTATATCTCACAAGGGAAGATGTAATCTCTTCAATTAGGATTGGGTGCACACATTTTGTTCATAAAAGGCGAAAGCACACAAATTAAATAAATTTTTATTCCATTATTTTTATTCCTAATATAGTGAACATCCTTATTTATAAGAATTTGCAAATATTCATTACTAATTTTAAAAAATAATAAACAAAAACAATGAAATTAATTAAATTAAGTAATTCCTAAACATATTATGAGTTTTGGGCGACGATAATGCAGTTGGCAAAATGACGAGCAACAAAATGACAGGGCACAATCCAAGCAGTTTGGGAGGAGGTCTCAGTGCCTCCATTCCAGGTTTTAGGTAGGCATGGGTAGGGTGGAGTAAAATGAGTTGGCGATATTAGCAAGTTGGCATTGGTCATTGGGGGTCGGTGCAGGTCGAACATGGGTCAATCAGTGTTCCTGGATCAATTTAGTTTATGTGAGTGCGTTTTTTATGACAGAAGATGACAGCAGAGAACAAAATCAATTAAAGAAATTATTTTTAAGCAATTTTCAACCAAATTTTGTATCGATAAACTTATGGAATTGGTGCAATATCAATGAATATGTATTTTTGTGAGAAAATTTTAGACACTCTTATGTTAATATGATTATACAATAAGAGTCAAATAGAGATGCAATGCATATTCTCTTAATGTTATCAAACTGTCTGATTATCTAATAAACTTTTCTGATAAACACTTAGACTTATGGGCAATAAGAAGTGAATTTCTTCCATTTCAAAGCATTTTTAACCTATTCTTCCTCTATTAGCTCCAACAACACAATATTTTGAATCTCGCTAATCCTCAAATTAGTATAAGCTATCTAAACCCAAAACAAATCATAGAAAAATCTTATACAAGACTTTCCTAATCTAAATAATAAGTTTTTCTTTTCACAAATAATGTTTTTATCAATATTGAAGGTTCTTCCTCATGACATTTTCTATAGGATCCTCTCAATTTTATTTTAATCTATAAATCAAGTTGTCACTAAAATTTTAAATCATATACATACATACATATATATATATATATATATATATATATATATATATATATATATATATATATATATATATATATATATATATATATATATATATATATATATATATATATATATATATGTATGTATATATATATATATGTATGTATATGATTTAAAATTTTATTGACAACTTGATTTATTGTTAAAGTGAGAGGATACCACATAAAAAGATCACTTATATAGAAGATCTTTTAATTCTATCCTCCCTAACATAAAGCTTCTTAATTTTGAAAAATAATAAAATCATTTCCTTGAAAATTCTCTTTAACTTTATAAAAAAGTTCATCTTGACTTAAAGTTGAATATTTTGAAATTATATCCAAATAAAATTTTATAAAAATTCTTTTCCATAGTTCATATTAATACCACATTTCATATTCAATTAATCTCACAATGGAGCTAAAACCACATCAAATTTGTCATAAAATAACTCGTCATTACTTTGCAAATAAAATTGATACCAACTTTAATTAATATGGTTTCACAACTAAAAACATAATTAGTTCTTACTATCACAATAACATCACATACATCTCAATGATTCCAGTCTAATACATAAAATATAAAACAGCATAAAGAAAAACCCGCATTGTTAAGTCATCTTTTTTTCATCATCTCCCTCACTCCTATTTGGCTCTTATTTAGTAAATCAAAATGATCTAAAATTTTATAAGCTAAAAATAAAAAGCCAATTGTCATAAGCTCAATTAACAAACTACTTATGCATACAATTTTTTAGAACTTTGAGTCATGTCATATGTTTTTTTTAATTTCATCATATGATTGTAAGCTTAACATATAAAATAAATAAAATACTTAGAATAGTCATAAATATACAACTAAAAAAATCTCTTTTAAATTTTTATTTGATTTCTTATACTTTTATTACTTTTTTTTGGTTTCTTGACTTTTTAAATTTTTTTTTGTTCTCAAAATTATATCACCAAGTTGAGATTGGTAGATAAATTTTCTCATAATTGAGTTTTATCATTCCAAATTTTGTTTTCTTCAAGTTTACTCGAAGTCACACTCTTTCCTAACTTTTCCTTTTCTAATTATACCTTTCAAAGTCTCTTTGCCCATCCAAACCCAAGAAGTTGTCCCAATTTCACAATGATGATCAAAAGTTCTTCATGTATAATTTGTTTCTTATTGCACTCTTATTTTCATGTCATTTTTATTAACTTTCAAAAGTTGTTATAAATCCTTAATCCTTCATGCCGATGCCCATTTAAATAATAAACTTGCAAACAAAAATAATTGGATACCATATACAAAATTAAGAATATAAGAAAACAACATGCGAATGATATCATACTTCCAAGCAAAACTATACCATGAATTTAAAAACCATGACATTATATCAAGCATCACCATGGTTGTTCCCTTTATGAATTTACAAAACTTATGTATTAAGGCTTCTAAATTTTAAACCATAAAAAATCATACATAATATCATGCATTACCATGGTATCCTATTGTAATTAATAATTTTTTTAGATTCTAAGAGTTATTAATTTATATACTATTAAATATCAAACATATGCATCACTAGTAGAAAACCAAGTCGACAAAAAAAAATGAGCACTAATAGTAACTGTGCAGTGAAAGAGAAAAAGAAAAAAATATCAACACTGACAATAAAATAGGCCATGAATGAGAAAAAGAATATGACACAAACAATAATCCAAGCCATGTAAGTAAAAAGAAAGAAAGAAAAGAAAGAAGACCATAGTATAACATGTAGGGAATAATTAGACATTAATAGCATAATAGGTTGAAATAATAAATAACTATAAGTTAATAACTTGAAGGAAAAATAGGACCTTGATAAAAAGAAATATGAAAATATAAAAAGACAAAAATAAGAAAGAAGAAAAAAATAAGAAAACAAGAAACAAGTAACTATTAAAAATGGTAAAAATGAAACAATTATACATAAATTTATATGATAGTGTGAGTAAATCATAAATAAGGATATCTAACACTAAACTCTATTTTGACTTATAGGGGCATTAATGCTTTATGAATCTACATAAGGAGTAAAATATGCACTTGATGTCATGATGTTATTTATTTCAACTTATTTTATATGAACTATTTATATTAAATTTATTCATATGTTATTTATTATTCAAATTTATCGATTAGAAAATTTGCTCAGTATCTCTTTTACGTATATGACAAGGTACGTCACCAATATATAAAGAATGTATATTAAGACAATAATAGGGATGAGTAAGCACACACCTTAAGATCATAAAAATTATGTATATGTATAGGTTTAGATGAATAGAAGAAATGATATTTTTCTAGTGCACAAGCTTATACCTATAATTGATAATCTTATAAATGTTATGTGGACACACACACACACATATAAAAATAAGAAATAGTATTATCACTCTTTGTCTAAAATAAAATTAATTGTATTTACATTTTTTTGTATAATTATTTTGTTATTATATAAATAATAAAGATTATAGGCGGGGCATGACATCTTAGGTCAACTTCTTCTTTTGAGATGTTATACTGCTTTTTCATAGTGTATGATTTTTCATAAAAATAAAAACATTTAATTTTTTCTAAATTTCTCTAAAAATACAAATAATTTCAAATAAAAATAAAATGCATTTTATTGTAAATTTAAGATGCTACACACAAGTGCAAAACTCACACAAACAATATAACAAATAATATATATTAAGGCATAACATACATTGAGATTAGCCTCTGTATGTATAAGATGACAAAGATTGAAAAAGGTATAAAACTAAAATGTGAGACAAAATATCATAAGTGAAAATGTATAAAATATAATCAAGTTGGCCATAATTTTTCACCAGGCTCCAAGTAGAATTTGCAAATACATGATCTAGAAAATTTTAGCTCTTTTTCAAAACTTTCCTAACAAAAAATTTCTTAAATCAAAGAATGAACAAAAAAGATATGACCTACTAAAATCATAAAATATTGGAGTAATATGATGCCAAAATACTGAACACCTAATAAGGACCATAATGATGATACTAGAATTGACCTACTAAAATGTGATGTTGAAAGTGCATTTTTTGTTAATTATCAATATTGCACTATCACTCGTTCCAAATGATTCTACAAGTGAGAGTATGAATGCACATCACATTAATTTGATGAAAATCTCTTACATTATTGGTGTGCTCACCATATTTATAGTAATATTTATAAATAGTTCAATGTTGATAAATTTTAAATTTCATAAAATTTACAACATTAAGTTCGTAATTATTTTCTTACTATTTGAAATTTACCTCTCTTCTTAGGATTTTTAGACCCTTCTTTTCATGATGTATGAGTTTTGTGAAAATTTTAATAATTAACTAAAAATTCTATAAATCATAAAAATCATGATTTGATAAATCTTCTTATCTATGATGATATTCATAAATCTTTTCCCTTCTTTAAGCTTGACTTCAATATCTAATAAATATATTTTATAAATTTTATTACCAAAAAATGTAATTTTTTAAATAAAAATTAATTAAATATTACTCATATGTTTGAAATTTTACCTCTTTCTTCCTTTTCCTTGTGCTCAACTCTTCCAGGAACTTGAGAAGGTTCTTACCAAACCCTATCTTTCCCTCAACCAAAAAATGCAATAAGAATATCTTTTAGACTATATGTGCGTGCGTGTGTGAGTGTGTGAGTGTGTGTGTGTGTGTGTGTGTGTGTGTGTGTGCGTGTGTGTGTGTGTGCGTGTGTATAAATCTAAATAATTCTCATATAATTCGATATTAAAAACTTTGAGAGAGAAAAATAGAACAAGTGGTATATCAAAAAGGAGGTAAGTTATAACAGTCAGTGTAATTAACCTTATTTATTATTTATAATATTTTGATCTCACAATATTAAATTATTATTTCTTTTGATCATCTCATACTAATCCAAGGGGACTTACTCTTAAAAACGATGTCTCAAAATTTTAAGACTATGACATCTCATATAAATATTATGATCAATTATTTAATAACCAATGTGAAATAATTCATCTTATACTTTTCCACCTATAAGCATACTAGAATCTACTTTTTTCTTAATGATTTCTATCTCTGGACATCACTTAATAACCACACAGCCTTTTTCGATCCTAGGTGCTATAGGTCTATCAGTTTTTATTTGGTTCATCCTTGAACCATATTGGACTAATAGAGAATAATATTATAATACCAAATGTATATTGGATCATCTTATACTAACTCAAGTGGGTTTTTTCTTAAAAATATATCTCAATATCTTAAAATTATGATATATCATGTAAATATTAAATCAATTCCTCGATAAACCATGTGGGATAATTCATCCTTATACCCCTATGCTTAAAACTTTATCAAGAGCCATCCAATGATTCCTCTTTTAGGATATCATTCGATGATTACCACTCGCACTCTTCAAACTTATGCATTACATCCTTCCAAATAATGTTGCATTTATTAGATATTTAAATGTTAGATCTCAAACCTAAAACTATATTGATGAGTGAGTGCCTTGAAAAATGTGTACATATAATAATAGTCAAATCCTTAATTTGAGCATACAATTGTGAATGTATTAATGTGAGAAATTTACATGTATATGTTTTACATTTTTTATAAGTCATTTAGATTTTTTGCAAATATTTAAAGAAAAAAATAAGAAAAGAGAAATTTTATATATATTAAAACTTTTATTTTTATTTAAATATGATGATAAACTCCTTTATTCCCTAAAATACATTTACTTCATTTAAAAACTTGAGTAAGAAATAAGGGGAAGGAGAAAAAAGCTAAAAAGGAAAAAGGTAACAGAAATCAAAGTAAATTTAATGTAGTTCACGAAGAAGATTCAATGAAATTGAATAAGAAGATAAAAAGCTTGAAAAAATGAAAAAGAGTTTGACTTCACTTTGTTGGAATCATATGGTAAGATAAGATCTCACTCAAGCTCTTCGTCGTAAAAAAATGTATTTATTGCTTGGGATGTTAGGAAGGTTGTTTTTGTGAATTTTTAGTGTTTTTAATGTAAGGAAGATTTTGGTCAGTTAATTACCTTTATAGTGGAATCTAGTGTCGAGCCTTTGATTTAATGTAAATGGGCCATCGACTAAGCATCATACTAGTACAATAAGCTGATTGGCTAAGTACGATTAGTTTATGAAATGATTAGCATAATCATCTATCTAATTTCTTATCCAGTTAAGTATCTATTATGGATCATACAAATACAAATGAAGGTTGAACAAGTTCAAAATGTTCGTGGTGTATGTATGTTTAGTAAAGATCATCTATTCAATCCCCCTATTTCATCAAGTATTTGTTATGGATAACATGTGTATGAAATAAAAATTAAACAAGTATTATAAGTTCATGGAAAGCTTAATAGAAATCATTCATCTATTCTTTGTTTACGAGTGTAGAATGTGGATCATATATATTATAAGAGGATAATACTATATGATATAAATTAAAGAAAATGAGTAGTTTGTTAGTGATGATTTGGAGTAGCTATTGGAAGTGATTTTGTACAAAATAAAAAAAGAAATTGACCTATTATTTACAAAATGTAATATTAATTATACAAAAAATGAGAAAAATATATAAGAGAAAATAAAACTTCATGAAAGAAACTTCTCTAATTTGTTAAAGAGATAAACTAAATAACTATAATGTAAGTGTATTATTAAATTTCTTGCTTATTATTGTAGAATGAATAGGAATGTGAGTATTTGTATGGCGTAGCTATATTTGCATATGTCATGATTTCATTATGATATTTTATCACTTTTAATGCATGTGTGTGTGTGTATGTATACACAAATGTATAGCTTATATGTGTAAATATAAGAAGCTATAAATTGAAATATATAACAACAAGAAATGTAAGGAAAAGAAATGTACTAATATTAGCTAGTAATCTAATAGATCATAACAAATAAAGAAAGTTGACAAAGTTCTTTTTTCTCTAAGACCCTATCGTATTATGACCTAATATATGAGATATACTTCATAACCTAGTGTTGTGGACACTTAGAGATAGGCCACGACATATCAAAGGCATCGTCCTAGTCATTATAAGATATAAAAAATAAGTGATGAGTATGTGATGAGGAGATATAGTTCACATCTTAATGTTATGAGAATTTAGAGATGGAGCCATGAAGTATTAGAGGGCTCATCCTTATCTATATAAGATGTTAGTAATAAAAGACAACTATGTGATGACAAGATATAATTCACACCTTTGTCTTATGCTTTAAGAGATGTGGATAACAAAATGTCAAAGTGCTCATCCTCATTAACATAGAATATTAGTAATAAGTCTATGATGATGAGATATGATATAAGATATTTTAGGAGTAGAGATAAAAGTCATATAAGTAAATTTAGTCTCATAAAAAGAATAAATATGAAAAAAAGAAATAATAAAGAAATACTAATTGAAATTAAATATAAAAAGAAAAGAAAGTATGACATATTATGAGTACTATATACTATTAATATCATACGATAGTTATGTATATACATGAGCAAGAGGTATATAGAAATAGATGTGCTGATATTATATTTTTATTTATATTTTGCTATACATAGCTTTAGTTAGTGCTTTATTTTTTTCTTAGCTATATTATTATCTTTTTATATTATTTTATTACTTATAATAATAGTTTGCTTATTGAGCATATTATATTTATTTTTTACTTATATTAAAGATCAGGATATTGATACTTATAGATTTCAAGATATTTAGATGATAGTTTATGACTCTATGATAAGAGTATGATATATTTGTAACTATGGGAGTGAGAGGGGCTTCATGTATGAGAGAAATTTGTATTTTATTTATAAATGTTGTATTAGTATTCGGGTATTAGCATTCATATTATTTGGCATCTATATATTATGTGATATTAATTTCTTTTAATTGTATCAAAATTGATATTTGAATTGACATGATATTCATCACCATCACTTGTTTTGTTTTGTTATTGTCTCTAGTTTTATGTTGTTGTTTATGGTTTACTGATAAATTATATTTTGGATGTATTTTATCAAGTTTTGTTGGATTATGCAAGGTAGGGCATGATATAAGTTCTTGATATGATAAGGTATTAAATGTAATAAATACTTTTTACAAAATTTTATTAAAGTGATGGCACTTATATCTAATGAATGCAAGGGCAAGAAAACTCCTATAATAGGATATAAGATGAAAGGTGATGATGATGAGGATAGTTGTGACAATAGAGATAAATCCAAATCACAATTCAAATATTAGGTTGTAACTCAAAAATCCTTAAATTCAACCTATTCTATGCATGTATGCACAAGAATAAATCATGATTTCTAAAGTAAAGATGCCAAGCTAAAAGAATCTTTCTTTCTTATTTCATATTAAGGCATTAAATAGATTATAATCTTAAGCTTATACTAAAAAACATAATGATGCAAATAACATTCTTAATAAAATAATTAAAAAATATGAAAATATACATAAATAATTAAATCTTTCAAAGGCCTTATAAATGATCCTTACAATAAAAAATTAACTAAAAATATAAAATAAATAGAAAAATCCTTAAATAACTTAAATCTACTCTACTAAGAGAAACTTTGTCCCATAAGTTGCACTCTAAGTGAATCTTCATCAAGCTCCATATTATCTCTTTTGCAGACTCATTGATTATTAAATTTGTTATATTTATCATCCAATATTTAAAAATGGTCTTTTACATAAACTTATAAAAATGATGTGTTAAAGCACATAATCCTCCTATATAAAATTTGACCCAAAATTCTTTAAAAAACATCTTAAAAAGTAGTTTCTAAAGAAAATTTTGAATAAGCTAAATTGCTTCTTTTAATTTAGTCTTAGGCCAATTTAGTTCAAATGTTTGATTGACACCTTGGAGTTACATGTTTAAAACATGTCTAGCTCATTTAGTTCACATGCTACTTCATAGCTCATATAGCTACATTGAGTCTACATTGGTAGTTTGGTGTGATGTTGGGTTACCTTGGTATTTGATAAAATAAGTCTCAAATATTTAATATTTTATTGTAATGGGTTTATTTAATTTAAAACATATTTATATATAAAGAATAGATCATGTACTTTTGAAAATGGTGAATTAGTGACCTTCAAAATATTTTAAAAGTGTTTAGAAAGCTTCAAAGATTGAAGACATGTGCATAAAATATGAAAATATTTTTTTGTTAAAAAATAGAATATTTGCTTGTTGATTGCAAGACACATCTCAATTCATTTTACTTAGAAATCCTAACTCAAGCATTCAATTGTTTAATCATGTCCTTGATTCATAAAATATGTCATATTCTATTTTTTTATTATTTGCTTAGTTCAAATCCTAATTAAATCATTCCTTCATTTAAGAAACATATAATTATTTTCAACTATTCTTTTCTTAGTTATTTCTTATATTTCTTTTTCAAATTTTATATTATGTTGATTATTAAACATTGATTAAATAAAAAAATAATTATATTCAATTTTTCATAATTAAAAAAATCTCAACCACATCACAAGCTTGTGCCCAAATACAAAGCTCTCAGGCCAAGCAAACCTATAAGGGTATTCCCACGCTTCAGTTCCCGAGACAACTAGAATGAAATCAAGTCAAACCCGATCTTGGCCACTACGTTTTAAACTAGGTTTGGGTAAGGTAGAGGATTGAATCGCACTGAAATCGAATTAAATGTTTATATATGTAGGGTCGGACTTTACCCAAAACATAATCGGTACAAGCACAACTAGGTAATGAAATTTTGAGCGTACAATGGGAGAGTCGGCATCATTTCGATTCGAATAGTATACCCATGAAAATTCTTATAAAGTGAAAAATATTTTGACAATTGGTAACGTGGGACTAAACTTTTCGCTATTGAAGCACTTAATGCTAGCATAAATCATCACCATTCAATCGTACATTTTCAAGATCGCACGATAGTGATCTCATCCAGCATTTCATGTATAATGCTTGCAACATTCCTCTCCATCCGATCTTCAATAGGATGATAATTATTTCATTCGTTGTAAAGTGATTGATCCTTACTCGACATTCAACGGGCGTGATATTAACAGACTTCATCGGATGACTTTTCTCATACAATATCTATTTTTGAATCATTCGACTCTGAATTATCCATTTACGACTAAGATCATTTTTAATTTTCTCGTTGATAAGTCGAACGATCCAGATCTCATCCCATGTGATCAGATGGCCTAGGTCTAATTCACATTGATCCAACCATTAAGAACTCATCTGCCTTTGCAGTGTTTGCTCGGTCGAGAACTCCTCTAAGTAAATCAATAACTCCTACTGATCTCACATAACAACTAATGTTTTAGTCGTTACATGTGCCATTTTGGGCACCATTTTGGAAGAATTATTTAAGCATTCGAAAAAGTATTTTAAGCTATTTGACATCAGATTTTGAAATAGCTTTCCTTTTATTTTCTAATGACTATAATAAAACTTTTTATGATAAATACTTAATTATTGTGAATAAAATGACTAATGAATTTGAACAATATTTTAACATCTTAAAGATGGGCTAAATCATATTATATTGACATAAATTTCTATTCACATCACTTATGTCTTATGACTATTTGAAATTTTAAACAATTTCATCTTAGCCTAATTCTTATAAGCTTTTATTTTCTCAATTCTCTTCATAATTTTGAGCTATTTATGTATTTCTATTCATTAACAAATATAGAAAAATTTATACATTTTTATTAAAAATTCATTTCTTATTCTATTTTTGTTTTTTCTTTTGGATTGGGTAGCTTAACATTTATAAAAATCTAAGTTCTGTTTGATCTCATAAACAATTGAGTTGAGATTGAGCTCATAAAATTCCAAGTTATAATTAAACCAGTAACAATTAATAGGTTGGAGATGAACCATAAGAAAAATCTCAAGTTATAATTATTTTACTAATAAAATTTTTCCTAACAACAGTTGGGGAGGAAATAAGGTCTGGTCTGAGTTGAACCACTTAAAACTTTGATGCATTATTTCCATTTTTTATTATAAAAATTATGAATTAATATATTTATAAATCAAAGTTTCTACAAATACAAAATTATTTTTATGTAAAAATTTTGAAAAAATAAATACAATCCAAAAATTTGTAAAAATATTTTAAAGCCCACAATACACCCATTCTCGTGAGATTCAAAAACTCGTTTTCACTTCATGAGAGTGATTCACGAGCCAAAAAATTCAAGTGGGTGGTGCATGTTGGTTCAAAGTATACTAAACCAATCTAGTTCCTACATCTATCCAATCAAAATAGCTTGTGAAATTGATCTAATGCCACTAAGTTTGTAAATTTTTTATGTTTAAATAATTAATTATGATTTTTTTAAAAAATATATAATATAAATATAATTTTTAGAATTACATAAGAGTAGAATTATAATTTTGTAAATTTTGGCTCTTGTGAATTATGTATAATTGGAATTATCATAGATAAATCTGTAAATAAACAAAAATTTCAATTAATTACACAAATATGGTGACTTATTATATAAATAATTAAATAATTTAAATGGCGACAAAGTTAAACTGAACCTCACTTTAAATAATTAAATATATTAATTGTGGGTATTATTCTTTTAAACTAACATTACTTACCACCTCGAACAAGTATTTAAGCATGTTATTAGTTCTTTCTCCTACATTATTTTGAATTCCTTTCCTCTTGCATGAGTTTATGAGAGGCTTAAGTTGGGTGTTGTGTGCACTGGCCACCAAAAATTGGAGGAAAATTATGTGGGTTACCACTTGCCATCGCAAAAATTGTGAGCTCAAGATTTCTCTCTGTTGTGCCTTCTACTCTAGTTGAGAGGGCGCTTTAGCTCACAAATCTGATATCACGACTGAGGTTTTAACTTTGTTTTCTTAGTTTCAATTATTATGCTACATAAGTTTACCTCGAGTTGCTGAAGAGAGCAGAGTGAGAGAGGAGTTGGAGGACCTTGGTTTAGTGTTACGATAACATGGGTGGAAGCTAAAGCTAAGACGAAGAGAGGTATGCTAGGTAGTTCAATTTAGTATGAGATGTGTTATTCTTAGTCCTTAATAGTAGATATTGTTTTAAAGTTATAATAACATGATAAAACAAGAATGAAAAAAAAATTAGAAGAATAAAGAGTGTGTCTTTGCCAAAGGTTAGGAATGTCATCATTATCAATCATCTCTCCTTGTATAGAGGCTTAAGTATAATATTTCATTACAATAATTATTTTTATAATAATATATTCGATTTCTTTATTCTTCATGTGTTGCATGAATTAGGGTTTTAATTTTGGCCATTGTAAAAAATTTGTGTGCATAATGACACGCATCTATGTGCACTACAAATATGCACACTGTGATGTATGCACACAAACTAGGCACCTACCACATGCATGATCCAGATGCAACAATAAGTACTACACATGTGATTTTACATGCTATGGTAAGTGCCTTGTGCACATGACACTAGTGTGACAATAACTCCCATGTGTGACAATAGATGTATCTTCTGAATTTTTAAAAAAAAAATCATAATAAACATATATATCATCCTTATAGTTAAAAAAAATAAACAATATCATTAAATTAAAAAGATCAAATTAACTTACCATTCCCATACATTCTTTCGAGCACCACTTTTATATCTAAAATTCTAAAGATTTCGATTATATCTTCTAGATTTGTAAAATTTCACTATTGCTTTTGTTAACGTAGATGCCAACCAACTTTAAATGCCTATATAAATAAAAAGACTTAATTATTACACGTTTTTTTAACATTTTTTAATTAAATTTACTTCATTTTCAACGGATAATATTTGCTACATATTTTTTAAAAACCAATTTATATTTACCTAATAATTATGTGCTGTTGTTAACAGTTCGAATTACAATTATAATACAATCGTTTAGTTCCATCGTACAATACGTAATTACTGCAAGTTTTTAGTTACTTGAATACAAATTTTTTATTTAGCTGGTTACATAAAAAAATTAATATTTTGAATTTATGTAAAATTATCGTCAAAGAAAATGAGAGGTCACGGAAAGTGATTAAAAGTTTCCCAGAGAAAAAATATATTAACATCAACGTTGACAGAAAGCAAGAACGACGTGCTGTGATGGCAACTGCGAATCCCGCTGTGGACAAGAAAGCAACACCAAATCTAATTAAGCCGCCGCTTGGAAAATTGCGGTTGGGCTTCGCTGAGCCGGCCCCACTGCTATTGTAAATAATGAAGTAACGACAGGTGGCCATCTCTCAGCCGCACGCCACCGTGGTTTCCACGTTCAAAGGAGGGTTTTCTACGTGCAAATTTCTTTGGAAGTTTTTGAGTTTGTTGCATTTGATATTATTTTAGTTCAAACTTTTATGTGTTACTAATTTCGTAATGTCATGATGAAATTGATGGCTTAATTAATATATTTTTTTACAAAAATATAGCTTTCCACTTGTACTTGTCATGGCTCCCACATTGACTCTTTCGCCATGGTTGGCTCCCGAAGATTTTCGTGTAAGAAGTGGTAAAGTTCGCTCTGATTAACGACATTTTTAATGATAATATTTTTAATGTATTACATGTAAATCATTAGTTAATATTATTAATTTAGTTGTATTGTATTTCAAATCATGTTTTATATGATATTATCGTTAGTGTTTTCAAAACTTTTGTATTTTGAGATCAAATTCATCTAAGTCTTTGGATTAATTTATCTACGTTGGTTTTCACTTTCTTGGGGAAGTTTGTGCCTCCAATGCAAGCCAAGGGTTTTCCTGATCTCTTGGGTGCTCGTCTACTTTGATGAGTGATCACTTTATAAGAATTCCATTATCTATCTTTTTAGAATGCCATCACCCACCTTTGCCTCCTAGGTTCAAGCTTTTCCTAATCACCAACTTTTATGCCAATTGCAAGATTCATAACAAATTATGTCTTTGAGCTAGTTATAAGCATACCTTATTCTTTCTAAATAAGACTATCATCATCCCTCATTTCATTCCTGTTATTCTTAAGAATTCAATCGTTAATGTGTTGAATCTTTCATTGCTTAACAAGATCCTCCTATCATTAAAGTTAATTATTACATGCTCTAACTATTGCTTGTGACCTCGAAGATCATGCCAATAATTGGGCTTTCTCTGTAGAAACAACTTAATAGAAAAATAAAAGTATAAATTTTGAGATAATTGTTGAAAAATCACCTTTGGAGAGGCCATTAATTAACTTAACCTATTTTTTACCCTCTCTCACTCCTATTGTCTCACACATATACTTTTAAGAATTTTTAATCATTTATTGTTATCTCTCTTATTAAAAAAATATATTTTATTATGTAGATGTTTGCCCTTAGACTAACCAACATAATAAAACTTTTTAAACTTTTTCTATCTCAATAAGATTCTTATCATATTATTCTCTTACAACAAGGGTTTTGATTCCTTTTGTCCCTATTTCTCATACTTTACAAATCTTGATTGTCTTTTGTATGCACATATGAATTAATCCCACACAAAATCACAAAAACCATCCTTAATGCCAATAATAACTTTAAGACTTTATTTGATGATATTGCTACAATTAAAAAAATACTAGTTTAGAAAAGATATTGAAAAGACTTATGTTTGAAAAAGTATTCATCAAGAAATTTTCATTTTGTATAAACTATTTTTAATTCTTTTCCATTGGAATTAAACAAAAAAATGTATAAACAAAATGGCACCAAATTTATGTTTATAAAAATCATAGCCTATGCTTTTAAAAAACTTTGTTTAAATAAATAAATATGAGTACAAAATATTTTTTTTCTAATTTGATATTTTCATCATGTCATGTAATGTTTAGTAAATTATATATTGGTATCATAAGAATTTTATTATTACAAATAATTAAAGCATCAAGTGATAAGCTAATCAAAATTACTAGTTAATTATCATAATAAGAATATAAACTTTTATCTTAAAAAAATGCAATTCAAAATATTTGACTTCTTTTAAATAAAATGTTTCATGTTTTTCATTTTAAAAATAAATCTTTTAAAATTCTATAATGTTCTTTTGTTCGTCACAAACTTAAAATTTAAAATTATTTTATCTTAAAACTATTTCATATCATTTAATCTATATTATATATTTCAAATAGATAGAATCTCTTACACAATTATCTATTATATAAATTATACAAGTATATTATGTGATCCATGCAAATATAATGTGTGAAATTCACAAAATCACAAGAACAACTATTTAGTTATTGCACAATAATACTTGAATTTTATTCTTGTATTCTCTCTTCTCTACATTATGATCTCAATGCACTTGATATATTATTGTTAAAATAGGTTGAACCACCTTTATAAGTTCAACTTGCTAAATCTAATACAGGCATCACATGTGAAATAACATAATATTTGGTTTATGTCTTATGCAAGATCTTATTATATAGATTAAATAAAAAAACAAGCAATCAAGGAATTCAACATAAATAATTAAATAATAATATGTTACAAATGCCACATTTGTAAAAAGAAAACATTCACATGCAACATCACACATTATTTTTTTTCTTAATATGATTTTATTTATATACGTCATTTGTTTCTTAATTTAGTAAATTTTTAAGTATAATCTGTTGCACTTTTTCTCTCAAGTAATTAGTTTGAGTCTTATTTGAGTTTACTTAATTATAGTGAAAATTTTACTTATTAAATTTTTATTTTTTTCATGTATATTTCATAATTTAAATTATTATTATAATTTGTCACTTATTTATTTATCATATCACTTTCAATATTTTTATTTTTTTCATATTTTGTATGGCTTATTAGCCATAAGTATTTTTTAGCTCATATATATTCCACATTACCTTATTAGCCATGAGATATTTTTTAATCCTTTTAATTTACATAGCTTAAAACTATTATATATTTTTTCTTGTCATTCAATAGTGATATAAAAAAAATACTTGAATCAATCTTATAATTACTTTTGCCTATACTCAAATCATGGCATATAATCTTTTTTGTGCAAGTAATAAAATATTAATATTATACATGTCAACATAACATAACCATGTTTATGTACATAATAAATATGCCACAAGTAATTTATGCATCGTATTATTAAGTATATTATCAATTTATAATGTGGTCATATAGGTACGTATCACATCCAATGATGCATTATATGCATAAATAATTATGTTTTTATTAATAACATTATATCATAACATACATATATTATTTATACAACTTATAACTTGAGATTTTAGTCAATCATATGCACATAATAATTGTGTGGTCTATCTCTTTTTAAATATAACAATATTGCGACCTATCATTCTCATTAGCAACCATGCGAAGTGCCTACAATCTAATAATTTAGCATATCTTTCATATTTATCAACCATGAAATATGTATTTGTTAGCATAACAATATTATGATAGGTTATACACACTAACAACAACGTAAAATACCTATCTGAATGTTGTAGTGCTGTTTATTACCTCTTTCTCGATTTTCATATTCAAGTATTTGAAATTTCCACTAGCTTTCCCCTCCACGAATCTAACCTAATAGAAAGTGGCAAGTTTTTGTTAAGGAATACAATCAATTATATATAGTTGGATGAATTAAACAGAGCAAAACAAAATTAGGGTTTTAAAAACTCATATAACTAATTTGTCATTGTAAAGATGTTTTGCTTATTCTCTTTTTTCTCTCATTTTCTTTCTTTTTTTTACCATTCTATCTCTCCCAACCCTTTATCTCTCTTTCTTATGTTCCTCAATTTTTCAAAAACTCCTCATCGAGTTCTTTCTCTTCAATAGCCTAGTTTAGCTATGTACCTCACCTTATGGCATGGTAACACCACCAACAAGCAATGTGGCAACAAGAGGTAATAAAGTAGAGACTAAGGTTAAGAATTATGTGCAAAGGAGTCCATCGATCACATGCGTGAGAAAAAGAATTTGGGATGTGAGAAGCATGAGGATGAGTTAGGTTGAGAATTTAGGTGAAAATTATATTTATAATATTTATTATTTAAATATTATTTCTTATTTAGCACTTCACTTTAATAATTCTTAATATTATTAAACAAATTTTGATTAAGATAAAACAAATAATATTGAACTCCTCTTAATGAGCTTTATCCATCAATATTTTTATTTTTGTATTTAGAATATTTTATTTTCAATTAATTCTAATACATTTTTATGAGATGTCCAATATAATTATAATTTGATCTCATAATATTAGTATAACTTAATTATTTTAGGATTTTGAGAATATTATAAAACCATTCTAAAAGCTATCAATAAATGGAACCTATGAAGGTAAGATAATCGATAAATGCTAAACATTTGTTTGACTTGTTAGTGGCATCACCTTTTATTATTCAATAAAAGATTTGTCATCAAACAGAACGTTTTTGGCTAACTAATGTAACCAATGTAACCAAGGATGCATTATAGTTTTTGACATAGCCATAACAAATAGATCTTAAGTTTATGATTTTAAGCATTATTTTCCATTAATTATTAGCTAAATTACAAATTGTTTTCATATTAGTTAGCAAAATTGTTAACCAACATTGAACAGACTAAATTCTAAGTCATGATCAAAATGAAGGTGTTTGATATGATCTTGAGCCCATTCGACATTTGGTTACACGAATTTAATTCAAATATGATTTGAGTTAGGCCAACTTATTGATATTCCTTTTGAGGCAAACATGATTTTCCTTTCATATAATAATCATAATAACATGTGAATTAATTCATTTACAAATCTATATTTGGTTATTTTGGCGAATATATAATGAAAAAACTAAAAATCATTATTTTGATTCAATTACAAGTTTGTTTAATTTGATAAAGGTTTGATTCATGATCAAGAGACAATTATTTTAATGCTAGCCTAAATTCATAATTGAACTATTTCTAAAACTAATCTTATTCAAGCTAAAAAGTGATCTAAGTTTTAATCAACATTTATTCATCAATCTAAATAAACAACATTATTATAACATCAAACCAATAGATCATGAAAAAGAAAGATTACATTGCAAAAAATTTAGATTCATGGTTCATAAGATAGCCAATGTATACATATTCAATCACATTGTGCCAAATTTAGGAAAGAAAATGTGCACTTTTCCTATCTAAGGTGACACACATTGATTTTTAATGCAAACAAATGTGAAAAAAAAATTATCATACAAAATAGTAGTAATTTTCTAGAACTAATTCGGTGTGATTTGATTAGTTATAATATTTTCTTTGTGGAAGTCATCGTTTCAAGACAGCGATCACATGTCTCTACTTCATCGTCTACAAGCAACTGTCCATCGCCTTGTTGTCACTCTCAGGTTCAATGACACTGCCAAATTTAAGAAAGTAAATTTGCACTTTTCCTATCTAAGTTGTCACACATGCAATTTTGATGCAAACAAATGTGAAAAAAATTTATCATACAAAATAGTAGTAATTCTCTAGAACTAATTCGGTGTGATTTGATTAATTATAATATTTTCTTTGTGGAAATCTTTTCAAGATAGCGATCACATGTCTCTACTTCATCACCTACAGGCAGCTGTCCATCGCGTTGTCGTCACTCTCAGGTTCAATCACACTATGCGAAATGTAGGAAAGTAAATGTTCACTTGTGGAAGTCATCATTTCAAGGTAGCGATCACATGTCTCTACTTTATAGCCTATATGCAGCTGTCCATCGTCTTGTCGTCACTCTCAGGTTCAATCACACTGCCAAATTTAGGAAAGTAAATGTGCACATTTCTTATCTAAGATCACATGTAATTTTGAAAGTAAATATTCACTTTACTTATCTAAGGTGACACCTACAATTTTGATGCAAAAAAATATGAAAAAAAGTTATCATACAAAATAGTAATAATTATTTAGAACTAATTCAATGTGATTTGACTAGTTATAATATTTTCTTTGTGAAAATCATCATTTCAAGATAGCGATCACATGTCTCTACTTCATCTACTACAGGCAGCTGTCCATCTCCTTGTCCTCACTCTCAGGTTTCAAAGCCATAAGAGAAATCGACACCTCTTCCCACTCCCACCTTCTTTAAAATAATCTTATCAAGCAGCAGAAGGCATAACAATGAGAACTTTCGGAGAAACAGGAATTACCGGCGTCGATGGCGGCAGAGCGGTGGCAGCGGCGCCGTTCGTGTTGAAGACGTACCGTATGGTGGATGACCCGTCGACCGACTTGGTCATCGCGTGGGGTCGGGAGAACAACAGCTTTGTGGTGGTGGATCCCTTCGCCTTCTCCCGAACGCTCCTCCCTGCTCACTTCAAGCACAGCAACTTCTCCAGCTTCGTCCGCCAGCTGAACACCTATGTATGCGTCTCTCCCTTTAGATTTGAATCGAATTTCGGCCTAATCGGGGGGTTTACTGATGGGGATTTGGGGGATTCTGCAGGGGTTCAGGAAGGTGGATCCGGATCGGTGGGAGTTCGCGCACTCGTCCTTCATGCGGGGCAAGACGCATCTGCTTGGACAGGTCGTGAGGCGGAACGGCTGCGTGGTAGGGGGGAGGAAGAGACGGGAAGAGGAGGAGATGGATGAGGCGGTGGCTGCGGAGGTGGCGAGGCTGAAGCAGGAGCAGAGTGCGATCGAGGATAGGGTGGAAAAGATGTGGAGAAGGTTGCAGGAGACAGAGAGGAGACCGAGGCAGATGCTGGCTTTTCTGCTTAGGGTTGTCGGGGATCCGGAGATGCTTAAGAGGTTGATGGCGAGGGCAGGGGTCGAAGAAGGAGGGAAGAAGAGGGCGAGGCTTTGCATCGCGGACCGGCGATTCGGTGAAGGGGAAAAGGCAGCGGCGACGGCAGCGGCGGCGGCGGTGGCATCGGTGGCGGTGGATGGGACTTGTTGCCGTGGGGAGGGTTTTATGCCGGCGATTGATGTGGCAGCGACGGAGACAGCGGTGGCGGAGGGGGGAGTGGATTTGGGTGTGGGAGGAGCCTTGGGTTCTGCTATTGGCGATGGTATGGGTGGTGTTTTTGGATCGTATTTGTATACGTATCCGTATATGGTGAACGAAGGGTTTTAAATGTTTTTTTTTTAAATTTTTTTTTACTTTTAATTGGTCGTAAAACTCAGATGGGTGTTTGCGATGTGTGACGGTGTGTAACGGTGATGACGGAGTTTAGTGTACAAATCCTTTTTTTTTTTTGTTAAATAAATTGATAATAGAAGAGCAGTACTCGTGATGAGCAATCTCATGTATTAATATACAGTAAAAATTTATATTCTCTTTGTTAACTTTGTAAAAATTTATATTCCCTTAGTTTAATTATTTTAAAATTATTTGAGCAAATGAAATGAAGAAAGGACAAAAACCTTATAGTTTCATGTTTCACTAATTATTGTATTTTTTTGTTATTACATCATTTATTAAATAATAAAAAATATTATATTATATTTATTAATGCTTTTGAATAGTATATAGATTATTTGTATTAAAAATTTGATCAATTAATTTAAAGAAATTAATAGAGTATTTAGATAATAGTCATAATTAGTATTAAAAGAAACACAGAGAATATATTTATCGAGTATTTTTATTTTTGTAATTAGAATCTCAAAACATATAATAATTTTTTTATATGCTTAAAATTTTGAGACTTATAAGTGAGTATTTAAATGTTTTTAAAAACTTCTATTTCACTCATAATATTATTAGTTCATAATATGTATTGCATTTAGGTTATATATTTTATCTTTTAGAACATTGAATTATTAATAACTTAAATAATTCAATATTATCAAATCATGTTAGAAATAAAAAAGAAATATGAATTGAGCGAGGATTACATATTTAGTGATATTCATATTTGTACGATGGTACATATCATACAATATGATTAGTTATTGTACATAATAAAAAAATAGATTTATAATTAGTTTGATAAATATGGATGTTTGCATTATTCATACAAGTACAATTATATTATCTTACAAGTGTGTTGATAAGCTACTCAAGAAAAGTATTTTGAATTTTCTTATATAATACAATGTTAGTTTTTTTATTGATACGATATATTTATTAGTATGATTGAACAAGAGATCGAACCGACTATAATTAAAATTTGTTGTATTGTGTATAAATATAATTGTCATATGATATTGGTATGTTACCTATAAAAAGATGTGAGTAGCTGATTGTTTTAATATAATATGATAGTATTCATCGTAAATGGTATCATCTATTTATCTTTTAATGAGAGTTTAAGAGTTACGATGAGTTTGTTTATTTTTTTCATATCTGTATAATATTATCTTTGTACCTGTACAATATCATTTCATCTGAGAGCTTAATACTGAGACATTATCCTATGTTGAGGATATTTGTATCATTGGAGTATGATGCTCAATTGCACTAATACAATACAATGCATGTAAATCTAAGTCATTTGTTTGGGGTAAATGTAAATCGAATTGGATTACTTAAAACTCTTTGTATACTTTAATTATTTTATAACATAATTAGTATTATAAAATTTAATAATATTTTTAAAAATAAATTTTATAAGAATAATTAAGATTTAAGAAAAGAAAGTCATTGATTATTATAAATAAATATTTTTTAATTAGTTTAAAATTTGTTAAAGTTTACAATTTGTAAAATTCATCACCTTTTCAAAACATCACTATATATATACATATATATATATATATTTATTTATATTTATTTATATTATTATGCATATTACTTGTACATGAAGTACTCGAAGGTGACCTCTATTTATTTAGAAGATAAGAATAGGTAATGAGATATTTAATAAGTTAATATAGTCTTAAATGATGATGATGCTATAATAAGATGAAATATAGTTGTAAAGACCTAAAATCCAGCTTTTCCTAGTATTACATTATCTAATTCTTTTGCATTTGACTTTGTTTTTGAAAATCAAAATTTTTTGTTTAGTAAAACTAAGATAAGATATGTTTGTAAATAAAAAGAGGAGATGAAATAATAAAATCATCGTTACAACACTAAGCAACAAGAACAACGCACGAAGGCTCGCTGTAAGCACGTCATATGCATAAATGCTGGTGTGTATGAAAGAAAGTGTGATATGCTAGATGTTCACGCGAATCGACACACGTCCTTGCACATGCACACATCAGTCACTACCACGCATGCAGTCTATGCATGTCGTAGGTGAGCCTACCATGCTGATGCACACAATGCATGTGTGATTAGGCATGTTCATGCATAGGAATAGTACTCATACATATGAACAATGCTCTCCATGCACATGGATGGGTTGTGGTAATGCAAAATTTTGTAAAATTTTTTATTTTAATTAAAATCATATATTTCTTATTTTCTTTAATGCCACTCTTATGTGACGTATCAGTTGATTCATTTACTTTTTTTGTCAATTTGAAAACATATAATCTTTTTCTTTTCATTTAAATAGAATAAGCAACAAAAGTAATTGTTTTTTAAATCTCCTTTTTAAAATAATACTTTATTTAGAAGATTTTTAGAAGTGAAATACAATCATGGTTTTTAAAACGACTTGGCATTGAATCACATTATCAATCAAAAAATTATTCAAGCTTTAGACAACTTAATATTTAAAAGCATAATTGTCTTACAATTTTAACAAACCAAGTCAACAACAACATGATTACAATTTTAATGCATGATTTTTCTCAAATAAAGTAAAATAGTTAAAAATAGGTAAAAACATCCTCTAAATAATGTAATCATATGATAATCATCACTGCTACCCAATAAGCATATGGTATGTTTTAGTTTGATTTGAAAATGTTAAGCCAAAAATTGGTTAAGCTAATCAATATTGAATAAATGATATTTACAAGTATGAACATATAAAAAAACAAATATTGGGTAGTCATATACACAGGTTAATTGAAAGTATTATAATATGAAAAGAGTATGTAAATGTCATAAAAGTAAAGCAAATTTTCATGTAAAACTTATAACACATTATCTTTTATCTCCTTTTATCTTCTTAAGGATTTGTTTAAGAAAATAAAGCTTCATAAATGATTGGACACGTTTGAAAATGCCTTATTCTAATATAAATAACTTGGATAAATGACTAATTCAACTACTTTTTGAAATTATCATTTTAGAATGAAAGTCATCACTTTAGATAACTATCTATCTTATTATCTTTTGAACTTTATCCTCAATTGATCAAACCCTTTTCTTTTTTCTCTTTATTTTTTTATTGTCACAAATGTGTCATTCTTTTTCTTTTGAGGATTTATTCATAAGTGATAAATTTTACTTTTTCTTCTCTTTTTTTTGTGAACATTATTACATAAATATGAATATTGATAAAATTGCAACCAAAGCATCGCAATATTTCATTCAGTATCATATGAAAACATGTTCCATTCAAATGTAAAGCATCCTCAAATATTTCATTTAAGATTATCTCTTAAGATTTTATACTTCTAGTATCTTGTATCAACCATCAATTCATATGCACAATATTATTATGCAAGTCTCCTCAATATTTTTGTTATTCCTAACTATTATTTAAAGGCTTATATCCTACAATACATCAATAATCAAATCATATATAAATAGTATCATACTTCTTGTCTTAATTTTTATGTAGTGATCTCAGATAAGATTAGATCCTTACTCCAATATTATGTTGTATTTAACTATTATAGAATTTTCTCTAATACTTGGAGATACTTCTTCCTTTTTTATCATTTCATTTAAAACACTTGGTCAAACTTAATAGCTTAAAATTTTTTCATAAAAAAATTCCTAAATTTGGCCCTATCCACTTAAATACACAACTAATAGTCCACTTTCTTTTCTAATTGTTTACTACTCCTAGCGGCCATGTCCCTTCAATTGAGAGCCTTCTCATCTTCATTCATACTTAATTTTGAGGGTTTCTCTTATATTGGACACTCCCCATGTGACTAATTTAACCATTTCTCGTTTTAGGTTTTAAAAAATTCTTCTAATTATATATATACAATCCATATTTTGTATTATATGATGAAAACAATGTCTCTTCAATTATATATATTCACATTTATCACACTTATATAATCCTCTTCATCGTATGTGCGTAATTAATTTCAAGTTATTCAACTTAGACATTTTCCTTATATCATATTATATAATGTGTTTTCTCATACTTATATGATCTATTTTATCGCATATTAAGTCAATAACCGATGATATTCTTTTATAACACTCCTCTATCTTTATCATAGTCATATAGTTCCTTTAATCATATATGTATGATATTTTTTATTATATTTAAGTCATTTATTCTCTCACTTAATCATATAGTGTGATCATCTAATATCATATTGTATAATTTGGTTCTTCTCTTTTAAAAGGTTATTTGACTCATTCATGCCTTTACTGATGTTTACTTACCTATTTATTTTATAATATGATATCAATTATTGTTCTACTTGATTTATTTAATTAAGCTTCTCATCATATTATACTAAATTATATTTTATGATTTATTTAATCATATTGTATGATATTTTATAAATATTTAAAATTTTTAGAGATAATTTTCAAAAAAATATTTTTTAAAAAATTTAAAAATTATATTTAACTCAAAACATATTTATTTTATAATATAAGTATTACATAAGTGCATAACACTTCTGCTCCCATGAGTAGCTTGCATAATACTTTTGTTTTTCATGTGCACATCTATAACACAATCATGTCCTAACCTACTATCACCACATTAGTCTTCGTGTTAGGTTATCTTGTTTATGGAATGAATAATACTCAAGATGTTAGTTCCAAAACATCTAAGTTTAAAAGTATTGAAATCTCTTAATGCTCTTTGCTTTCTACATCATTTGGTATTGTTGAGAATGTGAGAGCATGACATCCACATAAGAGCGAGGTGAATTGCGAAAATTACAAATTAAAGAAATACAAATATTTCAAAAGTTTTTTGTGAATCTTAATTACTTTTGTAAATCATTTTAAAATATGTTGTTTACTCTTAAAACTCTTTTTTGGGAGTGCAAATAAAAAATCAGACAATGATTTTTAGGTGATTTAATACAACATCAGATCTCCTAACAAAAAAGTTAGACTTGTATTTAAAACAAATTTTTATAAAAGTTGGCAGGCAAAATAATAAATTAAGCCAAATGATTCTATAAACAATAGTGATGTAAGATAAGAATAAGTAATTAATCATGAACATAAAAATCATATAGTGTATGATAAATAAGTATAATTTAGGTTTAAATTATATAAAAAAATTTATCATAGGCTTATCACATAAACTATGTTAAAGAGAGCTAGCTATTACCCAATGGAGCTAATCGTGTGCTAATAAAAAAAAGAATAAATTAAAAAAATCATAAAATATTTTAACTAGACTCTCTTTTCTAATCTAAAATAAAACTTTTATAGTTAGATAATTAGAGGTATGAAGTCAAAGTAGAGATAGGTGGCTCATGATAGGTAACTCATGATAAGATGATACATGTTAAATAGTATATTAATAAAAATATAAAAATATTCAAAAATATAGATAAAAATCTTAAAGAAGTAAGTATTAAACATGCTTTAATAATGAAAAATTATATAGACATTAAAGTATTCAAGTATATTAAAAGCTTATTTTTGTATTAAAAAATTACATATAATATTCTATTTAAAGGACATCTCATTAATGGATAAAAAAGTAAAATAATTATAATTAAAGAAAGTGCATTACTTTATACTTTACTGTTTGATTGGCTTGGTGGTCGTTTCTAGGGTTCCTTTGGGCGAGTAAATCATTATTTTTTTTACTCTCTAAACTAATTTATGATATTTTATCATACTTTTCATTTCACTTAACCTATATAATAACTTCATTCTATCCTACGACCCAACCTTCTCTTCATCTACATCATTTGGTATCAGAGCTTAGCATCATAATGTTTCATTGACTATGACATTCAAGAAATTTTGGGGGTTAAACTCATTCATTTCATCATTTTGGTAACGATGCTTATCTCTTACCAATTTTCTTAAGCAAATGACAACTAGAGTAATAAGAAGCAACAACTTGAAGGCCTATCAAATTTTGTGTAAAACGTATTTCAAGTGACAAATTAATAATGAGAAGAAATGCAAAAAGAATTATAAACTTTTAAGTATGAAATGAAAAATCAATTCCAAAAACTAGAGAAATGACTTACAAATTCATGTACATTGCTCCCTAACATTTCTTGTTGAAGATATCCAATAAGTGAAAAAGGTTTAACTTGATAAAAGGTGTGATGACATATGTTTTTGAATTGTCCAAGGATATATCTATTGGTTTAATGTTTAGTATTGCTGGTGACCAATAACACAATATAAATTTTAAATATGATAATTTACAAACTAACAATTATGTGGGTGATTAATAAAAACAGTTTTCATTATCGATGCAACCAAAATTTTTGGTAGGAGATATATGGCCCGCTAAGCATAAATATGTCTAGTCAATATCAAAGTTCATAGAAGATACTTTACACTTTAACTCTATAGAGTAAAGTTTCTTTTGATAAGAGGGAATGGTGCTTGATAATAACAACTAATTAATCATGAATAAAAAGATTATAGAGTGTATTAAAAACAAGTATAATTTGGATTTAAATTGCATTAAAAAGTATTTATCATAGGATTATCACATAAACCATGATAAAGAGAGCTAGTCAGGGCCAAATAGAGTTAACGTGGGCTAATCAATGAGAAAAAAATTAAGAAATTATAAATATATTAAATTAATTTTTTATAGTCTAAAATAAAATTTCTAAAGTAATTAGACAATTAAAAGTATGAAATCAAAATGGTGATAGGTGATTCATGGTAAGTGACACATGTTAGGTGATATATTAATGAAAATATCTAAAATATTTAAAAATATAGATAAAAGTTTTCAAGAAGTAGGTATGAAATATAATTTATAATAAATAATTTCTTGGGAGTAAAAGTTTTTAAGAAGTAGGTTAAAAACTTACTTTTATATTAAAATATTACATGCAATATCCTATTTAAATGACATCTCATAAATAGATGAAAAGTGAATTAGTTGTGATCATTATTTTGTGGTTTGAGTATTTAAATTATCTTGATGGCCTTTTATTGAGTTCACTTTGTGAGAGAATCATTATTTTTTTTCTTTATCATCTTAATTATATTTTCTTTTTATTTAAGCTATTTTATCAAACCTTTCATTCAATTTAACCCAAGCAATCCCTTCATTCTATCTCATGACCCAGCTCTCTATTTACATAAATTAGCCCAAAAATAACATATGATATTAGGCCAAGAGATCTTGCAAACTTGTTAACAAACTTTAAGTATTTAAGTAGTTTTAATTTTTAATTTGATAATTATTAGGAGTGAATTTTCGGATTAGAAGCAGATATTTAGATTATTGTTAGTTTATAAACGATGTAATTGTTGATTAGTAAATATCATGAAAATAAAAAATTTATATTACTTTTTGTCTTTCTGTACTTTAAGGTTTACACTACTATTTTTTATTTCTCCCAAATAATTTTGAATTCAAATTTGCTATTTTTAATTCATGTTCTACTTTATTCCCAATTTATTTTCATCAAAATAGTATCAGAGCATGAAGAAGAAGAATATTGAATACTGTAGTGTTGGAGGGAGAAGAGTGAATAAAAAGTCTATTTAGTACTATGGTCCAAGAAAGCAGAAAATAAAAAAGCAAAAAACAGAATCAATTTTGTAGCATGTAGAAACAAGAAGCGATCTTTGTTTAGAAATACATTTTTTCATAAAATGTAAGTAACACAGTTTTGAAAGTATAGTTTGCTAGAAGTAGAAGCAATGTTTGGAAGTGTGGTTTAAAAAATTGTGTTTAGAAGAAATTTTGGCTTTAAAATGTCTAAGATTGTGCAACATACTGTTCTCAGGCTGACTAATAAAAATTATGATAATTAATACATTTAATTTAAAGCCCTTCTAAGTTTGCAAGACATTTAGGATATTATTACCCAGGGCTTTAAAGAATCAAATGCTATTGATGTAGAGAGGGAAATGTTGAAAAAAATTATAAAATAGATAAAAAAAGATCTTATTCTTAATATATCAAGGGCTTGTTGAAGCCACTTTTAAGAAAGTTACAAAAGTGACTACAAGTAAAGAAGTTTGGAATAAACTCTATACAATCTTCAAAGGTGTTGAATGTATAAAACTTGTAGGTCTTCAAATCTTTAGAGGTGATTTTGAGCAGTTAAAGATAAATAAAAATAAGATTATCTTAGATTATATCTCACAATTAGTTGTTATTGTGAACTTAATGAAGAGAAATATAAAACAAATTGATGATGTACATGTGATTAATAACGTACTTCATTTTTAACTCCTATGTTTAAGCATGTTGCAATAGGAATACAAGAATCTAAAGACATAAGTAAATTATTTATTGAATTACTAATGAGTTCTTTACAAGTGCATGAGTAATAACTAATGAAAAGAGCTGAAGTTACACTTACTAATCAAGCATTCGAGTCAAAACTGAATTAAAAGAAGATAATACATTGATGGAAGATAATTCAAATTTAAGGGGAAGAGGATGAGGCTCATATCAGGGATGTCGAAGAGGTCGTTTCTAAAACAAATCTCACTCAACATGGGCATGAAAGGAATGATGCTTCTCGAGGTTGAGTTTAAGGAAGAAATATTGAATGTTATAATTGTCATAAGTTTGGTCATTAT
This sequence comes from Vanilla planifolia, assembly GCA_023846275.1. NCBI lineage: Eukaryota > Viridiplantae > Streptophyta > Magnoliopsida > Asparagales > Orchidaceae > Vanilla > Vanilla planifolia. The sequence continues at coordinate 42,953,866 of CM043875.1, read as the reverse complement.
ACTTCTAATTATTGGCATAAAAATAACCTAATCAAATTAGACTAAAACATCACAAGAAGAGTCAGTATCATTATTGGCTAAAAAAGAATCTTATTGTATTGTTGATCCGTAGTCATGGTATTTTGTTTGTTGATAATAAACCTTAAATATTTCTAATGAATTTATTTAAGTGAATTTTTAGATATTAGGTAGCCAATACTTATATTCATAGAAAACTAAAAGAAAAAGTGCAAATGTTAGATCTCATAAATATCATCTTGGTTGGAGTGGCAAACCACTAAGAGATGCATTCCAAATTTAATTTTAAGTATTTTAATTTTATTTTGATTAGAATATTAAGCTTGATTGAAATATTTATTATAAGACCATAAATTAAATTTAAATTAATTTTAAAACATTTATGTTTCTAATATTTTTTATCTATCCTCTTTAATTATCTTGAGTATTATTTCATCTTAATAATATATTTAAAATCCTTAATTAATATATTATAAAAAAATATGTTAATAATATTAATTAATTAGTGGGAAATTTAATAACAAAAAATAGCCTGTTCATAAAAAAATTATTGCATAAACCAATCAGGTCATTATAGTGAATCGGTACGGATCTGTCGTAAATACTTCTGAATGTGGTTCGGTATATAATCAATTTTAAACATTGCATTTTGGATCAGGTCAATGATCTCGCCTTCGAAAATCAAACCAAGAATACATGCTGGCTGCTTGGGTGATTAAATATCGAACTTGGCCAGGAGGGAACCAACCTCGAAATCAGGCATGCTTTTAGTATGCACTAGAACATATATATGATGAAAAGGGTTTTTCAAGTGCACTATGTAGAATTAAATGAATTGCAATTACTAGACGACAAACTTCCAAATTACGGGAGTGACGTGAGCTGTACGATCATGCATTTTTGCAATTGAATAATCATCATCATATCCCATCTTTCAAACCGCTAATTCTTTCCGTCGTCCAATCGTGCAATTTCATGATCACACGGTCCATATTTCTTTTGTTGGATAAGTTAAATTCTGTCATCATATTGTAATTCTGATATAACGACCTAGATCAATTTCATATTTTTAAAGGTGCAGACTTGATTACATCTGTCCAATTGCTCAATTTTCGTGATCGAATAGTCCTAAATCATTCTGATCAAAAAGCTCACGCACAACAACTATTTTAACTATTATTTTGAGCTGTTGTATATTTTTTTATTTATTTTTTCCTAATTAAAATATTACAAAAGTTGAAAAAATTGTAATGGATAAATCAAGTGTTTAGTAAGTGCTTTTTAACAATTATAAATTTCTTATAAATAGGAGATTTTTGTACGAAAAAAAACAAAATTTTTTATGCGATTCAAAAAAAATAGCAGCTCGTTCCTATCGTCACTTTCATACGCAACTGCATCATTCACTCGTCAAGCTCATGAAATTCTTTTCTTTCTCAAATCAGCTAAGTTATTAATTTTTTATCTTTAATCCATTTAATTAAGATACTTGTGCATCTTTAATAATTTCATCAAGCAAAGGATTTTTGTTGTATTGATTTAGATTTATGTCGTCGAATATTTTTCTTCTATTGTAATTTTATTTTGTTATAAGGTCATAATAGCTTGTACCATTTATTTCATTGTAAGATTGTGATAGCCTGTCTCATTTGTTCCTTATTGTGAGGGTTTAGCCTACCTATTTTTTGGCGAATGTTTAATATTGTGCTGTGTTTGCCTACTTTCCCCAGGGATTGACATAGGCTTGATTTATAAGCAGAACCATCTAAAAATCGATTATATACATTTTTAATTATTGTTGATTTTCAATTACACAACTTTTATAACACTTAATATCTTTTCAAAATAAAATTAAAATTTATAGAAAATAATTTTTATATACTTGCTATACCTTATTAAAAATTATTATAAATATTTTATTAAATTATCTTGTAATAAACCAAAATTTTATTTATAGTAGTAATTCACTCCCCTGTTATTGAACCTCACTTCAAAGGTAATGAAAGAAAAGAAGTATGGTTCCTTGACTCAGGAGAAAGCAACTATATGTGTGAAAAAAGTATCCATTTGATACAATTAAAAAAGTGTAAGGGTGAGCCTTGAAGACTCATTGAAGTTGAAAGTTGAAGACAAATGTAACATAAAATTTTACAAAGAGAATAAATTTTTAGTTATTATTTTAGCAGCATATTTTTTTTCTAATATGAAAAGTAATATTTTTAGTTTTGGATAATTGATTGAGAAATTATATATTATACATATAGAGAATAATTATTTTTTGAAAGATTCCAATATAGGAATATTACTAAAGTGAAGATGCCAACAAATTGTATACTTTCTCTTCAATTAAAGTCAACATATGAAGCTTGTTATCTTGGACATCTTTCAAATAATTCTTTGAAATGACATCTAAGATAGTGTCACCTTAACTATAGAGGTTTGAAGTTACTGACAAAAAAGGGAATAGTAAAAGACATTTTTTTATTAGATGATCCAAATCATATGTGAAACTTATATATTTGAAAAGTAGTATCATCTATAATTTCAAAAGAATAACTCTTGGAGAGCTAAAAGACCATTGCAACTTATTCATATAGATATTTATGGTCTAATTATGTCGTTATCTGATGAAGGTAATAATTATTTTATTATTTTTATAGATGATTTTAGTAGAAAAATATAAACATATTTTATTAAAGGAAATTTTATTACTATATTTATATTTAAAGAGTTCAAATGCAAGGTTCAAAAATGAGAGTAGGCATTCATTCAAAACCTTAGGTTTGATAGAGATGATGATTAGACATCAAATAAATTTATTCAATTGTATAAGTAAGAAGGTATACGATATTAACTCACCACAAGTTATGTTACACAACAAAATAGAGTAGTTGAATGAATAAATCATATTGTCCTTGATATGATAAAGACCATGAAGAGAGTGAGGAATATGCCAAAAGAATTTTGGATAAAAATAGTTATTTGTTTAACTTTTTTGTTGAATCGTTGTTCTACTGAGGCTGTGCATTATATGACTCCATGTGAAGCTTGGAGTAGATATATAATAAATTTTCTTATTTTTGTATATCTAGTTGTATTGCAAATGTGACTAATGCACTAAAAAACTAAATGATAAAGTTGAAAAATATATATTTACATAATGAGGAGTCAAAAGCATACAAACTCTACAATCTTTTAACAAAAAATGTGATTATTAATCACGAAGTTATGTTTGTAGAAAATGATACTTAAGAGTAGAAAGAAGAGAATGATGATAAAATAATCACATTTGGACATGAAGAAAAAATTTAAAATCAACAAACATATGATTTGAATTCTCCAACATGCTCTCTCTCAATAATTATTATTATACAAAAGACAGCACATCCTATCAACTCAAACAAGAAGATGAAAAGTCTCTAAGAGATATATGAGAAAATTTCTAACTATCTTAACTTATTTTACTATTTTGTTGATAATAAACCCATTTCTTATGATAAAATAATATATAATATAAAATAACAAAAAGTTATAGATAAAAAAATATCATCTATAGAAAAAAATAACATATAGGAGTTGGTTGATCTCCCTTCTCAAAAGAAACCCATAGAATAAAATGGCTCTACAAGATCAAACATAAAGCAGATGAGACAATGGATAGATACAAGACAAGACTTGTGAAAAAAAGCTTTAAGAAAAAAATGTTATAAATTACAACGAAATATTTGCTCCAATTATTGGATTTGATGCAATAAAGTTGATTTTAGTACTTGCAGAGTACATCATGGATGGAAATTATGTCAATTTGATGTTAAATCTATATTTTTTAATGGAGTTTTAGAAGAAAAAAATATATGTTAATCCACCTGAATGTTACAAAATAATAAGTGATCCATATAAAATCTATCATTTGAAGAAGGCTTTATATGGATTAAAACAAGCACCAAAAGCATAGAATATTAAGATTGATGGATATCTTTAACAACAAGGATTCTAAAAATATTTATTTTAGTAAACACTTTATATTAAGATAAAGAATAATGATATTCTTATAGTTTGTTTTTCGTAGATGATATATTTTATATAGAAAATTCTTTGAATTTTTTAAGGATTTAAAAGAGTCATACAATAAGAATTTGATATGATAAATAATGGTGAAATATCATACTTTCTTGGCATGGAAGTGAAGCAAATGACAAATTAATCTAAATCTCTCAAAGAAGGTATGTTATTAAACTTCTGAAGAAATTTAGAATGAAAGATTATAAATCAGTGGTAATACTATTTGATATGAGAATGAAAATAATAAAAGAAGGAGAAAGAAAAAATATTTATTCTACTTATTCGAAAGTTTTATTGGTAGTCTTCATTGTCTAACTATCTCAAAACCTAATATTACATATTTTGTAGGACATATTAGTCGATATATAAAAAATTTGAAGAAAACACATTGAATTATTGAAAAAAGAATACTAAGGTGTATTAATGATACACTTGATTATGATTTATATTTTACTAATCAAAGTAGGACAAATTTATGTGGACACTTTGACAGTGATTAGGGAGGAGATATAGATGAAAAGAAGAGTACAACTGATTATTATTTCTTCCAAGATTCATAGACATTTATGTGGAGATCAACTAAACAAGATGTCATTGCTCTTTCATCTTGTGAAGCAGAGTATATTGTGTCTTCGTCAATAGTTTGTGAAGCAATTTAGTTACAAAATTTACTATAAGAGTTACATCATCAACAAGAAGAGCTAACAACTATCTTTATTGACAATATGTTAGCCATCAAATTATCAAAAAATTTGATTCAACATAAGAGAAGCAAGCATATCGAGATAAGGTATTATTTACTTTATGATTATGTCAAATAGAAAACCATAAGCCTGATACATTATAATACTCACTTTATGATCATGTCAACTAGAAAAACCATAAGCCTGATACATTACAATACTGATGAATAAGTGTCTAATATTTTCACCAAGCCACTTAAAGTTAAGATGTTTGAATAATCATGAAATTAATTAGGCTTAAAGATAGTTCAAATTTAAGGAAGAGTAATATTAGTAAACTTTAAATATTTAAGTAATTTTAATTTTTAATTTGATAATTATTATGAGTGAATATTCATATTGTAAGCAAATATTCAAACAATTATTAGTCTATAAATGGGTGCAATTTTTTTTGTAATTATCATGAAAATAAAAAATTTCTATTGCTTTTCGTGTTCCTGTGCCTTGGGATTTTTGCCACTACTTTTGATATCTCCCAAATAATTTTAAATTTAAGTATGCTATTTGCAATTTGAGATCTGTTTTATTCCCAATTTATTTCTATCAAAGCATCACATTAAATGATTTTGTAATCACCAAGCCAAACTAAATGATTTTACAACTGCCAACCCAAAGGAGCTTATAATTGTGGGTTAGAGAGATTCTACAATTCATTTGGTTTAAAGACCATACAAGAATAATAAAAAAATAATATAAAGTTCAAAAGTTAAATTCATAATAATTAGACAAAACATATGAAAAGTTTAAATTTCAAAATTTTTATGATCAATAAGATAGTAGTTGTTTTATTACAAATGAAAAAAATAATACGAAATAAATATTGGCTTAAATAATATAATGAGTATCAAAATAATGTTAATTAGTTTGGTATTAAAAATACTAGGACTCTCTTAGCATATAAAACTTCGATAAATTAAATTTTTCATGAATGTTCACATCTATTAGGCTTTTATTATCGACAATTGTCACTAATGACTTATATCTTTTCATAGGGATAGTGCCTACCATATGTTCCCTTTATCTACGTCTATTACATATCAACCCATTTTGCATACACTTTATTTGTACATCAAAGTTAGGTTCATATAATTTTCCATTTTTTGTATGAGAGTCTCATTTGTCCAGTTTACATCTTCCATCATATTTTGATATTAAAGTTGAATTTGCTCTTGCGCATTTTTAACATTATTTTAATCAAAGTTAAATATGTTATTGCATATCTTCACAAAATTTGATCATAATAATTGGCTAAATTATACTCCAATTTACTTTAATATCATTGAAGATAAATTTCAAAAAGAAATAAAGCAAATTCGTTCATATGAATATAAAAGAGTAAACATTTAAAAAAGACAATATATCATTTTTAAGGATGTTTACCTTTGAAGAATACTTTATCAAATAAAAGTCTCATTGTTGACCTTTTGTTTTGACCTTGAAAAAATTTTTGATAATAGATACACGTGAGAATTTTTTTTTATAATACGTTATTTTTAGTTTTTGTTAAATATATAATTTATGAGCAATAGCACTTTTGATGCATCAGTATATTGACCGTTGTTTGTTACCCACATCATTTTGGATCTGGATCCGATTAGGCTGAAGTATCCGATCGTGGAAGGCTATGGAGATGGATTGGTCATTGATTTTAATCTGTGAAACTTCTCCAGCGTTTCATTGTCATCTCTTGATAGCCATCTGCCCTATTATACTAGGGTTTGCGGCGTCTGTGGTAACGGCGGCGAGAGTTGGCTGTTTGAGAGGCCGGTCTTTTGCTTTAGCAGCGGACTTGTGGGGAAGAATTGTGGGGGGCGAAGTGGCAGGGAGGACGAAGGTATCGCGGTTGTAGGTTGGAACCGGACGGCGGTGTCTACGGGAATTGGTCGGCAGAAGCAGGAGAACGGGTTGCAGGGTGGTACGGCCAAGGGTGGAGCAGAACGTAGTTCGAGTTTTGGTGCTGGCGACAGTTTCATAGGTGTTTGGAGGGAAAAAGTGACGAAGCGCTACAGCTACGGGAAGGGTTCGGAGCACCGGTTATAGAAGGCCTGACGTAGTAGTGTTCGTGACGTCGATTGGCTTCCCTTCGGAGAAGATGATTGGAAAACGAGGTTTTGCGTTTAAAATTTTTTGTTTAGTTTGATCATTTCCATGTTTATTGGACGTATCTTGAATGCAACTATGGAAAAATCGAACCTCCAATAAGGATAATTCCCAAAAGTTGGTACTTTGTCATAAATCGCAAGCCTGTTCAAAGCTTCTTCTTTCCGAGAAGGCTGAGGCAAGTTGCAACTGAAGGAATTCCATTTGATGTTCATTTGGAGAGCTCGAATGAGAAGTCAAAAGGAATTGGGTGTTTCGTTTTTTTTTGTTTATTTCTTTTGGTTCTATTTCTCGTGGACAATTAGTGGCATGGAAAAAGTCTGGTTGATTTTATTTTGTTATTTTGGAACCCACTTGGAGTGATAGATGTAAAAGGGCATTGAAAAGAGTAGGGGCTTGTATAGAGTATCGAGAGAATGAGAGATAGATGAAAATAGAGGGCTTGCAATTATTCTATCAATTTAGATATTCCACTATTGCAGCTTATATATTATCACCTCTTTGTTCCTTTAAATGAAGGGTGGAGAGCCCTAGGAGCAAGTGTTCATTGTTAGATGAAGAAAGGCTTCAGTTTTGTCTGGTATACTTTATGAGAGTTTGAGATATATGGAGGTTTGCAGGATTTAGGTTCAGATCTCTTCCCTAAGAGTTGTCGTTGTGGTTTTTTTTTTGGGCGAAGGGGAGAGGGTGGGAAGGGGCGTGTGCGGCTTACGTTTTATAAATGAAGGGCATGCTCTTAGTCTATTAGTTGTAATTGGAAAGTTCATCACCTGCAAAACCTCTGTAGAGGTTTAACTTCAAGATGAGGTAAATTTGTGTACTCAAATTAGAAATGGTGGTTAGCTAGCAATGAATCCTTATCCCTTTTTATTTAGATTATCTGGCTGAGTTTTTATTATGGCTTTGTTTCCCCTTCTTACTGTGTTACGGTGTTCTAATGTTGTGAATAACCTATGCATGTGCATATTTTGTTGTTTAGGTTTGAATTTGATGTTTTTGAAGGAAATTTGGTGCAAATTTTAAGCCAAACTATTATTCAAGAGCAATACCATAGATGAGTTTACATTTCAAATGTAATGGTTTCCTCCAATGGTACTTATAAAGAATGCAACTTTAATATTCAGGAAAAAATTTAGGGCTTAATTCCTCAAGTAGAAATCCAAAATTACCTCTAGAGTTGGTAAGATATTTTGATGAAGTCTTCCAATTTCCATACCATGAGACATTTTGCTTAATAAGATGAAGCTTCACCAAAAGAACTTTACAATTTGATATGTATGACAAATTCTGTAAAAGATTTTCATGTGACAAATGAATAATGAGGAGTCATAATCATTCAAGGTTAAATGATCTAATTTTGAACATCATGTGTTTGATTGCTTTGCTTATAATGAAGGAAATTAATTGAAATGACAAAATTGATTAAAATAACATTGAGAATTTTCACATTTTTTTCTTTTTTGATGAAGGATTAGGGCAATTTTTCATGCATATCATATAAGTTTATCTTGAAATTATCCATTGTTACTATCAGTAGCAAGTGCCAAAGTAATGTAGATGTGTTAATAGTATTGTAACTTCTAATTCATGTTAATTATTTTACTTTGTCTCCAGTGATGGAATGAATGAATTTGAAATTATTATATTTAAGAAATTTAGAAAGTTTGAAAGGTGAACCAAATTTGGATGGCATTTATACTATTTGCAAGAGCATGATCAAATGTGCTTATTTAGGGATGAAATAGCAGATGGAATACAAAAACCAATTTGCATTCATGTTGTGGTGTACTTGGTATATGATAGTTGTCAATGACCAACACAAATTCTTTGCTAATATTTGCTATTTGAAAAATTTTATGGAAAGTGTTTCATATTCCAATAAGAGGCTTCCTTCACATTAAAATCAAAAGATAAACAAAAAAATAATTAAAACATGGAAGGTTCTAGTATATATTAGGATGGAAGTTGTAGAGGCAACGGATAGAAATCTAGAGGATGCGAGGTTAGTGGGTGAGTTGAAGAGAGATAAGCATGATGCTAAGGTGATAAAATGGTGTGATGATAATGGGAGGAAAACGGGGTTGACATATTGTGCAGTGGCTGTCAACAAAGAAATATGTAGAAGTTTGTCTTTCCTATTAGGTTGAGGCATGGAAGTGGTAAAAAAATTAGAGTTATTTTATCATAGCTATTTTTTGCCACCATTTAAAAACTTAAGAGTTGTTTGAAAAAAAATTATATTTTTTTTGCCACAATTTTTTGCATTTGAGTAAATCTTCTATTATAGTAAGATTATATTTTTGCATGATTGATTTTAAGTAAATGAATAGGGTTCCCCACTGAATTTAGTTCAACAAAGATCAAGATAAACAAACTTGAAATTTGCAAAATTTCATAAAACCCAATTTTGACATTTATTTGTGTTGTTTGAGCCAAGGTAACTTTGGTGAAGGAGGTTGAACCTTGAGCTAACTTGAAATGGTTAAGAGTCGACGTCACGTCAAGCTACATTTGGAAGGATTAAGGATTTGAACAACATGGGTAGCAGATGTCAAGATGGCTCCTTAAGCATATTGTGAATCCAAAATAGCATGCATGTCAGATTCTTATTTTAAAGAGGTAGAATGTGAAAGACGTGTTCTCATATTGTATCCACCTTGCGATGAGTGATTCTTCTTTGTTGAAACAGTACATCGATACCTACTTAGTAGGCACACAACTAATGCCATCTTAGTTGGCTCACTCGTGCTATTCTTAAAATATTTGTACTTACGAACTTAATTTAGGTGTACAATGATTTCTGATGTTGCAAGATTTAAGTCAATTTAGATCTTATGTGATCAACTGTTATGTAGCTACCTCTATTTGATTTTATACTTTTTTGTTCCTATTATGTTTTTGAGACAGTTATTGGGGATTTTAATTAATCATTCAATGAATTTTCCTCTCAAACATATACAAAATTGCAATTAATGTCCACCATTCTATGTGATGTTTGTTAGTGTTTAGGCTCTTGTATTTGTGTTAGCAAGGGTTTGACATTGTCTATTTGTGATATAGTGGGGTTAAATATTGGTGATATTATATCTTGGATTTGTTGCCACCCTTTCTCTTCAACCAAGGTTTAGAGTTTTGGTTTTTTTTCCCACTCTCCAAGTTTGAGTTTAATAGTTCTGATAGTTTTGATGCTTGATTTTGATTTAATTATAACTTATAGAATTTAGAAAAGCAAAAATATATGTTGAAAAATTAGAATTACAAATTATTTTTCATTTTATATTGTTCAAATGATATATTATGAGAAAGACAAACATGTAAATTGTAAGAATCAAACTAATATTTCTCTTATAAAGATAATGAACTCCAACATATGAGTTGCACAAAATTTCTAATTAATTTTGCAAGAAATCCATTTATTTTTATTTTTAAACATAGATACACACACACATGAAGACTATTAAGTGAGGTCAGGGTTCAAACCTGTAAACTTGTTATGCTAGAACAATGAAGATAAAGAAACCAATTGGACTGCAACATGGTGATGCTCAACCTCATTATAGTGTGTTTATGTCTATATATATATATATATAAAATAAAGAACACATGTACTAATTCAAAAAATAAAACAAAATGTTCAATTTGGCCACCAATTTTTATATGTTTTGCTGAAACCAGCCATTTTGGGTGAAACCTGAGTTTTGGGCTGATTTCAGACTAGTTCAGACCGGAATGAAGTGCAACTTGAGTAGGGTTTGAAACTATTGGTGCAAAGTTTTCATAGGGGCATGGAGTTTACAATAATATATTTTTATGGTGCTTATATATTGGTCTTGCATTTTAGAAAGCCATATTCTCTACTTAAGATTGTCTTGGAAAGACTATATTCTCCACTAAAGATTGATATTCCATAAATATTTTGACTTACGGTTTTGAATAAAAACTTAAATTGAAGTTTTTTGAGGTTGGAATCATGTTGAACTTTCTTTGAGCTTGGTCTGAGAAGAGAACTTGCAAAACTGTCTTATGCAGATATTACACCCTTAAATAGTTATTCAACCTCTCCTTTACTCTTTTAGGTGGTAAACTAAGGGCCTTCTTTGTTTTGATACACAGCCCCTTCCCCACGCTCCTACTTTCATGCCATTGTCACATCTAAAGTAGTAATGTCCTGCACCATGACCGTTATTCTTGTCTCATGGCTTCACATCTCTCCTTTTTGTGATATAAGAAACAGTTTTAACATTCTTGGGTCATTTCATTTTATTCTCATTATTTACAGTGTATAGTTGATTTTTCCAAGTCTGTTATATTTTTGCATCCACAATTCTTTTTTTTTTAATTGGTAATTTTCATTTGTTTTTAGATCATGAGTGGCAAAGGGCCAGAATTGACTGCTTGAGAGGATTGAAGCACATTTGTTCCCTGTTTTTTTCTTTTTTTTCATTGGTTTTCAATTGCTGTGCTTGCTGTTACAGCTATCGGAATTTGATTTGAAGTGGAATACATTTTTTTGGTTCATTGGAGGTGTTGTTTATTGCTATTGTCCAGTTTTAAAGTATAAAGTGAGTAGTTCTTTTTCTATTTGAATAGAGATTGTCTATTGTTGTTATGAAATTTTATTCAGCCTCTCCATCTTATTGACAAATGTTTTACTTATCTTCTCTTTCGCACTCCCTGGTGACAGTTCTATTTTATTACTGCCATTATTCTTCTTATTCGTTATGGAAACTCGCATTTATGCAAAAGTAGTGGTTGTTGGACCCATGGTATAGTGACTTCATAACTGCACTATTAAGTAGTTTTATTCTTACTGCAACGTTTTCAATACTTCACATTCAAATTGCATATGTTGTTTCTTTTGATTTGCTTCTTTCATAGTATTGTATTGTGTTATCTGGCTTGCACTTTTTAAATAAGTGTGGATTTATGATAGTTGTTTGATTGGTATTGCTGATAATGATAATCTGAAAAGAATTTTTTTAAAGAAACTTGAGGGTTTTGCCTCGGATTTGAACACTTCGGAGGACAAGGGCAATGCCAACCGCACCATTGGCAAAAATGTGTAAAGAAGTTTTGTGCTTTTTATTATATTTTGCGGTTCACAATAGAGCATATTACTTCTTGTTCTAGTTTCCATGTTATTCATTTTTTTGTTGCCAGAATAAGGCCAGCTTCACATTTTACTTGCTATTTTGCAGGTTAAGTTGTGATTATGCGAGTTGGTACTTTGTGATCCAAAGCCATAGCAGTAAGTGGCAGTTCCAATGGCTGGTATAGGTGGAACGTCAAATGGTAGCATTAAACGTGCAGAAGAAATTAAACTCTTGGCAAATGAAGCATTCAAGGGTATAGCACTTCTCATTTGGTTTTGTGTCCATAAGAATTCTTTTTTGTATCATAATTTTGACATTATGTTAGGGCTCTTCAAGAGTTTCCAGTAGTGGGTAGCATTTATTTTCATATATTAAAAACTAGAGCTCAGGATTATTTATAGAGTTGTAACTTTTGTGTTGTTCTGAACTATTTGTATGATTCTTTTCAGCCAACAAGTTTTTTCAGGCTATAGATCTCTATAGTCAAGCTATAGATCTAGATGAATATAATGCTGTTTACTGGGCAAATCGTGCATTTGCACATATCAAGCTTGAGGAATATGGGAGTGCAGTGCAAGATGCAACTAAAGCTATTGATATAGATCCTAAGTATTCAAAGGTTAATCACTGCTTGTCATTGTTTTGAATAGCATTGTGCTGACCATAACTTGCTTTCCATTATGACTTTGATCTGAATTTCTTGCTGTTTTCCCAGGGGTATTATAGGCGTGGGGCAGCATATCTAGCCATGGGGAAGTTCAAGGAGGCATTAAAAGATTTTCAGCAGGCACGTTAAAACCCCTTTAATGTATTTTTTGGCCAATAATAAGTGGCAGGTTCTTGTGCTCAATATTAGAGGTATCCTTTACTTATCATAAGCGGACATAGAAGCAACCCAAAAGATGCACATGTGCATGCTCATTTTAGTGTGATTCGCCATGGATGGTATTGCAGCAGTGGTCAAATTGGGTATTTTGCCACTGCCATTCTCCAAACATAATTTTCCTCTCTTTACTAGGTTTCTGTGTAGGATCTAGTAGTGGGTAACTCAGTTGTTATGCTTTGCTTGACTAGAACCTTATAAGAAGGATGAAAGTGGATGGATAGATGGTGATTCAGCCTAGTATGGGGTTACTCTGCTTGTCTGCATTGGTTGACTGGATCCATACAAGCACAAGTATAAAATTTTTTGATGGATGGATGGTGCTTTTGTGGTGCAAAAGTTGTTTACTTCTGATGTTTAATTATGTTGGTGCTGTAAATGGATGAAGAAGTGCATCATATTTAGGTGGTTTTTTGGCTTAAGCCTCGCTTTCACTTTACCGGACTTTCTGGGTGTACATCCATGACTTCATCTGCTGTTCTGAATGCTTTTGTTAGATCAATTATTTTTCATTTTATTGTTGCAGATCTCTGTTGTTGTGCAAATTTGAAATGCGTCATTGTAAATCAGGCTTTATCTTATTGTCATGATTGTTTTAATACTTTACAGGTAAAGAAAATTTGTCCTAATGATCCTGATGCTAGTAGGAAACTTAAAGAGTGTGAAAGAGCTTATCAAAAAATTCGATTTGAAGAGGCAATTTCTGTGAATGATTCTGAGAGACACTCGGTTGCTGATTCAATTGATTATCACAGCATAGGTATTCCTTTTTGTCCATTTCTTCTGTTATAACCTAACTTTTTTCGTTATGATTAATTATAATTTTTAACTTAAGGCTCTTTTATTTCACATTTTATGCTCATGTAATTTTTTGTTAGCTCATCACACCATACTTTTTTTTTTGAGTTATGACAATGAAAAATTTAGATTTCTATTGACTGCTTCATCCAAACTTCTATTTCAACAATTCATCCTAAAGTTTCGTAGCCACCCATAAAGCAATCCACACATAGTTACTGTTGTCCACACACCATTGGGAATGCCATAAGGTGAAATCAGATGCCATTTCAGTCTAAATAACGTATAGTTTTTCAGATTGACTTGTGATGGTCCTTGAATTATGGACTTATTGTGCATCTTTTGTTTATCCAGCATGGTGTTTATGACATTGACTTTTACTTGACAGAAGTGGAGCCACAATATACTGGTGCAAGAATAGAGGGCGAGGTGGTAACTCTAGATTTTGTAAAGAAAATGATGGATGATTTTAAAAATCAGAAATGTGTGCACAAAAGGTGATTGGTCACTTTGTTTTTTTCAAGAGTACTGCTTCTAGCTGTTTCCAATTATATCGTAACTTGCATGTTTTATGCTAGGTATGCATTTCAGATTGTCTTACAAGCTAGGGAAATGTTACGTGCATTGCCTTCTCTTGTGGACATAAACATTCCACAAGGCCATCGTTTCACTGTTTGTGGTGACGTCCATGGACAGGTAGTGATCTCATCTTAGCAAGTGGTTTCTAGCTAATTCATCCTAGTTCACACTCAAAAGCATTGATAATGGTTTTATGAAGGTGAATTGTTTTTGGTTACGATGAGAAAATTGTAAACAAGCACTCTGTATTCACTATTAAAAGAATGAACCTACTCGGCATTTGCTATTGTTACACGAGCAGCATTATTTTATCAACTCTGAGTTGCCTTATACAATTTCCTATTGTAACATCTATGTATGAACCATTTTTTTTTATATCAACAATTCATTGGTGACCAAGTTTAGTTTGAAAAAAATTGATTATTTGTTTGAGATGTGATGAAAAGAAATATATCAGAAGCAACATCATGGTTAGCTGTTGTGTAGGAAGACTTTAATAAATAGCAGTAAACACTTAATGTGCTACTCATCTGTAGCAAACGGAGAATAACATGAAGGTGTTTCAACGTGCTTGTGATGTGGCTGTTGATGGCAATGACTTAGGGAATTAGGGAATCATATATTCGATTAATATATTACAGATCTTGGCTGTAAAATATTAATTGTAATTAGCTTTTTATCTTAAGTTATAATTTACTTAGGAGTACCTGGTGCTGGTGCCTGCTGTATCGTTGTCATGAAAGATATCATATTTACTGCCTGGCTAAACCAAGCATTCCATTGACCCTTTTGCGCTATGGAAAATGTATGCCAAAATTGACCTTTTAAGCCAAAACTGGCCAAATAGAAACATCATTGCTCTACACTGCATTAATGCATGTGGCTCCTGCCAACTGTAGACTTGTGTATAGAGGTTTTATGTAGTTGCTTGGTTTAACAAAGATACTATTTTATTGATCGAACCCATGAGCTATAGCTCATTTTGAGGACAACCTAGATCAGCAACCCACTTTCTTGCAACAAAATAGGCTACAGTGCGCTTTGTTCTGAAAAAAAAGCAATTTTGATGTGGTCTTTAACTAATTGTAAGGTGCCCGTCCTCATGTAGTGATAACCAGTTTAAATTTCTTTTTCCATTCACTTGAGAAGATATTTTTGAGTTTTTCATATGCATGTCCTTTCTTTTTTTCTCTTGTGCATTCTAAACACTGATTTTGCTATGTTTACAGTTCTATGATTTGTTGAATATTTTTGAATTGAATGGACTCCCCTCGGAAGATAATCCTTATCTTTTTAATGGAGATTTTGTGGATCGAGGATCCTTTTCTGTTGAAGTTATTTTAACATTATTTGCATTCAAGTGCATGGCCCCATCAGGTAAATCTTTAAAGATTTTTGTCATGTCTTTTCTTGGTATTATCACATTAAATCACATTTTTTTTCCTTCTCAACTGTATTTTTATTTGTTTATATTGTTGGATATTTACTTGATTTATTATTTGGTGTTTGTTTTAAACTATTAGCAGTAAATAGGATATTCTGATTAATGTTTAATCTTACTAGGTTTGCATCCTTTGTCACACTGCTGAATGTTCTCAATCTATTATTGTTACTGCCATTGGGGGTATCATTCATGCATCTGGCAATACAATTAGGCTTACCCATCTTGTAGCAATTCCTACGCCTTGGAGCATCCACTTGATCATAGATCTACTTGTAGTAGCAAGATCCTATTTTGTTACTCCAAGGTGCATTGTGTTAGATTGCACATTGGCATCAATGTGAACTTCTGAAGAGATTTTACTTGAATTTGGTGCAAAGTTTGAAAACAATGTGGGCCCATGGATACTAGTGACTTAGAGAAGAAAGAAAAGTGAGTAAAACTAGTAACAAGAAACTAGGGAAGGAACAAAGTGGAGCATCTAAGACAGAGCTATTGAGTTGCTAGCGAGTGTATTGTCAATGGGGATCTGAATTTGCCTATTGCTTGATCATGAGAACGAAGAATCAATTGATCGCTCTTATGGAAGGGCTTGTTTGAGCATTTGACAAAGTTGATTGTGTTCTTTGTGCAGGTAACAGAAATACTTCTTATAGGCCTTTCACCAAGCATCATGGCTTATCCTTTGCACACTTGTAGAGAGTTACGAGACTTGAATGTGCTAGCACCACTGGGTTCGAAGAAGCATATGTTGCTTCGAATGACACCTATTTCTCACTAACCCACTTAGAGTATTGAATTGGTGTATATGGGTGAACATGAATCCATGGTTGTGTGATTGCTTGCATGAGCTGGTATCTTATTATTTTGACCTTTTCATTTTTATAGAGAGCATTATGGTTCTCTCTCATTCTACCTCGGCATTGTGATCCTCTCCTTTTAGGGTGTGTGACCCACCTTTTTTTTTGTAGGATACCCCACACCTAGTGTAGAGTGAGAAGCATTGCTGCGGTTTGTACAGTTTGCTTGGCGTAGTTTTTTTTCCTTTGAAACAGCTAGTTTCATTCTTGCAATCCATTTCTTAGTACAGTTTTTGTCCCTTTACACAGCTAGGTTCACTTTGACCATCCATTTCTGTGTTGGACTTTTGGTGGATGAGGGTATGCCCTTCAACTTGTTTTATTCCAGGCTTAGTGCTCATGAAGGGTTTGATGTGCTTTTGATATTTGCTATCATCAAGCATTGTTAAAACAAAATGAAAACAGAGCTTTTCTTAATAATGTGTAAATTGATGCACTGTTAGGTTTTGTATATTCCTTAGTATAGCATGTCACGTTTTTTGTACTATTTGGAAATTTTGGTAATTCTCTATTATATGGCTTGAGAAAACTATTATTATCCTTAAGTAAAATTCTATTACGTGTATTTGTTTTTGTTTGAAGACCTAGATTGAAGTATCTAATAGTTGCATTTTCAAAATTAATTTTAAATATTTACAAAAACCTTGATGTGTTTGATTCTCACATAATCAAGGAAACTTTTTTGAATGGTCATAATTAGTGTTTTTACTATTCCTAGATGTCAGATTGAATGTTAATTAAGTTAATTATTAGTTTATTTTTCTAGATATACTCAATTTAGGCATGGTGCTAAAAGTATGCTGGAGTCAGACAAATTGCACTGAAGCTTTTGAAAATCCAAGGGCTTATTGTCTTATAATTCCTTCAAAAAAAGCTTGTGTTTTGTATTTTTTTAGTTTTGAAAAATTGTTCTATTGTTTAAGGTAATATTGGAATAACTTATTGCATGATTTACATTACCCAAACTTTCAAAGTCATGTTGGATTGCTTTGGCCATTTAAATGAAATGTTAGAGCTTGAGAGGTTTGGAAATTGGCAGCTATCATAGCAATTTGAAGATCATTTAATTATATTGGTAGTGTGATGTAGGTTGTGATACAGGGAAGCTGTTTGAGCTAATATAGACCAAGTGCTAGTATAGATTAACCATACAAAAGCCACATAACTAAAAAAGATGTTAGAAAAATTCAAATTAAAGGAAACATAAAAGGCAAATGTAACTTGTTCTATTAAGAGAGGTTATTTATTAAACACTTCTTTTATAAATAGGTGTAAGAGAAAACAAAA
Organism: Vanilla planifolia; assembly: GCA_023846275.1. Taxonomy (NCBI): domain Eukaryota; kingdom Viridiplantae; phylum Streptophyta; class Magnoliopsida; order Asparagales; family Orchidaceae; genus Vanilla; species Vanilla planifolia. Next base: position 42,936,002 of record CM043875.1, on the reverse strand, counting down.
AATCCTACGTAGAAAATATTAGTAGATATAATTTAATTGATCAAGAATTTAATTCCAAGTTTATTAAACCAAAAAATTGTGAAAAATATCGGGGGAGGACAAAAAATTACGAAAGACGTCGTCGCACGAAGCAACACTACCCACGCATTGGGCCACATGTAGTGGTTCATGGTTGGCGCATTAGAGAGCATGTGCATCGTGCTGATCATGGGCAGAGGTGCAATCTTGTGAGATAGTTACATGTGCTCCTTATTGGTGTCCAGCCACGATCAACGCACACATGAGGGCCTGTATATGTGTAGGAATAGTACCTATGTTTGTGAACAGTGCCTTAGCACGAGCAAACACATTCGGGAGATGTGGGTGCACGAGCAGAGTCAGGTCGATGTGATGTGAAATTTGCAAAAATTTGTATTATTAGTCAAAGCCACATGTTTTTTTGTTTTGTAATAAAATATTGTATCCAAACCTTTATATAAAGATAAGAATGATTTATGAAACAATTCAAAACTCAAAAAATCAGAATTTCGTGAATTTAGAATTTTTTACAGAAAACTTTTTTGGAAAATTCAATCTCCTTATGACAAATAATCGTCTTCTTCTTCTTTCTTGGCTCTTTGTTATTTTTCCATACTTCCACTTTTGCTGTTGCTACTATAAAAAAGATCTGTTGTTGAGGGCTCGTGGCGAGAACATCTCACATATAGCTTATGTTTTTTTTTGTATCAAAGCACTTCTATTTGACACTGATGGTAGGTGCAAAGAAGAAGGTAATTGAAGAGTAAGCCACAAAAGAGAATCAAAAGATCGAGGCTTCAGTTGTGGTGATGTGTTGACCATTTCACCATGAAGCTTAGAGGCCAAATAATTTTATTAACTTAACAAATGTAAATGTTTATGGATATGGTGTTAAAATTCCAATCACTTATGACGAATTTAAAAGACAATCTGTTAAAAGAAAATAATCTTAATAAGAGAAATTTTGAATTAACAGTCTTACAATAATTGGAGATAAAGATAAGGATGACATCAATTTCACATTTGTTATGCATTATAATCAGTAGTGTCTTTTCAATATAAATGTTATACTTGATTTACTAATTTTTGATGATATAATAGATGTAAAGAAATTAGATACCTGGTTTGAGCAATTAGAGACATTGTTTTTATACTATTATTCATTAATTAATAAAGTAGTTTATGTTTGATTAAAAATGATGAGTTATGCTTTAGTTTAATGGAATGCTCACCAAAGAACTAACATAATTTTAGAAGTGATTTGGAGCCAATTTAAAAAATTAATTAAAGAAGAATTTCTCTCATGAGTTATATAGAGAAAATTTGAAGAAAGTAGCATGATCTACGACACTGAGAAGGGCAAATGGTACTAGAATATATCATAGAATTTCAACGATAAATCGTGAGTTTGGTAATACCTATCAAAGAAATGCAGACATCGTCAGAGTAATTTTAGATTTGTAGTATCCTATTGTCACTGAATTATCTCTTTTCCTTAATCTTTAATACAAGTCAGTATATCGTAATGGCTATCAAAAGGAAGAATGAATGTAAAAGGACAAAACTAAGAAGACAAAACACTGGGAAATTTGAGTATGACTTTGAATGTTGGAGGCAAAAAGAAGAGTATTATCTAACAAAGTACATTACAACAACGACTACCAATAAAACCCAGAAGTATTGTGATCACTACAAGAAGACATGACACATACGACAAAATGCTGGAGAATGCTTCCCAAATTATTTCAAGAGAAGTCCAAGAATGACAAAATACTTAATACAACTGAGACTGAAAAGATACTTGAAACTCTTCTATAAATTGTTGGCTGATTTAAATCCACTAATTAAATTAATTGAATTATCTTGCTGTACAGATTAGTGCATTTTTTGTGTGGACTTTACTAATAAGGAGTTGATTTATGGGTGGTTTGAAGATAAGATTGTAAGGGAATTTTGAAAGATAAACTAGCTAATTTATAGTGTTTCAGCTATTTTTTAGATGATTACACCCACCAAGATTCTCAATTGGGAACTCACCCACTTATGTTAGTTTTTTTACTTAGGTTAATCTCTTTTACCCGAAGGAAACATATACTTTTTTATTATGAAACAAGGTTTAAATAGCTTTTTTACCTTATAACTATTAGAGAAAACTATTTTTGATAAAAATCAAACGTTCTACATAGTGATCAAGCATTGTGATGAATGGGGAAGTACTGAGCATTAGCATTGAATTCATATCAAAGAGTCTTTAATTCATGCATATCATTATCCAAGCTGTAGGAAAAACTTTTCAAAAATTAAATGATTATGATTCTTTAACAAGAATAGAAGTATAAATAATAAGTTTTTTGCATTAGAAAAAATTGAGAAAAAGAGCAAGAGATTAATCAAACATTTGAGATAGTCTCTTTCTTGTTAGCAATACATTCTCTTCAAGAAAGGCTACCGTCTTAACATGGCCTTCAATTAAAGAGCTCAAAGAAGGTTTAGACCTTGGTTTGATGAGTAGTACAATTAGTTGTAGGAAAAGATGATTTTCTTTAGTTTGAAGCTCAAATTTGCAAAATAAGTAGAGCTAAAAAGCCACAAAAACAATAAGAAACCTTAGTTTAAATTTTCTCAACTATATGATTATTTGATGGTATGTATTCTATTTATTAATAGATCTTCTTTATGATTCAAGTACATGAAGTTATTTTTAATGGTCTTGTACAACACTCTTTGTTGTCTACCCATTCATTTCTTTATAAGAGAGAATTCCAATAGATCACTTTTTTTATTTATTTAACATATTAAAAATAGTTAAAAAGTGGACAATAGTGGTACATTAGTTATTTTTCATCATATGCCTTTTTGAATAAGCTTATTTTGCATTTGTAAAATATAGACTAAAAGTTCTCACTATATAACATTGTCTTATTTCAATCTTGTAAAACATTTGTTTAACCTTAATGGAATGTTTTAATAACGCAAGAAACTAGGGACACTCTTTTCGTTTTGCTTGATTAGATCTTATCAGTGATATCCCCATCGATTTTCTTATCATGTTGAAATATGCATCCAAGACAAGGTGTCTCTTATTGTGTGATATTTAGGACTACAAATTGTTATTATTAAATTGCTCATACTCTTGGACCTATATTTCTTATACATTTAGTTTAGTTTATTTAAGAAAAGCCCATTAACTTGTGATGTCATAATTCAAATATCACACCCTGCCTACACTAGTTATATAAATATACTAACAATCCAACAAAAATCTGGGTATAATAGTACTATTGAGGACATCAAAGCCATAATATACGAGAGTGATGAAAAATTGAATATAAATTATATTCAAACAATTTGTATTGCAAATGACAACAAAATACAAGGAATGTATACTTGCTTCAATCAAAATACAATATTATTATGTCAATTACAAAACTAAAATGTATAGAATACCATTCATAGCCATCTCACATATCATCTTAAGCACTTTATGTGTATTTATGTCATGACTTATAATATAAGTGAGCTATACAAAATTTCGTAGGTGTATGATATGATAAATGAATAGTAACAAAATTAAGCATAAACATGAATATGAATATAATCTCTAAAATATTTATAAAATAAATGGGTCACAAATAAAAATAAATAATATACTCAATAATATAAAGGTGTATATATAGATATTCTATGTTTTTCATAAACACATCATTTATCATTTTTTTTATTTCTTTTTTTTTCTTCTCTTTCTTTTTTTTATTTACTTTAACTGAGTACAGATTTTTCTACATGACTATAATCTTATATCTTTAATCATATTTCATCTTATCTTTATATAATATCTTGTTACATCATTTCAAGATCTTTGTTTATAGACATCATATTGATTAACCATATCAATCACATCATGTTTTTCTATATTTGATTAGGAGCTTAATTACAAGTTTATTAAACCCAAAAATTTTAAAAAAATCAATGGAGGTAAAATAATGAAAAACGTTGCGGCATGAAGTAACATGAGCCACACACTGGGTCACACGCAGTGGCTTGTTGCAAGTGCACTAGTCAGGGGCCACGCATGGAGGTGTTGGCATGCACCTAGGAAGACGTGGCATGTCAGACACCAGTGCACTGCACGAGCACCCTATTTGTCACCTACCGCACATGCATTCCACGTGCTCAAAGGGATGTCCGCATGCGATAGCAATGCCCATGCACTTGAACAGTGCCTTGGTGTGGATAGAGAGGCATGCAAGCAGTGCGCGTGCTTACAGTCAGGCCAATTGGATGCAGAATTTGCATAATTTTATATATTTGGTTAAAATCGTAATTTTTTTTATTTTGTAATAAAAACATTATATCAAAACCTCTATATAAAGAGGTAAGAATGATGTATAAATTAATTCACAAATTTGGAAATCAGAACATCATGAATTCAGAGCCTCTTGAAAGAAAATTATTTAGAGAATTTAATCTCCTTGTGACAAAACTTTTTTCTCCATCTCTTTCTTTTTTAGCTTTTTATTATTTTTCCACGCTTTACTTCAGCTGTTGCTACTTGAAAAAAGTCTACTGTTAAGGGCTCAATGTAATAACACCTTGCAGATAGATCAATATTAACTCTACACAAAATGTTAATGTAACAAAGAAAGTCTTTGTTGTCGTCCAATGGCTTGGTATAAAATTAGTACTTGTTATATCTAATGTATAATTGAATTATTAAATATGGTGTAGAAAATTTTTACTTTTTATTCTTTTTCCTCTTAATTCATGTTATTTGACAATGTTATAAATTATATCGTATCATATCATACTATTTTAATTATCTTTTAATCCTCTATTATACTTTTATTGTATTATGCCCTAATAATTCTATATCATAAAAATATAATTATATCAGAACGTGCACATATGGCACACAAATGTTATGTTTGAATGTTCAAATAACATCATCTACTCCATAATTTATTTAAATTTATTTACCTGGATTTCTAAGGATCTCTCTAATTCCATTCCTTTCTTCTTGCCTTTCATTTTTTATGAGAAACACCTACAATTTCTATCACAATATAATCTTTTTAATGCTATTTACAAGGTAAATTTCTTTATCATTTAATGAACAAGTTTTAACACTGATCTTACTTGCTTCTCTTATTGCTTGCAGCAGATTATCACTTCTAAATTGTTTCTTCACAGTTTCTCTCGCCAATCTCGTTTTTATTTCTTGGATTTCAAGCTAGCAATTTAAACAAAATATTTCGTCATTGTTAGCTATTTCAACCTTGTTCACAGGTGGTCCTGTTTTCCTTTTACTGTTTCCAGCGGCAGATAACAGCAACAAAAAGTATCAAAAAAAAAAAAAATCCAAATAGTATCCCCAGTTCCATTGCCAGCAACAGCAGCAGCAATGAAAAAAACTCTTAAATCAAAACTGTTAACAGCTCAAACAACTCATATTTAATTCCACTCTTGCTGCAGTGCACCAGCTGAAGCTGAAACTCTCGATCTCCTTTGCTCCTGCTGCAGTTCGTCTTTCCTTTTCTGCAGCTATTATTTCTAGAGGTAGCAGCCCCTGCTTTTGCTGTACCTCTGCTCTGACTGAACGTCCATGTTCCAGCTGCCACAAGAGTACTTCAGCTCGATCATACTGCGTCCTCCCACCACCTCCTTTCTCCATTTACCTGATTCCTTCTTTCTGCCTTCGTGTTTATTTTTCCCCGAAGCTTATGGATTTATCTCCCAACTTCCTCCTCCATAGAGCTTCTCTTGCCGCTTTTGACTTTCCAAGCTTATCCTTTACATTGAAGCTGCTGTCTTAAGAAAATCCTTGGTAATAAAAAATGTGATTTTTTTTATTTTATATGTATTATTATTATTATTATTTAAAGTTTATTTATTTTTCTTTGAAACTTGTAATAAATCTATGAGAGCTTTAAAAATTACAAAACAAGAACTCACAAAATTCTTACATATTAATATTTTATTTCGACGTCTCAATTCTTCAAACAATACGGCATGATATTGAAATGCACGTAATTTGACTAGTAAGAATAGCAAAAATAATGCATTGTTATCAATAAATAATATTCAACCACTCTTTTTTACCTCTTCACTGATATCTTTAATTTGATTAGCAATAATAGCCAAACTAATGTGTTATTATCATTAAATAGTATTCTATCATTCTCTCCCATTGTTTTGAAGTGTCACTCTACCTTAATTTTTCAATACTTAATATAGTTTTGTGTATCCTTTTTTCTTTTTGTAAACAAATACTATATTTCTTTGCACACTTCTAATATCTTCTTAACTTCTGAAATAACATCGGGTATTTTGGTTAGATACTTGACAAGAAGTGTTTATATGCTTCTAAGATGAAAACCTAATGAAAATAAGCTTTGTACTATGTCAATCATTAATATGTTCGAAAGCTGTTTCTATTAGCCTAAAAAGAAACATTCTTTTCCACTAGTACTTCTGAAAAGGTTGTGCAAAAAAGAAAAAACCAACAACTTTAGAGTTAAGAGTGGGTGAAGGTGTAGATTGGATGGATTTAACCTGTGTTGACTAAATTGATGGATCATTTTCTGAATCTGAAATGGAATAATTAACCTAAAATAGTTTGGTTGGTCAATTCTTATTGTCCAAATCGATTGTCAAATCCAATAAGTTAATTTACTTGGGTGGCATTTACGTGAAGGAACACATGTTATGGAATATTGGTGATTTCTCTTCTTTATAGGTAATGATTTGTTGATTGATTCTATGAATTTGTTGGTGCTCTACAATCTCAACAGGATCCCATGTCTGTGTTAGTGGCTTACCATCTCAACATGTGCCCAATGCTTCCTTCACTGTTTAGTGGATTTGTTTTAGCCTCAGGGGAGTGTTGATATTCAATCTTTGGTAGAACTTTTTGGTTCACTACTTACTAGATGCATTTTCACTATATCTTGTTCTAGGGTTGATGATTGGAAGTATTATGATTCAAACAAATTCCTGTTGTCTTCTATAAGAAAGTTTTACCAAGCTATGGGTCCTGAGTATGCGTGTTGAAAATTGAAGCCCAAATGCACTTAACCCTTCCACTGGTTGGTTTGCAATTCAGTAGTCTTGATATTCTCCTGGCTTGCAGTTGCTGGTTTATCATCTACTGACAAATGCTCATGGGGCTATACAGAAGTTGAGAATTTGGAGCATTTGTTATCAGATTGCACGTTTTTTGAAGTTGTCTATCATGGAATCCATGTGTTGTTCCCTCCATTGTTGTATCATAGAACCTGATCCTCTTGGCTGCTCAATCAAGCAAGGAGGTTGTTTGTTGTTTTTCCTGAATACTTGTTTCTTATTATCAAAAGGGGCCGAAGCCATACAGGTCATCCCCAATTATGGGGGTTCAAAAACAAAATCAGTAAATAGGAGCTTTTTAAGCGATTTGGGTAGGGGCATACCCCTTTCCCAGAAGAAATCAGCAAAACAGGCCCTCTTGGCAATCCAGTCAGCGGGGGCATTCCCCTCGCGAAGAATGTAAGAGAAACGTGTAGTCAGTCTGTGCCTAGCATAATGAAGGGCATCTGAAAAGACGTGGGAGTCCGTAAGGTGATTAAGCAGATGAGTCACCTCCTGAATAGCAGTAGTCGAATCTGTCTGGAACTCAATAGCCATGGAATGTTGAAGCTTTGTCATAGCCAAGACAAGAGCTTCAAATAGCGCATGAGCCTCCATAATGTTACTGGAGTGTGAAATAAGGGACTTACCCAAAGCAACAAGCGGTTGGCCAAGGTGATCTCTAGCAATAATGCCAATCCCCGCAAAGTCTCCAGAAACAGCAGCATCACAGTTGATAATGAGCCATCCTGTGGGGGGAGGAAGCCAAATGGAGGTAAAGTGACCCAATGGGTGTAGCTTCCTGCTGGACAAGGATGGAGAGTGGAGAGGATGTGACGCAACGGCATTGACCTCAAATTTGATCTTGCGAGTAAGAACACTATAGCTAAAAGTAGGGCTCTTATGCATCTTCAAATTGCGGTTAGCCCAAATGTAATACATAGCTGTAGAGATCACCGCAAGGTGATAAGCCATATCCTCCCTTCTAGCCCCAGGCCAACCTGTGGCCGAGAAGATGCAAGCAAATGTGCTATCCGAATCAATCAAAGGCAACCCTTGCAACAAACCAATCGCGGCAGCAGAAGTGCCTAACATATGATCAGACCAAATATGTTGGGCATGCTTGCAAGTCCAAAAGACATGGTAAGGGGTTTCAACTTCATCACAGCCCCAAGGGCACGAGACATCGCTTCTCAAGTATCTCCTAGCACACCAAGAAGCCGTGGGGATAAGGTCCCTCGCAACCCGCCAAATAAAGATGCGCACTCTCGGTGTGGTTCTCAGCTTCCAAATCCATGCATAATGATTCCTCTGAAGATCTCCATAAGAATGTAGAATGATATCTCTATAGAACCCAGCACAAGAGACATGGCTCAAGCCAGTAGTGGCTTGAACAAGCTCGTCCGAAGTTCCACAATGCCTCCATGGGATGCGACAAATCCTATCACAGAGGTGAGGGCCCGCCCAAGAAGTGATGGCGTCAAGGTTCCAACATCCCCTCTCAGTCATACAGTCAAGGATCGAAATTGGCCAGGTGACCTCCATATTGATATATGTGGGCCACCACCTTATGGGGAGAAAATCTAACCAGTTGTCCTGAATGAAATCAATAGTACTCCATCACCAACCTGCCAAACAAAACCCTGGATGGCATAAGGAAGAGAACCCCGAACAAGATGGCAAACATGTGAAGCTCCATGGGTCACCCGGCATAGATTGTTACCTAATGGATACTTCTTCCTCATAATGTCCACCCAAAGGCAATCCTCACGAATAAGAAGTCTCCTACAGTGCTTCATAAGCAAAGCATGCTTCCAAATGCGAAGATGGACAAGACCCAGGCCTCCCAAGTCTTTTGGGAGAGAAACAGTGTGCCAATCTGCGTAATGAATAGAATGATGGTGATCCGAACCGCACCAGAGGAACGACCTCATGCATCTCTCAATCTCCTCCAAGGTCCCCAAAGGAACAACACAATGGCTTAACACATAATTTGGGATAGCCCCAAGCACAGCCTTGATCATCACAACCCTGCCAGCTAATGAAAGGTGTCTAACACTCCACTTAGCAATCTGGTCCTCTATCTTCTGAATGATATAATTGAAATCCCTTTTGTGAAGGAGGGTGGCCGAGATAGGGACCCCTAAGTAAAGGAGTTTAGTAGCTCTTGGTATCATTAATTTCCGAGCCATAATACGTATCCTTTTCTCCCTCATGCCTCTACTGAAGTAAATAAAGGACTTACCCAAGTTAACCTTCAAGCCAGTATGCTTTGTGAAACGTGAAAGAAGTTTTTTAACAGCACCAACAGAAACATGGGCAGCCGTAGCATATAGAATGATATCGTCAGCATATAATAGATGAGAGACAACAGGAGCATCAGCAGAGCATCTAAAACCGAGTAAGGTCTTCTCCTCATACTTGTGTGCAATCATAGAGAAAAACTCTGTCACAATAGTGAATAGATAAGGTGATAGGGGACAACCTTGGCGTAAACCTCTAGAAGCCTGAATCCACGGGAGCCTCACACCATTAAGAAGAACCCCAAAACGAGGAGCCTCAATGCAAGCACGAACCCAATCAATCCAAACCAGCGGAAACCCCATCAGATGCATCATCTCAACAATAAAATCCCACCTGACACTATCATAAGCCTGTTCCAAGTCTAGTTTAATAGCCATGAAGCCAGTCTTAGAGGAGGAAGAATGCATCCTAGTCGCCATCTCCTGAGCAATGAAAATATTATCAGAAATGGTTCTCCCAGGAACAAAGGCTCCCTGCTCAGAAGCAATAATAGAAGGGAGAACAGTCTTCAATCTATTCACCAAGATCCTTGCCACAATCTTGTATATGAGATTGCACAAGCTAATGGGTCTGAAATTTTCAGTTTTGCAAGCCCCCTGTCTTTTTGGGATAAGGACCACCAAGGTGTCCTTCCAAGAACATGGCATCCGACGGTCACTAAAAAAACAAGATACAGCCTGGATGATATCCTCACGCATGATATCCCAGTAACCAACGATAAACTCAGAGGTAGTCCCATCAACACCAGGTGCCTTATTTCTCTTACATGACCGAATTGCAGCCAAAATCTCCTCAGTAGATACATCACGGACCAGACTGGAATGTTGCTCTAAACTGATGCAAGCATGTGACATGTGTCTCACCGAAGGTAGGGCGTCAAGATCACTCCCCCATTTCGCACCAAAATACTGCATAAGGGCCTCCCCAATCAATCCTGAAGCGTCAAGCTCACTTCCATCCTCATTAATCAGCTTGGTAATCAAGTTATTCCTCCATCTCGAAGTTGCAGCAGCATGGAAGAACCTAGAGTTTCTGTCCCCAAGAGTTGCCCAATGAAGCTTTGCCCGTTGCCACCACCATTTTTCCTCTAAAGCATAACCTCTATTGAATTCTGTAATAAGATTCCCAAGATAACAATGCTCATCCTCAGTAAGTCCCCCATTAGACTCCTTATTCTGCATTTCGGTAATCAATCTTTCCCTGTCAATGTTTGTTCTTGCAATGTTCCCCATGTCCCTCTTGCTCAATCTATGCAAAGCCACCATGCATCTGTGAAATTTTATAGTAAGAGAGGTCATCCTGTCACCATTCGCCTTCCTTTTCCACACATCCCTCACAATACCCGCAGAGTTAGGATTGTCAAGCCAAACATTTTCGAATCTGTACCTAGGTATAACCGGCAAAGTAGATCTATCACTAACAGACACAACAAGGGGGCAATGATCAGACCCAATGCGCGCCAGATGAGCAACCGACAAGGAAGGGTGGGAACACAATCCTTTGGAATTGATGAGTACACGATCAAGCTTTTTCCAAATTCTTGCGCTCCCCTTCCTGCCATTGCACCATGTGTATCGATTCCCCACAAAACCAAGGTCAACAAGGCTAAGCTCCTGCATCACATCATGGAATTCCTGTTGCCCCAAGTCGAAAGTAAAAGGTTTTCCCCCTTTTTTCTCCTCCTGAGATAAAACAATGTTGAAATCCCCTAAGACCATCATAGGGCTGTCCTGAGTTGACTCCTCCCTTAGGATTTGCCAGATGCCCCTTCGATGATACGCGTCCTTGGGGGCATAAACAACACAACACCTAATATGTATGTCACAGCTAAGTCCCACCTCCATCACAACAACATGTGTAGATAATCTAGTAATGCTTAAGACCACCTCTTGCCTCCAGAGAATAACAATGCCCCCAGACTTCCCTTCGGCCGGTTGAACCACAAAGCTCCATTCCCTACCCAACAAAGTGTCAGCATCCCGTCTATCAAATGTCTCCACTCTCGTCTCCACCAAGGCAACAACCCCAATATTAGCCTCTCTAGTAAACCTCTGAAGATAACACCGTGACTTCTGATCTCTGATGCCCCTCACGTTCCATACAACAAGCTTAGTCATATAAGTAGATTGAAAAGAGAGAAACACCCAATATGAAGACATCCAAGCTCAACCCAAGCCTGCACCAGACAGGTAATGTAAGAGATCCATATACCGCCATCTCTTGATCCAAACATCTCCAGCAAAGACAAAATAATCCTAAAGTGATCTCCATCTGGATCGACTGCAACCCACGCATTGCAGCGGAAGAAACATTAGCATCAAATACAAGGACCATGGATTTCATTATTGTTTTGTAAAGCAGATAACTCCAAATCCTCCCTTGTAGATAACGGTTCCCCATCATTTCGGACTCGGGTTCTAGGGATCCACCTTGTTCTGTTTTGTTTTCCCTCTCCAAGGTTTGAGAGACTCCTCCTTCTATTGATAGACCTCCCTCTGCTTCTCCACCTACCGAGGCCCATGTGAGATGCTCCTTCGTTTTGAGATCTTCCAATACTACGAATTGGTTCTTGATTAAATCGGGGCATTCTGCGCTTTCTAGGTTGAACCACCATCCATGGTCCCAACCCCTCATGAAAACCCTCTTCCTCAATCATCCAAGGTGCCAAGGTGCTCGATGTATTATGAGGCGCATCATCCATGTCATCAACATCAAATTCACGCGTGCGGGCGGGGGAGGGCGCGCAGGCAGCAGCGATCGCAGCAGCGCTTGCAGGGAGAAGCGCGTGCTCCACTGTAGCATTTGCAAAGGGTGGCGCGCGCTCAGCCGTGGCGTTAGCACCGCGCGATAAGGATGGCGTGCGCGCAATAACAGGCAAACGCGCGTGCTCCGCATTTGCTCCACTTAGAACTGTAGGTTTAGCATTTGGGGAGCGCGGAAGGGGTGGCGCGCACTCGCAGTTAGCAGAGACGCCCTCAGATGCGGCCCGCCCAGCAGATGGCGCGCGGGCGGCGGCAGCATTCGCTTCCTCAGGCATGATTCGTCCTGTAGCCATTGCATGTCTCGTGCCCATGCGCGTGTCCACGCCGAGCGAAGTAATTTTAGCAGGTGCCTCCTCATCAGCATTTGTAACTGTAGCAATTGCAAACCCGAAAGATGTAGCAGCCATAGGCGTATCCCCAACATTTGTTTGCTTCATCTGATTCCTTTCTTTTGTTTGTTGTGTTTGAATAGTATTTCCTCCCTTCCTTTGGCACTTCTCTGCCATGTGACCTACATAGCCGCATTTGAAACAAATACGAGGCAACCCCTCATATTCAAGGGGTTGAAATGTCCTCCCAAGCTCACCATAAAGCCACAAACCGGGCTTTAGAGGTTTCGTCAAGTCCATACGTATGCAAACACGGGCAAAAGCCGATCTCCTCAATTGCGCTGTCCACCCATCAAGTAATATAGGCTCTCCAATGTTCATGGCTATTCTTATAATATTATCAACATCCCAATATAATAGAGGCAAAGCTGGAAAGCGGACCCAAACAGGGAGCACACATCGCAGTACCAGATGAGGGTTTAAAATCTGCCAAGGGCCACCAAGCCATATCTTGTTCCTTTCCTCAGTTGACTCAAAGTGGAGACAAAAACAATTGTGTGGTAGTTCAAGAACTCTAAAGTTCTTGAGGTGACCCCATCGCCTTGTAAGCATGCGGTCAATAACTGGGAAAGGGAGGGAATCGCCATACACCCTGCCAACCAAATCATACTTATGAAATTCTTTCTGTCTCTTACATTCTTCCTCAGACATAACAACAGCACCATCTTGTAGTTGGTTATTAATCATAGCAACCCTCTCTTTTATATCCACCACAGTCGGGGCAATAAAAGGGGCAACACCTTCGTTTGATGTAAAGTTATTTGTCAATGCATCTTTAAAGGAGACACGGCCTCCTTGAGCATCCTGTAGAGATTTTCCATCCTTGACATCACCACGTGACATATGAGGAGTAACTTCATCATTTTGCCGAGGGGCCAAAGACTTGTTGCAATCGGTAGTCTCCATGGCATGAGAGCTAACATCCACAACCTCCACATTGTTATCTTTGTTACATTCTGGCGTTGGCACTACCAAGGGTGCACTGAGTTCAAACCGTGATTCATGTGAAATAAGGGGAGCCATGCCGTCTCCCTGAGTTGATTCAACAACCACTTCCTCTCCTTCAAAGCTTTTCGAACATGTACCCACATTTGATGAACATTCACCAAATTCGGTCATAGCAATGTTGTCTTGAGTATGAGGATCCATATCAGCCGAAAGGCTTAGCATAAGATCTTTCCCTTTATCCTTTAACGCAGATTTCTCGGGTTCAAAAAGCATGCGATTAGCTGGAGAAAGACTACCCACATTCTTTAACTTTTTACTGCTGCGTGTAGATTTAGCCCCGGCCATAAGTAATAGATAATGACTGCCTTCGATACAAGAGAGAAATAAGGCACCAGGGCGTGAAAGAACACACTCAATTCCCAAATTGTGGCTACCTGCAGCAAGTAAAGGCCAAAACGCACAATGCAGCAATAAAGAAGTACTTCAAAGCAGCAAAAACAGCAAGATAAAACACAGCACAGCAAACACAGCAAGCCAAGGCCACCCCTGTGTTATTACAGCTTAGTTACAAGGCTAGTAGCCCAAATAGATTGGTCAAATTCCAACAGCACTTCAAGGCAGCAGCAAGCAGCAAGCACCACACAGCAGGTATCGCACAATGTATGTTGTATACACGATGATGGTGCAGCCGCGCGCAACAGATACACTTCAACCTGTGTTATTACAGGTCCAAGCACACATACGCGCTTACAGCATTCAGCATTGCATCATCCACACAGCAAATAGCATATAGGGCGCGCAATCGCGCGCGGGTAGCGCACAGCGCGCGCGCGCACAAAGCTGTTACGGCGCGGTACAGTGTCCCGCGAGGCAGGGTGCTTCTAATCGTAGTCCAGCAAGACCGGGAAACCAAAATTCGAAATTTTCAAATCGAATTTGGGCGGCCAAATTGGAGGTCGTCTTCAACCTCTGAAGCAGTGATCTTTCGATGAACAGTAAACCCTAGGAGAGGAGTTTACGAAATATACCTTAGGCCATGACAGATTAATGAAATACAAGGAACTCCTAAACCTGACGAAACTCGAAATGTGAAGAAATTCCAAAGAAATTCGTTGCAGCAAGCAGCAGCACGAGCACGCCGTGAGTTTGCCACGGCCGCGCGCAGAGAAGGGCCGCTCAAGTAACGGGCAGCTTTAGCTCAGGGTGAAGATCTCTATATCTTTCTTCTTTTCCGGATAAAGGAATGGGATATTTAAGATCTAATTTAAAATTAACGATAAATCCGGTAAATCAATGGAATGGGTCAGTTACGCGGTGGTCGTTGTGCCGACGGTGAATCGGCACCCGACGAGTCCGCCACTGCCTTCTTTTTCCGCTAGAGCCATTGCTACTAGGTATTTCATTTGGAGAACCCACAATAACAATGTTCATGCCAAACCAGTCATTTCTATTGACTTTTGCAATAAACATCAGGCTGTTGAATCATTTCTTAGGACTTACTCTGTGTTGCAGAATTGGGAACTCCCAAAGTCTTTTAAACTGGATTAAAATGAATTTTGTGTTTCATTTTAAGCAGTATGAGTTTGCTGGATTGGAGTGATGCTTAGAGATCATTCTGAGCAACTTGTTACTGAAATGGATGCTTACATGATCGGCCATGGGTTCAATCTGTTGAGAGCACTTGGATTGAAGGTGACCCCATTATTACCGCTGTTGGCACTTTGCAGGCCATTGGATTGTTGCCATGAGAACAATCTTTTCAAAGAGACTACTGATGTTTTATTGTATTTTATTTTTTTCCTTCATAGGATATCTCATGTATGCAATGATGCCGATCATGTGATTGATTTTGTTGCTGATAGACCATTTTGATGACTTTCGATAGGGTGGGACAATATTACTCCCAACTGACTTTTGTGTTTTCCTTGATGAGGATAGTGGCCTTTGTACTTTCAATGAAGTATGGATTTTACATTCTTTTCAAAAAAATCAATTGATTAATTTGGTCTAGAAAATCACAGATATGATTGCTGATTTGAAACTGGTTTGTGAACATACAGCAATGATCTCAAAAGCAGAAAAATTTCTGCATACTTTCATAAAATTATCCTTAGAAGTTCCTGACATTTAGTACCAATCTTTTATGACATCCTTGAATTGAATTAAATCAAAATTGCCAAATGAAGACTTTTCAATTTGCATGTTTGCTAGGTGCATGATTTTATGTTTTCTCTGTTTTGTTCCCAAGTCAGATGAATGTTATTATTTCTCAAGAGTTTTTACTGCATGCACTACATGATTGCTAAAGATTTATGTATATGACCAACTTAATAGGATTCCATTTTGTCTTTTAAGTACTTCAATCATGCTTTAACTGCTTTGTCTTATGGGTCATTCGTTTTTGCAGCTATGCATCTTGCTAGAGGGAACCATGAAAGTAAAAGCATGAATAAGATATATGGTTTTGAGGGAGAAGTCAGATCTAAATTGAGCGAAACATTTGTTGAGCTCTTTGCAGAAGTATTTTGTTGTTTACCTTTGGCTCATGTCTTAAATGAAAAGGTGTTTGTAGTACATGGTGGGCTATTTAGTGTTGATGGTGTGAAGCTCTCCGATATCCGTGCAATCAATCGATTTTGTGAACCTCCAGAGGAAGGTGGTTTCTTGCCTTGGTTGTCTTTTGTGAATCAATATGTATTTATTTGTATGATCTCAAATGCTGCTTCCAGTTTGACGACTGGGAGAATGTGTTGCTCTTATATATTTGAACTGGCTATTATCAAGTCGGAAAACAGTGCTTTGAGTGTTTGATAACAATCTCAGATTCTTGTATTGTTCTTTCTGCTCTCTCACTTTGTATGGTTTAAAAAATTCCTTGTCTTTTTTGTTGGGTTTTCATTTGAATCAATTTGAAACCTACCAAAAATTCTGTTTTGATTGTTTTTATGAGTATAAGCCAATCTTAAGTGATGGCTGAGTAATCAAATTATTATGAAAATTCCTAGATTATTAGGTATTGAACTTCCACTTTTTATGTAAAACTCGTGTTATTTTTTGCTTCTTGCTCGTGTAGTGGATGCCATGCTTAGAAAATCTTTTCAATATTTGTCATTGTTCCAACTTTGTATGTTTGTCATGCATTTTGCTTATCATAATTAGATCTACTTTGTTGATTTGAATGTTCTTTTTATGAGAACATTTTTCTGTCGTATGTATAAACATTGAAGAACATATTATGAGTTATCAGTGAAACCTTGCTGTGGTCTGCCGTTTTGATTTGTATGATTTGTGTTAGATGCTTCTATTGAAGTTAATTTTGAAGTGGCTATTTGGGTGAAAAGTAGCTTAGGGGATTCAAATGGCCATTTTTCTTTGATCATTTATCTTCTTTGGCGACACAAATTTATATTTCTCTCTGACTTCTTCCTTTGTACATATTTTTATACAATTCTACAGGTCTAATGTGTGAAATACTTTGGAGTGATCCCCAACCTCAACGTGGAAGGGGTCCAAGTAAGCGTGGGGTTGGTCTTTCATTTGGTGAAGATGTAACAAAGAGATTCTTACAAGAAAACAATCTTGGTACCTTTTTTTTTTTTTTTTGAAGTTATTTGCTAGTTGAAACAGAAGCTTTCATATGCCCCTTCTTCCTGTAAATTAGATCTTGTTATTCGATCCCATGAAGTGAAGGATGAGGGCTATGAGATCGAACACGATGGAAAACTTATAACTGTATTTTCAGCTCCCAACTACTGTGACCAGGTTAGCAAATTTCTGCTAGAAACAATGTTTCATGATCATAGCAAAGCAGTTTCTATTGATGTTTCTGATGCTTTATAAAGCAAAGCAGTTCAACATATGCATATGAAACAACTAATTGTTCAATCGCCTCCAAGCCACACTCCTTCAGGATAAGTTGCACAGCCAGAGCAGCATCTTTATATCTAAGCACAATGATTTCTTATTGTTCTGAATTTTCTTTGTTGTGTTATATTTTTCCAATTCATTTCTAACAAATACATTTGATATAGATGGGTAACAAAGGTGCCCTTATACGTCTCAAGTCCCCAGAGTTGAAGCCAGATATTGTTACATTCTCTTCGGTGGTGAGTAAAAATATTAATTTACTACCATTTTTTCAAGTTTTCCTAATGAAGAAATGGTTGTATACTTGAAAATGTTTGCTGCTTAAAATGCATACTGACATTTTTCTTCTTTGAACATTTAACTTGCAGCCGCATCCGAATGTTGTGCCGATGGCATATGCGAACAATTTTCTTCGTCTGTTTTCATGATTTGTGACTACAAAAGTTTTGCTGCAAGATAGTTCAATCTGAGGTGCCTCCAGAGGTTTATGAAAAAGAAGACAATTGGCAGAGCAGAAGGGTTTCTGTGGCATGTAACTGCACAACCAAGCTTGTCGTTCATCAGCCATGGAGCTCTGTAACTAAACATTAAGCAAATACTTAATGCCTTGTGCTTTTGTTTTGCTTTTTTGTTCCGTTTTATAATACATTTCAACTAATAGCTGGAAACATTCTTATTCTTTGATACTCATGACTTCATATGGTTAAACTTGTGAATGATTGATCCAATTTGTTTATCCTAGAAGTGTTTTATATCCTGTTTTCTTCTTCTTTAATTTCTTTTTGCGTCCAAGTGTTCGATTGTAAAGCTATTAAGGCTGTTTGAGGATCTCAATGGTATTTTCCTCTCATTTTATGAGGGAAATGAACATTTTAGCTGGAATGCAAACCATTTGAGGGGGCCATGGTTGGCTTTGTTGGTTTTAGGAACCCCAAGCATCATGGTTGAGAATGCTTAGGCTAAGAGGACTAAAGTAAGGTGTAAGATATGCCAAAGGTGACAAGAATCTGAATGTAATGAGAAGGTTATTTGTGAAAGTTTTTGTGTTAGCTAAGGCAAGGCAAGAGGCATTAAGATGACTTGGTCAATAGTGTTAGGTTAAGAGGACTGACCCAAAAGGGCGAGAAGATGAGAATACATCGGAGGTAAAGAGTTATTTGGCTGAAGAAGTTAGGGCTATGAAGATTGGTTCAAAACATATTCATCAGAGTGTTGCAAGAGAAGTGTCATGCTTTACTTAATTGTGTACATAAAAATACATAAAGCAATATTAATATCATGATTCATTTATATAAAACATAATACAAATTTTCAATGAAACTATCAGATGTATCATATCTGATAGTTGAAAGAAAAATATAACTTCTTTATCATAACAAAGCTCTCATATAATTTTTATCACAAATCATTCTAATTTTCATCTCAATGTGTGTCAATATCATAAGCTATGATATAAGTATCTAATGAGTTTTCAAATTTTGGTTGATAAGCTTTTAAGTAAAAAAGATAATATCTTAGATAAATATTATATAAATAATAAAAAATATCCAATAAAATTATGACATCAATAATGAGAAATGATGTACAAACATGTAGCAAATGTGCATAAATATGTTTGTCAAAATCTTGCATAAAGTGGTAGCAATAAATTATAATATATGTATGTTTTGGGATAACATCATAAGAAAAATCATATTCATGAATTGTGTCATGTATTATATCATAATATTATCATAACTAATAATGCTCATATTGTTACACCCTTGTGTTTGATGAGTCAAGCATAAATGTTTATATTTTATTTAGGCTTGATTTTAAATAAAATTGTTAATATTTAATTAAATCAAGCCATGTATTTCACATGTCTAAAATAGTGGTCTCTAAGGACCTTGAAGCCATGGCATACTTCAAGGAAATTTGAGACATGTACTAGAATTTTCATATTTGAGTTTTTATTAATTTTCTTGAAATTGAGATGTTTAATTTTTGAGATTATGAGGCACACTAGTAGTATTAATATTTAAAAATGTTATAAAATTAATAATTATTGAATTTTGATTTTTGGGCCAAACTTTATTGACAAAAAGTATAGACATTGGTATTTGATTTTTTAAAATTATTTAGGAATTATTTTTCATAAATTTCTTTTCATAGTTATTTAGAAAACTTATAATACTATGATAATATAAAATTATTTTGGTACACCTATATTTAAAATTTTAGCACAAAAATTCTTCCAATCAACCTTAAAACAGCTTAAGTCTCGGGAAAATTCACTGTAGCACTGGGCGGGCCGACCCGTCACGTAATTAGCCCGTCCAGGTCTTTTAGAAATTAAAAATTGGATGACCCAAAAAGGGCGAGCCAAGACCGCCCAAAGCCCGCCGAGAGGAGCACGGCGAGGCCAAACTACAGCGGTGGTCAACGGTCAAATGGACAGTGCTTCGCTAAGCCAAGCCCGCCCAAAGCCCGCAGAGAGGAGCTCGGATAGGTCAAACTACAGCGACGGTCAATGGTCAATGAACAGTGCATGGTCAAGTCAACCCGACCAGGTGATGAAATCCCGGTCAAGGAAGGGGGGAGCCAGCCCCACAGAGGCTCGAGAATTAAACAGCTCAAATTCCTTATAAAGTGGTGCGCCGACTTTAGTTTTGCAATGTGGGACTAAAAATCCCACCTTATAACTTCAGCAGGATCCAAAGGCACAGATCAAGCCCGCCCAGATCCAATGCACGAGATTGAAATCAAACGGCTGTTTGGCGAGTTTAATCGACGTCGTTCGTTCAGCGCGCGGATCCAACGCTCCAGATCAAAATCGAACGGTTGTTTCGTGAGTTTAATCAGCGTCGTTTGTTCAGCACGCGGATCCAACACTCCAAATCAAAATCAAACGGCTGTTTCGTAAATTTGATCAGCGCCGTTCGATTTTGGGCCCGGATCGGACGATGGCTGCTTTCCGTCCGTTGCCCAAACGGCTAGTTGTTTTTTAGGAGCCGTTGAAGGTTTTTTTTAGCTCAATTTTAAGCTCTATAAATAGGGAAGAATTAAGATTTATTTTTTTTTTACCTTTGCTAAATTCTTTCAAAGATTTCTGATCTCAAATTTGAGCAATCACAAGCAAAAACGGTGCCTTCAAGCTCAAAAGGAAAACTGCAACAAGGCGCTTGAAATTAAAGGTTCATGATTCAATTTTTCTCATTTCTATCCTTTTAATTTTTTAATTGTGTGTGTCTCCTTTTTCTCTTATTTCTCTTAAGTTCTTTTTGCCAATCGTTGTATTTTTCGTTTTGGGATAAGGGCATCCCGACAGTAGTGCTAAAGCCCCGGGTTTGAGTTAAGCCCAGAGAAAAACTCAAATAGGTTTGGGATTAGCCGTAGTAAAAATCCCAAGTAGGTTTGAGGTGAACCGTACGAAAAACCTCACTTGTAATTGGTGCATTTAGTGGATTTTTCCCAACACCGGTTGGGGGTGGACGTGGACTCAGTTTTGAGTCGAACCACCTAAAAACTTTTGTGTTCAAATTTCTTTATTCGTGCTTAAAACTTTTAAGTTTTAATTTCGAAAGTTATAAAATTTTTAAATACACAATTCACCCCCCTCCCCTCTTGTGGGATTTCTTTAGCACGAAACACTTCACATATAACTTGATATAATATCATATTTGTTTTCTTTTTTTATTTTTATTTTATTCTTTTTATTTTATAATATTCTCATTATATCACACACAAAGACCATATATATCATATATATGAACAAATACAATAACACTAAATCATTGTGCAACTAATCATACTTACTCTATCATGTTAATACATATTAGAATATATATATATATATATATATAACATAAGGATGTCATATAATAAGCATGTTAATATAATTTTCATGTATAACTAACAATAATATGTTTATATCATAATTTTTAAATATATTTACCTATTTTCAATATGAGTGTTTCTTTTTTTGTTTTATTTTTTTTCTATTTTCATTTCTGCATGAGACTAATTATAATATATCTATCAATAACATATTTTTTCCAATTATTCACATTTTGCTCATTTACTATATTCTTATCACAATCTAAAATAGTCTTTGATTAGATCATCCCTCATTAAAACTTCTAATAAATTGATTGAATCTTTTAGTTATGCCTTACAAGACAATTCAAATTACCCTATTGGATCGTACGATCTATTATTCGAATTGTTTAATGAATCTAATTCAACCTTTGACTCTCTTTGTCATTAGACTAATTATCGAAGCTTTCAACCATTCATTGAACTACCTAACAGATCGTCTGATCTGCTTGCATGATGATAACCAACATACCATATAATTGATCGAACAGATATTAGACTAAATAATGTTGAAGACAACATCAAAAATTCATTTTTTTATTTTATCACATTCAAATAACATTTTAGGACTCATTGTATAATGCTAAAATATAGTTTAAATATTTATTCACATTTTTTTTTGTTTTACCCCAAAATAAGGATTTATATTTGAGCTAATTCAAAACCCCTCAATTTCATAAAAACATTCTATTCATGCATCATCTTAAAATAATATTGGATACCTTTCTTTGCTTGTCCTTCATATCCCTAAAGCTATTCAAGAGTGTTCCAAGCTTTTCAAAGCTCTATTCCTTTCTTCTTTAAGAAAACTACTTCCCTATATCTTTTAACTATAGTAACTCTTCTTATTCTTTTTTTTATTTCTCTCCAACTCGTCACATCTCTCTCCTTCCTCCCACTTGATTTCTTCTTTCCTTCTCTAGATACCTCCAACTTTTATTTATTTTTTTCTTCTCTAGATTTTCTTGTTTACCCCAAGCCAACAACCAATTCAAATTTCTTCCATTTTATATTCCAATTTGCTATGTTAAGTGGTTGCTTAATATTTAATAATCTCTTAATAATATTTTAATTTTTTAATCACTTAATTAAGCTACTTAATCACATCTTATATTCAAAAAATTATAGTAAATTTATGTGACTTCTAAATTTTATAAACCAAATATTTTTAAATTCATCTCAATAAGCTCTTTTTAATTATATATTTATTTTCAAAATATAAATCACTTCTCAAATTAACTTCTTTTTCAAAATAGTACAAAAAGTAATATTTTCTTTCATATCACACTGTATTTAAAACGTTAATTTTTTTTATTAAAACATCAATATTTATGTTCTATTTATAATGTCATTATAATTAAGTTTTTTGTATTGAACAAAATTATGGCTTATTACAAGTAGGTAAGATAAGACCGACTTAGAAGGGCAAATAAGCAACCTACTCAAGAATGGTAAGCCAAGCAATACAACATAAGAAAAAATACAAAAGAGGAAAAAGAAAATCAGAAAGCCTGTGGAGTTAATCAAATATGATTCTCTTTCTCTTGTTACTATTGAAGAGTCTGAAAGACAACTAGGGCACGAGCAAAATACATAGGTCTTGAAGTTAGCAATAAGAAGTGGGGAATAAGATTTGGCCACAGTACCAAATATAGATAATTTATTATGAGATGTTTAGGGGATAATAATCTAAGGGGAGTCCCAAAGAGAGAAAAGCACAACTTTGTAATTTGACACAAACATGTCATCAAGGAGAAAGAGTATGTTAGTCATAAAAAATCATAAAAGGCTATGAGGCTAGTTGGACATGTTATCAATTGTGATTGGGAAGGTGAAAAAGCATCCCAATAAATGAGAGGTATGGTGTCCTTAGAGAAGAGAAGTACTTAAAAGTATCATAAGTCTAATCATAACTTATCTTCACATGCATAAGTAATTCATTGACAATTACTAGTATAAAAATCAACAAAGTATAACTAATAATAACTTTCATACTAACATAAGAAAAGATGAGCATAAACTTTGTAGCAATGGGGTATCCACCATAATTTACATACCTATAGAACTAACAATTATATATATATATATATATATATATATATATATATATATATATATATATATATATATATATATATATATATATATATATATATATATATATATATATATATATATATATATATATATATATATAATCAAAGTTATTTATGTCCAATGAAATAGCAAGATTCATCTCTTAAGAATAAGGATTTGAATACCATCTTACATAACTTCCTTAAGGTTAGGAGATAAGAAAAATTTGAATAAGAAAAACTCTCAAATGAGAGCAAAAACCTCAAAGAATCTTATAACATTTTAAATCTTTTTGATGATACGCAACACCATGGAGAAAAAATTGTTAGAATAACACATGTTAGATGAGTTATTTAGAATGAATGAAACTTAATAATAAATTAAAAAATTATTAACTATTTTGAAACTATAATACTTTTTAATATTAAAATTATCTTTTGCTCACCATGATTATCTTATTAAAATATTTTACATTTTAATATAAAAAAATGTAAACCTTTTACACCTAATATTATCTAAATTTCACATTGTAAACCCATTTTAATTAGCTATACCTAATAAATAATCTTATTAAGAACTTGAAGAAAATGTAAACAATTTTTATTTAACAATACTTCAAAGCTAAGTTTTTTTTTAAATTTAAACACATGAACAATTAATTAAATAATTTTATAATATTATGAAGTAAAAATCAGTTTCACTTGCTGTCAAGAATTGAATTTATGAAACTAATCAATATTATTTAAAAAAAATTAGAAACAACTGTGCTATCCAGTAAAAGTAAATTTATCATCTACAAATTGGCAATATTGCCATTAATATTATGGCTTTCAATAGCTGAAAGTTTTCTTAAAAATATTTATATTGTATTATTAAAGACATTTAATTGTTTTTTGCAATTTCGTTTATAATTATTAGGTTACGTGGATCAACAATAGCATTACCGTAAATATATATATATAATATCGCTTAAATATTGATATTTTTACCGACTACGAGATCAAGATATTATATATATATATATATATATATATATGTATATATATATATATATATATTTCCATTGGCAATTACTTGTGTTTATCAGAAAGCGAGGAAAGCGTTTTGATTTCCCCTTCGTCTCGTCTTCTGTGGAAGGGAGATCAGTTCTTCGTCTTCCTCGTCGGTTCCAGGTGGAATTCCTGCCTTGTTTGCACGATCCGCGGAGGAGGACGAAGATTCGAGAAGGATGTCTTACGCTTACCTTTTCAAATACATCATAATCGGGGATACCGGTAGGTTTATATTTACAATTGTTTGCGCGATTAGAAGCGGTTTTATTCCTGATCACATTTGTAATTCTTGAGTTCTGATAGGAGATTTAAATTCCTTCTTTTTTTTTCTCATTCGATGTTTTATATCCTGAAATGCATTGGATTCTGGGGCTATTGTTTTGTCGCCCTTTGTAGTTTTATGTCAGTAAGTTGATGGATTTATCGGATGGAATGGGAACATGGTAGCCTGAGGGGATCCGTCATTATAAGAAGCTAGCCCCGTCTCATTTCATTGAATTGGAGTACTTTGGAGATGCTTGACATGTTTCTCTTGATTCACGATTTCGTTGTTGTTTTTCTTTCTTTTTTTGTGTCTGATAAGCTGATTTCTTGTGCTTAAATAAAACATGTTTGCGATCTTTTTTTTTTTTTTTCTTTTCCAGGTGTTGGAAAGTCATGTCTCCTCTTGCAATTCACGGACAAGAGGTTTCAGCCCGTCCACGACTTGACGATTGGTGTTGAGTTTGGTGCTAGAATGATTACCATTGATAACAAGCCAATTAAATTGCAGATATGGGATACGGTTTGTCATTCTTATCTTGCTTTTGTCGTATATTTTCTATGTTGTCAATTGTTATGATGATTTATAGGTGAACACCCTTTAAGTTATATGATATTTAATGGTTGAGATAGAAAATCTGATTTCCAAAGCATCCGATTCACATTGTTCACATATGTTAAGAAGTTTTATTTGATCTGTCAATAATATATGCATTGCATGCTTCTAAAGGATGTGTGAAAGTCTGGATTGCAGCAGACAGTAGTTTCTATTGCATTGGGAGGTTGAGATTCCATAGTCGGGTTTAAATCTGACTGGCCATTCAATGTTTATTACTATAGGAGATTTTAGGGCATTTCAGAATATATGTTAACCTGTGAATTAGTAAATTACATTGAGAAAAGTAATAATATGTATATTAAACACTTGGCACATCTGACTAGCCAGTGGGCTAATTAAGAAGGTGGACTATTGTAAATGATTACGTTATTGCTCTTCTCATGAACAGCAATTTTTTTTTGTTTTATTGTTGAGTAATTGTGCGAGTGAATGCTCTTGCATTTTAATAGTTAAAGAGTCATAGAATTCTGTAGTCAGTTTGTGTTAACTGTAACTTTTGCACAATATAGATTAGAAATTTTCATATTCTTATGTCCTTGTGTTTTCAACGGGCTATGATGGCCTTTAGAGATTAATAGTACTAATTGCTAACCTAACTAGATCAAAGTAGATGTACCTTATAGGTATGAAGTCTTGTTCTATAAGGTAGAGCTTGAAAGCTTCTTGCTAGTTTTAGCACAAGAATTTAGAACAGGGCATGCATGGTAATCACACTTTTCTTTTGACTTTGTTTGATGGAGGCTTTTCAAACATATTTACTCCTTTTCAACCTTAAAAGCTTTAAAATTCGTTACTTTGTAATTTCTTTCCTCTCACATCAATATCGTTTTCAAAGGCATCTTTTCAAAATTTTACTCTCTGCTGCAAAAGCTGTCATCAAAGAGAGCCTCTATATTCTATATCATGCTTGGCATTTAAGTGATGACATAAAATCTTCTGTCTTTACATTCTAGCTGTTCATTAGTGGAAATCATTTTATTTAGTATTAAGACTGGCTCCTAAATTTTTGTTGGTTCTCCTGTCATGCATAAAATTCCAAAATTGTCGTTGTTTACACTTTGATGGGTATTATTTAATTTGTTACCCTTTGATCATGTGAATTCCATATCATAATAACTTTGCTCACCTTTACAGGCAGGCCAAGAATCCTTCAGGTCTATTACCAGATCCTATTATAGAGGAGCTGCTGGTGCTTTGTTGGTATATGATATCACCAGGTATCTTTGTCATCTCTATTACTTTGTTTTTTTATAACCATTACATAATTACTTGATTTCCATCGTTCCATTTTATCACTTTATTTCAGACGGGATTAAATGTCCCATTTTGTTGCTATTTTCAGAAGGGAAACATTTAATCATCTTGCTAGCTGGTTGGAAGATGCAAGGCAACATGCAAACGCTAACATGACAATTATGTTGATTGGAAACAAATGTGACCTTGCTCATAGAAGAGCAGTAAGCACTGAGGAGGGACAACAATTTGCCAAGGAGCATGGACTAATATTTATGGAAGCTTCGGCAAAGACTGCCCAAAATGTTGAGGAGGTCAGCTCAAGATGAAACTTTTATGATTGATATTTCATGTTTCTTTTTCCTTTTCTTACATTGCTCAAACTTTTTCCAGGCTTTTATTAATACAGCAGCAACAATTTACAAGAAAATTCAAGATGGTGTATTTGATGTGTCCAATGAGGTATGGGGCTATTTTCTTTACTTTTCTTGTTATCTTGATGGCTATATAGTGATTAACGTCTCTGTATCTAGTGCAATGATAGGGCTCATTGAATACTTTGGATTAAACTATAAATTAATCTATTTTCCACACATCTTTTTGTACAAGGACTTGACACGAACCAAAGTCCTTGTACTGTCATACCACAATATATGTATGGAGCGAGCCTTCATATACAAATGTTCAACCTACTATGTGGTGCAACATAAAATAGTTGTCTAATTTCTAGCACCATAGAATTGATATTTTCAGTCAGAGAAATGTCACTCAGGCACTTGTAGCAATCTACCACCTAAAGGTTCCCAACTCTCAGTTCTAACACAAGGAATCTCCACAATTGAATCAATAACCTCATTGCTTTTTTTTCTTTGTCATAAACTTCCATAATAGTCCCATATGTTAGTTTTTTTTTAAGAATGTATAAATTTTGTTTATGACCAAGAATTTGGTTAAAATAAAAATTTAATAGAAAGTATGATCATTTTTTGCTCAAATCGAATTTGAACAGACAACCAACCAGCAAAACTTAGGTCCAATCAAATATTGGATCGAGTTGTTTCTTCCCAAAACTAGGATCTCATCAAAATCAAATCAAATATCATTAATCTGATCCATAGCCACGATTGGATTGGATTGGATCAATATAGCATCACTAATAAGCGCAACTTCTGGCTGGAAAGCCACTCGTGTATACCATCAACGTCAAACAAATACTTTTGTTGTGCAACTTTCCATCAACCTCAAGCTTTAGTCTCCAAGATGAATTATAAAACACCAACCCGTTCTTTTACTGACTTTATATGAAAGCTGAACATTTTTTAGTCCCATGCCTACTCTTTTGTTTCATAATTTGCTGTGTTCACTACCTGCTTACCATTCTTGACATGAACTCTTGGAACATTTAAGTCCTACGGCATCAAAGTTGGATATGGAGGAATTCAGGGAACTGCGGGAGGTAGAGATGGATCCTCTTCCCAGGCTGGCGGCTGCTGCAGTTAAAGCAACTTGCCTTTCTCAAAGAAGACGCTACGTATGATGGAACTACTCTTTTGTTTTGCGTGTCTTTGTGTTTGTTTTAATGTCTTTCCTTTTCCTTAAAATGTTTTGAACTTGCGTAACCATCTGTTGGTTCAATTTCCGTGGTTTGTATATCCCTATAACCTCGTGCTGTGTGGATTAGCGTCCGTCAATTGTATTCCATTCACAAGTGAATTTATCTGCTTAGTCTTTATATGACATGTTTCTATGTTCTCCTTAGAAAATAAGTTAAATCAATCAAGTTATTTTTAGTACTAAAGTGTCAAATATTTTACATTTCCTGAAGATTAATAATGCCATCTACATAAAATTTCAAAAAACTAAGTACAATAGATATGATTCCTACAAAGGATGGTACAAAATTCGTATGGGAGAGAGATTCTCCAATTCATTTTAGCGACACTTTACAAACCTTATATTAACCAGCTTAATAGTTCAAACAACACAAGAACCAAACCAAACCTAACCCAAAAGCTAAATTATACAACTTCGGCCTACAATGAAGCATTAGCAAACAATTGATAAGAAGATTTAGAATTATGGGTCGACTTTATATCTGTCGTTTAAACCTTGGGCAGTTCAATCCTCAGAAACCCATCCCTGCATTACAAGTTGTAGCAGACATCAGTATTATCAAAGCATTAAAAACCGTAGTATAAAAAATTTGATGCATAAGCATGCCTTGCCTATGCTGATTGCTGCATGAGGGAAAACACCAATTTATTTTGCAATAGCTTTTCTTAAGAACAATTAAGGAGCTTTCTTAACTGAAGATTTAGAAGAATGGCTTGATTGACTGTCTTTTTAACTTCCCACTGTCACTGCTCCTAATCAAGGGGGGATACAGCAATAGCTAACCTCTCTCTCTCTCTCTCTCAGCCTCACATCACCCTATATAGAACTAAGAAGTTTGGAGGAGCAATAAAAAAGTTGGAATAAATTCTAACCTAGATCTCAGTCACATGGGGTGGTTGAAGAGCTGCTTAGGACAGTCCGATGATTGTGTCGAGTAATTGGTCTTATCTAATTAAATTGCTGCAGCTGGGGAGGCCTAGGAATCATTCAAAGTTATTGAACTGAAACCTGGAATTCAAATAATGTACGAGATGTGCATATGATTCAAGACAATTTAGAAGCATGTGATACTGATCTAAAATCAACTGATAATCCAAATACATTCATATCTTAAACCACTGATACAAAAGAAAACATATTGATACATACAAAGTACAAACATAATGTCAAAAATTCAATATGAATTGAGAGAACTATATCAAAAAGTGAACAACTCTCCAATAGTTAGATTTCTAATGAAGTCTAGTTAGTGAATGATAAACGAGATGCCACCGAATCAAACCTCACCTTTGAATGTTGAAGTGTTCATAAAACCAAGATTACTCTATTCTCTCCTTCATCTTTCAAGAGGCATGATCGAAGGAGACCATTATGGATTCAGCAAAATACCCAATGTATGCACCTTGTTGAAGAAATAACAAGATGCCATGGTGGAACCCATATTTTGAAAAATGGTTAAAGCAAGCTTGATAATATGAATTATTATTCAATAATAAATATTGAATTAATTTTATTTACATTTGATCTCTCATTAGGACTGGTAAGAACAAGTGAAATAAAGTCTATGTGACATACAGGTCAAAGAGCTGGTGCAAATAACTCTTAGCCTAGCCAAAATAGGAAGTAAAGAAAACAAATAAAACAGTAGTAGTGGGCTCATGTGCTGGAAACATAATAAACTCATCTATGATTAGAAGAGATACAGGCTCATGTAGAGGATCCTCAAAATAAGTTGATAACTCACTAATAAGAATATGCAAGAAAAAACAAATGAAAACACCGCATGAGACAACTTGACGAGCTTTAAGAGATACAAGTTTTTAAGTAATATCTCCTCTTCAGCTCATCAAGTGATAATCCCATAAGTGATGCATATGATAATTCATGTGAGCTAGAGAACGGTCTTAAGCATAGATATTACATATATATCATGAATATCAACTGAAAGTCTAAATATAGACTTGTACTCAAGAATATGCAAATAAATATTAAAAATAACCCCTTCTAATAAAAGATTTGCAAGGAGTTTATCAATATTAACATCACAAGAGATAGAGCCAAAGATAAAGAATTGGAATTTGACTTGCAACAATTGAGTACAACTTGTTGCACCTATTATGTAGCATATTTATGACCTAAGTTTCATGTGGGGAGCTTGAGAGGGGTCGTAGTGATTCAATTGAAAGTTTAGGAGCTTTCAATTAAACTTAAGTAAAAAATAATGGGATGTCGAGTTTAATCATACTTAAACTGGTAGCAGTAATAAGTGGCAATTACCTTAATAGGTTTTGATGTAGGTTTTTGAGAAAGTTTTGTGTGGGCTTAGGAGTAGATATAGAAGCTTGGATAATGGCATGCAGTTGTTGTTGAGAATGTGAGATAGTGCTTGTAGGCTTTGAAAAGATAGATGTAAGAACTTTTGAAGTACATCTGAGGCCAGGATTTTGCATGAGGCTTAGCTTAGGCCTTGGCTTCCAAGGAAGGGAGAAAGAATGAAGGGTGTTCACAATTCACAATCTTAGTATGTATCTCTTAAGTAAAAAATATAAGAGTGCAACTGTGTGTTAATCAAAACAATATCAATTGGATCATACTATAATATTGCAATACAAAAGAGCTTGGTATAATCTATTTGAAATAGGCATAAGAAACCTTGGTGTGTATCTCTAGCTCATTATAACAATCAACTTACAACTTCGGATGGTATAGGAGACGAAGTTATAGAGCATATAAAAGTTAACCATGTAATCACTACTAATTACAACCATTATTAACGCTCATTGTTTCACATATAAACTATGAACAAATTTGCATGATTCAAATCATGACAAGAGATAACCGCGATATAAAACTCGTGAAATCAAGATGACATTATGAAGTTTCCTTCTACCTACTAGCATGAGTAAAAACTTAGATAAATTTTAGAGATTGCATATCCTTGTAACAGGTAATTTGTATCTCCAAATTCTTAATGGCTTAATAAGTTCTAAATATCAAAGAATGTGTAGTTGATAAGCATTTTTGTGTTTAGACATGACCTTAAGACACAAAACATAACACAATCAAAACACAAGGGACAATATAAAGATGGTGCAATTCTAAAATCCCCAAATAACCCAAATAAACTCGTATCCTAAAGTACTCATACAAAATACAACACATTGATATATATAAAGTACAATATTGTAAAAGACCATAAAATAATTAATAAATTAAATAAAAAGGTGAGTGAAAGGCCATTTATTATCCATATATCTATTAATGAAGCTCAACAAATAACAGTGCCATGACCTAGCATAACATGATTAGTGGAGATGGCATGCATACTAGATAAAGCATTGCACAAGCATTTGGCTTCCTTGCTTTCCTTATATTGGAGTTTGTGACTAACATCTTCTTATGCTTAAGCATTATGTACTTAACTAAAAAAGTTGAACTTGGCCATATAAAACTTCAAACTTGAAACAACTACAATACTTATCAAGAATGACAGATAACTCACACACAAAAGGATAGGAGATCGAACAATATCAGAGAAAGTTATTGGCAAAAAGTAGATGTGGGACAGCAAGGTTAGAAGAATAAATGCCAACCAGCACACTAACCTCTACCTTGTTGCAGATACTAAGCCAGAGAAGTTCAAAATAAAGAAAGAAAAGACAAGAAAAAAGGTAAACCCATTGACGGCTATGGATGCCAACAATTTAGTTGCAATGGGTAACATTGATCCAGATAAAGAAACAAGGTCCAAACACATGTAGAAACCTATTTAATCCAAGTGTTCAAGAAACCAAGGTTTCTTAACTTGGAGGAAAAAAATAGTAAACTTAACTTATCATAGGCTTGTTCCATGTTTACTATGAGATCCACAAAGCCAACATAGGTGGAATAACTTAGCTTTTGGAACAATTCCTATGATAGAAAGTAGTTACTAGTTATTCAAGATGCTCCTACCCAAGATGAATGCCCCTTGCTCAAGCACAACCAAAGAATCAATTAACAAGCATCATTGCAATAATGTTATGTATTGTGTTGCAACAACTGAGTGGGCAAAATTTCTTGGTTTTGAGGTCCCAACCACCTTAAGAATAAGGACCACAAACATATCCTCCCAACTCTGAAACATTATGACAATGTTAAAAAAATGCAAGACAATTTTTCAATTTATTTAAAAGAGAACTTACCCAGATTATAATTTGAAGATTTATATATGTGGTTAAATAATAACCCAAATTCATGGGATAAGAAGAAACCCAAATTCATGGGATAAAAGGAAACCCAAATTCTACTATTAAGGAACAAATAAAGAAAAAACAAAACTTTTTAATAAATATCAAATAATGAAATAAGAAAGATCTAATAAAAAAAATATAATTAATCTCACATCTAAATCCAACCCAAATCACCACCCAATAATCCTCCTCTTCCTTTCTCTTTTATTTCTCCAAGGATCTAATCAAGAAACTAAAAGATGAAATTCCAAATCTTTATTAAATAAAAGCCATAAGAATATCTGTCTTATTCATAGCTTTCTTCTCATTCACATGACCTTAATCACTTATATGTCTATTCTTCTTAATACTCAATGAAAATACATTAAATAGAAAATAATTTATTCCAATTTTTTAATGATCAAGAGTATAAATGGAGTGAAAATTCACATAACAAATCCCTTTAAATTCCTTAAAGATATAACTTTTGACTTGATTTTCAAATTTAATATATTTGGATTAAAAGACCAATATAGTTAATATTTTCCTTTAATATTTAACAAATCCTCTTTATCTAAAATCTTTGATCTTGTGGAACAAAGAGGATATTAGCTAACAATAAACCTCCAAGCCGCCCAAAGCCTTAAAATGCATCAACCAACAACAAACAACGGTCTTTAAGTCCAATCAAATGAATATTTCTTGTCATAAAGCAAACTCAAATCTACAACGTTTCTCAAGTACCTTAAAACCTATTTCATTCATTCCTAAAGAATTTTATTAGGCTTATGCATGCATCTTATGATACTAACAACATCATCAATGTTAAGACAAGAGCATATCATAGTATACATAACACTCCTAACAACACTCACATAAGCAGCACTAGCCAGATATTTCTCTTCAATTAAGCAAGGGGCAAAACTACTAACACCAAAGGAAATAGCTAATAGAGAACTAAAAGGCTTAGCATTCTACTTATCATAACTCTCAAAAGCTCATTCAATATGCTTTCTCTATAAGAAAAACTATATGTTAGCTTTTTTATTTCTAATTATCTCCAAACAAAGAATTCTCTCTATACCACAAAGATCTTTGATGGCAAATGCAATATCTCCTTCCTTAGCTCTTGTGCATCAAATATATGCCAACTGCAAGCATAAATCAAGATATTATCAATATAAAATAACAAATATATACATAAGTTTCATCTATAATTTATATGTGATATAAAAAATTTCCATAAAAGCCTCTAGAAAATCCATATTACTTCAAGCCATCCAAAAATCGTTTTAGTTGACATAAAGAACCTTACTTTTCAAATTTTCAGATCCTAATGGTTATTGCATATAAATCTATTCTTCAAATTCAACATTAAAAAAGTCGACCTTCATATCAAGTTGTTCCAACTCTAACTCTTGAAATACTACCAAGTTCAGCAAATTAAAGATTGAGCTATGCTTAAAAACAATAGAAAAAATATCATTAAAGTTAAGTCCTTATAGCCCTTATCACCCAATTGTACTTTGTATGTAACATGATACCTTATTAATTTTCCTTTCTTTTATGAACCTACTTATAACAAACAACTCTATGCCTTTAAGAAGCTTCACATGTATATATTGTCGAATGTCAAATTTTTTAGATTTTGTGATTCATTAATGTAGAGGATCGCAAACGAAAGTCTAAACAATAATTTGAATAGTATCAAGTAGATTAGGTAGATAAATTGAATAACTAGAATGCAAGTACATTTATTTAATATATTGAGTTTTAGATATATTATTATGATAAATAAATAATTTTTATAATGACATATAATAAGAAATCTAGAATTTGTTTTTGACTTATGCTTTATTTAACTTTTATATGTAAACATTTCTTAAAAACAAAATGTTAATATACAATAATTAAAACTATGAATAATAAGCGAAGAATAAGAAAATACATGAATTAATAAGATATCTTGATCATATGACCTTTACCTATACTATTTGATATGATACTTTGAGTTGAGATGATGTAATAATATGATATTGAATTTTCCTATGTCATTATCCTATAACTTAAATATGTTACCTAGGACTATATTAGTTTTGTCAATCATATTTTGTGTAGGAGGCAAGTATGATTGTAGACTATTTTATATTGTAATATAACATTAGATGTGACATGATATGATCTCCTATTTTATTTTGTTATCATTATTATGCGTAGGGCTGCAAGTATAATTTCTAGAGCCATACTTAGACGAGATATGATATTAACTATGTCTAGTATGGATGCCTACGAGCAGAGGTCGATGGACATGAGATATGATGTATTATGGAGCAAGAATAACAACCATAAGAGAAACTGGGCACTCAATAAGAAAACAATTAGAAATGACATGAAAAATAAGACAAGGAAATTAATAGAAGTATCTTTTTATTGCTACTTATATTTTAGTTGTTCTTGATCTCTTTGTTAATATCATCATATGATACTTTACTTGTTCAAATATTCTATGTTATTATTATTATATTACAATGTTTTATTTATCGATTCATCCACTGAGTTTCTTTGAGGCTCATTCTATACATACATTTCTGATTCAACAACTACACCAAGGATTAGAGTGATTGTAAAGGATCAGGTAATTGTTGAGCTTGCAAGTTGCTAAGTGTGTGCTAGAATAGGTTTGGTAGGTTTTTGGTGATGAGTTTTGGTTTGTATAAATTACGACAATGATTCACTCGCACTATCTTATGGAGTTGTGGAGATATACAAAGGGCATGTGGATGTGATATTGTAATACATTTGTATTTGTAAAAATGTGCAATTATAAAAGATATTTTATCTATTTGATTTTCAAAAAATATAGATGATTTTATTTATTTTGTTGGATTATTATAATTAGATCCATTAGATAATTCTAGGTGTGAGTGGTGCGAGGTGCATGAATTTGATTGTATGGTCTTTCAAAAACTAAAACATTTTGTTTTTTGAAATTATGACATTATGTCCTCTAGAAATTTAGTTATTGTTTGCTGTTGTGATAGCCAATTATCTAGTCTTACGCAAAGTGAAGCTTAACAACCTAAAACTCTTTCTAACCTCCAAAACCATCAATTACTCTAAGTTCATTTAAAGCATGATTGATTTATTAAACTCCATATCCCTATTAACAATAAATCCAAGTGACATATGATCAACACTCCAAAGCCTTTATTCATTCATAAAAGAAGTACATTATATAAAGTCACACTTTATGGCTCATGGATCAAACTTACCATATTTGATGTACACTTAAGCAAAAAACAATTAAATAACAAAACAATAAACAATCTACATAATAGCTAGATCCAATCTCATATGAAAAATCTTTAGCTTAATAATAATTGGTAATAATATATTCATTAATAACATGCATTGAATATAGCCTTCGTACAAAATTCTTTTCCTAAACAAGTATTAGATAATGTACTACTTGCTTTTATCAAAGAGTATGTTGGTCATTATTTATTTCACTTGATTTTATTGATAAATTCTCACAACTATCTTATACATGAAAATCCCATTTTACAAAATTTCTCAAATTTTGCATAACAAAGCTATATGCCATTATTAATAAACCTATTGATCTTCTTCTCAATATGATTTTTAATCAACAACTTTTCCCTCTTAAATATTTTAAGTACATCACATTTTTACTTGAGCGCATATAAAAAATCAAAAGATATCTAGACCCACTCTTAGAATTAAGATAAAGATTCTCATAAATCAGAGTTTATATGATCTACAATTGCTTTAATTCTTTGAATTTCTATTAAAAAAACTTGAGATAGCTATAAAGAATGCAATGCTCTCAAATGTCCATTGTAATAAAACTTTATCCAATAAGCCAAGGTTTTTGCATAACACTAACAAACCCTATTTTAACATATGTTCATGTCTAGTATGTAATAGCATAATCATTTCATCAACAAGAACTAAAGGTGCACCTAATATCAAACTTCTTTAGATCTAGAACATGCTCAATATCTCACAAAATCATATTGAGTGATTTGTTTAGTAAAAAACTTATTCCAAGATCTCAACAACAACCTTTTCTTCAAAATTTGTGCAACAAAATTATGAGTTGAATGGCCCAAAAGCTAAAAACATATGAAAAAGAGAGGAGATAGAAAACCCAAAAATGAAACTCAAAAAATGTTTACTTTCTTTTTTCTTTTGTTCTCTAAGAGAAGTTTGGATTTTCTTATTTTTTTGCTCCCCCTGATAAGAGGCACAAGCAACCATTTAGTCATACAAAAAGAGAATTTTTTCCCATGAGGGCTACTCCAAAGTGGATTTGTGTGCCTATTGTGTGTGTACGATAAGTGCAATGGGTGGCACGTAAGGAACCTACAGCACTCACGATTTATGTGTGGACAGTAAGTAGCACATGTCACACCTACCACGAGTGCACGCACACTCAGCACGATTTTGCTGCATGCAATTCTGTTGGCATGTACATTAGAATGTCGAATATACAAACCACAACGAATGTGTGTTTCTATTGCGTGTAAATTGCTGTGCACATGCAAAAAGTATTGCACAAACATGCACTGTTGCACATGCCGTGTGTTATGTTCTTCAAAACATACAATGATTCTTCTTTCCAATTTTCTTCAGAGTACGGACATTTTCTTTCTTATGATTTTCTCAATGTTAAATGATTCAATAATTTCCTTAACCTAGAACAAATTCCCTAATCATAAGTCTTTTATTTTAGCAATTCGAGTCCCTTCAAATCTTTTTTTTTGCTCAAATAAATCTATGTTCCTTAGGTGTACTGTTGTCAACCAAGAATAGATCCCTTAATCATAAACCCCTTTATGCAATTCAAATCTCATTGAATCTTCTCCAAATATGTCTAATTTCCTTAACTATATTTGTTTCTTGTCACATCAAGGTTTTCAAATTTGTTAGAAAGTTGAAGTAAAAATTGAACTCTTTGGGGCTGTATGATCATAAACTAGTAGTTCCAATTTAGCTTCCAACATGAATGAACGATGTCGATTCCCAAGCATCAAATGGGCTAGATTGATAATATCATTCGCATAGTCGTCTTTAGTTACTTTTGGATTAATATTCCAACAAAAAGTTTTCTGAGTAATTGTGCTTTTTTTTCAAGTTGTCATTTGAATTCATCGTCAAAAGGGAATGAGATTTCAACACCATCTTCATTAACAACTGAATTTGTTGAGTTAATAACGCCACCTAATTCTCCAAGTTTGTTGGTTGATTTTTGACACAATCATATCAAATGATAGCTCTTCAACCTCTTGCTTTCCTTTCTTAACTTGCTCTTTAACTCCATTATTATCATTGACATCAAAATGAAACTCTGATAGCAAAACATAACATGTCTATGAGGTATATTGTTCCAAATCTGAAACATCCTTTCAAAGCTTGCACAACGAAAAATGACCGTGTTATGGCCAAGAAACCAAGAAAATATGAAAGAAAAAAGATACAAACATAAAATGCTTAATTCCAAAAAATGTTGTTTCTTCTTTTCTTTTCTTCTATGAGACAAACTTAGTTTTTATTACTTTTTTGCTCCCTTTTTTGTCCCCCTTGATAGGAGATTTACACACCTATTTATAATGGTATAAAAAAGCATATTTTGATTATTTTACGTGACTTTAACATTTTTTTCTCATATAAATTGTTTCAAGATGGGTTGTACTTGCCATGTGCAAGCAGCAAGTGTGGCGCCATAGGTAACACATTCGGCACCTACCATGCACACGATTCATGTATGAACAGTAGGTGATGCATGTTGCATCTCCTGCATGGGTAAATGCATGCATTTGCATCAAAACAATTCTGTAGTGTGCACAATTCCACAAGCATTCACTAGACGTGTTCTACAAGCATGTTGATCTGCTGCATGCATGATTCATTATACATGTAAAATTCTGTTGCATGTGCAGTCCATAGAATGCGAAGTATGGCATGCACCTGAATAGTACCACACACATGCCCTGCCACATGTGGCCTGCTACAACACGTGCACACACATGATGTGTGTGCTACTTCTCGAAACCCACAATGATTCTTTTTGTAAATTTCCTTTATGATAAAGTCATTTTCTTCTTCAAGTTCCCATTGATGTTGAATCTTTCAATACTTTGTTTGACTTAGAACAAATCCCTTTATTAATGAGTAGATCTTAATTAAACCTATCCCAACTAGCTTGCAAATCACAACATTTCTCATTAGGAAGTCTTCAATTTCAATTGGCTTACAAGTATTAATTAATCCTTTGAAACATCATATAATAGGATCAACTAGAATCAATAATCAAACTATCAAAATTGTATCAAACCTATTTAAATAGTCTAGCAACTAAAAATTAATTCGTTTCACTTTTTATTTTTGGCTCTTTTTGGCTTACAAAATACTACAACCAAAATTATAGCATCTAAGCATTTTGCACTAATGAAATTCATCTTTCTCTTAAGTTGGCTTTTATTGGCCTTTATCTTCCATATAGAATTTTCTTTGCTTCTATCTACCCTGGCAAATAAACCCTCACCAGAAGTCTCTCTTTGAACATTCTTTCTAGAACACCTAATAATAAGGAATGTTTCATATTATTTAAAATAATAATTTATTTGACGTACTCTAAGTTGTTTTCAAATGTTCAAAGGATTCAGATCAAGAGCATAACAAAAAAAAAGTTTTATCTTCATTTTTCAATCTTCGTATCAATATTAGAAAGATTTAATAATATCTAATGAAAAACATCCAAAAGCTATTAAAATGGCATACATTTTCTCATGCAAAAGGGAAGCAATTATTACACTTACAATTGATTTGTAAGTCATTGGCCATAAAAAATCCTTCCAACCTTACCCATAACTCTCTGTGATTTCTTACTTGACTACATTTTAAAGAACATCTTCAAGCTAGGACTAAATTGAACCAAGATCTTTTGATCAATCATTTCTTTTTTCTTCATCTATTCTACAAAGTTGTTCCGACTTTCAAGGTCTTAAGCCAACTTTCCTTGGTTAAACATGTTTGCATCATGATCTAAACATGATAAGTAATTATTGTCGTCAAATTTCTCAAACTTATACCTCATTATGCTAGAAGAGTTCATAAGTGCTATCTCATATACCAATTTGTGAAGCAAATCTCATATATAAAAAAAATACTTACCCAAGATATAATTAGAAAACCAAATACATCATGTAACTATCACAACATTGAATAGGGATAAGGCAACACCAATGCTATATATGGTGCAACAAAGCAATAACTTAAATGCATGGAATAAAGATGAGCACAAAATCTAGAATCATACAAAACAAGGGAAAAAAAATCCAAGAATCAAAGACCTTAACAAAAATTAAACAAAGCAAATAAGAAATACCTTGCCAAAGATGAAAACCTAATCTAATATCTAAATCTAACCTAAATCACCATGTAATAATCCTATTCATTTTCTTCTTCTATCTCTTCAAATATTTAGTTAAGAAGACAGGAGACAAAACTTCAAATCACAACAAAATAAAAGTCGATCATAGTTGCATTAATGTGGCTACCTTTCTAAACATTCCAATGGAAAAGCTGTATATTAAATAAGAAAATGGATTGAAAATTCACATAAAAATATCTTAAATTCTTCAAAAATATTACTTTAACTTGATTCATAAAAAATGACTCAAACTAATTAAAGTAATGACAAGAAAAACTTTATAAGCCAATACGTGCCTTAAGATATCATATAAGTCAATCTCAACACACCAATATAAGGATGTCTATCATCTAAATTATTACAAACTTTTTATTTAGAAATTTAGATGCAATGGGAAAGTTTGTGGAATTAGCATTGATTTATGTAAGAATTTTCAACTTTGTTTTAACTAAATCATTGACATTCCAAACCTAAAGCTAAATCAATGTCACTAAACTTGCAAATTCACTTTGTCAAAAATGTAAAATATAGATATCAAGTGAGTTCATAGAAGTAATATGTTTTTATCTAGTGTAGCACATATTAGTACCACCATTAACCAAGGTTATTATTAATTAGATATTGTTTTTACTAGGCAACATTAGAATAATAATTCATGAGATAATTAATAATAAGAAAGAAAAGATAATTTATCCTCATATCATAAGACTCACTCACCTATTATGGAGATCACTCCAATACAAGTTCCTCACCTTATTGGAATTATCCAAGTTGTCTACATAATTACTTCCTTAAGAAGCTTCAAATCCAACTCAAAGGCATTCCTTTTTCTAAAAAATAGATGTTAAAGCCCCACTACTCCTTAAGAAATTGTTGTTAGAGTAAAAACAAAAATTACTTTTGTTCAATTATTTGCAATTTAATTTGAAACATGAAATTTTTCTTATTCAGAAAAGGCTTACATAATTCACTTGAATTATATTCACCCTAATTTTTTGCTATTTAAGGGCACCTTACTCGAATCGAAGTCACTCTATGATAGTAAATAAAAAGATGTAAGTTGCATCATGGGTACGCCATTGGTATGATGATAGGTGATTTATAAAATCTTGTAGGTATTTAAATGTTACAATTACTAGCATATAGATTATCATCTCACGTTCAACTATGGTAAATACCAAACCCCATTTTACTATGATCATCCTTCCCATGCTCATCCCATATTAGATATTGCTTGATATATGCATTTGACAAATTAAAAAAAACTAATCAAGACAATTACAATATTTTACAATCATTTAATAAATACAAAGAAAAACAACTACAACATGAAACCATAGAACATTGATCTAAACCGATTATCCTTTTTCACACTATTAGCTCTTAGTTAATTCTATCAGGTGATTTCAAATAACTATGGTGACATTCTAAAAGATGCACATTAAATGTTTGGTTAATTAAAACCATTAACTAATACATAATTTTGAGAGTGTAACACCTATAGAAAAGGCAAAGCACTTACACAAATTCAGCGGATATGCAAGCTTTATTAACATCCTTGGGAAGAGGCCAAACAACTTCATAAGGTCCTTGCAATATCTCCTTCTTGTGATAAATTAGTTTCGTATGCTTTGAACAATGTTTGGTGTTCCCATGCCATTGCATTACACGCTTACCTATCACCGTAAGGCTAAAACAAATAGAATGACTTATAATTATAAAATTCTTTTGACTTGTGTTTAAATTGCAAGATGCTGCAACTAAATATTTATCCTCCCAGTTTGAATTTGTTTTCCATGTGTATGAATTCAAAGATAAACACAATGGAATCAACTTAGTTCCAAGAAAAAAGAGATCAAATAAAACAAATTTTGATTTTGTCACCAAATCTAAAATTTTAAACCTCCAAAAAAAGATCAATCTTTGTTTTTGGCATCAGTCATATTATATATGCTCAACAAGTTGTTGATATGTTGCCTCAAAAAGATAACAAACATTAAAATAATTATGCCAATTGTCAAAAAAAATACATAAGCTACATCCAGTTAGAAAATTAGGGTAAATTATAAAATCTCAGCTTCATGCTTGAAAGGAAGAGAAATTCTCACCTTTTATCATCAACCTCCACCCTTATACCATTGATGTTGGCACCAGGTAGTTCCACAGTCACAAAATAATTTGAACAAGATTCTGCAACATCAATTCGAGGTGACCACAAGAAACCTGTATAATTTAGCTTCAAGTAAATGCACAAGAACATTAAGAATTATACAAAAATCTAATGGAGATTAAATGGATAATTTTCTCACTTCTAATTAGGTCACTAAAACAAGCCATACTAACAAGAAAAGAATTAATATGTATGATGCAACAGCATGATTGCTGCTAAGTAAATTGAATAACCTATCCATACAAATATACGGCAAGAAATAAACATCCTTTCTCTAACTTCCGTACCATCTGAGATAGTAGGCTGTGGAGTCCTACAGAAGACTGGCTGCTCACTAATTTTTGCAGTATTTGTTCCAGAAAACCCATAAGCTTCAGTTGAAGACGGCACACAACCTTTCTTCAATAAATGAACATTTCGTAAATCAGATAAGCTAACATCCAACCGAACATCTCTAGAGAACAAGGGATAGAAAGGATCCTTAAATGTGGGAGAATGACATTTCTTCGGGGGTAAATTTTGCTGAGCAGAAACAGACGACTCAGTAATCTAAAGAAACCGTAAAAAAAAACTAAATAAAATCAAAATTAAAAGAGCAAATCTCAAGACTACATGAAACTACACTACCTCTTTGGTTGAATCTTGTTGTATACAGGCAGCTTCAGGAACTGAAGCACTGAGAGAAGAGAGAACTCTGTTCTCGCTTCTCTGTACCGAATTCAGATTGGTACTGCAGGCCTAGAACAAAAAGAAAACATTTCTAAAATATACATTTCATCCGCGTATGCCATGGTAAAAGAAGAGGCATGGATTTCGTTTGTAATTCATCAAATAGTGACTCAACGATATCTTTCATCCTTTCATACTAATTCACAAAACCAGAACGTTTTTAAGAGAAACGATGAGAAATTGTGATGCCAATAAATTCCGGATTCAAGGGTTAAGACGCACCATGGAGAACAGGCAAGAGCTCTGAGGTGGAATATCGTCGCTTCCCGACATGTGATCGAGGATTCTTCGCACCCTCTTCGTCGCCGTTGAGTACATCTCCAGTCGTCAAAAAAGACCCTCTTCTTTTCCCCCGTCATTCGATAGCTTTAGTAGTAATAACATTTAGACTATTTATTATTATTAGCGCTTATGTAAACGCCAACTTTTTTGCTAAATTGTATTTTAAAAGTTGGTTGATGTTTAAATGATGTTGATTTAATTTTTTTTATATAAAGACCAACAAAAAAAAATGACGAGTAAAAAATAGTTTTGTCTATCAAAAAGAACATTAAAAAGGCGTCTTATATTTTTGATAAAAAATTAAGATATATTTTAGTTATTTAAAAATATTAATAATTTCATCAAATTTATCTTGATGGTATATTTTAAATATAATTCTTTGATGACATCAAATGCTAATACTTTTCAAATAAATCAATACATTATTTGATTTCATTTTTAAAAATAGTGCATCAAATGTTCTTAGTTTATTC
Organism: Vanilla planifolia; assembly: GCA_023846275.1. Lineage (NCBI taxonomy): Eukaryota > Viridiplantae > Streptophyta > Magnoliopsida > Asparagales > Orchidaceae > Vanilla > Vanilla planifolia. The sequence continues at coordinate 42,892,579 of CM043875.1, read as the reverse complement.
AAAACAATCTCATTAAATTCATAAAAAGGACAAATGGAGAATAGGCTAATGCTCACTCTATCTTTGACTATTTCATTTAAAAGAAAATTAAATCATTCTTCCACTAGCTTAAAACTTAAAAATAACTAATGTAAGAAAAATGCAATCAAAATGTGCCACATGTATAAGATGATCTATGAGATAAAAAAAAATTATAAGTTAGTCAAAGATGATAGAAATTTATAGCTACTTTTATCTAAAAGATGTATCATCATGTATAATATTTTTAATATTTAAATAATTATTTTTATATTTTAATCAAATAAATATATTGTATTTAAATTTTAAATTTACATAAAATACAAAAATTTTCAATAATTAAAAATATTTTGATCATATAAGTCATATTCTTATAGAGAGAAATATCCAAAAATATGATAAATTTTATTTCACAAAAATCATACTTGCATCAATGATTTAATATGATATTCAAGTTTAGAAAAGAAATTTTTTTTTTTGAAATAAACTGATAAAAGGATATATTAAATCCTTAATTAAGGATTAATTGGCTATTTAAGTGTAAGAAGTGTTAGAGAGAGTTAGAGGAAGGGATTCTCACGAACTTAAAATGCTGTTGGAGACCTTGAAGAAGGATTTTGCATCCAAGAGAAGAAGAATTGAAGGGAGAAATTCATTTCAAAAGGGAGAAAATGCAAATGAGTCTCATTTTCATTTCATAGTTAGTTTTTCTTTATTTTAATTTGATTTTCTTAGAATTTCAAAGAAGATATATTATGCACAAAATAAAGTGCCAAAAGTGAAGGAAGATCATGTGGGATGGTTCAATAATGTTAATTTAATATTTGGTTAAATTCTATGCAAAGAAATTATAACTATAAAGCATAATTGTTCACTTAAGCTTTTACAAACTTATCTTATATAATGATCAATGGTTTAATAGAGCCCAAAAAAACAATTTTATTGGTTGTTTATTAGATTGTCAAACAATCATTTGAAGGGGCATTGGATAGTGTAATAAGATACAATCAAACAATCCAATGTAGTAGTTAAAACATGGTTTTAATGCTTCAAATGATCCATTAGATGGTCAAATCAATTTGTTAGAGACCTATGAGAGATCAAAACGAGTATCTAACACACATTAGATGATCTAATAAGAGTGATCACATGGTTCTATAACACCAATAAATAATGCAACAAAGATAGCCAATTAGGTCCCCTTGCGTGAGGCACTAAGAGTGCAATGGGCATATTAAGGCATGTGAACCATAAACAATTGTAAATGTAACATAATCACTATGTGAAATTTGTAGGAAGAGAAACATATAAAGAAAGAAGAATAGATTATTCCAATATTTGACAATTTGGTAAGCATTTGCACAATATTTTGGGTATATATAACATAATAAAATATTAAATAATAAGTGTTATAGTACTTATACTTATATGCTTTACTTGTGGATATTGCTTGAATATTAAATTACTAATTAGAACCTTATGATGAGTTAGGAGTACATAAAGGATGATATTATATGTGAAACAATGATAGTCTTTAAGTGATGTTAATATCGCTATGAGGTGCAATATGAGTTTTAGGTGATAGTGATTCCTCAAAAGGGTGTACGGTATAGTCTTAAGTGGTGATGGTGCTACAAGAATGTATGAGAAAAGCTTTGAGTGATAGTAATGTCACATAGAGATGAAATAAGTCTTTAGGAATAATGATGTCACGATAAGATGAGATAAGGCTTAAGTGATGGTGGTGTCATGATAATATATGATATGAGCCTCATTTGATAATGATGCTACTATGAGGTATATTATAGTCATTGAGTGATAAGGATGCCAAGATAAAGTGTATAAAATAGAGTTCTATGGATATGATAAAATTTGACATTACCTAAATAGTGTTAATGCACAATAAGTGTGACATAATATGGTGAAGACTAGACTAAAGAAGGGTGTATGATGAAATGATAATTAAAACATGTAACAAAACATAGTTGTTTATTATCTTTCATATGATATAGTTATTTATATCATATTTACATGCCTTAATATCACATGTTATATTATTATTTAGTTAACTAAACTTTTTATTTTAGCTCAATACATCTTTATTAACACGTCAAAATACAAATGATGCACACTATAGGACATGTAGGAAATAGTGTAAAGGAAATTTATGCTATTAGAGAGCATGTTAACATTTTATTTATTTAATTTTAATAAAACAATGATGAAAAAAAATAAAGAAAGATATGTGGTCACTGTATGCAAACTGTGATAGCTTATAACATCTACATATTGTTATCTATTTTATGTTTTTAGGAAGTTATTTTAGAAAAAAGTATAACATTATTTTATTATATATATAAGAATGCATGAAAAAAATTAAAATGAATTTTTAGTATATAGATTATTCATATAGATTGAATTTTTTTGATAGTAGTGGAAAAACCTAAGGTAGACATCACAACATAAACAAGCAGCACATTTTAATACTAAGAAATTAAGCTTAATAATTTTACAGTTTTAGAATATTTAAAAAAACACATGAAAGACTAGGTTTGTGCTTAATTTGAATAGGTCAAAACAATAAGAATGATAAATTTTGTCTAAAGAATATCAACTGTGTTGAGAATTTGAGAACATGATGTTCACAAAATAAGGATAAATTATGAAAATTATAAACTTAAGCCAATTCAAAACTCATATAGCAATAGAAAATATTTTATAAATCTTAATGGCTTCTAAATAATTATTTTAGAAATTATTATTTAGTTTTATAAATCTTTATATAAGAGTATAAGTAAAATGAAGTATACAATAAATCTAGATCTATGTCCACATCTGACTAAATTGGTATGCTTATATTAAATCTACTCATATTTTACTACAATCAAGTGGAATAAACATAAACAACTATTGTAAATATAGGTGAATAATGTGTACAAAAGAAGGGGTGAATTATGTATATTTATAAATTATTACTTTTACAAACACAAAATAAAAAGTAATAGAAATCTTTTACTTTCTCAATCGAATTCAAACAACTTAAGTAATCTTATTATAGGAATCACTTATTTATTTTAAAAGCTCTTATAATTATTTTTTTAAAAATGCTCATGAAGTTTTCAAAATTTTTTTATAACAATGATGATTGAAATAACAACAACAAGTAAAGCAAATAACACATGAGAATTTTTAAAATGGTTTAGCCTAATTAGTTCCCACATCCATCCCCATTTAATTTAACCAAGCTTTTACTAAGAAAAGATTTTGCTATAACAGATTGAGATAAACCTTACAATATCACTCTCTTTTGATAAAGTCTATAGGGGTTCATCTTAAAAAAGAAAAAGAAAAAATAGCTTTATTGATTTTATAGTGTTTTTAATAAGATAAAAGCTTACAAATACCATTCTATCCACTTAAAAGATCTACATGGCATTAAACTAAATTTTGTTAAAAAATGTTACCAATTGAGATGATAACTTGATACAATATTATGAATGAATAAATGGAGAAAGCTACGAATGTAGCAATGGGAAGATACTTCTTATGGATATGTAGCTTTAGCCAAGTATTTTGTTTTTTCACTCTATAAAAAATATTTTTATATTTGATTATCATCATTTTCTTATTAATTTTCACTTTTATTTACACAAAATAATGAGTTATTTATAATAGAGGAGTTTTAATGGCTAGAATTAGAATCCTAAAGCAAGTGAAATAATTGTTACAAGTTTTGATGATGTGTTGTTCACTTATAGCAACAAGATCTTAATTGTTAGAAATGAATTCTTCTATAGAGATCATAATTGTTATACAACATAAGCTAGAGAGGAAAGATATGTTATTTGACTAGAAGATGAATATGATTAGTACAAAGAAAAGTCAATACCAATCTTAATTCATAGGATAAGGTGATAATGTTGGTTGGGATGAATGAGTTATAATGAGCATTACATAGAATCCTCTATAAAGAGAGCTTGATGAGAAAGGTTGTAATCATACGCTTTGGGATCATTTATATCTAATTTGAAGAGAGAGAAAAAGGGTGATTGAAAATTATGAGTCTTAAAATGAAACCTAACAAATAACTAAAAAGCAACAAACTCTAAACAAAAAAGATGTGATAGCTAAACAGATTTGCTTTGCTTAATGGTAAAATGAGTAATACAAAGCATCCCAACTCATTATCTAGGAGGTGACATTATGATCATCAGGCTTAATACATTTTGTACATAATTATCTATATATTTGGATTTTATTTTTACATTATTTTTTTATTCAAGACTATTTTATTATGCATACAATTGCATATCAAGTGTCATCATTTTTTGTTATGAGTGTGAATGTTCACCATTAGATTGTATAACAAGTTACTTTAAATGTTTTCACTTAATTTCAACATATATATGTGTGTATACAATGTAGTTGTAGGAGTACTTGTTTGTTACTCATAGAACCCACTCCATTGACGTAGCCTATGCTAGGGAGGTTGAATGGAGCCTGATCCACAAAATCATGTGTGTGAATAGTAAATATTTAGATAACATGGTTTTGAGAATGTTATATATGAGGAAGTGCTTGAGAATATGAGAAATATGTTATATATGCTATAAATAGATCAAATTTTGACATATTTGCATATTTTTGACATTTTACGACATTTTTAGAAAAAAAGATTTGAGATATTTATATTATTTTGTGGTGGACAGCTAATGCACACATACCACCATCATTTTGGGACAAAGATGCTAGCCATCGATAGATTCAACTATTAACTTACGAGTTATTATCTTTTTTTCATTTGTTTTTTTATCATTTTCTTTATGTTTTATAATATTTTGATTTATACAAGTATAAACTCTATTCTCAAATTTTTAATTTTGTTATTATCCTTTCTTACTTTAAAAAGAATGTCTTTAGTTGATATTCCTTTTCCTTTCTTATATGTTTAAAAACCATTTTATATATATTTAAAAACTAATCTTCTTAAAAATTTTGTATGAAATGATATTTTAGTGAAGGTTCTAAATTTATGTATACATTTCGTAATCTCTTAAGACTTTTATTATTATTTTTTATAAAATTTGTTTTTTATTTATAATATATATAATTTAAATAAAATTTTCAAATTATTGTGAATAATTTGTTGTATTTGAAATAAAAAAAATTTAGGAGATTTTAATGTTTACATATTTATCATATGAATTTTGGGTTAAAACTAAATCAAAACATTATTATTTAGAAATCAATTCAATTTTTTTAAATTATGAAAAATAATATAACTATTAAAACAAAATAATTAATTTTAAATTTAATTAATTAAAATCAGAAAAATAAAATAAATACTTTTAAATCTAAAATTAAGTATACATAATTATTACATAAAATTAAAATAATTTTAAGAAAAAATAAATAATTATAAAAACAAAGAGATATTAAATTAAATTAACATTAATGACATAAAATGTGTCAAATTAATAGCTATAAGTTTGGCTTATTGATCTCCACACTACATTTAGAAGAAACAAGGTAGCAATAATAATAATCATCAATGACATTAAGGTAAAGCATTTGCATGGATGATAACTTGCCTTAGTTTTAGGACAACAATTAAGCCTTTTGCATTATTCACGAGCCTTGATAAAAGTAAGGATTTATAAGAAAAAGACTCAAGAAATAGAAGAAGAGTAAACTTAATCATTGAATTAGAATTTGTTAAGAGTTTTATTGAAGGAACAAGAAAATGGATGCACTAACAGAGCTCCATCCTTCTTTGCGAATGCTACAAAATGTGTTTGTTTCCTCTAGTTTTGGGCTATTGGTCTTCAAGACTTTTCTTTTAGATCACTTACAAAATCATCTCGATCATTTCGAACAAAATGCTAAAAGCTAATAAGATTCATAACTAATAGTTTATTATTTTTGGTCAAGTAACATTTCAATACAATTCTTTCTATTAATTATAATTATAGCATTATCCCTCTTTTAACATATAATTAGTAACGAAATTAGTTTTAACTAAATAGAAAAGCCAATGGCTTAGAACCACGTTTTGGGTGAAATTTATAGAGGTACAATACACGATAACAAAGAAGCTAGAATACGAAGCTGAAGTTGGAAAAAACGATATTCCTTAATTAAAAAATAAAAAAAAAAGCTATGAACAAGCATTTATGTGAACACAAAAGGCGACGATGCCCAAAGGCAGTCGAAGCAGATGCTGTCTCGCACGCTAAATTCTCGTCTCTTCAGATAGGCCGTCGAATTACGGCAGTCTCACCGGAACAGTTGCCGGTGTGAGCCCTCCGTTTCCTCTTTCGTCGCGGCTGCCTTTTGTTCTGCGATGATATTTTAATCGGCCGATCCATATATCAGTGTTTGGAGAGGGGAATCTCCAACAATGGGCTGCGTCGGATCCTCCCAGACCAAGGGAGAAGGTGAAGTGTCTCTGTTCGCTCTTCGTTTCATATGGACGGAATCTTCTCCCTCTCTAAATACGTTACTGCTATTGTGATTTTAATTTTCTAGAATTTGTCCATATAGTGTACTTTTTATCCGCTGTTTGGATGATTTGGGAACCCCGATCGCTCACATCGTTGTAGTAAGTACATCGTTGTGTAACTTACTACAGCAGTCTTGTGGAACCTTCTCTTTGAGATTATGAGCTAACGTCGAAGAAGATGGTAGTTTCTTTCAGAAGATCTCGATTGAATTGGTGCGGATAAGGTTAGCACTACAAGAACAATCAACAGCTATGGTGGATTTACTGAGAGATGAACCGTAGAATGTACAAAAAGACTTGTGTGTTTTAACTGTGATCAACAGAAGAACAGATAACCAAAGCTCTGTGACTAGAAGTAGTTTTCCCCTAAATTCAGATAACTGAATCTTACTTATCACAAATAAAAACCTAAATCTATATCTTAGTCGCTGATGGATGGATTTATTAACAAATAACTCTATTAATTCTTGTTGTCTCCCGGACCACCCTTCAATGCCAACCCAGTGCAAGTTTAGAAGTTGGAATACTTGGCTTTATGGTCAGTGAACTGGCCCATAGTTGGCATTATCTGTTATCTTCCTGTTGTTCACAGTTACATAGGAGTTAATTAGGTTGGATGAACATATTATTCTCGTGTCTATCATGTATGAGGACTGATCAAACCTCTTTTCAACTTCATATTTGAAAACTGTACGTATAAAATTTTCTCTTTGAATTTATCTTAAATTTTTTTTTTTCTGCTTCTGTAGTAATTCAAGGTGCCACATAACCTTAAGTTTTCTGCTGAAACTATTTAATATCTTCTGTTCCTGGCTGATATATAAATATGCTCAAACTAGGCTACTTTGTTAAACATTTCTTCTCCTTTGTATCCATAAATCCCACATTATAACTTGCGTTCGGGAGGGAAGCACATAATGGAAAGCCTTTCACTACTTGTGCACATTCTCCAAGTATTCAAGTTCACTGGAAATGCTTTTTCAGCTGAACTGATCATCCATCTTTATTAGAGTTGATCTAAGGTTTTTTTTTTTTTCCTGAGATCAAAATTTGTAAGAGCTGCATATCAACAAATTGTACTCTGCACAGTGTAGTTTTAATCATTTCATGGCAAGTGCATGACAGATATCTTGCATATATTTGAATATTTTCATTTCTTTCCACTCTGACATTAGTTGCTTGAGATTATTTGTTGTTTAACACTCACTTCATTTTATCCTTTATTCTTGTTTTATGGAATTCACCTCTTTGTTTTTCATGGTATATTGTTACATCATATAACATAAATAGGCACTTTCCATTTTAGCTAACTTGCCAGCTAGTCTATCTTCTCTAACCTATTCATTAATTATACATTATATAGATTTGAAACCTATATACTTATATTTACTCATTCTTATGCATTATGATTAAATTCTTCTTTTTTTTTTGCATTTTTTAAAAATTTAATAGCATTTATTTGTGTGTTATTATAATTGTTCAAATGAGAATGTAACACATAGAAACTAGAATACTTGTAGTACTAATGGCTGGTAGCTGAGCATGTTAATCATCTAAAATGTTTGCTAATTATTCTTATTTTTATGCCGAGATCTTGTCATGTTAGGCTATAAGATCTTGCGTCTTTAGAACAATGAAGATACCACCTTCGTTGATGATCAGTTCCTCCCAACATAATTACAATCCTAATGATAAGAATCCACATCTAAACTAGAAGGAAACGCTACCCACAGCTAGTCCTCAAGGTATTTAGTCTCAGACAAAGGATTTTGAGGACAATAGATAGAATCTTGAAATTGTTTTGTGTTTCATGTGTAGTTCATATGTCTCATTAACAAAGGATGTTTGCCATATGAACAATTAATAGGAGACATGCCCCCACACTGTACACGATCTAATGAATTTAGAGTGGAAGACATTAAAATCACTTTTAAAGGAACCCTTGTGTTTGCAAGAAGGGAGGTCAATCTATGAATATTGCAACTTCTATAGTCTTTCAAGTCTCTCTCTCTCTCTCTCTCTGGTTTTTTGCTTCAAGCCGTTGTACACTACCTTTTCCAATAGTCATTTTCTTTTATAACGTGAAAAGAATGTCCATACAATCTAAAAAAGAGCTAACGAATTCCGTTGTGTTTCTATAGATTGTACTTTTTTCTGATTCAACTGATTTTTAACATGAACAAACTCATGTCTCCCATTCTTTATTTTTTTTTCTTTTCCTTTATGATATCTTCTTCTCCTCTATCTCCTATATCACAACTTTAACCATTTAATACAACTTCACCTTTTTTGTATATATATATATGGTCCATGTTTTAGTTTTTTAGTATTGTTGAGTGCTTGGACTCCATTGTTCAAAACATAACCTCCATAAAGATGGCCACCTTAATGAAACCTGTTCTAGAGAATGAGGAACCGGGCAATAGAATTTCATGATATTGGAATATTTTTTCACCAAAGAAGAGTTTCATCGAGTGTTAGAATAGATTCAACAGCTAAAGGATTCCATCTACTTCATCGAAGTTGAAAGATAGCTCATTAGTGGTGTGCCCTCTTATTTTATCTATCAATTGTACACCATCTTCTTACAATTAATATTAAGAGTGATCTCAATTATTTTTTTAATTTATGTCAATTATTTGTTGATCGTGATTCTCAAGATCGAAAATAGAGGGGATAATCGTTAGGTGATGACTCTATGAGAAGAATCGTCGAATAAGGAGTGACTTTTGATATAATTATACTTGGAGGGTACTAAGATGAATCTTCATACATCAAAAAATGAGAAAACAATGTTGGGTTACATATGTAAGAGCATAGTTTTTAGATGTTAAAATTCTTTTTTTTTTGTGGATAAAATCTGTTTTGGTGGGCATGGGTTAGGCAAATTGTGATAATACCTGAATATAATTTGGTCAACTCATGACAATATGTATCATAATGGTAACTCCCATAGTATAATATGCTTCTATGACGAATTAAGTTAAAGTTAATGGGCTTGTAATATTCGGGATTGAAGGAAAGAATGATTTTTAGGTGATGTTTTGTTTGACAATTTGTGATTCCTGATGGGCTTATAAGCAGAATACATGGATGAATGGTTTGACATTAGAAAGGAAGGAAAAAATTTTGGACAAAAGATCGTGGTTCTAAGATGTTGACATCTTTTGAGACAAAATCCACTTTGGTTGATATGAGAAGGTCAAAGGGAACAATACTTCGTCATAGTAAGGTTGGGTCAGAAAATTAACATTGTGTTTTTCTTGTGTTTAGGAGTTATGTTTTTTGTTTTTATATTTGTAAGGAGTATTGAAAGATTATTATATGAATTTTTTATGAGGCCATAATCATTGTTGCATGTATACAAATGCTCATTATGAGTCCTATATTTGTAATTTATTGTTGGGTGGAATGTACTTTGTTTGGTTGTAGAATAGCTTCATAGTATTTAGCCTTAGAGATTACAAAAGCAGCCTCTTTCAGGGCAAAATATATGCATTGCTACAAAAATGGATGTGTAATTCCTTGCACCAAAAAAAGAAAACAAAAAAAGCATGTGTGCAAGAAGAATTGTCATGTTGCTGTTTAGAATTTTAAGCCAAAGTGGATTGGGAGGTTTAATTATGGCAAAACAAACACATCGGATAAATTCAAAGAAATGGATGAAATAATGATACATTGATTGTGGGAGCTCTGGATACTTGCTTCTTAAGAAGTGGAGGTTGTATTAGAAGGAATTGAAGGAGTGGATAATGAACCATTTGGAAACGCTTATATAAAATGTATTTTTGAGCTTTAAAGAAGAGATTCTCAAGGATGAGGAAGATTGTTACATTACCTTGGAGGGATGTATTGCTTTTCGTTGCCAACAAGGACTTGTTGGAGTTTGAAGTTCAAGGTGCTTGATCTTTGTTTTTGTATGATCTTGTTGTTGCTCTAGTTGTGTCTATTCAATTCTTCATTGTTATCCTTCATTTGTCTCTACATATTCTTTATAATAGCAATAAGTTTGTTGTCTTTTATCTTTTATCCTCTTATCATCTTAGCAATGTCTTAAATTATGAAAAAGGATTATTTTTTATGTTTATGTTGCTATATAATTGCTTACAAACTATTTTATTGTTATCTTTAAATTTGCTCATTGAATTAAACTCCATGCTTGTTTAATTACCGAAGTCATTTACATTGAAATTTAATTATCATTTGGTTTTACTTTAGATAAGTGAAAGCAATTCAAAGTAACCTATTAAAAAATTAATTCTCTTATGTAGTTTGTTTAATAGTTAGTTGTGATAATTTAATCTTGTCTTTAGAAGACATTTTTAACATAATAAAGAGTTGAAGTTGATTACTTCACTGATTGCATTAGGTTTTGTTAAAAAGATGCATATAAAAATTGTCTCATTTCAAATTATATTGATGATATAACAATATAAACAATTGGCATGTTGTGAACTTACATGAATCTGGAGCTAGTTAGAAAATTTTTAAAATTTTGGAGTATGATTTTAGAATCTTGTGCATTATTTTTAGGGGCATATTTGCTTAATCATGGAATGCATTTGTTAGATTTTCTTAGCTTTCGGGTTGCATTAGAGTTTATTTGGTTGATGATTTCAAAGAATCCAATATTTGAAATTGAACCAAAAGATTTCTTGTATTCCTTTGGCATTGGAGTTCCTACTTGGTCCATTCTCATCACCAGTCGAAGTTTTCCCCTTTCTCTGGCTTTCCCCTTTTTTTTGAGTCTTGTCCGATTGATCAAAATTGGGGTTTGGCAAGTTTGATAGATGCCGGCTCTTCAACAAACAAGTATCGATTGTAGAGCCAAGAGGTGGTCTCCTATATCCTTTCTTCCTCAATTAGGAGAAACATTGTGCACTCAGTAGCACAATCAGTTTGAAATATTTCTATCAACAAAGGCTACATTGATTGATGTCCTTCATGTGTTTCATGCAAAGCATCATCTTTTGCATTTGAGTTTGTTGGGAGAGCATTTCCTTCTAACTTATTGCCCATTGACGTTTTGCACTTATGTGGGCCTAAAAGAATTAAAGGACCACATTATCAAGTAATAAATGTGGATAGGCATGTGTCTCTTATTTGAATGCATTAGGTTTCTCTTATTTGTGGCTTGGAGAGGATTTGTTGAAACTAGTATATGAATCACATTGGTTAACCGTTTCTTAAACCAATGTTGTTACATATTTGGCATCCACTTCAATGTCATCGATTACATTGAGTGCTAGGAGCAAGAGCTCTTAGATGTTGTCAAAAGAGAAGACAAATCCTTCTGAAGCTTCATTGACTATTTTAGAGATGTTTTGGTGCTAATCACTAGGTGTGACCATTGAGTAGTACACATCGCATTTCAAATGGTTGGAGCTTGTAAACTTGAGCTTGCTTGCCACCTTCTGGAGTCATTGACATCGATGATAATTCCCATAGGAATTCATCAAAGAGGTAGAACATACTTGTGTTTTGATGTATACAACTATCCGATCATGGAAAATGGATGCAGAAGTTGTTTCCAGACGGCATGAGAAGCACTATCAACTAACAACATTGAGTCAGTGCTATGGTGATTTGGCAATTTGAGGCTAGTTAAGTTAGAGATTGTCAATCTCGTTCAATCACAAAGTAAGGTTTTAGTTATCATAACATGATCATGAATCCTGTTCCCCTCTACTATGGTAAAAAAAACCTAAATATTATTGCATGTGCTAGAGGACTTGTGCCACACAACCAATGAATATCGAGCCCTCAACCATCTTATCAATTAGCTCCTCCAGGTAGAACATTTGTAGGTGTACATTACCCATAATTGTGAGCAACCACAGGATGTGGCATGGCCAATCTATCAGTAGGATCTACGCCTTCTTCAAGAATAATGGAAATAGCATGCTTCCTGGTGGCAGGGGATGAATAAACCCCATCTTAATAACAAACACATTAACAGTCATGAAGATGACATAGACAATGGTAGTTTGAACTAGCTCAGAAACCATTGCCTCTTCTCTTATTGCCAACCACTGAATAAGAATAATGGGACCAATTTTGCCATCTTTGATATGCCCCACAAGGTAGCATAAGCAACACTTCAATAGGTCATATCCATTGTCCTGATGACTTGGTCAAATCTTTAGACCCAAGGGTTTCTACTTCAAGGGATTTCCCATGATGATAATTTGGTTATGATGTAATTGACCACCAATTTCTAGGTGTGACTAATTTGGGTCAAAATTAGAACTTCTATTGATCTCTTATTCATCTCTATCATTGACTAGATGGGAATAACCCATGATAGATGACTTTCATGAGATGTTTCTGCTTGGCTTGCTAACAAGAGTCAAGTTTTTGAAAGTATCATCACTTTCCCATTGATGTTAGGCAAAGAAATTGAGTAAGAGACAAATCTAGTCAACTTCAACTTGTTCAGATGGGCTCCACACACAATGCTACCATTAGGAGGTCATTGTTGAATTGCTTCCAAGTCAATTTCTTGCTGTTTTGCACCTATCTTAATTTCTTGACGAGCAATGGAATCATGATGGTTAAGAGTGACTTTGGAACTTTCAAGTCATTGTGCTATGTTGCTTAAACATTATCAAACCAAGTACACTTAGAACTTCCCACTTTGGGAATCGCTTAGAGAAAGGGATTAAGAAATTATGACTCAAGATTCTATTGTAAAGCAGTGATGTATGGCAACGTTGATAGAGTTATTACCCTAGAATTGATCACCTCATAGACCTTCACCAACTCAATGTACCTCTTGGTACATGAATTATTAAGCAAAGGAAACAAACTTCTGTTTGGAGTGACAAGAGGTGAGAAAGTAAGGAGTTGAGAAGCCCTTACAAGATGGCTTCGTTGATATATCTAATACTACGTGTCACTGGACTAGGGCTTATGATTAGCTTAAGGATCATTATTACTAGGCGACAAGGGTTTCAACCTTATGGAGAAGGAAGTCACAACTAAGGCTAATAATTCTGGTCAAGAATTTCAACCATGATAAAGACGATTGATAGAATCTTGAACACAACATTTATGACCCTGATTTGTCACAAGTAAATGAATGCTCATCTTACATCGAACTAAAGGATGGGATGCCTTACCTAGAATGCACAATTAAACTAATAAATAAATATTGTTGCTAATAGTTTGTCTGTGAAGTAACCACATGACAAGATGTAAGGTACTTTATGAATGCTTCAATTTACACATTTTGTAAAGTTTCTCTATCTTTTTTGTCTTTTATTTCAAATTCCTTGCATTATTTGTCATTAGCATCAAACATATTTATTTTCTCCATGTTACAGACAATGCTAAGAAGGTTCGAAAACCTAAGCCTTGGAAGCATCCACAACCAATAACAATATCTGAACTAAAACGGATGAGGGAGGAATTCTGGGATACTGCACCTCACTACGGTGGACAGAAAGGTAGCTATTCCAGTTCCATACCTGTAAAATTTTCTTGTACCTGTTAGTTTAACTCAATCCATATTTCGATAATAGCAGTAAAAGAAATTGGGATTAATTAAAAATATAATAATATAGGCTTTATTTTTTTTTATTGGTTGTTGGTTTTATTTTTCCAAGTTGTCTCTGTTATTATAGCCGTCTGCTATGGCAGAGATATGGGATGCACTCCATGCTGCGGCTGAATCCGAGGTGAGCCTGGCTCAAGCAATAGTGGATAGTGCGGGTATCCTTCTTTCCAATGCGGACATGAGTCTCTGTTATGATGAAAGAGGTGAGAAGCTTGCTTTTGCCAGGACTCGGTGAGCTTGTGTTCATATTTGAAGCATTTTTGTTGCAGGTGCAAGATACGAATTGCCTAAGTATGTTTTGAGTGAGCCAATCAATTTAGTTCGTGGTAGCTCACCTGTGAGAGAAAGGGTTGCCACAGAATGAGAAGACGAACTGTACATCCACCAGCGTATGACTCTCTCTCTCTCTCTCTCTCTCTCTCTCTCTCTCTCTCTCTCCCATTTCCTCGCGGTTTGTAGTATGCTTTCGTTTCTCCGTTGGACGATTTGTTGATCGTGAGAAGCTGTTCTTTTTTTAAAGGTGTTTATATGTTTATTTCTTTCTTTTCTTGGGGAATTTTGGGCAATAGCTCATATTTTATTCTTGCTCTTGAATAATGATAATAGTTTGTGATCATATATATATATATATATATATATATATATATATATATATATATATATATATATATATATATAATTTGGTCTTTTGTTTTCAAATTTTATTTGAATTTTTACCAATATTTGTTATAATAACAGCCCTTAGTAAAAATATTTAAATTTAATTGAATGCCATTTTAAAATTTATTAAATAAGTTAATATATATTCATATTTTATGTTTATTGATAGCTTTAATTTTTTATTTTATTATTTTATATATTGATTAAAATGTAAATAAATTTAAATGGATTTAAGTGATATAATACTGTATTAAGAAATTGTTCCAGTTTAAATTTATTTAATTTTGTGTAAAATTGTTTTAATTAAATAAATTTGACATGTTGACTAAGTACGATAGAGTGACACTAAATAGAATGATATGCAAGAGAGAATTAGTTTGAGATTGAGGCATACATGAGGTTTGGATGGTGATAAACATGAATGGGAAAGTCAAGCAAGTTGGTCAGTCAAGTAAACCAAGGTGACCATCCATAATCAAGTAATGCTTGAACAATGAAAAAACATTGGAGTAGGTTATGGGTACAAAATAAAAAAGAAATAATTTAATTAAAAAATAATATTTTGATCATAATCACTTTTTAAACATAATTTATTAGATGAAATAATTATTGTTTATGACATTCAAAAGTATTTGTTTTAACGATTGATAAAATAATTTTATTTTATTTTATTTTATAATAAAAATAAAATCAAAATTAGTTATATCTTTTGAGAATAAGATAGAACTAATGTCTGTTGAAACAAAAACGATGGGCCTTGTAATTCTATTAAACTTTTTGTTAGAATATAATAAAAATTAATAAAAAAAATGCTAACAAAGTCAAAGCGTCTCACCGTTATTCACACGTTTAGATAAATAAAAAAACTTAGTTTTTTTAATTTTTGGAGATATTATTTCTTAAATGACAGTCACGCGGCAATTTAATGCCTGGGTGACGAAGTCATCTTTAGTTCGACCAAATTACGAGACATGCGATGTATAATTACTCATTTTTAAGTTAAATTAAAATATATTATTTAATAATATATTTTATTTTTTATTCTTAGAATTTCCAAAAAAAAATTATCTTTCTATTTTTTTGTCAACTATAATTTGTTAAACGCCTTGGATTTTTTATTGAATGTACGATTTCACACTTCGCTATAAACCAAGTAAATTCAACAAAAATAGTGATTCAAATTTTTAAAAAACTCTTCTCGTTTCTTATAAAAATAAAATAAAAAGGATTTTTATAATTAAAAAAAGAAAAGGCTAAAAAAGGCTTTTTTAACTCAAATTAATATTTTATTAATAACATATAATATTATTTAAAAAATTGTATATTTGAGAAATATAATGTCAATAATCATTTAAAAAACGATTGATATTATGAATTGTTGAAATAATTTTGATTTTAAAAAAAGAAATAATTTATTACTATTATTTTAAAAAATAAAAGTATCTTTTATGTGTAGTATTGTTTTTTTATTTTTATTTAAAGTATTATATTTTAAAATGAAATCAAATTAATACTAATTATATTTTGAAACATAATCTAAGTCTTAATCGACTTGCATTCCTACCAGCGATCTAAAACAGCGTTGAAAGCGATGCAATTTGCCTCTTTCTCGAAAGCGCGTCGTCAAGCTCTTTGATATTAACCTATCAAAGCTGCCGATCAACCGCCGTTATCCATGCTGCCCACTGCTTTCGGCCTGCTTTTTCTCTCCGCCGTCGTGGTCGGCCCTCAACTCCTCCCCGTCCTCCATGCAAACTCCTTCGACTACCCAACGGCGAACCTCTCAGTTCACTGGACCAACAGCCAGTCTCTTCCCCATAACGTCAGCTTCCCTAACGGGTCCACCGTCCGTCCCCTTCTTCTCCGCGGCAGCTTCGGCCCATCCTTCGCCTTCGGCTTCTTCTGCTCCTCCCCATGCGACGACTTCCTTCTTGCCATATATATCCTCCTCACTAACAGCGCCTCCCTAATTACCGGTCTCGTCTTTGCTCCGCCGCAGGTCGTCTGGACCGCCAACCGCGACCACCCGGTCCACGAAAATGCTACCCTTTCCTTTTCTCCTAACGGCGACCTCGTCCTCCGTGACGCAGATGGCACCTTCGTTTGGTCCACCAACAGCTCCAGCCACGCCGTGGCCTCCGTCACTATCCTTGACTCCGGAAACCTCGTCCTTCTCGATAGCAAAAATAACTCTCTTTGGGCTTCGTTCGATCACCCGACTGATTCTTTGCTTCTCGGACAGACCCTGAGAGAGGGGCAGAGGCTGACAGCAAACACCTCCGCCAACAACGCTACCAGAGGTCAATTGTACCTCAGCGTTCTTGCTGATGGTTTGAATGCTTTCGTCGATTCGAGGCCTCCTCAACTGTACTTTGCTTATTCGGTAGGTGTTTCTTCGAGACCAAAAAATAGATCATCCTTTATGACCTTCAACAATGGCAGCCTTGCCCTTTTTGTGACATTTACCCAACAAGGGTTGCCTGATTATAACATAACTTTACCCACGTCTTCCTCCGTTCAGTACTTGAGATTGGAGTCTGATGGGCACTTGAGACTCTATGCGTGGATTAACGGATGGCAGTTCTTAAAAGATGTTCTTGATGTATATCCTGACGAATGTGCTTATCCAACCACCTGTGGTCAGTATGGGATTTGCTCAAATGGGCAATGCAGCTGTCCTCAGGGAAATAATTCAGATTCAAACTACTTCAAGCCTGTGGATCCAAGGCAGATCAATTTTGGGTGCGATCTTGTGACTCCTCTGTCATGCGAGTCCATGGAAAATCATAGTCTTTTAGCCCTCGATGAAGTTTCCTACTTCAATTATGTTGACCCATCTTCCAGTGCCATGAATGGCATAGATGCAGAGACCTGTAAGCATGCTTGTTTGAGCAACTGCTCCTGTAAGGCCGCCCTCTTCCAGTACTCTGGAAATACTTCGCATGGAACTTGTTACCTGCCATCTCAGATTTTCTCCCTCATGAATAACAGACCTGAAATAAGTCACTACAATTCTTCAGCATTTCTCAAAGTGCAGGCTCCCCTTGCTTCACCCGGGACTAATAAAGATGCCAAGGTTAGTTCAGGTGCTTCACCTCGGAGGAAGAAACTGGTGATTGGGTTTTTATCAGGTGGTTTTATATTTATATCTTTGCTTGTTGCATTCTTTGTTATCATATGCATAAGGAGAAGAAGAGTTGATCAATTGGAAGAGGAGGATGAGTTCGATGACATACCTGGAATGCCATCTAGATTTTCTTTTGATGAACTCAAAACAGCCACTGGAAACTTTGAGGACAAGCTTGGGCAAGGAGGTTTTGGGACTGTATTCAGGGGAACACTCAATGGCATTGACATAGCCGTGAAAAGGTTGAATGCTGTTGGCCAAGGGAAGAAGGAGTTCTTGGTTGAAGTTCAGACAATTGGTGCCATCCATCATGTTAATCTCGTGAGGCTGATTGGATTTTGTGCTGAGAAAGCACAAAGGCTTCTGGTTTTTGAGTACTTGCCCAATGGATCACTCGAAAAATGGATCTTCAGGAAAGCAGAAGATTGTGCCTTAGATTGGCAAACCAAGCGGAAGATCATCATTCAGATAGCCAAGGGGCTTGCATACCTCCACGAAGAATGCCGACAAAGAATTGCTCATCTGGACATCAAGCCACAAAACATCCTTTTGGACCAAGATTTCAATGTTAAGGTTGCGGACTTTGGCTTGGCAAAGCTTATTGATCGGGATGAAAGTCAAATTGTGACTAGAATGAGAGGAACACCAGGATACTTAGCTCCAGAATGGTTGACATCAATAATTACAGAAAAGGTTGATGTTTACAGTTTTGGTGTTGTAGTCTTGGAGATCATCTTTGGGAGAAAGAATTTGGATCTTTCACTGCCTGAAGAAGAATCCTGCTTAGTTGCTGTAATTCAACAGAAGCTGATTGATAATCGGTTGCTTGATTTGTTGGATGAATGCAGCTATGATGTACTATCTCATAGGGAAGAAGCCATTGAGGTCATGAGAATTGCAATATGGTGTCTTCAGAGTGAAACCAGTAGAAGACCTTCTATGTCCATGGTTGTGAAAGCCTTAGAAGGCTCCTCAGATATGGATTTTAACTTGGGTTATGACTTGCTTGGAAGTAATAATCTCTTCATGTGAAAAACTAGCTGATGTCTGCAAAAAATTCATCTTTCATGTAAAGTCCTTTCCTTTGTTCTTGATATCATTTCAGCTCAGTGGATAGCAGCTAAATAGAGCTTGCTTCAACTGTGTTGCTGTTCGTTGATAAACTATAGCTTTGGGTTTCGACCATCTTCTTTTGTGGTTTGTAATAATTGTGATGACCCATTGATGTTTCAATGGAACAGTTCAACCATTTTCTAAATGTCGCATTCTTACAACTTATTTAATTACAATATTATAAAAAAAAAGGACATGCCAGTTGTTTGGTGATGGAGTTCAACAACTATTCTTGTTTTGATATGTAAGGATGGGTTTGACATCGACAAACATTTATAACCATTTGGTTCAATTGTTTGTTGAGTCATGGCATTACAACTATTTAATGTATTTTTGTTTAATTAAATAGTTGTTTTTTTTTTTTGTGATATATAAGGATTTGTTTGATACAAGTAATATGAAGTTGATTAATACTAAACAAATTTAAGAAAACAATATTAAAAAATTATTTGTTTATGTAATATTCAATTTTTTGAATTTTTGAAATAATTATAAAATTTAAATAGAATAATGACATTAAAAATAGATAATTATTTTTTAACCTTAATCACATGGCAAGTCTTACATGGGATTCATGATCTACTTTTTCATAAAAAAAGACAAATTATGGACTACATGAATTTCTCTAATTTTTTTAAAAAATAACTCTTGTATTTTTTTTTTAATTTTTTAAAAAAATTAAGAGAATTATTTGACCACATAGTCTAAATCAATAAGAGTGTAACCAAATTCTTATCTTGCGGTTCACATGTTATTATTTCATATATAAGTTGCTTGTGAAACAACATTTTTATAATTTGAACGTATCTTATGAGTCTTTCATGATAAAACATTTTCAATATTTTGTTAATGCAAAGTCATTCATATCTTTCACATGCCCTTTGACAATCCTTTATCAAAAAGCAAACATCAAAATAGCAAATTAGAAGTGTCGGTGATTAAAAAAAATAAATTTGATCTATTTTTGTTAAATCTATCATGTATCATAAATCTAGTTTAAATCTAGCATCTATTTTATTTTTGATTTCACTAGCTTCAATCATGTTCAAATTAAAATTTTAATTTTCTTCTAAACTTTACTTAACATTTTTAAAAATAATATATTCCCATTCAAATATTTTTATTTTCAGATATTTTTTCTAATTTTCTAAATTAACAAACTATTTAACTAGTAATCTAAATTGAGATTATTCAATATGATAAATACCAACATACTTAATATTATGCAATAATTTAAGTACATTTCAACGAACTTTTAGTCAAAAGCAAATTTGACCTATTTTTATCATCCACCACCACCGAGCCACCAACCCACCGACCCACCTATAGATATATATACATATATATCATTCAAGCCAGATGTAGACAATCAAAAACTAATAAATATCATACACGATTAAAAGAACTTGTAGTGGGCCATGGAGGAACCCATTAGACTTTCAAATCGTTTCATTCCAAGTTTCTAAGGTTCAACTCTATCAGAGATTACATAAAATAGCTTTCTTCAAGGGAATAACCAGTAAAGAAATAAAATATGGTATTTTGCAAAACTAAAAAAAAAAATCTTTTAGTAAATTAAAATTACTCTGTAAAAAATTTCTTTGACAAACAAAATGAAATATCAGATAATTCCAATTAATAGATTTTACAGTGCAGATAATGGGTTGGACTTCCCTTGCTTCCTTCTTTGTTAAGCACATATAGCTTGATTTGGTTCGATCTACATGGCATTATAGTTCATCTTTTTTAATTTGCACCTGCAATGGTTCACCCAAATTGCCATTAACTTGTTCATGGCTCGATCCGCCGCCTTTGAATGATTTCCACTGCCCAAAACTTGTATCTTCCATCCTCATTGAACCAGATTTAATCGCCGAAACAACTTTCCTTTGCAAAGCTAGAAGGCCAACCCTCTTCGAAACAACATATAACACAACTGATAGGAACAAAACAAAACCAATCACCATTATCACCCTGTCAAAAAGAGAGAAACATGATGTAATTAGATGGAATTAATACCGTGCCAAAGTAAAAAAAAAATATACATACTTTAAAAAAATAAAAAAAAAAAGATAATATCTCATCTTAATAATAGCCTTGTGGCATTTTGGTCAATGAACACGCACATCACATAAAGAAACAGGGCATAAAGGGAGAACTTTATCATAAATATATATACATGCATGTTAATATACTTCATGCCTTACAAGTGCACAAAAGTACAAGCTAATGTTTTAATTGAAGACATTTGATGAGTTATCAGAATATAAAGTTGTCAATGATTGTAGTGAGCATATGCAAGACCAAAGTTGTCAAAACACTTGAATAATATAGATATTGAGCATATGACAAATAAAATAAAAACTCTAAACAAATTACATAAGAAAATTGTAATTGTGAAATACATTAGACATATGATAACATTTGAAAATTTTGAAGTGAGCTTTCATACTGAATGAGGTTCTTCAAGAATCCACAAGATGCCTTAAACTGCATTAAATACATTCAATCAAAGCTATCTTTAAAATTTAGTAGGGCACACCACATGGCACGTACAACGGTACCCAAACATCTAGAAGCAATAAACAAGACATGAACTTTATCTGTATCAAGCTGCGAAAGAAGATGGGTAATTTACCTATCCATCACATCCTGTCGTTGCATTGTGGTGAGCAATCGTCTTGTTTGTGTCAACAAAGAACGGTGGCCTTTGTATTCAGTTTCAGCCTTTTTTAATACACCAGTTGATTCCTCTGGAAAGACAGAAAAAAATGAACTCAATCCACATTTGGAGGAAAATGGAATAAAAATGTTAAACTAGGTTTAATGTGATCATCCAAATGCATTAACATGGATCTGCAAAAAGATAGCAGTAATTGACTTGGGCATCGTTTGGCAAATCGTTTTAAAATATAACATTTTGAAAATCTGCGTTTTGAAACACAGTTATTTGTTTGGCTAATTCCATTTCAAAATGCAGACTTTCATAAAAAAAGTAAAATAAAATAATGGCTGATTAAATGACATTTTAACCTCTCAACATAGCCCCATAAAAAACTCGTTAACAAAAAGTCCAAAGTCACAACAATGATTACTTTAATAAACACTTCTTAAATATACTATCAAATACACAATTTTTTAATAACACTTAACAAAAAATGTAAAACTAATTTCTATTTGATATTCAATAAAAATTGTGTCAAGCCAACATTTAGATGGACAAATGCCGACTCAAACATGCATGAATATTAACCAAGTATAGCTTCTAGTAATAACAAAGAGGAATAATTTTGTTTACATCATCTTATAATGGCCAAATAAATAACTAATTGATTCATTACTATCAAGATTGCAAGAGATAATATGAGCCTTAATAACAATGATATTAGCAAGAAACGCTTAGGAATAGCTTCATTTTCATAACATAGTAACTAAGACAGCGCCTACATTATTGCTGTAGTATCAAAAGCTGTTTCCACGAACTTTTCTACTGAATTTTCTGGAAAGTTCAGTTATGCATCTCACAGGGAAGTAAAAGTAAAAAAAAGAATTTTCGATCAATGACAAATACAGTAGCCAGTTCAAGTCTAACAAAATGAGAATACGTAATGGAAACAAAGACGATTAAAGACAAGGACAAAAACAGGGTCACAAAGTGCTTGGATACACATGAAGAATTGTTGCACCATCAACATTCAATAACAAACTGTACTATTGCACTTATGTATTAAGGTCAACTAAGGTTAAGATTTTACTCACCTAAAAAATGAATTATGGTAAATGGTATGGCGGACATCAAGTCATTCTTGCAATTCTCAAGTCAGTATTGTCCCCTTCTATGATTGAGTAAAGATTAGGTGATTCCCAATGTTGTAACTTGGTCAAGTGGACTCTTGATTAGCATGTACTTGATAAGTTTAAAAAAACTCGCTGAGAAGAGAGTGGATTCAATATGAATAGATTCTTATATGAAAAAAAAATTTGGTAGGATGCATATGAAAAATCTTATATTGGATATTTAACAAACTGTATTGTTGATATACAAATGATCTATTAAGGCCCACTTCTGAATGCCAAGTTTTTCCTTCAATGACAAAAGGTATAACAAAAAGAAGCTTGATGCTAACAAAATGAAACATTCAGATAGCCTGTGCTTGGCTGTAACAAAAAGCCAAGCTTTCTTTCGGCCATAGGCATGGTCCCTTCAGAAATTAAGTTTATTAAACCAATAAAGGTTCACGTACCCATCTAGTCATTCAAGTAACTTCAAAACAATGAACACTGAAAGAAAAAAATAACACTAAAGGAGCAATAGGCATCCTTAACAAACAACAAAAAGGAACAGGATATAACATACCAAATGTTTCCAACGTGCTCACACTTCTCTCCACCTCCTGTAAAAATCAGTATGACTAATATATCCATAAAAGCTACAAATACGATCCCCAAATCTACCAAGATTCACCTGAACCATCAGTTGACGTGTTCTTCGTAGACTCTCTGTTATACTTTCTGCAGCAGATGTCATCCCAGCCTTTGTCCTACAGCAAATGCAAAGAACAGGATCAATAGAACTACATCCTCAACGGAAACTAGCAGGTTAACAATGTTCAGCATTACGCCTCCATGATTAAAGCACTGTTTACAGAAGAATGGAGTTTCTTTAGTAAAAATCTTATCTTCATCCTTGCTTTTTGGAAGCCTGGCATACCAAGTCATAGTTTTGAAGTTGAACCCACCAAGACTAGCACAACTGCATGCCCACCTACTCTACCTATGTTATTAACAACAAATATGTGGAAGGGACAATTGTTCCTAGACATTCGATGCTTATCTTCGCATTATCTAAACGAAAACATGTTCCCCAGCTATAGGAAAATGCTTCTCTGAATCACGTTTAACAATTGAAAAGTTTGGAAAAAGAGCAAGATTGTTAATTCATTATATTTGAAGCCAAATTCATGTGTCATAATTACCACGTGCACTTCAAGGGAAAACATTAAGCCCAAAGCCTCAAGCTAAGTGTCAGAATTAGCATACCCAGCTTGAATATAATGATAAAAACATAAAACTTCTCAAATAACCATTTATTTAATACTTAAATAATAAATATCAAAGGGCACATGAAGACCTAGAATAAATACTTGCATAAAATAGTCATCTTATTCAATGAACAGTACCACACTCTAATTTTCATATTATTAGGCTAACACGGAAGTGAAGGTTAACACTAAACAACGTTAATCTCGTCCAGATGTCAAGGCATAATCGCATCTTTTGGCCAAAAAACCTGTTGTTTAAAACATGAACCCGATCTACCATACAACCCAAAATCTCAAATATCAACCTATTTAGACAGCAGCGTAGGCTTGTTTTTACGCTAGCTCATGTGTTATTTGGTATTTAATATTTAAGTAAAAAGTCGGTTGTTATTTGAGATGTTGGATTGTATCACACACCAAGTTCATTTTTCAACCAACACTTCATTCAAAAAACAGCAGCACAATGTCTAATTTTCATATTATTAAGATGATGACAGAATGTAGGTTAACAAGGAATTGAATTAAACTTGTTTACATTTCAGATCATGATCAAGAGACATATTACATAGGCATGTATTATGGGAGCACTAGGAGTACCCATATAATGGAAGAGACTTGTGCATCATATTACGAGTTGTAGAATAATAACTGCAGGGCATTCAACTACAGGTGTGAAATCAGTTGAAGAACTGTGTTATAGACAAAAGGGTTAGACAACGAGTGGCATGGCACTAAAAAAGTCAAGGGCAACAAGGAGTGGTGCTAATCATACCAGTCTGTTGAAGCATGTCGGTGAAATTTGCTCTAAACTAGACACATACCCTTTAGGATAACTAGATAAGAATGCTAGTTTGGAAAGCCAAAAAAAAAAAAGATGCATCTAACAAAAATCCAAAAGGAGTCTTCTTCCTTCCTCTCTAAAACTATTATAAGTTATCCTACGAGTGTTCACAACTATTGTAAGAGAAAAACAGTGAAAAACAATACTCAATCTTTTTCAAAATTCTAATGAGAATTCTTCAACTATGGTTTTTACTCAAATTTAGGTCTTTACATAAACCTTGTACTTTTTGTTCTCTATTGTGATCACTTTCTTTCTTCAATGTTTTGTTTATAACGTAATCTTATTTCCACTATTTTTGGGTGACTAGTGCTACATTCATGAGTAACCCAAGTTAAGCAATTTTCTCTGTAATTATCCTAAGAGTTCGTCTACAACACAAGAAGAGCTTCACTTTCCCAACGCAATACGTGACGAATAAAAAATTTAACTTGCTGTTTAATATCCAAAGGGCATGGTAAAAGCCCTTCACCCTATGACAATAAATTGGCTTAAGCACATGATCCCCACATCAAGAAGAGGCATTCAGAAGATTTTCACATAGATGCCAAACCTCGAGGTATTCAAAGCCTTACACATTAGTCATTTAACATTTCACAAGGTCATTTTGGTAGTCATAGTTCATATGGGATTTATTATCAGCATCAGCAAGATTATAATAATTCAAATAGGAGTTTGTAATATCCATAAATGTTAGCAGGCTAACAACTATCATTAAGAAAAAAATACATGATGTGGCCTGACTAAAAAATTACTAGAATATTTGGGGGAAAAAATTTATTTTTTATAATGCCTTTTCTAATTGTGCTATAATACTCTTTTTTTAACAAAATTCTTTTACGTGTAACAAACTTTTGTAACTACCATTGATAAGTCACAAGCATAGAAGAAATAGATCAAGGATTGTTGTAAAATGTTTTTGGCCTATTAACAAACTGTGACAAAAGCAATCAAATTCACCTCAATGTAATGTTAGCAAATTGGTAATGTTGCCAATTTGTAAAGCCAAAATGAGCTAACCAGATTGTGATGCTAGGGGCAAAGTTCACAATTGCTACAAAATACTTCAACCAAAAGCGATTCAGAACAGTACTAAGTTTTGATAAGAAAGTGAACAAGGTTTTGTAATGGAACCCTCAAAATTGAAATGTCCTGTGCAAGAACGCAGCAAAACACAGAGAAGTGGTAAGGGTTGGCCAGTCAAAAGCCATGAAATAAAAACCAAAATTGTACCTTGCAATTTAGATCATAGAATGTACGACAAGAGAGGTTGACAGTGGAAATGAATAGACTTTGCACAGATTCAATAAATTAAATGAAGAACTGGAAATTTCAATTACACAACAAAAGGTCATTCAACTATACTATGTTTTCATGAAACCAACTAGAGGTGAAAAATTCAAAGATGGGATAACGTAGAAGTTGATCTAGAAGTCCTACAGCTAATTAAACTCAATCTCTCTTTAGCAAAGGGTTAATTAAGCGCAATCTCTTTTATTAATAAATGGAGCATAAAATAGTAGACATGAATTGTAGCACTGACAATGGCAAAGAAACCAAATGTGATGGAGAGAAACCACAAGTAAAACATAATAAATTTTGGTAATTTAAATAAGTATAATGACTATGATATGCTATATGATCAATACTAAGAATAATTGTTACAAGACAAATTTAACTCTTTCACATGCAACAAACTAATCTTATTCTATAGAAACACTCAGCGTACCTATTGTAATTACATATGCTTAGAAATAAGAACATAATGTCAAGAAGTGGATGCAATATCATTTATAGATTTTACCATATTCATAAAAAAAATGATATACAATTTATTATATATTAAGTTGAGAATTATTAATCAGTAATGCAAAAAGATTGAGTAATTCCTACATAAAATTGGTTCAATTCTATTAATTTATTATATAGATCAATTGACAAATAAATGTTTTCTTCTAGCACAAGTAGTACTATTAGATGTGTTGTATAAATGAGTTTATCACATGCAGTACGTTAAGTGCGATGAGAAATATTGCTTAAATAATCCAATTAGAATGAAAAATGTTTAAGCAAATTTGAGTTTTACTGGTCTTAGTAATAAAAAAGTTATCAACAACCAAATTAAGGATGATAGAGAATATTCCATGGACAAAAGAAATAACATCTAAAGAAAAGGTAATGGAAAACAGGCTTCAGTAACTAATAAGTTGGTAAATAAAATTAATAGAGATGACATAACAGTAAACGATGAAAAAAAAAAAAAAACTAGCGAGCAAATGGTAAAATATTACAAATGCAAAAAGACCATATAATAATGTAAAAATCCCTTCTTAGTTGCCATACTGCCAAACACTATTTTGGCTTGACCCTTCAGATTCTATTTAACATACCATATCTCTTCTTGGATTGAGCAGCATTGACAGGGACAACTAATATAGTTAGGTCAAAACTAATGAAGACATTCTGTATAAACTTTAGTTGGTGTTTCCAATGAATTTCATGACCAAAGTCTACTAATTTGTCAAACACAAGCATAACAAAGTGAGAACAGAGGATTGGCTTAAAATGTAGACAATGCTGATTAATGTTGGAACTAAGATTTAGCATTTGTTCTTTTACAAAAAGATTATCATACTTTCTTTATTGCTACATAGTATAGTTTTGTGACAAACTTGTAAAGGAGAATAATTTGCATTTGATATCATAGGGATTAATCATTAGAGATTGTTAAGTACAAAGTTTGAGTAGTTAGAGAAGCAATTATCTCCCAACACCATCAAAACATATGATTTAATAAAATGGCCAACAATACAAAATTATTTTAAAATATTAAGCATTTGATTTGATAATAACCTTTTATAAAAATGTTAAAAATTATAATTTCAAATGATATCAAGATGTCACTTACATTTGGATGACATCTAGATATTGATGAGTTTGATATATTAAAAATTAAAATAAAAGATTATTTATATAAAATTGAACCAAAAAATAAAAAAAGATAAACAATTTTTAAATAACTCCTATATCCAGATAGCATTGTGAATTAGATGTCAATATTAACAAAATAACACTCACCAAATGCTCCTTTAAATACATAACTCTCTCATGTTATGGAACACTGTCTTAAGAGTCAAATAGGCAAGAAGTTGTATCTTCTCTCGAATAATTAAATGACATGAAGAACTTAACAGAATCGACAATTTTCGAATGCTAACATGTTTGCATGATACAGTTGAGCCAGAAATCCAATGACAACTGAATGACGTATAGTTATTCAGCAACTGTCAAGCTGACATTGCACAACAATGAAGAAGAAACAGCAATAACCACTTAATAATTCCTTCTATAATAACAATATTTACCTTGAATGGGCTACAACACGAACCATGATAACAAAACAAATTTTTGTAAGCTGTATTTTCCCTCTAAACTATCTAAAGCAATGGAGAACAGCCAAAAAATTCAATCAGTTCTTTTCCAAATTTAGATCTAGCACAAGAAGGCAGGAATAAAGCAATTGAAAAAGCACAGATTCTGTCCAAAATCAACCTCAAAATAAGCAATATTTTAAGAGACATACTGCAAGTTCCGTCTGCGAATAGTAGACTCTTCTCCACCACCTAAAAGTAACTCCCTCTGAAAAGTAAAAAAAGCATTGCATATAAAATTTGTAAGCAATGGTTAAAAATACCGCAAATAATAAATTCAACTGAGCCAATGCAAACTTTGCAACGCTCACCTCATTCTGAGCAGCTTTCCTAATGTTACTTTTTGCTTGCAAGTTTGCGTTCCTCAAACCTGAATGCAAACTATTTAAAAAGTATCAACAAAACAAAAGTTATTGAACATGTTTTGCTAGGAATTGCATTGCTAATGAAATCTAAGCTTGTGGAATCATTTAATAGGAACTTCAAAAACACACCACCGGTATTGCTCTTTCCAGGAGTCCAGAGTTGCCTGGGCAGATACCATTTCTTCTTCTGTGGACAGTTGTTGAACCAAAAGGTCCAGTTTAAACTGCAGTGTTCTAAGTAATGCCAAAGCATCCTGAGCTGCACCATGAAGTCGGGGGAGAGAATTTGCTTCTTGAGTAGCCATTCCAAATTTACCACTGCTCTGAATTTCTTTTATGTAATGCTGTACTTGAGTAGCTGTTTGATCCCATTCCCTTCTAACATCCTGAACTGCTTGAACAATTTCATCCATCACAACCTGAAAAGATAGCCAAAAACAACAATTGTAAGAATCTCATTCAACAATCAAGAGAATTTAACTAGATAAAATGAACTGAACTATCAGTCTACCAACCTACGTGACAACATAAAAATTTGAACAAGGCAGAATTATTAATAACACCAAATTAATATCCTAGTTGTAGGACAACATCAAGAGAATAACAAATTTTCCAAAGGACCCCAAGAAATGGACTGCATGACCATTGAAAGAACATTAAACAATTTATTTAAAGTGTAAGAACTAGCTAACCTGCAAGAAGGGGAATTGTCTCTTTTAAATTCTTTTAGAAAAATAAGTTTGCTAATTAATGAGAGATCTTAAATTCATGCTCAATGGTATAATAATTTTAATAAAGCTTTTAGTTATTTTAAAAACTAATTTTGTCAGAATGTAATAAATAAAAAACAAATGGATTTCAAGCGATTCAACCAAGCATACAAACTAAAACAAAGTAACTTTGTCACATGGGGGTATGTTATAAACCCTTATAAGGACCTGATCAACATTGAACAAAAATAATTCACATGAGCTTTCAACAACTGTTCAACAGTAGTCACAACTAAACAATAACTCAAAGGAATTACAACAGCTAAGAGGAAAAATAACTACAACACTTGAAAATAATTAATACAACAAACCTACACCTTAATCCTTTGCAATAGCAGTGACACAGGTAAAAACAATGTTACTAATATAGATTGAAACAAGGTTAAATAATCTCGCAAAAAAGAATATTACAATCAACACAATCAATGCTTCCAACATAAGATGAAAAGATCCAGCTAAGCCCTCCAGTTGAATTAATATGTTCTACAATAAAATCATTAGCTTTTTCTTCTCTACATACTCTCCTATTTATATCTCTCAATTACTTATAGCCATTTAAAGAAATCCTAACGACTAAAATTATATTTCCAAAGAGAATGAATTAATTTTTAAAACCTCAATTTGAGTTTGTACAAATACAATAAGTAGATTGTACCAAGATAATAAGTAAAGAGAATTGATTGCCCCGACAAAACGCATATCCAACCTATTGAGTTTTACATAAACTGTATCATATGAGTACGATCAGGAACATCGTATTGTACTATTGATACTTATTATATGTTCTTAACCTTTGTTCTCAAGTTCTGAAGGATTCGTATAAGACGATCACGAAGATTATACAAATACATACAAATATACTAGTAAGTTTTCCAAGTAATCAAGAAACCGTACATATCCGATAACGGAATCGTATGTTAATGATAAATTTTTATTACTCTTGAGGTTTTCTTACAACACAGAATCATATCAATACAACAATATTCACTTAGATAATTTACTTGAGAGCAACAAGCATTTTACTTTATACATTTCACAATATGTACGATATTCACAATATATTAGCACGAAAATATTTCAATTAACATATTTCAATTCTATATAATAATCGTATTCATACAATATTTCATATTTTAATTAGCACACCCCAGTTCTACAAGATAACCATACACATACAATATATTGAATCGTATTTGTACAACACTACTTTAATATTTCTTATTGTAAGTTATTTTAGATTATTTTGTGAGAAAAATAAATCACAGAAGTACAAAACATTACCTCGTACTGTATGATACAGAACAAAGCTTATTCATAATTTAGGTTCTAAAAGGAAAATACGATCGTGTAATTATGAAAATGGGTTTCGTATATGTATGATCCTTGAATAGTTTTAGCACTCAAAGCACAACAAAAAATCATGCATGGTCGATACCATATATGACCAGTCTTATACTTCTGGCACTTAACCTGACAAATCATCGCATCTATATAAAGAAACCATAATATATATATATATATACGTCTTTACAGTTTTGAATTATACTAAGAATGTAAGCCAAAATATAGGCTATACAAGTACAATAACAATCATGGTAACGTACGATAATAAAACAGTGAAGATAAATACTTTGTTTTAACATGTTTTCTTCAGCCTTGAAACATGTTTTGAATCCCAAATGTTTTATATTATATGATGTATATGTTTCAATGCTAATCATGACTAACTGAATTCAAGGATCAATTATTTGACTAAGATGCATGCTTAAGTATAATAACCTAAGTACCAAAAAGATTTTCATCAACAAAAGTAATCATTAAATAATATAAGCTAGGTTATGTGATCATCAAAATCATGGAATCAACATAATGAGGATCCTAAAAACCTCATGCTCAAGTCTATTCCTATGATCATTTGAAATGATGAGAAATAGTTGACTTTAAGTCACTCAAACCCACAAAAACAATAAGGGGATCAGCATTGAAAAATTCATAATGAATTAATAGCCAAAACTTATTTACTTATTTGAAACAAGAATAATTGACTTTGCCTTATGACACGAAATTTGCATCAAAACCTCATAATATAAACAATTAAAAACCACAAATATCAACCAATAACAAGGAAGGATAAACTTAAATAAAATAAAATCAATGAAAATAACAAACAATAAATGGATTTAATTAGTTTCTACAAAAGAATATACCATCCCATTCTTCATGATATTAGAAGAATCTGCATCCAAACTCATTCCAAACGTAACCTTCGTTCACTTAGGCAAAGATATATGATCGAGTAAAAAAATAAATACGATCTTTTATCTAAGAAAAGCATGCAAATAAGTCAAGTTAGCAAAATGCATTAGAGCCTAACTAAAACCAATGAGTTTGGAGCAAAATAAGCATTTCCAACCTATAAAGAAAGAAAATAAAAAGTTGTCAATTCATTTCACAAATGACATCACAAAGTGGTCATGATCTACCACTCAACAAGCAAAACAAAGTACTTTGGATTTTAATAATTTGCAACCAACTCAATGGTATGCTTTTTTATGGTTTTGAAATTATGCCTTTTGATAATATGAGTTGATTTAGCATAATCTATCCTTACTAGGTTAGGCTAGACATGTTTGATATTTACAATTGGCTATCAAGTGAGATTTGAAAAATGTAATAAAAGTAATTACAATATAATCGACAATTTAGCTTAAAATTTCAAGGAACAAAACTTTAGTGGGGAAAAGTTACATAAACAAGTGCTAAATTAGTTAGGTTCAATTATTATTTGGTGTTTGCAAAAGGCCAAGCCTAAACCATATAAAATGGTTAAAAAAAATACCACCTCGACCAGCAAATCTGGGAAAAAAAGTAGCTGTGATGATTTGCACTGATATTTTTGGCACAAATGATTCTGTGCCAACTCCTTAACAAGGATGCCATATACCTTTAAATTCACAATAGACACAATGTTGATGTATCACAGATTTAGTCTTACAAGATTAAGTCATGACGCCAATCTCTTCACTATATGAACAAGAAAAGAGGAGAAAGTAGTTCAACTTTCAAACATGTAGCATGCAATGGCAACAAAAGCTGGTGACCAGTAAAGTTTAAGCTTTCAATGTTTCGCATATGTGAAAACCAAGAAACGGTAAATGCTTAGACCAATTTTGTTCATTCATTTGAATATTGACGTAAATGCAATTTAAAAGATATCATGAAGAAGATTTTCAACTAAAATTGATTATTTTTATATGGAATAAACATCAATCTTTTCTCTGTTCGTTAATTTAATGTAGATTTTTTTAAAGGCTTTTGAAAAACCTCATTCTGCATAATTAACCGTGCAGTTTCCTCAGATTTGATTAAAGAATTATCCCATTTACATTTCAATATTCACATTCTTCTGCTATTAAAGACCCACACATCAAAACATATATATTTGCATGCATTAATACATTTTCAATCAACAGGCAATTTCTTTTTTGCTTTCAAGATTTTTTTGATCAACACAATTTTATTTTTAATTAAATTGGCTTTATTTGGTGTAAAAACTATAGAAAATAGGTTTGGAAATGTTACTAAAGTTTTAGGTTTGATAGTCTTGCATGTTAAAGAGTTATTAACAATTGTCTGTTTTTGTCATAAAATATATTACCCTTTAACAATTTCAAAGTGTAGTTAAATATAAATATAATAATAATGATTGTGAAGAAGAAAAGCTAGAAGTTTGCATTCTTTTTGAAACTCACAAAGACAAAAATGAAATATGATAAAAAAAATTCCCCATTTTATCCCAGTTTGTAACATTCAGCAAAAAAGAGGACGTGCCTTGAAAGAGAGACATACAATGCAAGAAAAAATTCTAGTAGGAAAAGAGGAAGAACAACAATGGTTGTAACAATAGCTGTCAAGGATTGAAGACAAAGTGCTTGAGCAATAGAGATTTGGCATTTGATAGAAAATAAATGTCTATAGAATCTTCACAAAAGATAATCAACATATTTATGATGAATAAACTGAAAAATCCCATAATGATTATGGATTAATTTCAAAAACAAGGGCAGGTTGCCAATTTGTTGAAACTGTTGTTATCAAAATAACTGTAGAATAATCTTTTGATGCAATCTAATTACCCCAACCCTTTGCTTTGCCAACAAGAAAAACACATTTATAACTATGATGTTTATCTTTGTCCGGATTATAGTAATCAATCGATCATTGCCTCATTTATTTTCTCAACTAGTCCCCTTATCAGGATTTGTTCCTATGCTCTCATTAGCACGACTAAAATTCATCACAAATTCCTAACAAGGTAAAGATAGTAAAAGTAGTCAACATGCAAGAAAAAATACAAGAGGTGTGGAGAAACTCAAATATGAAGAGATGAAAAGGGAAATAGTGATGACCAGTAAGTACAAGTGAGACAAAGGTTAGTCCCAATTAAAGCTAAGCATGATGTTAAAGTCCTAACACATAATCAAGATGGTCTCTACCAATAAGCTTAAACTTTTAAATTAATCATGTCGATTATTTTTACCATTCATCACACGTTCCCAACAAGGGAAAGATGAGAAAATAGTCAATATGCAAGAACAAGTGCAAGAGATGCGGAGAAACTCCAATAAGAGGAGATAAAGGAGAAATAGTGATGACTAGTAGTACAAGTGAAAGAAAGGTCAATCCATATCAAAAGTTGAATAAAATGTTGGACTTTTGATAAATAATTATGATGGTGTCTACCCTAAAGCTTTATCTTTTAAATTGATAGGCTCATCAAGGAAATACCATATAGGATTTCTTTCCCTAAACATTAGCTTGAAATCATGTATTTGTGCAGTTTGTCGCAACAAATGACCTTGCCCGTTTTGCAATGTGCAAGCAAAGAACTTTGATGAATTTACTCCATGACATGAATGAATAAGCTCAACATATGTATAGTACTTTGGTGTTAGAAGTATGTATTTTTGGGAAATGCTACTATAATGAAGAGCTACTACAATATGAAGATCCCAACTTGAATTTGCTATTAGTAAAGATGTAAAGTTTAATCTTTTAACAATGCTACAAACAAGGTCATAACTGTTTGACAAATTTTGTGGTGATAAAAAGTAAAAGGTTTTTAGACTTTAGGTGTATCAAAATTAAAACAAGAGCCTATCCCAACAGTCTAGTGTAATTAATCATCCAAAAGTGTCAAAAGAAAGAACAATAAAATATTTTTATTCTGAAAGAACAAAAATACATACATTTTAATCGTATAATTTTGAAAATTCATCTTACTCTTATATAATGTTTTTGTTTAAGTGTTGTAAAGTTTATTGGCAACAAAAAACAATTTTCTTATGAAAAAATTATTAAAAGAAAAAATGTTCAACAATGAATTAGTTGTGTTAAGAAGACTATGTATCTACAAAAAAACTAAAAATAACAAATAGAAAAACATTCTAACACAAAATAAATGACATTGTAAGTTTGATCCAAATATAAGTTGGAGCAAATCAAAACTAAATACATGAGCAAAAAGACTTCAAAAAATATTTGAAGAGTTTCGAACCACTTAATGGATTGTAACAGGTCATTTATGAAACCTGATGATATTTTTTATTTTACTCCAAGCACCAAACATCTATGTCTGGATTTTCTCGTATTTTTATTATTTTACATGTCTTAATAGTTTTAAGTTAAACGCCATTTTAGTCTAATTATTTATAGTTAAGATTATATACTTAACAAATTTAATCTCTTAAAGAAATGAAAAGAGATATTTTGGATTTTATGGGAATTGAGAACCTCTTTATGTTGATATTTAACTTGTAGGTACAACAGAATTTACTCAAGAATGCTTAGACTAGCCTTCTATTAATCCAAATCTTAAACCAACTCCTCTCTACTACTGATTGTCAAATTCCATTCATCAAATGCTTGCAACTGCCCCCGGTCGCTCCTAAACACCTCAATTCCTTGTCACCACTTTGCCCATGTCAAAGTCCCAATCCTATGCTGCCTTGGTTGCCCAAGTAACCTCTAACTCTTGTTCACATCCTCCTTCGTCCACACCCGAATATCCAATTGCCTTGCGCCTCCCCGCTCTCGAGATTCGATTCTCCATCAATAGCAACTTCCTCACACCTCCCACATGAGACTAAGGCAACTAAAGGAATCTATTATCAACCGAGAATCAAAGCTTGAGAGAGCTGGGTAATGTAGAGCAATCAAAGACGAGGGCAAAGGAAGGGTGGTTTTTTTTCATGAGAGATACTGATAGAGGAAAGTAAGATAATAATGGTATAATTTTGAAAATTCATCTTACTCTTATATAATGTTTTTGTTTAAGTGTTGTAAAGTTTATTAGTAATAAAAAACAATTCACTTATAAAAAAATTATTAAAAGAAGAAATGTTCAACAATGAACTAGCTATGTTAAGGAGCTTAACTATCAACAAAAGAGCTAAAAATAACAAATAACAAGCATTCTAACACGATAAATTACATTGTAGGTTTGATCCAAATTTAAGTTCGAGCAAATCAAAACTAAATACACGAACAAAAAGACTTCAAAAAATATTTGAAGGATTTTGAACTTAATAGATTGTAATAAGTCAATAATGAGACCTGATAATATTTTTGCTTTTACTCCAAACACCAAACACCTATGTTTGGATTTTCTATTGTTTTTTATTATCTTAAGTGTCTTATTAATTTTAAGTCAAATGTCATTTTAGTCTTTTTCTATACAATTAAGATTGTATACTTAACAAATTTAATCTCTTTAATGAATGAAAAGAGATTTTGGATTTGATGGGATTTGAGAACCTCTCCATGTTGATATTTAACTTGCAAGTACAACAAAATTTACTCAAGAATGCTTAGACTAGCCTTAACTTAATCGGAATCTTAAACCAACTCCTCTCTACTGCTGACCATCAAATTCCATTCATCAAATGCTTCCAACTGCCATCGGGCACTCCCAAACACCTCAATTCCTTGTCACCAGTTTGCCCATGGCAAAGTCCAAATCCCATGCTGCCTTGGTTGCCCAAGCAACCTCTACCTCTTGATCACAACGTCCTTCATCCACACCCCAATATCCAATCGCCTTGCATCTCTCATTCTCGAGATTTGATTCTCCATCAATAGAAACTTCCTCCCCTACACCTCCCACAAGAGACTAGGAGACTAGAGGAAGCTATTATCAACAAAGAATCAAAGCTTAAGAGAAGGGTGACATAGGGCAAACAAAGACTAGGATGAAGGAAGAGCGATTTTTATTTTATGAGAGATGCTGATAGAGGAAAGTAAGATAGTAAGGAATCAAAGCTCGAGAGTGGGGTGGCGCATGGCAGTCAAGACTAGAGCATGAGCAAAGGAGGTTGTGATCTAGTGGTAAAAGCTACACAGGCAATTGCAATCAAGGTGAAACGAGATCAAAATTTGGACATAGGTTGAGGAAAACCAATGGCAAGGAACCATGGATTGAGTAAAGGAGAGGCTAGGCATGGCCAAAGAGTAGTTAACACAGTCCAATAAATGGAATTCAACAACCAGCAGTTGTCAGTAATTACATTGAGACCCAAATAAACAGAAGATTAACCCACACATTGTGAACAGAATTCTTGTACATGTACATGTAACAAATAAACCTAGAAAGATTCTCAAATGTCGTAGAAACCAAAAGATCATCTTTCACTCCTTTTGAAAAATTTAATAGTCAAAGTATACAACCCAAGTTATGCACACAAAGACTAAAATAACCTTCAATATAAAACTAACAAAAGACACAAAACAATCAGAAAACAAAGGGGGGAAATCCAAACCTAAGCGGCTATTGCCTAGAACAAAAGCAGAAACATCCCTAAGTATAATAAATGACTCATTACAATTCATTAAATCATTTTTAACCCTTTAAGCAAGCTTTGGAAGCCTTTTATCCATACGTTTGGCTTTGATTTTACTATAAATTAAATCTAGATCAAGCCTGAGAAGCTCCTTCTTGAAACCATCTTTTTAATGCAAACTATTTTACATCATAAAGTTTAAGTAGTTGTTGTTTCCAGAGTTTTTATAAATAAACTCCTTAACATAGCTAATTTATTATTGAATATATTATCCTTTAATAATATCTTCATAAATGAATTGTTTTTCATTTCCAATGAATTCTACACCAATCAAAACAAAGTAACCATATAAGAGTAAGATAAATCTTCAAAATTATACCAATAAGATGTATAACTTTGTCTTTTTATCTTTTAGAACTAGTGCATTTTGTCATTTTTTTATACCTCCTTTGGATGATCATTCACATTAAACTATTGTGATAAACTCATCTTTTGATTAGATCAAACTGAAGTCTAACAATGTGGGGTCCTCCAACCCTTAATCATCGTAATCACAAATAAACAAAGGTTGGGAATGTCTCATTAATAATTACCACATTAATCCAAAAAGTTTTGCTCAAAAAAAAAAACATTTTGACCTGCATAATATAAAACAAATGCAACTATAAAAATAGAAATAACAATAATTTTGAACTTGCATACAAGATCATAGATACCTCATCAAAAGTAAAACTATCTAATTATATAAAACAAGAAAAAATAGTATATACACAAAATTGAAACCACTCATCACACCCCATCAAATCCAACATGCAATAACAATGCAACTTCTATGAGACCAATAATAAACAAATGCGAGTCAACTGTCATCTCATTGATAGATCTATACTAATTCAATATTTAGCAAACAATTCAAATAAATCATGTTAAATAGACCATAAGAAATCATGAAATGTCGATAAATAAAATATATTGAAGATGAATGTTCTTTTGTTTATACGATGTCTTATGAGTCTAATTCTCTCTCAATCTGTCCACCACTCCACGTTATATTAGAGTCACCACCCACTCAGGGTAGTCGAAGACTACCAATGGAAAATATCATGCCTAAATCATATCATATCAACAAATACTTTATTACATCACATCATCTTGGGAAACAGAAATCACCTACCAGATTTTTTGGCGATAACCGAGGTTACCTCCCATAAGCTAAACATAAAGCTCAAGCTCGTGGTGACATATTGCAAAGAGAACAATTCCTTTATTTCTCCTTTTTTTTAAATTCCAACGCATGCACAACCTTGATAATCATCATTGTAACACATTAGCTCTATTGTAGTTTCCTCATAATGTTTCCTCCTTTTTCTACCATACTTTTTGTACCTTCAAATATAAAATCATTCATATATTTTTCATATGAAGCAATGCTCATTATTTTCACAAGTCCAATTCACCCCTATTACGTTTGTAAATCAAGAATAACTTATGACATGTCAAATGAATAGTCAATCACACATTTTTAAATTGTATCATCAAGCATGTTATATCATTTCATTTCCTAGAACTTCTACTCATTTCATATTGTACACAATGACAATTCAATATATCACAATCATATTACATTTCTAATATCATATTACACATATAACACTTTATTTTGTCACATGTCATGGTGCATTATTAAATATCACAAAATGAAAACAAAAGCATTTCAATCTAATACAAATCATCACATAGTATATACATACATTATATATGTACACTAAAAAAATGGAGAAAAAGTTGTATAATAAGAGCTAAGTAAATTATATATATATATATGCACATATATTGCATATCATTCTCCCTCAATTCGAACCTAACAGAAATAAAGGAACCCTATTACGGTTTAGAATTCAAAATATCCTATAGCTAGAACAAGGAGTCGCAAGAGTAAGAGTGCAAATGAAGTTTTGGAAAACTCACAAAATCACCACACTGTCGAAAAACAAATCATTTCCTCTGTCCCAACAACTGAAAAACAGCAGGTGACAAGTAGGCTTGAATGGCATGGATTGGGTTGCCAACCAAACATGAGTGAAAAAATGAGGTTGTGCAAGCAAAACAATTTAAATTTCTGAAATAATAATATATTATTTAACTAAAATTTTTAAATTTCAAAAAATATTTAATAATTCCAAATAAATACAAATGAAACATCCATTGAATTCATCTCAACATGCCTAATTCAAAAATATTTTTATTTTAATATTTTGAAACAAATATTTGCAATTAAGTTTGACATATATTATAAGACATCTTAACATCAAATAAACATATTAAATTTACAGATTTCAAACATACAAACATAATTATACATTGTTCATATGATATTAACTTAATTTTAATATAAGACATTTTTAAGATGTCACAAAAAACTTATTGCTTTTTATAACCTAAATATTTATCAAGCCATTATGACCTCTTCTATAGCATGATTACGTAACTAAACTTCACAACTGTACTAGTAGCAAGTCCGTATTACAGTCGTCAAACGTAGTATGTAACTCTTAACTGTAATAGCATATCCAAGAAAAACACACTTCTAACACCAAGTCTTATGCAAGTATAAAGCTACTCATCCATGTCATAGAATAAAGTCATCAATTCTTTGTTAAGCCATTGCAAAGGAGACAAGGCCCTTTGCAATGCAATAAATTGCACAAATATTTGATTTCAAGCCTTAAATATCTCTTATAATATTTCAACTAGTTATGTCACCAAGTTTTTCAAGAAAAAAACTCTATATAATACTATTAGATAATAACATCAATTTAAAAGTTTATGCTCATGATTCACACCTCGATCACCTAGGTGGTGAAATGATGATGAAATCATATTATAGCTTCCTGTTAAAATCATTCAATTATATAAATTAATCAAAACTTAGAATTCAAACAAGCAAAATCTTCTATATAAATTCTTCATTTTGTCATATATAACAATCATATGACAACACCCTAACACAACATATGTAATTTTACCAATAACTAAATCATATTCTAAAATACAAACAATAGTAGAGAGTACAAAACCACATCCTAATTAATCCACATACATGCAACATCTCCAACATACATCCATAGAAGATAAACAGCAATATCTATTACAATCATAATATAAATACAGCTCAACATACTCATTATTCATCCTCAAGTTCATCCACTAAAATAATCAATTAAATATCTAAATTCTTAAACTTACTCTGATTTCCATCTCAATGCTATACAAATGCTTGACTTATAATATAAGTATTAAACAAGCCTAAAAAAACTTAGTAAATAAATCATTAATAATCAAAATAATATAATGAATGTAATAAGAATAACAAAAACAAGGTTTCACATATGATGGCATAGGAGAATAAAAACATAACAAAATATGAGTATTAATAAGAAAGTGATCTCATTAATTTTCTTTTTCTATCTCTTTTGTCTTTTCTAATTAATTCATTCAAATCTTTTTTCTTTATAATTTCTTCTCTCAAACAAGAAAATGTTTCCAATATGATTATTATCCTTGTTTATCATAACATATATCCATATCCATAACAAAATCAATCAAAAGATCTTTGATAGTGATAAGCCTCTGCTTGTAAGTACATATTAGTTGGCATCAAATCACATATCACCAGTACAACTTTAGAAACCACGACCAACTATCCTACGAAACCAAAGGATAGCTAGCAACAACTTGCTAGCAGGACCCACATATCTACGCCTAGGCATCCTACAAGTCTAAAGACAAACTAGTCATAATCATCTAAGAGGCTGCAATGCCCTAAAAACACAACTCATCATATCTCATTTGGCATCATAAAATGTCAAATGCATAATCTACCCATACTCAACTGTCCTGCAAACTTGAAGTTAAGCAAACTACAATACTAGTATCGTCTTGCGTACCATAACCAACTTAAAATATAATGTCATAAGAAAACTCATATTTTATTTATTCATATATTTCTCATTTATCCAACATGATAACTCATATGATTATGATATTGTATCAAATGATACAAATAATCATTATTCAATAATTTTTCATTTATTAGTTTATATTTGCATTACAACCAATTATAAATATATATTTTCTTATTTCATACAAACTCATAGATGATATGTTATTCAGATCTTAGTGATAATAAATTATACATATTTTAAAAAATATAAGATAATACATAAACAAAATATATTTTTAACAAATCACATGTTAATCATAGGTTATAATCACAAATTATCATATTTTTTAACATAATTTACTCAAGATCTTACTATGCTAAAATAATAATATAAGCAAACAATCACGATTATTTGATTTACTTACTTCATCTACCAAACGTTGCTCGAGCTTTTGTCTGGACTTCCCTTTCCTATCCTTTACATTAGTAAACAACAAAATCTCATATATCTAACATTTCACGTCATATTTCTCACTTTCCTCCATTTTATCTATTATTAATATATTCGTTAAGCATTTGTCCGAACTGCATCTTACTATTCTAAAGCAATTACCATCTTACCATTCTAAAGCAACTAACGAAGATTTGTACTCAAGGTACAACTAGCCAACATATGTTTAATCTTATTCGATTATATAAGCCTCGATTCCTAAAAGTTTCACAAATAAATTTAAATTGAACATAACAAGAAACATGAACAAATACTACATACCTGATTTTCCATTCCCAACCAACAACTGCTCACAAAGAGTCATTCCTTCTCAGCTTTCTCTCCCCTTGAAAGATTTCCCATAATTCCTTCCTATAGGTATCCGATGGCCAGAAATTCCTTTTCCTCATCAAAAAATACCCTAACTTTCTTCTCATTCCTGTTTCCACCCTCCTCGCGAAATAATGACCATACTATCGAGTCACCGGCGCTTCTCCTCGGATCAATCAACAACACGCCGGACGACAAGATTCTGACGCCTGAACCTCAAAACAACTCGACGACGAAAAATCACACAAACAAGGGTTCCGAGAAAACACATGAAAACCCCAACCCAAAAAAATAAGAGCTAAAGCACCGCTTCGCCTCTTGCAATTAGGGTTTTCAAGTCTCCCCTTAGGTTTGGCCTGACTTAAGGATGCACATTTTAGGCTAATTAAACCAGAAATAACAAATAAGTAATTAATAATTAATTTTATATTTAAAAAATCTATAGCAATTCCATATAAAGTTTAATCAAAATAAAACAAGCTCCACTAATTTGGCAATCTTTATTCCAAAATATTATCATTTTTAAAATCTGAAACATTTGTAATAAACACAATTTATAAGTAATATTATAAAAATTATTTTATTTTTCAAATCACATTCTTGTTTTTAAAATATTAAAATCAAAAACTTAAAATATTTACTATCATTAGTTTTAAATCAATATC
Organism: Vanilla planifolia; assembly: GCA_023846275.1. Taxonomy (NCBI): domain Eukaryota; kingdom Viridiplantae; phylum Streptophyta; class Magnoliopsida; order Asparagales; family Orchidaceae; genus Vanilla; species Vanilla planifolia. The sequence goes on along the minus strand of CM043875.1, from coordinate 42,849,886 downwards.
ATCATAAAAATCAATTTATAAATATTTTTATTTTTTTATATTATAAAAAGTTTATCTTTAAAATTTGAAAACTTTGAATATGTTATCATTAAATGTGATTCCATCTTTCAAATGATTTTTTAATTATATTAGTTTTATTTCGAGTTATATTTACTAAGATCATTCATTCCATTGTGATATTTCTCCTTTATCAAAAATGATATTAAAATCTCTTCGAAAGTCAAATTCAATTAAATCTCATTTTTATCAACCTTATATATTATAAACATTATATCTATTTGATATTTCAAACATTACTCTCTTTAATATTATCACTTTGTTATGTTCATCATTCAAAATATATCTATAACATAATCTTTGATCAATATTTTCTCTATTCATTTATCATCTTATCTTTTATTAATCAAATATCATTTTTCTATCATGTTGTTATGATTTATCTATTATCTTTATTTTTTCTCAAATTATCTAATTTTCATATTTTCTACCTTTTTATCAATTCATTTACCTTCATATATTTTCATCGTATAATTTACCAATATTAAAATACTTGTTATTAGATTTGATAATTTTAATCATTATATCTTTTGTTTTTTCTTTATTAAATTTATTTATCTCTTCACCACTATTCATTTTGCCCATCCTTATATGCCATCTTCTTAACATTTTTATTTTCAATAAAAAAATTATATATTTCTATTGTACATAAATTTGTATCATTCAATTTAATATATTTCTTTAATTTATTCATGCTCTTTTTTATTATACTAAAACATGTATAATATTATGTTTTTTTTCTTTTCATCATTTTATTTTGTAATTTTTTGTTCTTCATCTCTCATTTAACATTTTAATTATTAATTATCTATTTTCATCCTCCTCCTCCGTCCTCTTATAGTATTGGAAATATTCCTCATTTCTAATTAATATATGCACATCTCAATCACTTCTTCAATCATTTATTTGTCAAACATTATCAATTCATTATTTCTAAATTATTTTCATTTCACATCATCATCATATCTTTAATATAAATATCAAATCTTAATAATTATTTTATTTTAACAATTTCATTCATTTTTATCATAGTCATAATAAATAATATTTCATGTCATAACCTCCAATATTTTCACCATCTTATTTTAACAATATTATTTTTCTTTCTCAATTTATGTCATAAGTTATTATTCGATTTTATTTTATTTTATATATCTATTGGGCTTAAAAGTGCACAAAAAAAGAAGAGAATTGATTATATTAGTTTTTATAAAATTATACTTTAAAGGAAGCTCAGATAAAACTCTTTCTTAATTGTTTAAAGTTATTCAATACTATAAATAAGCAAATATGGAAAGCAAAATAAAAGAGATGAATGACAATGATTTTTAGTTAAATTGACTCAACTAGTAAATCTATGGCTGCTCTCAAACTTATAAACTTAAGTACCACTAAAAACATTTTTTCTCCACAACTAGCTATAGAAATTTAATATAAGCAGATTTTCTTGTAGATTAGGCATAACAAAAACTCCACATTCAACTACTTTGAGCTAAGGCCCCCCTCTATAATCAACATTGAAGGTGGTTTAAACACTCCACACCATATAGTTGAAGCTATGCCAAATCAAAAGAAAACTAAGGAACTGATACAAAGAACAAGTACACTTAATTTGGACAAATATAGGAATACAAGTACAACCATTAATAAATTAAAAAATAAAGTTAACAATTAAGAGATTTTGAGTGATAGAGTGCATGGGTGATATTGTATGCAATGCTATTTGAAGCCTTTTGCACATGCATTATTAAGCTTCTTAATGGATGTAGAGTTGACTTCCATTTCATACATACTCTTAAATAGATTTGATAAAATAAGATCACAATAGTCGCAAAACTTCTTTAATGTGTATCAATTCATTATCAATCCTTCATCAATCCATTTAAGAGGTTTTAGGAGGTTTATATATATAATAGAAGCTAAATGACACCCTTGTATGACTTTTGATGTTCATTTAAGGGCTAAAACTAACTTTTCTCTCAATCAAACTAGTTGTTACACACTTTTCCCTTCTATACATGTACGTTATAGGGAACATACAATATATTGTTCACAACTCATATTGTATATATTATACATTAATAAATAATGTATCATACTTTATTTTTCCTAAATTCCATCTAAAGTATCACTCATGAACATTATACATAATATACGTTGATAAGTAAAAAAAACAAGCCTCAAGCAATTGTAATGTTATTCCATATCATGCATTATATTTTATTTTATATGTAACATATTATATGTTAGATTATTATGTACTATATATTGGTAACACTTTAAACATATAACCCTAAGAGACATTTGCTTAGCCAACATATGCTATCCTTTAACTTAAACATATTATATGTTATTAAATAACATACTATGACAAATCTTATTGCCACATACTTTAAATAGTTCTTTCTAATTTAATTCATACTCTAATATCACCAGTATTACAACCATTATCACCATAAATTTTAATTATGTTCTAGTTAAATTTTTTTCTCTTAGTTTTTTCTTTGTTGTACACCTAACTCCTTTCAAACTCTTTTTCATATTTGGGAGCATTTTCTTTCTCCTTTTTCTTCACTTTAAAATAAGTGACTAATATCAATTACACTGATACATGAGTGACCAAATTTTTCTTATGATTGGTCTCACTTGCTTTTATACAAGAACGATATTTCTTTGTATTTCTCATTTATTCATCTCCCTTTAAAAAGTTGTGGTATTTAGATTTTGCATCTCTTTGACTTTATTTTTATTTAAATTCAATGCTTTTCTCTTAATCAAACTTATCTCATGTCAGTTTTGGTGATCATTTTTATTGAGTTTTAATACTATTTAATTTATACTAGTCATATAGTACGATCACCATGGTCATACTATGTAATTCAAAACATGGCTTAAATTTATCTTAATTTATTCTCATGATACTATTATAATCTTACTATCATACTTGTATGATAGTCCAACTTTTCTTATGTCATATGGATAATTTTATTTGTGATAATCTTCATATTACCATATTGAAAACTTTTTATTATCGTATTTATACAATACTCTTCAAGTGATTATTTTCAAGTACTTTTTTATATTATACTATTGATATTGCTTGTAATGTTTGTATGATCAATTTTTTGTAATTTTTTTACTAAGTCATAAATAACAATGATCTTTTACATTTTGCTTTTATGCTTTGAGTATACTGATACGATCAGTTTATTATATTATATGTTTTATGATGTCTTTTCTTGGATACTTTCATAATGTAGCCTGTTTCATTTCTCTTATGATATAATATACTTATATTATATGATCTAATAAATTAATGGATTCATATTTCTATATATATTATTGTATTAATACATTTTTCATAATATACTTATATAATTAAGTATTAGGTTCAACACTTTATTATTCTTATATATAAGCACCATTATACTAACATAATAATAATTTGATTTTAATCTTTTACTTAATTATACTATATGACTAATGCTACCAATTTATATGATATATATTCTTTCTTACATCAACGAATAATTCTTATATATTATGCTTATTATGTATCAGATCATGCTTATACGTTAATGCTCATCATGCTATATGATTTGTTCATCATTTATTCAACTATTGGTACTTAGTTAATTTTTCCTTCAAAATCAATCATATTAGTTTGTTCATTGTTTTTGTATTGCACAATCATTTTTGATTTGTATCGATCATGAACTATAGAGTTTTTTTATTTTTACCTAAACTTTGACCACATGAAGGGCAATTCAAAGCTTGTATTTACTAATATGGTATTAAATTCATTTATCTTTCATTTGATGCTTCTTAGTTCGCTACTAACTCACTTTTATTGAGCTTGTGTTGTTAGAAATGAATATTCGTGTTAACACACATGTTTTATACTTAATATGATGACTTTCTCATTATTTTGAATGTCAAGAAAATGGTTCATGCATGTTTTTAATATAACACAAAATTATGAATCCTTATTTCTAATATAGTCAAAATGATATCTATATTGATTAGAAGAAAATCATTTACATTGGTTGGAATTCGTTACTTGAACGAAATCAAATATTTCAAACAACTAGTAGTGTGGATCTTATGCATTGTATTGTATTTATCTTTATTTGTAATTAAATTATTGAAAAACATTTGAATTGGTTGGTGTTTTTTTTTCTTGAAAATAAGATATCGTATATCGGTTTTTTAAAAGGATATTTTAATTTTAATAACAAAATTAGTTGGTGTTTTTTTTTCTTGAAAATAATAAGATATCGTACATCGGTTTTTTAAAAGGATATTTTAATTTCAATTACAAAAATATGAAATGTATAATAAATAATTTTTATAAAGTTTTTATTTTTCATATAAAATGTTTTTTCAAAAAGCCATTTTCCCATGTGACAAAAACTTGGTATCCAGAAGTCTCCTTGGCGTTTCATCCATTAAACGGCGTCTGCTAGAACATGGTGTCCCCGTGTTCGCCATTTACGCGGAGTCCACCCAATTTCGAAACTAATCTAAACCTACACATAATAGTCAACGCCGACTTCACCTCGCTGCTCTCATCTGCACCGCCCATGGAGCAGCGACCGAAGACACGTGTGTAGTGTAAAGATTCAACCTTTTAAGTTTACGCTTCCACCACCAAGTTCTTCTTAGATGGTGATATCATAAATCAAGAACCGAAAGTCTTGAAGTTTGGCTGAGATGGAGAATCAGCAACGGCCGCCGGCGGAGAAGCCGGAACAGTATCGGAAGCAGCTCCTCCTAGGACGCTACGAGGTCGGGAAGCTGCTAGGTCAAGGTAATTTCGCTAAGGTGTACCTCGCCCGCAACGCCCGCACGGCGGAAAGCGTCGCCATCAAGTTGCTCGACAAAGAGAAGATCCTCAAAAACGGGCTCGTAGCACACATCAAGCGTGAGATCGCAATCCTCCGCCGCGTCCGCCACCCCAACATAGTGCAGCTCTTCGAGGTCATGGCCACCAAGTCCAAGATCTACTTCGTCATGGAGTACGTCCGCGGTGGCGAGCTCTTCGACAAAGTCGCCAAGGGTCGCCTCCGGGAGGACGCCGCACGGAAGTACTTCCATCAGTTGATCTCTGCCGTCGCCTTCTGCCACAATCGCGGTGTCTACCACCGGGACCTCAAGCCGGAGAACCTCCTCCTCGACCAGAACGGTGATCTCAAGGTCTCCGATTTCGGCCTCAGCGCTGTATCCGACCAGGTTCGGCAAGATGGCCTCTTTCACACCGTGTGCGGGACGCCAGCGTACGTTGCGCCAGAAGTCCTCGCACAGAAGGGATACGATGCGGCAAAGGTGGATATTTGGTCCTGCGGCGTCATCCTTTTCGTTCTCATGGCGGGCTATCTTCCGTTTAACGACCAGAACGTAATGGCTATGTATCGGAAGATCTGCAAAGGGGATTTCCGGTGTCCTAGGTGGTTCTCACACGACCTCTCCTGCTTCCTCTCTCGGCTCCTCGACACAAACCCCAAAACACGCATCAGCATCCCGGAGATCATGGAGAATCGATGGTTCAGAAAGGGGTTCCACCACCCACGCTTCCATTTCGAGAACGATCGTCTCTACAGCCTCGACGACATCGATAAGCCGCTGTCCCCTGAACGGGGGAAGCAATCCGAGTCAGAATCCGCATCTTCCTCACAGTGCAAAGGTCTGGTTTTACCGAGGCCGGCGAGCCTTAATGCTTTTGATATCATTTCGTTCTCTCCAGGATTCGACCTCTCCGGTTTGTTCGAGGAGACAGGAGAGGAGAAGAGGTTCGTCTCTGCCGCGGCGGTGCCGAAGATTATCTCAAAACTAGAGGACATCGCGCGGCTTGTGAGCTTTACAGTGAGTAAGAAGGATTACCAGGTGAGTTTAGAGGGGAACAAGGAAGGCGAGCAGGGTCCACTTAAGGTTGCCGCCGAGATATATGAGCTCACGCCATCGCTGGTGGTGTTGGAGGTGAAGAAGAAGGCGGGTGATAGAAGAGAGTATGAGGAGTTCTGTGTAACCAAGCTGAAGCCCAATTTGCAGAGCTTGATGTACGGCCATTCCAATGTGAATGCGATGACTGCTGAGATTGCTTCTGATACAGAGTGAATGAGCCGAAATGTCATGGCAGGAAAACAGCAGTCTCATCGTTTTCCTTTACTTCCCCATTCTTTATACGGATATTGTTAATTGAGGGTTTGTTTTTGTTATCACATTTTTTTATGTGGGTTAGACTTGGGATGTATTTAACCTTGATCCATGATTATGTGTATTATGTAATTATCAAATAAAATACGCTGAAATTGTTGTGGGTATCAATGAGAAAATAGTGTTTAAATAAATAGGGCTACTGATTTTATTGAATCAATCATTATATTATATAGGTTATAAGAGGATTAATATATCTTCGATATTATTCTTTTTTATACAATAAATATTATATACTTGATCAAGAATATATCAAATATAATCTATCTTAGAGTGTGATAGATGTCAAGAGAATATAGATGTTATTTATGATAGAGGAATAAGAGATTTTTTATATTAAAAAAGAAATAAGAGACTTCTATAGAGATTTGTTATATTAAAAAATGTATTGATAAAATTTGATAGAATAGTTTACATATTAAACTTTATTAACATAATTTTTGGCTTATGAAGATAGAGGTGACAAATAATCAATTATATGAAGTTGGATTGGGATTTTGGTGCTAATTGAAATAGAAAAAAATTATAAAAGTATTTTGTTCAATATGAAGAGTAGAACAAAAAGGAAAAGTTATTGTTTAATTATTTGTTATCACTTTTAAGGAATAACAAAGTTGATACCAATGCATTTTATTTCTTATTATTTTTTCTTCCCAGTTGTTTAGCATTTAAGAGGTTTATAGATGTGAAGAACTCTTATGAAAGCTATATGTTGAAGGATTATTGAAGAAACAAGAGTAGGAACATATGCACAACATGAAAACACGAGAAAATCAAAGACAGAGAAATTTTATTACAGTAAAACAAGTGATTAAAATAGAAGCTAATATTTATTGTTTATTAACATAAATAGGATAAATTATCATCATTGACTTAACTATTATTTATATAGAATAATATCCACTTGCCTCCATGGTTAAGGTTTTTATAAATAAGTTTTGAAAAGAAAACTAGTTATAAATAATTATAACAATTATAATGGTTGAAACTTCTAGTGGCTTTTAACTATTTTTCAAGGATATTTTTATCAACAAAGCAACCAAAGAAAATTTGTTGAAAAGTATTATTAGGAACCATTCCTCAGTTTGCATATAGCTTAATGACATATCTTGAGAAAAAGTGTAAGGTTATTCAAACAACCCAGCTTAGCTAATTCTTGAAAAGGCTTATTGTAATTAAAAAAATATATCTTATTTGGTGTTCGCAAATATCTATCTAGTGATAGTGAAGATATATGATCATGATTATGATAATCAAAAGATATATTTTTAGCATTATTTGTTCTTTATCTTTTTAAGAAATGGAGCAAAACCTCTATTTTAATGTTTCTCTTTAAACAATCATCTTTCTTCTTTCTAAAATATCTTATAACCAAATGAAATAAGCAAATATAATGATAAAACATATTAGTGATGCATTGATCTTGACTTGCTCCCTCAACCACCATTTATAAGTTATGTGATTGTCTACATGGATGCTAGCTAGTACAACTTCATGCTCATAATATGGTAGAATAAATAATTGTTATTAATGTTTAAAATATGTGAGCATGATATGTATATGAAAAAAAGTGAATTTTAAAAATTTAAATTTAATCAAATTTAATTTTACTTTAACACTTCAAGTTAAGTTAAGAATACTAATAAGATACTTTTGATTTTTTAATACAAAATTAAAATCAAATTTCAACAATTTAACTTAAATTAATTCAAGCCAAACCAATTACTATCATAATTGGAATTGCTTGTTAATTCTAATTGTTATTTCAACAAATTAGTTTTAGAAAAACTTATTTAATTTTCATAATATAAATCTTTTGTTTAAACTTTATTTAATCAAATATAAGTATTTTATAAAGAAATTTATTGGTTATTTTGGATGTTATTATAAACTAATTTTAAAAAGACTTATTTAGCTTTGGTATACTTTTGTATAAAATGTGAGTATTATTAAATAATAAATTAAGTAAATTAAAATTGAAAAGAGGTACACAAGATTTCTAGGTGATTTGATAAAATATTTGCTTACATCTACCCCGAGTCCTTTTGATTAGGCTTTCACTAACAACAATACCCTTTCGTCGTAGTTGGTAGTTGCAAAATGTTACAAAATCCCTTTTAGCCCATGGCTAGTAAAGAGTTACTTTCACAAATCATTTCCATTTTTATCATGTCTAGACATGAGCCAGCTTACTCAACACTACTCCCTTTGCACCTACAATTAGATAGGAGCCACTTTACTCAAAAGAGTATAACATAGTTAACACAATTACTATAACATTTATATAAATGATACAACAAAATTTTATGCCAAGCATATAAATGATAATATAACACAATTACTAAATTTAATGAAATGAAATTATCAAGTAATCATCTTAAACTTTAATAGAATAATAGAGTAGATAATGTAAGTAAAGTACTAAATACAATAATACAACCAGTAAGATGAATGATGATATCATATTGAAAACCACAACTCATTTTCTTATTTTTTTTCTTACTTTTAAATGATTTAACAATGTGTTGATTAGCATATTCTTTCTCAAAACTATTTTTATTTACATGAATCAAAGAAGTATATACAAAATAAGAAGTTTTAATGGCTAAAATCTCATTCTTGAAATGGTTAAACTAATTATTATGCTCTCGAGATACTGATTGTATTATTAGAATATAGAATTGTACAAAATAATATGTATTACGTTATGGTCTCCTGCATGATGTGCTTATCCCATCATTTCATTTTTACATCTCTCAAGATATTGTACTAATAGGATAAGTATACTAATTTTTAAGTTATCAAGAAAATGTTGTACAATGCAAGATCATAAAGTATTATATATTATATAAGAAGCTCATATTACTAATCAAGAATAATCATATTCATATAATAAATTGATTGTATCAATAAAACATTAATCAGTCTAATAAATTATTATGTTTTCAAATCAAACTCTTGGGTAAGTATCTATCATATTGGAACCATAATAATATCATACTGATACAATAAAAATTTGTTCAAAATTTGTTTGAGTTATAAACTAGTTCTCACTTATTAGATTGATTATACTTGTATAAAGTGTGTAACATATTAGTATATAATGCACATTTTAGCTCAATTAATTTCATCATATTGGTATAACTATGAGATCGTGCATATATAACATAATTTAACTTATAGTCAAATTCTTTAAGTCTTAATATATAACCTACTAATCCTACAAATACAAAGATATTATCATACTTATATAATACTATAAACTTTAATACATATACTTAATATCGCTTAGTCTAATCATTATTCAATCCATTAATGGTTGTATCATATTGTATGAATATGTATCATTCTATACTAGCTCTAATATTCCAGACTTTACACTTTGGGTGTCCCTTTAGCATATTAGTATGGTAGAAATATAGTGCTTGTATAAACAATTAAATCTCAACCAAATCACTTAAGATCACACTCGATTGATGCACTATCTAATGCCATACAATGTAGACAATACTTAATTATACAAATATAAATAATACAAAGGATGTATTAGTTGAATTATTTTTTGAACTATAGATGTTGATTAATTTAGAACATGCAAACTTATATAATTAATATTTATTTTTGTATATTTAAATGTATGTATGCATGCATTATGATTTCTTAAATTTAACATGCATGATTAATATAATATAAATTTATGTGATATATCAATATCAAGTGATATATTTAATAATTTTAATTCAAGATAAATTATAGATGATAAGTTCTAGAAGGGCAACCACTCCACCAAGAACTACAACAAGGATTCCATAGTTTGTAGGTTGAACCATACTAGAGTAAAGAAATAACACTCATTGACATATCTTCATATGTAAATTACTCTATAAAATATTTGATCAAATTTTGTAATAGATTTATTTCTATTTGATCTTGAGATGTATGATTTAAAAATCACTCAAAGAATTAGTTTTTCTAAAAAACTATAATTAACCATTTAATGTTTATGAATGACATGAATTTCTTATATATATATATATTATAATAAACCTTGAATAGCTTTGAGAAGATTCACTAAGAACCCTTTCATCGATAACAAATTTAGAACGCTTTCATATAAAATTTCATTAGGAGACTTAACTTGGTCTCACAATTATTACATTATCTCAAGGGACAACCTTTGTTAGCATCATCATCATTAAATTGATTATTTTGTTGTGGAAGGAGAATGAAATATTGATGGATATTTATAAAGGTGAATCCATCTTTGATACAAAAGAGTGATGGAGGTGTGCAAAAATGAATCCAACCTTGAAACAAAAGTAGTGTAAGTTTAGGAATTAAAAATATATGGTGGATCTTGCTCGACTAAATGGACGCTTGGCTTATGGCAAACACTAGCTTGTGAAGATAGTACAGTTGTGACTGGGGCAATGGTTAAAGTTGATAATGAAGAAGGTCAACAAGCACAAAGGGACATATTATAGTAATCAAAGACAGATCAAATGCATCCAATACGTCGAGCATGAACTGAGGTGATTGATGACCTCAAAGTAAATGTTAGTCAAGGAATATAAGAGATCATGCTTCTAGGTTTAGATATTTGATGTAAATTTCAAAATTTGCTTCATTTTGTTTTATTTATTTTTTTCTTTATTTCTTTTTTTATTTTACATATTTATTTTTTTCTTTGAATCTAGATTATTTTTATGGCTTTTATCCCAACTATTAAAAGATTTCATATCATATCTCATCATCACAATCTTGAATACTCCAACGTGTTAGAGCAAACTTTATAAAAGCCCATAATACTAAGAAGTGAAGTATCTCATCATGATTAGTATCACCCTCACCCATTTAATGCCAACATTTTATGATAAAAAGGAAACAAGATGCTCAGACATGTTACAACCCCATATCTTAGTACACATGATAATGAAAAGTAAAATATTTAATCATCACTGGTTTCATCCTGTAATATCAATATCTTATACTAATGTAGATATGAGCCATTCTGACATGCCAAAGCTCCATCTCTAAGTGCTCATGATACCAAGATACGAAGTATCTCATTATCACTAATTAAAACTTTTGCATGTCATAGCCCAATCTCTGATTACTATGACGAAGAGAGTGACATATATCACATATATCAACTTGCTATTATATAAGATCATATAGTAGTAATCTTTTTTCTCAAGCCAAATCTTCTTTTCTTTCCTTTCTTTTTTGTCTTATCATATATATTGATTGATAATTTATTATGTTTATATATATATAAGTCATACATATTACATGTATATACACACATATATCAATATTCCTAGGATGTTATAATAAAATATAAACATATGATATAATATTCTATTATGTAAATATTCATAGCATCAAATATTTTATAATAATAAACAAAAAAAATTAACAATCTCTTTACATCATAGTTTTTAAATTTGTTATCTAATAGATTTAGGAAGTCTCTTTTATAACCTTTTTTCCTCTTTATCAACTATTCACATTTTTTATATATTTACATTATTTTATATAAACAACAAATCAATTTCTATTTTCATACTTGTACTATAAAAATAACCATTAGGTTATGCTAATCCAACATCTTTTATACTTGTATGATCCATCTTTTATAACTTATCATATTAGTTTGATCTCCATATTGTACATTTTGATTGCCCAATAACTCTTTTTCATCTTATTAGTTTGATTTTCACATCACACTAATACTATGATCATCTAATATCCTTTTTTTACATGAAACCAAGAGCTCATAACTCGTCTCCCTAATTTGACCTCCATATCATATTAGTATTATAATTGTCCAATAACTCCTTTTTTACATTTTAACTTATTGTAGCATTTTGATCTCAATATCATATTAGTATTATGTTTCTCTAACAACCTTTTTTCACATCTTAATTTATCATACTAGTGTGATCTTCATATCATAGTATTATGATTGCCCAATAGCTTCTTTTCACTTGAAAGAAGGTTATTAACTCATTGCATTAATTGATCTCCATATTGTACTAGTATTATATTCATAAAACAACCCTTTTTCACACGAAACTGAAAGCTCTCATCAATCCCTATACAGTTTGCATAAAACAACTTGGACGATCATCTTTATAAGTTCATTGTAGTTAGTTGTAGCAATAGCCTCCAACAACCATAAATTTCCAACATAACTCACATATTTTGAATATCTTCTTATTCTAAGGGATATCATATTGTATTATTCGATTCCCATAAAAAATCTCTTTCTATTTCTCAAGTTTTTCTATATCTCTCAACCTTCTTGAATCTCTTTAAAAGACTACAAAAGATTCTATAGATTACACCTTTTATAGTTCTCCTCTTCTTGCCTTTTTATTTTCTCTTACAACTACCAAACATTACAAATGACTTTTAACATGATAGAGTAAGCTTATGCTCTTGTTAAACAAGAGCATAAAATGATATATTAATTATTCTATTTTATTAGTATTATTTTTAAAATTTTGTTAATAATTTTGATGATTTTTAAAAAAATGCAAATTATATACTTATAAATTCTATACAACAAGACATTCACAATGGTATGCTTATATATAAAATCTAGTTATCATCATCTTGTCATGCCTTTCAGGACATCCATTATCAAAAAATTTATTAGATTTAGTTGTATAAAATATATCTCCAATTTGTAAAAGATGTTTTAGAAAAAATATTAAATATCAATTAAGCAGATGTAACATACAACTATAATAAATAAAAGAAAAAATGCATCTAAATGGATCTTTTTATTTGTTTACCATTATCATTTTTCTTCAAATAATTTTTTTATATGTTGTACCCTTGGTTATTGCACCACTTGTTTGTTGATAACAAAATTATTATGTTATTATTATACATTCTTTTCTTAAGTGTTTTGAGATGTATTATAAGGAACATAGGTTAATCATATGAAAAACTTGATCATTTTAACTGAAGGAGCTTAACCAAGGTAATTGGGTGATTATTGTAACTGAAACTAAAAGAAACACAAGCTCGAGAAACATAAGGCGAAGGTCTTTATTGAATCTCTAGGTTTTAGGAATTAGGATATCAAAGGCTACAATAATTTTGTTGAGACACTTAATGTTCGATGATTATGGATTGAAAGTGCTTAAATAATTTTAAAAGTATCTTTTCACTAATGAAGATTTTGTTTTAAGGCATCATATAATTTAGTTTATTTAAATACATATTTTATGTCTTAAAATATTACATTTATTATAGATCATATTATTTATCATTATTTAATTAAGTTAAAATTAAAAGCAATGTGAATTGAGTGGAGATTGTATAGTTAGTGCTAATAATACTTGTATGAATTTACTCATTATATAATATAACTAATCATCATGTAAAATAAAACAGTGAGTCTGTTTAGAACAATTTTAAATTATATGATTATTTATATGTGAATAACACCTCTATTGTACAAGTGTGTTGATATCTTACTTGAGAGGTGTATATTGAAGTTTCAAAGTATTTAAGCTTTCTACGATACAATGTTACATTTTATACTAGTACGGGATATATGTTGTAATATTATACATATATGATATCACCTCCATACAAGTACAATCACTTTATTAGAAATAATAATAATGGTGAATAAGTTTGTTTCTATCATACTAGTATGATCTCATTTGACAGATTATTAATAGCTAAGAACTTAGGTTAAAAACAAGCATTTTTTTGTAATATTAGTATTATACCCTAAATTGTACCTATACAATATCATTTTTCCAAGTTAATTTGGTTTAAGAATTAACCAATGAGTCGTTGTAGTTGATTTGTATTAATACAATACCGTTATTATATGAATACGATATATTATGATAAAAGTTAATGAACTTGTAATATAACCCAACATATTGTATGGTCTTGCATATTGCAGCATTTTTACTAAAGCTCATAAATTGGATTTAAGCGGATTTATGTTATTTATATTAGAATAATATCGTCATTATTGTTTATAAACTTTTTCTAACTTTGGGGTTTTTCACATAATTTTTTTCTTTCTTATTTTATCTTTTTTCTTTATTTTGTATTGCTTTTGCAAAATTGTGATGTCCATGTTCTTTGAAAATACATGTCTTTATTAGGAGCATTATTAGTGTCAATATCTTTGATACTCTTGTTGATAATTTTTGTAGATTTCACTTAAAACAAAAAAACATCTAAATTGTCAAAAGTTTTAATATTTTATTGAGGGTTTTTTAATTGTTTTATTTAACTCATGATTGGCTTATTTTATTTATTGATTTCTACCACTACAAAAGCTTTTACTAAATAATAGGATACAACATGAAAATGATTAGTCTTTCTCTTTACAATGACTAACTAGAGATATTTCTCTCTTTTATGCCTTTGCAATCTACTTAGTGGTTATTTCTATGCCATCGACTAATGTCGAATAAGTAATTTAAATATTATGAGTAGCTTAAATCTGAACATTATAGAAAGAAAGAAAATGTGAAAGAAAAATATAAGAAACCCAAAATGTCAACAAGCAATAGTTACTTCTCTAAGGCAATATTAGCCAATAGGGGATCAAGAGCCACATAATAATGTCTCTTTATACTAAGCTCACAATCTCTTCAGCAATAAGGGATACTCTAAAATAAGTTTAATAAACCAATATCATGAGAAAGAAAATAACAACTTAACGACTAGATGGGCACATATCGAAGGCACTATACTTTGTTAAGCATTGTGGAAACCCCATGATAATATAGTAATTTTATTGTAAAGGTGATCTAAAATACTTATGAAAATTGAATTGAAATAGTAGGGAAAAACGATGATAGGAGAAAGTGACAATCTAAGAAAACTTTAAATGATAAAGTGAGAGGGGAATAACATGGTGAAGATAAATGATGAAGTAGAGAATTGATAAAGTGAAAATAATTGTTACGTGATGATGACAGGAATGTGCTGACATACAATTGTAGGTAAATTGGTATAATGTTTCGCCACTTAGATTTCACACATCTCCTCTCAGTATTGGGTTATTAAAGAATTAATAAATTAGAGTATTTGTTATGATCAACACTATATCTTAATAAATATTTTGAAATAATAAAATTTTAACTCATTCAAAATCATTATTCTGAAGGTTAGATCTCTCCCTTTTTACATAGTGTATAAAAATAAAAAATAAATATATAATAAATATTACAAAATACGTGATAAAAAATTGTTGCTAAACAATTTCTAAAATGCCATGTTTTTAATTTTTGAAATATGTTTTCTTTAAAGTTATTGCCAACTATGACACTATATGATTACTAGCTTCTAATTTCATATTATCATATTATCAATTTTGCACATATACCAATTTTCATATATTTTGAGAATGTATCATGTTTGTAAATCATGACTATTATATTATACAACTTAAAAATCATATTTCATTTGAATCTTCTTTAGAAGCTCACTAATGCAAACAACCATTAGAGTAAGTATAGATAAACTTTTAGGTTCTAATTATGATTTCACTTATGTGTTGTTGTAATGAGTTAAAACTTAGTGATGATGATATTGTGCAAGAAGATTATAAATTGATTCTACTCATGAAAGGTCCACAAAATTTGTATAGAGTATTTTTTTGGGTTGATGATTACATACATTGAAGATTATGATAAATTTACAAAATCATATATTTATAGGATAAACATGTAAGTTATTTTAAGTCACATTGATCCTACACATTCACCTTTTTGCATATGATTTAAAATTTTAAGATCAATATTTTTATAGCATATTTTTGTTGATGTACCCTCAAATATTTTATTTTTTAATAATAAGTGATATATTTCACATTTATTTTTTTATTTTCTATACAATCAAAGATAAAATTAATATGATTTGTGTGATTAATTAAACAATTAGTGTGCTGTTGAGCTTTATTTTATAACCATATGAGATAGTGTTTATTAAAAATAGCTGATCAAACATAGTATTATTTTGTAAAATTTGATCAAATAAACATCATATAATATTTGGCATTACAAAATATATGATGGGAATATAACTTAATTCTTGTGTTTTTTTTATATTTTCAAAAAGCATTACGTAAAAAAATATTTTTGTTGCTTGTTAAAATAAATAAAGTTTGAGTAAAAACCAATTAAGATAAATTATTTTGCTAAATCTTTGAGATGAATTATTTTTTTATTTGAAACTCTTCAAAACACAAATTCAAACTCATAAAAAAGAAACATTGCCGCAATCTTTATAAAACATTTGTTTTTCAAGTGCGGCTAACCTAGGCACGACGTGTCGTCGTAATCGCCGTACACGTACAAACAATTACCCACCCGCTATCCGACGGTTCTTATACCCATGTAGTTTCCCTCGCTCTGTTATTCTAGATCGTCGATTTCCACCGCTCCTTTCTTTGATACCACGGAAAGCAGTACCAACTCTCGCAATGATCCTGCTCGCCATTGGTTTCCGGGGGAACCCTAGAGCTAGAGGTACGGATTCGTAGTTCCTGTCGATCTTTCCGGATCTCGTAATCTTTTAAGCGTTGATATTTCTAACGAGGAGAATATCAGGAGTATAAATTCGGATTCCAGACCTGTTACCAGCTTTCATTGCCGTTTACTCGTAGTTTACCGTTCTTGTGGTGGTTAGGTTAAGTTTTTGTGGGCAGGAAGATTCCTTAAGCTTAAATACTTGTGCGCTTGAAAAGTGAAGGTGTCACGACACTGTTATAAACAACTACGACGCTGTTGCTACTCATAGTAGAAAACTTGGTTACAAGAAGGATGATTGACGCTGGTAGTTAGGCTATCATTTGGTACTGATTAGGATGTAGTATGTTGAGCGAGTTATAACCCTGGACCTAGTTGAAGGAGTACAAGGTTTCCTCCCTTTGTCGGTTTCGAAGTGTTTTAACTTTAAGCAAGTAGTTTGATGTTCTGTATTAACTACTAAATCTGCAACACCCGCCTTTAGTTTTTGCTTCTGTGGTTTTCTTTCGCTATTTTTTTAGTGAGTGATGGTACCAAGTGAGAGATAGCACAAAATATATTGGGTGTTATCTTTAAATATTTGGAAAGAGATATACTGTATTTTTGTGGTATTTTGTGTTCGTTCAGCAGAGAAAGTATGGAAACGTATATGTTGAGCACAGCTTATCCTGATGTTGAAAGGAAATTGAATGTGAGGTGCATTTTATGTGGTTTCATCAAGAATGCGTGGCAAGTTAACACGGTGTGGTTGGTCTGCTGACTCAGCTTCTTTAGATTTGTTCTTGTGATAACACTTACTGGATTAAAGGTTTATTATTTTCATTCACATCTCTTAGAATTTTTTTTGATCGTGTGGTTAATAAGGCTATACAAGTTCAGTTATACTTTTGGCTTCATTGCTCTTTTATGGTCTGATAATCCAAACTTCTTTGTTTGAAAATGTGAGTTGTTTGAATTTTTGAATGAACTTAGCATGTGATTAGAAGATCAATGAATACCACTCAAAAACTTATTTAGCCTTCTTGAGGGATTCTCATGACACCTTGTGTTGTTTTTAAATCTTTTTTACCCACTTTATGAGGGTCACTGCTAGATGGAGGAGAAGAATAGCCTCTCGATGTGTCTTGAGAGGTATTGGTGAGCAATTTTAGGGTTTTGAGTGGTTCCAAGAGAATTGAGTAGTTTATCCTCGATACACTTTTCATGAATTAAACCTTTGAGGATCACTTTGGTCTCAAGAGTTCTAAATAAGTCTTTTTTTGACTTGATGAGTTTTAGGACTCATTTAAATCATCATTTAGTTGGATTGAGCATGAGGAATATCCGTACCATTCTTAGTTGTTTTTACATTTTGACCCCTTAGGCAAGAGTATAATTAATTAGTGGAATGAAAAAGAGGAGATTGGAGATCCGATTTTGAAATCCAACTTGAAAAAGATGTTTGCTGCCTCCCATTATTCTCTCTCTTTCTGTCTATCTCTTTATTTCTTATTTGAGAAGTGAAATTCACTATTATTTTTTGCAACTCATTATTGACAAACCTTATGTATTCTTAAGATCTTTATCTTGTTGTCCCATCAAAGTGTAGATCTGAAGGTCTTTGGGGAGGTAATCATTTGGAGAAGAAATTGAGATCATTATTTTTGGTGTCTTAGCATCTTCAATCATGGTGAGAACAAGGAGAAACAAAGTAGAAGAGCAATCAAAGGGAAGCAGGAGATCAATGAATGATCTACTATGATCCAAGGAGAGTTTCAATATAATTTGGTGTAGCAAGTTGCTTAATTATTCTCACTGTTTAAAAATATGATGAAAATTGTCTTGAAGAATCAATCTAATCTAAAATTGCATCTTAGAAGAATCCATCAACAAGGAAGAGATTCTCCATTTGAAGAAAAATTCTAGAATTTATCCAAAATTTGGAGGGATGATAGAAGATGGCAAGGATGGAAATGATCGAAGCATCATCCCATTGTTAATCAACAAATCGAATCCATTTAAGGTAGAAGTGAAGATATATCTATTGATGTATGACATAAGTGTTAACATCGAAAAGCTAGGTGCTTGGTTAGAGCAATTGGAAACCTACTTCTCTTTGTATGGTTTTACGTCAATGGTGAAAAATTCTTTTGTTCAGCTATGTTATCACACCATGAGTTAGCTTAGTGGAAGGCTCGATTGAGGATTGTATTGGATCATAGAATCTCTTGGAACAAATTCAAGGGGATGATATAGGAGGAATTCTATCTTATGGGATATCTGGAGGAGTAATGTAGGAAATTTCTCAATTTATGACATTATTAGTGACAAACTATACAGGAGTATATGATTGAGTTTAGAAGATACGCTATTATGTTAGGAATTTAGGGCAAGATGCACAATTTGATGAAGTATGTAACAACATTGTATTAGCTAAAAGAAATTGGCTAAATTTTTTCCTTAAATTGAATTAGGCCAACAACTTTGTTATGGCTATGAAGAAGAAAAATAAAATACGATGAGAAATCTCAGATTAATGACCATTGTTAGACTAATGACCACATTGTAATAATTATTGGAAGATACATCTTATAAAGTTTTCAAAAAAAATTTAGAAAGAATAATAAGGGAAATGGTTGAGTTATTGTAGCCATAGAGGGAATATTCTACGTGAACTAGTGTAGAGGGTAGAAGATAGCACATTCCTCACATTGAAGCTGAAGGGCAAGTAAGAGAAGCAAGAAGAGCCATTGACTCTGTGGATTCGGTGAAGGAGGTGATAAGTGTCGTAATCGACGTTGTTTGTTAGTAGAATCTTATCTTTAATAACCTTGTGAAGCGATTATATTGACAACTACATCTCATCTTAAATCTTATTCTTTGGGTTGGATAGATAAGGATTTAAAAGCTCAAGTTAGGAAGTTGTACAAAATGAGCTTGCAATTACTCTAGAGTACATCAACAAAGTGCTTTGTGTAGTATTCTTACTCGATATATGTGAAGTCCTTTTTGATTACCCATATCTTTAGTAGTGAGATATCTTATGCTATTGATGTGCTCAACAATAGAATCTAATGAAATATGACAAGGAGTACATGGAGAATCGAGATATTGGGAAGCAACTAATTCATGTCATAATGGCTACCAAGTGAAGAGGTTAGTCAATGCAAGTTAGAACGATGTGTTGTTACTCTTATGACCCTAGAAACTTGATGGAGGTGTTGGAAAGACCACTAAAAACTTTTTCAAAGATCTTAAGGATTATCATGAAGAAGAGTTGTTGTGAACAAGATCAATTTGATGACTAATGTTAAATTACTTAATTTAGTGTTGCATCAGTACTCAATTTTGGTGAATGTGGCAGGTTAATAAGGAAACAATTGAGCTTCTTGAGATAGGAGCATTGAAATGAAACAATTCACCGTGTGGTTCATTATTTGTTATGGTGTCATAGAAAGATAGCGTTTGGCATATATGCATTAACTATCAAGCACTTAACAAGATTATTTTGAAAAATGATTATTCATTGCCAAATATTGTGTACTTGATTGATTAATTTCGTCATGTTAAGATTTTCTCAAAGCTTGATTTGAAGTCATGATATCATTAAATGTAATATGGGTTCAAGAAGGAAAGATTTGGAAGACAACCTTTAAGTACCTTTAAGTCTTGACATGGCCTTTTTTGTTTGTCCATGAATATCATCAACAATTTTTCCTAGCTTGAGTTATAACCATAAATGGATATCTACTTTGTTGCGAACGTCATGAATTTAGTGCCCTTTGAGCTATCAATGGTTGATAGAGTGAAGCACGAGAGTTTTATTACCATTGAATGATCAAGTGTTTGGATATAATTTGATAATGCAAGACTATCTTGATAAAAGGATGATAATCATGAGATATGGTTTGAGAACTTATTGCATTGATAATGAAGTAAAAAATTGACCTTAACCAAATGGTACAACTGATATAGAGAAGTTGAAGTCTTCACACTTCTATGTTTTAATGGCCATTGATTACTATAGAACAAGAAGAAAATAATGCCATTATGGTATCCAGTTGCATTGAGAAATAAACAAAGATTTGATAAACTCGAATTGCAAGTTAACGTGATCTATGATTAGGTGTGGCTTTGGAACCTTTTTCAAAATTGTTTTAAGATTACTATTAGATGGAGGAGAAGAAGATTGGTATAACATCTCAAATGTAATGAAATTGAGTTGTATACTTATTTTTATATTATTTGGAATTTTTTGGATTTTTTTATTTTTTTCAAATGTTGTATGCCATCTAAAAGAGGGTTCTCTTCTGATGGAGAATAGCTATAAAAATAATTGTGTAAATTATTAAGAACTTAACGATTTGAAGTTGGTAGAAATCGGAGTCATCTAAGTTATAAAAGGGAAAATTAAAGTTTGATATGATTAAATAATCTAGGATTTGAGAATTTATGGTAATCATTAAAAGTATACAACGAAATTAGAAAATTATGAAAATGGATTGAGATATAGAGTCTATAAAAAAGCTTATTATAAAATTTTTTGGTATGAAAAGGAAGCATTATGATCATAAAATAACAACTCGAATAGTTTAAAAAAAAAGATATATTATAGGGATTTTTAGATTAAAAAATATTAAAAATACTAAACTATACCAGAAAAATACGAAAATTGGTCGACATAAAACTCATCGAGAGGAATCATATAAAATTAGTTGATGGATTTTTAGAGAGTATTTTGATTGAAATACTTTGAAAATTTCACAAAGTCCAACGTTTTGACAAATTGATTTTTTATTTTATTTTTCAAAAAACCTAAATATTTAAACAAAACTGGTGGAGGCATGTGATTTGATGGTGATTCCAAGTAACAAAAACCATTGAAAGAGGAGATCGTGTGTCTGTTAGAAGGGGTAGAATTTGGAAGTTGGGGCGTTGCATTCGGTAAGGAATAAGAAGAGTTGGGGGAGGAGAGGAGTTATCTAAGAGTCAACAAAGGGGATAGGTTGGTTGCGTGGAGTTTTTTAGACAATCTAAGAAAATTTTCTTAAGCATAGCCGAGCAAAGGAGAGAGAAAAAGAGGAAAAATTGAGAAGGAGAATTTGTAAAGTTTCCTTAGTGTTATCAATCAAGGAAGAAAGAGTAAATGGCAAGGTGTTGTGAAGAACAATCTTGCAACAAGCATAATATTTAAGTGAGAGCACTATAATCGGTAAATTGAGATAGACAGGCTTTATAACTTGAGTTTATTTGATTGATGTAATGGTCATTGCAGCTTAATTACCTCAAATTGATAGGATTTAAGATTTAAATTATGAATCGGGTGATGAATGTTAACGAGTTGTGTTGTTTTTCATGCACTAAAAATTTGTTTTTTTTCTATTTATATGAACATGATGTTGTAAATGTTTGATGGCAATTTTATTGTTTTTATGATTTGTTATAAGCGTCAAAGTATAAATTAGAAATGGGAAGAAAAAGGCTATTTTATTTTAAATTGAATTATTTTCTTACAAGGGAATTTGATAAGAAAAATTTTCAGAGATTAAAAACAAAAGTTTTGTTTTAAGGTTAGGGTTATGATTTTAGAAGGAAATAAAAATTGTGATTGCTAATTAGATGTATCTCATTCCAGAGAAAGGTTTGGAGGTGTATCCTAAGAAGCGATTGATTTAGAGATCTCTCATTCCAGAGAAAGTTTTGGAGGTGGAACTAAAGATTTTAATATATATTGAGCCCATATTCTTGATCTAAATTAGAACAGAAAGAAGGAAAAAGAATAAAGGTACAAAAAAAATATAATGAGGTTTAAATGATTTCTTCTAAAAAAAGGAGTTTGTTTTAAGGAGAAGATAGATTTCTTTTCTTTTCTTGTTGCTTGTTATTTTATTTCATGATATGATTTGGATCTAACATATAATATGATCCAAAAATTATATTGCTTTACATTCATGTTGTATAGCTTTTGTTCAATGAGTCACTATTTGTTGACTCAATTTATTTTATGGCCTAACATTTTCGTGTAATGAAGAGACATATTATGGGTTTTTAAGAGAGTTTTGAGAGATTAGATATTTTATTATGATGAGATAGATATTCATATTGAGAATATAGTATGTAATAGAAGCTATTTCATTAGTTACTCTTATTATATGGCTTTGGACATGTAGTTTAATTTCCTTTGCATTAACTTTGTTATATGGACGAAATTGTTGGAAAAATAAATTTTAAATTTTTAATGTTTCTAGCAATGTGATTATCCATTTGACATATAAAAAGAAAAGTTTCAAATTTTAAAGGTTTTTTAAATAAAACTTTTATCACAGAAGGTTTCTATATGTTCAAAAGCTTTTGATAAAAAATGATTTTCAAAAGAAGTTGCATGACAACACTATAGGTGGATGACACAATTAGCCTTTTGAGATGTCTTGGGAGGTATTGATGAGCCCTTCTATGGTGTCAAGCTGTCTGAAAAGGATTGGCTTGTGCATCTTTGAGACCTTTTTCATTAAAAAAAAACACACGTTGAGGACAACACTGGCAATAAAGGCCCTCCCCCAAGCCTTACCTCTTCTCGAAAGCTAGCCTTTATCTTGACTTGAGAAGTTAGGGACCTATTCAAAGCATCATTAATTAGGGTTGAGTACGGAGAATGTCTATATTGTTGCAACTTAGTTGTTTTTTACTTTTTACCCTTTGGCAAGAGCATGAATGCCCAAAACAAGGACCAAAGAAGGGCAGATCAGAGATTGATTATGACACCATGGTCTGTCGTTAACTCTCTATCTCTGTATATCTTATCAACCTAGGAAGAGAAATCAATTATTTTGTTTTCTAGACCGTGTCATTGACAAACCTAGGTTTTGTTGAGATCTACATCTAGCAATTCTACTAAAGTTCAAGTCTAAAAGTTTGCAAGAAGATGATCATTGAAGAGATTAGTTCTATTGATGAATCAAGATGCATGGATAATACATAAGAACTAATGCACGAGTTCTTTATGGATAGTACACAATGGCCTTAGAAAAATTTTATCATCAACCCCATCTGGTATGATTAAGGCTTTTTGTTATATTGGATGGTAATGTTGTCCTTAGGAGATATCAATAGATTTTCGTTGTAAATTTTTTTTAATGTAGTTGTGTGATTTGAGCTTTTTCACAGAAATAGTCTACAAAATCATATTTTATCAAAAAAGAGTTTCCAAATTTTCTAGTCAATGGGATTTGTCTTTGACCATATATTTTAGAAGGAGCCTTGAACTTGTTTGTGGGATTTTCTCTTAGGGTATGAAATTCATTAGAGGGATGTATGGATCTCCAAGGATTCAGCACATGAATCCACATCAAGTTCAATTTTTTTTTTTCATACAAGCATGAAATGATGTTTAAAGGAGGTGTGGTTGTACAAAGATTTGTGTCAGTGGAGCAGGATTAGTAGGAACTAAATCTAACTGAGGTAGGTTTACTTTTGACATGACTACTATAATAAGGATTATTTGAGGAATGAATTGGGAAAACATGGTGTAGTTGGTGTGAAGATGAGCAATGCAGCTTCCATGATCATAGGTTGATAGGAAAGGATCTTTGAGGGACAATCGGTTGTGAAATGCTCACTTTTCTAGTTACATCAAATGCCTTGGTTTGCAAGGATTAACATAAGTGATAAACCAATGATGTGCATTAAAGCATATTTTTGGTTTTTCTTGTAGATCATATTTAGTTCAGCAATGATAGCAGTAATCACATTGCTGAGATTTGCAAATTATTTTTTATATTGTGAGAGTTTATTAATTCTACTCTTGTTTCGTCTCTAATATTTTTAGTTTCATCTCTTGGCATGGTTAGGATTACAAATTTGAAAAGTTTACCATTCTCATTCCATTGACTATTGTCTTTTATTGCTTTCAATGCACTAACATTTCGAGAAACTATCAAGAGATGCAAGTCTTAAAGAGTGCATTGAAAGCTATTTCCTTAAAAAAGATGAGTGATTAAATAACCATGCTTTTGCTTGGAGAGGGGGAGTGATTTGATGCAAAGGAGGTTAAGTCTAGAGCATCCCACACTAATGCTCTTCGGGAGTTTGGTTTGGTGAAGAGTATCAATGCTTATATTAGTTTGTGACTTAGTGAATATGTCTTGCATGCTTGTCAAAGCTGAGTTAAAGGAGGCAAATAGCATTTGTACTTGATAGGTTTATGCTTCTAAATTCTTGAGGCATTTTGTTGAAAAGGTAAGAATTTTCTTTTTTATTGAGTTTCTTGGGCAATAGCAACTTTTAGAGCTGAGATATTAGGGAAGATGTTCTCTAGTCAATCACAAAATAACGATAAAAACAGTTAAGCAAATAACTTGAGCATGAGAGAATGACTAATGACACTGCAATGGTTTCTTTAAAATTGGAATAGTTGGTAGTAATCATATAATGCAGTTTTGTGTGAGATTGATGTCAACTAGCGAGTGTGAAAGTCATCTAGTTTATAGTTGACATGGTGCTAAGCAATTTGTGACTGCATGTACTAGTTCATTAGATGTCATGATGAATCAGTTAATTAATTTTCGAGGTTATAATGTCAATACATTCGTCGAAGTTTTAAGTTCGATCCAGCAAAGGGAACAACCAATACAAGCTTTTTTGCAAAACATTGGGTATTTTAGATAATGTAGGACTAGATGTCCCACATCAAGGAAAAGAACACAATGACTCGCATGATATTTTGGTCAAGGGGTCTTCTTCAAGATGTGGATTTAAATAGTCTAAATAAGGAGAAAGCATTAAAAATGGAAAACAATCCAGCTCACTCTTCAATTGCCTTGGTTTGTTAAGTAACATTGGATTAAATATTTTACTTAACAGAAAAATGACAAAACAACTCCCATAATATAGTTGTCTTACAGGTTGGGAACTTCTCTATAAGATGTGTGTGTAAAATAGTCAAATTAAGAAGAGAATATTAAAAAATGAAAAAAAGTGGCTTTGTCTTCAGTTGTCTTGGACTATTGCTGGATTGCCCTACTTGGCGTGTATTAACCACCTACTAATTAATTTGATAAAGGGAAAGGTGGTGTCATTTTGTTGGTGTTACAATGTCTTGAAGAACATGTTCATGTGGTGGATTTTTTTGTCATTGTTGTTGTTGTTGTCGTCGTCGTCTCTGTCCTTTAAGCCAAAGCAAATCCAAGTGGGTGCTTTTGTTTTGACTTGTTTGTGTATGGAGATGTGCAGGGATGATATCATTGGAGGTGTCGAATTGGGCAGCGAGCAATTGATTTACGTTGGACTTGCGGTGGAGTTGTGATGGCGTAGTTCCTCATGTTTGGCTGTGAGAGAAGAATGTCAATTATGGGTGATAGTGGCTAGTGTTAGGGTAGGGGCATGTCTTAGCGTTGTCAAGCAATATCAGGGAGTGGTTAGCAAAGGGATTGAGAATATGGCATTGCAAGGGGTTTTATGAAGGTGGTCTTAATTGAGATCTGTGCAGCGATGGTCTTGGTCTAGATCTGAGCGTCGATGGTCAGGGTTGTGCATTTGAGCATTGTTAAATAGATCTGGCGGTGGTTAGGGTTGATGAGGTTTGGGGATGCTATGGTGGTGGCCATTGGGTGAGCTAGCAAAGGTGAAGTAGCTGGTGGATGGCAGGATTAAGGTTGGACAAAGTGAAGTGGAGTCTAGCAGTTGTAGCAGTGTTGGGTAGGAGCTAATGAGGTTGGCAAATTGAGTGAACGTGACGTGACGTTAGAATCTAGATTGTAATTTGCTTGTGGAGAAAGGCTAATTTATACTACTTTGAAGGAACTTTCTGTGACGTATGCACCTCATAAAACCTTTACTATTAATTGACGACAACTCAAAAAAATCCATTTTTTATTTCATATTAAGCTTTTGGATAAAGTACAAAATGATGCCTTAATGGGAATGCAAAGACAAAATTACCTTTGAACTTAAAATAGTAAAATAATTATAAAAGAAATAACGAAAATGAAAAATACACGTGGGTGCATAGATTCAAAATAGTAAATAACTTCGAGTTTCATAAATGATTCCATACAAAATAATGATGTGATACTCGTTAAACATTATTTGGAGGCTTTTTCTTCATACATGTGGCCTTGATTTGGCTCTAAATTAGTTTTGAAGCTTGACTAACCTTGCTTGCAATCTTTGTTGTGATGCAACCTGTTGTGTTTCATTATGTCTCTTGTGAACTTTGGAATTTTGACTGGTGGCACCATTAACTCCAGATGGCCAATCCAAGACTTGCCTTGCTTTCTTCGATGTCATGGTTGAGTTCTGTTCCAATCATCATAAAGTCAATATATGCACTTGCTATTTTCTTTTGATTTGGCATAGTCGTTTTGAGGGCCATCTTCATGTTGGTGTATAACTTGGTCAGGTCTATCAAATTGGCAAATATCAGGCTTGTTTTGCTTTTCGTTATAACTGTTTATGCTATAAATTTTCTGCCAAATCTCAAATTGAATTTGTTAAAAATAGTAAAAATGGTCTAAAACTACTCGTGCATATTTTCATGGCATATTATTTTCTGTATTATGTTGATCCTTTAATTAGTATGATCATTAGGCCAGTTTTTTTCTAATATAACAATTTTAAAGGGAGGCTTTAATACTTTTTTTTCTTGTTATTCTTTTTGTTATTTGACTTTCCATAGTTGTTCACTCGTAAAACTTCTGTTATTCTAAGATCTCTGAAAAAATTGGAAATGCATTTGTAAATCTATTTGATTTTGTAAAATATATTTGCTATTGCAGTTACAGAACGTTTTAATACCTAATTTACATCATTTATATATGAGCGCTCCTGTTCTCCCGTCAACACTTGATTACTGTTTCCTGAAAATGACTAACAATGCAGTGGTTAGGTTCATTCCTAAAATTGTCTTTGGTAAACTTTTGGACTTGTTTGCTGACAGGTTAATCCTACGCTATAACAAGGGGTTTATTCCACTATTTTACCTCAGATCATGAGAACTGGACTTTATTTGTTCTATTAATTCAGTGAAGAAAAGGACCATGGCTCTTAAAGGTTCTCATGAAAGAAAGTTCTGAGAATTGCCATCTTGGTTAATCATTGAAAGTTGAGCTGTAAACTTGTATCCCATTTACATTTCTCTGCAAAGTTGTCTGGTTTATTTCTATCATTCTGCACACCATGCCTGTTGTACAAAGATTATATAAAGCATGCAAAGCATCTTTCTCTCCAACTGGTCCAATATCAGCAGAAGCACTTGACAACGTTCGTAGTATCTTAGGTGAGACAATCTTTTCTACATTTTCTATATAAAGAATTCTGTTCATTTTTTTATTTAAAATCAACTACCATATTGTATATGTTGTAGAAACTATAGCTACTTGCTCATTCCAATTTTGTTTATAGTATCTTTTACAATAGATCTGTTTTTAGGGCACACTTATGCTATGAATGATCCCAGATGTGCTATTAAAAGAAGTACCACTATTTTGCAATGATGCTAGAATAAATTGCCAACATATATCTTTGCTAGGTTATTGTATAGTTTTAACCTCAAAATCAAAGTCACTGTTAGTTGTTTTTCGTGTAACACTACATTGTGATAGCTGTGGTTTGACGATTCACGTGTGGCGTAACATTGTTCATGCACAACCTTGGATGCAACAAGACATTTTACAGTTTTTCTATATTTTAAACATTTCAAATTTTTATCGTGAATTCAACTAAGATACTAATGCAATTATGTATTGGCCATAATAGAGGACCTGTTTGGTTGAACACTTCATTTAAGATGAAGTTTTTGCAATGGCATAAATTTGATGAAGTTCATATAATTTCTACATTTGGCAATTTGGTTTGATCGTATTAGCAGATGCTAGTGACATGATCCATATTTAGATTAATGACTAAATTTGATTGCCTAATTTATCAAAAGAAGGGTATCTTGAATTTTGAATGTCAAATATTGGATTGTTTAGTTTCCATTGGGATAAAGGAGATTTGGTATATATGTTTAGATTGTGATTTAGTTAACTCCTGGTCAATATGAAGGAGAACATATGGTTTTGGAGATTCTTTTCATCCAAGATATAGTGTGTGATTTGCATAGATTGGATGAAGTTCATGGAATAACTAGTAAATTGAAGGTGAGTTATCGTAGATGGTTAAGCATCATATTTGTTATATATCTTTTGGTTTATACCTTAATTTTCTCTAATTTAGTGGGAGTTTGCACATGCATGATGGGATGTCATTTTGAATATCAACAAAGTAGTATTTATCATAGTTTATTTGAGAAATTGATTTTGACTTCACTCAAAATTTTTAATTTTTTTTATTTAGGGTTTACTTTAAATTAACTTTTAACATGAAATTGATTTCGAGTCAACTTTGTTTGGCTCAAATTAAGTCAATTTCAAGCAATCGATTTTCATATCAAGCTGATTCAAAATGATTAAAAAAAATTGCATGTGCAGATTTCGGAAGTGCAATCTCAAGCTTAATCTGGAAGATTTTGAAAACTATTGTTCTTATTTATTTATTATAATTATAATATTTTCTATATAAAGGATTAAAAAAATGGATGCATGTAGCATTTGGCTGGGTTTCAAATTCCATTTATTCCATGATCCTTCCTCCATTGGTTTAATATATTTTTTATCTATTATATTCACACACATTTAGAACCTTCTCAAAGCAAACCTTTAGCAAACCAAACCAAACTCATGGGACCAATCAACGTGGCTCATGATCAGCTCAATTGGGTTTGAATTGATTCTAATTCAAGCAATATTTCAAATGATTTTTTTTGTCTAATTTTTAGTTCTCTAATTTTGTTATGGTGGCCTGCATAATAGGAATGCGGTTTTAGGTTTTAGTTTACCATTTAGAACATTAAAAAAAAAGATTTAGAATTCTACTTGATCTTTCCCTGTCTTCAAGGTTTAGTCAACAATAAAAGCTCTAATACTTGATTTCACGAGGGTTTGGTTAGGTTTAAACCTCAAAGACTGTGAAGGCAAGTTATGGACCAATCAAAGACAAAGGATTCGTTTTTTTGAAGATCATATAAAGGATTTGTTGGAGGGTCCTTGGAGTCAAGGCAACAGAAAACATATAAACAATGATGTGGCAGCTTTTTCAAAAAACAATATTAATGAAAAAGCTTTACCAAAAGTTGCTAATATTGCTACCTATCTAGAAATCATTTTCTTGGTCGTTCATGCTCATTTGGACATAATAAAGTGATTTTTTTGTCAAGAAAAATTGATTTCTTCTTACTCTTCTAGTAGGTTGCATATTTAATAAACAGAGCGCCAATAAATGCAAAGGCCTACAAGACAAATGCAAAAACCTACATGGTGGAGTTTCCATTTTTTCATTGTCAAATTTCCATGATTTAGTATAATTTCTTCCAACCCTATATGCAGCATTGGAGGAAGGCTTCGAATAATTTTGGTTAGCAAAGCAAAAAGTAATGCTATTTCGTGACAATGGTAGATAGATGTAGTACATTTATGATGTGTGAAATACATGGGCTTCCACTAAGTTAAGCACTGGTTCTTAATTGTTTTTTAAATCACGTCAATTTGATTGCTTGACTATGATGTGGAATTAATTTAGTAGTTTTAAATGGGGTCATTTATTTATTTTACAGTAACAAACATTTTCTTTAACATCAAAATAAAAACAGCATAACAATAGAGCAGGACCAAAGGAAGAGTGTGTTGAAACTATAAACAGAATGCAGCAATCTTTCAGAAGTGGATGTTGGAAGTCAGATTCAGTTTCTTTGATGTCTGTAGGATTATTCTATTTTTTAAATGGTGTTCGAGATTTTTTTTTGCTTCGTCATTATAAACAACTACTATTCATATAGCAAATCTTTATTCATAAGAGAATAATATGATTACAACATATAATGATTTTGTGAATTTACTTGAATGCAGAACGAACAGTGGGGACAGATGTGATTACCATTTGTTTTATGCTAATAATTAGACATTGAACTTGAAATAATAGTGCATACGTTGCAAAGTATTCTCTTTTTTTTGACTTTGCTAATTTTAAACTCAGATGAGCTAAAGCCTTCACATGTGGGCCTTGAACAAGAGGCCCAAGTTGCTCGTTGTTGGAAAGGCTCAAATGGTTCAAATGGGAAAAAGGTTTCTAATGGGAGCAGCAGCCTGTATTTGCCTACAATAAAATATTTGCATATACATGAATGCGAAAGTTTTTCTGTGAGTGGCAATTCTTAAACTCTGATTTTTGATAAAGATATTCCTTAGGCTTTGACTTATACTTTTTGCAGATTGGAATATTTTGTTTGCCACCCACATCTGTGATACCCCTTCATAACCATCCTGGAATGACTGTGCTGAGCAAGCTTCTTTATGGCAATTTGCACGTGAAAGCATATGATTGGATTGATTTAGATGGACCATGTGATCTATCAAAAGGTGTGCATTGATTCCTTCACTTATGAATTCTAAATATCTATAGTTCTTAGTGTTCACATTGGATCTCTTCTAATAGTTCTACATGTATTTAAATTTTATCTTTTTTGTCAGTATATCAACAAGCTTTAATTTCACGAAACAAAGTTAAATGAGTGGATTAGTTGAATCTTTTGCATTCTGTCCATTACCAATTCTTCCTTAATATCCAAATATGTTGAGTTTTTTTTTTGTAAAAGTTTGTCTTTTTTAGTCTATCACTTCTCTTATAAATAAGAGCAAATTCTAATAAAGTAAATCTCATAACAAGGGCATTGAGTGACTTATATTTAAAATGTGAAAATCATTTAACCTGATTCTCCATAAGCATATTTTTCATTGGTGTTATGTCAATTTTTCATGTACACTTATTTTTAATCCTAGCTATTTGAGTGCCATTTACTCTCTCTCAGTAACTTTGTCTCTACAACACTAATTATATTAGTATATTTGGATTTTGTTGGCTAACATTCTACATTTTATAGCATTATCAGTTTTATCAGTCTTATTAAACTTGCGGTCAAATTTGAGTGGGGGCATCGCAGTCATATAATGCATGAAGAGCATTTTTCTGGTTTTTATGATTTGCCTAGATCTATTATTGACATTTCATATGTTTGTCTACATTTAAGAGGGTAAGACAATTGGAACTCCAATCTTCAGTAGAAATCAAAGAAATATCTATGTTTTGTATTGCTAACTTCTCTACAAATTTATCTGTATATTCAGTTTTAAATATATTAAGGTTCACATATTAAGGCTCTAATTTGGTTCTCCATGGCTTCGATTTGGATATCATCCCTCCCTAATTTCATATAAAGAATGCATATGCCATGACATTTGCCTTGAATTACACATATAAGTGCATCCATAACTACTGCAAAAGTACAAGACATAAAGAAGAGCCTACAAAAAATATTTAGTCAATCCTCACATATGCACACGTCATTGTTCCACTATACTTGTTTATAATGGCTTCAATATATTTGATATTAACTCTCTTTTCTGAATTTCTTCAGTGTTTCTCTCTTGACTCCATGGTATATTTCTTATATCGATAAAGGTTAGATATGGTTTTACTTTCCTTCAATTTTTTTGTTAAATTCTCAACAACCATATTATTTCTATAATCTGCTTTTTTGTTATAAAACCAAATTAATTATGGGAAATGTAGTATTTTACAATAGTTTGTGCTCATTCAATTTGTCCCAAAGTCTTTAAGTAATGCATATAGATATTTTTTATGACTAGAAAAATTTTGAATGTATAATTCATTTTTAATAAAAAAAGCGTCAAAATATTTTTTATCTATTTGTCAGCATACTTTTTGGTTTTAAAATGAAATGACTTGAAGATATTTTCTTTATATTCTCACATATGTATGAATGTCATATGGGCTTATTGCTTTTCTATATTTTATGTTCTTGAAATTTTGTAGCTTTTTTTTTTTTTAGATTCATTGATAAAAAAATTATATTTTCTTTTGAATTATTATGTTCTCTTGCATCAGCTATCTGGTCATGGCTTTCATTGAGAAGATTATGAAAATGATTCATTCATTTAGATTTGATTTCATTGTTGCTAATTTGTTCTTTTTGATTGTTATCTTCAATATATTTTATGTTAATTAGGTTTTTGGTTTTCTTCTTCCTTTTGCATTCTTATAATATGTCTATCTCACTTTCTGCAAACTAGTTTCTTATTATTATATTTTATCTTGCCAATTCCATGTTCCTGCAATTGAACCAAATTTTATGACAAATTTTCTTGTTAATCTTTTTGTCCATGTTTACATCTATCCTCTTTGTAATTGGATTTCATTGTTAGATTCTTCAAGAGCATCCTAAGCTATCTTATAATGAAATTTACATTTTTTTTACATAAGATTAGCAACGTCATCTCTATTGCCAATGGTCTGATGTTAAGATTCTACTTTTGAATGAAATCTCATTTTTATTCTTAAATGTTCAACGATATAATTTTAAGAGATCTTTTGGCTTGTTTGTTTTCTAACAATTTTGTGTTGGAAAACATGACCATTAGTAGCTCAAGTTGTCACATAAATTCTTTTGGGATGAAATGTTTAATTTGCATCCTAGATGTTCCATTTCTTTCATAAAGAAATCATTCCATGTTTGTGAAGTCCAACTCTTAAAAAATATTTAAAAGCTTTTTTTTTGTTTTGTAGAAGAAAGTACAAAAATTCTAATATCATAAACCAAACTATGAAATAATTTTATGTTCCTAATTAGTCTCTCCAAATGTCGAGATACCATGAAAGTTTTTAAATTTGCTTGTTTGTCTTTTTGCATGCTCATTTAAGTTTGATCTTGTAAAATCTAATCATCTGATGGGATCCCTTTTGCTAACTCCAATTCATTATATAATTTTTTCTCAAAATTAGCATTCAACCCCCTTTAGAAGAGTACAAAAGCAGACAAAACTGATAGATGGTGGGCTATAACAATCTTTAAAATCATGTGAGTATATCTCCATTCCTCTTAGCGTCCATCACACAAAATTTTAATTTTTTTTTCAAAATTATCTTGGCACTATCTATTCCAATTTTGACTATAGTCAAAGCTTGAATCCCAAAGTACCAATTTTCTTGGCAAACTGAAGTTCTTTATTAATTTCTTAGTTACATGTAATATTTGTCTTCTTACAAATCATGATATGAATTAATTTTGTCTCCGTTGTAATAGCTCCTCTTCATTTGTTGTTGTATTCAAACAACAGAACATTGTATCTATGTGGTGCCCTAGCATTAATGTTAATGTTATAAACAATTCATGTCATCTTTTTTTTTTTGACAAGTTTTATGCAGATTGTCGAAATCCTCCACTTCTCTCAACTTCTTGTCCATGTTTGGAATTAACTACAAAATTTATTTACATCGAAAATTTTTGTTTCCATCGAAGTGGTTTTGGATATTGAACTTCAAGAATTGTTATGCTAGTCCACTATTTGTTTTTTTTTTGGGGCACATGAATCATTGAATTTATTGGGTAGCATCTTCTTATTTAGATTACTATTCTTATTGGTAAAATGCGATGTCCTTTTGTTGACCCATCTTTTTTTTGTATAACTATTTATGCATTATTGCATTCTCATTTTAGCGACTTATTTAATATCACATGGTGGGCTTGTTTGTAAAGTTTTAATAGACTTCTCAATTTTATGATTAACTTGTTTTAATAACATACTCTAGTCCTATTAGTTGGGATTCATTACTTGAATTTTTTAACTGTGTTCTCTATTTATTATTAGTTTTTTTTTCTTAATGCTAAAGAACATTATCTTCTTTCCATGTTCTCTCTATTGGTCGTTTTTCATCTTCCTCTTCCCTTCATGAGAAAAATTCCAATTTCCTCCCTCATAATAGAAGTATTATGTAGTTTACGTAAGCTTTTCTTTGGTCAATGTTAACCTTTGTTTCCATACACTAGTTTCTATTCATATATATCCATCTTAACTTTGACTATTAAGAACTTGCTAAGTAGTGTCAAAATATAAGGAATTGGATTTATGCCATGTGAATCCAATCTGAAGTTTGGAAAACTTGAGCCAATCCTACTTGTTTCTGCAAACTTGTCAATTTTTCATCATACATGCTTTTGATAAGTTCAATATATGTAATACTAACTCTTTTTTTAGTGTTTTTAGAAAACTTCTCATGGGACTCTTATTTTTTTAAACAATAAAAATTAAAAAAAAAATCTAGTTTTTGCCTTAATTTTTTTATTTTATCTTTTATAGCAAGTGTATATCCGATTTGTCACTCTTCTTGGTATAAAACCAAATTGATTTAATGAATATAGGTCTCATATCCTAGCTTGTATTGCATCACTTTTTTCAATTTTTGAAGCATGTTTTGTTAAAGTTAATTCTTTTATAATCAACTCAATATTGATGCATTTTCTTTTAAATATTTTGTTATATGTAGTAGTTTGCATTTGGGTATCTTAATCTTCTATTTTGGTTACACCATTAGTTGAAATGGATGGGTTGATAATAAATGAAGCATTCTTTTATTGCTTGGGCTGCAGTTCCTAGAAATACTATTAGGTTAGGATAAAATTTTTTAATTTGCTTTTAAGTTTCCAGCAGTTATTGTAACCATTGCAATCATGTTACATGAATTATCAAGAGAAACATTCCAGCACTTGCCATTTTTGACCAAGTATATATATCGTATACATCTTTTGGGATGTCTCAAACTCAATTCAAGTAACTTTATTTTTCCTAGTTGTTAAAGACATATTTGGATATTTGTTAATTACAATTTAGACGTTATGTGTCTATCTATCTATTTATATGTATACAAATACAGACACACATTATGTAGTTGTATTATTTTCTTTATGCAAGCACTTTTTTAGTGCTTAGAACATTAGGTACTGAGTTAGTTCTTACCCCTTGAGTCTTTTGGATTGGTGTTGCATTTGACTATGATAGAATAATAGGAATCAATATAAACATTCGACATCTTTAACTTCAATAATAATATTTTTGTTTAGTCTTCTTGGATGTTTTTTTACTCCAAATGAGTGTTGCATTCAGCTATTATAGGATAGTAGGAATCGTTATGAACATTCAAGCAAATGCAAAAAAATAATGGGAAGGTTGGTTCTTAGTGTTGTCCTGCTAAAATAAAGAAATTCTTGGTCCGTCTTATTGGTCACATACATACATGAATGCTCTGTCACTACAAATTCAGTTTATACTGTAAAAATCCGTTTCTTTTCTATGTATGCAAAAGACCTCTTCTGAGAGTTTTCTATGTGCACCTTATAAATTAGTAATGTAAAATCAATTAAATTTTTTTCTCACCTTAAACTCCCCGAAAGCCTTACAAAAAAATTTATAACATCTATGGTTACTCTTCTGGCTTGAAATCGTGCTAATGTAAGAAGCGGTTCACATTTCAATCTATTCTCAAATACAAAATTTTTATTTTTCTTTTTAGAATCTTTTCTTAGATTATAGGAATCATTTAGAGAGTATCTAATAAACATCCTTATACCAAGAATTTTGATGTCTTTTTTTATATCGTTATGCTTCCAACTTTATTCTTAATGTCTCTTTTATTTATAGTAATGTGTTTCTCTTAAAAAATTATGATTTATGGTAAACTTAATTACGACATTCTGAAATTTAAGGCCACACACTATAGCTTTAGTACTTTGGTCGCCATTGGAATGTTCGATTGTCATTGCTAAGGGTAGTCCTTGGCCTGCTGTCCTAGCATTGCCTGTGCTTCATCCTGTGTCTAGTTGTTAGTTTCACGTTGGATGTGGATCTCATTCGCATGACTTAATTGTGTTGAATGCCTAGATCTATTGAGTTGTACTCTAGGCCTACCAAAGGGTAAGGGTAGGCTTCTCTGAAGGGTTTTAAAAATGATATGATGTAAGCTTGAAATCTTCAATGTTTGACAATTGTCCATTTATTTTCTTGTGTGCTACGCTCAACCTTTTGGTCTTCTTTACCCACTTTGACCCCTTCCCTTTCATCTTCTTCATCTCTAAGTGCATTTTGTTTTTCTATCCTTACCTATGCTAGCATGTGCTCTCTCTCTCTCTCTCTCTCTCTCTCTCTCGCCTTGTTCTTACTATAACCCCTTGGCTTTGCTTGAGCCATGGGCAAAGGAATGACATGGAAGGGGAAGATGCTCGTCCTTTACTCCCCTGTGATCTTCGTTGACTTTTGAATATGCCTTTAAATGAATTCCTTAACCACTACTTCGTCATTTCCAATTATAATAATGAGTGTGTGGGCATTACTTTTGTGTATATATTCTTTCTAAACCCTCCAACCCATCAATCCACGACTAGCTACACATCCTCTGCAGTTGATGACATCTTCCCTCTCTTTTATCTCTACAGCAATCTATGCTATAATCATGAGCTCATCCAACTCCAGCCACTGCAAACTCCTGTACACCGAATAACTTTCTGCTCTGAACTAGTCATTTGCCAATATTAACCCCTGCCCAAACCCTCATTTAGTAAACTACTCATCTTACTTGGTGAACTTCCATAACACCCAAGTGCTATGTCCCTATCTATTCTTTACTCAACGAGTTCCTCCACCTACTCCCTGTTGCCTTAACACAGGGATCAAAGCTGTGACTCTATAACCATTTTTGCTCACCTTATCTTTAGTACCACTCCAAATAGCCAGTCCCACTTCTAATGACCGAAATCACCAACCTTAAATTTACCTGCCAAATCATTCTTGTAGGCTGGAAAAACATGTCCCTTTAGTTGGTTCGTGGTAACAACTAACTTGAGCATTTCCCAAATGTGGGTTTGCCAATTTTCTCCATTGAGGTGAATGATTGGAATATCAACTATTAAAGCTTGGCCATTATGCGCTCATCCTGATAAGGTGGTCAGACAATTTTTGAGTCATTTTTGCACTAGATATTGGTTTCTTCCTAATCAAAGATTACATGTGAGGATTCCTTGTTCCATTTGAAAACAACATATCAATTTCTACAGAATTAGCAAGGTCTTGGTATATTTTTGTGTCATTTATGGCCATTATTGTCAAATGGTTTTTAGGATTTGGTAATGCCATGGCATTAATATATATTGATTATGCATTTCAGTTAGACCAGCAAAACTTTTTAAGGACTGTGAAATGTCCGCACCCTGCGAGAGCACCGTGCTTTATCCAACGCATGATGGAAACCTTCACACTTTCAGAGCAATAACTCCCTGCGCTCTCTTAGACATTCTTACACCCCCATATTCCTCAGTGGACGGAAGGCATTGCACGTATTTCAGGAAATCCCTAAGAAAAGATCAATTAAGTAAACCCTCCCTCTCTCTCTCTCTATCTCTCTCTCTAGATGCATATAAATCCATCTTTTGTTCATTTGCCTTCAAAATTTAATTATGCCGTACAGGAAACTCTGTTGATGGTGTTTCTGATGGAATAAATGATTCTGAAGTTGTTTGGTTAGAAGAATACCAGGCTCCAGATAGCTTTGTTGTAAGGAGAGGAGTTTATAAAGGCCCTGTAATTAAACTGTAATGGTTACATTGTATGTTTATCTAGCTTTTTATTATAGGGCCATGTGATTTGTGAATAAACTTGGAAATAATTATCTGTAAGATTTGGCTTTTAATTTGTAGAGACACAAGTTTTTGTGTTATGAGATCTCATATAGAGCGCAAAAGAAAATAACACGTCAAAATACATAGATGCTTCTAGTTTGGCTTGGTGTTAGCTAAGTTTGTGATAAAGATTTTGGAATTCTTGTTACTAAGGTTGTGGGTTTCCTTTACATATTCTTATCTGTATTCAAATCATCCATAAAAAAAAGAGAATGTATGGATTAAATCTTGTATTTAAGACAACAGCAATATTTATTTTGTTTTATTTTATTAGCATTGTTCAAATAATATTGCTACTTGCATTGTATACCTCAATTTATTACTTAGTTAAGCATAGGATACAGTGTAGGTAATAACCCTATTTCTCATGTCATGTAAACTCCAATATTAAGTTAATTTATAAGGTATTATCAATTTGCTTTGATTGAATCAAATTTCAACACTTGTAGGACTGAAAAGAGCATTGAAAGTCCTTTAAGACTATAAAATTTAGGTGAAGAAATGTAACTTAGTTAATTTTGAGGCAAATTTTGTATGTGATAGAATTTCAAAATTTTTCAAGAGAGGAAAACACATAGAAAATGGCATGTTTTAAGAATTAATATGTTTTAACCTATAAGGAGTTAAAATACAAACTAAACATCTTGGAAACTGGTTTCTCTGGAGTTAAAAGAATTAAATGGTAAAGAGAAAACTGAGCTCCAGAAAGCACAAAATCACTATTATAGGACTTTGAAAACATGTTTATAATTCAGTTTTTAGATTTCAAACTAAACATAACTGCTTTAAGGACTTGAAA
This sequence comes from Vanilla planifolia, assembly GCA_023846275.1. Lineage (NCBI taxonomy): Eukaryota > Viridiplantae > Streptophyta > Magnoliopsida > Asparagales > Orchidaceae > Vanilla > Vanilla planifolia. Next base: position 42,810,705 of record CM043875.1, on the reverse strand, counting down.
GACAAGCTCAAAATCAGCAAAAATGACAGCTAAGTTACTGAAGAATAGAAGTACTACACTATGATAAGCTTATGTTGGCCAAACTTAGATGGGAAATATCATGCTACTTGCTCAAAAGTACCATATTTTTAAATACAAAAGCTAATCCTAATAACAAATACAAACATGAAAATAGAGGAAATGCACAGAAAGAAAGAAAGCTAACTTGATCTTAACAAAGAATCACACAAAGATCTTCGTTAGTCATCAATTCATAGCAAATTGACCTTTTGTACATTGATGAGTATTACAATAACCTCTCACAGTTAAAGGGAGAAAATGGAACATCCAATATTTCATCTAAATGTAATTAATACATACCAAAGCTGAAAATGCGTGGTCTAACAGTCCATGAGTTAACTTGCATGGTTTATGCAGGATGGTAAACTAGGTGGAGCGAAAAAACAAATCAAAGTAAAGATCAAGTTAGAGTGCTTACAAAAATTATGTCAAGAAATCGACTAAATTGTGTGAGGAAGTTTAAGAACTACACATGGCTGTCAATATTAGTCCATCAATCAGGCAAATAGTTTCACATAATAAAAGTCTATTGTCCACAAATGATCACCTAATGCATTTTAAAATTCTAATTATGATAAAATCAAATCACTAGTAATCAAAACTAGATGTCTCTAAACATATTTCATCTAAATACAAATGCAAATAAGCCATGGCAATGATTGGTTTCATCATCAAACTTTTCAATGCAGTGAGATCAATGTTTGGTGTCTAGTGCCTAAGTTAGTCGAGACCAATATAATTTTAGCCATTAGAAAAGCTACGAATTAAGGAATTTTAAATTTCATGACATAGTTGTGAAAGACTAAGGCATGTCTTTGAACTGTGGAATCACTTTAAGTTGTTTGATGTTAAAAAATAAATGGCAAGATTGTTTGAGTGAGTCTTTTGTAGTTGGATGAAAATATATGAAAATTTGAAAACACTTGAGGCTTGATGAATCCGTGTCTATTGAAAATGTTTCAATCTTGCAAGGAAGGCAGTGGAAGTTGTAACATAATATGACTATGATTTGTATAAATAAGAATGTAGTGTTATATGATTACAATGATTTCAAGACTTTGTTTTCTAAATTGTATTATGTCAAATAACATCAACAAAGTTATACTACAATTAAAATGATTCTATTCAAATAAATTGTAAAACTTAGTTATATCATTACACTAACATTGATTTCAATAGTTTTAGTGAAAAACTCTTTTCATATAAAAAAGAAAATAGGTTAGTCAATGATAACATGTGAAGCATGATACTCTAATAATATGATTGTTAGATATTTGACACAATCATATTTTATATTTATAATCACAAAATGAGAGCCTTAATTGAACATAATTATGAGTTTGAAAAAATCACTCTTAAGTTAATTTAAGAAAAAGTTAAAAGTAGTGTTTAACTACATAATTTTGAAACAATAAAATTTTCATATATGATAGAATTTCAAAAGTAAGTGAAAAATAAGAAAATCATAACATTTAGCATATTCAAGGAATTAATATCTTTTTAACATGAGGTGAATTAAATGCATCATGGCAACCTGTAAGATTCAATATATTTTAAAAATCCTAAAAGATCTAAACCCTCTTAAGATTAAGTGGTAGTGTAATCCAAAACACACAAAGATCACTATTCTATGATTTAGAAAGCAAGATCAAAATTCTCATTTTAAATTTGTATTTAGCATAACTATTTTTAAGAATTTGGAAGCCTAAAACCTTCCAAAAAGTTAACCAAAAAACAAATAAATATGCCATTCAATTTGTTGGAAACTACTACTGTCTCAAATACTACAACTAATTATGATAGCAAATAAAAGAAAAAAAAAAGAAATGCAAAGACAAGGTTGTTGCTAGAGAGATGCTAAGGTGCCATGATGTTTTCTACAACAATGATGGTTAAAAATAATGCATAGCTAAAGTTGTAAAAATTTATAACAATGGCTAAGATGATGTTGAAAAATATAACTATAACCATGAAAGTTACAATCAAAATCATAGGACATAATGTTGATAACAAGACTACTTGTTGAGAATTATGCTTGAAAAACAAGTTTTTATTGATACGATTATGTGTACAGGGTAAACTAAGAGCATAATATAGATACTTCCCATCGTGCCCTTAGCTTCAATGGATTTGAGAAAAATTCCAAAAATTTCAAAAATTCAGCCATTGTCCTTTGTTCAGCGATTGGGAAGTTGAAGAAATGTTGCTTAGTATTGGATTGAGCACTTGTCTACCACTTGTAAGACTGAAAATTATTATAAGAGTGGTTTTGGGAAACCACTCATGTGCTCGTCTATATATACGTTGTTTTTTTTTGAAACCATAATTTCTCTGATTTTGTGCATCCTGGTGCTTCAGTAAGAATAAGATAGATATTAAAGTTCTTAGTTGTCACACAAGAAGTTGTTAATTACTTTTTTCAAATTTGTAGCAATTTTACATGTGATAGTTGGTATTAGAGCCTAATTAGTCAGGATGGCCAGTGGAATCAACGAACTCAAAAAAAAGATTTCACGAGTGGAAGTTCTCCTTGGTGCTATACTTGATGGGCAAGGTTTCACATGCCATTTTAGAGAGACTTACATACTTGAAGTTGGTTGTGGAAGGTCAACAAACCCTAGTTGAGGATTGAGTGAATTAGTAGCAAGCAGGATGAACTGCATTGCGAGTTAGTCATGATGTCCAAGGGAATTAGATGTACAAATTTTCAGCAAAAGATGGGCACTCTATGAGGATTCTTAAACCAAAGCATTTCAATGAAACCAAGAATGCTAAGAAGCCTGAGACTTCTGATAGGACATAGAGTAGTACTTCATCAATACTTTTGTGGAAATAGAGAATGTGACCATTTCCAACATGTTTCTTCCTAGAGATGTAAAATTATGATAGAGAACGTGGAACATTAATGATGCAAATGTTGGATGGCCAAAGATTGATACATGGGACAAGCTTAAGAGAGAAATAGAGGATAAATTTATTTCTTGCAATGCTTCTTATATATCTTAAGAAGCTTTGAAGAAGTTAGAGCATAGTGAAGCAATGTGGGAATGTGTCAAGGAGTTTAGTTTCTTGAATTGAACATCTAAAACATGTTTGAGGAAGACAAGTTTTTCAACTTCTTGTCTAGGTTATTGGGTACAATTTGAGCTTTATTGACAAAATATAAAGGACTTGCTAGATGTAATCACTATTATTAATGCTTTTTTGGAATTTAAAGTTTTTAAAGCTTCAGATGCCCCTTCAAAATCTAAAGAGAAAGATAAAGAAAATTGAGGTGAATGGAAGCGAGATGCAAGGAAGCATTTTGATGGTGACAAGAATGATAGAGGCAAGCAAACGTAGGTGTCATCTTCCTTTCAATATACAAATTACTTAATAAATCAGCAATACTATTTTCTATGCAATGGATCTCATCGTGCTAGAGATCACCATAAACATGAGAAGCTTAATGCCCTTATGGTTGAGAAAACTAATTGATTCAACTGAAATGAAGTTGTTGCACTTTATCAATCCCTTTATAGTTGATTCAACTAAAATGTTGAACACAATAAGTTGTGATGTAGTTTTTGTTCATTCATTTTTGATGAATGTATAGGTGAAGATGATTGATTGAGAGATTGCGACATTGGTGGACACAAGTGTTATACATACTTTTGTGGTTGTAAGGCTTGTCAAGAAGTTTGGATTACATGTAAGCAAGTGCCCCAATTTCTTGAAAATAATGAATGCAAAGGCTCAAGTTGTGGTTGAAATGGCTTATGGAGTATCATTAACTTTGAAAAGTTGGATGACAAAACCTAATTTATTAGACATTCCTCTGGATGATTTTGATTTGATCATTAAAGTAGACTTTTTGTAGGAAGTGTAAGTGAGCCCCAATGTCTCACCTTGATGCAATTATGGTGATGCAAATGCAAGTCTTTTATTCTTTACTGTTATCTATATGGGAAGAAAAGTTTTGAAAGGAAGAATAAAATATAATATATTTTAGCAAAACATCTTGAAATGTGATTAAAGAAAATCAAATTAGTGAAGTGCTTAATGCAATTGCAAGAAATTTAAAGGAGTTTGCTAATGTCATGTCTTCACTGTTGCTTAAAAGTATACCTCCAAGAAGAGAGATCAATCACAAAATCAATTTGCTGCTTGGTGTTGTTCCTCTTACACGTCCACCATGTTGGATGCCTTATTTGGAGTTTGATTGAATTGCTTAAATAGTTGAATGAGTTGTTAGAAGCCAGATTCATTAAACCATCTAAAGTTCCATTTGTTGTCCTACTACTATTTCAAGGAAAGTAATATAGTTCTTTGTGGATGTGCATGGACCATTGTGTATTAAACAAAGTGATAGTGAAGAACAAGTATCCAGTTTCTTTAGTGTAGTATTCGATTGATTAATTGTGCAAGACAACAAGGTTCATTAAGCTAAATTTATAATCAAGATATTGAGAAGTCAGAGTTATGACTAGAGATAAAGCTAAGACCACTTGTGTGATCCGTTATAACTCTTTTGAATACCTCCTCAACCTTTTGGCTTGATAAATGCCTCTACTATATTATGTACTTTAATGAATAATATTTTTTATAAATACATTGATGAGTTTGTTGTAGTTTAGTTGGATGTTATTGTGATATATAGTAACTTCTTTGAAGAGCATGTGATGTATTTAAGAAAGGCGTTGTCTCAGAAAAGAAAATTTTAGCTCTATGTGAAGAAAGAAAAATATGAAATTGCTAAAGAAGAGATCATGTTTCTTGAACACTTGGTTAGCAATCATCAAGTGAGAATGGATCCAAGGAAGGTGCAAGCTATTATGGATTAGCAATCTTTAACAATGGTCTTCGAGTCGAGGTCTTTTCTCTATTTAGCAAATTATTAGTGCAAATTCATTGTTGGATTCTTAAAGAATGTTTTGCAATTGACCAATTTCTTTGGAATTGGTGTGATAGTTGTTAAGAGGTATTTGACAAACTCAAAATTATCATTTCTAATGAACTAATGTTGTAATCACGTGACTTTGAGTTGCCATTTGAAGTGCATATAGATGCATCAAACAAGGCTAGTTGTGGGGTTTGGTGTACGATTGCCACTTATTTTCTTTTGAGAGTAGGATGCTAAATGTTGTGGATGCCTTCAAATTTTTTGTGTGTGCAATGCCTTCAAATTTGGATGGTGTACTTGTTGGGAATAAAATAAATTTTGTAGTTTGACAATGTTGTTAACTATGATGTACTTGTGATAAATAGAATTTGGGTTGTTGTTATTAGCGATGAAGTTTATAATAAGCTGTTGGAATAAGTCTGAGAGAGAATTGTAAGACGGTATTGGATCGAGGATGGACTCTTGATGACTAAAGGTAGTAGAATATTTATCTCTTATGGAGATGACTTGTAAGGAGAGCTGTTTAAAGGGTCACATGATCTATATTGAGTTGGATATCCTGATAAGAAAATAATGTTATTTCTTCTATCTCATTGAATAGAGGCTGACATTAAACTCTGTATAACACTTGTTTGGTGTTATAATAAGATAAGACATAGAGAAGAAAGGAAGTTTGTTACAACATCTTCTAATTCTAGTAAAATTATAAGGATTGATTTCCTTGAACTTCATTAGTTGGTGATCATTAACATCACTTTAGTAATGGTAGTTAATTGTTTTTCAATGTATGTTATATTCATTGCTACATCTTCATCTTTTCTAATCGATGTAGTTGTTATTTTGTTTTATTGACATGTGATTAAATACTTTGGTATGCCTAAAGCAATTGTGAGTGATCGAGATATAAGATTTATAGGAAGATTTTGGACTTCATTGTTCAACTTGATGGGAACTAATGTGAAATTCTCAATTGTCACCCATAAACTAGTGGACAAACCAAGAGGATAAATCTACTATTAGAAGAATACTTGGGGCATTACGTGAAGGCAATTCAAAAGAATTACTTGAAGTTGTTAGAGCATAGTTTTGTTATAACTTGCACAAGTCTTCGGCAATAGAGTTGAGTTCTTCTGAGCTGGTTTTGAGACAACAACCCGATACTCTAGATATTGTGTAGCAAACATCTCATGGGAAGTGTCTTGTAGCAAACTATGTTATAGACACCAAGGGATAGTTGAGGAAGCCCATGATAGTTTGAGGAAGCTACAAAAATAATGAAGTATGTGAATAAAAAAACATAGGGAAGTAGAGTTCAATGTAAGAGACAAAGTGTTGTTGTGGTTAACCACGAGTTTAAAGAAAAGTTGACAACAAATCTGTGCATCATTGATTGATCCCAAAGTATGATGGCTCATTTGAAATAGTTTAAAAGGTCAATAATGTAGTTAATCAAATGAATTTGTAGATAAAATCAATATCCACATAACCTTTCATGCGAGCTTTTTAAAGAAGAATTAAGAAGATGAAGTAGAGCCGTTAAGGAGCCAGACCAAACGTGTTCTATCTGTTATGTGACAATAATTTGACTTGGGATGTGGAAATGATCCCAAATCATCAAACATTTGAAAGAGCAAGGTCTACAAAACTGTTTTTTTGGTTCATTAGAAAGAAAAATCTATTACTGAAACTTCATGGGAATAGAACACTATTTTATGACAATTTGAGAGATAGATTATTAAGTACTTGTCAATAAGTGTTTTGTCATGCCTTTAGCTTTAACAGATTTGAGAAAAATTTCAAAAATGTGTTGTTTGTTCTTTGATTAGTGGCTAGAAAAGTTGAAGAACTATTACTTGGTGTTGGATTGAGCAATTGTTTATCACTTGTAAGGCCATAAATTATTATAAGAGTGGTTTTGAGGATTCACCTATATGCTTGTATGTAATGGTTTTGAGGATCCACTTAATTTTGCCTATTTTGTGTATCTTGGTGTTTCAATAAGACTAAAGAATTAAAGTTCTTAGTTACTGAACATAAGTCATTAGTTGCATTTTCTTATATCTATAGCAATCGTGCCTATGACACTTCCACTAAGTTTAAAGTATAATGTGAATGAATATTAATCTCTTAGCATATTGAATTATAATCATAGAGATTGTATAGGATATGACTATGATCTTTAAAGTTCAAGATAATAAAGCTTTATAAGAGATGAATTCATTATAATTGATGTAGGATTTAAAAGTCATGGATCATCAAGTGATTAATAATTTATTTACAATGATATCACAGGAGTAAAAAGTCCTAATTTGAGGCTTGATAACATTTGTATAGACCTCCTATGACGAGACTAAATGTTGAAATTTAAGGTTATCTCTATGAGTTTAATTCCATTAGAAGACATATTTATAAAAAAATAAAATGACACTTCTTAAGACTAAATAATGGAACTTGCAATGTATCATTTTTCCCTTCATGAAGACTTTGGTTTTTGTTATAGAATAATGTTTATATCGTTCAATTAGTAAACGATAAATGATATTTATTTAACTAAGATTATGTGCAAGAAATAAGAAAATGTTTGATTCCATGTAAACAATAACAATTAACATTGAATGTATTATGTTTGAAAAATCCTACATTTCTCATGATTTTAATCACCAATTGAAAATTATTATTAAACAGAATTTAAAAATAGAAAAAATATAGCTGGCTAACAAAATCATAGCTAAATGGCAGCCAAAAAACGATATCTTTGAAGAAGTTTACATATGAATTCAGTTTTTCAAATGAATTGATTTGGAGATTTGTTTTAATTATTTGGTGATTTGTATTATTTCTCTTGGTTGTTAGTTCTACTCTACATATCGTTATTTTACTCTCATCATATATATATATATATATATATGTATATCAGCGGTTTGATAAAATATTAGGTGATTTTTAATTTGTCACTTTTTTCTTTTATTGATCAATTGCTCTTTTAAAATATTTTTTTTCCGATAGCTTAGCTCTAACAATAAATAATAAACTTATCTCTAATTTATTTTTTGAAAAGTAAATAATCAATTAATGAAGTTAATTTCAAATTTTATATTGATTGTAAGTATATTAAACTTAATATTACCCAATATTTTTTAAGGGAAGAACCGGCTTTCTCAAATTCGTGCCATATCTCGTTATCAGTGTTAATCATAAATCCTTCTAAACTACAAAAAGCCCCGAGGAAGTAGACAAGTAAGAATTTAATAAACAATTAAATCATATAATTTTTTTTTATAATAAGATATATGACATCACTAAGCCTGAATTAATTTCCGTACATAGACATGATTGGGTTTCCAATTAAAAATCATTAAATTTCTATACTTAAATAATTATTTAAACAAATTATCTCACCAAAGGACAACATAAAATGCTGGCTGATATCCGTTAAATAATACTACAACGAATTGCTCCGGCAGCTAAATAACTTATTCTGATGGCTACTTAATGATAGAGTTGGCCATCAACATTTGGTAATCTTGTAAATAAGAAATATTATATTAACACTTGACATCACAATTAGCCAAAGATGTCAATGTCTTATGGGCATAAGAATAATTGAGCAAGAGAACTAAAATGAAAAATAAAGTTAGTGTACTTAAATTATTTTAACAACAATATTATTATAAAATTAATATGATAAGATGGGTGTATATTAATTTTTTTAGTAACAATTTTAGAGTTGTGACAAAGATATTTGATGTGGGTGATTCAAATATAGCAAGATAAAGTTAGGTTTGGGATTTTGTGATCTTGATCCTTCATTTCTTCAAAAGGGTTTAGATTGGAGGTGCATATTTTCTTGGATTCTATTTATTTGAAAATTTGATCAAATTGAAATAATCATTCTATTCGAAAGATAAATTTATTTATCGACCAAAATGCTTTTTTACGTATCAATTTTTTTTGTTCATAAAAGTATATGTTGTTTTATTTTAGAGATATTTAATGTGTATTTTTCAAGATTATCTTTTTAATTTTTTAGACAATTTATTCAAATATAAATCATGTTTTTTTCTTAGATTTATTTCATCTTTTTTAATATCATTGTTCATGCTTTGTATGAATCTAGGTTGTTTTAAAATATTTATTTAAAAAAGATTAAACTATTTATGATGACTTCTAAATTAATCATTATAAAACTCTTAATATAAATAACAATAATTTAATTTATAGCTGTAGAACACATTATATAATGACAGTATTTAATAAACTTTCTTCAAAAATTATCTCGTCATCTGAACATAACTCTTGTCATCTTCTATACTTCTTTTTATCCATCCCTTATTGTCCCTTTATTTTTTTCATCATTGTTATTTGTTTTGTATGCATCTAGGTCTTTTAAAATATTTATTTAAAAATGATTAAATTATATATTATGACTTTTAAACTAATCATTATAAAAGTCTTAATAGAAATAACAACTATTTAATTTATAGTTGTAAAAGACATTATACAATAGTAATATTTAATTGATATTTTCTAAAGAGAAGTACCTCATCATCTTAATATAACACTTTTCATCTTTTTTTTCTTCTTTTTTATCCTTATTGTCTTCCAATTTCTTCCTCATTGTTGTATATTTTGTTTGCATCTAAGTCTTTTTCCAATATTTATTTAAAAAAGATTTAAGTTATTTATGATGACTTTTAAACTAATCACTATAAAATTACTAATATTAACAACGACCATTTAATTTATAGTAGTAGAAGACATTACACAATGGCAATATTTAATTGATTTTTTCCCAAAGTCAAGTACCTCACCATCTGAATATAGCACTTTTCATCCTCTTTTCTTCATTTTAGCATCTCTTATTGTCCTCATATTTCTTCTTATTTTTTAATTTATCATTTTCTTTCTTTTTTATTATTTTTAAGCCTAAATTATTTATTTTTTATTTTTTTTATTAATTTTTTAATTTTATAGAATGAATGTTATTATTTTCTACATAAATTATTTCTTAACATGTTAATACCTTTAATTTCTAAATTACAATAGTTTATATATTAATTTCTTGGGTTGATACAATCACAATTTTGATATTAAGAATATTTAAATAGCTAAATCAAATTGTTAACAAAATAATAAATTTATGATCACAATGGACATTATATTATTGTTAAATGATTGTTACTTTTACTGAATATCTATACACAAGAAGTCATTTACATTTTACTATATAATTGTTTTTAATCATTGGATTTTAAATGGTTTTGACTTAAAATTGTAAATTAACTCACAAATAACTTGCCATTTTATATAAAATTAAAATAGAAAAATTTACAACTTGATTAATATCTCTTAAAATCATTCGTTATTCATTAAGTATTACAATCAATTTTCTTGTTTTAAAGAATTTTAAAAAAATTAAAAAAAGAGAAAAAAAATATATTAGAGTTTAAAGAATAGTATTTGAAAAAGAGAAAAAAAAGTTATATAACTAAAGAGAAAGAAAAAAAATTATCTATAATTAATAAAACAAATGACTCAAAATAATACAGATATTAGAAAATCTTTAACTCTATTATAGCACGATAAGTATTTTTTGGTCTTATCAATTGAAAGGATAATAATTATAATATTAAAAACACAATAAATTATTTATATTTAAAATTTATAGGTCATTATTAACAATAATCTTAAAAATATCCATATCATTCATTTATCTTTTTGAATGAATATTATCATCTTATTTTGAATAACTTTGTAATTCAAGAAAATAATCATAATATTTTAAGAAACTAATATAATTAATTATTTCACAAATTTATTTTATAAAAAAATATTAAAAAATTAAAATACTCATATTCTCATCAAATGTTATACATCATAAAATTTATTTCATATTTTTTTAATTTATTAGTCATGATTAATCACATCAAATGATATAATTTATGATTGATCTAAATATTAGGACAAGTGTGGAGAAAAAAAAAAGAGAAAAATACGCCGGCTAACCAAGAACTAACATTGATTCCACTTTAAATTCCACCTCGTATGCAAACAACCAAAAGAAAAATAAATTAAATATATGGATATAAAAAATGTATTTAAGAAAAATAATTACTAAAAAAGTTCAAATAATAATAAATTCGGACGTTAAACGCCTAAGTTAAATTATTGCATGCATGCACGTCCATCGCTCTCACATTCTTCTTAACTCCGTACTTCCTGCGTTGTTCCCAACGTCCATAATGGAAAATTATAAAATTTATAAATAAAGTTAGCAATGAATTTTTTAGAAGTTTTATAAAAATAAAAAACTATGGAAAAAATCGTTAAATCATTCCAACATTTATTTTGAATGTTGAAACATGCCGAGGTCAAGCTTTTGGAGAATTGTACGATTTAAATTAAATGTTAAATAGAGTTAGTCTAAGTATTGAGACTAATACTCAATATTGATTATATTTGTTTTAAATATTTTTATTTTTATTTTTTGAAAAAAATCATGATTTTACTTAGTTTGAGAAGATTGATTCATTATACTGAATAATGTGTGTTTAATGATGATAACAAATATAAAGATAGAATAAGATATAAAAGATATCTTCTTTGTTGTTTGAGAGATCAAATAATATATTTAGAAATTCTTTGATTTGAAATGTTTAATTTTGCATAAAAGAAATCCATGTCTACCATTTATTGCTAATGATTCTAAAGTGAGGTACATGTTAAATTTCTAATACTTTTAATTGGCTTGTGCTAATAACATTATTGTTAATCAAAATTCTTATCAACTTAGTTACTCAATTATTTTGTATTTAATAAACTTGAATCTATGATTTATAATTCACTGCTCGATCCTCCTTTGCATAAATTATTTAGCATGTTAGTAACGTTGTCTTCTACTTTTGTCAATGTTTTGATTGCCTCATTTAGTGTTTCATTTATTGCATCTCATTCAAATTTTGACTTATCAATCTTAATAGATAATTTTTTCTTTGTTTACTTCAAACCAAAACTTATCATTTCATGAATCCTAAAAAACTATGTTTATGTTGTTTTTCATGAAGTGTTTATTTCATCAAAATTTTATCATTTTTTTTCATCCTTTAGATTCGCAAAATATGTATTATTTTGCTTATTTGGCTTGAAATTATTAATTAGATGTTACATGCTATGTTAAAGGCATCTTAATAAGATATTTTACATAATCCACCACTTTTATTTATATCAATACATAGATTTCTTTATGATATAGAATAAGCTATATCTAGATGATTGATGTTGAGTTGGTTCATTGAATTTGAATAGCATTTTCTTTACTTTAGTAATATTTTTGTTTTACTTGTGTTGTAATATGTCACATATAAGACTTTAATGACTTTATTTTTTCTTGTTACATATTTTTTTTATTTTTTTGTATTTTTTTATCAAAAAAAAAAAACATTTTTTTGTTGTCATTTTATTGTTGACGCTTAGTTTTGTATTGTAAATTTATCAATGTGTTTTTATGAAATAACAATTATGATATTGTTTAAATGTGAATGTGATTTTTAGAAGTTTTTTTAGTATATGCATGTCATTGTAGAAGGTGGCATAGCATAGCCTCATTCTAGATTATAATTTGGGAAGTAAAGAAAAAAATATGTTGGTTTTTTTCTACTTTTTCTCATTTTCTTCCCTCAAAATTTCCTACCAATTTTGGTGTCAAAGATCCAATCATCCTCCATCAATTTGATATCAGAGTTACAATGCCTTCTACATTAATTTTGGTATCAAAATTATAATCATTCTCTATTAATTTGGTATAAGATATCTAATCATTCTCCATCAATTTTTGGTATCAAAGACTCTTTTGCATAGTTGAACCACAATAATGATTCACCATTCCCTTATTGTCATCATTTCATACACTATAAAGTTTCCTTAAAATCTTGTTTACCATGCCATTAGCGTCCACAATTTGTCACATATCGTGCCTATTTGTAGTAACCCTTTTCTCAGTTGCATGCTTAGCCATTCCTATGGCTAACTCATGCACATTGTCACGCAATATCTATTTGCATTAATCACATATCCAACGAGTGCTCACTCCTCAGTTTATTGCCATTGTACAATTATAGGGTCATTCAAATTCATGCATTTGTCATCTTTGTGAAACCCTTACACATGCTTGTTTGTAGTTGCCCTATCCCCAGTTGCAAGCTCACATGTTCTTTTTGCTACCTCATGCACACTATCATGCAATTTCTACTTGCATTGACTGTGCCTTTCATGCTCACTCACCTTAGCTTATTGCTATTGCACGACTATAAGGCCATCTAAACTAGACTAGTTATCAATTTGAAATAGCTTGCCAACCTTACAACTCAAACCATCCCATAGTAGTGAACCATCGAGTTTGCTTTAACTCTATTTGGATATTACTTTTCAAAACATTTTCATGATATATTAGGCTAAAATTTGAGCAAATTGTGAACCAATTAATGCCTTCTTATGACAGTAGTACAAGTTTAGAAAGAAAATTATTTTAAGTACAAAACTATAAATATAAAAAATGTGATAACTATTAAATCTAAAGATAAATATAATCTTAAATTTCTTAAAGTGTAATTTTCTTTAATTTAGTGAAATTATCTTTACTTAAATATTAATGTATTAGACTATAAATCCATATATTATGATTGAAGTACTCTTTTGATTTTACTCAATTTGAAAGCATAGTCATAACACTGAGTGAATATATGTTGAAACTCTACTTTTATTTCTTTTACTTATCTAAAACATAATTTGTTTAGTACTTGAGTTAACTTTCTAAAGAAAACTATTTGATAATTATATTTGTGAATTATTATTATTCTTATTTTGTTATCTAAAAAAATTCTTTTCATAGATAATCATCACTAGAAGACCAAGGATAATAAATGATAAAGATCTAGCTATATAAAAGTGAAGTGGATGCATTTATAGATAATTATCATTAGTTATATGTATGTCAAAATGACTGGATGTAACCAATTTTTTTACCATAAAGACATATGAACACACTCATATAAAAGAATATTTATTGCTCTATTAATTAGATTTGTTGAACCTTTGGCCATTGTGTAATTAGTTTGATGATATGAAAGTCATTTTATTAATGATCTAATATTTTTCTCTTATGTGTTTTTTAAATCATGCCTTTCAAGCTTTCTTAGTGAAGTATTTGAGGAGCATTGCCTTTGACTCAAAATGCTCATTGCTAATGTGTTTGGAGAGATTATGACTCACACAAACACGAATTTAAAGCAATATTAGCAAAATAATTATGATGATATAATTATATCCAAATGTACTTTGTGGAGTTCTCTATATTTATATTAGATTATTAACCTATAATAATAATAATCATGAAGCACCAAGAATTAAATAGGTAAGATCATAACTATGTGTGAAACTCATATTAAAAGTTCTTTAAAATAAAGAAACACACATAAAATAGTTTATCAAGTGATTTATTTTAATCAATTTTCATTGGCATTTTTCTTATTTTACTTCAATGCACAATTGCCTTAATTTAACATTATTTAACTAAATGTATGTATTATAACAAATCATGAGATATTTTGCTTATACTATAGAACATGTTGAATAAATCGATATATCAATACATGAATATCACATGCATTGTATAAGAACAATATATAGGTCATATTCACAATAAATTAACAATACATCAAACATATACATATAATATTTATATTAAAGTATAAATTTTAAGATTTTTTTATTTTTTCATGCTTGAACTTATTACTAGTTCAAAGTAGTCTACCTTGAACGCTTAATTTATTACACAACAATGTCTTAACTTAATGATGAAAATTGCATAGTTATAATTTATCAAAATTTGTAATTTTTTTATTGCATAACTCACTTTTAATTAATGGAAAATTTTCTTTCACTTCTTTTTTTTCCTTCCATCCTTCTCTCTTTGTTGCCTTGGTTTGTCACTTTCTTGAAACTCTTGTTTGTTATTTCGTTAGCTTTTTCCTTTCTAGTTATTTTAATAACAAAATGAAAGATTAATTAGGGTTAAATACTTCGATAATTACCACAAATTAGAAATATTTGATGTTAAATAGTAAAGAATTAAATGAATCTCCATTTTTTTGATATTCAGGCTTATTGGAAGTTCCCACCAACACGACTTATTTCATCCATGATTTCATTGGGATTTTAATGACAAGTGAAATCCTCATCACGAGTGAATTGAACTCCAATGAATTTGGTCGATCACAAAAAGAGAAAAGCCATAGGGTTACATCAGATATGTGGATGGGGGAGAGGATATCTTATTTTTAGGTAACCAAAACATGTTAATAAATACTTAATAAAAAAATTTATTATTTATACATATTAAATTCGATAATTTGTAATAATTTTAAAAAAAAACTCTGATAGAGAATATACAAATATTGTTGAACTCATCTAGATGAGTTTTATCTAATATTATATTTTATAGTACTTTATTTTTCAATGATTTGACATACTGTATAATATAATTTGATTCATACTTAGTTTGGAGATTTGAGTATCTTATAACGTGAGAGTTCTATGTACAATACGTGAAAGCTTATGCATAATACATTGGTAAATGTTACCTTAGATTTTCTTAAATAAGTATTGCATGTAGTATGTCAATATTGATATATAGTATGCGAAACCTCAACATATATAACATCATTTTGGATGTATAACACATCTAGTCCATAGGATTTATAATAACTAATTCAGTCAAAATTTGAGAATTTTCATATAGTTATTAGAGAGATATTAGGTTTTAGAGCTATTACAAAGTATTAAAGTACCTATAAAAATACTTTCAAATATAAAAAAAATAAAAATACATAATTAAAAAATATTCGAGAGTATTTACATTTGAAGATTGATACTAAAATTGGAAATCTATTACAAAATATTAGGTTAAATTTTGAAAGCCACTTTATTCATCATCTCATAATTTTTTATATGAGTTTTTATAAGAGCTAAGTGTTATTATCATTTCTAAACATATTCATAATGATTTAGTATGTCTTCAAGATTATTTTATTAATTGTAAGAATTTATTTCTTAAGATTGTTTTCTTGTTTTTGATATCTTTTTAAGTTATATATGATTCTTTGTAATCATTTGTTTTGGTCTATTGACAAAAGGTTACAAGGCTCTTTAGTTTAGTGTTATAAGCTATTTTGGATTGGTAAATTGTAGAGTTTTTGGCTCATTGATTATAAGGTCTTTTATTCTGATATGAGGGTTTTTTCTACATGCCTTTATCAATGGGGTTTAAAATTATAGGCATAGTTTTTTTATAATCGAGATTAGACATAGATCTAATGTTTGAGATTAAACCACATAAATATTTTGATATATTTATTTTACCACATTCTTCACATAACAATTTTTTAAATCTAAAAAAAGTTTTAAATAATAATTTAAGAGTATTTACATAAAAGATTTTCACATAACTTATATCTTTACTTTAACTTTGTCGAATTTATGAAAAATTATAGTTTTTTCCTCATTTGAGAACATTCTAATACTTTATTTCTAAAAAAATTTTATTATGTCAAGCTATAATGTATAAATTTTTGTTCTCAATAAGATTTTTTTCTTAACACTCACAAATGGAATTAAAATCTAAATTTTGAGTTCATATTACTTCAAATGCCTTTACTTTGTTCTTTCGAAGCTAGTAGTGACTTGTTTTAGTAGTCGTTAACTTCTCTTTTTCTCTAAAATATACCATGAATGTGAATTTTATACATTCATCTTAATACAATAATAACATCTCTATTTTCATTATTTTAATAATTTTTATTTTCTCTAATTTTATCCTTCAATTATCAACATTTTGTCAATCACATTGACCATAATGTGCATTTGGTGCATCTCTGTGAAGAAAAGAAGTGAAATAAAAAATAATTTCTACTAACTAACAATGTTTCTATCACGTTGTCAACAAACTTATGGTTAAGTCCTCAATTTGCTTTATCAAGATTAATATTAGATAAAACGACAGGCCAAGGAACAAACCAGCGTTTGACTTGGCAATAATGACGATGGCAAAGCAAACAAATACACATTTTTTTTTAAATTTTTATTAATTTTTTTTATCCAACCTTAGTAAGATAAAGTAATATTAAAAAAATAAATTAACACGAGCTAAATAAATAAATAAAAATATCATTAATTATTCGAAAAAGAGCAGAAAAAGAAAATAAACCTGTTACGTCAACACAACTGTGCGTTTGTTAGCTTGACCTTATCGTTGATTACTTGACAATTATTAAATAAAGAAAAAATTCCCGTCACCGTTCGGTTAAATTCATCTCTTGGCATATTAGGAAAGAAGGCAATAAAGATAATAAAAAATATTAAAGAAAATTGTTTTATTATATGTATAATTGATCATTATGTAGCTTAATAGAAGACCAAGATAAAGTTGTATATTATTATTGTGGACGGCAAGCATTTATAAGTAAAAATTGAGGTTAAAAAAATGTATTTAGGTGTTGTTATTAGAAAATTTTTTATATGAATTAAGATATAAAAATTAAAATAAAAAATGGGTTTCGAAAAAGAAAAATTATTTCGATACGTTGCTTCAAAGATTATTATTGAAGATTATTTTTTTAAAAATTAATCATACTAATGGTGGACAATTTTAAAAAAAAAACTTATTTAAAAAAACTTAATTTGATCATATATAATTTTTAAATTATTTGGATAAAAGAATGCTATTAGACAATGCCTTTTTATTGTGGAGAAATGCGATACTTTAGGTGATTCTAATGGTGCACAAGTTTTTTGTAACATGTCACATTTGGCGATGGACAATTGACATTTTAAGGTGTTTTTATCCTCTTCTCAGTCACTATAGTTTGCTCTGTTGCTATCACTCACCTTAGATAGCATAGCTTAGAGGTTTCAATTTTAAGTTAGCATCATAGCATTTGGTGATTGTCCCGATAGTCTCTCTATTTCTTCATGTTTATAGAAAGGTAAACTCCTTTTATTGTTTGCTTGTGTAAAGAAATATAAGCATAATAAAGTTAGTGCCTTATTCTCATCACAATCTTATTTTTAGTGTGTATTGATAAGATATGTAAGAATAAAAAAATTCTAAGTGATGAAATGAAAGTTCAAAGATTTATATGGTTAATTTATAAGTTTAGAGATGATCATGAAATAATTAAAAATATTAAGCAAACTCAAAAAAATAATAAAGTTTAACTAGAACATAGAGTTGATAAATATTGCCATAACAAAATTTTCCTAACATTAAAAGGAGGTGCGATGATTATGAAGATAAAAGTTTAAGTGGTTTAAAGGTAAACAATAATGTAATTTTATAAAAATTTTAAAGTTTTAAAAAAAATTTAAAGATACTAAAAGACAATAAAAAAATGTGAAAATTTCTTGACCAGAAGAAATTGTGAGGAGAATCATAAAGATTCAATTGACAAGTTTTTGAAGGTTAAATTGATTACAAATATGCAAACTAATAGAATTCCTAAAGTTTTAATTAATTTTTAATTTTTATAAAAATTCTAAAACCCTAACACTATCACTAAGAAAACTAAGAGGTGGCAAATCCAATCAGTGAGATATTGTTGGAAATTAAGAAGCAAGGAAACGAGGATGCATATAGTGGGGATCCATTGAAGGGATGCATCGGCTAAGGAAGAGAAAGAATCAAAAAAGAGGAAAGGGTGCATGAAGACTTTAAAAGGGAAGGAGCTCAGGTTGTGTAGAAGTTTAGAAAAATTTGGAGAGAATTCTTAAATGTTTTTGATATAAAAGATAGAGAAATGAGATAGAAAATGTAAGGGAGAAAAGAGGCAAATAAACTCAAGTTTTAATAAGAGAAAGGAAAGCAAGTGCTACGACCAAGTGACATAATTTGAGAAATTATTATAGTAGTCTACAAGGAAAATGTGCAATTAAAAAAAGTAAAAGAATTCAATTAGAAACACATAACTTGAGATCAAAACTTGAGATAGGACCATTACAAAAAAAATTGAGGTAAGCATGTTTTCAAAAGTATATGAATTTGTTTGATGTGATATTGGTGATACATAGTGGTCATTAAGAAATGATAATTTTAATTCAAGAAATTTAAAGATGATTGAGATACATGCTTGTTTTGATATTGCACGTTATTCTTGATTTAAGCTTGATATTGTACTACTATTTAATTGAGTAAATTCTGTTGTATAGCAACATGTAATATCATGCAATTGGTTGAAAAGGGGCATGTCGTGATTTTAAAATATATAAATGGTGGTTATCCAAAGTAGCTTAATTTGATTTGGAATATGTTTCATGGGCCATAATATGTATTACATGTTAGGGATGGTACTAAAGGAGCCTTCATTAGATATATCACATTTTATAAAATCATCTTTAAAAAGTGGAGCCCTAAAAATTTTAAAAATATAACAGAGCTTCACCTTAAAAGTAACTAAAAGAAAAATGTAACTTTCGTAAAGATAAAAAGAAGAGAGTTAAACAAAATTGCATGTTTTCTTAAATAGAGAGATTAAGATTCACTTATAAGAGAAAAGACATTCATTTCATATGTTTCATATTTATTTCTACATATTTTTATATATGCTTTATGCTTATCAAGTGACGTGACCCCAAAACCATTTGTTTTATGTGTTACATCATTTTACAAATCAATCATTAACAATTGATTCAACTTATTATATAACATAATATTTCAAAAAATAGTGAGACACAATACAAGACTCTAAAAAAGCAATGAGAGAGATAATATATATTTTTATGATTTATTGTTGTATTTTTTATTATCATGTTGTATAAGTCATTATGATATCTTGTTTTTAGTAATTGACTTGTATTAATACTTTGTTGTATTGTGATAAAACTTAATGAACCTCATTTTCAAAATAGCAATAATAGGTTTGTGTCAATGTAAAAGTTATCTTTTAAAATGTAATTGGTTAAATAGCTTTATTTGGATAAAACTTATGAAACTTCTATTTTGCTTTTATTTATAAAAAAAATGGAGTTCAAAAGAAGCCCAAGCAAGGCAAAAGAAGATGTCATAATACCACCCAAAAAGGTTGGCTATGTCACTACAAAATTTTTCATTAACATTTAGGATAGACACCAAACAATTTTCAAATCTTTAAATTAGTAAATTATGTGATTTTATTCTAAAATAAGAGAAATCCTCCTTTCTAGGCCAAAATAAATCAAATTTTTCTCTTTTAATACTTTAGTTTCTATCGTCTTCTCCATACAAACAATTTTAATTTGATGATCATATAACTATTCCATATCTACTATAAGATTAAACTAAAAACATCCATTGATTTAACAAATATTTCTGCTCTAGTGTTGTTCCATTGAGCATCTTAATTAAAAGTGCTTCTTCCAAATCTTTTAGTTTAACATCTAATTTAATTTTCATGCATAATGAATCAAAGGAATATGAAGCTTCACAATAAAAAAATAACTAATAAATACTGCAAGTATGAGGTACCTATAATAACATGAGTAGATTATAGGGCTTCCTATTAAATAATGGCATAAATTCTATGATATAATCCTAAACAAAATAAGTTATATCAAAATAATGATTGAGTTAATCTAGTATATTCAATTTATCTTTTATTCAACTTATTATTTTTTGATTTTATTATGAATTATAATGAATTATATATATAAGATTATCATTGTGCTTTTATCTTTTTTACACATATTTTATCATTTTAGCATACCTTATTAGAAATGTTTTTTTTTCATAATTTTTCTTTTTGATCTATATTTAGTCTTATAATTAATATAAATCCAAGCTATTAAATGAAAGAAAAATTTTTCTTGACATTGTGCATATATGCACAACTTAAGTTGCGAACCAGGGTTTTTTGGGTTGTAATTTGAAAATCTAAATTGTAATACAAGTTCTCCACCATTGGCATCAAACATTGGCTAAATTCAAGCTAAGGGAGTTTTTCCTACCTATCCTGTCAAGCCCCCACCTATATCAATACCATTATATCACAAAATGAACATCAGAGTCGCGAGATACAGCATCTAAGTGAGGACAAATAAATAAACCCAAGGTGGGGACCCAACGATAAGACAAACACTAACTCAAAATCCAAAGTATATATATAAAGACATGTTTTTAAACATTTAATCACACCAAAACTTTCCCTCTCACACATCTCTTGGAAATGACTCTTCTGTAGCAGCATCATTCCTATCTCTCAGCGCAGTGGTTTCATGACCTGTGATGTAAGCACTAAATGAGATTTTACACATCTCAGTAGATAAATCTACATAGTTAACCCAATATAAATGAAAATGCATACCATGAATAACACAGATGAATCATATGTATAAAGAGAAAATCATAAACAATAAAGATGAATCATGTACATCAAGCTAAAACCATACCATATGTCATATATATAAGGTAATGCCAAATAAAAACCATAAAGAAATATCAGTTCCTTATATAGTGTGTTATTACCGGGCCCAATTTCCTTCAACGCATTATCCTCTGGATCCAATCATCATCAATAAATGACCTCCAGCCGACATCCAACCAAACACATAACACTAGACAGATATCTAATCCGAAGATCGATACCCTGCAACACATGCTGGGCCTAGTACCACCAGGCAGGTATGGTACCATACCCTGCAACACATGCTGGGCATGGTGTAAATCATCATGGAGTCATAACACATAATACCAGGTAGATATTTGATTCGAAGATCAATACCCTGCGACACACGCTGGGCTTGGTATAAACACTAGGCAGATATCTGATCCGAAGATCGATACCCTGCAACACATGCTGGGTCTAGTGGTGCAGATAATGTTCTCTGGGAATCCCATTGTTTTATTTGTCATTTTCCAAACATCAATCCATGTCATATCAAAAGACCTTTCATGTCATATCGTTTCGTCTCTTTCTTTAGCATATTGTATCATATTATTTCTTTTCTTTTTAGTTGTCATGCAAATGAAATAAACATCAACATATAGAACAACTAAAATACCATGTAACTGAAAGAAAACAATGTAAAACAAACACATAGTATTGTGCTATATCACAGGGTTAAGAATTTATCCACCTGGATTTGCTGTACCAAAATTTCTTGCCCCCTTCTAAATTTGGTATTTGCAAATATATCCTCTGCCAAATCGAATTTGAACTAAGCCGACAAATAAAAATTACAAATCTATCATCCACGTTACAGATTTATCCCAAATCTTTAAAAATTCATACTTTATTCATTAGAGCTCCAAAAATTACAAATTAAACATCGTTGGATTCCTCTCAAAAAGCTCTTTCTTTTAAGCAAATAAAATAAAGAAAAATATGATTGTTACATATCCTTTATTAATTTTTAATGTCAATGCCTCCTTTGTTATGTTTAATGTTATTGTCAGTCATAGTTGCCACATTGCACTCACTCATCATAAACCAGTCGTGCATGCTTGCAACTACATTCAACCTCTCATATGCATCATGGGTAGTGTCCACGATGCATAACTGCACTAGCTAAGGCAATATCTACTCGTGAATCCTCAGTCATATTTTGCTTTCATTGTGCCCACACACTACATTCGTATAGTCTCCTTCATAAAACCATAGTCACCATTGTCACTTTTTTCATGCATATATCAAAATGAGGAAACCAATATCGAGTTAGCATCTAAGTAGAATTGTCTTAGTGCTTTGATTATTGGCATGGATTTTTTTGCATGTACGCACGAGCCACCAAAGAGGAACCACGCTCTAGCAGATCAAATTGACTAATCATCAAACCACGTTCCTTTAGCACTTACATGATATGGCATTGAACTACACCACCCAAGTTGGATGATTTTCTTGAACTAAATCGATAGAGGCATTAGAGTGAAGCAATTATCACCATATTTTATATTCTATTTGTGAGGTTCTTTTTAGAGTTTTTTATCAGATTATTAGTCAAATTTTGTGCCACCCATAAGAGTCATATGAGATATATTTTTTAAAAATTTTAATTTAATGTAATAATTTTAAAATTATATTACTCAATTAATATCTATTTTATTATTATCTCACAAAAATTTATTATTCTTAAAATATGTTAATACTTATATTATATATCCTAAATTTTCATTGTAAATAATATCTCATAACTTTTTGAGATTTTAATACATTAACACAAATAAGAAAATCTTGACAACACACATCTCATATGTGAATTATGTTAAATCATATTTTTTAAAATGTTCACTTCAACAATGATTTGAAATCTTTTTTATATGACTCTTTTTAAAAAATTTTCAATAAGTCACACGATTTAAATTTATAAAAATAGTATTTTTAATCTTATGTCATCTCGATTTGTTAAATTTATAAATATTTATCATATTTTATATCCTACATTATATTTGATTATATTTTATGATGGTACTCAAATTAAAGTTTCTCAAATATATATTATTCTTATATATTATAAACATTACTCATATAATGTTTTGTGTGATAAAGCTAACATGTCGTGCCTAGATTTTATTATACTTAGTCATGTTTTGATATTTTTAGTTAGAGCTTGGTGTTTAAAACAAAATTATTATTATTACTTTAAATAATCAAACTTTTATTTTATATCTACCTAATTTATGAGTTATCATAGAATTACTCAAAGAAAAATAATGTTTTTTCATGTGCATTGAATCTCAAATAACTTCTAAAATTTATTCATTAGAGTTTACTTTATTTAAACTTAAACCAATTTTTTAACCCAAGTCTTTCAAGTGAATCATCAAAAGAAGAAAGGTGAGTTTGTGTTGTCTTTACAAAATTCTTTATCCCTAGTTGTAGCTTTACTACTAAACATAGATATTTATTTATTTACATATAGATTTTCTAATAATTTTGATTTTATTATGCACAAAATATTTAATCTAACTTTCAAAATATAAAGTATATCTATTTATTAGAGTATATTATGGCCACCAGCTTTATTTATAACATTGAGAAACAAAAGATCTACTCAACTAGATAATTTAAAATTTCATATGATGAGACTAACAAATGAATTAGATAAAGCATATACATAGTTAAATCATTTGATATTTCATGTAGTCACCTCACTTGATGTCTTAATTTATAAAAGCAAATACAAATTAATATTGAGCTTAATAAAAATTCATTTAAAGTATAACTTTTTAGTATAGAGTTTCTCTTGGATTAATGCAAGATAAGCTGTGTTAAGATTACGATTGAGTTAATCTAGCAGATTATATTTATTTTTATTTACTTTTTTTATTTTAATTTAATTATAGGTTATAATGGGTTATATATATAAGACTCTTATAATATTTTTATTATTTTTATATATTTTATTAGAAGGGGTATTTTTATAATTTATTTTTTTGGGTCTATAATCTTTGTAATCTATTTAAAACAATTTTATTGAATAAAAAAATAAGGCATTTTTCTTTGCATATTTTTTTTCAAAAACTATAGTTTCTTCTCGTGCATGTTTATATAACCTCGCTTGCAATTTGGGATTTTTTAGTTGAGATCCAAACATCTGAATTACGATAGATATCCTCTTTCATTAAATATTAAAGATTTGTTTAAATCAAGTTGTAAGAGTTTCTCTTACACATCTTCTATCACCTCTTCTCCCACCTACATTATCTTTGCCAAAATGCCTTGATATTGGAGAAGATATAATTCCTTTGTCTTTATTTGTTGATCCTCTACACTTACCTTAAGATGTACTAGCCAATTTAGTCTTCATTACTTTACGATAATCCTTAACAAAATATCTTATCAATACACATACAAAACATTTTAGTGCTCTTGCTAATTTAAAATAACAGTCACCCTTATGTCATCTTCCATAATTAACACATTTGCTTGGTACATTTGATCCAAAATTTGAATTACTAGAGATAGGTCTCTCCTGTGATCTAAATCTATTAATATTAGCTTTGTTATATCCACCACTATTAGTACTACTAAACCTCATTTTTGCTATAAAGCCTCCTTTGAATTACATATGCTTGAATTTCCCAATTACAAATTATTTCTTGGATTCCATCACATTCTATTCCATCTCAATTATCCTAGGATATTCCATGAGCTCATTATAATCCTTGGTCCTTATTATCTTTATAACACTCTAATAAAAACCTTTAAATCTCTCAAAACATATAATATTTTTATTCTTTCATATTCACCATGTTTGGAATGTATCATACTAAGGATATAAATTTGTGTTCATGAATAATAAATGTGATTACTTTTTGTATTAAACAAGTTATTTCATCCCTCATTTTCTCATTATTAGACACTAGAATAAACCATTTATCAAAATCTTAGTAAATTTATCTCAAGAATTTTTTTGAATAAACTAATCCTTGAATTAAATTCTTTATCAAAATTCTTACCAAAGACTAATTGCATAAATTAATACCATCACTACTAGAACTATCTTCTTATCCTCAAGATAAGATATTTTATCAAATAATCTAACTATATTTCAACCAAATTTTAGTTATCATAAGATCATCCTTAACCAAAAAGTATGATAGATGCATTCTTTGAAATTATTCTATTGTTTAACCTAACTGTGGTCTTGTACCTCAGCCATTAGCTCTATCGACTAACTATACAAATGATGTAAGAGTTTGGTTCAGTTCATTGTATTATCTCCCTATCGTTCATGCTCTTTATCATTTATGTTATCCATGTTTCTCGGTTTAGCTTTTTTCATTTCTTTTTTTAAGCTTTGATTTTCATTATATCTTACACGCATACATTCATATAAATTCTAAACACAACTAATATTAATTACATTATTTTTTAAAAGTTTTATACATAATTATTTCCAATTATAACTATAAATAAATATAATAATACAAATATATATGGTATATAGGCTTTTTTATACAATTTTCTTAACCTTAAACTTTCATTATGATATTATCTAGTTAGGCCTAACTTATCAAACTAAAATAATAATCACCATTAGTTAGGCCTAACCTATCAAACTAAAATAATAATCACCATTAATTATTGAGAATACTCCATAATGAGAGAATGACAATGAGATGAATCTTAATTTACTCGTCTTTAAAGCAATAATCTTATATATAATAATTCATTTTCAAACCATAATATTCTATAATTACTTAGTAATACTTGAAGTAAATAACCGACCTATTATAGACCATGAAGTATCATATATACACTCCGAATATCTACATAACATAAATATATAACTTAAGAAACTAAATCTTGCTTTAGAGTAAGAATCCTCATATGCATGACTGTTTGAATTATGCCAACATTAACTTATAATTGTTTTTGCTCTCAATGAGAATATAAAAAATGATAACATAATAATCTGAAAGCTTAGATTACAATACAAAACTACTAATATGGATTAAAAAATTTTAAAAAAAATATGAAAAAATTAGAAAGATCAATTTTTTTATTAAAAATACTTCAAAATAAGAAAAGTCAATATCAACAATATGCCTTCAAACTTCTACTACTCTGATGTGAGATTACATGCAAAGGATGGAACCCTCTTTATTTTCGAATATTCTTGACTTAACATAGCATAAACTATTACAAGGATTATATTTTTATAAAAAAAAAATTAATGAATATATTTTTTAAAAAATTAAGTAATAGACCTATTGAAAAAGTTAATTTTTATTTATATAAAATAACTTTAAATAAGTCTTTATCAAATTTTTATTTTAAACTCATAAATTATTTGACAATAATGCACTTGATTTGTTTTGCTTATGATTGTTTCTGATCGGTCAGATGATTTGAACCCATAAATCAAAAATAATTTAATGGAGAACGGGTCGGCAGCGTCGTATGACCGGGCGATTACATATTTATTTATTTATTTATTTTTGTAATTTAGGACATCAATTATTTGCTCTAAAACTTTATAAAATTCATTTAATGATTCATAACTTATATGAGATTTTTAATCCATGTGATACAATTGTCCCTTTAAGTATAGTCCATCTTTGATAACATTATCACTTACAATAGATTCCGATATGAGAATTTTCTAATATGATTTCTAATCATAATAAAACAAAAAATAATATATACAAAAATTAAATCAATAAATTAAATATAAATATTTCATTTATTAATTTTTTAGAAAACAGTGTTTTGACCAAATGTACCCAAACCCATGTGTTCAATATTTAAATGCAAATTGGGATATTTTATTATTTCTCGATTTTGTTTATTTGTTAAAATTCCTAATTAAACAAAACGAAAACCTCTGAGAAGTGTTGAAGAATTGACGGGAGCCCATGCACTCAATAATTGAGGGTATTTAAATAAATAATAGATAATAAAAATTTGACCAAATAGTTTTTATATATAATAATTAAATAACATGTTGAAAGTCTTAATATCAATTTTACAAATGTCATTTAAATTTTTAAAAAAATATTACTATTACCTTTAATTTTAAAATATTTTAACTAATTATATCGTGTTATGTCAAATATCAAATATATTAATATAATTTATAACATCTTATATAGTTGTGTCTTAAGTATATTAATTATTTCATAATAAATAATTATCATTATAATCATGTATCACTTAATAAGCAAAATTTGTAATTTTATTAAAGTTGAATCTGTTGGTCCTCTCCTGATTTGTATTATTGTAAGTGCAATGATTTACTTCATAGGAGCTAGGATTTTTGTTCAAGTTCAAGATGACCTAGTTGTGTTAAGGAAAACATAGAAGAAGTAAATCGACCACATTAAGATTATCATATATGGAGACCCATTTGATATCCCAAAACTATTTAGTAACAGTACGACAAGTAGATAATGTTAGGTAAACCAAAAAAAGTTTGAGTAGAGTTGAATCAAAATGTTAATCTCATTATATTAAGAAATTCTCCCGTTAAATTATCCTAGATAAACTCAATTAGATTTTTTCTTTAAACGATATCTCAATATCTTAATATCACAAAATCACACATACACGTAAGATTATTTTCTCAATAGTCAATATATAATAATTTATCCATATAACGTATCATTAACAAACTTGTCAAAAACCACTCTTCACTTTAATAATTTCCTTTTTGAGACATCACATTGTGTCTATTCTCATCCTCTTCAATCCTGAGTAACAAAAATAATCAAAAACTCATAGTAAGCTTAACTTAATCAAAACCATGAGTTCTAACAATAACATAGAATCACACATGATAATTATACTTGCAAGCTAGTCATTTTCAAATTGGATTAAACAATCATCGATTACATGTTAACTATCTCATACTGTAGTCTTATGCATTGAATAAAATTCCATTTATAAAAAAAATAAACATCTATTACTTCGATTACATATTTAATAACTAAATAATCTATGTTCATTATAAATAAGATTTTAATATTATATTTAATTTATTTTATAAGATTAAATTAAATATTGAATATATTTTACAACACTTTTTTGAGGGTTTGTGTGGATAAAATTTTTTTATTAATATATTTGATATTTTTAATGATGCGAAAAGAAGTAAAATTATCACTTTAAAAACAATAACAAACAAAATCGAAGAATTTTAAAAATAAAATCCCTAAGGGAACATCTCTCTTCACATTTAGTTAGATACAATAGGGCAGATGACAGGACAAATATTCTAAAGAAAATATTATATAGGAAGATAATAAAATCAGCAGTTATATATTGCCATCTTGTGTAATTAAATAAAAACTAATTTTGTTACATATAGTTGTTGTCTTTGATCTTTTTCTTCTGTCTTTTTGACAAATGGTTTGTTTTCGATTCTGTATCCTGCTGCCCCACAGCTTTATTTTCAAAAAAAAGAAAAAACGAAAAAAAAATATTATTATAAAATAATTATTAATTTTTTTTATTTGAGATTGAAAAGGAGTTTTATTTTATCAAAATTAATTGATGTGATGTTGAGTTTTTTTATATACATAAATGAAAATTGTTTAAATGTTCTGTCAAGTAATTTTGATAAAAGCATTTGCAAAAGTCGCATACTTTGAGGGCAAAATAGTAAAATGAAAATGTTTTGCTTCACAATGCATGAGTTTTGCAAACTTATTTAACGATATTTTTAATATTTTTTGCAAATAAAGTACAAAAAAGGATATAATACCCTCATGTGTTGTGACTTTACATTCTATTGATTGCGTTAAGACATTAGTTTTTGTTATGGAGAAAGTGTATCTCTTAAATAATTTTTTGCAAAATGATGAATCCAAATTACTTATTACAAATGAGAATAAGTTTATTCTTATTAAAATATAATATTAATTTTTAATATATAATTAATATAATACTTATTTATAAGCTTAAATCTTAAAGATATTGGGTATTAACATAATAAGTAATATATTTTTTTTCACTCTATTTGTCATAAAATTAGGTGGTTGCTTAATAGTTCATCAAATGTCTACATCATTATTATAATTATTAGGTGTTATCTTAAAATCTCATAAGGTAATTAATTTTCAACAAATTGGCATGGCACAAGCCACAAATTATTTTTATGGATGATGGTCAGTGCACATTTCAATCCTATGATCACACAATGCAATTCAAATGGCTCATTGAATCATACCAAGTTAATCAATTATATTTAAACAAAATTATACTCCCATTAAACAAGTTCTGGGTTGACTTTGAAGAATACTACATATAATATGCATATACATACGATAATAAATAATTAAAAATATAATAAGTAAACAAGCAAGAACATTGAATCTCATGTTATTAGGTGATCTAGATGTATTATGCCAACTTTCTTCTACTATGAAACAACTCAACTTCAATATTTGGTTGAAGAAGCAAATTATAATTTAAGAATCTTCGGAGCCCCCTCAAAGAGGAGTAATTCATTGTTTTTTGTCAAACTACATTATCTCTAACATCCAATGTCCATTTAACATTATTATTGAAATTAGTTGATTAATTTAATATGGAACTTTGAGTAATAGAACTTTGGCAATAAATGAATCTTCTAAATTAGAACAATTTTGATTGAAAATAAAAATGTCAAAATAATATCATCTCCTACAATGAAAAAGCTCATGGTTGTGTCATAATAGGATATGATCTTTGATAATGTTATTAAAAAACTATCAACATAAACTAGTGTGAAACTTGAGTCTAAAAAAGGAAAAAAGTGAATGATAATTGACATCCTGAGCAAAAAATCATTATATAATAAGCAATCCTTAATAGTTTTTAGGTGGAGGGGTATGAAAATAAATTATCTTACATTGGCTATTAAAGAAGTGATTTTGATATTTATATGAGATAATATGGTCTTAAGTTATTTAGTCAAAATAAGATGATCCAATGAAGCAATATCTCAATATAGTAAGACTAAAATTTATATTTGATCTTATAAGTGAACCTTTATTAGCCTAATATGATTCAAGGATAAACTAAATAAAAATTGATGAACCTATGACAGCGTCGAAAAAAGTGAAAAGTAAACATTAAGATAGGGTGACATAAGGGCACAATATCCTAATATGTCAACTTATTAAGATCAAGATATTACAACTAGTGATGGTGATGTGTGTGAAGGATAAATTGGTGCACTGATAGATGGTGGAGCCACTATCTTTAAAGAATTTGTTATTAGTGATCTCTAATCAATAATAGAAGCATTAATTATGGGATGAGTTGATGTGGTATACAACAAAGCAATTGATGATAAATTTGAAAAAGGAAATTATTTTTCCTTGTAGGCATTAACAAAAATATATGAATGATTTGTTAGAATAAACATCCCTAACAAAGTAACATTGGGTGTAACATGGTATTTCAATGGGATTATGATAATATAATTATAATAGTATTGAATTTGTTAAATGGGGAAAAAATCACACATAGGATTATGAGTCTAACTAATACTACAATGAAAATGTTGAATGAAAAATAAAGAATACAAAGAAAATAAAAGGCATCTACTTAAGATAAGTTGCATTCTATAACAAAGTTATGACTTATCTTCTTAATTATAGGTGCATTTTCTTAAAAAAATAGAAATTCATTAGAATAATATATGCTAATCTCTATGATGCTCTCCTAAAACTCTTAAAATTATATATCAAACACTATTAAAATCTCATCACTACTATTATCACTAACTCAATAGGTTTGACAGATAAAAAGCTTAACCTCAATGCTAACTTACCTACACAAAATCAAATTCAGATAAAGTAGAATTAAAATCATAGATCTTTTCCTAAATAGACTAAAGTATTCTCTATATCATTACCTTTGTCACAATGTTCAACAAAGTTGTCTTTTAAAATTTCCTCTCCTATAAGTAAAAAAAGTAGTAATACATGGTGTTTTGTTACAATGAGCTTAATCAGTGTTTATTTGTGTACTTATTGTTTAGTAGGCCAATGACTACGTTGTGTGATTCCTCAGTAAGATATTGATATGCATAGTGACATAATGCTTTTCATTTGAAATACTAAAACTATGGAGTCAAATTCAAAGTTATATCCCTTTTAATGACTTTTCTCTTATGTGATTCCTTATTGGTGTTGCTTATTTAGCTACATGCAATGGTTATTTGGTTGTTATATGCTACACTTTTACCTTATTAGCCTCTACATTTAACAAAGACTCAAAATCTAAGGATACATTATAATCCTCCTCTAAGAAATAGAAAGTATAATGCTAGGAATGTCAAGTCAAAATCTATTTCCAAACTTAATAATAATTAAACTATCACACTCTTACCTAATCATATACTTAATCATTAATATAATCTAAGGTCAAATGTAAATAAAAATTAAGTGATAACACAAATTCTAGGTGAGAATTTAATAATAAAATATTTTTTCTAAATTATAAGTAAATAAATTATAAAATAAAAATTAAATATTCATAAACAAAAATTCTATTAAAAAAATTACTTCAATACTAAAATTATAATATCATCAATATTAAAACAAAATCCCCCCTAATCTTATAATCTCAACAAATAAATTATATATGATAACTAAATATAAAGACATATCATAGAAAAAATACAAGTATAAGCCTAACGATAAACCATATCAAAAACCTTATTATAAGCCATGTATATAATTTATGATATGTGATATAAAATTATCAATTTTCTTATCAGTTTCTAATGGTTTATGTTATTACTAGGCCTGACTTCATTTGAATCATTATCCTCTTTGGATCCACATCACAACAATATCTATCAATGACTTCTTATCATCATCTATCCATAATAAAATTATATAAAATACTAAATAAGCATGGTTTGAAGACCTATACCCTATGATTCATTGTTGGGTCTAACACCTAGGTAGGTATAGTTTGAAGGTCGATACCTTGTGATCTATTGCTCGATCTTGTATCATTAAATATATCATGAGATGGAACACATATATACTAAACAGATATATGATTCAAAGATTGATATCCTGTGATCTATTGTTAAGCTTAGTGTTGAGAATAATATCCCAAAAAATCCATATTCTAGTTCCAATTTTTATGTCCTAATCATGCCAATCTAGATGTTATTTTCAAAGCTAATATTTTTTTATTTGATTTTAATTATCATTTATATGATCATATAATAGAGAAAATCATGAATCAAATAAAGTAAACAACAAGTAAAGTATGAAATAAAATATGTAAGAAAAACTATAACGATAAGATATATTCAATAAAAGACTATTAAAATAATGTTATTATATTACTTCACAAATTGCTAGATTTATCTACATTCTAAAAATCTATTTTTTTTGTTTTAATTTTTACATATCCTAATCATGTTATAATGCTAATCTAGATATTTTTTTAAAAGCTAATATTTATTTTATTTCATTTTAATTATCCTTTATCATATAATGGAAAAAAATTAAGAATCAAATAAAGCAACTATTCAACAAGTAAATTATTGAGTAATACATATAAGAAAAACTATAACAATAAAATACATTTAATAAAAGAATATCAAAATAATATTATTATATTATATTATAAATTATCATATTTATCTACTTGATTATAAGAGTTATTTTTCCTTCCCAACCTCTATCTTTCTTAATTTCATATAATGTTATGAGTATTAAGAGTCCATATTATTCTATATATGATATGTTTTACAAGTAATTAAAGTTATATTAGTTCTTTTAAACCCTTAAGTTATTAAAACCATACTTGTTTGATTCCTCAATCATATCGTACAATCTTTTAAAAATAAGTAATTTACATCATATCATACCTATATGATATCACTTATCATAACATATGATCTTTTTGTTCTTTGGTACTCAACCTATTCATTTGGTCTATGTACACCTCAAATCGAAGATTGGGGAGGGGAGTAAGCACTAAATGATGTCTTAATAAATAAATTGTTGAAATAAAGAGCGACACTTGGTGGGCTTCTAGGTTGAGGAATATAGAGATGAATAGTTTTGTATTAACTACTAAGTGATTTTGGTATTTATATGAGATATTATGATTTTAAGATACTAAGATATCTTTTGAAAATAAAGTCTACTTGACTTAATATAGGATAGCCCAATAAAATAATATCTCAACATTATAAGACTAAGATGTCACATTCGGTATCAAAGTCAAACCTCACTAATTTAATGTGATTTAAGGATGAATCAAGTGAAAACTGTTGAGCCTATGATACTTAAGATCAAAGATGATAGAAAGTAAGTGTTGGCTTGTATTTTTTCATATTAGCTACTCAAAGAATGATTCTTATGTTTATATGAGATGTCATAATCTTAAATTTTTTATGCATCTTTTGTGGGCAAAACCAACTTAGGTCAATATAAGAAGATTCAAGAGAATAATAACGTAACATAAAGATAACAAGATGTCATAATCCAATCCATAATTTCTAAAATATACATTGTATCGTACAATCTATCATATTATATTATATGATTAACCCATCTATACAATCATAACCTAGTTCTTCTTATACTAGTATAATCAAACAAATTGTTTAATATAATACTTTTAATAACCCTCACTCAATTTCATCATAACTTTATGACCCAAACTTTTCATACCAAATGATGCAAAACACTATACTAGTATGACATTTTCCTAACATCTTTGCACAACAAACCTGACAACCTTAGCTTATTTGTTGATAGAATTAACTCCTCATAATCCTATTATGTTCTAACCCAAAAATTCAAAAAATTAAAAAACAAATTTAACTTAATCATACCTTTTTAGAGACACCAAAATCCTAAGTCAAAATTCTTTCCTTGTGACTGGACATGACGACAATGCATTCCTAAGCTTGTAGCATCATCGACATAAACAACAACATTTTGGTTTGCTCACTACATTCAAGTCCCAACGAACCGATGGTCTACCAATGTAACCTAAGCTCCACACAAACTTGGTTCCTCGTTAGACTTGTCGAACCATTTATAGGCCATGATGATAAGGTCTTGATTGCCAACATTCCATGAAGCTCTTTATTAAATTGGGCTTGGGAAGTAAGAGCCACAAAAAACCATTTTTTATCTTACTCGCACCACTATTTCTAGAAAAACCATTGTTTTATCTTACCTACACAACCACCGTTAAAAACCTAATAATCTCATTCCCATTGGGTTTTAGCATGACATTTTTAAAAAATACTTTGAAACTCCAGTATTTATATATTTATCATCTTTTTTTTTTACTTCTTTATGTACCAATATTTAGAAATTACAAATATACTCTATTAAAATCACATATTCCTATATTTACAAATATCTCCTCCATTAATCAGCTTTGAGTTAAGCCAAAAAATTTTTAATTATAAATTTATTATTATGTAATATATATTCTAATATTTATAAATTTATCTTTTACTAATCAGTTTTAACCTAAACTAAAATTCTTAAAATTTTTATTATACCCTACATAATATTTTAATATTAGAATTATACACAAGTCTTCAAAATCTAATAATAAATTCTTTATGCATCTAAAAAATATAAACTCAATGCAATACTATTTTTTGGAGAGTTATTTCTAATACATTCAAATAAAATGTTTGACTTTGTTGATGTTTTTGACACATATCCTAAGGTTCTCTTATTTTCTTAATATATTTACATATAAATAATATATCAAATTTTCTCATATCTTATCACAATATTATTAGCTTAGTTCTAAGGTTTCTCTTATCTTAATTAAGATAAAAATGAGAGATGTTATATAAATTATCAAGCTCAACCAACTCATATATAATGAGCTCTCACATCTTTTTAACATATTCAGATATACTCATAACTTCTTAGATCAGTTTATACATTGAGATCTTCTCATAATAAGTTATGGGATGGTAATGTTCTTTTTGAACTTTCTTCATTTCTTCCTTTGTCTCAATAATATACCTAAATCTTTCTTAAGTTCTTTGGACACCCATCTATACATTTTGGCTTATTATATTAATCAAACCTATCCCTATCATATCAAATGTGTTATATTAGTAAAAAATGGTCAATGTCAACTACCCTATTTATATATGTCTTGGCATTACCTCTCCCTTCCAAAGTAAGAGCCACAACTTTTACTTATTTGGTGATATCATGATCATCTTTATGTCACATGCATGCTAGTATTCTCCCTCTTCTATATTCTCATGAATGTTTGTGATGAAATGTCTCTCTCACATCCATGTCTTGTGAATCACTCACTCATTTAGTCAAATTCATACGTTTTAAAATCTAATATATGGCTCCAAACATTCAATTTCTTTGGGTGTTCTTGGAGTAGGAATGATGATATAGTGCTCTTAAACTAGTTTAGTTGACGACTATGTATCATTGGTGATTAATCCTTTAAATTTTTCCAAGTCCATAATAAATTATTGAATGAGTTCAATAATGCTTATGGAATAACAAGGTATAATAATACTTAACGAATTGCTCATATACCAATTTAAAATGACATAAGATCAATCGAGTCATCTATGCCAGTGATGGAGAATGTGGCTAATACCTCAACTAGATTTAAATCAACAAAAGAATGCTATTTTTAAGATAATTCGAGAACACATGATAAATAACATGCACATATATACACTAATAAACTATTAAAATTATGTTAATTAAAATAAATGAACATAGACAATGAGATTAATATGATATGATGATCTAGATATTGTATATCAATAATTATATTTTATAAAAAAATAATATTTTTATTTAATTAAATATTAGTGGTTTCCTCATGATAAGAAAAAAATTGTACATTATTTTAATTATTTGACATGACAAAATAAAGAATGAATGTCTACACAAAAGTATTTTTATTAACTTGTATTAAACCAACCCTTTGATCAAATAATAAAAGGTAAGTTATTAGTCATTTATTGAGTGGTTGGTATAAGAACATGTCCATAAATATTAATGACATGTTTGTGAAGGGGTGGTTTGAAATGGTGGCGATGCAATAACGATGAGGAAAGAGAGGAAGAATTAAGATAGGAAAAAATGAAAAATATATTTAGAAATTTGATAGAGAAGGAATAGTTAAAACATAAGGATGCAAGAGAGATCTCTTAAAGTTAATAACTACAAACTTGTCTATCTAAGTGAATTTAAGTAACTTGTAAAGTTTCAAAAAACAAAAAATTAGGGTTATTTAAACCCTAATTTTTTTGGATTATTGAGCATAACACAAAAAGGGACTAACTTAGCATTCTCATCACAAGAAACTCATAAATAAAAGTTATAAATATCTTGTCAAAACAGAATTTTTAGTTGATTTGGGGACCTCTTGGTATGGAAAAAACATATTTACAAAGTGACAAAAAAATGTTGATTATGACTAAGCTTAAAAACACAATGTTTTCTATGAAAATAATACATAGAAGTTAAAATATCTTATTGAAAACCTTCCAATTAATAGAGTTTCACCAAATTTTTTATCCCAACGTATGCCCAATAATTCTAGATAATAACTCCAAAATTTAAATCTATAAAAAAAATTATATTAATTTTATATTAAAATTCTAACATTATATTTAGTTAGTAATTCCACGACACACCTAGTTCTAGCTATTACTAAAGAATATAGTTAAAAGCATAACAATCGCATATAACGATCACACCCATAGAATGCATACACAATTAAACAAACAAGAAATGTACAACAAAATTTGGGTAGTCTTTTGATGGCTTGATATCATTTGTAGAAATATATCACTTGAAGTTTGTACTTGTTTTGTACCTATTAAGGAGGATTATATTTTTTATCCAAATTTAGACCCCCTCAAACTCCACAAAACTCTCACATAAGTTAGATCCAAGTTTAAAATTAACTAAAAAATCAAATTAAATTTTGACTTAAATCATGATTCAATCAAAATACATAGTAGCAATTATGAACTCAGATTACCTCAAATCAAAATATTAAAAGCCAATTATGAGCTATGACTAAATTAGATCGAAGTAGCTTAAAATTGAATCTAAATAATTATGTATTCATGAATATATTTATTTATTCAACCATTTAAGCACATTTAAATACAAAAATGAATTTATAGAATTATAATAACAAGTTTTGTATTTTAAACAATAATATTTTTATAATCTTATTTGTGTCAAAGAATTTGATTGAAAATTTGAAAATTACACAAAGATAAAATTGGCTTTTGCTTAAATCAAGTCGAGATAGATAACCAACAAGTCAAGCTTGCTTTGAATACAAATTGGATCAAATCATTCTTGTTCAAAGCCTAGAATAAATCAAGATCACACCAAAAAGCTTTAATAGAATCGATTCAATTTGTGATCGTAGGACTATACGCAAGAGAAAGAAGAAGTGGAAGAAGAAGAAGAAGAAGAGAGGAAGAAGAAAAAGAGGTAGAAGAAGAAGGGCAAGAAGAGATGGATTACAGATTTATAGTTAGGGGTTAAGGATTAGAGATTACGGAATGAAGGATTAGGGATTAGGTATTAAGGAATATGGATTAAATGTTAGGGAGAGAGGGATTAAGGATTTTGGAGTTAGAAATTAAGGATTAAGGTTTAGGGATTAGGGCAAAAGGATTAGGGAATAAGTAATAAAGATTAGAGATTATGCATAAAGGATTAAGGAATAGGGATTAGGGATTACATATGAAGAGATTAATGATTATCGATTAGAAATTAGGGATTAAAAATTAAGGGATTAATTATTAAGGATTAGGGATTAGATATTAGTAATTTAAGATTAGATTGATAGATTAATGATTAGGGATTAAGGAGAAGGAGAAGAAGATGGGGAAGGAGAAAAAGAAAGAAAAGTAGAAGTAAAAAGATAAGGTGAAAGATAGGGAGGAGGAGGATAAGAAGAAGAAGAATGTGAAGAAGAAGAAGAAGAAATAGAAGAAGAACAAGAAGAAGAACAAGAACAAGAAGACGAAGAAGAGGAAGAAGAATTATACGAAAAGATGAAAATGGAGAAAAAGAAGAAGAGGAGGAAGAAGTAGAACAAGAAGAAGAAGAAGATGAAGAAGATGAAGAAGAAGAAGAAGAAGAAGAAGAAGAAGAAGAAGAGGAATATGATGGTGAAGTAGAAGAAGAAAAAAAGAAGAAAGGGAAGTAGGAGAAGTAGAAGAAGAAGAAGAAGAGTAAGAAGTTGAAGATGTAAAAGAAGAGGAAGAGGATGAATAAAAAGAAGACAAAGAAGAAGAGGAAGAAGATGAAAAAGAGGAAGAAGTGATGGATTAGGGATTAAGGAGTCATAGATATGGGATTTGGTGTTAGGGATTAAGGATTATAGATTATAGATTAAAGATTTAGAATTAAAGATTAGGGATTAACGATTATTAATTATGGATTAAGGATTAGAACTTAAAGATTAGGGATTAAGGAATAAGTAATAGGATTAGGGATTAAGGATTAAGGATTAGGATTAAGGAATAAGGATGAATTAGAGATTAATGATTAAGGATTAGAAATTAGTGATCAGGGATTCAAAATTCAAGATTATATGTTATAGATTAGGGTTTAGGGATTAGAGATTAAGTAATTTGGATTAGGATAAGGGCTTAAAGATTATGGATTGGGGATTAAGATTTAAGGATTAAGGATTAGGGATTAAAGATTAGGGATAAACAATTATATATTAGAGATTAAGCATTATGGATTATAGATTAGGAAGAATTTGGGATTAGGGTTTAAGGATTAGGAATTAAAGATTATTAATTAGAGATTATGGATTTAGGATTATAAATTATAGATTAAGGATTAGGGGATAGTGATTAAGTATTAGAGATTTGGGTTTAGAGATTTGAGATTAGAAATTATGGATTAAGGATTAGGGATTATAGATTAAGGATCGATTAAGGATTAGGGACTCGGGATTAGGGGTTAAGGATTAGGGAATACTGTCTATTGATTAGGGAATAGGGATTAAGGATTAGTGATTAAAGTAGGATGGATTACTGGCTGCAAATTTAGGGATAAAAGATTAAAGACAAAAGGATTAAGGAGTAAGGATTAGAGAAGATGGATTAAGGATTATGAAGAAGGAGAAGGAGAAGAAGAAGAAGAAGAACAAGGAGAAGTATAAGGAGAAAAAAAAGAAGACGAAGAAGATGAAAAGAAAGAAAAAGAGCAAGAGGAAGAAGAAGTCGAAGAAGACAAAGAAGAAGACGAA
The DNA here is from genome assembly GCA_023846275.1 of Vanilla planifolia. Taxonomy (NCBI): domain Eukaryota; kingdom Viridiplantae; phylum Streptophyta; class Magnoliopsida; order Asparagales; family Orchidaceae; genus Vanilla; species Vanilla planifolia. The sequence goes on along the minus strand of CM043875.1, from coordinate 42,771,021 downwards.
GGAGAAGATGAAGAGGAAGATGAAAAAGAAAAGGAAGAAGAAGAGGAAGAAGAAAATGAGAAAGAAGAACAAGAAGAAGTAGAAGCAAAAGAAGAAGAAGAAGAAAAAGAAAAAGTAAAAGAAAAGGAAGAAGAAGAAGAAGAAGATGATGAGGAAGAAGAAGAAGGAGAAGGTGGAGAGAAAGAAGACGAAGAAGAAGAAGAAGGAGAAAAAGTTGAAGAAGAAGAAGAAGAGGAAGATGAAGAGGAAGAAGAAGAAGAAGAAGAAGAAGAAGACGAGGAAGATGATGATGAAAAAGAGTAAGAATAAGAAGAAAAAGGAAGAAGAAGAAGAAGAAGAAGAAGACGAGGAAGATGATGATGAAAAAGAGTAAGAATAAGAAGAAAAAGAAAGAAGAAGAAGAAGAAGAAGAAGAAGAAGAAATAGAAGAAGAAGAAGAAAAAGAAGAAGAAATAAAAGTAAAAGAAGAAGATGATGAAGAACGAGAAGAAGAAGAAGAAGAAGAAGAAGAAGGAGAAGGAGAAGGTGAAGGAGGATGAGGAGAAGGAGGATAAGAAGGCGAAAGAGAAGGAGTAAGGGAAGGAGAAAGAAATGGAGAAGGAGAAAGAGATGGAGAAGTAGTAGGAGAAGGATAAGTAGAAATAAAAGGTGATGGAGAAAGAGAAAGAAAAAGAGAAGAAGGAGAAGAAAAAGGAGAAGGAGAAGAAAAAGAAGAAGAAGAAGAAGATGATGATGATGATGTTGATGAAGAAGATGAAGAACAAATTAAAGCAAAAGAAGAAGAAGAAGAAGAAGAAGTGGAAGAAAAAGAGGAATAAGAAAAATACGAGAAGAAGAAGGCAAAGAAGAAGAAGTAGAAAAGGAAGAAGAAAAAGAAGAAGAAGAAATCGAAGATAAGGAAGAAAAGGAGGAAGAAGAAGAAGACGAAGAAAATAAAGTACAAGAAGAAGAGATTAAAGAAGAAGAAGAAGAAGATGAAGAAGAAGAAGAACAAGAAGAGTAAGAAGAGATCGATTTGGGATTAGGGATTAGGTGTTAGGGATTTGGAGTTAGAGATTAAGGAGAAGTTATTATGGATTAGGGAATATAGATATTGGATTAAGGAAGAAGGGGTTAGGGATTAGAGATTAGGCATTAGGAATTAGGGATTATGGATTAGTGAGAGAGGGATTAGGTATTAAGCATTAAGGATTAAGAAATTAGGATAAGAGATTAGGGATTATGGATTGGCAATTTATAATTATGGCTTTGGGATTAAGGATAATTAATTAGAGAGTAGGGATTTGGGATCAAAAAATAAGAGTTAAGGATTAAGGATTAGGGATTAAGGATGAAGGGATTAATGATTAAGGATTAAGGATTAGGAATTAAGGATTAAGATTTTAATTATTAAAGATTAGGGATTATGGATTAGAGAATGAGGATTATTGAGTTATGATTAGTGATTAGGAATTTGGGATTAAGCAATAAGTATTAGAGATTAGAGATTAAGGCTTAAAGATTAAGGGATTATGATTAAGATAAGAGGTTAGATATTTGGGTTTAATGATGAAGGATTAATGATTAAGGGTTAAGAATTAAAGATTAAGGATTAAAGGTAAGGGATTAGGGATTAAGGATTCTTAATTAGGGATTATAGATCATAGATTAGGGATTAAGGATTAGGGAAAAAGAAGAAGAAGAAGATGAGGAAGAAGAAGAGGGAAAAAAGAAGAAAAAGAAGAGCAAGAGGAAGAAGAGAAAGAATAAAGAAGAAAGAACAAAGAAAAAAGAAGAAAGTTGAAGAAAGAAAGATTAAGGAAGAAGGAAGAAGAAAGACAAAAGAAAAAAGAAGAAAAAAGACATAAGAATGAAGAAAGAAGTAGAAGAAAAAATAGATGATGATGAAGAAGAAGAATGAGAACGAGAAGATGGAAGACAAGGAGGCTCATAAGAAATTTGCTCACATCGCTAAGTTCTCTTGAACCCAACCCTATCTTCACTTTCAAAAACTTGTAGCAATTCAAGCAAGGATTTGCAAACTAAACACAAAATATTTAATATGAAAATTAAAAATTAAAACTAATTGGATCTCGTACAATTTAATGTCCTGAATACACATTTTGGATTTTTATGCATACCTAGGCTCCAACAGATGGAGACTGCTCTTCTTACTGGTGACCTCCTTTGAATGGTTTGGCCTTAATGAAATATACATATAAATAAATAAATAAATAAATAAAAATTATATATATATATATATATAATTTTTATTCATTCAAGATATGTATACGCCAGTATTAAATTCCATCTGGGCCCTGCTTGGGATCCCAAATGATTGATTCTTTTGTGAGTGGCTTCATTCTGGGTTAGACAAATAGCACAAAAAAAATTGCTCTTAATTAAAAATTTGTCTTTGACAAGAAGTAGATGCACAAACACTACTGTTCTGAGATCCCAAATGGTTGATTCTCTTCAGTGACTTTCAATCTGTTTTCGACAAATAGCACCAAAATAATTCATTTTTAATTAATTATTTGCATCTGTTTTCTTCCATGACAGGTAAATATAGCAAGGTTAAGTTCAGTAGTTTGGGGTAAGAGAAAAAAAAAACATTCATCCAGAAAACAAGAACATTGTTTTGATGAACAAAGATTAAAACATGATCGTTTGAGAAAAAGTTGTCTGTAAAAGTTCAGGGGCTTACAGAAAATCCTAATAATCTTTCAACCTCTCAATAAATGTCATCTCTTTAACTGTACATGAAGAGTAAAGAACTTTCTTTAACTGGACACGAAGGTCGAATTAACACTCGAACATGATGAGCAAATAAAATTGTGACAATCGCCAAAGCTGCAAATATGCCATATATTATTTTTTGGCTGCAGCCAACAGCCAAATGTCAACCTCTGCTCTCTCCAGGAACTTGTTCGGGTCCACCATCTCATTTTCTTCTATTTGCTTCGTTTCCTCTGCGCGGACTACGGTTTGTTAATTTCTTCGGACACATAAGGAAGACAGGCAACGAAGCAGAATAGGAAAGCAGTCAATGTGAGGAACACTCTCATATGTCTTCTTCATCATTAATTAAACAAATCCCAACATGTTTTGGTGTTACTTGATTGAGCTCTTCTTCACTTCAGCTGCATCAGTAATATATAAGGCTTAGAATATTATTTCTTCTTCATCCGTCTGCTCTTCAAACAAGTTTCTCAAGGCAATTTGAGCAGGAGGAGATGGGAGTAGACAAGGTTCAAGAAGTGGTGGAGATTATAGATGAGGAGGAGGAGATGGAGAGGAGTGCGAGGAGAAACTGCTTCAAGAGCAAGAGCATATTCGAATTGGAGTTGGACCTCAACGAGGAGGCTGTGGTGGAGATAGAAAGCGAGGATGAGGAAGACAAAGGGAGTACCACAGATGATGTTGGAGAAGGTGGAGGGATTAATGACAGCAACAGCGACAACCATGATGTGGATGATGGCTCGAGGAAGACTAGTGGGATTGCAGAGGAGGCAGGACAGCCACAGGCAGCCGTAAGGCAATACGTGAGGTCCAAGATGCCGAGGCTGCGGTGGACTCCAGAGCTCCACCTCTCGTTTGTTCATGCCGTGGAGAGGCTCGGCGGTCAAGATAGTAATGCCTTCCATCCTTTCCAATTTGTTAAAACGGGACCTTTGGGATTTTTCTAGAAGAAGCTCCTTCACTTGATCTAAGAAGGATTTTTGCCTTTCCAATCTTTTGTAGGAGCAACCCCAAAGCTTGTTCTCCAAATGATGAATGTGAGGGGTCTAAGTATTGCCCATGTGAAGAGCCACTTGCAGGTAAAGGGATTGAGGGATCAATTCTTGAAAAATTTTGTCTTGTCCTGAACTGATGGTTGATTTCATTGCTTTGCTCAATGGCAGATGTACAGGAGCAAGAAGCTTGATGAGTCGGGGCAAGAAAGAATATCCTTTTCTTCAGGTATGCTGCTTTGTTTCTCACTCATATTAAATGCAACTTCATTCAAGCTCTGACGAGAAGATGTCAATTCTGTCTTATTGGCACAGCATTCTCTTCATTTGATGGGCATCTGAGAAGAGGGAGTTCCCATGAGATGCTCTTCCCAAGAGGTGGTTCACACCAGGCATTGAGGATGGAGAATGGAAGCATGTTTCAAGCCAGAAATATTCATGAGGTTGAACGTTTTTACAACTTCTTGCAGCGTTCTCAGTTCCAGCAACCGTTGGATCCGAGGCACAGCAACTTCAGGTAATAACTTAACAAGTTATTCTTTACCATGTAGGATCTCTGAGAATAAGACAGAACAAGGTAGGTCAAATATCAGGCTAAGTAAATTCTGCATCTTCCACAGGCACAAAGAATGGAATTTCAACCAAGACAATAACCTTTCCAAAGGTTTCCTTCACAAAATGACATACAGAGGAGTAGATGAGAGGTGTCCTTCAGTGGGAAGGAGCAGGAGCTTTGGATGGATAGGAGCAGCAGCACATCATGGTACACAATCTCTTCCATTAAAGTCATCCACCACAAGTGCCTCAGATTTTGATTTGAGAGCAACAAGCACAATTGAACAACATCAACATCAGTTTTCTCCTATCTTCCGACTCGAGGTAGCATCCTTTCCTTCAAAATTGAAAAAATGGTTCACAAGCATTTGTTATGAAAGTTTTTGTCAACATCAGTTTGATGGTGCAGTTAAAGCAGCAGCAATGGAACAAACCACTGTTGGCTAAGAGAGACGGCATCCTTGCAAAGGAGGATGATGCTCCTGCAGATGCCAAGAGGATGCGACTTACAAGAGAGAACAATGAAATGCCAGACCTGCAACTAAGCTTGAAGCCAAAGTCAGTAGAATTGGGGTTACATGACACGAGTTCTGAGACAGAGGCAGACAGTGATCTATTGCTTTCTCTCTCCCCACCAACCTGTAGATCAACAAAACAATCAAGCATGCAAGGGAAAAGGCTGAGCTCTGCGATTGATTTCTCAAACATAGGCAGCAAGTCTTCCCCTCTATGTTTTCCCATCTCTGGTCTTTCAATGACATTAAGGCATTGAGGAAATGGTCTCAAGAATTGTAAAACATCAAAATAATAATTGACCCCACGTTTCCAATGAATTTCTTCAGATCACCTTGTAGGGAATAGACTGAATATACAGTAGATCATAAGGGCATTAAAATCATCTTGAGATCAATCCATGAGATGTTATAAGATTCATTGATAACCAGTTGAGCTTTCAGAGTATTATGAAGCTAATTGGAGTAGTTTCATGCAACTAATTTCCACATTAGACGATAAAAATGTTTGCAGAATTATTATTTGAAGACTTTGCATAAAATATGATTGGTTTGCATTGGGAACAAATATGGAAGATAACAAGTAAAACAGGACAATAAGTAGACCTTATTTGAACAGCTAAGACGACTAGTGCTGTAGGCAAAGACAACATGTTGCATTCAGTCTCATAAAGAATCAAATAAGGAATCAACCATCACCTTATGTTGCTAATGTGCTATGTTATAAAATCATCATCGTTAAGCAAAGATGAAGAAACTGTAAACACACTGACTAAGGTTATGAAACCACATCAGGTGTAGTGTGAAGGTTAACAGAGCTCATTGTGTACGAGTAAAAATTGGATAAGTTAAAACATACGTTAGAACATTAACAGTCAATTACAGAGATTTTACACAAACTTAAACTCTTAGAATGACAAATATTCATTTTAGAGGTACATTAAACAGAATGTTGAGTTCTCACTTGATGTTGTCACATCAATCCAAGAAAACATTACCTATAGAATTAGGTGAATAGGATGTCAATTTCTCTTTATGTTCCAAAAACTTTATACGTAAGCAAAAATGCCTTCAATTTTCAACCATTATTTTTAGAGTACAACTAATACATCAAACTATTTTATCCCATACAGTGGTTCTTTCACATAGCAACTATTGTTATAACATAAAAATAAACTTAAATTTTCCCTCTATATCCTTATCATAAAATTATAACTTATCTAAAAGATATTAAATAAGGTGTGAGTCTATCTTAGACTTAATAGACGAATTTAATAAAACACAAATATCACAAACACAATTTGCATGATCTCATACATGCTATAACATGTGAATGAATGATAAGGAGAAAAAACATATCATAGTCATGAAAACATCTAACCTTTCTCGCATTAACTCTTACAAGCTTCTCAGTTGATCATTATCATTTCCTTATTTGTAATGTCACTCATTAAAATGATGATGAACTGACTTATCTTCCTAGTTTTATCATCTCAACAAGAGTGGCCTTAGACTAACACTGAGGTCATTCAATCAAATGTCATATCATACCAATCATAAACTCAACTCAAGACATGATTTCAACGAACTCTTTTTAAGAATAGAAAAGAGGGATAGAACCCAATCTTAAATGTGCAAAAAAGCAACAGTTAATAATGTTTCATTAGCTTTCATCTTGTTGTTTTGATCATTTTGTTGGTCTACAAGAGGAAGGGCTAGCACAATTTTGTAGTTGATATGCCACATTTGTAACTTATAGAAGACCCTATTATTAAGGCTATTGTTTTGAAATAAATTTTATTTTTATGGATAAATGACAATGTTCATCAACACACTCATCACAACGGATGTGCTAATATATTGTAGCATTGGTCTCATGCCTAATGAGGTGGTAAAAAACTGGTGAAATTCTAAACAATAGAGATTTTGTTTGAAAAAGATGTTCTTTGTCATGAAAAAATTATATGTCATGTGATAATAATCTTATCCTCCAAAGAGGATGCCCAAGATTCAAATTCAAATAATATCTTAAAATTAACAAAAAAAACATGTTTATCACTCTTCTTGAAGTTCATAAATAGTGCCCACTATGCGGCCCTTAGACGCAGACATGCAAAGAATGCACAACACTGCATGTTAATACACAAAATACTTAAATAGAACAGATACAATAACAATTAAAAGAAGCACAAGCGTTAACAATATAGTTTGGACAAGATTGATGTCAATCACTGCCAGCTCCCCATACATCTTTAAGACATTGCTAAGTATTGAATTGAAAACCTAGATTTCCATTTCCAGGCTTCTGTTGCGCTGCTCTTCAAGCTCCCACTATGGAAAGAAACCACACAAGAATTACCACCACAAGCAAAATAAAACCTACCCATACTTGCAGCTAACATAGCGATCCTCATAGCACACATCTTATAAAAAGGCAGTCGTTTTCTGAACAAGACTGTAGCCAGTGTACTCCAATGGATTCATTCTCTCAACCGCTGCCTGTAATGCCATTTTTCCCTGGTTGGTACATCAAATAACAAGGTTTACTGCAAAAAAGAATAAAGAACAAGAGTAAAGGAGGAAAGCTCACCACACTTCCACTGGTCTGGAGCCTTACTGCCCAGCATCTCACCACTTACCAGGAACATATGCAGGGAGAAAAAGTCGTTTTGGTTTCAGAGTACATCTAATATCATTTCATCAAACCTGGTCCCAAGTCAACTTTTCAAATGCGTTAACAACATACCAAAATGAACTACTTGAAATGTTTTTCTTTTTTCAAAATGATGCCTATAGAAAACAAAAAACAGATCTCGAGAATCCAATAGAGCTAATTGACTTCCCTAGCTAGAAACGGTCTTTCCCACATTTACTTCCACCTCAAGTTGTATCTAAAACCTCATACAAATTTGAGAGAGCAATGCATCAAATGATAGTCCAATGTGGATCTAGTATACCCATAGGTGAATGCCTAATAAGTCAAAAGTTTAATTCTATAAATTAACATCACATTAATTATATATTATTTTACTCTGCTTACAAAGTGGAACAAGTAATATTCTCAATTTTTCCTGATAATATTCTCTTCAAATGAGAGTATCACCTACATTTTCAATAATTACCTTATCTAACTTTTAAATATTAAAATTAATTGAAATGACTGTCATGTCAAACATCAAGGTCACTAACATACAACAACTTGACTTCTGCACTGCATGTGGATCATATTTTACTTCATAAAAGGTGAAACCACAGGAACCACGGATTGATCACTTCAATGAGTCCTAAACAATTTAACAAAAGCTTATCCACTAATAGGTTACATGTTATTTAGTTATTTGGTTAAACTATTTTGTTTAACATCAGCCTTTACAAGTTTCTTTTTGGTTGCTTTTACTGCTTTACCCTTTGCATTTACTTAGAGATAAATCTCCTTCACGAATAATGGAATGCTAAGCCTTGGTTTTTTACTTGTGCCAGTGTTCATGGTTTTGCTTTGCTTTTTGTTCGTCTTCTCAAGCATACTTGCTCCCTGGCTTCTCAAATAATGGCAAATGTATTGCAACCAGCAAGTAGGCTGTTAGTTTTGGTTTGCCCATGCTCATCTCATTCTTCTACTCGAGATCTTCCTAACCTACCACATTCAACATTCTTCACCATTTCCATGCACCCATTGATTGGATGTCTTAACTCTAGTGAAAATCTTAATTTGAAGATATCCTTCTCATTCGCAATCATTATTTCTTCCATGGTTGAAGCACTCATCACTACTTTAGACTATGTTACTCCTAATCCTGCATATAACACTATTTCTGAGAATTAGATTATCCTTAAACAACACCTTTTTCAAGTGTCTAAGTTCCACATTTGCTCACACAAAGGTCAATTAGGTAATCTTAAGAAAACAAAGAAGTTATTCATGGTTGATTATCTTCTAACAATAAAATCACTCTCTGAGCCTTTATAGACAAATGGTTATCCTCTTACAAACACTAATTTTGTTCATTATGCAATTGATGGCCTCAAATTTGAGTACAAGGAATTTGTTATATCTCTGAATTTTTATTTTACAATGACTTTGATAAACTCTATGATCCCAATCATACATTCTTTGTTAAATTTTATAATCTCAATCATACATTCCAATAAAACAACTCTTGTTGCTTTTAATAAGATAATAAAAACTTTGATTAGCGAAACGCACATTCCTTTTTTTGTCTACCAAGCGTTGGGGTAAAAGGTATGGGCATGAGCATGGATGCAGTAAGCACTGCCCACTCTTTGAACCACTACCTGACCTCCTATATTACCCACTCCTTCGATTTCATACAATAATGCTTGTCATATCTGAAATGATATGGCCATATGGCTCGTGTTTGCTCAAAGTGTGAAAACTTTGCATACCTAGTAATCACCTTTCAAGACAATGCCTTGAGTCTCAATTCAACATCAACACTCACTAACAATTGGTACTAGAACTCCAAGACTGCTCATCACGACACGATTTCTTAATACGACACATAAATAATTGGTCTTTTGTAAATCAAGTTTGCCAATTCTTACATTCTCTTAAAACCTCATGTCTAAAGTTAAATGGATTTTTCAATACATTAAAAGAACATTATTATTTGGTTTATCTTTTTCACACCTTTTCCTCTTCCACAATAATTATAGATTATGATTCAAATCAGTTGACAATATGAATAATCGTCACATCAATGATATAAGTATATGCTTTGGAGACAATTTTGTTTCCTAGAAGGCAAAAACATAGTCCATTGTTTTGAAATCTTTTGTTGAAGTAGAACATGATGATTGCTTAATAATCTCAATTTGACCCATCTTCCTTCCTGCATTTGCAATTAGGGTTAAGGTTTCAACAAAATTTAGATATGGGCAACAAGATTACTACTTGGGCAAGAGAAGCACAAAAAACAGGTAAAAACTTTGCACATAATTTCAATAATTGGAAAGCAACTATCATAAATTTTCTTAAGATTCTTTGGAATAATTCTTAATGATGCTGAAGATCAAAAAAGCAAAATCTATATTCACAATATAAACATAAGTATGCTACAATTGGCATTGACAAGTGCTACTTCCTAAATGAAGAGCACAACATACATTATTGTTTTGAGATACTTATCTAATACAAACTCTTCCTATGCATACTCATAAGCATCACTATTACAACACCTTCAAATGGAAGGTCCAATATAAGAGCCTTGAAAGATAAATTTTCATCATAATATTTAGGCCACACCACCTTTCCTTAGACAGCCATCATATTTGCAAGTAGGTTAAGAGTGTCTCAACATCATCAGCCAAAACATCATCATGTAGCATTTGTATCCTGTAGGTGGTATTAACAAAAGTGTTTTCTTATAAATGCAACATAAAGTATTAATTTATGTTGTGTGATTCACTAAATTACCTCAGCAAATCTTGCACGTCGAGTGTGCGTATTAGAAGTTTTATTTCCTATATCTAATTTGTGGTGTTGTATTGATGCTTGTGGCACATGGTTCTTCGGATGAGATTGGATGCCCAAAATTGAATGTCGTTGTGAACGTTTTGAGGAAATTGATGGCAAGGTCTGCTTAAGCCAAGACTCAGAAGGAGACTTTGGAGGTGGCGGAGGAAAGAGAGACAATGCCGATAACTTATCATTCTTCTCCATTTCCACTTCTAAAACCAAGGGAAAATCACCCTTTTCATTATTTATCAGAACATGGCCACCTATCCCTGCAAAATATGACATTCCATGGTGAGATGAAAAGCTAGATTCAACAATCTTGGAGGATTTTAACAGCAATTCATCTCCATTGGAAGTCCCAGTAACAACAGTTTCTTTTGCTGACTGACTCTCACCTTCCACAGTAGAGCTATCCCCAGTAGAGTTTCTCATTGCTTTGGCATCTGCAGCTATTCCTGCTGAATTAAACTTAGCAGCTGGCACCTCCTGAAAATCCAAAGAAACACAATTAAACGTTCCCTCGACCGCAGAACTTGTACAATCAAACCCCTGCAGCTTGCCATGACTACATACCGTTTCACAGCAACTTCTAAAATCCTTCTCACAGAAAATACTCCCTGTTTTCCAAGTACATTTTTCTTTTTCTGTACTTTCAAGTTCATCAAATGATAAGGTACTACCAGCGGAATTTAAAAAAGATGAACAGTCCAATATCTGCGAGTCACTACAGCTTGTTAGCTGATTGGACTCGCTCGTCAACTTGCTACCACTCCCCTTCTGTTGATAATATCCATGATTCAGTTTATATCTATATACGGCCTCCCAGGAATTCTAGATGGAAAAAGCAAGCAATGGACATCATCGTCTTAAAACAAGTTTAAACAACTAATAAACCACCAATATATTAAATGCAAATTTCACCTCTTCCTTGCTTTTCTCCACAGAGGAATGGCGCAAAACCTTAACCTGAGTGCTACCCTTGATATTGGTTCTCGGCACATGTCTGCCTTGAAGCTTCCTGCCTGGTGCAGGCAAGAGACCAAAGGTGCTCTTCAAGCAAAACCTAGGAATCAATCCACATGCTTTGGAGGAGAAAATACCCACGCCAGGATAAGTTCCATGCTCATCAACATATTCTTCCTGATCTTCATCCTCCTCGTCCTTAACATGTAGCTCACCAATTCTGAGCTGATACTGATAATCCAGAGGAAGCCGCCTCCTTTGTGTAGTCATACTTTCGGTTTCCCCACTGTCTTCAACAGGTGGTCGGGGTGGCTTCCACCCGATTCTCTGAGGACAATCGGCGGCCATGGCATGGGCCGCAGGCAAAAACCGGTCCATCATGAATTCCTTGGTCTGTTGATCCTTCAAGAAACCCCTCAAAGGATCCCTCGAACCAGTACCCACGCTCATGCTGCACCTCGCGGAGAAGGATTCATTGCATGAAAATGCATCCCTTGCGTCGGAGAAGGCATCATCCTCACCTCCGTCCGTCAAAATCACTTCGTCCTCGTCCTCAATCTTACAGTTCTCATTGCAGTCAGATGACAAACAGGTTATTGGCGCTGGATTTTCAACTGTCGACTTTGACTGCGAAATAAAAGAAGTATCATCCACCAAAACAGCCCCCTTATTCTTTAAGCTTCGACCTGGGGGAAGCTTCGGGGGCGTCCAATTCCAGTCGACGGCGGTTTCGGCAAAGGAGCTGACCTTAGGTTGACCAGGTGTCTTCTCCCAGACGAATGGCACGACAGCCGGGTTTCCCACGGGGCCAGACTTGAGGTCAGAGTTGTAGAAAGGAACGACCGACCGCCTCAGCGGCAATGGAGGCACAGCATCATCAGCCGCCGTCGTTGCGGCGATTCGTCGGAGAGAGAGAAGAGGGGCGTCAAGGTCGAGTTGTTTGCCCTCCATAATAGAGTTCTACTTCAGATTCACAAGCACGGCTCCTACAGACCCGATAACCAGGCTGGAAAAGGGTAGATTTGGAATGTTCTTTAACAAATTTATCAGTTTACCCCCCTACATTCCTCTTATTAATCTACTAATCGGTGGAGGTGCATAGTCTTCGGGTTGATGCAGCGCTAGATTTTTCGGTCGGGGACCTACATGCAATAAAAATTTACAACGGTGCTTCACGGATAGTTGACGTGTTTCTTCGTGCACCGCTTGTAGCAGCCATATTTTGGTCTCAGTCCGTACTCTTGAAAGACAAGAGAGGTGAGATTAGCTCTAAGCTCTACAACGTGAATTAAATCACGATGTGTACTTCAGTTGATGCTTTAAAATTGTGATTTCTTTGATTAATTTCAAAAATATGCTTTAAAATTGTGATTTCTTTGATTAATTTCAAAAAGTATGATAATAATAATAATATTTTAATTCAAAAAATTTAATGAATTTTGTCATAAGAATCAAGATAAAAAAATAATAAAACTATCAAATAGGAGAGAGAAACATAATAATAATATTATCAAGATAGTAATTGTTAATCATCAGTCATTTTTTTTACATCTCTTGATAATTTTGATAATTATGACATCACTACTCTCCAAAAGAGTAAAGAGAAATAAAAATAAATTCGAATGTCGAATGGTTCTATGAAAAATTCAAAGAATATGGTGGGTACAACAAAAAAGTTGCAACGAGGTTTGAGAGAGGATTAAGGGAAAAGTGGAAGGAAATTGTGTTAAGCTTGATTTCGATAATCTTCAATAGAGGTGTCTATGACAAGGATCTTCCTTCTTAGTGATGATAAAGAGAGAAAAGAATATAATCAATAAAAGTATAAGGAGTGTTTAAAATATAAAGCAAGAGAAGAAATAAAAGATGTTAAGAACTGGTGTCAAGTTAAAACGATTTAGATAAAACATGATTTAGTATAGGAATAGATATTATATGATACAAGCATGAATAAGATTTATTAATTTTTAGAAGTTTAATTATAATTGTTTGAGACAATAATATAGATATAAGATGATAAGTAAATAATGTTTTCAATAATAATATATAAATTTATCATGTTTATTAATTAAAATATTGATTAAATTTATTTTTTTTATTTAAACCATCCATATTTTATCTATTTATATATGCTAAAATAATTGTCTCGTTTTAATTATTATTATTATTATTATTATTATTATTATTATTATTATTATTATTATTATTACTATTATAATTATTTAAAAGTGTTGGCATTAAAATATCTTATGAATTGTTTTTTAATCTTTACTTTTATGAAAAGAAAAGAAAATTACTTACATTACTAATTGTAATGTCATTTATGCTATGATAAGTAAAATTATATTATCCTCAGATTATGTAAAGATATAAAAATGAAATGTGTTGGTTATATCTTTATCAATATTTTATTATTATTTTTTTAGGAATTAGTTTTATATAATTTGTATAAGTTTAGAAAAAAAATAAAATAAATAAGAATAATAATAACATAAGTAAAGAAAAATAAAGACATTGATTTTATGTGTTTTTGTATTGGATTAGATTAATATCAATAAGAGAGAAATAAAAGTCCATTATAACTAAAAACATAACTACAAAATATAAACTTTTATTATGTAACATCAAGGTTACATATAAGTCAAATATATAAGCATGAAGAATATTAAATTTTCTTGCACAAAAAGAAAAATATTTATTAATTTCTCACAAAAAAAAGAACCCAGAGAAAATGACTTCTCATCTTAAAGAGATTAAAATACTTCATCTTTGATTGGTAAAATGATACTTTAAAAGTTTGAAAAAATAATTTTATCATTTAATATTCTTATAAGCTTATTATATAGGCCTCTTGACTAAATAACTTATTGATCTACTTTTGTAATCATCGTGTACTTAATTTCAATAATGGCTAGAGTAAAAATAAGTTAATCTTACTCTTTAGTTTAATTGATGACACATTAACCAAAACTTGTTTTGAATGGTTAAGAGAGTAGCATTGAAGTCCTCAATGGATATCTTGAAGGATCCAAAATAAGGGAAATTATGATTTTCATGGCATATGAAAGAAGTCTCAAGAAATAATAGAGCTCAAGAGTTGTACAAAGACATTGAGAAGACCTTAAGGACCATTTCAGATTTCAAGGGACATCTTTTTAACTTAGACATCACTTTTTACATCTTAAAGATGATGATGAAAGGGAATAAAATTATAAGATGATGTTGTTAAAGATATGGTATAGTGATGTCCACTAAGGGGGGATGAATTATGTAAATTCAAAACATTGAGCTAATTTGAATAACTCAATTAAGTTTATAATAGAAGATTTTAGTATTTTTAATCATGTTAAATTTTATAATATTTATTTTAGAAACTATTTTTAGGCTTTGTAAAACTAATTATATGAGAGTATAATGATTTTAAGTGGTTCAATCAAAATTCATATCTATATCCACATCTTGCCAAATGACTAAGTAAAAATACTAAATATCGATTTAATAAAAGCCTAAACCATTGACTTGATAAAAGCTTACTAAAATCAGTTCGATAAAAGCTTAAAAATACTAATCTAATAAATGCCTCTAAATACCAACTTAATAAAATCCTAAAAGTAAAAAAATCAAATAAAAAGACCCTAAAAATATGACAAAAAGAACCAAGTAAAATCTCAATACAAATGTCCTAAAGCTAAATAAATAATTAAGCAAGAGGCACAATATTAATTCTATTAAAAGCAAAGCAAGAGAAATTATCAACTTTTCTCAAGAAGAAAAGCTTATGAAGATGAGACAAATGCATGAACCACAACATTGCTCTCATCTTCTCTTAAAAAGAATAAATACAGTATGAGTTCCTTATCAAATATATTCTTATTAAATATTAACCTTCTCTCTCAAGTTTAGATGTCTTTATATAGACATTAGCAAGCTTTTAATTGGTTAAAAAAATATGTTGTAATAATTATATAAAAAAATTAGTTAAATAAGTAATTACTTACATTTTGAATTGATTTTATAAATATGATGCAATATTAATGACATTGTTCAATCAATCATTTCTACTTGATTGGTTGATTTCTCAAGTAAAATATGTCAAACTTATACAATATGGATATATTACTTATACAAATAAAATAATTTAACAAATTTGAGCTCTTAAGAAATTTTTGTATGATGCATATCATATATTATGATATGTTGTATGACTAACTCATTTCACATATCAAAAATATATCGTATTTGTGCAATAAGGTATATCGTACTCATATGGTGGAAATCTATTCACTCAAAGGCCAAGATTTAAACTAGGCTAATTTTGAAAAATATCATTATACTAGTATGACTTGTATATTATATTGTTACAATCTCAATCACTAGTTTATAACTTAAGTCCTTACTTATTGTTACTTTATTAAAATAATTATACAAATATAATGATTATCATTATATTATACAAAGTCCATCAACTACATATCTCTCTTGGGATTATACATATTTATATGATATGAAAATTATATTTCTATGATGAGAAAAAAAAATTTCTATACTTATATTACTTAATCTAGTCCTATTTTTGGTTATATAAAAAATATATTGTACAAATATGAAATGTAACATTGTACTATATGAAACCTTGATAGTTATCATTCTAGAAATTATTAAAGTACTTGCATGAAAATGTATCATATATGTATGACTAATGTAAATAACTATATTACTCATGATTGCCATGGCTAATGCATCATACAATTCTATAAATAAACTAATTTGCATTGTACGATGAAGGACATTAAATATGTATGACTAGTACACATTTAGATTTCTTCACTTAAATCATTCACTCTTCAAATCTTATTCAATTACGTAATAATAACTAATGCAACTTATTATGAATGTAATACTCTCAAGAAAAAACATACTACTAAGTAATATAAATAAAAAAAGATACTTTCAATTAAGAATTTAATGAGTGAAATAAATGCTTTTAAGACTATTTTAACACTTTTACTCAATCCTTACCAAATTCTAAAGGTCTCAATAAAATTATTATAGATTTTGACATTCTTATTACAAAAATAATTAGACTCAATAAATATTTTCTCTTTGAGTTGTTTAAGTTTGTGTTTCTCATAATGCTAGTTATGATCATCATCTAAACACCTTCATTAAAATTCTTAAGTAAATTTGATCAAGCTCTTCACATAATTAGCCTAGATGCTTTTAAGATGTATAATATAGAAGTATTTAAAAAATTATTAGTAATAGTAATATAATAATTTTGTTATTATCAAACAAATTGTATAACAACTAATGGTACAACAAATGTCATGGCTCAAATCGAAGCAATTAACACGATAAAGTTGTGGCATCACTCTCCCACTGTTTTTGTGGTTATGTCATCTGCTTTTATTTTTCCTTTTAAATTTGAAAATAAAATTTTTATATAATCATAAAATAACTTTACAAAACCTTTAACATGCTTAAACATTGAAAAATCATGATTAAAGTATATAATATATATTATTTATTTTTTTAAAGATCAATAATAAATAAAAATGACATGCCCAACTTGAGAAACCAATTTTAAATTGTATAATCATTATATGAAATAACAAAAGATCATAATTCTTTTAAAACATGAGTTCTTATGTTACAACAAAATACCAATTATGTCAATGCTAAACCAAATACATAAAGGATATTAAACATATTCATGCTAAATCAAGTACAAAACAAGCTGATTGAATAGCTTATATAACTAATAGTAATGTAACAACTATGAAAGTCTATAAGCTAATACTCTCATTATTCTTTTAGAGTCATGTGTTATATCTCATCTTGACATAAATTGGTTAAGTTATAAAATAAGTTAAGTCAATTATCACTAACTTAGTAGCATAAATTTTATATAAAATATTTAATTTTAGGTAATACCATATTATGGGTTAATCTTATAAAATTAACATATAATATCATGTTCTAAGCATAAATAAGTAAAGTGCCTCAATGGTTTTAAAATAACCAATCTCTATGTAAGAAAGTATGTAAATTCCTTTTTAACTATTCTTTAATTTTTTTTTATTTATCTTTTTATTTTAATTGATTTAAGATAATATCTTTTTGTAAACAAATTAGGCCTATTTTTTAGAACAAATTATACAAAATAAAATATTCTTAATGTTGCCCATTTAGTTCATTTATGAAATATGTCATTTTAAAATATTAGTCATGATTTTAGACAGCTAGCATCATTGCACTTTTAGAATTATATATTATCCTTTAATAACCTTTGCTCTTATCTCATTCCCTTTCTTTTTTTTTTCTTTTTCAATTACATTAAGAATAATCATTTCTTTTCCTCTTTTTTTTAATGATTATTATCCCAAAATCACTTTTTATTATAGTATATAATATACTACATTATAAAGAAATAATAATATATTATGTTGATAAATTTAAATTCAATTTCTATTATGAGTGTTAAGCATTATATAATACTATATCAAACATATATATAAATGTACAAGTATGTTTATCTCAATTCTATTTTGTAGTAATCTCTTTAAAAAAGATCTCAAATTTCATGTTCTTTCATGATTCTTTTTCCTTTCTCTGTTTTAAGTACTTTAAGATATTACAATACATACTATGGTACTTTTTATAATACATCTTGTCTAATTTCCCTAATTCCCTCTCAATTTTCTCACTTTACTTGAATTCCTTCCAATACTTTGACAACACTTCCTCCATTCTCTTTCATTCTCTTCCCTTTGGCTCTTAGCTTGATAAAATTTTATAAATTCCTTAAAAGTTCTACAATAGTAGCATGCTTCACCTATATAACTCTTCTCAACATTGTTCCGTCTTCCTAGTGCTCCATTTCCTTCCAAATGGCCACACCTATTCAAGTCAATGCCTCCTCACCTTCTTGATGCTTAAAATATGACAATTTCTCATTAATTTGGTCAAGTTTCCTCCAACAGTTTGTAAGTTAGGGATTTAGGAAATATTTAGGTCTGATTGAAAATTTGTTTTTATTAAACTTAGGTAATACAAATATTTATAATATTATTTAATAATTTCTTTAAATTATATTTGGTATTTTAACTCCATGATCGTTGCACCTCCATTTTACTTTGAGAAAATTTTATTAATCATATTCTTTAGAGCTTTATGTTCTTGCATATTTTCATAATTTTTTTAATCCAATGAATATTTTGCTAAATTTTTATACTTTTCTAACCTCATAAATAAATCACTATTAATCACAAATCCTTTGTTTTAATGTTAAAAAAAATTAAATTGTTTCATTTTTATTATTATTGAATTATAAATGATTTATACTTGTTATTTCTCAACTCATCCTCTTCCTTTTTAAGGTGTTGTACCTTATACAACTTCCCAAAAAATTTTAAAATAATACCAAAATTTAAAAAAAAATTAAAATTCAAGTAAATTCTAACTCTTCTTGCACCCAACCCAATCTCTCTCTCTCTCTCTCTCTCTCTTCCTTTATCACTTTTTTCCTGACCTTCCTGATGCTTGAATTTGATAACTTTTGCTAATTTGTGTGACAATTGGTCAAGTTTCCTACATCGGTTTGTAAGTTAGGGGTTTAGGAAATTTTTAAATTTAATTGAATTTTTATTTTTATTAAACTTAGATAATTTCAATATTTTTCATCTTTTTCAATTGATTAAATTCCGAAAATTCCGTGACCAATTGATTATGACTCAATTGATGAGCGATACTCATCGACCAAATTTTACAATTTTTTGACATTTAATATAACTTTCTAAACTTAAAATACTTACAATATTATTTAATAATTTTCTTTAAATCATATTTGGTATTTTAATTCCATGATTGTTTCATCTATATTTTATTTTTAAAATATTTTATTAATCTTATTCTTTTGAACTATATGTTCTCACACATTTTTATAATTTTTTGAGTCTATTAAATATTTTATTATTTTTTACACTTTTTTGAGCTTATAAATAAATCCCTATTAAAAACAAATCATTTGTTTTAATGTTCAAAAAAATTTAATTTTTATCATTTTGATATTATTGAATTAGAAATAATTTATATTTGTTATTTTTTAGCTCATCTCATGCCTTTGAAGTGTCATACCTTATATAACTTCTTAAATAATTTTAAAATAATATTAAAATTTTCAAAGAAAATCTTAAAATTCAATAAATTCTAACTCTTATTGCTTCCAATCTAATCTCTCACTCTCTTTTTGTTTTTCTCTTTTAGTCTTCCACTATTTGTCTCCTTTAATTTTTTATTTTACCTAAGCCATACCATGTCACTTAGACATAAATCCCTTTTTAATTCTTTTCTAAACTAAGCAATGACAATTAGATTACCAAATTACAAGTTTTCCCTCCAATAATTTTCAAAATTATTTTCATATATTGTGTTTTCTTAAAAATTTAAAAATTAATTATCTGGATGTCTAAAAGCTAAAAAATCAATTGTTTGGATTCTTCTTAAAGAGATTTTTCTAGTGATGTGTTCAAATAAAATCGGACTTTATTTAAAATCATAACATATCTTTAAAGATAAGCTTAATATAATAATAGTTAAATTAATAAACACAATTATTCAAAAACTTAATTTCATTTCATTAAAACACATATAAATATAAATATATTAGTTTAAACTTATAACTTATAATATCTTATACATAATTGAGTTTTGAGACATTACAATAATAATCCAAAGTATCATTTGCGAGAATGACAATGGTGAAATTCATCAATTGCTCGATGACTCTTTGGTATGGATCGATAATCCCATCAATAAGTGCTCTGACAACTTACCATCATTAGCAATTGTTTAGAGGTTCTCTAATGACCAGTTTAGTTGACAATAATGTGGGATAAGACAAAAAAATGAAAATATTAAACAAAACGTTATCTTGACTAAAAGAAATTCTCATTCTTAATGAAATATGTAACAAATATCTTATTTATTATTTTTTGTTACTTATTTGATAACATATAAATCTAAATAATTTTTAGAGTTAGTCTAACATAACAATTTGAAAATAAGATTTTTATAAGAAGTTTTTAAAATGTTTTTTTTAAAATATATATATATATATATAAAGAAAATTTTTCTTTTTTTCTTTTTTTATCGAGATTTTAAAAAAATAAGACAATGAATCAAAGCAACTATAATAAGATTTTTTTCACTTCATTAAATATCTATTATGGAAATTAAAAAATGATAACAAACTCAATGCAATTCGCGCAACGGTCTCCGCTTCCTTCTCCCTGCACTCATCTTCACCTCCACTCGCTTTAAACTCCAATTCTGAAGGAGGATTGCACCATTCAATTCTTACAATTTAACAATGGCGAACTTCGTCTTGTCTCTCTCCTCCTTTCTGCTCCTCGTCTCCGCCATTAACCCAACTGCCGCAATTCTTCACCGCCATCTCAATCTCACCTTCTTCAACGAGTTCGCAGCTAGCCTGTCCTCCCACCAGTCTTCCTTCCCGCCATCACCAACCACCTACTTCGAAGTTCGGCGGCCCATACCAGTCCCAAATTCCTTGCCTTGCTCCACACTTGTCCTCCAACACGACTTCGCCTCCACCTACGGCCGTCCCCCCATCACCTCTGTCTACACACCTCCGTCCCACTGCCCCGATCTCCTCCTCCGCTCACCCTCCCGTATCGTTCTAGAATGGTCCGCCGCCTCCGCCGGCCTCCAGTTCGACCGCATCTTCTCCGTATGGCTATCCGGCGTTGATCTTCTCCGCAGTTGCACGGCCGAGCCCCGAGCCACCGGTATCTTGTGGACCATCCGCAAAGACGTCACCCGCTACGCCTCCCTCTTCTCGAAACCCCAAACCCTGGCCGTCTACATGGGAAACATCGTCGACGAAACTTACACCGGCATCTACCACGTCAATGTCAGCTTCCACTTCTACTTCGACCATCGCCAGAGCACGCCGCCTGCGGTGCAGGCATTCGTCGCCCCCGCGGATCTCATCATACCCATTTCCAAGAACCTACCTTTAAGTGATGGGTTGTGGTTTCAGATACAGAACGCAACCGATGTCCAGGGGAAGGAGGTGGCAATTCCGAGAAACGCCTATAGGGCAGTTCTTGAGGTGTATTTGTCCTTCCATTCGAGCGACGAGTTCTGGTACACGAATCCCCCTAATTCCTACATCTCCGACAACAATCTAACTGGTTCAGTTTCTGGTAATGGCGCCTTCAGGGAGGTCACCGTGAGGTTAGATGGTGTAGTAGTCGGAGCTATCTGGCCTTTTACTGTGATTTATACCGGAGGTTTTAACCCACTTCTTTGGAGACCCATTTCAGGAATTGGTTCTTTCGACCTTCCATCTTATAACATAGAGATCACGCCATTCTTGGGGAAGATCATAGACGGGAAAAATCATTCCTTTGGCTTTGGTGTTACAAACGCTTTGGATGTGTGGTTCATCGATGCAAACCTGTATCTTTGGCTGGACGGCAAGAGCTCATTCACTGCCGCATCTCTGTTGAAGTTTGAATCACCCGAGTTTGCTCCTTCTGTGAAATCTAAGTTCAAGGGCCTTGATGGGCATTTTAACACAAGGGCGAGTAGAACTATCTCATCTACAAGGTGGGTAAAGTCCTCTTACGGAAATATCACAACCCATTTCTCCCAAAAGCTGGATTACAGCAACAAGATGAAGTTTACAGAAGATGGGAACACACAGGAAGTGAAACAGATCTTAAACTACAACCATGGAAGCTATTCGAAATGTGAAACTTCTGTTTTGTACGCAGAGCAAATCTTTAAGAATTTTCCTCTTTATCTGTACTCAAGGACTGCCAACCAGGACAATGGTAGCTTCTCCTCCATCGCGGATCTTAGGTTGGGGTTTAACGAGAAGAAGTTTTCGAAAGAAGCCTCTGGTTTTTCCTTCAGTTCATTGAAGAACTCACAGAGTGGCCATGGTGTGATGCGCGTAGGAGGAGGACGGGTTACCAGTGGAATAGCAAGCACAAAGCAACTGTACAGATATGAAAGCAACGAAGGTTGCTACTTCAGAGACATCGGCAGCAAAAATTACAGCCTTCTTTACGATGAATCTAGTGAGCTTTGTGAAAAGACGTAGTTTAGTAGTTAGATTCTTCAAGACATCATTGTTTGTTTTAACAAATAGCTTCCATTGACAAACATTGTGTGCAGTATCCTAAATAATGCACATTAGCAGAGTTTTCTTCTCCTCCATGTGTTTGTTTCCACAATGATGACATCAAAGAGAAAAAATTGAACCAGTTGGATTCACCGTAGCACAAGGCCTTTGCATACAATTTTTATCAGATGTATGAAAAATACTGTACTAAAATGTATGTATGAATCTATATGAAGCCATAAATAGCTTATATGTTTATATATATATATATATATATATTATTCAAAAGGAGGCATAAGTCATACAAACAGATTCTCATGTAAGATCCTCTGAAGTCTAATAGCGTAAGTTTAATGAGGGATTTAGGAAGGGATTCCCCCCTCTCCCAGACGAATTCATTACAACATGTAGCACGCGCCACCCAATCTACAGGCGCATTCTCTTCTCTGTATATGTGGGAAAATCTAAGTGCATCCAGGTACCTTGCGTACTCGATAGTCTCGGCAAAATAGCCTGTCACAGGCGGGTAGGATATAAGCTTGCAGACCTCCTGTAGCACCAGCATCGAATCAATATGTCTCTCCACAGCACGATATTGAGGAAGGG
Source organism: Vanilla planifolia (assembly GCA_023846275.1). Taxonomy (NCBI): domain Eukaryota; kingdom Viridiplantae; phylum Streptophyta; class Magnoliopsida; order Asparagales; family Orchidaceae; genus Vanilla; species Vanilla planifolia. The sequence continues at coordinate 42,748,041 of CM043875.1, read as the reverse complement.
TATCCCTTAGAATGCTAAGAGCCTCTATCATAGCCTGAACCTCCATCGCTTCACAAGCCTGAGAGAAAATCCTCTTACCAACCACCAGGAGCGGCTTCCCCATACTGTCTCTTACCACCAGGCCTAGGCCCGCAGTATCTTCCCTAACCGCAGCGTCACAATTCACCTTTATCCATCCAGTTGGGGGGAACCCAATTATGGGTTACAAGCAGGTCCGAGGAGCTGCAAATGTTCCCACTGGACATGGGTGAATAAAGGTTACATTGTCTTGCTGCAGTAATTACCTCGATCTTGATCTTACGTAATAGCGTGCATGGCTTGTCCACTGGATTATCATGCCTCATCGCATTTCTACTTTCCCACATGTAATATATGGTGGTGGCCAATGTGGCAGCATGCTCGGTGCCATCCCCACGTCGCGCCGCCGGAGAGCTGATAAACTCCATGAGCCGGTCAAGAAAAGTCAACCTGGCACCCGCACCCCGAGGCGGACCCAGTGCAGTCACAGCCATGTGAGCTTGGTAGTCAACCCACAGCTCTTGTGCGTGCAGGCAGTCCCAGAATGCATGTTGTATGGACTCCTCCGCCGCACAACCCCAATGACAACAATTGTTCTCAAGCATCCCCCTCCGAGCCATCCAAGCCGTCGTAGGGAGGTAATCGTCGACGACACGCCATAGGAACATCTGCACCCTCGGCAGTACTTTGAGCTTCCAAAGTCCCCTCATCTGATCTACGTCACGTCGGCATCTTCGCCTGATTGCATTATCAGCTCTGCACTTCATGTGCATATAAATTCTTCCGCTATCAACCCTCTCCATCTCGATGTACGCCTGAAAGAGCATGTCCTATGTAAACATCCGCGCCCTGGGGAGGTGTAGAATTCTGTCAAGCACCTGTTCACCCGCACATGCATGAATATTATCCACGTCCCAGACATCGACAGTCGTGATGCATTTAGCCACGCTCGCCGGCCACACAACGCTCGTGTTGATGAAGGTAGGCCAGCAGCATATAGGGAGAATGCCAATCCAATTATCTTCCGCGAACCTCGCCATCCTCCCATTATCGATTCTCCATACAAATATCGACACAACATCTGGCATTGCCTCCAGCACAAGTCTACAAGCATAAGATGCGTTCCTGGGTGCTTTTGAAGTGGTGTTCGTCACATTATACTTTCGCCTCATGATATCCACCCAAAGGTTTGCGTCGCAGCTCATAATGCATTTACATATTTCATTTGCAGCGCACGATGCCATGCACGGAGGTCCCGAAGCCCAAGCCTGCCCGCGGTCTTCGGCAAGGTAACACAGTCCTAGGACGCGTAATGCATCATATGCGCATAGCTCGTCCCGCTCCATAGAAAACTTCTAATCCTCCTTTCCATCTCATTGATGACTCCCACTAGCACAACACAATGACGCAATATATGACTTGGGATGGCGGTGAGAACAGAGGAAGCCAGGGCAGCTCTGCCCGCAAGCTACAGGGAACGAATCTGCCAATTAGTCGCCGTGGCTTCCATCCTCTGAAGAAGGAAATTGAGGTCTGTACTCTTTAGGCGCTTTGCTGCAATAGGAAACCCGAGGTACGTGAGCATCTGGCCCTGCTCCATAAAGAGTTTCCTTGCCACCAACTTCGCCTTCTTTTTGTTGATATTCCTGTTGAAATATACCCTGGATTTTGAGAAGTTGACACAAAATCCTATAGCTTTGCTGAAGTCCCTCATAATTTTGCACACAGCGCGCACTGCCTCACGCGTGGCAGAAGCAAACAGAAGAACATCGTTCGCGTAGAGCAGGTGTGAAATCAATGACGCGTGTTGTCCAGATCTGAAACCGAGCAATTGTTTGGTTTCATATCTCTCACTAGCATAGATAAGTACTCTGTTATGATAACATATAAGTAGGGTAAGAGCGGGCATCCTTGTCGGAGCCCCCACTGAGCCTCCACCCAAGGAAGATGAGAGCTATTGAAGAGTACACCAAACCGCGGAGATATGATACATGTTGCGATCCATTCGCACCAAAGAGGAGGGAATCCCATAATCTTCATCATCCCGAGCAGGAAATCCCAATGCACGTTATCATAAGCCTGCTCCATATCTATCTTGACTGCCATGAGGCCCAAATTTGCGGTGTAGGCGTGCATTTTTTAAGCCATCTCCTGCGCGATAAATAAATTGTCGGAAATACTTCGCCCAGGGATGAAAGCACCTTGTTCGTGTGAGATGATACTTGGCATCATCAGTTTAAGACTTTCCACCAATAAGCGCGCCACCACCTTGTAGATGATGTTGCAGAGACTAATTGGCCGAAAATGCTCCGGCATGCACGCGCCCTGTCTCTTCGGGATAAGGACAATCAACGTGTCCTTCCACTCATTTGGCATCCTCCTTCCCTCAAAGAAAGCCTTCACCGCGCGGATGATGTCCTTATGTGTGATTGCTCAGTAACCATGTAGAAATTCCGTCGTGATCTCGTCAATGCTCGGGGCTTTATTTTTTCTGATTCCCCGAATAGCCACAACTAACTCATTCTCAGTGACCCTGCAGCTTAATTTAGAGGCCATTTTCCCACAGACATTGCCAGACAGCACATAATTCAACGGCACTGATGCCTGCACCGCGCAGTGCCATTTCGCTTCAAAGTAAGCCAAAAGGACACTCCTGATGCTCTCAGGTGTATCTGCCACGTTGTCTTCCATGTCCTTCAGCTGAGCAATGTGGTTTCTCCGTGCACGAGCCGTCGCAGCAGCATGGAAGAATCGAGTGTTGCAGTCCCCAAGCTGTGCCCAGTGCACTTTCGCCCGCTGCCACCATCATTGCTCCTCATGTGCACAGCCACAGGCCATGATCATTTGGCTAAGGCGGATATTCTCCTCCTCTGCTAACCCCTCCTGAGATTCCTTTATCTGTAATTCATTGATGCTTCTCTCCAGCTCCACATTCTTGTTGACAACGTTCCCCACATCGACTTGGCTTTGCTTCCGCAACGCCACCAGTGAACAATTAAACTTAATCGTTAACTCCTCCATGCAATCCCCCCCCCCACACGCCTGCACCAAGCTTGGTGCACCACCCCTATCGACTGCGGGAAATCCAACCAAATACGTTCAAATTGTATCCTTCTATTGTTCCCCTGCATTTTCATGCACCCCAGATCAACCAGCAACGGGTAGTGATCAGACCCAAGCTGGCTCAAGTGCTGAACAGAGCATTCGGGAAACACCTGCATCCCCACAGAATTCATCAGGACCCGATCGAGTCGCTCCAGGATGCGTGCACTACCCTGCTTCCCATTGCACCAAATAAAGATATTGTCAGTGAAACCCATGTCCACCAGCTGCAGGTCCTGCATGAAGTCAGCAAGCTCTTGCTGCCCTTTGCCATAAATAAACTTCTTCCCCCTGTTTCTCTTCTTGCACCATCACGATATTAAAATCTATCGCCATGATGAGTGGGTCATCCCCGCAGGATGCATTTCTGATGACCTCCCAGACCTCCCGATGTTTGTGATGATCTTTGGGGCCATATACAACGAAGCAATTCAACTTACTCCACGGTGCCTCACATCACACGCCACTACATGCAGTGAGGCAACATTGATCGTGATATCGACCTAGCATTTCCACAGCAGTATGATACCAGCTGACATACCAACCGATGGTTGGACCCCAAAATTTCATTCCTTCCCAAGGAGCCAATCCGCATCCTTCCTTAGGAAACAATTAGCTTTCGTCTCCACAAGAGCCACTACAACAACATTTCCCTCGCGTACAAGCCTTTGTAAGTAACATCTGGACTTCCTGTCCCTGACTCCTCTGATATTCCAAACAACGAATTGTATCATCACCAAATAATAAAAAGGATTTTCCCAATGTGGCTGTGCATACTCACTAGCCACGTCAGTATACTCCTTCCCTGATGAGGCATCCTCCATCTTCCATCCTAGTGTCCCCTGCGGCCCACAAAGCGCAGCCCAGGAGAAATTCTCTTACATAGCTTTGGTGTAATATCCATCCTAGCTTTCAGCTTCCTCCGTCAGAAATTCTTCCTCCAGCAATGGCGATTTCCCCTTATTTCTTCCTGCCTACGCAGTCTACCACGTTCCCACTTCCTTTGCTGGAGCTTCTTGACTTGGAATCTTCTCCCTGTCCTCCCTTGCCTGTGGCGACGAAGCCCGCATCGCCATGTCTCTTCCATTAACCTTGGATAGGCTCCTCTTTCTATCATGCATGGTTGCGTCCACCTCAGCGATTGCCCCTCTAATCAAGGTTCTATGTGAGTTCCCCTACTTAATGAACCCCTATGTTCGATCCCTCCCTGTCTCCTGCACTGGGGTAGGACAAGCATCCATGGGCCCAGCTTTTGTCCCTTCTTTTCCAGATCATGCGTATTCCCCATCAGCACTCGAGGAGTTCTAGAGCACTCAGCTTCAATATCCTTCCCGCCACACTTGTGCGTTTCCTCCTCATTGTGCTTCCTTGCTCCTTCCCCTTTGTTCATCATCCCCGATGTACAAGCCGGCACAGCGACCTAAGACGTGTGCATGCTGCACTGCCCCGCAAGATGACCAACATGCCCGCATGAAAAGCAAACCCTTGGCAGTCCCTCATACTCGAAGGATTGATAGTCTCTGCCAAATTCCTGTTTAGCCATATGCCAGGATTTAAAGGCTTTGAGAGGTCCATCCGGACGCACATCCTGGCAAATGAGGATCTTTTCATGTCAGCAGTCCATCCGTCAAGTAAGAAGAGCTCCCCAATTGCCTTGACAATTCTCAGGATGTTCTTCACATCCTAGTATATTATTAATAGGAGGCACAAAAAGCGCACCCACACTGGTGCGCACATCACCGTTGCGGTGTTATGCCTAAATTCATGTGTCCATATGTCCAGCCCCATGGTTTGACCTACGACTTGCCATGGGCCGCCCAACCAGACTTCATTCCTGTCACGGATGGAGTCAAAATGCAAGCAGAAGCAGCCAGATGATAGATCGAGTATCCTGAAATTTTTATAATGGCCCCATCTCTTCTGCAGCACCCGCGCGATGACAAAAAATGGGAGGGTATTCCCATAGACTCACCCGACCAGATCTAATTTATGGAATCTAATGCACCTATAGCATGCTTTCGAGGACATGATGACATCTCCATCCTCAACATGGTCCGGCATGCCGCTGCACGATCCTTTACATCAATGTTGGCCGGACTCACAAATAAGGTTCCTCGACCGCTTGGGCGTTGCTATTAGAGATTAAGGCCTCCTTGAAGCTGAGTTTTATGGATTGGGCCTCCTTACTCACCCCCCAGCAACACCATGATCAGGGCACAGGGTCCCCTCTGGTCGCATGCACCCCTCACATACCTCAGCCTTGTTCACTACATCCCCTAGCTCCATCTGACTAGTAATCGCGGCATGAGCAGCATTATGCCCCCGACACCCATCACCTAGTCTCTGACATTCAGGTGCCATCGCTAACGCTTCAACAGAATCCACATCCTTTGTCGGGCTACATGGTAAGCCAATAGAGTCAATTGATGCCTCCACCGCTTCAGCTAATATTTGGGGAGCAGGGATATTTTTCTGAACGTCCACCCCTTTCCCCTCTGTAGTGGAGGAGTGGCATTCTCTTTCTGGCGATTAGCTCCCAGAAGTCCTCTACTTCCTGTTGCTCTTTCTCACCTTGGTTCCAGCCATAATTCTTTCCGTTATGGCTACAGTGATCCCACAACCATGCAAGAAGACGACCCCGGTAGTCTGCACCGTGAGATAGCCTTACAACTTAATCCTATCCCAGCGCCCCGCTCGGAGCGAACTCCCAAGGATTTCAAATTCAAATTTCCCGGAGCCACGTAACTAGGCAGTTCTCACGTGCTCGATGCACGCATGTCAAACTAGCCGTTACCAATGCCGTTGTCACGTGCTCATCGTCCCTTCTGTCTAGTCGCGAGTGCACCTGTTCCAGTCTCCAGTGCCATCTCAGTACCTAACCTCTCTGCCTACGCCTCCAACTTCAGCTCCAGTCTCCAGCCTCTCCTCGCCAGCCATTTGTAACTAGTTTCTCGTCACCAGCACTACTTCCCCAGCACTCTGTCACCAGCCCCCCCCCCCGTCACCAGCCTTCGTCACCAGCTTACCATCCTGAGCTTCCCTTCACTAGCCCTCCATCAACAGCACCCTGTCACTAGCTTCCCTCCTTCACCAGTTTTCAGCTTGCACTGTTGGATTGCTGCTAGCTTCCCTCCTTCACCAGCACCTTGGCACCAACTTCCGTCACTAGCCTCTGTGTGTGCTTCACCAGCCTCCGTCACCAGCACTACTTCCGTCACCAGCCTTCGTCACCAGCTTACCGTCCCGAGCTTCCCGTCACCAGCTTCCCTTCACCAACCCTCCGTCCCATCATTGGCTGGCTAAGTTTTGAACTATAATCTGATACCAGCTATAATGATAAAAAGAAAAAGAATGCTTGTAAAGAGAGTAATTCATAGTTTTGATGTAAACTCAAAGACTAATGAAGATGATCTTGATGCTTTACATGTTGCTCATATAAAAGGAATATTCAATATGCAAGTACTATAAAAAAAGCATTTTATCTTTTCTTAGATAACAATTTGCAAAAGTATAAGTCAAGAGCAAATCAATCTATCGATGAATGGATGGTATTATTATTTCTTAAGATGTTGGTTGTTTGAGGCAACACACCAAACCATGTATATGTGCTAAGATGAAAAAAAAAGATTAACAAATATGTACAAACATATAATTGAATTGATTATTTTCATGTTGATGAAAATGTTATATGTTCAATTACGATCAAAGCAATCCTACAAGAAGGAATATTGAGAAGTGAAGCATAATTCTTACTATAAATCAATTTTTTTGGAAAAGTAGACAAAAGTGATCCACACAAGCAGAATAGTACAAGAAACAATGTAGACTCATTGATTGAATGAAAAACATCTATTTGTTTTGATAAAATGCTAATTTTTCAAAAAAAAAAAAATTTATTACTTAAACAATCTTATTGATTTAATTTAAATATAATGTTTGTCCATGTAAGACTAGTTTTTTTATATAAAATATAGCTTAGCCCTTGTACAAGAATTATGAGATATAAAAGATACAATTTATATTTTATTCTTCTAGTTAGAACTTATCTCCACTTCATTTATTTCTAGATATTTTGCATCAATTATCATAAGTAGTGAATCCCAATTAGCATAGTTTTTTCTTAATTTAGTGAATTTATAATGTCCTATTTTCTTGTAGTTTTGTAATGTATTATCATTTGGTCTTATTTTCTTTTATTTAGATATCTAAATCAATTGTTCTTGTGAGATAATCAAGCAAGTCATGTGATAAAAAATAACTAAAGTTACTCTTAGGTAAGCTATGTAAATAATGATCAATTCCATATAAGTCTCAAACAAAATAATAGTTGACACAAATAATAAAAATTCTCTATGGTGAGTATCAGTCATAAAATTCTCTTTTGTTATCAATATGAATAAAAAACTTTATAATTTGACTATTACCCTCATGCATTCCCTTAGAAACATCTTCTTATACTTAGTTTTGAAGTCTCAATAATGTTTTTGTTCTTTATGAATTTTAAAAGTAGAATCCCACAAAGCTATCACATCTTTTCTCATTAGTTGCCATATCTCCACCAATTGCAACATCTTTTTTTTATTAAAAATTCATTTTCATAACCCTTACATTAACAACTTTTATTCTCAACTCAATTGGATAGTAATTATAGTTATTTAAAGAAGGAATCTAATAGCTCATACTCTAGCACCTACCATATTGGGGATCCTTCACATCATAGGCATGATGTGGCAATTTATCAATGAGAATAGTCTAAAGAGTTTTCTATCTTTTCCATCATTTAAAGTCCTTAACAAATGGACCATGATTCTTTTGAAGATCTATTAGGGTACAATTAAGTCTTCAATGAATTTTTTAACCTCTTTAGCTCATGTCATTATAAAGTACTGAATGAGATAAAGATTGTGTAGATAGAATTTGTAACTAAGCTTGTGGGAAAACCTCTTATAATTTTCTATAACTTTTAGTTATGGCTTGAAAATATATCCATAGGGATGAAGTGTATCATATGTATGTTATAGCTAAAGACCTCTTTCCTCTATTACAATAGCTCTTTTATTTTCCTATTTTACTTTAGTAATACTTCAATAAGCTTACTTTCTTTCTTTGTGATCAACAATTACTCATCTATTTTTCTCTTTTCTCTATTTTCTTTTGTTTGTTCTCTCTTATCTCTATTTATTTATTGTCCATTATCATCTCTTTCTTTAACAGCTCCATCTTTATTTGATTATAAACATTTTGAAAAATTACTAATTTATTCCTCTTAATTTTTTAAATAACTAATATATCATTTATTTCAAAATTTTATAAGTTAATATATAGACTTCCAAAATTTACAAACTAAACACTTTAGATTTATCTCAAAGAATTGTTTTCAATAGTATACTTGATTTAATTTTTTTATATACTTTTGAAATATGATATGCTTTTTAATATATAATAAAATATTAATATTTTAATTTATAACAATAAAATGTTTCAATATATTAACTTTATTTTACTAAAGTTTATATTAATATTATAAAAAATAAACATATAAGATGTTACATTTTTTCTTGGTGATCAATGTTTTCAAGTTTGAGTGGCTTGAAACTAACTTAAAAAAATCCTATTGCTTAACAAAGATTTCAAGGTCAATCTTTGATGCTTCCATATTTTTATTTTACTCAAAAATTTGTTGGACAAAAGTTTGTTTCTAGAATAAATTTAGATCATCTATGTGAGCTTTCAATCATATTTTTATAACCTCCTAAATGATTTGTTTTCATGTTGTTGACTTTTGTTAAAAAAATGATTTTTTGTGCATTTTCTACATCAAAGTATGTTTTTGTATATATTCTCTTTCTCATTTTTTTTAATACTAGCCCTTATTAGACTCTTCCATCTTACTTTTAAAGAGAGAGGTCTTGCAAATATCCTTTCAACCAACCATTCAAGAGTCAACATGGACTAAAACGGATCATTTCATATCGAGTCTTGTTCAAAAGTGTATGTTCATGAATAGATCCCAATAGAATCAGAGTGATACATCTTAACAACAATCAAAGAATTCAAAATGGTAAATGATGAAGAATTTAATCAAAAGTTGGATTTGCATGTGATACAATTGGCCAAATAATTCAACATATGCCCAAAATTGTCAATGAGGCCAAAATCTATCTTAGTAGTAACCCTAAAAATTAATGAATTTAAGCATGCATTGTATTCCAAAACAAGCGTAACCAAATCAACATGAGATGAGTAGGGATAATCCTTACCTTAAAGAGCATAATGAGGAAGAAGTCAATGACATTATCATCATGCCTTCATAGTATAAATGTCAAAAATGTTATTTAAATTTGAAGTTAAAGTGAATTTGTTGGTTTATGATAAAGAGGTGAATGCTAAAATATTGCATACATGGATAGGTTAGTTTGAAACTTATTTGTCATCATGTAAGTATACTTTGATAAAAAGATATTGTTTTTGTTATATTGAACTTAAAGAGTGTGCATTGGTTTAGTGAAATGCTATCACTTTAAGATTGTGATTGGATAGGATTTTGACCTCATATAAGTTGCATAACTTATGATTTTTACATGACAATGATGTAGGATTGTACCATGGAGTTTTGATGTTAAGATATAACATTAGAATGACTATCAAAATTTTTTTTTTTACCATGATAAAGTACATGATAGAAATTACATTATTTGTATTGCAACAAAACTTTTGTTATTTCTTTTCATGGCTCTCAACCAAATTAAATCTTATGTAATGTTTAAGAAAAAGAACAAGTGTAAGTAGGAGAAAGCTTCAATAACCAATGCTAAGAGTTTAAGCAATACCATGAAGTGATAGAAAAAGAAAATCAAGTGGACATAAAAGCCTATAAAAGAGAAGGAGAAAACTTTGAGAAAATAGAAGATAGACTCAAAAAGTTATTCTAGCTATTGTAAAAAAAAGTGGGCATATTGATAAGAAGTTTTAAATGTCATGCTTTGAATTGTACTCAAAGAAGAAAAGTGAAAACTTTGGAAAATGTATGATAATTGTTACAAACAGTAGACAATTGAAGTTATGAGGAATATTGGCCCAAGCCTTTCTTTGAGGGTAAAGCTTATAAGATCCAGTTGGGTGTAAGAAGAGGAGAGATCTTGAGAAGTGCTATTATTCTCTGAGTTCAAATGTAGGAGTTAATAAGTGCAATTCTTAATACGAAGAAGTTAGAGAATTTGACCTATCTCGTGAAATGTTTAGCGCTTACATCTCATTCCTAACCTTATTCATTGGGATGGATATAACATGATATTGAGACAAAAATTAAGCAATAATGTACGTAAAGTTTTCCATTACTTGGGGAGACATTGATATTGAGATACAACTTTTCTAAAACAAGTACAAACAACACCAATTCATCATAGATTGGAAGAAGTATCACATGAATCAAGATTAAGAAATATATTTAGTGGATTTTGTAGTTGTTGCTCAAGTTAAGCATATTGTGAATGCTTTGTTGGAGTTATTTATTACTTATAACTAAATAAAAAAAAATCTAGATAGCCCAATCAATTATTAGTGTGATGAAAGTTCTCATTAAGGAATACCTAATGTTGTTTGAATAACATCAAGGATTACCCAAAAGAGAATTATGGAGCATAAGATTGCTCTCCTGTTAAATGTCTTGTTATTAAACATCATGATATAGATACACTCGGTTATAGAGTATGAAGAGATTAATAGACAAGTGAAGAAATTTCTTTAGATAGTAGCACTAAGGCTAAGTAATGCACCCCCAAATTGCCTTTGGTTATGCTCTAAAGAAGGATGGACGATGGCACATGTGTGTCAATTATTAGGCATTGAGTATGATTATAATGAAGGATTGATACCCTTTATCTTGTATCAATGACTTTTTGAGCCAATTGAATGATTCAAAGGTTTTCATGAAGCTAGACTTTAAATCCTAATACCATCAAATCTAAGTTTTTGAATAGGTTACTTGAAATACTACATTCAAAATCAAATTTACGAGCTAATTGTTATGCCCTTTAAGCTACATAATACATTAGCTACTTCGAAATGGATGATGAAATACATCTTGTGATCCTTCTCAATGAGTTTTTGATGGTATATTTGGATGACATATTGATCTATAATTGTGATTTTGATGAGCACAAGGAGCATGTGTGAAAAATTTTGGAACTATTTCTATAGAACCAACTATAGCTAAATCCAAAGAAAAGTGGTATAGATCATCAAATCCAGTCTATTTGGGGTTTGAGGATGAAAACAAAGAAGTTAAAGTTGATGAGACCAAGCAACAATCGTTCGAGAATAATAGAGATCCATGGAAAATTTTGAGATGTGAAGCATCATGAGAGGATGCTAATAGTTAACGAAATTTATGAAGAGATTTTTAAATAATGATAGCTTTACATAGCCTTGCTTGAGCTAATAAAAAGTTTGAATAGTAGGAGGAACAAGACAGGAAATTCTTTTGTTGAGAAAGATTTATCAAGCCCCTACATTAGTTACACTCGATATACTTAATCTATCACGAAACAAATTATTGAATAAAATCCACAATTCTTTGCAAAAACAAATTATACTTAATCTATCACGAAGAAAATGTATAATCACAGTATTTTTTTTTTCTCAATTTCTTTAAAAAATATTGATTTGAATCCTATTATTTTCATATAACATATTAAATTACTCTTAATATTCTTTTTTTTTTTTGTTATTTTATTCTTCCTAAAAATGTTCCAAAGAAAAAGGAGAATTTCGCATTATTTCATTTAATTAAATTCGAGATAGAAATGTCAAAAAGAAATTTAAATTTCTTTTAATTGTAAGCGTAGGCTACTTTCTAATCGGATAAGTTCCCCAAATTCCAATAGAGAAATGATACATAACGCCACCGGCCGCCTGCTCGATAACTGGCGGCGTTATTTTGCTGGCTCGCTCTGGCTGAAGAAGCTCTACAACGCGCAACGAAAACTTGGTGAACGCCCCTAAACGAAATGCAGTATTATTTATTGTTTGACTCAGTACGAAACGGGTCCCGCCTTGTTCTCTAGTTTCGTCGCTTCCTTACCCACTCCCTCGGGGATCAACGAAGAATTGCAACAGAAGGAGATCTGTGTTCCCACGCTTCTTCTCCGGCCATGTCCTCGAAGCGTCTTCCATACTCCACCAAGGATGTTGAGTACGATAACGCCAAGTTCAGATACCGATCGCCACTCAAGGCTTGTCCCTTCCTTTTAGATCCGTATATTTCTGCTGATATATTTTCTCTGAACGTCTCCTTTGGTTTGTTACGTTACCGAATGGACGAAATGGTTGAACTGAGATTGTAGGGATGGGTTCAGTTTTCAGATTCGGCTTTTTGAAGCTAATTCGGATAAAGATTGTTTGAGAAGCAAATTAATCTTTTTCTTGTTAGAGGTTTTAAAGTTCTGTGGCGAAGATATGACACTTCTCCTTCCTATTTCTTGTTAACATTACATATACTGATTTCGTGGAAATAGTGGTGTGGATGATCGTTTTGATTTTTCATGCTACTTTTGTAGTAGCCGTACACGAAATATCAACTATTTTTAACGGAACCTAAATGTTAAATCAAGTAATCATTTTTAAGAGATTGTAGGCCATGTACTTAAATAGTTGTAAATAGCATCGTTTACTTTTGCTCATGATAAAAAGACAGCAAAGAGTATTGATCAACGCTAACAAGATAAAAAAAGATTGAAAATTTGGTTTCCTAAAGACAAATAGCATCTTTTGAAACATCGTAGCTTTGTTATTCTTTTCCGTTTATTAGTTTTTCTGTCACAAAAATACCACTACTACATTCATAAGCATAGGATACAGTCAGGGTTTTTGATGATCTAATATCAACCCAATTAAACCCTTATCACATGATTGAAAGATTATATGCATCTACACATTCAATTGCATGAGATGTATAAGATATGCTTATATAATTACATGAAAGCATTCATTTTTATACATAAATGTGCTATCAATTATGGATTCAAATTTTGTCAATATCATGATATTTTTTATCTAATTTCAGACTAGTTTGGTTTGGTATGGGCTTGACTAATAATCAAACCATGACTTCTATACTATTCTAGTCAAATGATGATAATTTGATTGAAGATCTATTCAAATAATATACTATTCGACTTTTGAGCAATCTTTGAGGCATGACGTGACGTATGCAACACAAAGCTAACAAGATTAACTTCAAGAAGTTGAACACAATTGGGATTATCAATGAACATTGGTATGGTTGATAGAGGTGTTCAATATAGTATTTTTTTTTTTTTTTAGATTTAAATTGAACTTGTCGTGTAGTATATCCAACATAGTTCTTTCAAATTTTTTCGAGTTTGTTTCCTCAACTTCAATGGACATGTCTGCCCTATTCGTGAAACTTTGTGTTAAGGTAGAGGGACCAAGATACAAATTCCCTGATACACCTGAAACAGACTTAACAACAGTGCCGCTCTCATTTGGAATTGGTAATTAAGTATATTATAAGCAAGCATTAAGTGATTGGGATGTTGGTGCTGCTGCTGCTTTTGAATCTGCTGTGGTTTGAAATGCTCGTTCCTTTGTTTGCCTTGTGCTGCTAATTATTTGTTTCACTTGTTGGTAGAATTCAAGTTAATGATCCTGGTTGTAGTTTAATTTGTTGGCATTTTATTACATAAAGGAAAAAGCTGTTGAATGATTTGCATTTTTATTTGTATGCACGTACATATATCCATGTAGATGTGAGACAAAATTGACTGGGAAAGTAAAGCTGATAATTTCCATTCTTATTTTTGGGAAATAACTGCCAGCATGTTGCCCTTTTTTCTCGTACCTATTGTTTTGATTTGTTATTTGCATTCTTGAGGTCTCTTGTTTTTAACTCTTCTTGCAGTTGTATTCTTCTTGCAACTGGAAGTTTGCCTCAGAATGATTGTATGCAACTTGCACTCTCTTTCTGGAGCTTGAGAGTGCTGATAAGATAAATTATGTCTAAATTTGTTTTTGACTTTTCTTTTTATTGCTCTTACCAGGTTGCCACACGGATTTTCAGTACTAATGGCATCTGCTATGATTATGGAAGATGTAGTATAGGAAAGTTCTTAATGCTATTGATGATTGGAGGTTTAACTTATTTAATGATTGTTCATCGAAGCTCCAATCACTTGGCATCTACTGTGGCTCTACAAAATACAACCACATGGGATATAAGAGATGTGAAGAAACATAACATAATTGGAAGGCTATGGAAGAAGCCCCCAAGACTACCACCACAGCTTTCTCCTGATGATATTAAAAACACAAGTTTACTTGAATGGATATCCAGACAAAAAAAGGTTAAAGAGGCATTTGTACATGCCTGGACCGGCTATAGACGATATGCCATGGGCTATGATGAACTAATGCCTTTGGGTAAAAGAGGTATTGATGGCCTGGGGGGCCTTGGTGCTACCATTGTGGATTCGCTTGATACTGCTATGATCATGGGGTTGGATGAAATTGTTTATGAACAAGGAGTGTGGATTGAAAAGAATCTCATGGAAAGAATCAGAACAAAGGGGCAGGTCAATTTGTTTGAGACCACAATACGTGTTTTAGGTGGTCTTCTTAGTGCATATCATTTGAGTGGGAATGAACGTGGTGCTATGAACACAAGTGGCGTATACGTCAACCTTAAAGGTCTGAATCGTGATGTGTTCCTTGAGACAGCAAAGAATTTGGCTAACCATTTATTGTTTGCTTTTACTAGTAGTCCAACGGCAATTCCTTTTAGTGATGTTGTATTGAAAGAAAACTCTGCTCATCCTGCTCCAGATGGCTTAAGTAGTACTGCAGAAGTTTCATCATTGCAGCTTGAGTTTAATTACCTTAGTAAGCTCTCAAACGATCCTAGGTATGGCTTGAAGGCAATGAAAGTGTTAGAACACATTAAGGCACTTCCCAAGGTTGAAGGATTGGTACCCATCTATATTAGGTAAATTAGTTTTTTCCTATTAAAAAACATCTTTTGCAATTGTACTTAAGCTCTGTTTAGTAAACTTGATTTGGATGTTCCACTAATGATTTTCACAAAGATCTTAACCACATTTCATTTTAAACCACAATAAATCACTAGTGACATAGCAAATGGAAATTTTGTTCATGATTTAAAAAAAAAAAAGCTGCAATCAATGTATTCTGAATTTGAATTTGGTTCAACCTTTAAACCATTGGAACCAATGTATGTAAGATGAGCTTCTTTATGAAGTACAATTTTGACAGGGTTTTTTTTTCCAAGGTTGAGGATGTCTTGGTAGCATTACTTTGATCAACTTACCCTCTTAGATAGGCAATTTTGTGGGTCTGTTCTTGTATTTGTTTTTAACCATCAAGTTGATCTTGCAAAGAATACAAGAGTTCATCAAATTGTTGACTACTCATGAATCCTTAATATGATGCCCCATTTTGAGCCCATGATTTAAGATATCGTAAGATGCTGGACAATTTAACAAGACCTTTAAGCATTAAGAGCTGGATAAGTGTGTTACTTTCAATTGCATAACCAGGATAGTTTAAATTAATATGTAGAAGCATGCATATCCAAAATTGTTGTATAACATTTATGAGTCAATATTAACATTGTAGTAATGTTATTAGTGGATTTCATGGAAATAAATTCATGATTTGTTGAAAATAAGCATCAAGATAATATCATATAGTTCTATAATGTTTTTTTGTATAGACAATATATAAGTCCCTTTTGTTTGTCATTCATTGCAATTAGTATTTTCAGTTTTCAAAATAAACAATTAAGTTCACAAGCTTCATTAAATGCCAAAATGTCCTTGGTTTTTTTCTCTTCTAGTGAAATCATAACCCTTACAAGGTTAATGGATGAGCTTCTTCCTATGACTTGGCATAATACAATGAGACTAGATGAAATGAGGAGATAACAATAATTTCAATGATTAAGAGAAAGAAAATAGATCTAAGAGTTACTAGAGAATTGATAGACATGGAGAAGAAAAGAGAACCATAAAGTTTCATTGTGTGGGGGAAGGTTAGAATGGTAGAATAGGGAGATGAAGAACGCATCGCAAGTGTAATGGAAAGTTAACAAAGATGAATGTATAATGATATTGGAGAAACCGGCTTCTTTATCACATAGAAGGTGAATAGTAAACGTGGATTATGGTAGATAAAGATAGTTTTGGTCAAATTTTAAGTCTTTGTTTTATTTAATTTTTAATTATATTAAATATAGTTCAGGATTATTTAAAAGTAATTTTTTTTATAAAATTTAAAAAAATTAAAGAAATTTTAAAAGATAATAAAATAATAGTTTCAGGTGAAACTGATCAAAATCAATCAAAACTAGTCGAAATAAACCCAAAACACCGAAGCCGATTTTTGAAGATTGTTTTGGATAGGTTATGTTTGAAACCAAATCAAAACTGATTAAAATGAACACTTTTCATCAAGACCAAGAATCATGGTTTAGGTACATTACTAAAATGGTAATAATTTCTATAATAGGAACCATTCCCAATATGAACCTACAATTATTTTTATTGAATTAGCATCTGTATGCAACTTAATGAAACTCTTAGAGCTAGTAGATTTAACTACCAATGTTGATAACTCAAAGGATACCAAACAAAAGGAGATCTATAAGCAACTTACTCCTTTTTCAGTTCTAGAATAGAAAATAAAAGCTACTTACAAATCTCTATTTGTTAGTCATTGCACTAAGACCATGCAAGCACTTCGTTCCAATCAATTAGCTGACTTTTGAATGAAAGTTTGAAGGTCAAAAAACACAATGGAATAGAGTCATAAGCATGTGAATAAGGAAGGAAAGAAAAATGGTATTGGCCATAGACTTGTTTGCTAGAGTTAAACTTGGTGGTAGGCAAGCAAAATTAGTGTAATGTATTCATCAAAGCATTATGATCTGTAGATCTAGATCTAAGACTATCCTATTGCATAACACAATTCAACAATAATGGTAATGTTCAATATATTGGACATTAACAAGCTTAAAGTGTCCCAACAATTGGCAAGTTAATGATGAATATATCTCACTGTGTACAATTAAAAGATTAAGTTGTTATACTAGCTTTGCTATTTCATAGGGTTCAAGTGATGTTATCTATGTTTTGGTATGATGAGAAATTGAAATCAAGGTATCAGCTTCAATTCTGTACATCATAATTCAATTTACTATGAGGAGTTTACAACGTGATTCAATTTTATTGATTGTCTTGTTTGGTCATATTTGACTATTTGTGGACTTGCTATTACAATCCTTTTGAGTCAAGACTATTATAATGTTTTCACAATTCTTAGGCTTTATTGGATCTCTTGGCTGTGCTTTCGGGTTTGATTGGGCTAGAATTTTCCTGCGACAAAGCAATGCTATAATTTGAATTTGTTGTATGTTGGCATAGCTCGTAACTTGGATTTACACTTGACGTTCTTTTTATTTGTTATGCTTGTGATTCAGAAAGTTCTCTCTCTCTCTAGTGCTTGCTGTGTAGCTGTAGTGAGTAATGGGTCATCCTTTAAATAATCTATCCCAAATCAGGAAAAAAGGTGGTTGTTACAGTACCTGACTCTTTAAGGCACATATTGATATATGATTTATTCTTTGACTTTTAGGCTTGTTTAGTCTTCTCTAATGCTATATTTGAAAAGCTTGTACCATTTATTCTGATAACCACAGCCCTCACACTGGCCAGTTCAATGGTGAGAACATTAGATTGGGTTCGCGTGGTGATAGCTACTATGAATACTTGATTAAAGTGTGGATCCAACAAGAGAACAGTCGTGACAATCTGCTCAAGTATTTATATGACATGTATATAGAAGCCATGAAAGGAGTCAAGCACCTTCTTGTTCGTAAATCTGTTCCCAAAGGACTAGTTTTTGTTGGAGAGCTTCCGCATGGTTCCAGGGGTTCCTTCAGCCCAAAGATGGACCACTTGGTAACTAAGAAATCTTTTATGTCGAATACATTTTAGATAGTAGCTATTTTCCATTAAATGTAGAGTAACTTTATAAATGTCTTTCTCGCTTCAAGCTGATTATGCACTACCCCATTTCCAGGTGTGCTTCCTTCCCGGTACTCTTGCACTTGGTGCAACCAAAGGTATTACAAAGAGGAAAGCAGCAAAACTCAATTTGCTGACAACTGAAGATTTGGAAAACTTATCCCTTGCTGAAGATCTGTTGAAGACATGCTTTGAGATGTATTCAGTTACATCAACCGGTCTAGCTCCAGAAATTGCTTATTTCAATGTTGAGGTGAAGTTACTTTCTATATCATTTGATCAGATGATAGGCAATCCCACTTTTTAGGTCTAGTCTTTAAGTCTTATTGTTGTTCAAATAGTTACTATGGTTCGACTTTAATATAGGGTACTTCAGAGCAAGGTCTAGATGGTGGCAACAAAAGTTCAGAATATATCAATGACATAATAATTAAGCACAATGATCGACACAATCTTCTCCGACCCGAGACCGTGGAATCTTTGTTTATACTCTATCGCATTACCGAAGATCCGAAGTATGTTTACTGGAAATGCTTTTATTGCCCTTCTTAGAAGAATTTGTATAAGCAGTTATTGTGAACATGTTTTGAATCTTGCAGATATAGAGAATGGGGTTGGCAAATCTTTAATGCTTTTGAAGAACATACCAGGGTAGATTCTGGTGGGTATAGTTCCCTGGATGATGTTACACAAATCCCACCTCATAAAAGAGACAAGATGGAGACCTTCTTCTTGGGAGAAACCTTGAAGTACTTGTATCTTCTTTTTGGAGACAAAAACATTCTTCCTTTGGATAAGTTTGTTTTCAACACAGAAGCACACCCTTTCCCAGTTATCTAATTTCACACTTTAACCTCGCACCATACAGCTTCAATTCATCTTCCTAATGGAAATTCAAGTAAGCATTGTCTCTCTATGTTGCCTTTGCAAGTTGTGTGATCCATTTAGCTAATGAAATTATTGTACAGTTCGATTGACAGATTCATCATTTCTTTCAATGGTGGCAGTCTTATTGTGAAGCCATCATCATCAGACAATCTTCAGGCAGAATTTTGTTAGAGAATTTTTATTTTCCTTCAGTTTTATCTTGATTTTGGCAGTTATTTAGGTTAGGAATTTTAGGGTTTTTTTTAGGAGAGAGGTTGATGTACAATTATAAAATCTTTGCTGTGAATTTATAGCTTTTATAGATGCAGAACTCATCTGTCTTTCATATGCTTTTTTTTATAGCTTTTATAGATTCGGTTGCCTAACCCTTATGGGTTATGTAGATAATTAATGATGCAAAAAGAAAGCTTTCATTTTGTTTGATTTCCCAGAACGACAAATCAAAACATACTCGCATTATTAATCCAGGTTTAAGCCCAACTCCCTCTTACACTTTGTTTGATTTCCCAGAACGACAAATCAAATCATATGCTTTCATTTTGTTTGATTTTACCTAAGTATGTGAAAGTTCAATTGAAATATAAAAATCTTTAATAAATCCATCTTTAAGTATATGAGCACAATTCTTTCTTATTTAATACTCTCAACATATGTAATAATACTTCTTTTCTTCTCCATTTTTCAAAGTATTTCACCCTGAGTATCGATCATATCCTTGTTTCAAATCAAAAACTTAATTGAAGATCTTTTATCACAAACTTCTTTATTAAATTTCCAAATTACCTAATCTCTATCATAAAAATACATGGTATTCTTATATCATAATCTTAAGCTGTGCTTCTACGGTTCTTTAAATGCACATCAAATCTTCAACAATGCTTATACCAAAGCCAACCAGATCACAAAAACTTACCAATAATCTCCACAAGTGCAGATTCCATACCTAAACTTGTGGAATCTGTTTGAATCCCTCACAATTATCATCCTCTCCATAATGCGAGAGATGAATTTGAAAGCTGTATGGCAATCCCCGCAGATTCTAAGATTCTTGAAGACCTTGATGATAGTTCCTGATGGAGTAGCAATAATACCAAATGCAACGGCTAGCTTCTCACTGTGGTATGAAAGCGTATGCTCCTTTTGCTCCTCATCCACATCATGCAACACATAGTTCATGTCTGGAACATACCCTAATTCCTTCATTTTAATCTGCAACTTCTCCAATAGAGCATAAATTTTCTTTGCATCAGGATGGGAGGCGTCTCCCACCAAGAACATGTGTACCTTCCCCCGAATCTCAATCCAACTTGAACCAGGCTTCTTCACAACCCCTTTATGATCCATTGTTTGCCTAATTAACTCAACCTCATCCCACATACCAGCAGAGGCATAGATATTAGCAAATGTGACATATGTTGCAGCATTCTCAGGTTCTATCTCAAGCAACGCTTCTGCTGCCTGTTTTGCCATGTTAATATTCTTGTGTATCCTGCAACCACCAAGCAGAGAAGCCCACAAGAACTTATCAGGCTTCATGGTCATTTCATTAATGATCTCTTCCACTTCCTGAAACCGTCCTGCTCTGCTAAGGAGATCCACAATGCAGGAATACTGGTCACTTGTGTGTTTCAGCTTAAATTTCTCTTTTATTGAATGGAAGATCGCGAGACCTTTATCAATGAGTCCACCATGTGCACATGCCGAAAGAACTCCAACAAAGGTAACATGGTCGGGTTTCATACCCGATTCAAGCAACAGCTCATAGTAATGTAGAGCCTCTGTGGGATGGCCATTCTGTGCTAACCCGGAGATTAACGAGGTCCATGACACCAAATCAGGGAGCGGCATCCTTTCAAATATAAGCTTGGCCTTCTCAATGTTCCCACATTTAGAGTACATGTGCAAAATAGTACTGGCAGCAAAAGATGAGGGATCAAATCCAACTCTGATCATGTGGTTGTGAACCTGCCTTCCAAGGCCTTCAGCGGCCAACTCCGAGCAAGCATCCAAAACGCATGCATAGGTGAAGTCATTTGGTAGTACACCCATTTGCATCATACGAGAGAAGAGCTTCAATCCCTCCTTTCGCATCCCAGCGTCACAATACCTCCCAATCATTGCTGTCCAAGAAACAACATCTCGGTCAGAACTCAAGTCGAACACCTGACGAGCATTTTTTATGCTCCCACATTTGGAGTACATATCTGCAAGTGCACTCCAAACCACAGCATCAGATTCAAAGCCAGCTCTGACTATGTGACAGTGAATCTCCCTCCCGTGCCGGTAGCTTAAAATAGCCGTGGAAGCGGCAAGAGCACTCGAAGCAGTGAACTTGTTGCTGCAATTCAAAAAACCACCTCGCATCTCCTGATGCATCCGCCGGTAGAGATCAAGAGACTCAAAGGGACTGCCGTGACGGGTATAGCAAGCAATGATACTGCTCCAGGAGAAGTGGTCCCGAACAGGAATCTCATCAAACAGGCGGCGGGCCTCCGCGATGTTACCAACCGCGGAGTAACCAGCCATGAGAGTGTTAAATGAGCAAGTATCCTTGTGGGGCATTTCGCTAAACACTCTGTAGGCGTCGGGAAGCCTGCCGCATTTGCAGTAGAGATCAATGAGGCGATTAAAAAGAGTGGTCGGAATATTTGAGTGAGACGAAACGAGGTGGGAGTGTAGGCATCGAGCAGCATCAAGGGAACGCAGGTGGAGGCCGCGGTCGAAGGCTTCATGAAATCGGCGTTGGCGACAAAGAGCATAAACGTCGATGTTGGCTTCGAGAACGAAAGACGGAGGCGGGGACGTTGGTGTTGTGGCGAGAAGTGCTCTTGTGAGGCAAGTAAGGTTTTGGGCTTGCGGTCTGCAACCCGATATCATCTTTGAAGATATTGTTGCATCCATTTTGAAAACAAACTTTATTAAAAATTAAAGGCATATCTATAAAGTTTAATATAAAAATTCTATATTCACCAAAAAAAATTAGAATATTCAAAAATTTGTTGTTATATATCTAAGTTCATTTTCAAGAATTTTGGAAAATAAAGTGAATCTTATTATCATATGATCATTACCAATTTATTGGATTAGTTTAATCTATACACAATTTAAAAATTATCATTAATTATATTTTATTAAAAAAATATTAAAAAATTCTAATTTGGTACATAATCCTTTCCATTCTTATAGCTAAATCAATTGTGCCAATAATGAGGATGTTCAATAGAATCTAATTAAAATAAACTCAATAGTGAACCATCACATATAGAGTTTAATCTTTGAAATTACAAGTAATCCTTAGATGTCATTCACATATTATTCTAAATAAGATAAAATATTTATTGTTTTCTATGCGACAAACTAAAATGAAACTTCTTCTCATATATGAAATGCATTATATATTTTGCAGCGTAAACTTTATGACATTCAATTTCACAATTTGTATATTGTTTTTTTCCAAGAAATTTGAAAGCTTGTCATTGACCAAGTACATATTGTCATATTTTTTCACAAATATTTATAGCAATTCTCTATACAATATGGAGTAGAATAATACACTTAAGTCAAGAAAATTAGATTGACCAAGTTATCAGTATTTAATACAAGTGTATCTTTATGTTCTTAATCATCATGCTTACAACAATTTTTTTATCATTAGTGCGATCATTTATCATAATCTCATTGTGGAGGGCTCTTCTTATCACAATTCCAACACACTATCTTCTTGTTAGGTTGTGGGACACAACATGCTTAAATATGACTATCTATGTGGATATGACTACATTGAATGACATACTTCCTAATTCTTATGCAAGATATCTCTACGAAGAATTAGGTCCCAAACTTCTAATAGCTTTAACTTTTGTTATTTAAATATGTTCTTGAGACTATTGATAGTTATATTTCAACTATCAAAGACAAAAGCAAAGATCATTGTTCTTATTTCATCAACAAATTTAATTTTCATTTACTTAATTGTGGTTATACACTAAAGACATTAATATAATTTGTAGATTAAATGATTGTTGCATTAAATAAACCTTGCTTGATGTAGATGGCTTCTAGCACATATTGCATAATATTGTTTGTGAAACTATTAGCTATTGTCTCTTTGGAAGCATTCATTATAAGTGTGAGTTGCATCACTTCTATATTTTTCTCTGAAGATCTTAAATATTTTTGTTTTATGAATAAAAAGTATAGCCTACCAAAATTTAGTTTGTGTAGTACATTACAAATTTTAAAATTAAGATAATGTGCTTGTAATTATAATTATTTCATTGAAATAAATTTATTTTCTAAATACTTTATTTATTAATTAAAATATCATTAAATTGTTTTGATATTGTGAGATATGCCTTAGTTTTAAATGAAGTTAAAATTTTATTGAAACGTATTATTAAAAATATTTCTTCATAAGAAATATAATAGTGATATATCTGTAATTTTAGAAGTTTAAGTAATTAGTTATAAAATATTAGATATAAAAGATCTAAAATTAATTTTATCCAATTATATAGGATAAATATGTAATTTAGCAAATTTAATCCTTATCATGTAATTTAGCAAATTTAATCCTTATCGTCTTTTGATTTGATAATATAGTTTATGTTGCAACTAAGAGAGGTGACAAGGGTTGGATTTGAGAGACATTTAGAGAGAGAAGTGAAAAAAAGAAGAGAGAGATAGAAGCTTGGTTGAAGGAATAACAATAAGAAAAGGAGAGAAAACATTATAAAGAGAGGTTTGAAATGCATCATTATAGCTAAAAAAGGAAGATAAAAACTAACAGGAAAAGGAGGTTGAGGTAAACAAAGAATTTAATTTATTTTGATTTAAGTTTTTGTTTTGTATAAAAAATTAGATAGTGTTATAATTAGTGTAAGTAGAAGAAGTATGGATAAAAAAAATTAGAAATAATCATGAGTGGAATGGATTGGATTTTTATGAGTATATCTTGTATAAAAAAGAATAAACTATGTATTAGATAAACATATGATATGTTAAGGATTACATTGGTTCAACAAGTTAGTATAATCAAAATATACATATAATATGATAGTTTTAATATATAATTTGTTACCTGAAAGATAATGAGAAAAAAAGAAAATATAATCCATTATAAGAGCATTTAATATAACTAAATGTATAGTATGATGTAGTCATTATATGGTACATTAAATAATAAAGTAATAAAAAATGATTATTTAAAGTGAGGTGAGAATAACATAGATTTTGTTAATTACAAAATATGATATGTTAAGTAAAGGACTAATAGATATTAATAAAAGAATAATACTTTATAGTAAATATTATGAGTATTATATGAAATAATACGATATGATATACCCAATGTATAGTAGATATGAGATTTTTGTGATATAAATTACTATATTATAAGATAAATGAGTGGTACTTTAGTAGAGCATAAATGAAGAAATAAAAAAGATATTATTATGATTGTATAATTAATAATAAATAAATAAATAAATAAATAAATAAATATATATATATATTAAAAAATTAAAAAGAAAATATTTTAGTAATTTATGTGTAGAAATGATATTGTAGATAATAAAAAAGAAAATATGATTGAAAAAGATAATTGTATCTCAGGTTTAAGTAAATAAACCTAATAAATGTGATATAAATATAATATTAAATTAATGTATGGTATTCATAAACTATAATATTTTTATAGGTTATTTTATATTGTGTATTTTGATATATGATATAATTTTCTTAGTGAAAGATATTTATATTACATTACTTTATATTTTTATATTTTAATTATAAGAAATATGATATTAAATCATTTATATCACACAAAAGTTAATTTATTATACAAATAAAAATATATAGCATGATATTCAAACAAGTTATATCTTATAAAATAGAATGAAATCAATAAAATTAGATTTCTTTAAGGTATTAGTTTTATTATATATGAACATATCACTAATATTTAATGTAGAGTGAACATACATAGGTATAGAGATTTTATCTTATTGAATATGAGTGTCATGATATAGATTTATTAGCTATACCATTGGTACATTATACATGGTTGCTAGATATAAATAAGGAGGCCATTCTTTGGTGGATGAATACCAAATAATTATGATTTTGGATAGAGATCATTTGGTTATTGATATAATTATTATTATATCTAAATGATAATAATAAATAAATAGATCTTAAGTAAATAAAACATAAAAAATTATATACTTGTTGAAAAATGAAACATCATGCATATTTTTTTTTGAGTTTTTATGATCATTTGTTATTATTCTTGTTTATTCTTATACTATTTTATCACATCATATCTCCTTTTATATATTATTATTTTAATGATTTATCTATTAAATCCTATAAAAATTTGTTAGAATTTATACACCTAGTCATGTATTCACTATACACAAAAATGAAGATTACAAAACTTTATATAAAGATTTTATGCACTAGATGGTTATGTGCAATGTATTTAAGGGTTTTGTGTATTTGAGGTTATGTTATATATATTGAAACTATTATATATCATTTGTGATACTTTACATCTTTTGTTTGATATCATTTTTTTATGGGGTGAATTTTATAATTAGATGTTTATTTAGATGTTTTAGTTATTAGTTGTTTAATTTTTTATGAAAATAGTTTTGTTTAAAGTTGATTTTTAGATGTGTCTCTTAATTTGGTTTTTATTTTTGATGTTAGTATATCTTAACATATTTATTTATTTATATTTATCTTTGATTTTTATGAATTAAGATGATTTAGTTACATAGGACATGGCAATAAGTTTTATCCAAATAAGTTATATAAGTTCTTCTAATAAAATAAATCTAATATCAACAGATAAGGTTATTAATATTTCATCTTGATTCAGTTGAACTTTATATCAAGCTTAGATTAAATATGTTCTATTTGAACTTGAATCAACGCAAGTTTTGGACAAGAAATATTTGATCAAATTTTGAGTTAATATTAGGCTTTATTAGTTTTTATTTCAAATATTTCATTCATTTCATTTCAGGGCTCAACATCTTCTTCTCTTATAAGGCCTGGTCACTTGGATCCTCGAGATCAAACTGTTTGATTTGAAGTTATTTTAGAATTTTTTTTTTTCATATTTTAATCATAAAATTTTATTTTTTTATCATTGTTGATACAACAAAAAGGTAGAAGGAATTCTAAACTTCTCTACGGAAATCTAACTATATCCAGATGAAAAGGCAGATCTGCATCAGCATCAGCCACACAGAGAAGGCTATCTTCTCTCCTTCGTCGTAGTCACCATAGTCATGGACTCCAGGGTAATAATATCCATCCACAACATCGAAATCACCTGCTTGAATACCATATTAACTTTCTCCCTACAACTTTCAATCATCAGAAGCAGAACGGTAAACCCAAGACCACTCACCTCTGTCGTGGCCATCGCCGCAACCTCGGTCAAGCGCTCGCCTGACGTCCCGCACCGTCGCGCCATTTTGGAACCTGAACGTGTCCAGCGCGTTCTGCAAACAGTGCAGAACGAGCGTCGTCTCCTTGAGACAAGGCCCGACGCAGTACTCCTCCACGCTGCCCGGAGGGACGTCGACGGCCCCCTTCATCGACAGCCTGTAGGACTCCTTGCATGTGCTGTATAGCTTCCGTTGCCACAAACCACCAAAGAATCAAAAGCTTCGAATACATCACCAAAACATAGAACAGAGAAGCAGCTTACATTCTCATCGCTGAAGCAAGCCATGGCTTTGGTTATAATGTCCATGGTGTCTTCTTCTGTCACTGTCTTCGTTAAAAAAAAAAAATACATTTTCTATCTAAAATAAATTGATGAGGAAGAACAAATTAACCTGACTTGCAACAAACGGAGATGACGATGAGAAGGGTTACTCGAGTGGAGAGATGTGTGCAGCGAAGGAAGGAAGCCATTAGTGGAGAATTTATCTTCTAATGGGAGATGGGAGAGCTGTTAATTAGTAGTAATTATTTATAATCACAGCAATGTACTGCTGTAACATTTAATTAAAATGTAAAGCAGTATATTTTATTGGTTTAATGAACTCGATGGGTGAAGTTTGTTTGGAATTTAGCATTGCATGGGAGCTGTCCGGTTGAACTTTTAAATAGAGAAGATGGAATTAGGTGAGAAAATAGAGACCATATTGCTTTTGTGCTTTATGAGCTATGTTGAGCTTTATTCGTTTTAAGATAAAAAAATAAAATCAAATAACATTCAACTATTTTGACTATGTTTGAGAAAACTCGACTTCGTTTTTTAAAAAAGATTGATTTAATTTAAACAATTATTAAATGGTAATTATTTTATTAGACTGCTGCGTTAGGTATCAGAAATGTTTTGTTTAGTAAAAATTTGCAAATAATTGATAAATAATCATTATAAATTGTTATTTTTTTTTCCCTTAAAAGTCATATATCAACGACAGGAGGGGATGGGGTTTGGTCCAGTTCTGTGGAGGACTGATGCGGCTGCTCCATCTGTCACTCGCGCTTCCGCCTTCAAAGGCCATTTCTACGCCAACCCTCAACCAAATCCGTTTCTATGATGCTTCGGCAACTTCAAATGTCCTCCGGTTCTCTTCTCCGCACTTCAGTCCTGTTCTTTCCTACTCCCTTGGTCTTAGATCGCCCCGCGTAGCCCTCGGTGGCGATGAAACGGAAGGCGAATTCGATGATGAGCTTGCTCGCCTCCTCGTCCTTTTACCAGAAGACATGCGCAGGCGTGTTGAGGGCCATTCCGAGCTCCGGTATCTTGTCGAGGTCGTTATGGACCTTGGACGCTCGCCCCTCGCGCGGTTCCCGTCGGGGGATTTTGTGTTGTCTGAGCGGGCCATCACTGATGAAGACATTCAGTACGCTACGTCTCAGGTGGGTGATTTCGCCGCCGACAACCGGGCCGGGATCAGCCGGACGCTGCACCGGATAAGCGCGATTAGGAACAGGAAGGGCGCGATCATTGGCCTCACTTGTCGCGTTGGCAGGGCGATATCTGGAAGTGCCAGTTTGTTGAGGGATTTAGTGAAGGATGGCGGCTCTTTGCTTCTCATCGGTCCTCCTGGAGTGGGCAAAACGACCATCATCAGGTTTTTTTTTTTTTTTTTTTTTGGATTTTTAAACGTTGGAATAGTTCGTGAGTTAAGATTTTCTTCCGATTTAAATTAGTTGATGATGTTGGGCACTGCTACCTGTGAATGTTTCTTTTCTTGGAATATAATTAAAATACTAGTATGGTGTTTTCAAGGAAATTGGATTCGAGAAGATGAATAGAAGTTTATTTTTATTATAAAATTTGGAGGATGAGAGTACAATGGTTTGAGAGCAGTGGTTGTTAGATCCTCACATGTCGAGCTATCCTCAGGAAATAAGTACAAAATGAGAATGCAATAATATCAGACTCTTCTCTTGCGATTGGCCTCTCCCAATGCGGACTCTTTGAGGTCTTTTTGTAGTTGTTAAGAGTGACAGGCATATTCATGCTTTTCTTGGGTTGTGAGAAATGCTCCCACAATGATAGCTTAATGGTATGCACGTGTAAGAGAGGTTACCACGATTTCCCAAGAAGTTGCTGCCATTTTTGCTTGATGGCACAAGCTGTTAGCATTTGAGTAGGAGTTATTGTTCTTATTGGTAACTCTAGTGGTCTCCTTAATGGAAGTTGTTGTTTCACCTTGAGTAGTCATGTAAGTGCCTAATGAAGAACCCTTGTGAAGTTGAACTGGAAGGACTTGGACTCAACTACATTGATTCTAACAGCCGAGTGCCAAATAGATATCTTCTGGAGCTTGAGAGTCGAGGGTCTGATCTTGTGCGCTTGGTCTCAAAGGTCTGTCATTGAGAATTAAGGTCTTGAGAGTTTGGTCTTGAGTGTTGAGTTCTCGAGAGTTTGTCTTGTAGTGCTAGGGTCTTGAAAGTTTGGTCTTGAGTGCTATGGTTTTGAGGGTTTGACCTTGAGTATCTTTTTGCATATGTTCACCACATGCCTCAAGCACCTCTTTGCAAATGCGCACTGCACGGTTACTTTTTGGATTGATGTTTGTGATTAACTTAACAAATCTTTGCAGTTTTATTTGGTTCTTGAATTTTGCATATCTTCATTTTTTATGTAGTGAAGAGTTGTCATAGACTTTTGAACCATCAGTGCATATCATGCAATTTTATACTCATGAATGTGTGATAATTTTTCTGGTATGTAGTCCAGCTTATTTACTAACTTTTTAAATTAAGCTGGCTGTGATCTTAATTGTAGCTGATTTATTATTCATTTGGGTCAAGAGATCACTAATATGGGCCAATTTGAGGGTATGTTGAGCTTCTTGGAAGGACTCCTAACTAAAGAAGTGAATCCTTCAAATGGAAGTGGGAGGATGTTAAGGTTGAAGAGGGCTTTGAGAGGTAGCCCTTTTTCTGGTTAGTTGAAAGACCAAGGATAGCCTCCTTGGAAGATGATAGAGGTGAAGGTTTTGAGCTGTTTAATAGTCCCCTCAATTGGGCCTAAAAAGGCCTTGGAGATAGAGGTAATCATGCATGAGTTGATTACTGTAAGGAATGTAGTTGTTGGTTTAGTAAACTTTGATTATTTGTGTTTTCTTTTACCCTTAAGGAAGATACTCCCTTAGGCCAATGCCGTGAAGGTCTTGAAAATGCTAGTAGAAATAGAAGAATAAATAAAAGGAAAAAAGATGCAGGGTGCTTCTTTAGAGTATGGGTTTGTAGATGTTCTTTTTCAAAGTGAAGAAAGTTGAGGGATAGATTTGATGGACAATCAATGTCAATTAGAAGATTTTTTGCTCCTATTGTGGCTTATATCTATTGTTCGGATGATGCGAACTTGTTATTTGATCATAGTATTTGCACTTCGGTAATTGACATCATGAAACTTTGGTTGTTATCTTGGGGGGCCTGAAATGTGTAATCTGACAACCTTTAAGGGATTTAAGGTGAGTCTTGAGATGCGAAAATGATGAATGCAGAGCAATTAGCTTCTCACAAGCTGCTCCATAGTAATTTGTCTTAGAAATGCTTGAGCTTTTGATGATGACATGTGAGTTCATTGGTCTTGAGACTTCGGCTGGATAATTAAGACATGCAAGTGATACAATTTGAGGAAGTGGGAATGGAAGTTGGGGATTTGCTTTTCGAGGCCTCCAAATGATGGAATGATTGTGGAGACAAGGAGGAGAGGGGTGAAGGGCCAAGCCTTTTGAGTGCTTTATATTATAAAGTGGTGATGAAGGAGAGGGGAGGAAAATAACAACACTCCTCTCAAGACCTTTTGTGTTGGAGTAATGATGAAGGAGGAGAAGGAAACAGATGCTGCTTTTTGAAACCTCTATGTGATTGTGCAGCAATGAAAGAAATGATAAGAAGATAAGACAATGCTCCTTAAAGCTTTCATGTGACTTAGTAATGATGAGAGGGAGGAGAGGAAAACAAGAGTATACTTGTTGAGTCCCTTATGAGATGGAGTAGTGATAAGGGGCAAGATGAAGTCAAGGCCAACCCTTTCTAGATGGATCAATGATGAAGGAATGAAACAGAAGAAGCAAAGGCTGCCTCTCAAGACCTTCATATGATTGTACAATGATGAAGGAATGGATAGAAAGATAAGACTATGCTTCTCAAGGCCTTCATGCGATTTTTTAGAGACGAGAGGGAGGAGAGGAAGGCAAAAGCTTGACTATTGAGGTCCTCACACAATGAGTAAATGATGGGAGATGAAAAGATGTTAAGGTTAAGCGTCTTGAGACTTTTGTGTGACTGAGCAATAAATGAAGGAAGAGTGGAGACAAATCCTCTTGAAACCTTCATGCATGCTGTGCCAATAAGGGTGAGGAGAGAAAGCAAGGGTTAGGTTTTTTTGGACTTTCACTCGATAGGACATTCATGAGGAAAAAAGAGAGGTAGTGAAGATTGCCTATTAAGACTTTTGGAATAGTGTTGAAGGTGGAAGAGAGAGAGAGCAAGGGCTGAATCTTTCGAGGTCTTCACTAGATAGAATAAAGGTAAAGGAAAGAATGAGAGAGGTCAAGTGTTTAACCTTTTGAGACTTTCAAAGATGAAGGAAAAGAAAGAATGGGAGCAAATTGACACCTTTCCTTGTGTTGAGTACAAGTTATCATAGGGAAAATGGTAAAAAACTGATATCATACCTTGAGAGTTTTGGTTTCATAAGAAATGACGATGCTTATGGGGGAATCTAGCATCAATGGTATGATATTACTCAAGAGGGTTTTTGTAGTTTTCCCCTTTTTGGCATTTATAATATGCTTTTGATGACCTATAATAGTTAGCTGCAATGAAATAGTGATACTTTTTCTGAAGAGTAGCGTTTTTTTTGAACGATTCAACTTGTGTGGTTATTTTTACAAACACAAACTTTTGTATTAGTACACTTGCTCCATTAGGGTTGGGAGTAGCCTTTGGTCACTGTGGTGGTGCTACAAACCCCTTGAGTAACTAGGCCTTGAGATTCTAACATCGAGTGACTTTTCTTACATTTGTGTTTTGGTGCTAACAATCTGTAACAATTAATGTAAATAAAGAAAGCTTATTTTCTAAAAAATTGTACACTTTTTTTTTATGCTATGATTTTTTTTGTTTTGAGTAGAGTTGTGAATTGTTGTTGTTAGATGAAAATGGTTTTTTAGGGCATTAAGGTTAGTTATTCAAATCTTGAAGTAGGGAAAAGTTTTTTGGTCTTTGATTGGAAGTGATACCATCGAGGGAGAGGAGGAAAAGTTGGTGAAGCTTTAACAAGAATTGACTTCATTTGGTCCCTGAGTGTGCATGATATTTTCGATAGAAAAGAGGAATAAGTAATGAAGCTTTAACAAGGATTGACATCCCCTAGTCCTTGGGTGTGGTCGATATTGTTGACAGAGAAGAGGAAAAGTTGGTGAAACTTTTACAAAGATTGAATTCCCTTGGTCTTTGATAGTGGGCGATATTGTTGAGGGAGAAGTATAAGGAAAGGATGCAAGGTTATGTTTATCAAGATTTCACTTAATGGGACAAAGGTGAAGGAAGAGATAATTGAATTCCAAGCCAAACTCATTTTGGCCTTCATACTTCTTAGTAGCAAGTGTGAGAGAGGAGATTAGGATCATTTCTCTTGAGGTCTTCATGCAATGTAATAATGATGAAGTAGAAGAGAGGAAATCAAGATCATACTTCTTGAGGCCTTCGTGCGATAAAACAACAATGAAAGGTGAGATGAAGTTAAATACTCGTCTCTTGAAACCTTCTCGTGATAAAGCAACAACAAAGGAAGATAAGAAGTTGAGATTCATCCTCTCGAGGCCATCATGTTATTGAGTTGCAACGAAGGGCTGATCTTGGACAGTTGGCTAAGTTATTGTTAGTACAAGGTAAAGGGAAACTTGTATATTTTAATAGCTGAGCTAGGCTTAAGAGACAAGGGCTCAAGGCTATTGAGGAAGAAGTCTCATTGGTTCCATTTAAAATAAAGTAGGGTGATTGAACACATTTTGTACTATAAAGGTTGATTTTCAAGATTTTTGAGAATTTTGTATGAGAAATTAGAAAATTTTTTTTAAGATAGCTAGACCTTGAGAAAATAAGTAACGTCTTGTAGAAAAAAGTTTGTAGTAGTCAAGTTAAACCTTCGAAAAAGAAACAAGAAGTGTAGTTATCAAAGATAAAACTTTTTCAAATAATCTCTACTATATGATCAAGGTAGTTTGACCCTACTTTTGTCTAAAGTTGGCATGTGTTTGGACTGACGATGACCTTGATTATGTAAGTTCTCTCCAACTTTGGCATAAACTTGTTGAGGCTTTTGTGGTGTTGATAATGACAAGATTCCCAATCTTGAGTAGACATTTTTTGACATGTTTCTTGATGTATCTTTCCATGCTTTCTTGTTGAGCTATTTCAGATGGGCTTTTAGGTAATTTTTCTTGAGTAGATCAAGTTTAAGCTTCCTTCATTGGATTGAAAAGTCTTTGTTGTATCTTTGTTAGATTGAAGATTTTGAACTCACATGGAGTGGTCAATTTCAACTAGGAACATGACCTTGGAGCCATAGACCAAAAAGAATGGTGCTTCTGCCATGGTTGAGGTTGGCATAGTGTGATAGGACCAAAGTATCCTAAGAAGCTCATCTGTCCAATTGCCTTTCTTGATATCAAATTGAAGCTCAAAGATTTTCAGTAGACTTTTGTTAATTGCCTCTATTTGATCATTCATTCAAGAATGAGTCACTTAGGCATACCTCAAGTGATAATATTTCTCATGCTAAATTCTCGAAGGTCTACTAATTGAAACATTGTTATATTATCTATAACATTGGTTGAAGGAACTTCAAATATATTGAAGATGTCAATCCTGAGGAAGCTGCGTCAATCCAGAGGAAGGTGCAGACAGCAATTGCTCTTTGGCTGATTACAGGTTTGACCTCGATCCATTTAGAGTAGTTGACGACAACTAGGAGGTATCTTCATTTGCCTTGAGTTGTTTGGAATGGGCGAAGAAGTCCATACCTAGATTTCCAGCTGTTGACATCATGTATTTGAAGAACTTTCCTGAGGCTCCAAGGTTACATTTCAAGGGTTAGAGCTTGAGGTCGAACTTTCGGTAGTTCTTGAAAATCTCCCGTAGATTTTGTGTGCCTCGAATGAAGCACTCTTCATTAGGAGGTTGTCCATATAGTCTTGGGGTTTTCATCTATCTAGCTTCTAAATATAATGCTGATCATCCTCTGATAAGTTGTTTGTTTATTCTTGAGGCTAAAGGGAATGACCTCAATAGGTGAAGGATCTAAAGTCAGTAATAAGAGGTCTTTTCCTTACCTTCTTTGGCCATTTTGATTTGATAATACCCCGAGAATTCCTCCAAGAAATTGAAGCAAAACCAGTAACAAAGTTCAAAAGGTCATTGTATTTGAGTTAAAGGGTATGAATCCTTTGGACTGACGTAGTTAAAGGTGGTATAATCTACACACGTGCCATTTGCTTGTGCTTTTCTTCTTTAGGACTATGACTTTTAGCCAATCAAGGTAGAAGACAAGGCAAGCAAAATCAGCCTTGAGCGAGTGCTATGTCATTGAGTAGTCTATGCCTAGCATATTAGACAGGACCATGCAAAAATATCAAGATAATTAGTCAAAAGTGCATGTGTGGCCTTTCTTTTATTTTCACGTAGATTTGTAGAAATATTTACAAGCTTATTTGTTTTAAAAGGATTAGAAGAAAAAAAGATGAAAAGAGATAGAATTGATAAAAACTTTGCTAGGAATGTCAATAGTTGAGGATGTGGGCATGAGTGTGGCTTTTATTGTGTTGATATATCTGTCTCGATTGTAGAAGATCCTCTTTCAAATAGACCATACATTGAGGTATTAAATTTGAGGCATATGTGTGTTTCTAATATTGTCATTCCAACCTTATTTGTAGTCAACCTTCCTAGGATGGCATTGTTAGAAAATGGGGCATCCACAACAATGAAGTTGATCATAGACCAAGTCGGAGACATTTCTATCCTTAAGGCCATCCTTTAGCAGCCTTTCAAACAACACTTTTGAAGCTCCATAGTTTGAGGTTGTGTAGATGTGATTTTCTTGTAGAACTTTGCTTTGTCCTTGTTATGGCCCAATTATGACATTAGCTTCTAGTACAATCCTTCCATTTTATTGTCTCTAGAATTTCTTTGGGCAACGCTCTTAGAGCGGTGTCAAAGTGTTGAGCTTGATAACTTCAAGGGCCATTTCGAGGGAAATCCTTGATGGCCTTTGTTGTTTTTTACCACAATTGACGGGCTATGGAGGCAAAAATGCCTTCCATTTTGTCATCCCAATCAAGGTATAGGAGAATTCTTTCTCCTTAATGAAACAGATAGACTTGTTAAAGATCTTTTGTAGAGATTGAAGGATACTCAAATAAGATGTTTCTTAAAGTTTCCAGGTTAAAGCAACATGATGAGGGCTGTTTGAGTGAGTTATAAGTTTTCATGGTCCACCTTGAGTGCGTCCCTGAAGCATTGAAAGAAGGCTCAAAATAGCTCAATCTGGTACTTCTTTAGGTTGAGGAGGGACTTAGTGATCCTTTTGAGTTTGATACAGCTGGAAAAAGAGAGAAACTACCTCTTGAGTTGGTCAAAGAATGAAATGGATTTAATACGCAACTTCCTCAGTCATTTAGAGATGGCATCATTGAGGAGAGTGGAAAATACTTTGCACCTTACATGCCCAGGCATGATATGCAAAATGCTAGCAATCTTGAACTCTCTGAGATAAATATAGGGGTCCAAGATGTCATAAAAGGAAGAGGAGTTTGACAACTTGAACCTTGGAGGGAGTGGTGTTGAATGGATCTCTAAGAAGGGAGTAGTCTTTTTGACGATGTGTGAGTTGCACTTGTATCCAAAAGTAGGTGGGATTCCTCCTTAGGATGAGAGGAGAGTCGTCAAGGAGTGCCAACAAATGGAGTTTGGGGCACCTCAAGACTGGTTTGAGGGTAGCAAGAAGCTTTAGATGGGTGAGAACTAATGGGCCTTGCACCATAGGGCAATTGTGGAATGTTTGTGGAATGAGGCTATGGAGTACAACGTGAAGGATTTGTGAAAGTAGAGGCCAATTGATTGGGTTTTGGTGTAGTACAAAGAGCCTTAAGGGGATCTTGAAAGGGGTTCAGTGATGTCTCCCTTATGGGAGCAATTAGATTGGTTCTAAGCTGTTCCATTATGTGCATAGGAGTGGAGAGCATCTTGGAGAAGCATTCTGTCTGTTATTGGAACATATGAAAAGGGTTATTGGAGAATGAATAAGAGGGTTCATTGGTTTGTAGTGGTTGAGTTAGAGGTGCAAGAATTTTTGCTACCTCTTGACTTTGGGATTCGACATGATCCCTTTTTGGAAAGAACATTTCACCCTCTTAGTTCTCCATTTCAACTTGCTTATCAATTCTTATAAACATCACTAGAAAATGTAGTTAAGAAAATTGGTTGTGGGAAGAGAATTCAGAGGGTGAGAATATAGTGGCCAGAGAGAATAGGATGCTAGATCCTCATAGGTCAAGGATAACTACTTAAGTAATGAATACTATAAGAATGATGGATGTGTCCTTACTTTCCTTGGAACTTGGGTGATGATTTTATGATGACAGCTTAATGGCATGCACCTCTTTCTTAAGGAGTTATTATCATCGTAGCTTAATTACAAGAACTATTGGTGCTTGATTAGGAGTTACCATTGTTATTAATAACTCGAATAATTGCCTTAGTGATAGGTGATTCTCTCTGAGTAGCACATGTAAGAGCCTGAAGAGTAATCTTTGTGAAGTTGAACTAGAATGACTTGAACTCAAGTATCTTGATTTCAATGGCGGAGTATTGAGCGGTATCTTTGGAGCTTGTGCCTCAAGTATTTGACCCATCTTGACAGCTTGACCTCGAAGATTTTCCTACAAGCATTAGAGTCTTTAGGGTGCGGCCTCGTGCGGTTGGATCTCAATGGTTTGACCTTGAGCATCATTTCGTAGAAACTTGCCATGTGCCTTGAGCACCTCTTCGAAGATGCTCACCATGTGGCTGTTTTTTGGATCGATTGATTTTGTTGTGAGGTGTTTTGTTCCAAAATCTCAATAGCAACTTTTCTTTAGAGTTTGGGCAATAGTGGGGAGCATGGAATAGCCAAAAAACCAAGAAATGCAAAACAAAAAAAATATGCAAAACTAAATAATGAAACTTAAAGAAATGCTTTTTTTCATTTTTGTTTTCCCCTCCCCTTGATAGGCGGTTCAAGCACATTTTTATAAAAATATAAAAATGGTATTTTCGCCACATACATATCTTTTTTCTCCACATACATACCTTTTTTCTCCACATGAGCTGCCACAAACATGTTACTCACCTACCGCGTGTGACTGTAGGCATGGCTTATGTGTAGGGTTGTAGGTGTGTGCTGCCTGCTTTGCATGCATAGTTCCATTGCGCTCGTAGTTTTGCGTTTGTTTCGTGTGCTTTCTTTCAATGCACACAATGATTCTTTTAGTTAATTTTTTTCACTGAAATGTTGTTTTTTCCTTTGAGACTTCCTTGAAGCTAAATTGTCGAAAAACTGGATGAACATAGAACAGATCATCTAATCGATGGTTCTGATTGATTTAACAAATTTTTACATCTTTTGGTAGTTTATTAGTTTTTATTTATTGGTACTATCAATTTTTTGCTTCACTTTTATTTGTTATATAGAATAAGTAGCATAATATTTCTCTCTTCCTTCAATTTTTTCTCTTAATTGGTGCCTAGATTGTGGTCCCACATCCAAACTTGCTATAGTTCTGCTACAAAAATAATATTACATGTAGAATTTGAATTGGTGAGTTTGCAATGTTGTGTGGTTGCAACTTGGCCAACTTTATAGCTTGCTAAAAATGAACAGTGCTTGGCTTGAAAAGATTTATTTTTGACCTAGTTCTGTTTTAAATTTCACCAATGTTTTCTCTGAAAAAAAAGCCACCATAAAAGTAGTGTTTTCTGCTAGTTTCAGTAAATGCCATTTTCCTGAAGAAACATAGCTGGAACTTCTCATTGTTTTCTTGTGTCAAAACGATATTTTTTAGAGGTGCTCTTGCCTGCTTTAGCTCAAGCTGTTGTTTCTAACGTGCATATGTCCTCTTTCTACAGAGATATAGCTCGGATACTTGCAGATGACTTCAGGAAACGAGTAATAATTGTAGACACCTCTAATGAGATTGGTGGAGATGGTGACATTCCACATTCTGGAATTGGAAGTGCTCGGAGATTGCAAGTGCCAATTTCGGAAATGCAGCATAAGGTGCAATGCTGTGCTAACTCTCTGAATATTGTTCTAATTTTCTCTGAATAATGTGCAATGCTGTGCTAACTTCTTTTATTGGTATATTTTTTCACATTTTAGAATTTGATTCCAATGATATTTGAAGAATGCTATTAGCATGGCAATTTACATGGAGAATGGAAACCTAACTCTATGATCTTTTAGTCTCAGTTCTAGTATTTAAAAATGAATATCAATCTTTATGTTTTTTAGTAATTAGGAAATTTCTGCTTGTGTTTCTACTTTTTGTGCTCATTGTTTGCACGAATCGTTAACTTTGGTTGCATTGGAGTATCTGATAACAATGACCTTTAAAGTTCCTATCTAATTACAACAATTTAATCGCCGAGTTAATTAAACTAAAGCATCTGTGTTCTTTTGCTTGGTTCCATGGTCCATTTTTTTGCTTAAGTTGAAGTTCATCTTAATTTGCTGTAAAACGAGAATCATTTATCATTGAGATGTTCCATTTTTAATATAGTACTAATTCATTAACATAACCATTTGTTTCTCTAACAATGAATACGTTTTGCAGAAGCCCTTCCTAATTCACTATTTAGTACTATTAGTTTCGTCAAGGTAAATCCTAAAGATAGATGATATAGTTTCTGAAATGGAAAATAGAGTTAGATTCAAAAGCTACCTTTTATTCCATCGCCATCAAAATGGTTATTCTGCAATCTTTGTTCTTATGCAGATATTAATTGAAGCTGTTGAAAATCACATGCCCCAAGTGATTATAATTGATGAAATTGGGACAAAACTTGAAGCAATAGCTGCTAGCACAATTGCACAGCGAGGTATCCAACTTGTCGCAACTGCTCATGGGGTTACAATTGAGAATCTCATTATGAATCCATCCTTAGATATCCTTGTTGGTGGGGTACAGGTATGCCAAGTGCATGCGTGTCTTCTATTACAAATCTACATTTGGGCAAGAACATCATCTTCAAGTATCACTGAAGTGATAATCAATGAAATTTATGGAATATTAACTATGCCATTTTTTCCTTTTGATTCATTTTTTTTAATTTTCCATGATCCAGATTAGGTAAACTGTGTTATTTTAAGCAGAGAATATTGTATACATGGTCACGTCATTCACAAGGCAATTGTTCTTTCTATGTAGACATAGTTTTAATGATTGTTGCACATATGGAGGAAATTCCTCCAGTATTTAGAGGCATTTAGGGTAGGCTTTAGATAGAAGATCTAATAACAAGTTGTAGGAGTTTTCTATTTTACATGATTTGGGAATAGAAATTCTTTTTTTTTTCCATTGAAGTTTGTGCCACTTTTGCTATGTTAATAGTGTAGATTTACAAGAGATGTTCATTTTTATTTAGATCTAGGACAGATGTAAAAAAGTACACATTAAGAACTTTTTAAAGATTTTACTTGGTTATGTAAACACCCTTGAACCCCCAACTAATTTGCAGAAGTTTGTCTCCTTTGATCCTTCTCTCCTCTTACAGAAAGTTCGTACAATTCGAGGTGTTAATTTGCAACATAATTGAGACTTTAGAAGATATCGTGCTTTTAATAAGGTTAAATAAAGGTTTTGCACAGTGAGCTGAAAAACTTGTTACGTCTCTTGGCAGCAGTAAAAGCAAATTC
This sequence comes from Vanilla planifolia, assembly GCA_023846275.1. Lineage (NCBI taxonomy): Eukaryota > Viridiplantae > Streptophyta > Magnoliopsida > Asparagales > Orchidaceae > Vanilla > Vanilla planifolia. Next base: position 42,708,522 of record CM043875.1, on the reverse strand, counting down.
TCAGCTGTTGTTGTCATCATGTCTACCAAAGTTTATCTAACCACACTTTTGCGTGAGTTTGCACTGCATGAAGTTATTACCATGTTGTGATAATTTACTGTTACCTTTTTTGGTTAAATTAAGAAGGGAGACTTAGTGCAACGGTAAAGTTTGTCATGTGGCTTGGGGCTGCAGGCTTGAATAGTAGAAATAGCCTCTTACAAAAGTGTAGTATGAGGTTACATATATTAAACCTTTGGGCTAGTACCTTCCTTGACCCTCCCATCCAGCTATTTCATAACACTGAGCAGCCCTTTTTGTGTTACTAAATTAGTTAAATTTGCAACTTAAGTGTATGCTGAAGCACTTGCCTATTGCATAATGCATATAAATACTTCGTGTATTGATTATATGGCATTGTTGCTTGAAAAGCTATGCTTATTCATATGCTTACGAAAAAAATTGTTTGCAACTTTGATCACTTATTAATTTGTACTCTTAAAAAGAGTGTTACCCTAGGTGATGAAGAAGCTAATAGGAGGGGCGTGCAAAAGACGGTATTGGAGCGGAAAGGGCCTTCAACGTTTACATATGCAGCAGAGATTGTTTCCAAGACTGAGCTACGGATCCATCACAGTTTGGAGGCAACAGTTGATGCACTTCTTGCTGGTGTTTTATCATCAATCCTTTACATCTGTGTTTCTTTTTAGAAATGAAAATATTTTTTTTGCTACTTTCTAAACTGTCTTTTGTTATCCAAAACGGATATACAGGGCATTCACCAAAATATGAAATTCGCCAGAAAAGCCCTATGCAATCTTCAGATGTCAAGCTTTTCGTCCCAAAGGACTCAATGGACAGGAATCTTGCTGATTATAATGTTGAAAATCATAACAATGAGTCTATTGCAGAAAACCTAAAAGATAGTAGTTCACCCATACTGGAGAAATCTCCTGAAACTAAACGTGACTTTCACTTGTTTGTTCATGGGGTAAGTTGACCAAGTTGGCTCACCATTTCTCAATATCTTATTCTTAATGATCGTGATCAAATTTTGTTGTTCATCTATAATCCTTTAACTTGGGTAACCCAGAAAATAAATTATCATTCATAGTTTGAAGACCAGCTTAAACTTGAGTTGTTTATTGTCTTTACCCTTTCTACAAATGAAGTAGATTTTTGTGGATGTGCATTTACTTTTACTTGTAGATCATTAATTTTAATTCCACTATCACTTAGCCTTATTATAGTATCATGGTATTGAGCATCAATTATAACCTAGTAAAACAAACTTCAAAGCCTTGCCTTTTTGAAATTGTCTGTTGCTGAAATTAACATATGTTTTGAATTTGCTTTTTTTCAATTGCTAGTTAAATTTTATTGGGGTTTTCGGAAGATGGTAATTTCAGTTTTTGAGGTTTGCCTTAAACTCCCATAGATTTATTAATTGGGCTTTTAAGATAATGGGCGAGCATTTGATAGCGTATTGTTTCCAATCTAAGGCAATAATGTCTAGTCTTATAACACATTTTTTTCTTGACATTTTGTATTATTGAAATGCTTAAAGAATCTTTTCAATTTTGAGTACCAAAATAGGAATCTTCTCAAATTTTTATTTTTTACTTCTCTGATAATGCCATTATTATTGATGTTATTAATTGAAACTATTATTTACTAGTAGCTTTTTTGGTACAAATGTGTGCTTCTAGTCTGATAGAATACTTTTGAAGTGTGAAATTTATGATACTGAAGTGGAACAATTAATTGATGATAGGACCTATAAGAAATGATATTTGAGCCTTCAAAAGTTAACTGTAATTTATTCTTAGTTTTTATTTAGTTCTTTTGATATAAGATGTAATATATATATATATATATATATATATATATATATATATATATATATATTAAAATAATTAATAAATTTTAAATTTATATTCATTTGAATTCAATTTTAAAATAATTTGGATAATTTTTTTCATTTAAGTTTTTGTTTAAATTTTATTATTTAAGTATTTTCAATTTATTTTAGATTATTTATTTGTTTTTTAATTTTAGAATTATTTGGATTAATAAAATTTTATTTTAAATTTTAATTTAAATTCATTTGGATAATTATCTCCATTTAAATTTATTATTTAAATCATTTAAATTTAATTTGAAATTTATTATCTTTTATCATTTATTTGATTTGAATTTTAAGATTATTTGGATGAAGATTAGTTTGTTAGGATTAATATGAAATTGTTAGATTTTGAATTTAAAAGTTATTATCTTTTTTGAATGATTTGGATGAATTCTTAAATTATGTATATGGGTGCATGATTTTTGGGAAAGTATATATAACAAATCTTTTCTTTCTCTAGGAAGGCATAACCTTCATTTTCTTATGCATGTATGTATGTTATTTTGGGAAGGCATGAGATGCCAAGCCTTTTCTCTCTTTAAGAAGGAACAATCATCTTTTTGTTTCTGTGTGCATAGTAGTTTGAAGAGATGTAAGCGGCCAATCCTCTTCTATCTCTAGGAAGACATGAGCAACCTTCTTTTTCATGATCTACTTTTTCCTTGTTTTGTTTGCGATGTTGGTTTGGTATCAAAGTGAGCTTTGTCGTGTTCTGTCCATGAATGTGATTTGCATCATATCGTCGTCATTGATTATTGATAGCATTGGGTGTACTTCCCTCTTCATGTGGGTTGCATTGCATTGTTGCAAGACTTTTCACTGTTTTGACAATTTTCATTGCTAACTTATATCTTTCTTCGACCAATAGAGTTCATTCCTTTGGTTTTAGCATATAATTGCAAAACTATCACCCACAATCCAAGATTAATAATGCACCATTGCACCTAGCAAATGATCAAGGCACTAGACCTTAGGTTTGTCTCCCCTTCAAACTCTCAATTCCATTGCCAGTTTGGTCGCTTGTTTTTTCATTGCAAAAAAATTCAATTAATAAAATTTAAAATTTAAATTTATTTGAATTTAAATTTTAAATTTTAACTTAAAATTAATTTGGATTTTTTTCTTTTTGAAATTTTATTTAAATTTATTAATTAAATCTTTTATATTTAGGATGGATTATTTATTTTTTTTAATTTTAGAATTATTTTGATGATGAAGTTTAATTTAATTTTTTGGATTTAAATTCATATAGATAATTTTTTAACTTCAATTATTTTTAAAAGTATTATTTAAATTTAGTTTTAATTTTACCATATTTACTTGTTTATTTAATTTGAATTTTAAAATTATTTAGATTACTTTATTAAGATTATCATGAAGTGATAAAATTTTTAATTTGCATGTCATGATTTTTTTTTGTTTATATATTTCTTTCAATAGAATAAAAAATTGGAGTTGATACCAATTAAATTTTCCTCAGACAAGATCTTCCCTTAGGCAAGATCTATATTCTGATATTAAATTATAATTAATTCTTGAGTGAAACTAACAAAGATGAAAACATAGATTAGCATGATAGAGTATAGTGGGGTCACACAAATAACATGTTATAATAAAAAGCCCAAAATATACGTGAAATGTGACCTGTTGTTTCAAGAAAGCCACTTGTTCTTCTAGGTCCTAGATTTCTCTCCTAATTGCGTTATCTCTTTACTATCGTTAGTCTCCATAACTCTCCCATCTATTGATATGATCATGTAAGATCAAAGACTACTAATTGAAATGTTCCCCCAAGCTAGATCTATGTTTTGATATCAAGCTATGATCCATTCTTGAGTGAAACTTGCAAAAGTCAAACATGAAGTAATATGATGAAATGTAGTAAGACTACATAGAGAAGTAAACAAAAAAAACCTAAACATACATATGGAAATTCTAATTTCTATTAAAGAAAAACCTAATTTGCTTCAGTAGATTTTTCCTTTCCAGCAAAACACCTTGTTGGATCTTATTTTCCTCGAGAAACATTACTTGAAACTTATCACCCGTCTTGAAAAATACAGTTTCAAGACCCAATCGTCTTGAGGATTGACTACTTGCTAGATATCTCTTCCCCAAAGAATCTAACTCTTGTCTTTATATGCAAATCTTTTTGTTTTCCCTATGAGAATTTCTAGATCCTTTTGAGCTCCTTGAGCACTCTAAATACTAAGCTTCCAAGACTCTGCTTGATTCCTCTTCTTTTCATCACCTCACTTGATCCTTTTTATGGCTTAAGGGTTAGAGTATATGAAATTCAAATCTTCTCAAATATAGGAACTAATCTCTTGGTTTAATCCATGCTTGAACAACTAGTACCACCTTATGCAACCTTGTCTTAGTATCTCAGAACAATTTGTGCCTACCCTAATTTGGATAAGCATAGCCCATTATTCTGATTTATTGCATAGACTCATTTCCGAGATGTGAATGTTTCTTGATACCTCCATAAATTGGTTAGCATTTCTCGCTATCTTGAATCTCAAAACTTATCGAGCTTATCCATAATGGAATGAGAGTCTCCTTGAGACTCATGGCTTTCGGAGCTGACTTCTTGCTCAAGTCATCCCTCTTGATAAACTTTTATGAGTAAATTCTTCATCCATTGAAACCATCATTTAGAGGTTTCAATACCCTTGAGGCCACTCTAAAGTAATCTCCAATTACTCTCAAGGCATCTTTTCTTTAGACCCACTTGTTAGGAAATGTGTTTTTAAAGACATCTTTCTCGAGACCAGAAGACCGATCTTTGGTCACTTTGTCACAGCATTGCAAAACAATTCTGTTGCACTACCGCATAACGACTCTATCTCCAAGTCAGATTTGTCAAACCCTTGCCATTTGGTTGTCTCCCCATCGGCTTTACTTGTCATCAACCTTGCTAAACAATATCGGCTTCATTGGCTGTTGGCCTTATTACATCATATCAACTTTTTTGACTTGTCTGTTTCACCACATGACCTGAATTGACTTATACTTGCTTCGTTGACAAAATATTGTGATAAAATTTGCCAGGTATGAATATTGTGAATGAAGTAGCTGTCATTGCACTAATTCAATTATCTTTATATGTCTAACTTTGTTTTTCAATTAACGATCGTTTCGAACTAATGTATTTAGCAGTTATTCTAGGTTACAGAGGGTAGTGTTCTACATGCAATCAAGCAGCTGGAAATAGAAGAGACTTTTGTTCTAACTGATAATATTAGTAAAGCAGATGCACTTCTTGCTCTTTCTTCTAAGCTGAAGAAAAATTCTAAAATTCAAGCTGTTGCCAGATCAAATGGCATTCCTATCTTTGTGACTAAGGTAATATTTCCTAGCTCTCTACCAAGTATATATATATCTTTTACAGGACCTTTAGTTAATACTCTTATCTATTTTCAAATATCTTTTGTATTGTGTACTTGCAGACAAATGAAATCATGCAAATCAGTAAAGCAGTTCGAGCACTCATCGATGACCCCTTCAACGCAACCAAAGAGGCTGAACCAGAAGAACAAGTTAGCCTTTCAGAGAAGACCGATGCTTTAGAAGTATCAAGTTCTACCTTTTGTTGTATGCATCTAAATGAAAACTGCTCACAATCCTTCAAAACTAATTTTCAGGAGGCAAGGCTGGCGATTGAACAAGTTGTCATTCCTTGTGGTGAAGCAGCAGAGCTCCTCCCAAGGCCCATGCCAATCCTTCGTTCACAGATTGAGTTAATAGAAGGATACAAACTTAAGTGGGAGAAACTGAGCCATGGTTCCAATATATCACTTTGTATACTTCCCATTCGTCTGAAAACCCAAAAGACAAGCCCCGCAGATGAATCCATTGATGCGAGCGGCACATTAGATGATGCAAATTGCATTAGTGATTCCGAAAGTGCAAGCAATGATGCCATTAGACTTCCACTTCTTCCAGATTAGTAAGCTTTGTCACTCTCCACAACAAGCTACTGAGGTAATCTTTTTAAGTTCTTTAAATGCAATATTAAAATGAAATGAACAACTAAGGTTATATTTGATTGCTTGCAAAATAAAGGAAGTTATTGTATTGGCAACTTGCTCATTAGCAGTTGTCTTCATTCAATGCTTGATTGTTATTTTTAGAACATTCGTCTTAGTTTTAATCAAAAACATAGATATTGAACTATTTTTATAGTTTTAAGGCCGACAAGGACGTTTATCTGTTGTTATTTAATTTGTGGTTAACGGATGCAACAACCGTTATGATCACGGTGAGAAAACACGTATGGGGAGATAACGGCGTTGTCTAATTTTTATTGCATTTTTTTTCTTTTAGCGTATAGAATACATTTACTTTTATACAAACTTCTTCTATTTTAAAATCCTTTTTATCATAAATAAAACTTTTCTATTAAACTAAGAAAAACAAATTTAAATCTCTTTTTGCAAAAAAGTATGTTAGTATCAGAAATTAAAATAATAATATTGTCAAATATCATTAATACATGTATAGTTATCATAATATCTTTACATACATTGCATATGCTCAAAATCTTATTACTATTATATAAGTTGAAGTATGAAAATTGTAAAATTGGTATATGCCTTATTGTTGTTTCATTATGTCCTTATGTTTTGTTATATCTTTATGATGTCATACAAAATTATTTTTAAAGATTTGTTCAAATTTATTAAGAATTATCTTAAAATACTTTTTTAAATAGTTTTAAAAATTAAAATTTTTATTCTTAAATAATTTATACTTTTTTGTTGGAATTATATTCTAATAAATTGATACTATATCTATTTGAAAAACGGAGAATTTTTTTAAAAAACATTGCTCGTTTTTTAAAATTTGAAATATTTATTACTGAAATTACTCAAAATATAAAGTTTATAATTGATCAAGAGTTAAACTTAATCATCATTCTTTGCCTATTTAGAGATGGTTAGTTTTCTAAGTGAGAAGTATTATTCTTTCGCTATGGTCACACGTCTTTATCGTCCTGCTCTATTCTCCAATGAAACAATGGCTCAACCACCAACTCGAGCGGCAACGACTTCCAACCTTTTCGGTTCTTCATTTATGTACATTTAAAACATTACCCTCTTTAGATATACTAAGTACAGCCTCATAAACTAAGAATTGTAGGAGAACGGTGTTGTGAAACCCTAAGCCTCCATTAATAAAGGTGAAATGAAGGACTACACCTTAGTGCGCGCTTATTATTATTTCAACGGCTTCCCAGCTGCCGCAGGTGGTGCTTTTTATTACTATAATGCCACAATTCTCTATATATATATAATGCGTAGATAAAAGGCTGTTCACCGGAAAGATCGACCAACTCACCATGAAGCTCCACGGCTTCCTCTACTTCCTCGTCGTCTCCTTCCAGCTGGTCCACTCCATCCCACATAACTTCACTTCCCTGTTTAGCTTCGGCGACTCCCTCGCTGACACCGGCAACTTCCTCCGCACCGGCGCCGTCACCTTCCCCTCTATTAGCCGCCTTCCTTACGGCATGACTTATTTTCGCCGGGCCACCGGGCGCTGCTCCGACGGTCGCCTCGTGGTGGACTTCATGGGTAATAACGGGTTGATGTCAACTTTTTGAGGTTTGCATAAAATGTCATTGAACGACTTGCATTGCAAGCAGCCGATGCGCTGGGGCTTCCGTTTCTCCCACCGTACTTGGGTCGAAGACAAAATTTTCGGAGAGGAGTGAACTTCGCTGTCGCCGGGGCCACCGCGATGGACCCCTTGGCCTTGCGGGAGATGGGCGTCCATCGTTTTCTATGGACAAATGATTCCCTGAGCAGGCAGCTGAAGTGGTTCGATCAACTCAAGCCTTCTCTCTGCAAATCCTCTCAAGGTGGTTCGACGTTTATTTTAAAAATGGGACAACATCTCGAAACTCGCTCGATCCTAATCAAGCTATCGTATAAACCCAGAATGCAGCAGCTACTTCGATAGGTCTCTCTTCGTGGTCGGCGAAATCGGCGGGAATGACTACAACTACGCCTTCTTCTCCGGAATGACCGCGGCGGAGGTGACGTCCTTCGTGCCCAGGGTCGTCCAGGCCATCGCGGCAGCAGTCGAGGTGCGCAATCCCTAATCCCTAATCTCACGATTTTTCTTCGTGGAGAAAACAATCGGACACTTGGTGGGCACCACGCAGGAACTAATAGGACGAGGGGCGGTCCACCTCTTGGTGCCCGGTAACCTTCCGGTGGGGTGCTCCGCGGCGTACCTAACCCTTCTGCCGAGCCAGAATTCGAAGGACTACGACCCCCGCAACGGGTGTTTGAAGAAGCTGAACGTCTTCGCGCGTTACCACAACGCCTTACTGCTCTCGGCGCTGCAGCATCTGAGAAGCGCGTACCCGCGCGTCAGGATAACCTACGCGGACTACTACGGCGCGGTCATCCGCTTCGCCCATTCTCCACATCACTATGGTCAGTGTTCTTTATTTCCTTTTTTCATCCAAATTTCTTCATAATTATGAAAACCGTGAAGGATTCGCGCATGGGGCATTGAGGAGCTGCTGCGGTGGCGGAGGTCCATACAACTTCAACTGGACGGCCCGATGCGGGCATCCCGGCGCCCGAGCGTGCGTCGATCCATCAAAGTACGTGAACTGGGATGGCATTCACCTTACCGAGGCGGCCTACCGCCTGATCGCCGATACCATACTGCGAGACTTGCAAGCAACTCATTCTTGAGCTTTGTTCACTCTTTTGCTTGTAATGTTTTTGTACGCGTATAAATGAGTTTATCTATGATGCGAGAAGAAATGCGTACAAAACTAAGTTCCATGTATCGGGGAGGCCGGCGAGGCACCAATGGCTGCAATCGTTCCGTGCATAAATCCCGCTGTATGTGGACGGATGGCCATCCTTTCTTAGCTGTGACATCAACGTGATGTCGAGCAAAGTCACTTTGTCTCTTGGAATGATCTCTTTCACTATGGTTTCCTGAGGAGGGGGGCCACTGGGGTATGTTGAACTATTCAATGGTTGGGTTTCACCATGACAACTCTTGAGAGCGGATTCTCCCCATTCGTCACCACTGTTCTCCAAAAAACAAAGAACAAATGCTTCTTTACTGAGGTTTTAGATATATAAGATTGTTAAGACGGTAGGCTTACTGGTAATGGGAAGGAGAGATTCCTTGGTAGAAGACCTTCTTTTTACTTGGGTCGATGTTAAGTCTGACCCATTTGGCCCAGGTGGACAGAGCTTTGGAGAAGGCGGACGTACGGTCCATCTCCTTGAATGTTTCATCCCCTTCTTGGATGTAGTCCCACCTACACCATTGCTTCAACTTTATATAGAAAAGAGAGTTAATGTTGTTCATGAGTAAGATGAAACATTTGAGGGGGGAGAGATACGGTTGTGTTGGACCAGAACGCGGCCACCAATGCCAGGTGTTGAAGATGAGGACGTCGGCGGTGAGCCATGTGTCGCCGTCGTGCAAAGAGTCGAGCTTAAGGACTCTGCCTATTTTCTCCGTAACGATGTCCACCAGATAGTGCGATAGGTAGTACGATACCGTTAGGTTGTAATCCTGCAGACGTTACAAGACGAGCTTGAGAGAGGCCATGCTCGAGTTGATTCATTTGCAGCCATAACAATTGTTTTTATTTCTGGACCAACGAAATTAAAACCAATGTCCTGGGCGGTGCGCAGGACAGCTACATAACAACATCACGTGTGACAACTTGCTTTACTCGTGAACATGCAACTTCATTTCGAGCACTTGTGAGAGGCAACATGGGGATTGAGTTAGCATGTACTTCATTTACAATAGAATTTAATGAAGTTATAACAAATTAAGTTATTTATAAAAATATTGTTAAAAATTATTATTATAATGATTTTGTCATTTGATATAGATATAAGTTCACTTATGTTACTTGTTCTCATCATTATTAAATTGTCATAATTGATAAAAGTGTGTATAATCTACGTATAAATTATTTTATATTTTATTAGTTTAACAATAGTTTTGAGAGAACATTGTAAATATTTTCATGATAGATATTTTAAAGTTATTTTTATCTTTAAATATCAAAAAATAATTTTAATCTATTATATGTATCGAATACTTGTGGTAGATAATGTCAAAATTTTTTATGAATACAACAAGATGTAAAATAATTATTTAATTTGCTATATATTATATATTCTTGAAGAAGGTAAGAACTTTGAACTTTAATAGAAAAATTCAGATAAACAATAGAGTATAATATTTAAAAACCAAATAGTTCACTCACATCAATTGATCCATTAAGGTATAGTATAAACTAATTCTTTATTAATATTATATTTATACAACATATTTACATTATAAAGAATATGCCATACTACATGAGATTTTGTGAGATAAGATGGTTCAAGAGGAATAACATACAAATGGAGTTTAATGAAATATATGAATTAATTTTTATATAAAAATAAAAATATGATGACTTTAAATAAAAAACATATAAATTTGGTAAGCTAAATCGGTTAAAATGATTATAGAATGGATCATCAAGGAGCCGATAAACCTCCGAAAATAAACTATTGATACAAAATCTCAGAATCAGTTTTTGTAACTCCTCTTTTTCATTTCATACAATATATTTTTTTTCAAAACATTTTTTTAATATTTATTTGGAAATTCCTTTTCTTTTCTGTTAGCTTGTTTATGATACGGCGAGAGAGAAGGAGAGAGAGAGAGAGAGAGAGAGACGCATACCTCAAAAAGAACACCGACATCCGATAAGGAGATGCTCGCATGCGGCGCAGCCGCGTGAAGCATGCAAAGCAACGAATCATACATATTAAGGCTCAGCGAATCACCCACGAACATCACCTTCTTTCCTCTCAACCTCGCCATCAGATCCCTGCCGTTGAACTCCGGAAGCTCGCATCGCGACGGCTTCCAACGGTACCTCAGGTACTCCATATCCATCCGGCCGTACTTGAGGCAGTCGAACTCCTTCCGAACGAACGGGCACGTATGGGAATCGTAAAGCGGATACGCCTCATCCACCACCCACATCCCCGAAAACAGATCACATGCTTCCCTTCCCGGCAGCCTCCCGGCGCAGGTGACCACAACCACCATCAATGCCAAGGCAGCCCGACCCAAACCGCGGCCCGAACCCATGGCCCGATACGAAGAGAGGGAAGACCCATACTAAGCTTATATTGAGGATCGAAAGGCAATAAGCCGTTAGATGTTATTTTCCTGCCGAGATTAAATGTTTGGGAGGTTTCGCGTAATAGGAAAATTAATACATTTTTTAATTTAATATTTAGTTTCCTTTTTAAAGTCTTTTCTTTTATAAGTCGAACCGTGCAGATAACGCTTGCAAGAAAATAAATCATTGAGTGTTGATTTCTTTCTTTTTTCTGTTAGGAGAAATATTCGGCTAATTAATTCCAAATAATAAAATTGTCTATATTTTTATTTTTTAATTTTAGAAAATAATTTTATCAAATAAATGAGAAAGAGAATTAAAAGAGAATCACTCCATTCAATCATTAAATCAAATTTGACGAACCTTGATCGGTGGTTCACCAGTCAAATCACTCCATTATTTTCGTTATTAATGAATTTGTAGTGTTCGGGTATGGCCGGCTCGCATGAAAAATCTTGGCCGGTCCTTCTTTTCGCTATTCTTCTTCTTCATATAGATTTCAAAAGGTACATTCAATCATCTAGAATATAGAATATTATTTTATAAAAATAATTAAATGATTTATTGATGCATAATGCATAAATGAATAATAATCATCAAATCAGTCGAGTATTATTCTTTTATGTGCTTTTATTTGTTAAACATATTTATTTATCTTTTTGATATTTTTTGTGTCTGAAATTTAAATTTTTTACAAATCAATTTTATTACAGTGGTATGACCATTTGTTCGATGACAGTGGATAAGGTGGCCAAAAGCTTGAAGGTAACATGCAGAGTAGAGGGTAAGAAAAGAAAATAATTTATAAATAATTTTTATTTTTGTTGGTATTTATCAGATAATATACAGAGTAGAGGGTAAGAAAAGAAAATCTAACCTGTTGGTACTACAATCCATGCAACTTGCGTCGGCTCTTCAACGTGGGATTAGGTTTGGATAACCACGAACCAAATGATTTTTTAATTGACTTCTGAAAAGGAGAGAAAGATATATTATACCAAATGATGCATTTTGCTATTATTCAATCTACTGTTGACATCGACCAGAGCTAAATCCACGTCGAAATCATTTTGTCTTATGAGCCATGAAACACAGTTTTCTCTTGCGAAAATAAGTATTCTTTGAAATGAAAACTGGTTGAAAAGTTAAAAACAAATACAAGAATTCGATCGGCATAATATAAAAGTCATCTTCATTTGTTTATGTTTACAATTTCTTATGCACAAATAATATACAGATTAATATACAATTTCTATGTAATATATTTTCGAAATATACAAAACCAACCTTAAATGCTGTTTGTCTCCTCTTTTTCTCCAGAATGATTACTAGCCAACAACAAATATGGCGGTTTGCTTTAACATCAGCTACATGATAGAAATCCTTCATAAGAAGCCATCTCAGAGCAGAGGAAAGCATCAGAAAAAGCTGGAGGTATCAGAGTTCGAGTATTGAATCTGGGAGGATAGCTTCTTGAGTGATGGGCTTAAGTTGCCAGTTCTGCCGATTATTAACGATATCAAACTTTGAGATGTGAAGCAGAGTGTTATGATATTTGAAGAGTGTCGAACGGTGTCCGATGCTGATATATGTTATTCCTGCAGCTTCGATTTCATGGTAAAGCCGAGCCTGAAGAGCCATTGGAGGATTATTAACCCCTCAGCTAAATGGGTTTCGTAGAATTATGAACACAAATTATTGAGGATTTTCCAGGAAATAATTTTAAAATAATGGATCTAAGAGTTCCAGTTAAGTTTTTTCACGTTAGTTTTGAAAAGTTGATTCAAATTATAGTAAAACAAATGCTCAGAAATGTGGGATTTTTTGAGCTGCATACCTCATTGGTTTCATCTAATGCGCTTGTGGACTCGTCCAGTAAAACTAATTTTGGCTTTGAAAGTAATAAACGGGCAAATGCAAGGCGCTGCTGCTCGCCAAGTGAGAGCACAGAAGACCACTCGTATGTGGAATCCAAACCATGGAAACGAGACAAAAGGTCTCCAAGGGAAACCACCATGAGTGCGTTGGCGAGATCTTCAGAAGTAGGCATACAATGATCATCTGCCAATATGAATGTTTCAATGACAAAGAGAGGAAGAGAGAGATGATTGTAAACTTTAAAATTAAAACAAAGTAATATCAAATATGCCAACTAGTTGCAAAACAATAAAAGAGGGGACTTGAAACATTCTATAGGACCAGAAAAACGTCAACAAACATATTCCAGGTAACAAACTCAAAATGAATTGGCTTTAAGAGACCAATCGCCCATTCCACAAGCAAAATTTTATTGTGACATCCACCCAACAGCCATCATTTACAAGCATTCTTTCTACTTTGTGATAAGATCAATTTAAACAAAAACTTAATGAAAAAATTATCCAAATTATATATATATATATAATATTTACATCCTACATTAGAAGAGCTGAATGAAAACTAGGGATAAATTATAATTAACTTTTGAAGGCCCAAATATTATTTATTGTAGATCCTATCATCAATCAATTAATTGTTCTACTTGAGTGTCATCAAATTCAGACTTTATATGGTTTCTAACCATACTATAAACATACATTTGTACCAAAAAAACAACAAATAGATAATAGTTTCAATTAATAACACCAATAATGATAGCATTGTGAGGGAAGCAAAAATAAAAATTTTAGAGGATTCCTACTTTGGTACTCAAGATTGAAAAGATTCTTTTAAACATTTCAATAATACAAAATGTCAAGTTGATTCCTGACTATCGTAACCAATTAGCCAGGGCAGAGATTTGGCGGTGGCAATAGGCTAATCTTGTTGGCTGTAACTTGGGGATAGAAATATTACTTCTTTCACCAAGAAACTATCTCCCGACATCGAGAAAATCTTATTGAGCGACTTGAGGACCCCCATGGATCTATTATTACTTCCTTTGATGAGATGGGTGCTATGATGTTGGACTTCTTCTAGAAAGAAACGAGCCACTTCACTTCCCTTGGTCGAACCTCCTGATCTTACAAGGCCCAAAGCTATCCGCTCTTATTCCCACATTGTTTTGTGCCCTCGTTTCTTGTGCAAAGATTAGGTAAATTATATATTCCTTGAGCTTCTGCTCTTTCATATAATGCTATTGGTACATGATCTGGAATGATATCATTAATGCTATTACTAAGGTGTTTTCTTCTACTGTTATGCCCTATAAGCAACACAACACTAATGATTCTTATACCAAAGACCAAAAGGGCCAAATCAGCCTAATTAATCTAGGCTCATCAGCCTTTGTACTACTATATATAAAGTTGTGGCACAGGTGTTGGTTCGTCATCTTCAAAACATCTTTGTTGATCTTATAGCCCTAGAATAGGGAGCCTTTGTGAAAGGAAAATTCAGTGCCTATAGCTCTTTTATGACCTAAGAACTCATGCTGTAATATCCTGAAAAAAAAAAAAAAAAAACGCACGGGTGTCGGACGCGAGGCGATCCGCGTGTCGCCGCGTGTCACTGCGTGCGCTCGTACGCCCCGACCCCGAGAGAAAAAAAAAAGGGTTAAGGATCCTTCGTGCCGAGCAGCGGAGAAAAAGAGCAGTCTCCGTCCCGTTCCCGCAGCAGCCTCCGTCCCGACGAAAAATCGGAAGTCCGGCGGCGGCGATTTCAGGATTTCTCAGCGAGGAGGGAAACCGGGTAAGTCCCGAGCCTTTTCTCTTTCCCGAGCCATTTTCTCTCTCTTCCCGAGCGGTTTCTCTCTCCTCGAACCGTAGAAGGGAAAGTTTTTTTGATTTTTGGAATTTTTGCGGTGCAGCCCTTTCTCGTTTTCCGTGCCGAGAAAGGAGGGTTGCATACGAGTGTCGGCTTGATCCGAAGGGGAATTTCTGAACCGTGCAGCGGTCGGCGGCAGCCTCCGGTGAGTTTCTTTTGTTGTTCTTAAGCCGGCGGTAAGAGGTTTTATATTTATTTTATCGCCTTGAATTATTTTGTGCTTGAGCAGTGTTAAAAAAGGGGAAGAAATTGAAAAGAAGTGTTGAGAAGAAAAGGAAGGGGAAGAGGAAGAGGTCAAATAATGGCAGGACCCTCAGGAACTCAGGTAGGTGAATTTATTTAAATAGTAATGTAAGTAGTGATTGTTATTTTATTATAAAAGCATGGCTTTGAAATATTATGACATTATATGAAAATGAGATGAGAATTTGCAATATGATACTATGGTATAGTAAAATGTAAAGCATGCCAAAGAAAATGTGTAGAGGTATCGATTATGCCTCTTAAAGGGTTAAATTCCCTAAAAAGAAAAGTAAAAAAAAAAAGAAAAGAAGAAAAGAATTGACCCTAGATCGCATCCCAGTAGTCCCCGGACATATGAGCACCAGCACAGGATGCTGGGCATGATGAGATGGTCCGACGTGATAGAGATCGAGACATCTCGTATATGGCTAGCACTTTATGTAGGGCTGAGATACGGAGATGGTCCGACGTGATAGGCTTGGCCAGTCACGATATGCCTACGGGCAATGGTCTCTAGATGAGATAGATGCCATAGAGATGTGATATGATATGATAGGGATGGGGGATGTGGATCATGGGGAAAGTCTGAGACCCAGCAAGAAAAGAAAAAAAGAAAATGAATAAGAAAAAAAAAAAGAATTGAAAAGAAGGAGAAATGAATTGCATACTTTGCTTGATTCATTGCATGCTGATTTCAGATTTATCTTTGCCATATTTACAGTTGAGTTATAGCATGTTGTTAGATATTCATCATGTTATATCCTTGTAGCCATAGCATTCACCTACTGGGCTTTATAAACTCATTTCCCCTACTTACATTACAGGACATGCCACTGATTCACAGAGAGAGGGTGCTTAGGATGGTATGGGACTTTGTACAAACGTATCTGTTATTTCGGTTTTGTAATTTTTGTACAGGATTTCCCAAGTGACAGGTATGCATATATTGAAGTTGCTGTTGATTATAAAGGTAACAGTTTTATTTTGTTTGCGTCACCCTCGCCTAGTTTTACAGTTGTATCCTCAATTATATGCTGCTATGCTCTGATTAGCTGATTTTATCAGTAGATTATAGTGATAGTTTAGGCGGGGCGTGACACATGCATCACCTATGTACCTCAACTTCTTTTGAGTGCCTGATGGTTACCAAGTTGGATATGGAACATACATATCATAGAATTAGGTGGCACTTTATGCTCTCCATGTATAATACTTAGGGTTCCTAACCCCCTTGTGTGCCTGGGTTCACGCTTGCATCTCTAGTCCCAGATACTCTGTTCTTTTCAATAGTCGTAAACTCTCTTGGATTTTCTTATACAACAAAAGGTTAATTTTGGTTTGGCCATGGGTATCAAGAATTGCTTATCAAAGCCTTTGGTAACTCATTTACTATTTGATAATGATTTTATATTATATGGGCCAACATACTATGCATCGACCATGGTTATTCGGGATATCCTAAACATATATGTCTCAGTAGCTGGGTAACAGGTTAATCCTCAAAAAGTCTTCTGTCTATTTTAACAAAAGTATGTTTCCTTGCGGCCACAAGATAATTACGGGCAAATTTCAAATATGACAAACCACTTTTGGGAAACACTTATCCCCATTAGGTCTATGTGCCTCTCTACTTCTAACTTTGACACCTCCTAAAGATATTTGATAAGATCTCTTATTGGGAGTTTTATGCCTTTTTTATGATTGGGACAATAATCCTTATTAATTCTATTATTTTAACGATCCTAATTCATAGCTTATCTTACTCGAACGTCCATGCAGGTGTTCTCTTGAGGATAGAGTTCCCCATATGATCTTTCTTATTGTAAGGGGATTCATCCCATGCTGGCTAGCACTATCTCCCTGGAGACTTGGAAATGAAACCTTAGGCTGATTCGGCCCTTGTGATCCACTGTTTTCATTGGTCATCTTGTGACACTACACATGATAATTGGATTGGTACTCTACCTCTTTCCAAATGGTCGACTTTAATCAATATAGAAGTTCTCACTCTTGACCTTCTCTACCTTTATTAGGGTCACCGGTGCTTGAGATGTACATATGCTATCTTATAACTTTGGACAAAATCTTATTCAAAACATCTTGTGCACAACCTGATCCAAACTTGGAATACGAGATAACTTGGTTTGGAAGGCTACTGAGTCAAGGAAAGCCAATAATTCAATCCTGTACAAGGAAAGCCCATAATTCAATCCTGTACTATAGTTCCTTGGACAACTCTTAACACATGTGACTCTTAGTCTTGAAAGATCTATACTCAGCTCCATGTCATTGTTTTTTTTGGAGACTTTTCCATAGGGCAATCCACAACATGAATTGTCTGTTCAGACATCTGCTCAATCTAGCATTTGACAACTTGTGGCTATCTTACTAAGGATATTGACCATCTTCTCTTGCAATGCTTCTGTGTGACATCAGTTCTCTCCTTTTTTATGACTGAGGATACGTTCTAGCTTCATACATTACTTGTCCACATTACTGTTTCAACGATGGAGAAGTATATATTTTTCTCTTGGGCCTTTTTGCCACTACATTCTACTTTCTATGGCTCAAAAAGAACCATAAAGTGCATGCCTAACCTTCAGTGGCTCTCCTTCACTCTATTGTTCTGAATATGCCTAGTTATTAGTCCGAGAGACTTAGGAGACCCTTGGGTCAATTAGCCCCCGTTTACCCACTCTAGATCGATGGTTACTCCCTCATCTTGGTTGGTATAAGGTGAATTGTGATAACTTGACCAATGATTATGGATCTGTAATGCTTGGTATTATTATCTAGGATACTCAGGGATCTTGATGATTAGCATTAGTTGGGGTGGTTTCTCGATAACCCCTCAACTTATGGAAGAGAGAATACTCTGCAAGCTTATTTCCTTGTGGATCCTCTATGTGGCTCAACTGTGACACCATTGTTTCGATTCAAGTCTTTTCCAGTGTATCAATGTTGGTGGATCATGATCCCTTATCTTAGCTGACTTTATTATTCTTAATTCGTTCTTAAAGTATAAACTTACACGTGTTCTTAGGGAGATAATTGTGCCATTAAATGGATCGTTTTTTTGCATCTTTTACTAGTTGTATGCGAGCTAGGGATATGCCCCATTCTATTGACTTGGCTTGCATTTTAGAGTAAGAAGCTATATATGAACCTCTATTATCTAGTATATTAATATAGGTTGTAGCCAACTTTTTGGAAATGAAGCATTCTGATAAATCATAGTTAAACAGAAAATGTCCTTACGTTGAATGACATAAAAACTTTAAAATGGCCAAATAAGGCTATAAGTCAAAGTACTTGTCCTTTTTTTAAAAACATAATCTTCCTTTTTTCAAAGTAAAATTAAGTGTCAACTACTATTGCAAAGGCAATTATTATGCAAATTAATAGGATTTACATGTTAAAACTTACCCTACAATAGCCATTATAGTTTATCACCTAACAAAATACATTCCCAGTCAAAGGACACCCAATGGTTGAATACCTTGCTTTAGTAAACTCAATATTAATATTCGAGGAAACAAAAATTTTAATTAGACATGATTCTTATAGAAGGCAGATGAACAGGCTACCAAACAGTACTTTACCAATTCATTTCTTTAGCTTTACCTTCAAAGCTGAAATATCATGATTTTGTCTTCAATGTCAACCATACAAATTATAGCTACATATTGTATAAGGACCATACAAATTAAAGCTATATATTATACAGGGACCACCCTTTATGATTCCACAAATGTGGCTCAGAGCCGCTTGCCCATCTTATAAGATTAGCTTTTGGTTTGTTAGCCTAAGTCATCAAGGACCATCTGACAATCCCAACTTTGTTATCTGTCCATTGAGATGATCAAAATATTGAAAAAATTAATTGAGATTGACTGAACAAATGATCAAAATCCCACATGTTGCAATTTGCATACATTTTTGGGAATGCCGATCAACCAACTAAGAACATGTGCCTGAGATTTGGGCATAAAATCATAAGATAACCACAAGGCAGGGCCAGTAAATCCAGCCATCAGACAGATTGATCGGATTATTGGCATGGAAGGAGAGCGGTACAATAACATTGATGCTGACATCACCCTTATGGCTGGACCACTACCAGATTAGCCAAGCGAGCTGCCATCACGCTTTGGGTGAGGCTTTGCATGGAATATAAGTTTTAATGGAGATAAAGTTATGTTAAAGAGAGGGATAGTTGTTAGTGGTTAGCAGTTTGCCCCTTCATACTCGATAAATAGTTTTTTTGTTACTTAGTCATCAATAAAATACAGGAAATCAAGGTTATATTATCATAGATACCCCAGTTCAAAATAGGGTCTATTTTAACTCAGCCTTTTAAGCAAATTCTATTATGTTTCTCTTCATAAGTTCCCACTTAATGGTCAAATATCCAAAAAACTATAGCATCTACTAAGTCATCTAGAAGAGACAGGGAGTCAAACTTGCTTAAAGCAGACACGAACATGATTGCAAGTGAAAATAAATGTTGAAAAAAGTACAGATTAAGGGTGGAAATTTAGAAAAAGATAACAGAAAGAGAGAGGGTACGAGAGATATAGGATTAGATAAAATTCATCAAAGCAAAATATTCTCTAAATGGGGAAAAAGGAGACATGATTCTTTTGCCAAAGTTGACTTTTACATTAATGCAGATACCACACGATCGAATGAATAGGAAGCATTCTTTTCCAATTGAAAACAGTTGTAATAGAAGGTGGATGCACTTTACGTTCTTGGTGGCCAGTAAAGAAAATAAAATATTGCCCATCGCTTCAGATTTGAATACACAGTACCAATTTTCTAAATAACACGCAAAAAATTTGGAAAACAGAATAGAACAAAGCAACAAGAGGAACAAAATTGACAAATTAAATAAGCTTTGGATCATTTGAACCTGGATGTGATGCCTCACTCCATGTGGGATAAAGTAACTGCTGGCGCAGTGTTCCCAAGGCCATATAAGGCCTCTGAGGAAGGAAAAATACTTGTCTGACTGTACTATTGTTGTAGCTTTCAGGATCATCATCCTTTGAGGCATTTTCTGGGTTAGTTGACAAGATGGATACTTGCTGTCGATTAGAATCTTTCACATAAAATGTGATAGTCCCTTGGCCGTTAGTCCAGAGGCCAGCAAGAGCTCTTAATAATGATGTCTTGCCACTTCCACTTGGGCCAACAATCTATGAAACAAATGATTACCCATCTACGTTATCATATGTATATTTCAAATTAAAACAGCAAAGGAAAGTCACTTACCAGAAGATGATCTCTGTCATTGATTTTGAAGGATAAATCTTCAATGAGGATATTATCACTACTTGGGGTCTGTAACGTCAAATTACAAACCTCTAGCAACCTTCCAGTGTCAAGCTGATGTACTGAACCATTACACTCCAAGGCACATGGTAACCATAGGTTCATCAACTGAACTTTAATCCCTGCAGAATCATCAGATGTGGAGTTGTCCTGGGAGAAGTTACCATCAAGAGCATCATCGAACTCACCTATAAGCAAAACCAAATCTTAATATTGAATGTTATAATATTTTTAAATAATACAACACTATTGCACAAAGCTTCAAAGTACACAACAGAACCTGGATGCAAAAGCTTAAAAATGCAAATGAAAGTAACCAATCTGTTAAGTTATAAAGCATTGATTAAGGTTTTTCAATTTTCCTCTCATATATTTTTGTGATGCATTAGTATCAAATTGTTGGAGTATGGAGAAACAAATATCCTAAATTAGAAATTTTAACAATAAGCTATATTATTGATATAAAAGATGGCTCTGAATGCACTAATTTTAAGCTTTTGAGTTAATAGGTGTACATGAAGGTATAATGGGCCATCTTGGATCACCAAGGTGTTAAACTCCTAACAAGCATCAAAGTCAATGATTCTTCTAAAATCAACTGATTCTAGTGAGCTGCATTCCCATGGGTAGTCACCAACATGGTTAAATAAAGTCTAAGAGCAAGAAACTCTCATAGTGTTCCCTCGTGTTGAGTGGAATCTTGGTGCACGTGTATTTGATGGTTTAAAATGGTATAGGGAGTGAATTGATCAAATATGGACTTTATATAAGAGAGAGATTGTTAGAGTACATAAATAAATTTCATACATTTGATATTTAACAAGTAATTATGCGATATATAAGTAGTTGCCCTTAAGCATATTTTAAGCTTCCAAATTGATAGGTTTTCATGCAATTATGTTTTGGATCAGACTTGGGCCCACAAAGTATTACTTACCTGACATAAAAAGAAGAAATAGTTGAGTGTGAATAAGACAATGCAACCAATAAAACAAAATTGCTGACAAAAACTTTAGTTTTTAATCAAGTGAAAAGAAATTCTTATGACATGACAATGCCATCATGTCATTATAGATTACATGCATCATATAGCCTAAAATTATAACTCAAAATTTGTAAAAATACTTACACGTGCACTATGGCAAAAAGTTGGGCAAGAAAAAGAAAAAAAGTACTCCCATTAACAAATAATGTGCATGCATACGCGCACACACACACACACACACACACATATATATATATAAATAAGTATGTATACATATGTTCAAATATACATACATACATACAAATATATATATACATATACATATACTTCTATATATATAAAATAACATAACTCAAAATAATATATTGTAATACCTATATGCATAGAATATTAGAAAATATGATCTTAGATAGAGGGTAAGGTATTTCCTTGATTCTGTTTCATGCATGCATGCGAAAGGGTTGATATCACCTCTCAACATCTTCCCCTTTAATGCATCTCCCAATGACCTAACTGGTCACTACCATTGCATACCCACTTTGAGATTTAGAAGAAACACGAACAAATATCTCTTTCAAAAATAGATAACTTGTTTGATCAATATCACAGTATCTCTATGTTATCCAAAATTGATCTTTAATCTATCACAAATTAAAAGTTTAAAAGGCAAGATATGCCTAAAACAACTTTATGACCCATAATGGTCATTATGAGTTCACAATAATATCATTTGGGTTGATTAATGTTTAATCTACTTCAAGAATTTGATGCAATAAGTTTCAAACAATAGTTGAATCAATTTATCATAATTTTAATTAACTATATTTTGATCGACACTAAGGGTTAGCCAAAGTATACTCAATACCTTAAATTGTATTAAATATGCTTGAAAAAGCCAAAAATATTAATTTTGGTTAAGAGATGTACCTTAAGTCATTGATGGCGTGGCATTTGTTAGCTAAGGTCAAGACAATTATATATTGCTCAAGGGCAAGTAATCTCACTTAATGCATTGCTTCCCTACTTAGCAAAGTATGAAACATGCTTCATGGGGAGATTTTCTTGAAGCACTTGACCTTTAGATTGATCTTATTAAAAAAATCTATGAAGTTTCAATAATTTTATTCTTGCATACAAAGCTCTTAGAAACCTAAGTTTGCTTGATATCAACTCATATTCTTACAATATATTTTGATATTAATAAATTTCATATCTTAATGATGCTCCACATCAAGACTTCAATTATGTTTATATGTAAAATAGTAGAGTTGGCCCTTATGCCATCCCATAACTCAAGGCACATGAAAAGAACTATCAAACTCATGTCTTAGAATTGATGTAATTTTCATTAGTCTAAAGATTCAAGATATGATGATCTCAAAGGAGCTCAAAGTTAGATTATCATAAATCCTAATAACTTGAGTTTTTCACATATATGAGTTAAATTCGAGATAGAATATGTTGCCTTTCAATTTGCTCATGATATATGTTCTAACATCAACCAAGTCATCAAAGTTGTAGGTTTTACGTTCATTCAACTTAAGGTAAAGATGTTGTATAAACAGCAGTAAACAAACTAACAAAAGTAATACACTTCTTATTAACTAAGGACAATTTTTACATATAAACAAAATGATATATATATATATATATATGTGTGTGTGTGTGTGTGTGAGAGAGAGAGAGAGAGAGAGTGCGTGTGTATATATACACACACACACACACTCATATAGCGTGTTTGATTATGTGTTCTTATTTTTATCTTTTGATCAAAATGAAATATTCACTTTTACATTATGAAAGTGCTTTGATCAAAATGAAATATTCACTTTTACATTATGAAAGTGCATGAAGCTATGGGCATGAGACTAAACTAAAATATAGTATTCAACCTTAAGTAGATGGCCAACTAAAGTGCATTATGCATATTGTAAAGCATTTCTTATTAGATTATATTCTTGATCTTAGATGTTGTAAGAAAAGCTATGTATCACTTGTTGAATTCAACCATAATAATAGTGAGACATTTTATGGCAATATATGTTTATCTCCTTCATGTTCATCTAAAGGAAGAGAAAATACTATCTAAACTCTAGATTACAAATGAGACTACAAAGAAAATTTAGTTGATTTGAAACAATTTTTTATCAATATAGAAGTAACAAAATACATTTTATTTGAAGCATTAGGAGATCGAGCTCCAAAAAAGCGACCACGTTTTCCTCAAGGCATCTTATATAAAAGGAGTGACCATGTTCAACAAGGGTAGCAATTTAGACCACAACCCATGAGAAATTCAAGTGATAAAAAGAGTGGGCAGCTTTCATATTGTTACAATCTTGCATCAGACTTGTAAACATGCATGATTTGTACTACAATTCTTCTTTTTGATATATAAATAACAATCAACATATCATTCATCATTAACCATTAGTAATTCAAGATGAGTTGAGCTATGACAAAAAGCTTTAAAGGATTTTTAGTTGCAAAGTTCACGATCTTCAACAACATTCAATTCCTTTCATGAAGATACCTTAGAAGAGCAAATCAATTAAGAAGGAATCTTGAAAAAACCAACATGTTTACCAAGTTTTCTTATTCTTTTGATGGTTCAAATATAAATTTCGAAGTCAGATTCTATTAAATTTCTATGAAATACAAACTCATATACAAAAATAGAAAACTAAAAAGCATTAGAGAGAGGTCATAGATGGTTTTGCCCACAAGCCTATGTGATGGGTATATTATTCCACTCAAAAAGCACTATCTTACTTTTGACTATCATCTCTTCCTTTATCCATACTGACAAATTATCATTGCCACCCTTAGTTCTATTTTAATGAGTGATTTTAACAACTGCATTGCCCTCTTGTTCTTCATCCTTGCTCATAACATTTCCTTGTTTGGTAGATAATATGAACTACTATGAACATAGAAACCACATGTTTCCTCTAATGTAGACCCAAATATTTCCCTTATCTATTCAATTACCTCTCCATAAGCCAAACTCTCCTCACATTTGCATCCAATTTCACAAGACATACCCTGTGAAAATACCACATTTTGTTCTTTT
This sequence comes from Vanilla planifolia, assembly GCA_023846275.1. Classification (NCBI taxonomy): domain Eukaryota; kingdom Viridiplantae; phylum Streptophyta; class Magnoliopsida; order Asparagales; family Orchidaceae; genus Vanilla; species Vanilla planifolia. The sequence continues at coordinate 42,684,071 of CM043875.1, read as the reverse complement.
CCATGTATTTTTTTTGTGTAACACACTAGTTCACTTGTTTTTCTTTATTTCTCCATTTTATTGGATAACTTGAAAAGTTATTGAATTCTAAGGTAAAGCCTACTTAGATTGATTATTTAATTGTTTAATTTATCATTTTGTTAATTGTTGAATTTAGAGTGTGCCTATTATGTGTTACTAATGCTTGCATAAATTATTTTGTCAAATTCAATTAATATTGTTCACCCTTTAATTTGCTTGATTTGGGTTTTACTCTAAGAGAACACATTTAAAATAAACATAATAGATGGCAATTTAATATAAAATGTTTAGTAGTTGTTTGTTAATTAATGCATGCTAAACACTATTGTTAATCTAAATATTATATTAAGTCAACCTATTCTCCTTACTTCATATAGTTTAGTAGACATCATTAGTAGAGTTTGAATTCTAAGTTGTACAACAATGATATTTGTATAGTCTAACCTTTCTAATATGTTATTTATGCTTAAGAATAAATAAAAATCAGTTTTAATTTTTCTTGAAATTAAAATTCATGCAATTTGTATGATGTCTTAATTACACCACTGCTAGAGAAAAAAGTGCTTTAAATCTATGAAATGAGACACAATTTAGGTACATGACGAAATTAAATGATGAATTAAATGATCAAAATGTCTACATTATCTCACGTTAATGAAAATAATACAAGCAAAAACAGAATTTGACAATTAGTATCACGACCATCCGGCTTTCACAAAGCAAAATGCAAGATGTAGTAGGTTATTTTATATTGAAAAAAAAGCTTACCTAGACGATCAATAATAGCTGAAAAGGCACTTATTGCTTGAAATTGGTAGACAATCAAGGAGAAATCACTTAAAATATGGTTGAAAGCAGAAACAGATTGGTTGATAACACCGAACTCAATTTTTCCTGAGAAATACATAGGAGCAACAACAGCAGCAGGAAGAATCTGAATCAAATATCTGTACCCACTAGTGAAGAAGTCCAGGTTTCGAGAAGAAACCAGAAGTTGCTGTAGGAGAAATACAAAACAAGTTTGTCATAAATTGCAGGTCTTCATGGATAGTCTTGAAAAAAGCTAGCATAGAAAACCAATTAAAAAAGGAAGGCATAAATTACTAACAGCTCTCATGCACAGATTTGGGAAAAAGATGAGACTCAAAGGGAACAATGTACGCAGTTTTGCCTTAAATTTTTTGCAAAATATTGCATCCAGAACTCAAACCCTCAACCTCCGGGAAGCAGGACAACTTTATTACCAGGCAAAGGTTCCTATTCATAGTAAGCACTTAATAGCAAAAAATTATCATATATTCCTAAATAGCCTTCTTTGCTAGTTCAAGATACAAAACTTTACAAGTTAAACTTCAACAATTAATTTAAGACATGGTCACGTGACAAACATTAACAAGGGATGCTCATATTGTTCAAGACTAAACCTTTGAGACCACAATCAAATGACAACAACTTTATCATTATGCAAAGGTTCTCATTCATAGCAAGCACTCAGTAGCAAAAAATTATCATATATTCTTAAAAAGCATTCTTTGATAATTGAAAATACAAAAATTTGTATGTTAAGTCTTAAACATTAGTTTAAGACATGGCCACGTAGCCAACATCAACAAATGCCAACTGCTTGAGTTCAGACCACGAAATCAAACCCATGAGATTAACCATTTGAGGACAAACTCTCAAGATCAACTACTTGAAGTTAGACCTTTGAGATCAAATGTTCAAGTTCAACTTCTCAACACAAGCTTTACTTGTTGGTTATAACTAATGTTGCCAACAAATGGAGCACACTTGTCCCAAGTGATTAAAACAGTTATTTGAATGACGAAGTCATTTTCTTCTTTTTTAGAGAGATTTCTAGCTTTTTTTAGCATTCTTCCTTGGTTATCTTCAGTTTATGAGGATCTAAGGGTTATCTCTCTTTTTACTCAATAACTCTCCTCTAAACTTTCAATTAAGTTTTTGTTAGTATTCCTTGGATCCAAAATCTGCATCAACAAATTTTTTGGTCCATTTTAGAAAATTAACAAAGAAAAGAAAAATGAAAATCATAACAAAAAATGCTTCATTTTTTGAAGGAAAATCTCTTGATCTCCACAATCATAAGACGATAGAAAAACCAGATCCTTTGCCCCAACCGCCACCTATCTCTAATCCCTCTCTTTCTTTTAGCGCTCTCTTCCATCTATTCTAGCAACAAATGGATTTCATTATAACAGCCCTCTCAACTCTCCTTTAATTAGTAGTAAGCTAGCACAAAACTGAGCTGGCTACTCCCCTAAAGTATCTAACACCATATCCCTCTCCCTTCAAACTTGTGAAAGAGGTCTAGTAGGTCACTACTGTTGCACTTGAGCCATTCTACCTAGCTTTCATTGCCAAAAATCCTACACCACAAGCTCACTCTCAACTCCAAGTCTATAATTCACTCTTGTACAACTCTAAACCTTCTAGTCCCAATCTAGTAGCCACTTCATTCCTTCCTCGACTATGATTCGAAGTTCTACCATTTTTCATCTCCATATCTATCTAGCCATGCAACTTACATTCAACCTTCAGTCACTCCATTGGGATTTCCTTATCACACTTATGAGCAATCTCATTATCTTTGGGAATAGCAGTACAACTCACACATTATGGAAGAGATTTCCCTCTTTTCTGAAGAAATTCTCTCCACCTCACTTCCTTTAAAGGTATGAACTCTCATTATTCTCTTTCTTTTATGACAAAGTTTGAGATAATTGGCTTGAATGTCAGGAGTGGGAATGTTACGTGTAAAATTTTTCCCATTCTCAAAACTTAAGTCTTTAACTAGTTCTAAAAGTTGCACCCCAGCTCCATTTCTCATTTGCAAACTATATAAAACCTAAAACAATTCGAGTCTTTGCTTGATTTACTCCAGTTTGAATTAAAGTCTCTCCATGCTTTTCTCCAATACTTCAAAAAACCTCTTTTATCAAGTCACCATGACTTGGAAATTTTCAGAATTCTCTTATTTGTTATCCTCCAAGGTCATTCTAGGTGTTTTCAATCAAATTATATGTTTCATCAATAAAAAGTTCTCCTCTACTCTTACTAGAAGCTCAAAAAGAAAGATACCTTCACTACAAAAGCAAGAAAAACTTAAGCTCTGGTGTACAAAATGCAGAAGTTTGATTCTAATTTCCCTCATAAAATTCATTGCAGAAGTCATCCACCTTGAGGCTTCTCAACTCCTCGTTCTGATACTCTAAATACCTCCCATGAGGATGTGTTAGCTACGATCAAGAAAGAAGGCATGTTCCAAAAGCCAAGGCCTCTCCTGGGAAACAATAAGGATAAATCTAAATTTTGCAAGCTTCAAGAAGATCATAATCATTTCACTTCAAAATAATTTCTTGAAATACATGACTAAGAGATTGTTAAAAGAAAGCCACCTTCACAAGTACTAGGCTAAAATGATAAAGTATTATGCTACTCCACCAATTCAAAAGTCACCAAGTGCTACTCCATCCCAAACTATTTGTGATGACCAAGAATTGCCATTGATGTTTAGAGATATAAGCAAGACTCCTACAAAATCTATTTAAGTTATATCAACAAAAAATTAAGTATACTCCCAAAAATTAAACTTGGGATCCCTCGAGAAGTCTTTTGTAGCCAATTAACCACTAACAAATTGATCAAAATTCAAATGCCTTTAAGCTAAAAGATTTTCCTTTACTAGGCAACCCCTATGACTTTTGGTCATTACACAACTAATTTAATGATAACAAAATCATTTTGTTATGTTCACTAATATTTTTCTTAAGTATTGATTTTAAATTGTGTATCTCAAGTATAATTAAGCTAATCATGTAAAGAGTTTGATCATAAGACTAAAGGAACTTAATTAATATATTTTGAGTATTAACTATAATTAATGCTAAGAGAAACACAGGCTTAAGCAACAAGTAAATCTTTATTGAGTCTTTTTATTTTGACAATTAGAATTTTAAACATATAAAAATTTACTTAAGATACTTAAGATTTTTTTAAGACATGTATTTCATCTTATTTAACATATATTATATCTTAAAACATTACATTCATAATAAGTTATATCATGTGTTAAGGCTAAATCAACATAGATTTGAAAAAAGATTAAATAGAGTGAGGTTTGCATTGGCTAAAATAATCATCATTGTACTATGAACCCATCATACATTATGATTAAAAAAATATTTAGATCAGACAAAGCGTCGATTTGTATTAGCTAAACTAATTGTCCTTATATGAAGAACCCATTGTATAGTATGAGCAGTTAATAATTAGATCAGACAGAACATCAACAAAGGGCGATCCTGAGTAATATGATTGTTTTACACTTTTCATACCAGTACAATAAACATATTGTACTATATATTAATCATTTACTCAGGAGGTCTCATTTAAAATTTAGTATTCTTAAAGTTGGTATATTATAATATTACCTTTTGTAGTAATATAATACGTTCATCAAGAGGATTAGATTGAACAATAAAAGAAATCAAAATTTGTGGTATTGTCGTACAAGCACAATATTCATATCATACTAATACATCACCATGTGAGAAGATGATCGTAGCCATACAATGCGATGATCTTCGTCATAGTGGTCGATCCATTTGCTCGTCTAGTGAAAGTTCAGGACTTAAGCTATGAGCGTATAGTACAGTATAATACTATTTCACCCGAGAGCCTGATTTTAAGACTTAATCATATATTGGATAAATTTACATCATAATAATACGATTCACATATTGCACTACTATGGTACCTTGTGATTAATAGAACTAAGTTTATCATAGGACCTATTGCATTGTACGATACTATATTGTACAACCTTTTCCTAAGTGCTCAAAATTCAGTTTTGTGTAGTTTTGCTCGTCGTGTCGTACGATGTCTACATTGTAGCTTTACAATCTATTTTGCACAATAAAAATGAACTAATTGGACGTTGGCAATTTACTGGAAGTTGTTGTTAGTAGTGCATTGTACTTGTACAATCCCTTTGATCGTATGTTACGATCAACTTAAGATGTGAGTAACGACTAGTTTAAATGATTTTTCATATAACAATTTGTGGATATTTTGGAACCTTTAAAGAATATTCTTATGAATATATAAAGACATCCAAACATAATAGAAAAGACAAATGCTTAACTTTATTATTTAAAAGAGATCTCCATTGCAATCATCATGAACTTAGAGAAGGATCTAAAGAAAAGAAGGGTTGCAATTTTTTCTTCATTCATAATCATACTAGTCATCATTTCATTGAACTAAACTGCATCTCTATGGTTTTCTTTCTTGAGCTTTATTACATATATTTCTATATTACTATAATGTCTCTTGCTTAATTACTCATTCGTTGTAAGAATTATCAATAGAATTTTATTACAAATCTTAGTGTTGGGACTTTACTTGATCTTTGCTTTGTTGGCTTTTATTAAGCCAATGTGTAGACTTTTATTAAATTAATTTTTGTAAGTTTTTATTAAGCCATTATTGTAGACTTTTATTTAATCACTGTTGTAAACTTTTATTAAACTGATATTGTAGACTTTTATTAACCCGATGTTTAGCGGATTGTTTAAACATCAGATCAAAGGTAGATGCGAATCCGAGTTTGGATTGAACCACTTGAAACTCTTTGTATGCACTGTACTTATTCTACAATATAATTAGTTTTATAAAACCTAATAATATTTTTTTTAGAAAAAGTGATATAGAATAATTAAGATTTAAGAAAAGAAAGTCTTCTATTGCTGCACATTGCCAAATAATTTGAGTTAGTGTGAAATTTATTCAAGTTTGTAATTTATACAATTTACCCCATCTCTTGTGGACATCTTACTCATAATTTATAACAATGATGATACTATAGTCATCTCTAAGTTGATAACCAACACCGAGGATAACTAGATGCTTGTCGACATTGGCAACCCAATTGATTTTCTATTCCTAGATACCTTCAATAAAATTGAAATCAATCAAAGTTCCCTTCTCCTTATCGCTTGATCTCTTGTAAGTTTATTGAGAGATACAACAAAACTAAAAGGAACTATCATCACACTTGACAATAGGAAACTCTTATAACTCATTGATGTATATGATGGCCTTCCTTGTAGTGGTTGCTTCCTCTTACAATGTCATCCTTGATCAACCAACAATGAAATAATCTAGGATGCCTAAGTCAACATCCCACCAATGTATCAAGTTTGATTCTTCAACAAGTATTGTTCGAGTACAAGGAGATCTCTTACAGTCAAGATAGTGCCATCTATATACAATGAAAAGCACTTGTGAGCCTAGGACCTTGATCATTGAACTATCATACAAAGCACCAATGAAATTCGTTCTTGTATTTCTCTTTCACTTAACCATTCTAAACCTTAAAAAATTGTAAATATTTCTTCTAATCTCAATGAGAGTGGAAGGGAACCACCCTAAATATTTTGGTTAAGTATTCTAACATCCTTTCTTGGACACTTTCTGAAATGCATAAGATTAATTGATCGAAGTCATTGGAGATTAACTTTATTTGGCTTATCTTCTACCTTAATTGGCTTGCCAATGTGTCCTTGTCAAGAAGAGAAGTAGCAAGTGGCATATATGTGTTGACTATATAGATATTAATCATATTAATCCAAATGACTTGTATCCCTTTCCTCAAATCGATGATCTTGTAGACTTGGTCATAAAATTCACTTGTTTTAGTTTCTTGAATGCTTTTTCTACTTATCCCCAAATCAAGATTATTGAGAAGAATGAGAACTTTTTTGTCACTGACTTTGGAACCTTTTGCTATAAAGTCATGCTTTTCAACCTAAAAAATGTTGGAACAACTTAACAAAGGATGAGTTTGACCAACAATGCAAATGGATGTTGCTCTTTTTGTGAAGAGATATAAAGTTGTCAAATTCATGCTCATCTTACTTGTCAGCCATTAGCTCAAATGAAAGCAATAAGCATTTGCTAGCTCTACTCAATCTGGGTTATGGATTTCCTTAAACCCATTCCCAACTACAAGAGTTGAAAAGAAGTATCTCCTCATCATTGTTAACTAATTATCAAAATGGATCAAAGCCAAACCTTCTGTTGGCCAAACAATTATCGATGTTTGTAATTTCCTATGGACAAACATCTTTAATAGGTTAGGAGTCCCTTCATCAATTGTTATTGATAACATAACCATGTTACAAGCAGAAGACCTAAATTTTTATAAAAGGTATGATTGTTATCTAAACCATGCTTTAGTTGCTCACTTTAGTACCAATGGACAAGCCATGCAAGCAAATAAAAGCCTCTTAAAAATTTTGAACCCGACCTCCAATGATAAGAAAGGCATGTAGGTAAATGAACTTCCTTATGTGTTGTGGGTCTACCAAACCACAACTTCTATAGACATAAGCAAATCTATTTTCTATCTAGTTTACAGATTAGAAGCCATGCTTCTAGTTGAAATAAGTGATTTAATTTTCAAGTTCAAAACCTTCAAGGCAATGAAGAAGCCAGAAGACTTAAAGTTTAGATTTACTACAACAAGAATATCAAAAGAAGTCTTTTCAAGATTGGAGATTTGATTCTCAGAATGTGCAAGTTATCTCAATGTCAAAAAATCCTCAACAAGCTTGCTCCAAACTGCAAAGAATTATAAAAATCAAGGTCATTATTAGACCAAATTACTACTAAATTTCGATAAATGAAGATGTCGAACTGTCTCGCTCATAGAGTAGAGATTGCTCAAAAACGTTCCATCCATGATGAGTGTTACAATTTTTTCTCTTATGCTACATGTCAAAAGTATGAGTTAACTTGGCTTAAAAAGCTATTAATGAAATTGCATACTTCACATTACAACTTTTTATTCTCATGATTATAGTTAACTTAGACAAATCTATCTCTCTAAATTCAAACATAATACACAAAATATCTTGAAAAAATACGCTCTAAAAGTAACATAAATACTCGAGGTCCACAAAATAAAAAAAATTTTACTTCCCAAGAGAAACTATCTCTCAAGCTGCTCAATTAATAGAGTCTATTCTTATCTTTTCTAGGATGAATAGAACATTGTTGCTCGATAGTCTATTCAAAGCTAATCTATCTCTATCAAATCAAGTCTATTTCATCTTTATAAGTCAATGTTAACAATGGTTATTCACTTGCTTAGACTTTTGAGACATGCATACATCAAAATATGTTCATATGTTGCTAAGGTTTTAAATCTAACCTTGTCAAGTGTGAGTCATCACTTGAAACATAAAATCCTCTCTAGAAAACACATCATGTCCATGTAAATGGAACTTAACTTATGTCGTGCACTCTCTTAACCAAATTATGTACCATCCAAAATAGTCATACACTGTTACTAATTACAAAAATGCTTTGACAACTCTTCAAATAAGTTACAATAACTTGAGATGTGAAGAGGTTAAGAGCAAGTTCATATATCAAATCTTATACATGTAAGCCAACAATTGCTTGCATTGAGAAAGCTATATTTTATATGCCAACAGCCCTAAAGAACAAATCAAACAATAGTTCTTGACATGGATTAATCTTAATCAATTCTATGTCCCTCAAGTCGGTCGAGCTATGATTAAGACATAAGGATGTAAATACTCTTTTCTTAATTGAAACAATTGTTTCAACTCATTTTGATCTACATTCTTTGATTGAATTTTGATTCACTTAACCATTAATTTAAGAATTGACTAGTTCATCCTCAACCCACTTATACTTAGACCTTTATCATTATTCTATCATATGAAAGTCTCGAAAGGTATAGCTTTTGCTTCATCTCCTTCTTCCTCACCATTACTCCATCTTATAAAGGTTTCAAAATGTAAAACTTCTATTTTTCTTTTCACCTTCGTCCTTGATCCATCATATAAAAGTTAAGAATTGTCTTTACATCCTCTCATTTTTAAAATATTGATCTCATAACAAAACTAAGATCTAACCTTTTTTGCTCAAGTCAAAATTTTTCTAACTTAGCCAACTTTTTCCTCTTTTTTGTCAATCATAGCATCTACTCTAGGGACCAGGATTAATCAATTTCATCTAACTATAACATTTTTAACTTAACAAATTCATTTTCTCTTTACTCTATAAAGTATCATCCACATGGGGGGGACTAAGGATCAATTAGTTTCATTTAAGTCAAACCTTTTTTATTGGGACATTTTTTGCCCTTTTCTCTCGAATATATCATCTACACTCTGAGACTAAGAGTTAATTTCATTTAAATTAAACCCTTTTTACATTACCAACTTTTTCCTCTTTCCTTGCAAATATATAATCTATGGTTTGGGAACAAGGATTGATCAATTGCATTAAATAAGATCCTTCTAACTTGGCCAACTTTATCTTTTCTACTGACTCAATCATCTACACTAAAAAACTACGGTCAATTGATTTCATCCAAGTTAAAACTCCTTTTTGACTTAGCCAAATATTTTTTCTTTTGTTCACTAATATTGAATAAAAGACAAAACACATATAACTAAGAAAATTGAATCAATTTTTTTATGAATGAAAATATAAAAAAAGCCAATTGTAAAATGAATGATAAAATATATAATTAATTATTAATAAAATCTTTCAAGGTCTCATTCAATATATCAAGTCTTGAATCACTATCATCTATGTTAGAAGAAGTTTAAATTCACCTCATACAAATAATAAAACCAACCCCTCTATAATTGCTCTAAAATTTTGAACCACCTTATGGACCATTAAATCATTTCATCCACCACATCGTCTACCATTTGCTATAGACATCAAACCTCTTAAACCCATCCAAAGCTTATCCATTGTTGGAGTCATGTGCTTTAGTTTAGCATTGAGATCTTCAATAGTTCGATCCTTCTGCTTTAGCTATCCTTTGTACTTTTCAACCTTGGTCTCTTTTTCCCAAAAGTCAACAAAGTTAAAAGTCTTAACTTCTCTATTTTCTCTCCTTAAGCCTCGATATGTGCATCAAACTCAAGTTTCTCTCAAGACCCTTCTTCTTTAATAAAAGAAGGCATGGTTTCAAGCTATCCCTAGGGTGGTGATTTCTATGCAATGGCAATTGCACATTTTTCCATTAAGTCTGCATTGCCCTTGTCACTCCCAGTCTTGGCCAAAGAGGTAATAATCATTCTTAACTCCTTAATCTCAAACCTTACATTATTGATGTATTGCTCGACCATTTGAAGCCTTGCATTGAGTTGGAGTATGTCACCAATGGTCTACATCAAAGCAATTAAAAATATGTTAAAAGTAAATAAATAAATTCAAAGTTTAAATATATCAATTTTTTATGCCTAATTTCCTACACCAACTCCTTTGTAGATAAGGTCTAAGATTGATAAAAAAGTAGCTAGGATACCATCCCTTAGAAATTAGTAAATTTGTGCTTACAATGTAGCATTATTTGGCCCTTCTACGTCATAGAGGCTAACATTATCAAGATAAGCTATTCGGTGAAGTTTACTCACATTTTATAGAATGATTGAGGTTATAGACACCAAACCTTCCTTTTTCTTCTTCTTTAAATCCTTGTGATATAGTTCACAAAACCTTGAACAATACTTTGTATTTTCTTTATCTTTCTCAAGGTAACCTCTTGCAAACATCAACTCCCTAGGCCTCAAGACCAAGCTTTGAGCTTTATTTACATCTTTATCTAATGCCTCACCATCTATAAGGCTTGAGCATCTTCTTTGCCTATATATAAGTAATTTAAAAAAAAATAATATCTCATATGATAGAATCCCCATTTGTCAAGATTTAAACGAATATAGATTGAGTTTTCCCTCCGATTAGCTCAGGCACCCTCGAGGCTGCACATGTCTAATCATAAGAAATGGCTAGATTCACAATCAAGGGCTTCGACATATATTGCTCCAAGTACAAATCCTCCCTGGGATTCCTATTGCGGGCTGACTAGAGGGATATCTTCTTCAACTTCTTCATCGACCTACCCTAGGGAGAATGAGGACCAATCAACTACTAGGCAATATCCTTTTATTGTGTGTCCTCCTCAATACCCTAAAAAAAATTAGTTTCCTCTTCTTGGCCATGAAGGGAGAGCTTTCTCTTAAGGCTTCCTCTTTTTGATAGCTCATAAGCCTTCCAATAAAAGACTACCCTTCAATGTTAGCTTGGTAAATTTGCTCTTCACAATGGCATTAGAGTCATGTTCTTGAGCAATCTTTTTCCATCTGACAATTAGTTTCCATTAAGCAAAATCTGGAATTCCACCTAGGACAAAAGTTCTAATTAAAAGAGAAATTTTCTCGACATATCCTTCGTGCAATCGAAGAGCCCCATTAACCTCAATTGGGAACTTGTAACAAAAAAGTACCTTGGCCTCCAATTGAGATGAGAGGATGGTTTCATAAAACATCTCCTTCAATCCCTCCTTTTGAAGTAGACAAACACAAGTATGTAGGGTTCTCCATCTTGAACATTCAAAAAATTTCTTACTATTTCAAGCTATTTTTCTCCAAAACATCATTAAAAATGTAAACAATGGACACCACATTGGGTGTTAATCATGCCCGTACAATGCCAAAATAATTGAACAATTTAACAAATAATAGTACGAAAGGAATAAAATGACCATAATGCAAAAAGTCCATGAAATAAATCTCATTACACTTGTTAGTGAACAACCACTCCTATAAAGAAGACGTCAACGGGGAAATTTTGTGGGCATCAAACATATCTTCCATTATCACCTATGAAGGTTTAAAGCCTTCATTCTCCACGAAGTATTGAGTGATTGAATCTTTACCATTGGGCTTGCTACTACCCTCTAAAAAACTTTTTTTAGAACCATGGGTTGGCAAATTTAGTTTGCCAAAACTCAAAGGATTAGGAGATAAAAACAAAAAAAAGTAGATAATGTGTGATAAAGACCCTCAAGTAGAGTTTACGAGTTTAAATATCTGACTTCAACAATTCTCCACTATTTGATCGATTTGAAAAGATGGTTCAATACATTGTGAGCGATCAACGCACCCTTTCAGTATTTGCACACCAATCTTGGTCCTATGAAGACAAGTATGCCAATCAAATCCAAGGAATCAAAAAGGCCAATTCCTAGAAACAATAAAAACAATCATGGCATCTGAAAATATGTGCATCTTTTTTAATGAATATTCATTATTCATTAACAATGACTGTTGTATGTTAAAATACAAAAAAATATAAATATATATGCAAAGACTGATTTACAAAAATTAACTCTTGAGATTCACTTAAAATTGTGGGCACTTGTCTATCATATCCTTCAGACTAGATGCTCCAAAACCATCCTCATGGTTGAAGAGTTTAGATAATCTTCATTCCCCACAAGGTTTTGAGTGCTACGACCCTCTATGAAACTGTAGTTCAAAACCATGAGTTGGAGGATTTAGGATACACGAATTCACAAGATTAGAAGACAAAGACAAGGCAAACCTAAGGAGCATACAATAATGACCCACATATAAGGTTTAAGGTTTTAAATAGCCAACTTAAGCAATTCTCCACCATTAGATCAATTAAAAAAAATGCTTCAATCGAATACTAAAATATCAATGTGCCTCTTTGGTATTTGCACACCATTCTAGGTTTGTCAAGACTAGCATGCCTATAAAAAATTCAAGGAATCAAAATGACTAATCCCTAAAAATGACAAAATGATCATGACATCTGAAAAGGCATCCAATTTTTAAACGACTCTTCATTTGTCATTAATAGTAACTGTTGGAAGTTACAATAAAAAAAAATATAAATATATACGCAAAAAAAGATTTACAAGAATTAGCCCTTGAGATTCTCTAAAAAGTATAGGCCTTGGTTTCTTCTCTTCAAATTAGATTCTCCCAAAAGAATCTTCATGTTTGGAAGGTTCAAGTAGCCTCAAGCTATTGTTCCCTAGAAAGTACAAAATTCTATCTTTGAGGCCTCATTGGCACATTGTAGATCTCCATATGCCTATCAAAAAGACAAATTTACTCACCTCTTCAACAATTTTTCTTGAGTCTAGTGCAGTCCTTCCTTTATTGGTAATTCCTTCTAGTAGATGAAAGCAATGCAATTGACTAATCTTTTAACAATTTTACTTTAGCTCCAAGTAGAGCAATCTTTTGTCAATAGGATTTTGTTTTCCAAGCTTTCCTTCAAGGCCCTTGAAGATAAGTTTACATCATACTAATTTATCATGACCTTTTGTATTTCTACTAATGTGCCACTTAGAAGTTTGTGGGAAACTAACTCGTCTGTACTATAACAATCTTCAAATCTTGAGCTACCTCTTAAACCTTCTCAAGGTTCAGCTTTAAAGCAACTTTCAAGTCATCTGAAATAACAACTAAGGGCTCAATAAAGTTCATCATCAATGGAATAAGAACACTTGGAAGAAAATTGTCTTCATTTGATATCAAATTTTCCTTCTCCCTTTGAAAGCTTTGTGCCTCAAGTGGGGCTATTATTCCATTGAAGGCCAACAATCTATTAAAGCTGTCCCTAAATCTTTATCAATCTGGGAAGAGTTGTTGTCAATTTGCCAATTCAACCTTTCAGGAAGTTTCCAAAGCTACTTCCCCTCTCTTTTTCTTCTCACTTTATTAATTCCTTTAAAACTCCAACAATTATTGCTTCAAAAGGGTATTTGCCAGGAGATACACTCTTGTCACCAATGCTAAAGAAGATTGCAAAGAAAGGGAAGAATAAGAACATCAAAAGATCTCAAGAAATCCAGGAATCCTGAAGTTGCGCTCATGGTGGCAGCTGGCCGAAGAAGAGTAATTTCTGGTTTGGAATGGTTAATCTTCGGACACTTTCAGGTTCAATTTTCACCAAGGGGGCCTTCTTCGATGGAGAATGGCTTTCTTAGGAAATAAGACAAGGAATCTTTTATAACATCAACAAGAGCATCATATAGCAAACCTCTTTACCCTAACTCCCCATAGAGATTTGGAATTTCTATTATCACTAGCTTCTTCTAAAGAACTTCTTTAGTCGCTACGTCTTTTCCTTCGTCTTAAAAGATACATCCACTTTTATCGGAAGATCATCCAAAATGCTTGATATATCATTGAATTAGCCCATAGATACAATCTTTTTGCTCTTGAAATAAGGCAAGGCAATGAGGATTCAAGCTATAATAATCCTAATTTAAGAAGGAAGATGATAAGCTGAATATCATATCAGATAAGTTATTATTTTCAAATTTTGAAAATTGCACATTATCCTCTTTTGATTAATATTCTTACGAGCATTTATAACTCTTTGTTACAACATAAATAATAGTATAAAAAATATACAGAATAAAAAAAAATACAAAAATTTACAAGTTAAATTTTATTAATTAATTTGAGACATAACCACATGGAAACATCAATAATGGATGCTCCAACCGTAAGCTAAACCTTCAAGGCCAACCACTTGAGAGCAGATGCTTAAGACTAGTCGCTCGAGGCCAAACTCTTAAGATCAATTATTCAAGACCAAACCTTTGAGATCAACGACTCAAAACCAGACCTTCAAGATCTGATGTTCAAAGTCAACTTTCCTAACATAAAAAGCAATTATAATTGATCCAACCACATCAACAAAAGGCACACACTTATCCAAGAGAGTTAAAATCATTGTCAAGATAATAATTATAATTCCCTTATGTGTCAAATGACATCAACTCTATGGACTATAAATAGTCCCTCAGGGGTGTAGTTCGAATGATACATAAATCAATTTCTCTAAATCTCAGTCTAATACAAGAGTTTAAATATGTACTAACTCCCTAAGTTTTTTTTCTTCTTTAGAGAGACCACGGATGACCAAAATACAAGTTTTCTTTTTTTATTAAGTTTTTGCTACTTGTTTCCTTAATCCAAAATGTACATTAACAATAGCGTTGAAGAATCTTTCTTATAATTGCTTGTTTAATACAGCTTGAAAGGCTTGATAAATATTTTGCTTTTTCACATCACAATAATGTCAGTATGGTCCATAAAGATCATGGAATTAAACACCACAAACTCAGCTTATAACATAAACCTTAAGACGAGAAGAAAGAAGATTTGCTCACAGTAAATAAATCTTAAGATAGCAATATGTAATTGTAATTGAATAAAGGAGGGAAAAACAAAGTTGCTTATGGAAGTATCATTCAAACAGAAGTGGTAAAAAAAGGACTTGGATTTTAGGCAGCTTAAACAATTAATGTTCACTCGTTCAAATAAAAAACCTTAAACCAAAACAACATCAAAACAGGTATTCCCATTAGGTAAAAGGTTTTACATACAACAGGTATAATCGTCAAAAAGTTTTACAAACCAAAAGAATGGGCAACGTAAATTTAATGGGATCAAATGCTAGAGAGAACATACACTCAAATTCTCAAAAGCCTTTTTGAAACGATCTAGCAGAAGCCGCTTTTCATTACTTTCACCACCATAAAAAGCAATTGACTCTGCATTTTCTCGTACTCTGACAAGTGCATAACGAAAATCTGCTTCTTTCTTTTCTTGCATGAAGTTCAAGTTTACTAAACCCTGAAAAACACACGAAACAAACAATGTTCTTCTTTAGAAAGTAAATATAAAAAATCAGCTAACTAAATACAGTAGTTACCTTTCCAAGGAACACACTAATAGCAGTTCCTCCAAGTGAATAAACAACAAGCACTACAAATAAGGGTGGGTAGATTCCATACAAGATATTGCTAAACGATATCAAATCAACAGCTGCATTGAAGAGGGTCAACGAAAACGCAAGTGCTGTCCCAGTAAAAGAACTTAGATCATCTACTATACGCTGGTCTGGGTTGTCTATTAACAATTGAGACTGAATTTTGTAAAACGTCCTGTTCTTTAAGTAACGGTCCACATAGTAACTTGTCATCCAAGACCTCCATCTTAGTGAAAGGGTTTCTCTTGCATAATCTCTCAAGACAAAGATCTGCAAAACATCAAAGTTTACAAGCAAACTCAAACCAATGGTTGACTGAATAACAACAGACAAGACACAAAAATTACGGATGAGATAAAATGAAGATTCGCACAATTCACTTGGAGAAATGCATATCTTGCACCATTTGTTAGCATCAACATTAATGTAAAAACATGGATAGACAGAATATTTGTGAATATTACAAAATAGAGCTCATCGCGGCTCTTGTTTATTAGAAAAATCAAAATACAAAGAAGAATAGATGTTCCAGACACCAAGAAATCAACGAATTCCAAAGAATGACAGTGAAATAAATGGCTCAAGGCAGATTTAACTTAAACAGCTTCAATATTTTTCCAAGGCATAAGTGCTATCCCAAATCCTTAATATTATCAAGTTTCTTAGGCCAAGCACAAATGCTTTATATAATTGACATAAGACAACATAGTTTAAGGGAGATGTGAAAAACCAAAAATGGAAAATCACTATAAGATCATTTAGAATTTTGCTCCAACCAAAACAAATCAAACCAAATTTTGTTGAGCCACAAGCCATCCTAGCTAGCTCATAAATTGTTTCAAGGCACTTTTGAGCTTAGCTTAACTTGCATGAATCTTGATTTGAGCTAATTCAAAACATTTCAAATATTTCTTTTGTGCATTTATATAAGAAAAACTAATGTTTCTCTAGTCATTGGAGTGCTGGTTAACAAAGTAGAGCTAGTGCAATCAAACACCACCTAGCACAAACCTAAAATACTTTTGTTAATTCATTTGTTTAGAATCATAAATTTACATAATTAAGTAGAGAAGTTGACTCATTGGATGAAATCCTCTTCCATATAAAAAAGGATTTTAGTTCAAGCCCAAAGGTCACAACTTCAGAATTTTTCTTCTTTCTAGTGGAATCAAAATTGGTGATCTTCTACAAATCGAACATGCATCATATAAAATTGATATTTTTCATGATTTACTCATAATTTCTTTGGCGATATATATTCAATTGAATTAGTGTCAAGACTTAATCCTTTTCTTTTAGAAAAAGTTATAGTCTTTCTTTTTACATAAACATATATCAAAGTCATAAAAAAGAAAATTAAGGATTTATGAACAAAATTAGCTTACCACACAAGCATTTTGTTGATGCGAATAATAGATTCAAAGAACTAAGAAAAAACTTAATAAAGAATCTTTAAAAGGTTGGATTACAGAGGAGAGTAGGAACAATAAGAAAGAACTTGGAGCCTTACAAGTCAATGGTCACCAAAAAAAGGTAACAGCTCACCAAAAGTTTTCTTCTCTTTGAAAAGTATAAGTTTACAAATTGGCAAATAGCTTGCCCTTAACTAAATCATAGGGGTCTCTTCATAGTTGAGCTTAAGAAGGGTCAAATATAATTGATTTTATCCTTTCTTTTATCTTCTTGGAGGTTGCACTGCATGTGGCTACTTAGGGAATGCTTGTTGGACTTTTATTTCTTATTACATTATCATCTTAGTGACAATGCTACATGCTTCATTAAGTTATCCTATGCAAGCGTGGTAAAGCACGCTTATAATTAATGCAACTATCATTATTAACTTACTTTACTTTAAACATGAAGCAAATCAAGTGTGCTTGCTTCGCTAATAAGGTAGAGTCAATTACTTTACTTTAATCCAACAATTTTTTAACAAGGTATAATCTCTTCCAATTTGGAACAAGCTTACCAAAGCCTTGTCATAAAAAAACCTCACATTTCTAAAAATTACATCTCTAACATTGAGATGGTGTTTTCTGATGTGCTTATCAAAGTATTTTTCTATATTTCGTTTGTTATTAAGCTAGCTTATGCATAATTTGAGGCGTTCGTCCTTGAGTAAGCCAATATTGATCTTTGGATCTCTTTGTTAAGTGAAGAGCTCTGATCTCATTTTAATAGCCTTGAAGCGATTCGACCCAAAGAATGGAGCAATCAATCTCCCCAGGGAGTATGACTTCAAAGCCATAGACCAAGAAAAATAAAGACTCACTTGTTGCTGCATAAGGTATAGTTTGATAGGTCCATGACACACCAAAAAGTTTATTTGTCCTAACACCTTTTTCTCCTTGAGCAAGACTTTAAGATTTTTAGTAAACTCTTAACTATCACCTCAGGCTACTCATTCATTCAAAGATGAGCTACAAAGGAATAATTCAGGTGGTCGTCATTCCTCAATCAGAAGTCTTAAAGGTCTTCAACTTAGAAAATAGTAGCATTACTAGTGATAGTAGCTAAAGGGACCCACACCTGCTAAATATGTCAATTCCTAAAAAGTTATAAATTTTGCAATCGTTTGACTAAGGAGAGGCTTAGCTTGATTCGCTTTGAGAAATGGTTAACGACAACAAAAAGAAATTTTCTCCCACCTGTAATAGTTGGGAAAGATCTAAGAAAATTCATAACCTAAACAGAGAAAAGCCAAACAATATTGAAGGCCTTCATCGGGGTTGTTGATTGTTGTTGAGGGGAGCATGAATTTGGCACCACTTAATCCTAACAAAGAGAGCAATGCAACTCTGCATATAAGCCAAAAAAACTCTTATTGCCAAACTATGGCTTGAGGCAACCACCCAAGTGAATTTCTTCTATGATATTTAGTACCTTGAATGGATACATTTGAGTAAGGGCTCAACATAGGATCTTCTATAAAGCTAATCTCAATCAATACATAGCACTAAGCCTAGTGCATGACCTCCTTGAATCCGACTTTAGAGGCAAGACCCTTGCCGTGAGGAAGGTTTCCATTTGATCTATCCAATTGAGAAATCTCTCAAGGCTAAGGACTAGCATTTTTGTGGACTCAATGTTTGGCCTCTGGTGAGGATGGAAGTCCCCTTGGGCATACCTTTGCTTAGCTAGAAGGTTTGCCTCTTAGTTTTGCTCTAGTGAGATTTGAGTAAGGCTTAGCTAACAGAGGAAGGATACAAGATCAAATTCTATAACGGAATTTCAAGTAGAAAATGTGAAAACAAGGCTGACAACAACTGTAGAAGTAGATCCAAATTGCAACTTAGACATCTGAGACTGACAACTTAAGAACGTACACACGATAGTAAAATCACAGTTTTAAAAAAGAAGTAATGCCAAGCAAACAATTATCTTTTTTATTCTATTCAATGGCAATGTATTTATAAATGCAAAAGACAACTCTAAACAAAAAGCATAAATTACAAGAATACCCTTATCTAATAAAAAATATAAAAATATGTAAAAATATCTAAAAAATCTTAAAAAAAACTAAAAACTCATAATAACATTATATATAACCTATTAAAACTCATAATAAATAAAAATGCTAAATGAATAAATAAAAACAAATAAGTCCGCTGAATTAGATCAAAACATCACCTAGATGTAACCTATTATGCACCAGTTTACCTTTTAAAAAAAACTCTATCCCATAAGTTATACTCCAAATAGATCTTTATTAAACTCATTATCAATCTCTACAAGTCTTTTTGAAAAACCAAAATATCAAATGGTCTGACAGCATGGATGAACAAACAAGCCGGGTATATCGTCTACCTAGCTCATCTAATAGTTTGCCTTAGTATAATACACTATCAATCACAAGTAAATATCTCCAATTCTTGAGACCTATAGGTAATAATAATAATTTCTTAAAACATTCTATATAATAGTATAAATCTCCAAATGATAATTAAAATTAATTTTTTTATCAAATAAATTTGAACAATTTGCTTAAAAAATAATTAAGGAATCTCAAGAGAAGAAATAGATAGAAAGTACAAATTTAATAATCTTTATGTTTAAAATAGAACTAAGAATTTGTGGATCAAAAGATACAATTTTATAGGAATTATTTTTTTAAGTAAAGAGACAAGAACTAGATTAATACTTTTTATAATAGTTGATAGATTGGATGACTAAAATATGGAAGAAATGCTTTTAGATGTGCTAATAAGAATACATTGAATCAAAAAATATTTGTGACTTAATTGGAATAAAAGATTAAGGCTCTTTTACGAGTTTTGGCTTATTTTTAAGCGCTATTTGAGGCTCAAGTTCATACGAAGAAGTGAAACTTTTATTTAGAGTTCTAAGTGGACGAATTATTACCGATTTTCCATCTAAAATAAATTTTCATACACCTTTATACATTGAACCAAAATTTTTTTTTTTTTACCTTATATTAGCTAATGGCAACAACTTCTTTTATAGATGGAATAACATCACTACAAATATATAAAAAAATATTGAGAAAATCTGAAAAGAACAAAGCATTTTTCACAAATTTTACAAGATAAGTTGTTATTATTAGTAATAGAATAAGATTGTGAATAAAGTTCTATTGCAAAATAATTATCCTGAATAGCGAGTATCTATAACATTAACTAAACAATCAAGATCGAATACAACCCTAATGTTTCGATATTGCTAAAGAGTGTAAAATATGCAATAATTGTGAATAATTCATATGCATATCAAGATTTTGGCATGATTCCTAAATGATCAACACATTTATTTAATAATTTATCATCTATATATGATGAAATAAGGCTTTTAAGTAAACCATGCTCCCTAAGAATAAAATAAGAAGTTTAAAAAGATAGCCATCTAAAGAGAATTTAAAGACAAATCAAATTAAGCAAGATATCAAATTAAGTTAATTGCCAATAACCTCATGATCATTATTGAGCTCTAAATTCTTGTTTATCACAATTGGTGACGCAAAATGTGATTGAAAATCAGATCAAAACTTTGTTGAAAAACATTTCTAAAAACTATTCTCAAACTAAATATTAAATAAGTTGAATGGTCTAGTTTAAGCCTCTAGCAAAACGATTTGGGATAATAACCAATCTGGCACAACGATATGGTGGCAAGCTGAGTATGCAAAAAGTGTGCAGATTCAACAACTGGTGGACCAATTAAGTTCAAGGAGGGCAGTCCAATTTGGATGGAGAGGTTCAGAGCTAGGGTTTATTTTCCCTTTCCAATTCGGCAATTGGGAAGTGGGGTGTGGCGACTGCTAGGGTTTTGAGACGAATCGCCTAACGCATGCCACAGTTTGGGCTCGCATGCTATGGCATCTGTGAGATTAGTAAACAGTCACGACAACGTAAAGTGCAGGGCAAGTGATGGCGTAGAGTGAGGGCAAGCGATGGTGCAAGAGGGCAGGGTGGCTAAAGAGTGCAACTGGATTCAAGTGTAACGGATGTGCGATGACTTTGTGCATGCAAGTTGTGCAAATGCAGTGCAATTGAGATCAAGGTGGCGCGGCAATGTTGTGGTTGGCACAACAAAATGCTTGCAGTTGTAATGGCATGGAAACTAAGCATAGAAACTAAGATCATTTAATTTTGTTTATTATTTTTTGGGACAAGATAGCCATGGGGGTGCAATAATGTTTTTACTTGATGGAAGGACTTAACGTGATGGAAGGCATGCAATTTCAAAGGCACAAAAAAAAAGAAATTTTTATTTTTTATTATGTTTTAAGGAAACTTGATGGTAGTCGAAATGATGGCAGAAGACCAAGGGAAGCAAAATGGTCAAAGATGATAGATTGTCACAATGGTTGGAATAACATGGATAATGTTTTGATACCAAATTAAAGGAAGAGAAAAGTAAGATAAATCTTACAACTAGATATCAATCTACCCTGATACCAAAGTAATAAAGGAATGAGGTAAGATGAAATCATGAAATGAGATATGTGGTGAAAGAAGACAATGACTAGGTGACAACAAGTGTGAAAGCGTATTTGAATCACAACTCAAAGTAACCTAAACTACAACCCAGGGATGTGCATACATGCATGATAAAACAAATTATAACTTCAATAAAGAGAATGTTAAATAAAAAATCATCTGTTTTTTTTTTCATTCAATGACAATATATTTATAAATGCAAATGAAAACTTTGAACTAAAAGAAAAATTTACAAGGATACCACTATCTAATAAAATAATGTAAAAATAATTAAAAACTCTTAAGGGCATTATATATGACCCATTACAACCTACAATAAACAAAAAATGTTAAATGAACAAGAAAAAACAAATATGAATCAACTGAATCAGCTTAAACCATCATCTAAATGCAATATGTACTACGTCACTAATTTCTTAAATTTTTGCAAAGATTGAGCTATTGCTTTGTAAGCCTAAGAACTGGATTCCTGACCTCGAATGAGCCATTAACTTAGCTTACGATCAGCTAAGAATCATCGAATCCTATTGGATATCTGACTTGCAATTCCATAGCACATTTTAGTTTAGTTGTCAAAACCTTGTACTTAAGTTGGTTGTTTGTGATAAGGAAATTTATTATGATACCTCCTTTCAACTTAATCTTCCCCAGGCTTAAAAGAACAAAACCAATGCCACATGATTTTTGTCCTAAAGCCTCAAACACATCTAGCTTCCAAACGTTCAACAACAAAGGCTCGGGCTTAGTCTCAAAGGAATTTCCCTCCATTAGAAAATCAACAAGAATCAAATAAAGAATACACTTCAAAGGCCTATCTGTGACAACAATGGTAGTGTGAATTTCAAAGTATTGCAAAAACCAACGACAATACATGAGGAGAACCAATGCTAGCTTCTCAAAAAGGAATATCTCACCTCTATAGTTTCAAAATGTTAGAAACATATCTCAAACCAATATAGAATCGACAATAGAGATTGAAATCACCTCGTAAATGTATAGTGGCTCCTAAGGTATTGAACTGCTTAAAATAAGGGATAAAGAAATATAAGTTTTAAGCTTTTAAAAAACCTTAGCAAAATCCTCGATCCAATGAAACTTTGATTTATTGCAAAAAAGCTTAAATAATGGTTTGGCTTTCTCCTTTCGCCTTGGAAATAAAATGGAGTCATGTGATACATCTAGCAAGGCACTGGAAACCCCAAGGTGTTCTATGAGAGGACATGTTGAGAAGATCCTTTATCATGTTAAAGATGACTTTAATTCCTTCTCTCAACACCATGTGGCCAAGGAACTGTCCCAAAGAGACACCAAAACTACACTTTGAAGGGTTGAATTAGAGATTAAACTCTCAACAGGTCTCGAGATTCCTACTCCTCTTGAGAGACTTGAAAGTAGAGCTCTTAGAGTAGGACTGGCTCCTCGTAGAGATAAATAACTTTGATAAGGATTTTACCCTTTTGTCTAAATGCTAATGGCAACACCTGGTCATCTCTCTTAGCTCAAGGTGGAGTAATAATACTTGACAATGCAAGCTTTGTCCAAGGTAAGCTAAGAATTCTTCATTTGATACTCCTGGAGACAGCCCTCTTTCAACAACATCTTAATCAAAGCCTTAAGGTCCTTATATTGAGAAGTCATGTGATCATAATCCTCATGGTATTTACAAAACTTTATTATATCTCAATTATTCTTTGAAAGTGGTTTAGACACTTATGGTTCAATATCTCTCTTTTTATTGTCGCTAATATCTCTTTAGGCAACACACTTAAGGAGGTATCGAAATGTTGAACATGAAATCCTCAAGAGCAATGGTCACTCAAGGGGCCTTTAAAGGGTAGGTTCTCTATTAACCTTTGGTCTTTTTAGCCCCAAGTCAAGGGATTTTGAATGCAAAGATGCCTTTCCTTATGTTTTTTTTTCAATCAAAGCTAAAGAAAATTCCTTCTTTTTGATGAAGCATATGACCCTATTAAAGATTTATTATAAGAACCTTGGGAGGTGCTGATAAGGTACTTCTAAAGGTCTCCAAGTCCTTGATAAGGGATACGCAAAAAAATCGAGAGACTACTTGGCCCACTTTTTTGAGAGAATCCATGAATTGTTAAAGGAAAACTTGAAGTGGTCTAGATTGAGACTACTTTAGGTAAAGAAGATATTCAGAGACCTTCTTAAGTCTGATGCAACTAGCATAGAATGAAAGAAATTGTTGCTTGCATTGGCTAAAAGAGGAAATGGATATAAGAAACAAGTTCCAAACCCATTCAAAGGCAACGTCTTTAAGAAAAGTAGAAAAAATCTTACACTTTATATATCCCGTCATGACACATAAGCAAGCAATCATCTTGAATACTCTTAAAAAAAATGTAGGGATTTGAGTTGCCATAATAAAAAGAAGAATTAAGCAACTAAATTTTTGGAAGGAGAGATGTCAAAAAAATTCTTCTATAAAGATAGAAACCCAAATAACATATGAATTATACATTTATGCCAAAAGTAGATAAGATTCCTCATTAAGATGATGGGAAAAATCCCTATAGAACAATGGGAAGAGCAGCTTATGTCACCTTTACACCAAGTCAAGGGCATAAAAGAATTTAGCTAGGTGAGAACTAAATGGCCCCATGCCATAAGGCATTAACGGAGTGTCATTAAGATGATGTTGTGGGAATTATGAGATAGAGGATTTATGAAAGTAGAAGCAAGATGATGAGTCTCATGTGTGGAAGAGTGAACCTCAAGGGCTTATTGGTTAAAGAGAGAAGGGTAAACTAACCCCAATCTACTCCACTATGAGCATAAAGAGAATAAAGAGGAATTAAGTGTTCTATCCATGATTGAAACAAATAAAAAAGATTTCTACTAGATAAAAGAGGGTTTTGAGACCTACTAAGCTTAAGGCAGAGTACAAGAATCACTACCTCTTGACTACAGGTGTTGAATACTTCTCCCTCAAGAAAGAATGCTACACTTTCATAATTTTTCATTTCAATGTGGTTGTTAGTGCCAAAGCAAATTAATACAAAAAATAGATTTAAAAAAATTAAACAAAAACTTAGTAGGAAGACTTTAAAGAATATAACTATTGAGAAAAGTAAAAAGAGTACAAAAGAAGTTAGAGTCTCACAAGTCAAGCATCACCAAGGAAAGCTAAGGAAGCTCACTAGAAGTTTTCTTTTCTCTAAAAAGTATAAATTTGCAAATGGGCAAATAACTTGCCTTCAACTAAATCCCAAGAGTTTCTTATAAGTGAGCATAGATCAAAGATAACTAGATTTTGTCCTCTAGATTTTATCCTTTTAGCGGTTGTACTACATACAATTAAACAAGGAATGTTGGTTGGACCTTTATTCTACATATCATTATTTCCTTAGCATCGACGTTGCATGCGTCCTTAAATTATCCTACGTGAGCATGGTGAGGCATGCTTGTTATTAATGTAGTTGTCATTACGACTTACTTCACATTTGAGAGAGAACAAGGGTACTTGTTTTAGTAATAGCTAATATTATAGGATTAGTTATTGTTGGCTATGACAGTTCGTAGCAAGAAGATTAAGATTCACAGAAGTAGCTGATCCTTAAGATCCCTGTGACAAGTAGTTGGGAAGTGAGAACCTTAACTAAAGGGACTAGCCTCATAAGCTAGTTTTATACATCAAACATGCATTAATATAACATTGATTTTTTTCATGATTTACTCATAATTTTTTTGGCAACCCACATTCAACTAAATTAATGCAAAAATATAAGTTTTAACTTTACAGAAATTTATATCAAATACCTACAAAAAAGTTTGAGAATTTATGAGAAACTTACCTCATGACACATGCATTTAATGCCAAAATAAAATTAATTTAATGGATTTAATTAGTTCAAATATTTTTTATTTCAATAAAAAATCTTCAGCCTATCTTAACAAATAGAACACATAACTAGTGGTGATAACATTAGTTGAAATAAAAAATCACTCATTAATCGCTTGAAATTTTGGTCAAGTCATTGTCCAACTTACTTGAAGCAAACTACATCATAAGCCCAGCAATTTGGCTCTAACCATAATTCAGATTAACATTAAGTTTTAGTATTTATCTATATATGCAATTCTCACCCCCACTAAACTAAAAAAATTCATTCGTTTTTTCTTTTTAACTGAGCCAACTCAAATTTTGATAGCATTTCGACTACATGTCTATCAAATTTAAATTATTTTGATTTAGTATAAGATCAAGTTGGCTGTTAATTGAAAATTTCAACTACAACCAAAGCTGGACAAGCCTACATTCGATTGGTGTCAATCATATACGAAACTGGTGAGTAGCTTCAATTTAACATTATTTTAAGAATGATACTGAATAAAAAAACTACTAAATTGAACCTAATTCTGTAACTCTGTATCAGGTGCAGATAGCTTCCACTGTACAGGATACCAATTTACTTATTTCGCCTCCTTTGACAATCTTGTAGTTGGTATAATGCATGACTTAAGAAAAACGTTATTTAAGCAACATTTCAAGAAAATAATTTCCTCAGTTGCTATATGGTTTGAGACAGAAATTTAGGGAAAAAAAAGTCGATTGCCAGAATACAGAGCAATACCTACAAGGGTGCAGCAATATGCTCACCGGAATCCCCCCAGCAAAAGCCCCCAAGTAGTAAAGAAGTTGCTTTGTAAACTGCTGTATATCCTTATCTTGCAAAAAAAAAAATAAAAATAAAAAAAACAATCCGGAAAATGTCAAGCAAAACTTAGCAACTCCCGAATGCTGTGAAGTAAGCTAAGATTAGGTAATGCGAAAGGATCTACGTACTAGCAAGTGAGTTATAAAAGTCACGACCAAGAAAATTAAAGCCAACACTTATTCCTGTCGTCCCCAAGGTGAGAGCAAAAACGACAGCAAGCCTTAGCCTGGCCTGCATTTTATCCTCGGAAGACCAATATGGAGCAGCAACCTTCCAAAATCTTCTGAAAAGTGTGTCGAGATCGGAACCTTCTCTCTGATCATCCTGAGAATACAATCTGAGCCTCGCTACGCAAGTCTCAAAAGGAAAGAGGAGAAGCAAATCCAACTCACTTTATCTCGTTCGAGCGCTGGAGATCCGGCCTCGGGAGCGGCCAAGGATCTGACGGGGCCGCGAGGCTTGATTCTCCTCCGACGAAGAATTGGGAGAGCGTTAAAGATGGTGGGTGCTCGAAGCGGAAAAGCATAATTGGAGAGTGAAATTTGCCGGTTACATTTGGTACAGAACTTGGATTCGGGGAGTAACAAAGAGCCATTGATGGAAATAGAGAGAGTCATCTTCCTTCTCTCGCTCCCAGATGATTTCAAGAAGGTGGAAGCGAAGGTCTCCCCCCTGGGTTTGTTTTGCTTTCTCTCCACGTCATCGTATTTGTTCAAACGGAGATTTTGTAGCCGCACAAGGCATATCCGCTCGTAAAGGTGGCCTCTCAATTAGGATTCTATTCTTACGTTTTCTTAAATGGAATTTGAATCGGATGGATCGATTAATATAAAACCCGTGACCTGTGATGGCTTGAATTTTGTCGGATTTGGAGTTGAACCAAATCACTAATCATTCTTTATTAAAATTTAAATATAAATTTAAAAAAAAGAATTGAAATGTTTTTTTAATGATAGTTATTAATAGGTTGAAAAATAATACTTGCCATTTTCAAAATTTGATTAAATTGTACTGAAAAAAAAAATGCTAATTAGATAAGTTGGATATTTAATTTTATGAAAATTAGATGTCATATAGAGATACATAAATTTTATGTGAATAATAGATAGTGTTTTGTAAAAAAAGAAAATAAAATGACGAAATACATAGAACAAAAGGTCTTGAATATTTTGAAAAAAAAATAAAAACTTATATAATGACAAAAGGGAGAGAGAAAGAGAAAGAAAAGAGACAAAAAAATATGTTAAAAGAAAACATGATAATGAGAAAAGATTTGAGCGAAATTTTAAAAAGTACATCAACATAATACAAGTTTTATGCTATTTAAAAGGTCTTGAATATTTACTGCTATTTATCTTCCTCCAGCAAATTTCTATCCCAAGCAAAAAAAAAAAAAAAATGACACATGTTTGCTTTTGCGTTTCATGTTTCATGTTTCATGCATTTTCGACGGGTATATCACAAAATGAAAAACTAAAATGGTCGCTTAGTTACCAAACGAACACGAATGATTTGCCCACCAGTGTTGCTTATGACATGGAATTAAAAAGCGCAAGATAACATTAAATCTTTACTGCGAACACCAGCGCAATAGAGCATAAATCTCTGTAAGATGGGACCACAATTATGAAATGCTACAAAACTACAAGATAGTATATCGCACCTAAAACTAGATAAAGAGCCTCATGTTAGGTCTAAAAGCATATATGCCAATACGTCAAAGCAAACAAGAAAAGCTTTAAAAGAAACTGCTAAAAAGCATTGAACGACTAAGATGCATGGACGGGAAACTCACGAAAGCCTCTGCCTCTTCTTAGCAAGCTTCTCAAAAAGGCCCTGGACATCAGCAGACGTTATGGCTTTTGACGTGTCAAAAGATTCCTGCAGAGTTAACCGCTACCGTTAGTCTGATAATCTCATTGAATAAACTTACTATTAGAAAATAAAGATGCACTTATAAGTTGGTTCCCGCAAAGAGCCCGTGATGCACATAGGCATTTGGTTACATAAAGATGCAAAAATATACCAAACAATTTCTGACCAAACCAAAACCCCCACCACTAATGTGCCCAAGGCATTTCATAAGCATCTCCTAGCAACCGAAATTGATCGATCATCTCAAAACTATTGCACTACTCAAGTCCCCTTTCAATGTATAACCAAACCAAGCCCTCAAGGGATTGCACCCTTATAACCTTGAGACTATATAGTCCCTGGACATCTCACCAAACAACCTCATGATAAATTATATTCTCTCAAGACATCTCGAGGACCTTTTATGAAAATGTAATTAAACCTACAAATATTCAAGTCATTAAAGGTTGAGTTGAGAACATTTGAAAAGTCTATTGAGTTATTTTGTGCCAAAATTGTTATAATCTACATCCAGAAAGCAGGTAATGTGAGCTACCAAGTCCAACTCACTTTAGCACCATTCAAGTGCATGCAAGAAGTTGTTTACACAGCATTTCCATGCATGCATTCACTTACTATATCATCACAAATTTTTAGTAAATTGTTGTAAGATTCTTAATCTATTAGTTGAAAAAATTGTGTACCTATCCAAGTGCATTTAGATTTAGCTTTTCTCTTCCTTGAAAGCTTTTATAATTTATTCAAAGACCTACTCTAGGTTGTTAATAATATGAAGGCAATATCCCTACTCTAGACCAATAAGAGTGAAACGAGAAATGCCCATTTTTACACATTAGAAGTGTGAAGAGAAGTGTCCACCTTGAGAGATTAAAAATGTGAAGAGAAGTTCTTAACTCCGTACGTTGGAAGCGTGGAGAGAGATTAAGTCGTAACCTTGTAAAATATTCAAGAAGTTATGTCTAGGTGTTTGAAAAAACATTGTTATAAGATATTGTGTCTTAGTATCAGGATAAAAAGATTTGACAAAATTTGCATTTTAGTCATAAAAAAAGACTCAAGTGTAAGAAGTTTTTCCACCTAACTAAGGCAAAGGAGTGAAAGAAAGGGTAGGCTCAGGCTAGTTAGCTTAAGATTGGTATAGGCTCATTGAATAAAAACTAAATCACTTGAGATTCCTATGTTCTTTTCTTTTCACATATTTTATTCACTTTTGTTACTTTACATTATGAATGCCTTAAACTAATGCTTGAGTGCAAATCAAAAAGTTGGAAAGCAAAGGTTTTAAATCACATTTCAAAAGTTTTGAAACTCAAATAAGTGAATGCCTTGAAATATTTGAGAAGTTATGACAACCTCGAGGATGAGTTATTCAATATATTGGACTACTTGCAAGTTTTATGATGATTTGTTATTTTGATTTTGGGTTCTAAAATGTGGTTGCAAAACAATCTCCCTTGCTCGGTTTCTAAGCAAACCATCCATCTATGAAGTCAAATAAAAAAGCACTAGAGTTTGACTAAATAAATTCTAAATTAAAATGGAAAGAGAAGAGAAAGAACAAGCTGAATGAAAAGTAAAAGGGAAGGAAGTCAAATATAACTTAATGGGCTGGAAAGATAATTGATTATGAAAGAGGTATTTAAGAGGAATGTGAAGGGAACTTTTGTGATCCTTGGTGTGTAAGAGAGAAAGAGTTTGAGATAATTTGGAGAACTGCAAGCAAGTTATCCCTATATGGTTGGCACAATTTCATTAAAATAAAATACATAAGAGATCTAATTTTATCAAATTTGTTAAATGATTATAGTTGAATTTATAGGTTTGCATTTAATTGTTTTGCATTACTTTGATATCATTGAAAAGAATACAATTTTAGTTTTAACTACGTATATAAAAGGGCACTTTACATAACACGGATTACAAAAATTCTTTTCTTTGTTGTAAAAAAAAAAGATTAGGTAAGTTCAAGCTAACATACCTTACAAATAAAGACTATATCTGACAATAAATAAATCATCACATATAATCTATTAGTATTTGTAGAATCTAAATTATAATAATTTTGTTCTATGCCTTATGATTCTCTAACTAATCTACTCTCTCATAAGAAAGAGTGGAAACTAGATGAGTGTCTAAACCTAGGACCTTTGATACTCTTGTTTGGAGAGCTATGGACTCTAAGAAAGCTAATAACAATGCTATTTACCACTATCTTTTGAGCTTGACAGACACATACGATGCCTAAGTTTGGAGGGTCCATGTCCAAGTGAAGGTTATTGCATTTATTTGGCATATTCACTATGGTGCTCTTCCAACTATAACATGGCTAACTATTCAATCTTATTAGATCCACTCTTTGCCTTTGGTGTGGTCTCCATCCTAAAGATCTAAGCCTTGCATTGCTACTTTGTTCTCATGCGAGGATAGTCCTTTACTTGCAGCCATCAATGCCACATTCTTGGTTTTCTACTTTTGTCTCAATTGCACTAAGGCTTATGGAACAATATGTCTTTTCTCAGAGCTATGATGATTCTTCAAGCCTCTCTACTACTACTTATATCACTTATGGCATAATCACAACAAGAAGGTCCACTCCGAGTAGATTCTGTCCCTCAATGTCGATTAGACATATTATGAAGAGTTTACTTTGTACTTCTCCTAGTCCCATGGAACAATGGGAACCACTTGAGCCATCAGGCCCATTCACCCTCCTCCTGAAGGTGGCTCCACCCCAATCTTGGTTAGATTAAGGTTGACTATGACGATTCCGCTTACACCAACAAATAGGGTGCAATTGAGATTGTGATCCAATACTATTTTAAAAAGAGCTTGTTTTGTCTACTAGCTAGGGTATCTCTTCTACTGCACAATAGGTTGTGGAGGAGAAGGCCTTTTATGAGGCCATCCTTTTATCTCAATGACTTTTTCAACCTATCTTTTAGGTCTAGATTGAGTGAGGTTATATGATAACTATTTGAAGTATTTCTTATGCCATGGATAAACAAGTTGTTATCTTGATATATTTACAAGCCTTTGTTGTCATTCACTTTTTTATAGACCACAAGATCACATATGTATTTAGAGGTGAGTAAAATGACTAATTGGATTACTAGATTTTTTTTCTTTTACATGATTATATGTAAGCTAAGAATATATCTTTCTCTTTTGACCAATCTCTTATCTTAAAACCAAACGTCTTATATAAACCCTAGTTGAGTTATTAGTAAAATAAGATTCGGCTCTCTTCTTTAAAAAAAAAGAAAGAGAGAGACCACATAAAATGTATTTCACAAAATTTAGTAGCCATTGTTTCATTTGAACAAAGGTATTACCTTTTAGTGTTATTAAAAGCTCTTGACTACGTTCCATGACAATCACAAATCCTTTGCTAGCAATAATGCATGGTTCCAAGTTAAAGTGGTGAGACCTTATGACCCACCCATCAACTTCCACAACCTTAGAAAATTATGATCGTTTCAATCTTCTACCTCCATTTATTTTATCAAAAGCTCCATCACAATGCATGCACTACTCATCTTAATAAACCTTGAGCCTTACAAATGCCTTAAAACTCTAAAATGACCCATAATTCTTTCATTGAATCCCCTATGAATTTTTTGTTTTCTACATACAATATACTATGCAAATTGAAACTATATTATATGGTTGTCCTAAACCTTAAATACAATTTGTTCTAAACAATAAATTTTTTAAATTATGATTAATGTTCTTGCTTTCCCATTAATTTAAAACAACCTTAAATGCCATGCTCATGAAAATCAAAAGTGAATACTTTTTCATTAAATGCTTCTTCTTCAATTTTCTTAAATTTCTTTTTTTTTTTTCTTAATTCTTACATCCTTAACTCTATAGAAGGCTATAATTTTGGGTTTACCAACTTAAATAAGCCAAAACACCCTTCATAGGCAAGGTTCTCCCACGTTTCATCAGATCAGCATAAGTATTTTCGGTATTTTACACCAATTAATGGGGAAGTAAATAGAAAATAACCTCTATGAAAGGTTACATGTATGCAGGGATCTACGAGAAAAAACCTAAAATTCACAAACCCATGTGACACAAATGTGTGGACTTGAAGCTAACTGACATCAACCTACATATTCATTTGAAACAAAATCTGCATCTAATCTTTTTGCTCAAGATTAACAACACATACCTACATTAAAATGGCAGCATATGGTTAGCAATTAGAAACAAACATGTTCAGCTGTTTGTAAAATTAAATGGAGTTACTTTTGCAGCTTAAAGAGTGAAAAAAAGAAACATAGGAAACAACAGAACATAAGAGGGAATTGGAATTATTTTTGCAGTTCGATGGTCCTAAACAGTTTTCAAAATTCTACAATCTAGAGATAAATGACTTTACGAAGAGCAATCCTAAAATTTTTTTTCATTTAACTTAGAAAGGCAAAAGTATAGGTGAAACAACTAATGTGATTACTCAGATTCCAAATAAACCAGACACATCCCCACAAAGAAATATGTCACACCACAAAAAGGAGCATTCTAAAACAAAGAATAAATAAAACCCAAGGGTGAGGGAAAAACGAAATATTAAAAAAATATATGACGTTCAACTTCATGCATAATTAATTTTAAGAAAAAAGAAAAGAAATAATAGTTAATATAATTTTCATTTTTTAAGAAAGTGTTTGAAGGCTATTTTATAGAGGCATATATTCACAAGAGATCAAAATAGAAAACAAATGAGCTACAGGAATTGTGAGGAAAAAATGTTTACCAAAAATGAATGAAACTCGTTCTTCAAGTCAGCTATGCCCCTCATAATTTCAATTTTTTGCACGTGATTCAGCTTATCAAGAAAGTTCATTTCAGCTCCTTCTTCTTGCTGCAGCTTTTCCTCCCTCTTCTGCTTAGCCATGTTTTCATATTCCTCAAGTGAATCCTTGTTGTCAATCAAGTAACAAAGTCCTTTCTGCTTATAGAAATTAGTACAAGTAGAGCATCTACAAAGCATGTCCCTCCATTTCTTTGAAAGAAACATTGGTTTCTTTTCCAGGTCAAATGTTGTGTGGCCAACATCCAACCCAAGAATGCATTTAACTTGTGAAGTTCCATTGCTGCCAAATAACTTATCCTCCTCCAACCCATAGTTTGCTGATGAAGTTTCTCCTTGTGTTTGATCCTTGTTTTCTGATTTTGTAGGCTCATAGTATGTGGTTGCATTGTTCATCAAGCTCCCATTCATAACATTGGAATCATTGATAAATTTTGATTTTGCTAGTACTATGGAGCTACTATCAACAGAACTTTCTTTACCAGGTGATTCTGGTACATTACTTTGATTCATTCTAGCCCAAGTTGAAGGAGGATAGAGTTTAAGGAAAGAACAAGTAAGAGCACATTCTTGGCAGATAAAGTCCTCATATAAAGGTTCTCCTTCTTCATCTCTTGGTATCTGTAGTAAAAGATAAGGCATAAAATATTTAAAATTACTATAGTGAGCATGCAATTAAATATGAAGGAAACATAGCATATAACATGACGAAGCTTCAATGCAAAAATTTTGATATATTTTCCAATGAAGAAGTAAAAGAAAATACACCAACATTTATTGGCTTTTATCTTCAAATGAAATAAGGAAAAGAAGCTTCTCAATGTAACTGCTAGTTATAAAGCACGATAACTTCACTTTTGCTCATTTAGTATAACTTTTTAATCACTGGTGTCAAAGAAGCTGATTATTATAATAAGCAGAACAATTCATGGCAATAGCTCTATAATAACTTGTACAATTATATGTTTAACTAGAAGTTAATCTGATAATGAAATGTAACAAAACATATGACCAAACTACCTCATCAGTGGAATCAAGACCAAGGTGATTCTCATGAAACCAGTCTTCACAAATGCAGCACTGAATCATCTCAACCTGCTCCTGAGCATCTGGATCAGGATATGGACGTACACATATGCAGTAACGACCTATGAAATTCTGATTATAAGTATTGTCAACATTTTCATGTTCCTTATTAGGACAAATCTTGCAGGAGAAACCCCCAAACTTTGAATTTCCACAATCACACCTGAAGTTCCTCTTGGTCCAAAGTTCTACAACCTGTAAAACATAAAAGTAATTGAAACAAAAATTTAAATTGCCAAGTAACACTATTTAATAAGGCTGCAGTGTGCATAACAACCACACCAAGGATACGCATGGCTTGTAATTGACATTTGCTAGGGTGGTCTCAACTTAAGAAAGTATTTCAAAATAGGCAAAATACATATAAAAAGTTGCTATATTTTATTTGGAACCTTACACTCATTTATGCTTTCATGCAAGTTGTACATCAAACAAACCTATATAAACCACTAAGAGATCAATTTTCGTTTGGAAGTTGAGTAGTAATGTTGGTAAAAAGGATGCAATCACGTTTAAAAGAACTTTGCCCATATAAAAAGTACAAAAAGAGCATTAGAAAGAAAATCTTAAAATTAGGTTGCATAATATTGGCTAGACAGAACAGCTAGCAAGATTCACAAAGAAAAGGTATTATTAACCAAATCTATGGTCACAAAGTTTGCCTTCAACCTTACGTTGATTCAAGATGGAAAAGAGTGACAATTTGAGCAAATTTAAATAGAAGACAAGTTCAAGAACAAAAGCAAAAAAAAAGCATGTTAGGAGATGCTAAATATAAAGATCATTAGCCTTTGGAACAAGAACCAAAAATACTTTTAGAAATCAATGCCAAAGGATCCCCGGAGTTCATTACCAAGATTCATGACAATGAGTAAAATCACTACGATATTTTTAATACCTTATGCAAATAAAGTTAAACTATGCCTTAAGGAACCCTAAAATCATAACAACAATCATTAATGCACAAAGTGGCATAGGGTACATGAATCCTCGAAAGCCAATCAACCATTTTGCTCTAAATATTAATAGCTCTTTTATCCTATCTAATGTCCAAATCTTTTGTAACAACCTCTTTTAGTGGCTATTTTAATCTCACTCTTTCTAACTCATAAGAAGCCAATAATTTAGCTTTTTATTACTAGAACATTTAATAAAATATATTTAATATCTCCAAATAATAAATAGATTTTCTCTAAGCTTATTTTCAAATCATTGCTATATTAACCTTCTCCAAATATGCACTCTTCTAACCATAGCATTTCATAATTAGCCATTCAACTATCACAATATCTCTATGATATCAATTTTATCATATATTTGAAATCCATGGGCCAATGCTCAATATGATAAACAATCAATTTCACTGAAACCTTGCAAAACTTGCACTAAATCTTTGATAGGTATTTCAATAATAAAACACACCAAAAAAGCTCTACCATTTCAACCAATCACTTGAATCTTATTACACCTTTTGATCAATGTCTCTGTCATTTTGGAGAATAAATCCATAATAATAAAATCTTTCATAATTCAACATTATATGATAATGAATTGCTATTTCTAAATCATTTATGCTCCAATTGTAACTAAATTTACATTCTAAATATTTAATTTTAGACCTACTAAAGTGAAAATCCGTTACAATCTATGATTGCTCTTTGTAATTCCAACATGGCATCATCCCCTTGCTAACTCTTATCAAAAAAACCAGAATATCTTCAGTAAAAATGCATATAACATAATCTATCCTATAATTGGCCACAAATGTATCCATAACCAATAGAAATAAATAAGGACTTAAAAATAGGGCCTTGAAGCCAATCCTCTTTTATTGCATGCATAAATCATTACTCCACTATGCATGTCTTCTTTACCATATTTTTCTTGACTAAAATAAGTTACATAGTTGTATAGCTACTCAATGGTCTGTGCAACTTGTCATGCCCAAATCTGAATAAATTAGGTGCATACAATTATGTTTCTAACACTTGAAATGACAGTTTTTCTAATTAATGAGTCATAGAATGCTAAGACTAGATTCTTATATGTAATGGTGCAGTGATTTTTTTTAATTTTCTAATTGTAAGAATGAGAAGTGGAATTTAATTTTATGAGAAAAGCATTATATATATATATTTAAATATGTTTAGTTTTTTACACTACTTTTAGCATGATATCCTTCTTTTAATTTATGGAAGCATGCAAACTGAGATATTTGTGAAAGATGAGGGATATAGAATAAGCATAAAAGTTGATTGGTGTAAATCGTGGATCATTGTTATATGGAAAGGATGACAGTTGTTATATGAATATAAACAAGTTGAAATAGAAGGAAATAATAGAGATTTCTACTTACGATAATGTCAACCCATAGCTCAAGATATTGACAGAGGTGAGGATAATCAGGCAAAGGCAATATGTACACCACTAATATGATTGACATTATGACCCTCCCCCCAAAGTGATGCATTTGCCACAATGATGATTGAGACTGTGACCTCTAAGAGATATGTTTGTCCAAGTTATGAATTCATCACCATAAGGATTGAGGCTATGACCTCTAGCTGATGTGTTATTCACAATAATGGCAATGATCAAATGAGAAACTAAATGCTTATACATAATATATATATATATATACGAGTGGTAGTTTGTTGTTCATAATAAGACTTTATTAATTAACTAGGAAGCTGGACTGCAGGAAGTTAGAGAAGTATTAATCCATGCAGAAAATTTTTCAACCTCTAATTGTTCATTTATACATATTGAGGATAACAAATTGGCGAAAAAAGTGACCTGTTGATGGGGTTTGAATCAAAAATCATCTTGACCAGCAACTCAGGCTATACACTAAAACAGAATTCCCTGTCAACCATGCATATAGCTGGAATAGACTACTCGTGCAATACATCAACAAGTGATTTTAGTGCACTACTAAACGACTGCTACTTCTTGCTAAATGCTATTATTCTAGCAAAACAAAGGGGAAAAAAATCACTACAAAAAATAAGGCAGCCAACGCTTCTTTGCTTCCTTAGCCCTGGTTCTTCATCTCAACGATATGTACAGCAAAGCTTCCTCCAAAGGCATGCACAGCAAAGCTAACAACATCCAAGTGAAAATCAAGTATAACAGATGCATCAGACGAGAATGCCATTCGCTTACCTCGTGCCCATCATGGCAAGCAAGACTACAAGCCGTGCAGACCCCGGCGTTCCCACCCGGGGAACACGTCAAGCACGAGAATACAGCTTGCCTTTTCATGTAACCATTAGGATAGGTGCACTCCTTTCCCTCGTCCCCTCCCAGTACCAGATCCGCTTCCTAGGGTTTCCAAAAAGCAAACAATTAGACTTAATCCAAACAAAAGAAAACCCTACGAACAACAACAAGCTATACTCTATCCACGAACACATAGCCATATCGATCAAACATTCCAAGGCATAAGACGCATACCAGCTCCTCCGCCTCTATTCCCTCAATGTACTCCTTGATCGTCACCGTCTGCTCCGCCTCGTCCTCGAACGCATCACCCATTTCGTCAGCCAACAGCTACAGTCACAAGCTTGAAATTGACCGATTCAAAAACCAAACAAAAAGGAAATCAAAACCCTAACCCTCTAGTCCCTACTCCGTAACATCAACATACATCGCACGAAACAATGGGCCCTGGATCATAAAAACAGCAGAAAAACCACCGGAGCTCGCTCTGTCGGTCACAAGGAGGATGAGAAATGGAAGAATGGATTAAAAAGAGCAAAAGCAATCGGCAGGAACTCGTGGTAGCGGTCTCTTTTTGGAGAGCAAGGAGCATGCCACTTTAAAAACCGGGTTCTCCCGTACTAAATCTTTTCCCGCCACATTTATTTTATTCGAGCCAAGATATTGTTCCTTTGCCCACAAATTCATTACTACTGGGATTAAACACATGCATTTGCTTTGCTTTGTTAAGGAACTGTTCTGTGTTGCTGAGATGTGAAGTAATTCTATATTATGTATCTTTAAATGTGCCCATTTTCTTGCCTTTTAAAACAGTACAAAATACGTGGTTTATACGGGCCGAGAGCCGGTCCAGAGTGGCGATGAAATGGTCATTTGGGCTTTTAGGAATGGATTTTGGTTCCTCTTCAACAAAAACTAAGCAACTTTCTCCTAACAATTGTCATTAGATTAGTTGAAATATTTAATAAATTATTTATTATAAAAAATAGTATATTGTTGAACACTTAGCAAAAAAGAATAAAAAAAAATGAGCATCAAAGTATATTGTCTAAATTCACAAACATTGTGTTATGCAACATACAATAATCACTCAAAATCATGTATTATAATAGATTAGCTAGCCAAAGTTATCAAAACTCAATAAAATGAGTAACACCTATGTCTTTTATTTCTTATCTCCATTTTTGCTTCTATTATATATCTTCTTTTAAGAATAAAATATTATACTCATTTTTTATTTTGATTAGAATTTCAAATACTTGTGAATATTAAATGTGGACATTAACTAAGTTGGTTGTACCATCTATTATTTATTGGCCCAAACAAGTAACACTTCCATTGTTTTCACTAACTTATCCTTCAAACCTAACATTTAATTTAGTTATGACCTTATCTACTATTGTTTAAAGAGTGGGTTTAAAAAAAAATTCTTATTTTGAGTCAAGCATTGGAGATGACTATATCTAAGATGTTGTAAGCCATCCAAATTATCATCATTAATGACATATTATAATAACTTATTGATAATTAGAGTCAAGAAATTTCATATTATTATTTGATGAAATATATTCATCATACCAATCATGTTCTCTCAAAAATTATATTGGAAAGAAGAACATTAAAGTTTACAATATTATTTTTGTATATAATTTTGTTGTTTATTGTCTTCTAAAAGGAATAGAGTATAGGTTATTTTCTTTAATTTTGAAGGATTTATATAACAATATTTACTTGAATTTTATCATATTCTACCATTTCATCTTTACAATCAAGGAAAGTAATCATTTTTTAAATTTCGTTGTAACAAAAAAATCTTCATGAATGGACCTTTATTATTTCAAGATTATATGAGAACTTGTTAAATGTCTAGAAGACTTTATTAACTAATTTTTCCCAATTTTCTAAAGGATTTGAGGATGTAAAGTCTACATTAAAAACTCTATCTCAAGGGAAGGAGTGCACCACGATGAATTCATAGATAAAATTACAATAAAGCTTCCAACAACCTTCCAATATTTCGATATTACTTAAATTTAGTGATAATAGGAAGAAAGAATATGCTCACAAATTCAAGAAACTTAGTTTCTTTAAGTTATTATTAACGATCAAGGTATGCATACAAAACATTTTGTTGTATTCGAAAAATAAAACATTTTGATTTAAGAATGTGAATATGCTTGCATGTATGATATACAAATAGAAGTAGCCAATATAATGTATGAAAACATTACTAATATGTCAGCCTAAAGAGTATATAAACATAGACAACTAAAATATCATAAAAGAAGGCAAAATAATATGACTAAACATTAAACTTGAAGTGTGCATATTACATTTTCATTACAAGGTAATAGAAAATTCAATAATTAAAAGGTTCATATTACATGTATTTAACAAAGATCAAAGATGAAAACAATCATAATGAGAAGTAAACTATACACAAATTCAACATGATCAAGAATTGCATTTAATCAAATATATACACAACTACACATATTATCACACATGTTGCATATTTTATCATTGTATGGGCATTATAAGCATATCATGTTATTTTTGGGGAAAGGTTATTATTAAATAATTTCCAAGCTATTATTTGTGCAATTCATAGCTTAGTACGCTGCTTAGCTATGTCGATAAGCCTATCTCATGACATGTTTTTAAATAGATTTGTTTCAGTAATACCTAGTTAGACATGCATGTTTGCTTGACAAAATTGTTTAAAAATTTTATGAAATGACTTGAAATACTATGTTATCATATATCAATCATGGTAACAAAATATGATAATTAGTATTGTGTATTAGTTATAGCATCCTCATGATGATGAATTAATTAAATATTTATTCTCTTGTTATTTATGAATGTTCAATTTTTCTTTTTGTTAATTTTTTTTACTTGGAGTAGTCTTTGTAAAACTGAGACTTTACCTAGAAGAACTTGTCGCACCTAGTATTTTTAGTAACATTTAAAAAATTAGAAATAACAAAACTTATGGACCATCCAACCTTCACTCCTTAGATTTGATATTTAAACTAGAAGTCACAAACTCTAAATCTGATCATCATGCTTGTGACTTACCACCCAAAATGAATCATATCCCTTTACTAACTAGCCACCAAATTGATTTAGAAACTAGTTCAGGGGTAGCCCACCAATCATATCAATATATACACGATACTAAAGCAAACTTGTCATAATATCCATATATATCCACAATGCCATTGTATCATTATTATGCACATACAATTCACAAATCTAAAATCTATCATATAAGAGACAAATATAAAACATATAATGAGGTGGGGCCTCGATAAGCATGACCAGAGACATCATACATTATGATAGAATATGAATACCTTAAATGTATAAGTTCAAACATATTTATACAATGAAATGAAACATATATTTATAATTCATTATTGGATCATTCAAATTCATGATGAGTCAAATAAACCTAATAAATATACATGTTGCATATTAATAGTTAATTGTAGTTGGCATTAC
Source organism: Vanilla planifolia (assembly GCA_023846275.1). Taxonomy (NCBI): domain Eukaryota; kingdom Viridiplantae; phylum Streptophyta; class Magnoliopsida; order Asparagales; family Orchidaceae; genus Vanilla; species Vanilla planifolia. The sequence goes on along the minus strand of CM043875.1, from coordinate 42,643,230 downwards.
TAAGATTAACTCAATTCAATTATACATGTTGCATACTAGCTTTGGAAAAGTTCTAGAATTTCTTGATTAATGCAATGCCTTAAGTAACATCTTGCTTTCACAAAACCTCAAGAGGCATTGTTCTCATATGCCTTCAAAGCTTGCCTAAGTGATTAAGAATACCAAAGACTTCATGTTGCATTCAAAAATGCCTTATTTATAAGATTATAAAATCCTTAGAATGCATTTTTTTAAAATTCTCTATAAAAGCACTTAACAATATGCAGGCTGGTGCATACACATGCCTAATATTATGCACTTGGATCCACCCACATTGCATTACCATGTTAGCTTATTTGCCACCTACATTGTGTGTTTTTCTATGCTTAATCTCAAAGATTGTATACATCAATATTGATGTATGCTACATGAACATTATTGTACAATATATCATTTTGGGCATATGATATGCCAATACATGGAAAATATAATGACTACATTGACCAAAACTAAGAAATTGTCTTACTATCATCAAAGGAGTTTTGGAGCCATAGAAAAAGATCAATATTCTCATAAAACACTTTCAAATACCAATAAAATTTTAATAAATTTTTGGCAAACATTTTAGAGAATTTATACTTAAAAGATTAATACTAAAGTTTGAGATTTATTGTAAAGTACTTGATTGAATTTCAATATAACAAGATTCTTCATTAGAGCAAAATGTTATTATGCATCATAATTATATTCATATTCATTTCATATGCCTCTCAAATTATTTGATTGATTGTACGAATTTATATATTGGGCTTTAATTCTTATTTTTGATACCCTTCTAGGTTGTTATATTTGATTCGTTATGATCATTTTGTTTAGTCTTTTTGTCTAGATTATGTATGAGCTTTTGTTCTTATGTTTTAAGTATTTTTGGATTAATAAATTGTAAGGTCTTGTAACTTAGTGTGAATATTGTGTCTACCTATTTTTTACATAAAAGTATTTGAGACTATAAACCTACTCTTCATGATTAAGGGTGGACAAAGATCTAATGTTTAAGATTAAGTCACCTAAAATCTTATATATTTACTTTAGCACACTTCTCACACAATAAGCTTTCAAAGCTAATCAAGAGCTTTATAGAACAATTAAAAAATAATTACATTAAAAAGCTTCCACATGATTTATGCTTTTATTTTTAGTTTGTGACTTCATGAAAAGTTAAAATTCATCTCTCATCTTATGTGAAAGCTACGAGTTGTGTTTTTTACTATAATATAATCATTTATCCTACCGGTCCTACTGATGTATTCAACGTTTTACTTGCATTATTTACTTTGCTTCTGTATTAAAGGTTTACATGTTGTCTTGATAACCTACTTCCATAGCATTTAGTCATTATACAATATTATCACCTTTATAAATGGCATAAGCTTTCATTGTATTATTTTGAGTAAGTGTTATAACAATTGTATAAGCTACTTTGTACTCATTTGAATGAGGTGACTCCCATCTAATCGTAGGAAAAAAAAGTGATCTTAAATGAGGTGACTTCTACTTGATGGTGGGTGAAAAGTTAACGGTTTGTGAATGTGACTCCTATCTATCTATGGGTGAAAATGAAGTGATTGTAAGGTTTTGCACCTATTGGTTATAATTAAAGGGTATTGTTGTGAGTGGAAGTCTGATCAGGTCAATTAGAGGTGGATAGAGGCAAAAATTTTGTCAATCTAAAAATTTGGTGTGCCAATTCTATTTGTTTTATTACTTAACAATAACAAATTGTTGCAAAAAAATTTGAAAAGCTAAAGAACTTTTGTTAAAACTAGATATATGGCAATTAAGATTAAAAATAAGATTTCTACTATGATCTTATAGAGTTATTAAATCAATAGAAGTATAATTTATAAAAAAGGTATTTGATTTGGTTGATTATAGGTTGACAATAAAAACAAAGGTATCTGAAATTACTTAGTATTTTATAGTGTTGATTTGATTAAAGTTATTCAAGGAGAAACTTGTGTTTTTATACTTAAATCAAATTATATTTGCTCTAAGATTACTTGAACTATTGGTTTTGTTTAAGAAAGTAAAAAGTTTATATTTCTACTTTATTTTGTGGTTAAAATTAGATTAAGTTAAAATTTACACAAGTCACTCTCACTCTTATATATATATATATCATGCTTACACATTTAAAAGAACAATGATATTAAAAGTATGATTTGTTTATTTGTATTATATGAGATAGCAAGTGATAATCATTTACTTATTAAAAATCTAATTTTCATATATACATGAGTTCATTATTGTACTTTATTATTATTTTATATTAAGATATTATTTATATATAAAAATTTACTTATTAAAATTTGTAAACTCATTTTTTATCTGTATTATAAATTATATCACAAATACCAAAAGTGTAAGAGATAAGAATCACATGTGAGTTGGGCATTATGTTGTAAAAAGATAAGTGATGAACAATATGATATTATGTATATGTTGATATTATATTTATTATGTTTATATTTAGATTTTTTTAATAGGCTTGTGATATATATATGATACTTGATGTTTTGTTATTATGAGATAATTATGTTTGAATATAATAAATAGTTTTATAAAATTGAGTTTTAATATAGCCTTTGCTTGCATAAATGATTATTGTTCCTATTTTTATATATATATCTTTGATTTATCCACATTTTTATATTATTATTATGTTATTGATAATAATATATAAGTGGTGATCAACAACTTATGTTATATGTTATGTTTTTGAATAAGTGTGAAAATTACCTAAACATAATTTTCTATACTAATTTAAAAGACTTGAGGATAATGTTAAAAATATAATAAGGAAATATAGTATTAGTTGGTGATGATACCACAATAATGTGAGATAATAACATTTTGTGCTGATAATGCAATGATGAGGTAATAATCTTGGATGGTGATAATGTCAAAATGAGTTGACATAATAACTTTTGAACCTTTGGTCATTGTGTGGTTAGTTTAATGATAAATAAATCATCATATTTGTGATTTGATATTTTCCTCTTAGATATTTTTTATATCATGTCTCTTAACTTTGTGGTATGAAATATTTGAAGAGCATTGGTCTATGACTTGATGTCGTCATTAGCAATGTGTTCAGAAAGATTGTAATTGACATGGATATGAAGTTTAAGAAATATTGACAAAACAATTAAGATGATGTAATAGTCAGTCAAGCGAGCTTTATAGAGTTTTTTTTATTTATTTTAGCTTATAAATCTATGATAATAATTATGAGATACTAGAACTAAATATGTGACATCATAAGGGTGTAAAATTCATATTAAAAGCTATCTAAAAATATAGGAGCTTTCTCATGCATAAAACTAATAATTAATTATATTTAACATGATAAGGTACTCAATTCAATTATATTGGCTGCATATTTTCCTTAGATAACTCTTAGAATTTCTTAAATAATGTAATGCCTTAAGTAACATCTTGATTTAATAAAAACTTAGGAAACATAGTTCTTACAAGTCTTCAAAGCTTACTTAAGTGATTAGAAGTACTCAAGTCTTCATATTGCACTCACAAATGTCTTATTTATAAGAGTATAAAATCCTTAGAATACATTTTTTAATTCTCTAAAAAAGAATTCAACAATATATAGCCTTGTCTTATAGGTGCACAATGCCTACACTTAAAATCCACCAACATGGCTCTTACATGCTTTCTTGTTTGGCATGTGCACTGTGTTTTTTTATGCATAATCTAAAAGATTGAGTACATCAATATTAATATATGGTACACAAACCTCATTATACAATGCCATTTGGGATGTATAATGTGGCCAATACATGAAAAATGTAATGACTACATTGACCATAATTAGGAAATTATGTTATTATCATTGGAGGAGTTTTGGAGCCATTGTAAAACATCAAAATGCTCATAAAAATACTTTCAAACATCAAGAAACTTCTAATGAATATTTGGAAAAAAAATTTAACAACATTTACACTTGAAGATCAATACTAAAGTTCAAGATTAATTATGAAGTATTGGGTTGAATTTGAGTCTTGGAAGGCTTGTCATAAGAGCTAAGATTTATTACCCTTTTAAAATATATTCATAGCCATTTGGTATACCTATCGTATTATTTAATTAATTATAGAAATTTGTTTCTCAAATTTTTAATCTTATTTTTTGTACTCCTTTGAGTTGTTATATTTATTAATTTGTAATTATTTTGTTTGATCTTTTAACTAAATTACATAATATCTTTTAGCCTTCTGTTGTGGACTCTTTTAAACCAATAAGTTGTAGAATCTTTTGGTCCAATATTTAAGATAGAATCACCTAAAATCTTGTTATTTATTTTACCACACTTCTCCACAACTTTTCTAAACAAAAAAGAGCTTTAACAAATAATTTAATAACAATTTTATTAAAGACTTTCACATAATTTATATGCTTGATCATGGTTTATTGTTTTGTGAAAAGTTAAAATACACCTCCTATCTTGAGTAGATATCCTAACATTCTTATTTCTAACACCAACCTTGGGTTGGTGATGATGTCACAAGAAGATGAGATATAACCTTCAATGATTATAATGTCACAACAAGAGATGATACTAACTTTGAGTACCTTGGATAATGATGATACCATAAAGAGATATGATATAAATCTTAAGTGATGATTATGTCATGAAGAGGTGTGATATTAACAATGTGTTTTTGACATCCAAATTGTCACACAATTATACAAATGTTACATTACCATAACACATGCAATGAGAGAAACTCATGCCGTGTAAACATCTAAGTCAACATTGCAAAGAGAAGCCAACAAAATGATTGCATCCCCTATGTAAAGCATTCATTCACACAACTAGACTATAGCATATTCTATCAATCTCAATTTTTGTAAAACACCTTCATTTGGAATGGGATGGACCCAATGATCTACTTGATTTACAAGAGGACACAATGTATCAATATATAATAAAAACTAAGTTCATGTTAACAAGATGTAAAAGTATTGTAGTTATAACCAAGAGATCATCCCATGAGTTGAACCTTCTAATTTCAAGCTCTCCTTCCTTTATATGCACTCAGCAAACCAATGCACCATTGTAGTCCACCAGTTGTTCATAGCCCTCCAATCAAGACACACACATTGTTTAAAATCTAATCAAGTTTAGATCTCAACTGGAAACTTAACCAAACTTTCGATAAAACAACACTTGTAGAAAACTAATGTTGTAAATGCACATCCAATAACCAAACTCAAAATTACAACTGGAAGCATAATCAAATACACATCTCAACTGAAAGATTAACAAAATTTTCAGCACAACATCAATGCTAGAAACTCAGCAAAGAGAAATCCAACAACCACTAAATGGATCTATAATCTAGACTAGAAAATTTGCCAAAAGAGTCACACGAACAGCATCTGTAGTTGAATTCTCTGAAAAGCATAAAAACATTAATTTGGAATTAATAGTAGAAACATCCAACAATTTATGCACAAAAATAGTGTTAGGAAAACATTACCTGAACCAGTTGAAGGAATGATAAATCAAAATGCATGAACTGGAGAGGGATGAGAAGCACAAGTAGTAAAAGATCAGAGTGTTCAATGGATCAAACCTGAATTATCCCACCAAAACTTTGTTGCAACATAAGGTACTCCCCTACGTGCAATCCTTTGCTTAGCAATCCAACCATTGGCATCTACCAATGGGCAACAAATACTATTCAATGCTGGACTCACAGTTTGGTATTGCAATATAACAGTCAATTGCCATTCTTGACAACCTTTCCATCAACAGGCAAGTACAGCTGAAATTGGCAGCATCATGATCTAAACATTCTCCCCAAGGGAGCTACTCAGAGGTGAGGAAATAACAATCATAAGACAAATCTAAAAGAAGAACTAGTTGCAAACAAAGAAGATCAAAGTAACCATGGTAGCTAAGGCAAGGATGATAATAGCAAGAGGTGAGATGGACACTGGCCAGTGCCACTGCAACACAAGCAAGGATGAGGGTTGGATAGGACTGGCAGGGATAAAGATGGGGGGTGAGTTTAAATATGACTTAATTTGCAGATGGCTTAAATCTGACTAAAACCACAAACATGTTAAATGCTCGTTTGGCAACCACTTGAGGTTAAATCTTACCATTAATTGAGAACCTCCTTAAATTCCTTACACAACCATAAGGATTTGTTGTACGTCTCTTTAGGTGATGTTGATGTGTAGCTACATCAGGTAGGAATCCTCCAAATCGAAAGAAATGTGAATCCATTTGCCTTGGTAGTCATTCTGATTACATTTTTTTGATTCCTCAACTCAAATGTGAATATCTCCATTTTTTTTTATGAAATTCTTTGAATGCAAATACCAACAAATTTTGCGAATGATATGAATCACACAAAAAATGATTGACATTTCATTACATAAGATCGGCATACACAAGTTGCAATAAATGAAAACAAAATTCAAAAACAAAAACAAAAAGACCCACATTTTTATATATATATATATATGATACTTGATGTTTTGTTATTATGAGATAATTATGTTTGAATGTAAGAAATAGTTTTATAAAACTGAGTTTTAATATTGTCTTTTCTACATAAATGATTATTTATCTCTATTTTTATATATATACTTTGATTTATCCACATTTTAACATTATTATTATGTTATTGATAATAATATTTAGGTGGTGAGCAACAACTTATGTTTATATGTTATGTTTTTGAAAATTATAAGTGTGATAATTACTTAAACATAATTTTCTATACTAATTTAAAAGACTTGAGGATAATGTTAAAAATATAATAAGGAAATATAGTATTCGTTGGTGATGATATCACAATAATGTGAGATAATAACATTGTGTGGTGATAATGGTATGATGAGGTAATAAACTTGGATGGTGATAATGTCAAGATGAGTTGATGTAATAACTTTTGAACCTTTGGTCACTGTGTGATAAGTTTAATAATAAATAAATCATCATATTTGTGATTTGATATTTTCCTCTTAGATATTTTTTATATCAGGTCTATTAAATTCGTGCCATGAAATATTTGAAGAGCATTGGTCATGACTTTATGTCTTCATTAGCAATACGTTTAGAAAGATTGTAATTGACATGGATATGAAGTTTAAGTAATATTGACAAAACAATTAAGATGATGTAATAATCAGTCAAACGAACATTATAGAGTCTTCTTTATTTGTTTTAGTTTATAAACCTATGATAATAATTATGAGATACTAGAAACTAAATATGTGACATCATAGTTGTGATCGGCGTACATAAGTTGCAATAAATGAAGACAAAATTCAAAAACAAATACAAAAAGACCCACATCATATTTTGCTGGCTCCATGAGATCCAAAAGCCAAAGTACTTTGGCTACCTCAGATTGTGTGGTGAATTATATAAATCTTAGGTGGGATCAACAATAGGTTGACGACCTCCTTGAAATGCAAATTTGAACACAACTGATCAATGTGTGCCATTTATATGGCCAACAACAACTCTTTCTAATCAAAAGATCCAATAACTGATCTTCACAAGAGTGTAAATTACATTTGTACAGCACAGAGAATGTACACAACCACATAAATTGTAATACATCGATAATACAATCAGGGGGCCTTTGGCTCTGTGAAAAAGGAAGAGACATGCCTAGAATCCAAACCAAATTATATACTATAGCAATGCCTCATCCACATCATCATGAACCAAAATTGGAAACTATGCCAACTGATGATGCAACTCCAACAATTGTCAAAATTTGCTGTGCTCAACATACCAATCCTTGTGAGGATATCCCTGGCATCCCTCCTTCCTAACCAAGGCATCATAGGCTCTAGTGAGCTGTGATGTTCGCATCAGAGTTGCCATATGGCATGATCAATCATATGCTATTCCACCACAGCCCATGGAACGAGAGAAACTCATGTTGAATAAATGTCTAAGTCAACATGATTGAGAGAAGGCAGCACAACTCACATCCCTGTGTAGAGCATACACAAAATCTATTTATAGCATAGTTTGTTGATCTCATTTCTATAAAACACCATCATGTAGAACGGGATGCACTTGTAAACCTCTTAGTCCACTAGAAGCTAGAATATATACACAATAAATTTATGTTTGCTAAGGACAAGGAAAATGGTTGTACCAAAAACAAAGAGATTGTCCCATGAGTTGAACCTTATAGTAGAAAATGCTTAGTGAGATAAGATTATCATATTTCATCATTTTGCTTGATAAGGATTTTTAAATCTAAAAAGAATTCAAAATTTATAGCACTATTCAAAATCATGCATATTATTTTTCTTGAAAAAAAGGAGGAAGAACAATCTTGTTTTGACCAAATTACTATTATTTTGAACAAAACTCACTACAATTAGTTTCTATCACTACATTGCCATTACCATTCATTAGCATGTTAGCCATCAAAAAATTTATTTTTGAAAAACTAAATTTCAATTACAAGAAAATACATAATAAATTTCAACCCATAATATTCAACCAAACAACATAATATAAAGTTATTATTCCATCACTTTTTACTTCATGAAATTAAAATTCACATAGAGTTTGAATTAGATTTAACCAAATGGATCCTAAAGGATAATTTCACTTCCATAATTTAAAATTTATATAAACTCTGCATTACATAGGACCCAAATTTAAAACTCAAAGCCACACATTCAATTCATAATTGAAGGGTTCATTTAAAAGTTTTTCCAAACACCATAGAAAAAAACTATTCTAAAAAAATTACTATTAAAAAGTTTTTCCAACAAACTACAACTAAAAGCTCTTTTATTTAATTTAATCATTTTTTTCAAAAATTCTTGTTTCAAAAAAAATTCTAACAAAATTTCCTTTTAAACAACAACAATCACATCAAACAAGCCCAAAGTCAACTCATAAGCTCTATTCATGCTTGCATGAAGAGATCCAACTTATATCCATGGATATACTCTCTTCAAAATCACAAAAACCACAAGACTTCAGCATATGTTTTTAAAGTTATCTTTTTTTTTTTAATGGAAAAAGAGAAAAATAAGATTAATTTTAATCGCAATTTTCATTTTTTTTATTCAAATAAATTCATGAAAGATCTAATTACTTGAAAAATTAATTTGCTCATAAAATTGTTTCAAACAATTTATATCAAACTTTAGAAAAATCTTGATATTTCATATATAAAAAATATAACATTGTATAAAGTTACAAAAGTTAAATGGAAAATGATTAAATTTCATTACCTTACATATCAATTAATTGAGCTCTAACACAAGCAATTTCATTTAGCTTTCTATTTCCTATTCACCTCTTTTATTTGTTCAAACCAAATAAAGCACAAGAAATACCAGCTTCAATTGAATCTCATGCATTTGAAAGGGTCTCATTCCAAATACTAGGATCATAATGAGCAACAAAAAACAATAGTGTTCTTAAGTAGTATCATCTATGTTTAAATTACAATTACAGTTAAAGGTATGATCATTGATGATAAAGTTTTTAGGGCACGACAATCTTTAATAGAACCACTATAAATAAACAAACAAATTTAGTTCTACATTTACCTTCAAAAAAAATGATTCACCAAAAAACCAAGTCAGAAGCTCCATATTTCATCTAAAACCACTTTATGTACATGCAATAACGACTTTGACATAGGATTGTAAGAAATTTGAGGCTGAAAAGAATTTACCGGCAATGTTATTGCAACTATTCATGGAAGTGAAACAAAGGGTTCACCGTCATCTTTAAATTCGGACTATGTCTACTGCTAAGAATTAAATGCAAAGTTGCAACAGCTTGTACAATATTATCCCCTTTGTTCAACATAATACAGCTTGCCCTGCAAAGTTCACAGAGCATGACTATGCTGCAAGTAAAAGACGAGAACAGAACATAGATCTTTAATAAACAAAAGCCATTTCACCTAGTTGCATTGTGGACATCCGTAATTTCAGCTCTGGTGGGGTATCCAAGTTTGACAATGGATTCAAGAACCTGGGTTGCCCAAATTACTGGAATATGTGCTGCATTGCATATGGACAAGATCTCCTCTTGAATGTCACCCATCTGACGCCATCCACATTCTACCATAAGGTCACCTCTGGCAATCATAACCCCTAATGGATTTGATGTCTGCATCGCCTGAAATAGCAGCGAAGGAAGCCCCTGCAGACCACCCCTGGTTTCAATCTTCAGGACAATCCCCAACTTCTGAAGGTTTCTTTTCTGCAATTCATGTTGAATAATAACCACATCGTTCACTTCTTGAACGAAAGAAATGCCTACCATATCAGCATTTGCACCTATGAAATCAAGATCGACCAGATCTTTTGGCATTAGTCCCTTGAGATGCATCTTGCTCTTAGGAATGTTAATAGATTTGCCAGAACCAAGTTTAGAACCCTTGCGATTAGCATGAGTTATCTGCACTGTTAACCGATTACAATTAGCTTCTTGTATCGTGCCCCAAATCTTTCCATCATCAAATGCAATTGGCTCACCTGGCTTGACGGATTCAAAAAGGTGATCAGAAGAGCAAGCTATCTTTTTCAAGTTCAATGCCGTGATGCCCATCTCATCATTGCATGGAGAACTTCTAAAAATAGCAAGAAGATCTCCTTGTTTCAATCTAACAAATTGAAAATTAGCTGAAAGCTTAATAACAAGGCCAAAATATTCTCTATTCTTTTTCCTTACACACAATTTAGTGCCCAAGCTAATAAAAGAAGTTTGAAAACACTCTGCAATGCAACCATGTTTATCCACAAAGGGAGGGCTCTTCAGAACTTTCAGCAAACGTTTCCTTCCTTTAGCGTCAACATAGTTTACCAAATCACCAATCTTGATTTTAGACAAGAATTGCTTCTGTACACAAATAATTGCATCAGGAGATAGGAGAGGAGGAGGATCTCCAACATCACAGCACAACCAAACTTTAGCTGGAAGGATTACATTGCCATTGGAATCCTTTTTTGGTGATAGTTTTACCGTATCTGAATCTGTTCTCCATAATTCTGTTCGAAGTTTTGGCCCCGCTAAGTCCATGAGAATTCGACATGGCTTTTCTAACATCTGAGAGCTGTATTTCACAATTCTGATGATTTCACTCCATATTGCCGGGTCATCATGTGCACAATTTATGCGTATTGCATCAACCCCAGCTTTGAGCAGATTAGTTATAAGAAGTTCGTTATTTACAGCTTCTCTCCCAACAGTTACCATTATTTTTCCAGCTTTCTTGTCTTTACATTCACCAAACAGCGCAGCAGTATGAACAGATATCCTTTTCTTCATAGAACTCATGGTAAAGTCTTCCATATCATCACTTTTCAGAACTGCAGTATAACCTTCCCTATCCAAATAAGTTGCAGACTCGTTGCTGTCAGGATTATGGAAGGACAACTTAAGAAGTAGCTGCATGCTAGCTCCAATACTTGCAAGAACATGTGAGTTTATATCTACAAGATTATTAAGGCCAGAGGAAGATAGATCTTCATTAAGCTGGTGGAGGTCAAGACATTTCAGTGCTAAATAATGGGTCAAGTTTGTCGCACTCACCAAGTAAGATCTGCTAAGAAGTGGAAGCATGCATGATCTAAGTAAATAGCTATTACTCATTAGAGTAACTTTGGGATATACACATGTAGGATAATTCGTGCTCAATCAAATCACCTGTGGCACAGCTTAAGATGAGAAGCATTCCAATGCTCTGCAGCTAATAAGTGAAGATGGACGGCCTTCAACTTCTCCAGAATGCTGAGCAGACAACTTATTGGCAACTCAGGAAGATCATACGCAAGATATGACATCAATTTTGGCATTGCATTGGATTTGCAGTTTAATTGATCAGGTCGAACAGAGTCAATTCCCTGAAACCAATTGCTTGTGAAGGTCTGATTAACTGCATTGAGTGTATCATAGAATGCATACAGCTTCCAACTATCGGATTCAAATTCATCTTCCTCTGGTACCTTTGCAAGGCATACAACGCTCGTTCTCTTACTATTTCCTGATTTCACTGGAAGATATACATGCCTGTAGCACTTCCTGCCACTCAAATGAAATCTATATGTATAAGACAGTTTCCCCTGTAGATGAAGAGAGGACATAATAATAGGTTGAAGAATGTTCAGAATTCCCTGCAATTAGTAAATAAATTGTTCAGGAGAAGTATATTATTTCTATATCTTGCAAACATTAAGCAAACTCAAGAAAGCCCCATCTAAATTAACCCAAATCAGTTGAAAAATAATCTTTTGCAGTAATTATTTCTCAGTTTAATATACTCCCACATTTCCAGAGCTCGTGGAATATCAAGCAGCGATTTTTTGCAAATTATTTAATGTTAAAAATTCGTATTGATTGGCTCCCCGAAGAAAAAGCATACAGGAAAAGGAAAGCTGAATGAAAGAAAACAAAGAACAGTACCTTTCTTGCGACATCACCCAACAGCAAGGTCGAAGAGAGCATCGACTTTTCTCCATATATAACTCTGTTTGCGGACACAATCTGTCCTTGGTCCTAAACTCATAACCAGCGTTTTCGATGCAAAAAGCAAGAAAAGCATGAGAAAGAAAAATGGTAACACCTTTTCGATCCTCTGTCCTTTTTCTCCTTCTCCCACGATCCTTCCCGGAGATTCCCGAGAAGGTCTTCTCATCTCAGGTCGAATTTCCAGGAAGCCCATTATTCCTCAGGATACGGTGCAGTACTGTTCGTTGTTCGTTCGTAAATCTGGAGCAGAATGCTCTAACTTTTTCCCGCCATTAGTCGACCGGCCGGCAAAGCAGCTAGGGGAAATCGGTGAGAAATTGAATTGTTGGTTCTTAGATTTTATGATTTAATCAGAATTTAAACCTTTTTTTTTTTTTTTTTTTTTTTTTTTGCTTAGTTTGATTCTGGAGTGGTTCAGTGAAGTTGATGTATAATAATACTAATAAGATGCAAATATATAGTCGATATAAGGTTTAGAAAAATGATTTTTAAAATAAAAAATAATACAAAATAAATTGTTTAAAGATTTTTTAGAGTAAGGTAAATTTTAAATATTAGATGATCGTTTATGATTTAGTAATTTTTTTACTTAAATGATATGTGTTTTGTGTAGTTTGGCCTCCATTGTCTTATTTTAAAAATTATTGAAATGTAATTTGCTTGTAATTTATTTTTTTTAAGTAACTAATTAGTTTACTTGAGCTACAAATATGAGAAACATCTTTTTTTAGAGGAATTATAAAAGATGTAAAGAAATTAGACACCTAGTTGGAGCAATTAAAAGTATATTTCTCTCTATATGATTATTCATCATCAAATAAAGCGACATATGTTTGATTAAAATGATGACTCATGTAATAGTCTAATGGAATGCTCACCTAAGAAATTATATGGTTTTAGAAATGCCATTGAGCAAATTTAAGTAATTAATTAGAGACGAATTTTATCCCATGGGTTAGAATAAGGAAGGTAGAGAAAGTGGCATAATTTGACATTGATAATCACAAATAATGCACAAATATATCATAGAATTTTGATGATAATCATTGAGTTTGCGAATACCTATTAAAGAGAATTTTAATATTATCAAAGTATATTGTAAGTTTGTACTACTTTTATACTACCTAATTAACTTTTTTTCTTGTTCATTTTTTAAACAAGCCAGTATACAAGAAATGATCGTTGAACAAAAAATGATTACAAAAGAAGAAAACTATAAAGACAAAATACTATAAGGTCTAAGTATATGTTTAAAAATTAGTGACAAAGAGAAGAGTATTTTATGACAAAAGTTTATTATATCCACAACTAACAACCCTCTTTTTACTAGCAAAAATGAGAAGTATTACAATCATTTTAATAAAATATGGCACATATAAGAAAAATGCTAGAAATTACCTCCATAAGTTTCTCTAAAAAAGTTTAAAAAAGATAAAGTACTTATTACGATAGAGACTAAAATGATACTTCAAATTCCTTTACAAGTTCATGAGAACTTATTACTTATATTGAGTCCAAAAGACATCTCCTATGAAAAAAATAAAAAGAACTCTTCACCATTAGAATATGAGTGAAGAAAGAGCTTAGTCGTATGATTAACTTTGGAAGTGAAAATAATCTTTTATTAGAAAGCCTTATGAAAAGGCTAAAATTAGAAACTTCATAACATTCAAGATTCTATTCTTTGGAATCAATTCATAAAGACTCTAAAGTAAGAGTTAAAAATAATAAAAAGCAAAGTTTGTCATTTACAAAAACTATATTGATGAGATTATTTATAAAATACTGCCTCTAATTATCTATAAATTATATAAGAGAATCGATATATTATCTATTATTTTTTAATACAACGATATCAATTCACAAAGGATAGACAATACTACTTTCTAACTTGAGATAAAGATGAAATAACATAATATGTTATTAGTGTTAAAAAATGAAGAGACTAGTGAATACTTATCAAAGATTTATTCTACTTACAAAATTAAAGTAACCACTTGATGGGACCAATTGAAGTCTCAATCTCTTAAATAAGACAAGAAAACGAGATCTACCAAAGAATAAATTTAGAAAAAAAAGATTTATTAAGACTCAAATATCAATAAGAATAGACCTATGATTAAGAGATCACTTCTAATCTTATTGAATCCAAAATAAATAAAAATGAGAAACAAATGGCTTTTCTTGAATGAAATGAAACATTTGATTCGTGTAACATAGAAGTTCTTTACGATGTCTAATTAGAAGTAGGTAAGCTTTGTTGAATTTGCTTCCTTGGTTTCATTTCTTTACTCAATTAGTAGTTTTGTTTGTAATTTTGATTGATTCTTCAAAGTTTTGTTAAAATAATATTTTAAATTATTTAGGTGATTCAAAACTTAGGTTTAGCTACAATATATGCTAAGTAACTTTGCTTTAGTTTGAAATTTTTAAGCTTTTATGATAGATTTCAAGAGATTCAAAGTTATCACGAAACTTGTTCTTCTAATATTTCAATTCCCAAGTTACTAGCATTAGCTTAATATGTTTTCAAAGATAGTTTTCTCTTTTTATTTAACTTCACTCTTAGTTAGAGAGATTATATTTTCTATAAGGTTTTCTAGCAAAGTTAATTATCACTTTGTTTAAAACTCAAGCAAATGTTAAATGTTATGCTAAAACATCTAATCTAGAAAGTAATTTATTCAAACGTGCTTTTGTTTCATGTTTAGAATGGGATGAAATTCTAATTTTGGATTCGAATTTAAAAGCTATGACCAATTTAAAATTCACACAAAGTAGATTAACCAATGTTTATGAGAAAAATTAATCAAGTAAAATGCAAAGTTTTGACAAAATCTAAAAAAAATCTAAAAAAGTTATCATTTCATAATCAAACCTTTGAAATTCCAAAATCTTTAGTGCTAAGGGTCCATTGGTTGTGTATTGTAAATTTTCAATATAATTAGATATCAATCTATATTGAAGCGTGTGCAAACTTTCCCAAATATGATATAGACAACTTAGGCGATTCAATTTTGTTTTAAACCAGTGTCTGTGCTCTTATTTGAGAGTTTCCACATGTAGCTATTGTAAAATGTTGATAGATCAAATTGAATAGCAAGGAAGAATCTTGAAGAATTAAGAGATATAATAGGACTTTTAAAACTTGTCGATAATACTATTAGAGTTTATTGTTCTTTGTATTCAACTTAAAATTTATGCTAAATAAGTTTAAAAAATTATGAATCTCCATTGTTTTAAAGATAATTAAGTTTACAACAACTTTGCTATTGAAGTACTTCTAAAATAGTTGTTTGCTCATTAGAGTTGTAAGAAGTATATAGATCGAGATGAAATTTCAAAAACATGTTCTTTAATCAATTTTAATTTTTTTTTTTTATTTTTGTGACTTTTTATCTTATTAAATTTTTTTTTTGTTTTTCTTCTCTAAAAAATAATGCACTAATTTGTCCACAAATTCCAACCTTAAGATGAACATATTTTAAAACTTTAAAAATCCTATTTTTAACGTCCAAATCTTTGCCAAATCATTCCCTATACATCCCTAAATACATTCTTTAATTATTTTGATTTATTTATAAATTTTTAATAATTCTTCTAATTTTCTTTTAAAACCCTAATTAGTTGTTTTCTAATTAACTTTTATAAGTTTAATGAATCTATTAGGTATACTTTGCCTAACATAAGCTCACAACAAAAGCTCCAAAACATCCCTTGTCACAACCTTTAAATGCTTTCAGCATTGCTTCTCTTTGCAATTTTTAAGTCATCACAGTGATCATATCATATCAAATTTGGCATCAAACCTTTAATTTCCTTATCTTTGCCTCTAAATGCTATGTTGATTCTCTTATCCTCATGATAGTTCATGCTTTCAAAAATCTACTCAATACACTTTATAAAATCCTTTATTAGTATTGTATCAAATAACTTGCCATTCATTTCATAATATCAATGACTTGAGTTAAGGTGGAAGTGATCGCAAAAAGAAACCTATTTTTATTTATGTATTTTCCACACTTCAAGCAAACAATTAATTTGGCTTTAAATTTGCAAATTTGTCTTGGTTCTTTGAACTCATCCATCATAACATACTCTCGTGAGCCATTTCTAGCTTGAGCAACACTTTTGTAATGAATCTGTAAAGTATAAGATACATTCTAGGGAGTCATTTTCAATTTGAGTAACATCATTTAATCATTTTCTCATATAATTTAACTATGATTCTTTCATTTTTAAGGAATCTCACTAAATTTTTTTTTCCTTCTTTTAAGATTTTATTATTTATGTTGGTGATCACGCTATAAGTAAATGTAAGATAAATGCTATACGATGCCAAAAATGGTATAAGCTGATTGCCAAAGTTAAGCATATGAAGCAAATCATGATGATTCTCAACAAATGTCAATGAGCATATAAACATGATTTGATTTGCATCAAAATAATCATCACCCATGTAACCAATCAACTTAATATGAAATTTTTCATAAAAATAATAAGTCATTAGTTAATAACACGATAATTATCAAAGATATATACAAGGAATATATAATATGTTTGTCTTAATCTGATTTGTAGTAGTCCCACTCTGTAATTAATCTTAATTTTCTTACACTTCTTCATGAATTTTCCAAAGTAAAATCCCTACCTTTTTTTCCCTTGCTTAGCCACACAAAATCTTATTCTTTGGTTCTTTTCTTTCTACCTTTTTGAGTGTTATATAAATAATACATTTTGAGAAAAATGTATATCAAATTGGCTTATGAATTTTGGACTTACAATGAGTCAAATAACATTGAAATTGAGCTCCTTGTCCATAATATTGATTGCAAAAGTGATAAGGAGAGAAATAAGATTATTAAAGGACCTAGGTTAAGTGATATCTCAAAAGATTTTAGGAAAGTTATCATAAAAGTGTGAAAGTACATTCCTAAGACTTACCAACAATGTCTCCACGAGTTTCACTAGACATTGTTTCATAATAATTTCAATTCTATCAATCAAATTAAAGATTTAGCTACCATCTAATAATTTAGATATTGTATTTTTAATATACATATCACAAATTGTTTTGCTATTTGCTACATCGTCTCATACTCTAGCTAATGCCATTGCTATTGTTTAGCATTTTCTAGAAACCATTATAGTTTGTGACTCTAACATATGCCAACAAGTCATTTGATCCATCTATGGCAATTTGTTCTCAATCTAGACATTTTTTGTCTAATTTTTTTTCTATATGCATTTCAATGACTATCTCCAAATCAAATCCAATCACTTACAACTAACTCTCTTTTCTTTTTATTTTCCTATTTCTTAGCATCAAAGTTAAAATCAACCTTTGTAAACCATTCTTTAAATTCATTTGTAATAGCATTTCAAATTCAAATATCATTTATGAAAGTGTTCAAATTCCATTGTCAAAATATAAAATAAACATGTTAATAACATTTGCATTATTACAATATTAAATGAGTCTCATTGTCACCCAAAATTTTCTTCCTCATGTGCCACATCGAGTGTATTGAAAAATTTTCATTAATGAAAAGTGAACTAACATGGTTTAGCAAGCAAAAATCGCATAACACAAATTAAAGTTTCAAGTATCATACCAACAATATCAATAACAAGTGAAAAATAATATAGTCATAAAAGGCAATAATCACATCTTTTTTATTTTTTCTTACATTTTAATATCCTTCTTTTTGTTTTTTGTTTTTTTTTTCATTTCATTGGGGTCTCTCCTTGATTATCCTATATTAATCAAAATAGGTTTTGTGATTATCTTATTATCTTTTTTATTTTAGATGTGAGATCAATGCCATTATGGTACCCCCTCCTTAAGAGCCTTGTGTTGGAGTTGCACATTGTTCAATGGGCTAGATCTTCTTTTTGGAATTGATTAACCAATTAAATGAAATTTTAAGAATCTGAAAAAATTTTACATTAGTATTCGACTTATAGATTTTGAAATTCTAAAAATTTTGAAGCTAAGTGTTCATTTGATGGCATGTCATAAAAATTGATCAATTTCTTAATTGTATTTCAAATAATGTGTGAAAATTCCCTTAATATGTTCTTGATGATTCTATCGATCATTTGCCACATCAAAGTACTCTTTCCTTTCTCCTTCAATTTGTTGTCTTCCTCTATCCTTGCAAGTCAACCACAACCACCTTCTTTACTCTTCAACCACTTTGCTTTCCCTTCTCTTATTATCATTTTTTCTTGCATTTGAGAAGATTTTTTTTTCAAGTATAGAGAAATGACTTTCACTTTTCATTAACTTTGTCTTGATTATTTTTGCGACAATAATTTGGGTCATGATTGTTTATACCTTACCTTGTAAAGACTTGAATTACTTAATTATGGAATATGTTCTTATGTGTGACTTTAACAGTGGTTGTGGGCTTTGTAGATTTGAAATTGAAAAATTATTGTATTTTTATGTATCTCAAAAGCACACCATGCACCAAGCATACAAATTTAAATTTTGAGCATGCTATTGAAAAAAGTCTAACATGTGCAATTTGTCAGTATTCCATTCGTAGTTTTTGGAAGTATTTGAATTTTCTAAAATAAAAAGAAATATAAGAATATTTAATCCTTAATCCTTTATGATATTGTAAAGGATAAGAAAAACCTTCATGAACCTCTATTGGTTACTTGAACTTTGTGAGAAAAGGATTGGGTGGAGAAATGAAGAGCTTGGTTTAAGGAGAGAGAAGAGTCGTTGTTAAGGAAGCTTGAAGAGAAGCTACAACAAAGTTCTAAGAACTCTGAGGTAAGAGAAGCTATGAAGAGTTGAATCTTGAATCAAAGAAAAAGGTTGATAAAGGTATGGTTTTATTTAGGATTTTCTTTCCTTGGGGTGCTATTGAGTTGTATTTGGACTTACTCTTGCTTTGGTTTTTATTTATGTTTGGGTCAAATTTACTAAGTTTAAGTTTTTTACTTATGTCTCTCATGCTATACAAAAATTGGTCGCATGCATCATACGATTGGCCTAAATGAACCATACATTGAAAGCAAAAGATGGTTTTCTAAGTAATAACATAGGGTTGACCTCTTTCTTGAGAGAAATAGATGGTATGTTGTTTATTATCATATTGTATAGATTAAGTGAAGAATGAGAACATTTGTTAGCACTCAATTTCTCAAGAAAATTATACATTATATTAATATTCAAATGTTCTATACTGTCACTTTATTAAGTATAACTCTAGGGGAAATGGATAGTGTATTCAATCATTGAGGTTTGGCGTGTTAATCTTAATATAATTGTAATATGATTGTTTTTTAGTTATATTTTCATATTATCTTATTATCCATCTTCTTTTTATGTATTATTCTTTTATGATATCATATAATTAAGATATTAACATATAATATAATAAGAAATTAATAAATTGATGGATAAGAAAATAAATTAAAATATGAATACCTAACACATCTAATTATTAATTAAGAAAATAAAATATAATTGAATGATTATTATTCTATTAAAAATATTATTCTCATATGTTACTTTATATATAATCTCATAAAGTAAAGATGTCTATCTATGACTTCATGATATTGATATACATGATCAAGATGAGGTTGGCCTATATATAAATTATAAGACAAAGACATGTCACATATGTCTATGCAGTATTAATATATGGTTAGAACAATCCATTAGAGTAAGGATACACTTTATGAGGTATCATTATACTAGTTCTAGAAGATAATATCTTGAGAAGAAAAATCCATACATTAAAAATAAAATGAATGGAGAAATAATAAACTTATATTTATAAAAATAAATAATTAGTCTTACAAAATATAATAAATAAGAAATTAAAAAAACAAAAGAACATATATATGCATGTTCATTCTTTATGTTAGATTTATTGATTTTCTTATATCATGATTTATTTCATTATGATCATTAGTTTTTATTATCATAACATGAATATACCTTTCTATTATAGTATTATTTTTCAAATATTATTACTTTATTAGTTTATCTATTGAGTTATTTAGAGTTCTATTAATATTTATATTATAGATAATATATCTATTATATTAAAAGATATAAACTTAGATGATGTAGATGATAATTTTACTTATTAGCTAAAATAATAAATGGTCTTTTATGAGTTTCTATATTATGTGAATATGTGAATTATATAGATTTGGCATAATAATTATTTTGAATTAGATAGGTATATAGTTGGATCACTTAATTATATTGATATTTTATTTATTTTATGTTTAAATAATTAGTGTTTTTATTTTAGTCTCATTGTTAGTTCTCTATCTAAGATTTTTGTTTCATCACTTGATAATTTAACATATAATCTCTAATTTTTATTATGACTATATAAATGGTGAGGTGTGGCCCTAATAGTATTATATGCTTGCATTAACATATTGTATGTTAAGTTCATTAGAAAGTTGCATATAATAAAAATTGTCTACTCATTTGTATTATGTACATTTGAATTATAAAGAAGTACTATATATTAACATAAATGCATTGTATGTTTAGTTTAATGTATGATATGATAAGGTGGCATAAATGGTACGTTAAGAAGGAAAATAAATTATATTTAAATATGATTTCAAAATGACTTTATAATAACAAGTGTAAGTGCTTTTGATATAAAGAAGTATGCAATTATGTGGAATGTAAGAGAATAGAAAGCTTATGGTTTGAGATTAGAATATAATAATATCATTTTAGAATTATCTTGAAAAAAGTAAAATTTTACAAAATTGTGTCTAATATCAAGATAAATATATCATTGAGAGTAACTAAATTAAAGGAACTTATTGATTTTTCATTATGATTTCTAGACTTTAATAAGTTTTATTATGAATTAAGAGAAACAAATTAAGAGTATATGTGTGTGTGTATTAAGATTTGCCTTATCCAAAAATAACATTATAATTATTTTGAGAGAATCAATTCATGTAATACCTAAGATCAAAGATAATGGAGAGTAATCATAGGGTGATGCCCCCCAAAGATGAAATTCAACAAACAATGAGCAGCTCCTAACAAGTTTTTAAGTAAAATGATACTGAAATAAATTAATTTCACATTGACTATAAGATGGTAGATCCTAAGTGATATAATTCATACTCCTTGAAATGGTAATATATTTTTTAAGAGCAAATTGGGCTTGGATCCTATGAAAACTCTATGGTTAAACATGTTGAAGTTGAAAAATTTTGTGATAGATGACCAAGTAAGAAAAGAGTCCCTAGATGAGGACAAAACCTCACCATTGAAAGCTAAAATATTATAATATGGTATCAAAATAGTATCTCCTATAGTTTAATGGAAAATAAGGCCTTGATAAAAAAGGAATAAAATTATTAAAAAGTAAAAAGAAGAATAATAAAAAAGTAAAGAAAGAAAAAGAAAAAAATAAAAGAAAAATGAACAAGTAACCTCAAGAGAGATGAAGATGAAATAATTATATGTACTTGCATATTTATATAGATAATTATAATAAAAAAGAAATGAAAAAGGGATTATCCATTTCTAAACATATTTATATTTGGAAGGATATTTTTATAATATGTCAAATGTGTTGTCAATGTTATGATGTTGTTTTATTCAATTTACTTCACAAACATTGTTTGTGTTAATTTTATTATAATGTTATTTAAGTTTATGATTTATCTATTTGGAACCTTTTTCATGTCTATTTGCTTACAGTATAGGATATGCCACCACCACATTAAGAGAAATAAATCAAGGTGGCAATGGGAATAAGTAAATATATATTGTGGGATAAGGAAAGATTATATATATATGTTTGCATCAGTAGAGAAGTGATAATTTACTTCACGTATTAGTTAAAACTGAAAATTGGTTTTGGAGATATTGTGTAATAGATGATAGATTATAAAAGAATGAGAACACAAGAAATTAAAGGTAGTATAATAGCTTCCCATCTAAGAAAATATATGCTTACTTTTTGCTTAAGTATACTGATAATTGGTTAAATTAATGATTAATATAAGTGGGTCGAGATATTTATTATATAGGAAATGAATGATAGAGATAAAAAAGAAAGAATGTAAAAGAAATATTCCATAGCTATCAAGCAGATGAATTAAATAAATGTGATATGAATAGGTTAATTATTAGCTACCTTAGAATATTGTTGCAAAATATGTTGTGAATTGAGTAAATTACATGACATTGATATATCTATATATATTATAATATATGAGACAATATACTATTATGATATATATATATATATATATATATATATATATATATATATATATATATATATATATATATATATATATATATATATATATATATATATATATATATATATATATATATATATATATATATATATATATATGTTATAAGTATTACAACATAAAATAAGAAAGAAATGAATGAAATAAAATATAATGAAAGCAAAAACAATGATTGACTAAATAAGTTGATTGATCTATAAGGCATGGGAAAGATGAAATGAGTTCAAATAAGATTTTCTCTATAATATTATCATTTATCTATTTGATAATGATAAGATCATCTCTACTATTATTGACACTTAGATTTAGAGCCTTATTATATAGATACCTTGTCATGGTAATGACTTAGTACTAAGCAATATAGGTGGTGGTTCCATGATAAATGATGAGATCACCCATATTATGATGTAATAGCATCTAATACATCATACAGATGTTTCACTTAAAGGTATACTAGTCGTAGTTAGACTGTCATGCCAAGATTGGTCATTCTACTTCTCATTAGTCTCTGTTATTATTCAGCTTATGGGAGTCAATTACAATTGATCCTTATTTATTGCATATTTTTGCTTACTTTCAATAGTTTGTTAAGTTATTTACTTCTCTAGTTTTATTTCAATCATTTGAAGAATAATTGGTAGTTTTGTAGATATTTTAGTTTTAAATTTAGTATTAGTCATCCTTTAAGTAGCCCCATAATTTTGTCGGTATAAAATTTGGTAAAAAAAATAACTTTAAAAGAGATAAAAATTGTGTTTGGACTGTTCCTAACACTGTCTGTCACTATAACATCATCATCAGCTCTAGTGCCATAGTCCACACTGACTCATACACTTTCACGTTAACCTGTATGACCTGTCAACCTACGTTGAGCCATAAACCCACACTAATTCACATCGACCCTTCTTGACCCAAAAATTGAACAAGAGACATTATGCACCTCTCCACCTGCACCGTTCAAGCCCCTCGCCACCTCACCATTTGTCGTTACCACCGCCCAAAATACATATGCTATTTAGGAACTACCTAATTTAATTAATTTTACTACTTTTTACTTTTTTTTTTCAGTTTTTTGGATAAAATTTAAAGTATTTATTTTATAACTTAAGATGACTTTTGAAAAAAAAAAATTTTTAGTATTCAAAATGTCAGTTTGTATTTATAGATTAATAAATTATTATTATATCATTGAAATCTCTATAAATAAAATATTCGCCATATTGTAAGAATGAATTTTTGAATAAAGTATCAATGTGCTACCACTAAGATTGTGTGATACAAGTATGTTGTGTGTGCAAAATCTGATAGTATGATTACAGAAGTGTATAGGAAAGGTGAGCGAGAGGCTTAAAAGGAGAGATCTTGACTCATTATCCAAAATCTACAAAAGTATCAAATCCCAAAAAAGACCTTAGCTACTTTATTTCATATTTTTGAAATTTTATTTATCGCATCCAACTTTTTTGGTAATGCATGTAATCGTGTAAATTCTTGTTTGACATTTTATAAACTCTACTAATGTGTATATCTTGTCACTTCATTATCAACATGGGTACTTGGATGTGTGTTATTTAAAATCAATTTTTTTTAGTTTAAGATCCCTTTGTTAAAATTGGTGCAAGTCTTTAACATTTGAGAAAGTTCTTACTAGCTCAATAATCTTAAGAATTTTGGTTCTAAATCTATAATATCTTTAAGAAGGCCCTTGGACAGATATATTGCTTGAACCTAAGACTTTCTCAATTATCTATGAACTAAAATAGGTTTTAAGCATATTATCTTGCATCATATTATCATTAACATCTTGAGATTTAAAGTCTCAATAGATAGAGACCCAACCATCATAAGTAGTTTATATTAAGTGATGTGGTGGTAGTTCTATGATAAAAGATTAACTTTTGACTTTATTCTTATTATTGTGACAATCTTGGTGCAAGGCAATAGAGGGTAGGACCAATTTCTATGTTCTAATTCAGTATAGGCTAGTGGTTGTGGGAGAGATGACTTCAATGGCTTGGCCAACTATTGATTGAAGTTTAGAGATTTGAGTAATACCATGGAGATATAATATGATATATTATTAGATATTGTAGATAAGGATAGCCATCATATGAAAAAAATCAAAGTCCTAAAAAAGAAATAAAAATTTGAAAAAAACATGAGAATAAAAGTAAAAAAAGAAAATATATGATACAAGTACTATATAATATTAAGATTATACAATAATTATACATACAATGAAGACCTATGAAATGATTCAAAAAGTTAATATCTTTTATAAATGTGATGCAATGTTTTTATTTACTATTATATTTGTATTTATTTACTGCATATTGTACTTACATACTATTTTATTTATGTTTAATTAATAGTTTGTATGTTAAACATATTATACTTCTTACTTATTAGTAATATAAGCTAAAATGAAGATAGTCATAAAATTAGGAGTTCTTAAAGGGGTAAAGTTAGGGGCTATGAGTTGGAAGTATGTTATGTTTGAGAGTTTTGTGAGATTTTTATGTTTGAGAAGCTTTTTATTATATTTTTATGTTAGATATTGTATAAGAATTTCATTTCAACTTTTCTTCTATATTACAGTTTGAGACTTGTGCATTGCTTTCTATACCATGTTATTTTGTGTTGATTTATGAATTTTGAATGTTTTTGTCACCACCACTCGATTTTCTATTGGATTGTGTCCTCAAGATTTGCCGCATACTCTGTTTTTTTACCCCGATTCTTAGTATTTTTGGACTATAGTATCAGGTTTATTTAATATTAAATTTGTTGGGGTGTGACATACCTTCTCGTTTATGCATGATCTCTAATTGTTTTTTATTATATGTGTGCAATTCTCAATGAAAGGCTATAATTGTCGTTGAAATAAAGTAAGATCAATTAGTGTTATGTCACTGCATACCATTAGCTCTTCTAATAGTTTCCCAACTAGTTGAGAGCCTGAGTTTGTGAAGGTTCAAATGATTTAAAATTCTATCATGCCCCTATGAGCATTGCCATCCTCGCATACCATTAAAATACATACATTAATTCATCTAAAAGCTTTTGTATCTCCACTTGCAAAACACTATTACCCAAATATTCCTAAACTTATCATACAATAACTCTTACCCAAAGGAGAGAATAAGACAAGTGTCATCCCTATTCACCCTAATCTTCTTATTCTCAAACCTTCTAAAGGCTTTTTATGCATAATTAAATAAAAGCACACTTACAATTAAAAACTATTTTTATTTTTTCATGCCAAATGACTTTGGCTCTCTTATGTCATCATGTTATGTGAGTAAAAAAAACTCGTTATCCAATATAGTATTTATGATTTAGAGTGTAAATGAAATTAGTATTTTTTAAATAATCTCACAAATTACAATCTCAACATAGATTAAGGACTCCTGGGTTGCTTGCCATTTCTTGCGCTCTAAGATATGTTATTGTGAAAAAAATAAAAATAAAATAGATCTTCTCTTCCAGACAAACCCAATGTTACATAACACCAATGGAGTTCAATAAGCTTAAGGCACCCTCTAAGACTGTACAGCAGACAAAACTGCTGAAACAATGTGCAAAGATCCAGTAACTACAATTAGCCGCGGCTTTTCCCCTGCTCTGGCCCTGAGCAGCTCATCGGCAACACGCATGGAATCACCAATATGTGCGTGGGAGCAGGCCATCAAAACTACTTGGTCATCATTTATCTGTTCTTCTGGGTAAGCAGCTGGAAGCTGGACAACCTTCCCTGGGTGGTCGATAGAGCCAAAATCCAAAGTCCTAATGCCCAAATTCTTCGCAGCTATGAACCAAGCATCTTTTAAAGCTGAAGCAGAAGTCATCCGGGATCTGCCTCCTGCAATGCTCGTTGCAGTCAACATCACGACGTCAGGTCTGCGACCTGCATCATTTTGGAACATATCATATGGCTTATGATAGATGTCCATCAAAGAGCTTTACCACCATGTTTGAAAAGTAATAATTATGCTTATGGTTTAAAACGGCAATGACCAATTGCCAATGAAGTTAACAGTTTGGGCCCCAAAATTAGGGTTCAATATATAATACAACATAACTATCAATCTAATGGCCTAAATTAGTAGATAAAACAATTATTTATATATCACAATTTGTTGAATATCCAACATAGAACAATTCTCCAATTTATTCCAACATGTGATATGAGGTTCTGTCAATTATTTTAGAAGTTTCAACATAATATGTTATAAACCTAAAAGAGAACAAACCCACAAAAAACCAAAGCATAAGCATAATATTGAAGCTTATCAGCTGTTAAACGGTGAAGGATAGTAGCAGTACCAGTAAGAAGCTGCTTTGCAAAGGCAATGTGATCCTTGTCACTTGCCATTGATATAACAAAAGCCAAGCTTCCATTTGGATCTTCCATCTTTATTATGTCTATCAATCCCTTAGCAGATGCTTCAGTATGTGCTGCAGTTCACTGCAAGTTCTGTTTTTACTGTAACCAACAAAAAAAAGAAAAAGAAGAATCCACACCTCCATCAACGAGTAAAGACACTCCAGCAAGGCCAAACCTAATAGCTTCCATCTTTGTCAAATATTGGCCTCTACCAGGTAGATATGTTTTCTCTAAACCTGTGTGAATGGACTTGTCCAATATTCTCCACCCTTGAATTTGAAAAATTGGTGAGTAACAGATGCACCCAAAAGATGACTTTGTCTTCGTCCACATTTTCCAGTGATTCAAAGTGGCATTTATTTCATGTAGCTTTCTACTTAGGTAATTAATTAAAATGAATGATGACCTTACGGCAGACCTTGATGGCAAGAAGTTACCTTGATTTCGAAGACAAAGTGCTGTGCTGGTGGCTGTAATGGCATTTTGGAGCTGGTGCTTGCCAAGCATTCGCAGTTTCACATCAGGCAAGTCAAGAAACTGCAATAGATGAGCTCAACTGACTTTGCTTTGGAGATGTTACTTCCATTAATACAAATTGTATCATTTCCTCAGGCAGAAAGTCATCAAGATTCAAAAATAGAAGAAAGAAATGTACCAAAGGTATATCCCCTTGATGACAGATGTGGATTTCACAATATTGGTAAGGAACTTCCTCCTCTTTTCCAAAGCATCTTGTAAGACTCTTAGCTCCAGCATCACATGATGGTACAACTGGAGAACTCAAAGAAGATGCCTTGTTCCTAATGATTTGCATAATATTAGGTTGCAATGGGCCACCAATTACCACCTAAAACAAAACAGCTCCTTGAGTCCTACTGAAAAGGTCTTGTTGCTGGTTTTGTATTATATTCAATAAAGAAAATGATGCAATCTAATAGTTCAAGTTGGACAATAGTGGACAAACTCACTAGGGCTCAATCTAGTGAAAAGAGCATGAACTTCAGTTCTCTCCCTATTTTGTTGAAAAAAAAAATAAAAACAAATGGGTAGAGTAGTCCATGTTACTAAAAAGCTTTGGATCATATTGTTAAGAGAAACGCAAAGCTACCAAAGCATGATTAGAAAGAATGGATTAAGAATATTATCCGTATTGCAATAGGTTGAAGTAGAAGCCAAACTGATTGAACGACAAAAATTCTTAGATAGGGAATCCCATTGTACTCAATTGGCGGAAGTTTAAAGCTGTATGACAATGTTCAGTATTCCTTCACAAACACCACGCTATTTTTTGTGCTGTACTTCGTTAAAAGAAATAAAGTAACCACCAACCTTATAAAGTTGGCATAACTACTTAACTGATGTATTGCCTAAGACTATAAAAGGTGCAAAAAATGATATTTCTGCATCATACTTAATATACAAACTAAAAGCAATGATCTAACACGCTTCCAAAAAGTAGAGTTATATAGAAGTTTACGAACTGAGGCTTCAGAGCAAGCACAAAACAAGCAAAAAAATGAAATTAGGGTAAGAATGCGAAGTTCTAATTTCCCTACATTTTTATAGTAGACATTTTAAAGAAGCCAAAATGTTAAACGAGAAGTAATTTGGTCTCTAACAAGTATTATTACAACCACGACATTGGAAGATCCATCCGATACAATACACAAAGAAAAGTAGTATTTTACTAATTAAGCAGCAGCCCAATTCTTCTAACAGACTCTAAATCAAGTCAATGCAGGCATGACAATTAACACGAAGTTAGAATCAAAAGCAATATCAAACTCCAACACTATTGAGAGTTTTGAACTATATATTGCATAATAAAAAAGAGATGGGAGTTAGAAATACCCAACTGGACGACCATGCTTTATAATTCCAGATTTTGCCATTGCAATACTTTCTAGGGAGCCACCCAATGCAGACAAATGTTCCTCGCCTATTGATGTTATGACTGCAGCAGCCAGACCAGAGCTGCATAATACATTTGTGGCATCTCTTGCACCTCCCAGACCAGCCTATTCAATAATAAATAGAATACACCAAACATGGTGTGAAATGAAATGAAGTTTGCACCAATCTAAACTGATGTTAACTTTAGGCCAAAAAACAAGAATGGAAAGTTAGCTCAGTATCATTTAGTTTAGCCATGGCAAAAAATGCCATACCTCAATGATAGCAACATCAACACCCGCTTGTGAGAATAAAACAAAGGCCAAAGCAGTGAAAACCTATAGAAACATTCTGGTTAAAGAAAGAGAATTATTTTTGAGATTGCAAAAGAATAAAAGTACTAAAATGCTACAAAATAGATGATTAAGTCCACTTAATATATGGTAACAAGAAAATGTGGGTTCCGTTTCCATCTTTGCATGCAGTTACAAAATGCATGCAAGTCAGTAGCTTAGCCAACATAAGTCATGAAGAATCATGGTGGTTGACAGTAAGACAAGCCTATGTAATCATTTAGAGTAAAAAAAATTCTTAACATAGAAGCAGGATTGTAGAGCACTGAAGTTTTAAAACCTCAGTTAAGTGTCTCGAGGAAAGGAAATTTTACACTTGATGAAGGAATGTTAATACCTCTGAAAACCAAAAGGTATATGTTCGCCTATAGATTAAAGCACATTCTACACAAAGTATCGGAGCCTAATACAATCTGCAAAATGGTATCCATGTTTCATTTTTTTTTAAAAAAATATCCTTTTAATTTTGGTTTAACTAACTCCAATGTTGTTAAATTTAATAACTTTTCACTGATTTTATTACTATTGTATTAAGGATTTTTAAGCCACTTTTAACATAAATAGTCTTTAAACTTGATGATAACCTTTGATTAATAATCATTTCTATTGTTTGGCTTCCAATTAATGTTTTGCTAAATAACTGAAGGACGCCAAGGTTTCTTTCAGTACAGATAGGGAAGGAATCCAAGTGTCCATCCAACCATACAATTCTTCGATCTGGTTTACCCAGGGTGATGCCAACCAAGAGAGACTTTGGCTTGATATCTCTAACTTCACCCTTTATCTTTCTTTTTGCTATAAAAAAAGGAATTAGCTTGGTGTCACGATTTATCTTCTTACCATTTTTTTCACAAACAATCTCATATTTTCTAAGATCTAATCCAATTCCTAATCTGTGCTGTCATTTCTTTATAACATCTTATTTTTGCATCATCTCCATAATTACTTCCACTTTTGAAAAACTCTGAAAAGTTAACTTGATTTCAACATGAATCAAAATGGCATCTTACATCTTCAAATCTTGCATTTCTTTAAAACAATCTCAATCCATAGATTTGATTGCATTAATTTCTTGTTTTCTTAACTGATATTATAAAAAGTAAGGTAAAAAAGCTTTTCCTTTTCTTGATCTTCACCTATAGTATCTTGTAGTCCAAGGGAATAAAAATAAACAGAAAGAAAATGATCCAAGACAAACTTCTAGGGAAAAAATAATGAATAATTTAAACTTATCAAAATTTCTCCACACCTCGATACATAGATTTCATAGACTTTCTCATTAATCTTGTCAACCATGTGTTCGCTGCACAATCCATGCATGTTATCCTCAAGAAACCTTACTCACCTCCACATAAAATAAAATTATCCCAAAAATATATACCTTGACCATAGCCTTAATATGAACTTCATTCATGCATCTCCTTTAACTAACACATCCAAGCACAATTTAGACTTCTAATCAAATCACATCAAGCCTCACACGGAAGTCCTTCCAAGGCACTACTAGGAGTTCCAGTTTTACTTGCCTTCATTTAAAATCATTGCTTTCAAATGTAGCCAAGATTTTCCTATGTTAAGCCATCCTTCTAACATCGCTGTTATTTGAGCTAGTACATTATGATGCCATCAACTTGCATTGCACATATTTTGATGCAAACATCTACAATTACACATATATTACGATTCAAGAGATATACATTTTACTTTTGATTTGATTTTTATAGTATCATAGTCAGCATTCTTATCTTTTTTTTTTCAATGTTAGATGTCTTGTTCCATACAGTCCATTAATTTATAATTTTGAGACATGTCATAACTATCTTGGACTAAATTAGAATAAAACCTAAAAGTAAACTTTAGAATCATATTTCATTTAATATGGTGTTGTACCTTTTCTTTTAGACCTTGTACTTCTGAGTTGCTGTAAACAGTTCATTGAATAAAATTGCATGGTAAATTGATCGACTTGGAAAACTGGCTTAGTTGATAAGAATATATTAAAATCCATGATGGAGCCTTTTGATGAGACAGCATCTTGGAGGTATCCGAAAGGATCCAATAGGGGAGACCGCTCATTATTTCTTCGGTATATTTCTGGAATCTGTGACATACCTTTGATTCAAGGTATGTTCTGGTTTCCAAATTGGAAGGCCTTTTCCTCTCATCGTGTCCCAAAAGTCTATCTTTAGTTCTCTGCAGATTGAGTTGGCTGCATACCGATGGTTGCAAGGATGTAGATATGGTTTCTATGTCTGCCTTGAAACAGTTAATGAAATCTATACCACATGACCATCCATATTCCACCCATATCCTTACCCGACATGAAATCGATAAAAGAAAAAGTTCGGCAGCATTTTTTTTCCTAAGTTCATGACCTAAACATAAAGTTGTGATTATAACATCTTTTGGAATTGTGCTCATAAAAACTTGTTCGTATGCATGAAATGTATTATCCTGGGGAAGAAATAAATTTTATTCAATTCCATGACAAAGTTTAACCAATACATTCTTTGCAATATGTGCATATTCATGTTTGGAATAACAAAGAAAATTGTTTCTCTAAGAAAATCAGTTTAAATAATTTTTAATCATGTAAAAATTCTCAATTATCTTTGAAAAGTTTCACTGAGCAAGCAACATAATGATGAAAATGAAACGACAATTAGAACTTCAGATGATGAGGTTTACAGTTTACCTTTGTTTTTGTACCTCCTGTTCGCTGAGACCAAAATTACTACAAAACTTTCGACTACTCATTTGCCAATTTCGAACCTTGCTATTTCTAAACTTGATGATCATCATTTACTATTCTTTCTGATTCAGCCAGTGATGAGATTATCTCTACTATCAACAGTTTTACAGCTCTTTTAATGAATCGTGTCAGTTCCAACCACCTCTGATGCCAGCTTATTGACAAGCCTATTCATGCTTGATTGCATTGACAAACCTAATTTTGAGCCTATTATTCCTGCAATTGATCTTTGGTAGTTAACATTGAATCTGTTAACTAATACTTCGAATCTGAATGAGTCCCCAGATATGGTCAACTCACTAAAATTCACTTCAATCCCCACATATGACCACAGTTCATGTGTTTCATTGCTAGCCCTCCATGCAAGAAATAAAAACTCAACCCATGATTATGGATCTATATTCTATAATAGGTAGTTTAAACTTTGTGTATTAAAGAACTTAGCTAATCCTCAACCTACATATTTAGGTCAAATCAGATGGAGATCTAAGCTATTGCTGATCCAAATAGATCCTACTAGACAGTCATTACAGCTGCTGCCCTTAATTAAATAAAAAAGATCGAACTTCATTTCATTTGTTTAAAAACATTGCTAGAATGAAACCTTTTAAATATGTCCTTCATCAGCTTCACTACATGTGAACTAGGTCATTTAAGTGGAAAATTAGGGAGTTCTATTGGTAAAGTATGATTTAGATAAAGGTTGTCCACATGGATAAAAGACATCGAACTTCATTTTTGTAATGTAGTTTTTTTAGGTGTGATGAGCTAACTATAAGACAATCATCACAACTCAAAACTTAGAAAACTTGTTCAATTTTTATGTGGATGCATGGGTAATTCGAGGTTTTCTCTACCATATTTCTTGTAGAAAACAAAATCATGAAAAATCAGGATTTTATAAAGCAATATTGAAAAAAAAATGTTTGCTAAATGGAACAAGAACTTTCAGCCCTATGATAAAAAAAAACTCAAATGCCAAAAGCAACCATAATAGATACTAGGGCAAATGCAATCCTCTCAAAAATTAATATCCAACTTGTACCTCAAAATGGGTTAGAGTGCCACCTTCCAGCTCTATGGAAAGATCTAGAATTCCCTTCACATCATAGAAAAGATTTCTTATTTCATCAGCTGAAACAGGGTCCCCATTTCTTCCCAAAGAAATGCGTTCACGAATGGACAAAAGATGTGGGCTGCAATCAAAGGAGATTTGAAGTCAAAAGCAAGTGCACATTGAAATTATGCAAGAAAAGAAAAGCAAACATGTTTGTACTTCACTGACTGAAAGAAGTTTAGTGAAATCATCATTACAACATGCTTACATTTCATGGCCACAATTACAATCATTAGTAATTTCTGACTTCAGAACAGGCATCAAAACTGCCCACCACAAGAATTACTAAAGCAAAAATCCCCAAAAGAATGGCATATTAAACCCTTCTCATGCAAGTAATGAATATAGTATTCAACAAAAAGCAAGCACATAACGTTCTTATGCCTAAGAACTGTGATGTTTAATCTGCATGTTAAGTAATACATTAAATTTACAGCATTGCAATGCACATTTTCAGTTTCAGGCATTGGGAATTAGACATGGATGCTTCTTAATTCTCATAAAGGGACGTGTTTCACGAAGATGCTGAATATTCACTAACATAGCAAGTAAAAAATGTAAAGCAGGCCATGCTTAAGGTGTGGTCTAAAACTTTATTGCATATATCATCAAGCATCTTTATTAACTCCAATAGTATGAGCTGAACTGTCAGAAAGTACAAACAGAATTGCATGGTGAAACAAGAGATAATGGGCAAAGACAACTGAAATTTAATAATCTGGATATGCAAGATATCCCAAAAGATAACAAATTAGAAATAGCATGAGTAATTTTTTTCCCAGAAAAGGAAAATGAGAAGTACAGCGTTACATTATAACTACACAATGCTCAAGCATTAGGCTAATCTAACCACATATGAGGAACCATAGTTAAGCTACCAAAGTTCAACAACTCATTTTACATTCATTTAGGTAATTTTATTTCTGCTCCAAAAGTAAACTTCATAAGACAAGGATTACAATATCCCATTGTGAGGTCTTACTTTGTCACAAAATATGAATATAATAATTAAGTCTTCACAAATTTGAAAGTACTTCCACAATTTCACCCTCTCATGAGGGCTTTTTGATTAGGGGTTCACCAATTTTCAATGTGTGCAAACACCTATTATTAATTGCTCTCTCAAATTTGAAAAGAATCTTAGATCAAAAGCTCAACTATTTAAGTACAATTTAGAGTATAAAAGGTGAAATAGTTTGGGTTTAGAAAATCGTCCCAATTAAGGTTCCAATTTTTAGGATAAAATAATGGACCCAATCAAGATTTCATAGTTCCATCGTTTCATGACCATTCAAGGTAGGTTATCAGCCTTTTGTTGCTGAAAATAAGGTCCCTGAACAGCTTTAAGGGAGGCACAGATAACGTGTAGTGCTTAGGGCACTTTAAGTGAGGCGATGTAAGAGCTTCAGACACAAAAAATAAGGTTTTAGGCAAGTAAGGCTCAAGCTATGGGGGTCTTCGACGCAGGGTTCTCAAGTTAATTTCCCAAAGAAGAAGAAGAGGGCTTTTGTGTTGTCATGGATCAAATACCCTTCAATTAGGGGGGTCTTCTTATAGCAATTCCTAAGTAAAGGCTCCAAATCCTAACTGAATCTCTCTTCTTCTTCTTTATTCCAACATAATCGAATGTATCACATCATCACCAGCTTTAAGGATGAAGGCAATTATCATGGAGATGTGACCTATTACTTTTTGATATGCCAACTTTTGTTTCTTCAGGTAAAAAAACTTCCTAAAGAGCTAATCTAGATATTTGAGATATAAAATTTGTCATGCCTTAACAAGGGAAAGGGACCAATTTTATATCTCAAATATAATAACATACACAATAGTATACATGTCATTAATGATAATAACATACACAATGTAACCTTTTAAATAATTAATATTATAATTCTCAAAAATCAAATATACAGAAATTCATCTATTAATTCTCAGTCATTGGCTCAAAGCACTACGACATAATGAACATCGACAATGGACACTTGATTCGAAATAAAATCCTAAAGACCAGCTTATTAAGGCCAAACCCTCATCATTAGCTTCTTGAGACCAAAACTTCAAGACCAGTTTCTCGAGGCTAGACCTACAAGGCCACTCTTTTGACTCTTGCTCTTCAAGGGTGTTCTTTAATACAGGGCAAATCTAGCTTCTTCAAATTGCCAAGTTCCTATCTAGTAACATAACTAATTCTGTCACATTAATAATGATCGTACTCTTACCTGATAGTTATAACTAATTATGCTATAATAAAAATAAGCAATGTTATACTTAATGGTTATAAGTAAATCACATCAACAAGAGGTGTACAACCACCTCCAACGATTAGGCTAGTATAACTAAATAATAAAATGATAATTTTCCACATGTAGAATTGAAGTCAACATATATCAATTACTTCATCAACTATAAATAATCTCCTAAGGGCCCAATTTGAGGACATGCAATGCCAATATATAAGCTCCAAAGATCTTCTACTCCCTCTTTCTCTAGCAACCTAGCTTCATAGCCAACCTGTAAATCATATTTTTTCTTCCTTGGTCATCCTCAACTTATGACGATCCTAATCCTTTTTCTTTCTTTTTAAACTTTAAACCTTTTTTAAACTCTTAATAAAATAAGTTTTTACGATATTCTCTTAAATCTAAAATTAGCATCAACATATATAAACTTCAAAATTATTGAGAAGTTCTTGTTTTTTCACACTAAAGTTTTCCAATAAACCTCTAAGCAAGAATAGTTCAAAGTTAGCATTAATAGCACAAAACAAAAACTATTTCATTGACATGATAATAGATCAATAGTTCTTCTCGATATCCCTCTTCAGTGCTCATTTTACGACTTTCTGAAATTGCTAAGCATTTGTTACTTTTCGAGATTATATAAAACTATATAATATATTAACAAAAAGATGTTTGAAAACTAATGAATGACATCTAGAATGTAACCTTCTTAGGATTTCATCTTTCTCTTAAACACCTCACCTCAAGTTTCAAATTTGTGAACATAATATTTTCAATATCTTATGAATTGTCAATTTAATCAGACCCCCATAAGATTTTTCATTTTACAAACTTTATAAAAAAAGTGTATGAAAAAAATCTCATCCGTTACAAAACGAATACATGAATGGAGAACAATTTTGCAACTAGTTGCCACAACTAAAAGAAGAAGCCAGCAAATAACCAATTCTAGATAGACTAGGAGGATCGATCCTAATGAATTCTACATTTTCTCCTTGCATTTACCTTTGATTGCTCTATTATTGCTTTTCCTTCTCTATAAACTTGCAAATTGGCATATGAAACATGTAATTACTTTGAACTTTTCCTAGTCTTTTAAAGAATTATTGATTGAAAATAGCATTCTTTTTCTTCATGTTTAGAAGGTTTGATCTCATCAAGTTGAACTAAAGATTTACATGACATTCTGTGCAACAGAGATTGAAAGCAACTATTTACCTCGTGTAGCAACCAACAAGATAGCCCTCCTCTTGCAGAATATTAGAAAGAAATGCTGTGGTTGACCCTTTTCCCTTTGTCCCAGCAACATGAATGGCCTAGGAAGATTACAATCTAGTAAGTATCAAAAATTATCTTCCACATGTTAATGACAAAGACATCTTTGATATAAAAACATGAATCTTTTTAAATTCTCATATCCAAGATGAATCTAATGCTCGAAGTCTAAATTGAAACGTTAAGGGAAAAAGTTCCTCGATAGCTTGGTTTTTCACTCAATCAGTTCACTAGAACAATTAACCAATGCCACAGAGCATCATTTCATGGTCATGACTGTAAGAAGCATCCCCGATATGATATCATGCAAACAAAAAAAAAACTATCTTTTTCATCAGACATCCTAAATTTTCCAATCTTGGTAATGTAACAATTGCATTCAATTGTCTTCTAATAATGCAACATTTAAACCAATCTAAACAGTAACTTTTAAGGTATAAGAATCAAATACATATAGATAATTGAGATGATGAGTGCAAAAAGCAAATAAGATGCATATACAAGTCTACGAAGCAATATATTTTAACATATGAACGATCACTGTCCATGTCTTTGAGAGTAAGCTAAGGTGATCTGCAGCAAATATTTCAAGTTTTCAGATAAAAGAATCCATGCGAACTACTACAAAAGTTGATTCTCATATACAGATGTATGAAGCATTAAGAACAAAACCAACGGATCGGCAATTCAAAACCAGAAAGCAAATAACTGCTTTTGTGTTCAGGATTTCAAGCATCTCAGACTAAGCTTGTTCAGTGCATCAATTTCTATCCGTCTCCTTCTGCATAAGTAGTTTACAATGAAGACGCATATGCATAAATAAACTTCATCATCATGGCTACCGTGAAACGGGAGTGAGGATTCCCAAGCCTTTGCAAAAGTCTCCTCATTCGACCAAGATCAAAGCCATCATCAGAATCCGTTCCAGCGCCTTTAGGCACGCCGAGCTTTTCGTAATTCCTGAGCCGATCCATGTAATCCAGGAAATCGTCGAGCTTTGGATCCTCCCTGATTGTAGAATTCATATGGGATTGCGAGAAGCTCAACAACTTTTGGCTTGCTATTCTGAGATTGGAGGACGAGACAAGAAAACGGCCGAAGCCAAGCATTGTTTTTTCTTTGTATAGGTGAGTTCGAGACACTACAGACCACCGATCACCACAAAAGGCAGGAGATTGAGAGATAAAATCGTTTGGAATGAACCCTGATTGAATTGATCCAAACTGGGCAGGCACTCGGTGAACCCGCACCAGCATCACAGACCTACATAAAATATCAAGCAAACGGTGGCGATACGAGAACGCATTAACCGAGCCGCAGAGCTAGCAGAGGAATAGGAAGACAGAAAGACAGAAACCATCGAACATGATGCCGCCACCAAGTAAGCAGAGAACTGATGTTCCTATGTGGGCAATGCATTCTGCCTCGGTGGAGAAGGAAATGGCGATAATGCTCGAGGATAGAGAGGACTGTGCATAAGAAAAAGGGATTTTTAAAAAAATAAAATATAAAAATGTCTCTTTAACAGCAAGGCCGTTTCTCCTCCCCACCCATCCAAACCACAACGGCGGCGGCTGGGGACGAAATGGGAATGGAAAGAAGACAGCCGGCGGCAAGTTTGGGAAGGAAGTCAAAGCTCAGTAATTTCATCAAAGATTCTTGTTGCTGTGGCATTTGTATGGTTTTATGCAACATCGAAAGTATTCAAAAATTTTGGTAATGCAAGAACAAGAACTGAATTGTAAATTTTAGCGTTGTAGAAGATCTGTAGCTTCGGTCGAGTAGAAAAAGGCAGCCTTTTAAGCATATATGCCCAGGGTACTGCGATACCAACATAGTTATGAACAAAACGACGATGATACCTAACTAGTCCAAAACGAACTCTGCGCCATTGCTTCAAGGTTTTAGGAGTTGGCCTCCGCAAAACAAACTGACTTTTTGCTGGATCTGGAGACATGCCATGCATGTTCATGATGTGTGCTGCCCAAAAGTACATTTCTTACTCTAAGCTAGAGTACATTTGCTCGCAAACATATTAAGCAATAGTTTTAAGTTTGTAACATGATCATCTATAGCTTACTGTAGACTGAAGCTTCATAATAATGGTTTTAAAGTCCGCTTTATAGTTCCTTGAAAAATTGTTAGAACATTACAAATGCTAAATGAGATAATGGGAAACTTGTAGTGCCTTTGATGAACATAAAATGATATCTTAAAAATATCCTCTTTAATCATCTTAATTTGATGATATCTTAAAATTTTAACTTGAAGAAAATAGAGATATCATAGAATTTGTTCAGTAATTTGTTTATATTAGATATAAGATAATTTGGAAACATGATTCAAAACCTGAATAAGCAATATTTTATCAACTATTCTTTCAATGTTTGGTTTCTTAAAATGTGGATATTTGTATGTTTTGAGATGAATACAATGATCAATAATGTAGAAGATAATTAAATAGATTCATTAAAAATGTTTGTGAACATATCTAAAATATGTGAAAACAGTGGATGCAGATTTGGCTCTAGGCAACATAAATAAAAAAATTGAAGAATAAATCACAAGTAATTATGAAGGCTTTAGAAGCATTTAGCTTACAAAATTGTTTGTAGTGAATTCAAGCTATTTAAAGGTCTTTGTTGTCAAGAAGTGATAGTATAGTTCCTTGTCAAATAAATCTCACAGTTAATTCTAAGAATTAATCGCCATTAAACTCTTAACACAGTGTTATTTCCTTTAATATTGAGGGCAAAGCAGCCATTGTTAAAAGCATTCCAAAAGAATTTGAAGTATTAGCATTTCAAGTTAGTTAAGTAGTCACTCTTGTATAAAATTATAAATTGATTCATTGTCAATTCAGATTGTAGATGAATACTTATAAAATACATCCCTGTAATTATAAGGTTTTTGGTGATTGCTGTCCTTCAAAAGCATGGAAGATGGTTTTAGGTACTAATATTTTCTTTTGTAATAAATTCGACATGATATGTGTTATCGTTATTAATTATATTTTCAGGAACAACTTGGTTTTGAAAAACATAGCTTGTTCAAAATTGTTCATCATGGTTATAACAAATACATTTTTTCCAATGCTCCAACATATGTTAAGTTGTAAGTTGCTTGATAAGAGTAAATTTTTGGTGGAATTAATAAACTATGCAAGAGGAAGAAACTTTGGCTATTATTCGATTAATGCAAGAACATGAAAATACAAGGAAGTTTTTGTACCGACTTTGTAATTGGAAATGTTATTGAACTTGCTGCAATACAACTTTGCTAGACTCATCGCTTGAGTGAGCAATTTAGGTCGAGATGCCCAAATCTCCATTTGAATATTATGGTTCGATTTTGACTCAAAGCAACTTTGTTAGAATTAGTTAGATACACCATGTATTTGATTGAAAAAGTCAACAAATTTGCCAAGATAATCATTCATCAATGATTTTGAATTAATTTGAACAATTCATCTTATAGGTCATAACATTCTGATGATCTAAATCTTTTACTACAAACTTGAAATCCATTCATGATTGCAATTCAAGAGTGCATTGTATCTGGAAGTAATATGCTAAAACCTTTTTTTTAATATAAATATATAGTAATATGCTAAAACCTTGCCATCCATATGAGAAGCTATAATTAATTTTTGTTTGTTGGTAGCATCATGAAAATCACAGCATTATTCAACACAAGGAATGCAATAAACTAGATCAAATCAATCAAATTAAGACATTGTTAATCTTAAAACTTTATTTGTTGAATTATCTTTATGATATTGTAATTATAGAAATTTCAATTGCAAAACTTTATTTTGATTAATACAAATGTTCAATTGAGTCCTTGATCTAGTAATCCATCAAGGTTGGTGAGTTTTAAATATATTTCTTTAGCAATTTGTCTTGAATATTAGTGATTCCTCATTCAGTATAGGATTCCTTTGTAAAAAGAACCTTGAAATTAGTATTGTTCTTCATATTCTTGAAGGAATTAAAACTTTGAAGCATTAGAGGGATGCAACAAAATTTTGTTAGTTTATAATTTTCTCTAATTGTTAAGTTCACTGAAGGATTAAAGAGAAAAAAAAGAACATATATAGAATAGAATAAGAGAAAAACAAGGAGATGAGAAAGTAAGAGACAACAGAAGAAGGGAAAGGTTTAACTAAATCTCATAAGTCATTACATTTCTTTTTTACTTGATACATGCATGAAATTGATGTATTTCTTAGTACAACGTGATAGAAAAAATAAAACATGCATTTAACTATTTTGTTACTTGGCATCTCGATCTTATTTGACCTATATAGTTTTAAAATCTTCCTTCCACCTTGATGTCTTATGCATCTTATTTAGTTACCAACAGTTTTTAGAAGCAAGGAGGCTTTGTTGAGCACCATAGTGAGTTGATCTGTGAATGGAGGAGGAAACAAAAGCAAGGCTTGAGGGTGAGGGTGATGATGATGGTGGGCATAACCATGGATGATGAGATATCGAGAGAGGTGTTATATCAAGAAAGCTTTTGAGAAGTTGGATGGTCATACATGATGGTGGGAATTGGCTATTCATGGGGTTTAATTTTAGGGAGAGGGATGGATATGCATGGGAGATGAGCAAAGCACTTAAAAGAGAAGGGTAAATGAGAGCTAAATGAGAAGAGATCAATTTGAGTGGTAGAAGAACATATAGTGTACGGTTCAATAGTTTGGGTCGTAGAAAGGATCCATTTGAAGTCTAGACTATTAGAAGTCATAACATTCTCTATTAACATTACTCTCATATATAAATTCTCTAAGTTTTTGACCTTGATAAATAAAAGAATTAGGATCAACATCATAATTTGTTCTCGAAAGTTGCTTGATGTGAATCAACCAAAGCATATAACAAAAAAAGGCTCAAAAGCTTGTGAAAAATAGCTTAGAAATTTGTCCAAAAGGAGCTTAGGAGTTATCAAGAGCTAACCAAGATTAGTTTAATAAGTTATTGGTTGAAATCTAAATGTACAAAAATTCGAGTGTCACGTGTCACATTCAAAAATTTAGCCTCCATGAATGATTCAGCAAAATCTTTAGTCAATCAGTCATTGTCGTTGATAGCAACCCATTGCCTACCATCAGTTGTCGCCAACTACAAACTGTTGTCATCATTCATCCATTGTTTTGCATCATCTATAGTTCGCTAACCACTAAAATCCATCATTTTTTACCTTTGTTTATTAAAATCTACCATTGGCCCTCAAGCATGCTTCCATCCAAAATTAATTTTTGAAAACGAAGTATCAAACAAAATCAACAAAAGACAAATATATTTCCATCATTGGGAAATTATTTACATAAAATTTGAACTATAGACAGCCACATATGCTTATAAAAATCTGCAAAAACCTTTGAAGCACCATTTAAAAATCATGGTTGCTTCATAGAACTTAACATAGTTAATAATCCAAATCGGACACAAATCTTTTGTGAAAATATTTTCTAAAATTATAGTAAATATTTAGGTAATCATTTTGTAGTTCTAAAAAGAAAAATAATATTAAGAAACAAAAATCATTTCATTCTTTTATTTAAACATAAGTATTATAATGATTTCATAATTTCAATATTTTACCAAAACAATGATTAAAGATATGTCTATCAAATAAATTCTTACAACAATTTAATAGTAATGTTTTTAAAATTTAATTTTTATTAATCAATTTTATATTTAACAATAAATACATCAAACACTAACATCCGAGCAAACAATAGCACGGCCATGTAAATGCACCTAAGGCGAACCTCCTCTTGTGCTCAAGATCTCCGGTCACCGGCAGGCCATACTCGGCAAAGCTGAAAGAAGCAGCCTTTCCACCTTCCTTCAAGCTCTGCAAAATGCCCATTCATGGCCTTCCTTCAACTTGCAGCCAGCTCCATCTCTATTGTCTTTCTTTGAAGAAAAGGAATACTTCTCAAGGCTGAAGCATCTGTTATACATGGAAGAGGAAATATTGGTGAG
Organism: Vanilla planifolia; assembly: GCA_023846275.1. Taxonomy (NCBI): domain Eukaryota; kingdom Viridiplantae; phylum Streptophyta; class Magnoliopsida; order Asparagales; family Orchidaceae; genus Vanilla; species Vanilla planifolia. The sequence goes on along the minus strand of CM043875.1, from coordinate 42,600,386 downwards.
ATTAAACAGAAATTTGAGAATTAATTTGGTATGAGTTTGGACCCAAAGGAGTTGTAACTATTTAAGTTAGATTCGATCCTTGGTATGTTAATTCACAATTTATGAAACACCATTTGTTTCTTTTTAAATTTAAAATTATTAACAATTTATAAAATAACTTTTTATTGTTTTCATAAAAATATATATAAAAAAAGAAGTTAATGCAATCAAGCTATAAATGTGATACAGTAATGTTTTATTAAAATAATATTTTCCAAAAAAAAAATCAAAAAGCTCTTATTTTTATGAGGTTATAGAAAAGCTCTTATTTGTACAACTTATGGGTTTGTCCTTTTTAAGTAAATATTTTTGCAATTAGTACAATAAGAGAATATTGCAATAACAAATTATTCATGTTTAGGATAACCAAAAGCTCTAAAAAGGAGGACATCATGTTCTCTAAATAAAAATCATCAAAATGCATATTATGCACCAAAACATTTGTATTGTTATTACATAATCTATTAAAATCTATTTTAGTGTATCATTTGGAAAAGATTATACAGTTTCTGATGAATGATGATACCTCTTTTCATGATAGAGATTTACAAATAAGATAGTTTTGTTATATAAAACTAATAAGGCAAAGATTAAAGGCTTAATAATCTTCACATTTTAATGATTACAAAATTATAATTATATTTGAAATGAAAAAAATAATAAAAATAATTGTATACTCAATACTCTTCTTTAATACATGCTTTCCTTAAATAAATATGATCAAAGTATTTTATTCTCATTTGTTCAATTCTTTTAAATATCTAGAAAAGTTTAATATACTAGAACTTTAATTTGCTTTCCTAACTCTCTTAGTAGAGCTTACTTTCATGAACAAATGATCACTTTTCTAAAATCTAACCTTTTTATGCATAATATTTTGTGTATTTTTTTTGTCTTTCTTCAACTAAATCTTTTTGTCAAATTTTAAACTAATTTTGAAACCACAAGCACATTGAGTGATTTTCATATCATCATAAATGCGATAAGCATTTTATACATTACAAAACTTCACAAGTTGTCATATAAATGTTGGGCTAAAAACTAATAATATAAGAAAATTCAATTAAGGTAATATGTGTATGCCAATTATTTTGACATTCTAAGACACATAATTGAGTATATCTTGTAGTATCCTTATAGTTATCTTTGTCTACCTATTCGTCCAAGGATGAGATATAGTATTGAAATTCAACTGAGTATCAAAAGTATCAAGACCTTGCTAAACCACTCAACATAATATAAACACAAGACAAATATTAAAAAAAAATAAAAATATGAGGATAATTTTTTTCAAACGAAAACTTAATAGTGAGACAAAATTCAAACCTAACTAAACCCATAACATAATCCAAAGAAAACTAAAATATAATTGATATTACTTAAAACATCTAAACAAAATATCAACATATAAAATCCATGTCCCAAGTATCTCATAACAAATAAAAATACATAATTGCAACAACTAATATGAAATATCACAAAGTATATATGAAACCCATATAAAATCATAATATCAATTTTACCCACTATTCTAGCTAGTAAGTGCAATCATCCACTATAATATTCTAATCCTCATTTTTATGCATAATGAAATCATGACTTATGAAATAAATATTAAAAAAACTCTATAGAACTTGATAGATAAATAAATATAACAACAAAATATAAGAGCATAATGAAATAAAATAGAATTAATATTTAAGAAATAATATGATAATTATAATCATGTTATATAACTAAACATATATGTAAAAATTATATTTCGTTTCATTAAATTATTAAGAAGTTGGCATATTAACTTTTTATTTTCTCAATTCATTGTTTCAACATTGATCATTATTTTTTTATTCTAATAATACACATATCCAAATGACCTCTACTCATAAGCATAAATAAGTCAACATCAAACACTATAAAAGTATGGAAGATCAAACCAATTCTTTATATATATATATATATATATATATATATATATATATATATATATATATATATATATATATATATATATATATATATATATATATATATATATATATATATATATATATGTATGTATGTATAAGTTATTGGTTTGAGACCCCATACTTTTACTATTATTTAACGTCAACTTACTTTGTATAAAGAGAGAGAGGGACAATACAAGATTCAAGACAAATATCTCAACCACCCTATATAAAATATTAATAATTATCCAATGATATCATATCATAATCATGCCATCAATATTCAATAAGAGAATGGGGTCACAAACTAATACCTTGTTAACTATGACTATTAATGTATATTCATATAAGTTAAGAATAATATATCTAAGAAAGCTAAAATCTCATATTTCCATTTCATAAGTTATAAGATTTTTATAACATACCATAAACCAATATAATAGATTATTTCATTTTCAATATCACAAATTTCTTATTTTATATAAATGAACTTATGTATGTATTTTTATTAACATATAAATTAGATAAATAACATATCTTATACAAATATAAACTCAAATACCAATAAAAGCCCAGCATCCCCCATATTAGTTTAGTTGAAACCATCACATTTACCTTTGATATCATAAATTTTATCAAAATATTACCATTAGCTATGTCAATCATATAGACTCTGTCTTATCAATTATATCATACTATGTCAACCTTGTTATCATATAAATCTTGACATAGCCATTACTTTTGATTATGTGGCTTTATTAACTTTATCACATCATATGAATACAATTGCACATCTTAACTTTGCTAAACTATTATTTTTAGCTATATCGCCCAATCACTTTATTGCAAAATCATAAAATATCTTTATTTCCTTATTAACTTTACAATATATCACCATCATCAACTTTATCATATTATATCGATTACATCTCTCTTTGATAACCCAACCTCACTATATCAAGATATTCTTCTCTTAGGTTATCTAATTTAAACACAAATGAGTTTTGTTCTTAAAAGATACATCAATATCTTAAGATCATAGTATTACTTATAAAATTTAAGATCTTTCATTCATAATCGATATGTGATAATTCATCTTTACACACATAGGTATCTTGAACAATAATAACATTTTATACGATAATTCTTTTGCCAAACTATCATTTTTAGTTATATTACACTATCAACTTTGTTGTAAAATTGTAAAGCATATTTATTTCCTTATTTACTTTACATCATAATGTCATCATCAATTATTTCATTCTATATCAACTATCTCTTCCTATGATAACTAGTTCTTATTATATCAAGATATTATTCTCTTGGGACATTTGTAATATCCTTGATAATCAAATCAGGTACGCACTAATATATCTCGTAAAATATATCAAAATCTTAGAAAATAAAGTATTTCAAAATATAAAAATTAATATTAACTTTGATAAAACTTAGCCTTTTTTATACTAACATTTCATGTATAATAGAAACCCAACAAAAAGAAGATTGCACATAAGAATAACTTGTAAGAAAAGAAAGAATTGAAGTTACAAAGGTTTTATTATAAGAGTTGAGTTGAGTGATTCATTAATCATGTAATGATCTCAATATTATATATGTATATGAAAACTAGTGATAGAATTATTATAGATTGTAAAAACTATGACGTGTGAATAGTATAAAATATTTTTAAAAGAACTCAAATTTAGTAAAAAAATATTAAATAATTATAAAATATTAAATAATATGTCATAAGCTAAACTTAGTTAAAAATATTATTTGAAAGTAATAAATAAAAAAACTCTTTGAGACAAATTCAACGATGATGAGTTTATGAATTTTTAAGACCTAGATAATTTTTTTATAAATTTTTAAATATGAATTTATAATTGTGAATATCCAAAAGTTGTGCGTGATAGATTTGTAATTTTTAGAATTTAATCTTAAGTTAAATCTGATCGATGGAGGATAGATTTACAAAATATGAATGTCAGATGCATCATGATAGATGTGTAATTTTAGAAATTTTGACTTATGTCAAATCCATTTGGTAGAAGATAAATTTGTAATAACAAAATATTAGAAAGGTGAAATGTTAACTTTCATATTTAAGATTTATGTTGGCTTTCTATGTAAAAAGAATGTGTGTTTGGAGCACAACAATAACATAATAAACACTCTTGACAATAATTATAAATTGTTTTGAGCACATGTATACTTTTAGTCAAAATTTTTTGACTTTTTAGGTATTTAAAAAATATAATAATAAATATATGACAATTATGGTACATGAGTGTTTTCGTATGAGCATTTAGCTGGTGGAAACATTGAGCAAGACATTGTTGCCATGGTGATGAGCTATTGCAATTTATAGAAAAGAGCTCTAATAAAAAAGATATACTCTATTCTCATCATTTTATTATCTTGTTATGATGCAAGTTGGGGGAGGAAAGGAGGAGAGATTTGAGAATAGCTTGAGTTTAATAGGGGAATAGAGAGGCCTTGATTATAAGAAAGAGAAAGATAGTGAGAATGCTGATTTTATTTGTGAGAGAAGTACATGATGTAGTGTTCGTTGGACAAAGAGGAGAAGAGTGTCGAGTTCATCGTAGAAAAAATATCATATTAATGCAATGGCATATATTGTTTGGTCATAAGGTTATGATAGACCTATGAAAATATTGCCTAGATAATCTTATGGATCATAATAGTATAAGGGGAACCATTACTATTCAATACATGGGTTATCTTCTATGACGATACAAATATTATACCATACGATTGATTTACGTTTAAAAAAAGTTAGCTAAGTTTGAAAGGTCGAACTGGTTAATATAATTGAATTGTAAGGTACTATATTTTTGTTATATTAGTATAATCAATAGATTATTTCAACAAATATGTTAGAGAAAAAAATAAAATAAAATTATTCAATGATTGTATTGTATGATGCTATAGGTTGTACTTGACAATCATAAGAAATATGCAAAACAGAAGGGTGGTTATATGAGGATATATAGTACAATATGATGTATCGTACTATACAATATTATTATAGACTTATGAATCAAACCTAATAAACATGTTTGAGTAACGAGGAATAGGGGGATTGTATGATTTAATCATTATATAATACATGTATGATATATTATAGATATTTAATTCTAAATGATTGTATAATATGAATAAGGAATCATACGAGTAGGGTTGGGACATATAAAAGGAATTAATACGATTTTAATTATTTATTAAAACTAATAATTATAAAATTTATATTAATTTTTGTATACTCATAATGTATTAAGAAGTAAAAGAAGATAAATATTGGAAAAAGAAAGTAACTCTCAAATTTAGGTAGATAAATTTGTAACATATGATGTAGAATAATATGATTTTTTATTTTTATATTTTTTTTCTAAACTATATTCTTTTATGTTGGTAAAAGTTTATACTTTTAATATTGCTATCACATAACTCTATTGATTATGTGGTTCACTATTTTTTAACTTTGTTTATTATATGACATCATAAAAAATAACTAAATAAAAAGAATAAAATATGAAGAATACTTAAAATAAAAAACATGTATTATGACTTTGAAAATAATATCTAAACTAACATAATAGTTTTATATATAATAAATCAAAATAAAAATTAATTTTATAGAGACATTGTCTTTAACACTAGGTCTAATTGATAGATCATAAGATATTCATCTTTAAATTAGATATCTGTCAAATAGATATGCTATGACCTAAGTATATATATATATATTGGATTGTAAGACAGAGATATTATATTTGTCTTATGACACTAAGCCTTGTGTGTTGGACTATAGGGTTTTGATCTTTGGGTAAGATATCTACCTAGCCTTATGTAAATAAATGAGATAAATGTCAACTGAAAGTTATTTATTGATATGACAATTGGTACCAATAAGAATAATTATTTAATGATAATTAGGCTAAATAATTACATAAAATATTGAGAATTAAAAATAAAAAAACTAATATTTATAATTCATCCAACTTATTTTTATATATCTAATATAGTTTTAAAATTATACATGTGATTTGTCATCTTTACATATGATACAATTTTTATTTTATTTTGACATTTATTTTTTATTTAATTACTTTATTAAATTTATCTATTAAGATTTATAAATCTCATTAGTGTTTACATCACAGATTTTATACCAAGTCATATATTTACTACATTGAGATTTGGAGATTTTTTATGCCATGAAAGATGATCATGATTTGAAAGTAGGTTTAGTTGGTGTATGTTGGATAATTGAAAACATAATTAAATATTAGTTTAAATTTTTTACATATTTTAAAATAATAATGTATCTAGATTATATTATGGTGATGATTTTTTTCATTATTTTATTTTGGTTAGTATTAAAATTTTGTTATATCATCAAGTGTCCACTTAGGACTCAATAATTTTACTCAATATTTTAAGAGAGTATCACATACAAATTTCTATTTAATTAAGAAGATAGTGAGTTAGGGTTTTGACATTGACATTTTATAACCATAATATTATATAAAAAATCTAAAATCTTTTATTTATAGTCAACATAAGATAATTCATCATTATATCTTTCTAAATCTTGAACAAGAATACAACTTATTTGATATTTTCTTTTTCTAGGATTATCACTTGATGATCAACCCTCACATCTTTAGATGTGAGATGCCCACCAACTTTTATTTAATTCATCCTTAAAATACATCAAGTTATAGAAGATACTTTTTTGATACCATACTTGTGATAATCTAGTCTCATTAAGTTAAGATATTATCACTTTAGGTCATCTTCTCTAACCTAAGTAGATTTTATCTCTAAAAAGTATATTGATATCTTAAAATCATAATATCATATATTAAGTTTAATATCTTCTCTTTATAATATATATAGAATAATTTATTTGTATACTCCTATAAACCTTAAATAAGAGTGCATAGCTTTCATTAGGTTTATTATATGATGATCGCTTCCTATCCTTTCCAAGTTTTATTTGCTCACCAATTTTTGCTTGATTCATCTTTGAATCACAAACAAATTAGAGGATATATCACTTTAATATTATGCTTATGATTATCTATTTTTGCTATGTTAATATATTATTTATTTAGATTGTTTGTTTTTAATTCAAGATTTTTTTAAAAAGTATCTCAATTACTTAAAACTATTATAACATATATAAAGTCTAAGATTTTTCTTTTATAATTGATATGAGATAATTTATTTTTATACTATTAGATGGTTTAAATAAGGCATATCTTATCAAATGATCATTTATTCAAAGTTATCTGATAATGATCACTTTTAATCCAATTTAGGTGTCATAATCGATGAGTTGTACCAAACCCTTATAGTTTGTTCTATTATCATATCAATCATATCACATTATATCACCTTGTTAACTCTATTATAAAATAACAAAATATCTATATTGTCTTATTGGTTTTGTACTATATTGTTATCATGGACTCTATCATATCATATTGTCCATGTCTCCCTAATTAAGGGGCTCTATTAAACCCTTGCTTCTAAGTCTATAAGTCTATCAACTCTATAACATTACTACAAATTTATCATTTAGCTATAGAATACTATTTGATTTCAACTAAATTATACTTAGCTTAGATATTTCTTGTTAGAAAAAATTATATAAAATAAAGCTTAATATATAAGTGACATTTATCAACTCAAAACTTAAAATATTGGATTAAGATAATAATTTTGTATATAGATGTTACAACTTAATTTTATTAATACTTATGCACATCTATACTAATTATTATAATATCAACTACACAACATTTGTACAAAACATGCACATTATGTATTTGGTATGCAAAGAATGTATCACAAATGGCCAAACAAGACTAAAGGTAGAAATAGTCAAGAATAAAAAATTGATTTACGAGCAATACCACTCTCTCTTTATGACAAAAATATGTCGACTTCATTTCTTTTTTTTCATTTTAATAACAAATGTTTAAATATAACAAACCTACAACGAAATTTTAAAATGCACCTTTGTATGGTTGCAGCCTTTCCCCGCTTGCAACGGACATAAACGGTGCCGTCCCGAATCTCCACGCGAACCGTTACAGAAACCAAAGGCGTACCCGGCGGGAAGGCCACCTCTGAGAAGCCAGTACAGCCTGGATCGGTTCACATGGGTGGGCCCTCACCAGACACAGCGCAACGTATCTTGTCCGGTTTGCTTTATCCAACTCCCCCAGCCTGGCTCGGGTTCGGTCACATGGCTGGTCTGGGACCCAACAAAAACCCAGACCGCGCGGAGTACGCCTCCGTCTCTCTCCTTTTCCGCTGATCTCCACCATCTCTGTTAAAACCAAACCACCCGACCGTTATCGAAATCCAGAGTATTTAAGTAACGAGGGGCAGGAGGAACCTTTCGCCTCGTGTTGCGTACATCTCATTTCTGGATCCCAGAGCTCATCCAATACTTCGCCTCCTTTCTGTTGGGATCCAAGGTTCGTCTTGATCATGGCGGCGGTGCACAGATCTACCTTCCTCGTTGTGGCCGTTGTGGCCCTTATCATAGGCGTCATCATGCCTGCTGCTCATGCGCAGGCGCAAGCTCCCGCTCCGGCACCGACCAGCGATGGTAATCCTTGGTTTTATTTCTCTTTCTTTTTTCCTTTTCAAACGATCAATTTGAGATTCTATAGTTTCATTTCGATTTATTTGAAATGGTATTTTTGACCTCTCAAACTACATAAAACTGCTATTTTATTTGAAAAGTTTAAGCTATGTAACCCACATTTGGTGTTTGATTTCTGATCTGCAGAGTTGTGCATTTCTATGCCTTGCTTCTTTTTGTCGTATCCTTTTGCCTGTTAATGTTTTCTGAGGGATTTCTATATATGTTGCAGTTTTTCTGTTTCTTTGTTGAAGTTTTTATTAATTAAGAATTAATTTACCAAGCTTTATTTTGATTTTTTTTATCTGCCAAGGTGGTAGAAGGCAATTTAAATACGTAGATAACTTTTTCCTTTTTCACTCTGCAGGTCTTTGGCAAAGCTACTTTGCAATTTTAAGCTGATTAATGCGTAGTAGATTTGAAAAATATTGTTATTATTTGCTGCTGAAAAATATTGTATTTGATAATCTATTATTAAAGTAATTATTGAACTAATTCATATTATGGAATGATCAAACTATCTTGATTTTTGTTTGGTAAAAACCTGAAAAGTAATAGTATTAGCTCGGGGAAAGAAAAAATTGTCCTTTTGCCCTCACGTTTTTTTTTTCTTTTGATTTTAAAGATGATGGGTACCACTTGTGACCTGCTATTTACTGGCCATAATTGGCCCTGTCGTTTTGGTTTTATTTCCTCACTATTCTTTCTTACTACCAGCACAAACAGAGCTTTGTACTCTGAATACATGTGGTAAATCTTTTTCGTGATGATATTATCCTTGTTAATAAGAGTAAGTTGAAGCCTTAATCCTATCCGAAGCTATGATCAATTTTGTATAAGTGAATTTGTCTAAGCAGGTCTAAGATTAAGTACAAAAATTCAAGTTCAGTCATATTACAAATATAAGTGATATGAAGATTACAATTGATGATCATAATATACTGAAAAATAACTTATTTTGTTGCATTGGGTATATAATTTAAAATGATGAAGAAATTAAGATGCTAATGATAAGATTATATGTTTAATGAAATGAAAAAGTATTCGAGTTTTGTGACCAAAATTTCCCATTCAAGTTATAAATAGGTTTTTTAAATTGTAGTAAGTTCAAAAATGTACATATTGACCATTCAAATATAAAAAATGGGTTTTGCATAAACAAGGTTGTTGAGATAGATGATTAAAAATGAGTATATCTAAGAGTATACAAGTGTTACATTGATTAATTATATTCTTAGTAAGAATAGGTTAAGATGGATTGTATATGTTAAATGTAGTCTATTTATTAGAATTCTTATGTGGATTGAGGAAGAGACACAAAAGAATTTTCAAAGAGTCTATTAAATATGACTTTGTGTCTTTTGTATGATAAGGAAATGTTATTTGTGTATAGAGTGCAATGATGTTAGAGGATTCATGCAACAAACTCAGCTCAATTGGATATAGTCTTGCTGTTATTCTCTTCTTTTGAAGGATCTAATTTTTGTGCCTAATAACTTTGTCTCATTTTATTGTTTGAACTTGACTATATGCATGATCTCAGTTAACTTAATAATTTGTATCATATGAATTATATATAATTATGTGTGATAATTGAGAAAGTTAGGACTAACTAAAATATCTAGTAGTTTTTTACCAATCAGTTGACCTCAAATGAGGAGTTGGACAATTTCCTTATAAAAGATAGATTATGCTAACAACAACTAACCAATAGTTAGTGAAATATTGGTTGTATGATAATTAAGAATATGTAATTAGCTAGCTTGTTTTGTTTAGATAGATGATTAACTAATTTTTCTAATGAACTAAATGTCAAACAAATTAGATATTCTGATTGGCTCATTATATGTGACAATAATGTTAATTTGCTCATTATATTGTGATGGATCAACTAATAAATTATTTTATCTATATTTGTATAAATATCTGCTAGTTTTTTTTTATCAATCAATTGACTTCTAATTAGTAAATAGTTTGCAGTTAGACAATTACCTTATAATTATAAAAGATAGATTATCCTAACAATAATTTGCTAATAGCTAGTGGAATATTGGTTATATGATAATTATAAAGATATAATTACTTAGCTTATTTTCTCTAGATAGATTATTAACTAATTTGTCTAATGAACTAAATGTCAAACAAATTAGATATCCTAATTGGCTCATTACATGTGAAAATGATTGTTCTCATTATATTGTGATTGATTAATTAATAAATAATTTTAATATATATTTGCATAAAAAAAACTGTTTAAGAAAAATTAAATGATTTCTATTTGGTTAACATTTTGAGAAACTAAGTAGTTAATACCAATATGAGAATATTTTGTACCAACTGTTTGTAGACTTTCCAAGTACTTGTCCTGAACTTAGCATTTCATTAGTTTTGCTCAATAACTATCAATTAACGTCTAAGCTACTCAATGTATATTTTAGAATATGAAATCTACCAGTTAATCTGTTAATTGATTGCTTTTCAATTATCAAAATGCTCATAGGCATTGATTACATCTTGACGTGTCATAGTTAATGAACGAAGCTTAATTCTCAATCTTGACGTGACATAGTTAATGAACGAAGCTTAATTCTCAATCTGTTAGTTCATGTTTTAGCCTTGATTCCCGATAAGTACTTTGCTTGTTATTGCTTAACCTTGCAGATACATGAATATAGAACAACGGCAAATACCCGGCCATGTTTTTCAATTACTATTACATTTTTTTTGATTAAATACTTGTGATTTGCTCTCCTGATTGGTTTTGTTTGGATGCCAAATTCATCAGTGTCATTTGTTCCTTATGTTTTCATGTGCATTCTAGCTTATCTTATAACTAGTCTATATGTTTGAAAGTACTATCAGATAGTTTTCAATTTTACTTTTGTCTGCAAATGAAGCTTTTGAAATTGTTGTGGAAGGTGACAATAGCACTTTTGATGTTCTGCAACGACACATTCTTGTACAGTTTCTACTCAATTTTCATGCATGAGTAAATTAGGTATGTCAATAGCGTAAGCTCTTTGAATGCTGTAGAGAAGAAAAATGATGCCCGCTGTCCAAATGGTGAAAAAAGTTAGCTTGACAGCATGAGTTTTGCATGAAGCAGGACTGACAATTGAATTGTATATTTGGAATATTATATTCATAAGTATGATTTTTGATAAGTCAATGATATTTACTCATGTCAAAAGTTTAAGTTTTAATTCAAAAAAGTGTTCATACTGAAGTAAAATTACCTGAAACAAGATAGACAAAGGGAAAATGTTTTCTAGTTGTGTTTAGAGTTCGCCGTCTACTCAATTTTCATGCATGAGTAAATTAGGTATGTCAATAGCGTAAGCTCTTTGAATGCTGTAGAGAAGAAAAATGATGCCCGCTGTCCAAATGGTGAAAAAAGTTAGCTTGACAGCATGAGTTTTGCATGAAGCAGGACTGACAATTGAATTGTATATTTGGAATATTATATTCATAAGTATGATTTTTGATAAGTCAATGATATTTACTCATGTCAAAAGTTTAAGTTTTAATTCAAAAAAGTGTTCATACTGAAGTAAAATTACCTGAAACAAGATAGACAAAGGGAAAATGTTTTCTAGTTGTGTTTAGAGTTCGCCATATAATTTGTTTGGTTGTTTTTTATTACAAAATGTATTTCAAGTATAAATTGCGTGCAAATATGTATTAAAAAGATGCATTTGTTTTATAAATAGTGTTTCAGACAAATTGTGCTCTAGATATATTCCCTAAAACAAACTGTATTTCAAGTACAAATTCAATGCAATATATGTTTTGTGGCTGTTTTTTGGGGTAATTTACTGTGGGTAAAACTTGTATTCAAAATTTTCTTTTTCAGGTTAAAAATTCTGTTCACAATATGATGTTGTGTATTGGATATAGAAATTATATTAAAAGATATGTTTGTTTTTGTACAAATCATGTTTCAGGTATAAATTGTTGCTAAGCTATGTTCCCTAATACTAATCATTTTTCAAGTACAAGTTCTCTGTTGAGGTAAGCAGTAAGCTTAGTCTTCTATGTATTTTGTAAGCATTTTGAGTGTTGTGTAGAAATACATTTTTGGTGTAAAAATTATATTTTGAGTACGAATCTTACACAAAATATGCTGTTTGGTTGCATTTGGAACATAAGCATTTTGACTACAAATCATAATATGGTGAACTTTATGATTTACAAGTCATATTCTAAGTACAAATCATATTCAGTTCATATTCTTTGCAATACAAATCTCATTCTAAATACTTTTTCAAATACAATCATATTAGGCTTACATTTTGTTATTGTATAGTAGTAAAAATATTAACTTTGGAAGCTTTTGTTGGTTTTGATTAGCTCATTAAATGAATTTGCTTGAGCTTTAAATCTGTATTTGATAATATTGTTAATTTAATTTAATAGAAGGAGGTGGCATAAACCTAGACATCATAACATAATTCCAAAACAAAGTTGTGAGAATTTTGGGTCAAATTATTTTACCCCAATTGAAAAAAAAGATCCAACCAAAAAAGACATCATAACATAATTCCAAAACAAAGTTGTGAGAATTTTGGGTCAAATTATTTTACCCCAATTGAAAAAAAAGATCCAACCAAAAATTTCTCCTAAATAAGGCCGTAGATCTCTGAATAATTTGTGCTGCATATATCTTATTTATTTATTATTACTGTAATTTCTGATCTTAGTTTTAGTGGCCTAAATTTCGTTCTATATTATCCTTTAACATCTTTATAAAAATTGTTTTTTTTTTCTCCTTACTTGCAGGAACATCAATTGATCAAGGGATTGCTTACATCCTGATGCTGTTGGCCCTCGTTCTCACCTATCTAATCCACCCTTTGGATGCCTCTTCACCATACAAGCTCTTCTAAATATGTACGAGAAATTTGATGATTTTAGAGAGGGTGTGGTTGAAGAAGACGAAGTTGGGAAGTGCTGAACTGTTGTGTAAAAATATTTGCATGTTTTTGGATTTGGGCATCTGGTTGGAATGCTTAGCTTTGAAATTCTATTCATCTGTTTGATTAGTTCCTCTGAAATGCATCCATTTTTTGCTTGAGATTGCTGAGTTCTAATTTGATCACAACCGAGGGCTTAATCTTTTGCTCATGAATTCAGATAGTACAATTTTTTTTTTAATATTTTGCTTTCCATTCTCCTATCCTTCTTCTCGTCTTCCCATCCATGCCTTGGGTGACTTTTGTTCAATGGTTCAACTAAGGTATGTTGATAGCTATTTTTGTTCTTGTTTTCTCTTTTCTCGTTGTGCTAATCTTCAATTAGTGTGGCTTAAGAACATGGGTAGATCGTCTTTTCGAAGTTTGAGTTGGGTTCGAGTTACGTCACTTGGTTTTTTTTTTATTTTAATTTTTTTACAATATATATTCCCCATTCTATAGTGTTAATGAAAGGTAGTTCTACACTATTTTATTGGACTCAATATTGGAGGAAGATGTTTAACACTCCAAATTTTAAATTTTATATAAATAATAAATGATATGATAATGTTATATATTTCAGTACATGATATTGATATATTTTAAAATATTTTGATAATTCTTATGAGCATATTTATAATATTTAATTGTAGTTGTATTTAGACAAATATATTAATATGTAAACATTTTAGAATTTTGTTTAGAATTTTTTTATAAGAAATTTATTGATAAATGATTTATAATTTTTCTAATTTAATAAAAATTATTATAAATTTTTTAAATAAAAAACATTAATTTAAATTTGTTTATATAAAAAAGAAAGGCGATGGACCTTTTTATGTTTTTTTTCGTCTCCATTAGCCTCAAAGTAGTTACCAATGGCATAAGTATTTGGACCCCAAAAAAATGAGAAAAGGAGATCAAGTGTTCTAGTCGAGAAAGTTTGGGGATGTTGTGAAGAGCAAATTAGAAAAAACAGGTGAACTAGTTATTGTTGAGTCTTAAGGAAATTAAGCTAATAGATAAAGAGAATAAAAATTAAAGAAATCAAGAACCATCTTTGACAAAAGCTTTGGGTTAATTATAGAATAATAGTCTAATAAAGTATGATATGAATTAAGTTGAGATTTTTTTTTTATTTTTGTTCCAACTAAATTAAACACAAGAAACTTCATTTCAAAAACATGAATTGAGAGCTTAATTGAGGTGTAGGTGGTAATTATATTAAAATGGTTTTGGAGGTATTGTTTCATTTATTTGATTTATAAAAGCTGTGTTTCTTTAGGTTGAAGTTGATTTTATTTTAAAAAATAAATAAAAATAAAAAAGTGATTGTAATATTCTATCTCATAACTCACATTATGTCATACCTGACATATAATACATCACGATTGATATACCATATGTGAGAAGAGAGAGAGAGAGAGAGAGAGAACAACTATAATACTAGTTATATATATAACTCACATAAAATACATCAAAGTTTTATATAAATAATAAATAACATGATAATGTTATATATTTAAATACATGATCCTGATACATGTAAAAATATTCTGATAATTCTTATGAGCATATTTATAATATTTAATTGTAGTTGTATTCAGACAAATATATTAATATGTAAACATTTTAGAATTTTGTTTTCGTATATTTCATTGGTTAGATTTTTTTATAAGAAATTCGTTGATTCATAATTTTTTTCAATTTAACAAGAATTATTATAAATTTTTAAATAAAAATATTAATTTAGATTTTTTTATTTAAAAAAGAAAGATGATGGACCTTTTTATGTTTTTTTCATCTCTATTAGCCTCAAAGTAGTTGTTAATGGGATAAGTATTTGAAAGTTTAATTAGACCCAAAAAAAGAAAAAGAAAAGAAGACCAAGAGCTATAGTAGAGAAAATTTGGTGATATTTTGAAGAGCCAATGACTAAAAAGAGGTGAACTAATTATTGCTGAGTCTTAAAGAAATTAAGATAATAGATAAAGAGAATAAAAATTAAAGAAATCAAGAATCACTTTTGACAAAAGCTTTGGATCAATTATAATATGATAACCTAATAAAGTATAATATGAATTAAGCTGAGATTTTTTCTCTATTTTTGTTCCAACTAAATTAAACATATGAAACTTCATTTCAAAAACATGAATTGAGAACTTGATTGAGGTTTAGGTGGTAATTATTTTAAAATGGTGTTGGAGGTATTGTTTCATTTATTTTATTTATTAAAAGCCATGTGTTGCATCTAGCTCGAAGTTGATTTTATTTTTAAAAGAAAATAAGAATAAAAAAACAATTGTAATGCTCTATCCCATAACTCACAGTATGTCATATATGACATACAATACATCAAAATTGATGTACCATATGTGAGGAGAGGGAAAAAGAGATAGAAAGAACATCTACAACATCTCCCATATATGCAACTCATATAAATACATCAAAGTTTGATGTAAAATACGTTCTGTTTGATATAGTACACTAGACCTAATGTGTATTTCATAAGATAAATGTACTTTACAAGAGAACAAAAAAATTCAAAAAATTCTCAAAATTTTGTTATATATAAAATATTATAAATCATAAAAATAAGCTAGTATAATTATAATTATGTGTATTTTAATATAATAGAATTAATATTTTAATATCATATTTATTAATTAAAATATTATTAAATTTTGAGATGTATCATAATTTCAAATGAATTAGAAAATTTTATTTGTATATATTATTAGAAAGATCTCTTCAAGAAAACTCTAACTTTATAATTTTTAGAAATATAAATAATTATTTATAATTTTTTAAAAAAGATATAAAGGTAATTTTCTAGATTTTTTAAGAGACAAATTGTAAATTAGGTAAATAAACCTTACCACCTTCAACTCGATAGGAATAATCAAATGTTGGGACTATGAGTGAGAAGGGTAGTTTTTGTTCAATAGGCAAGGCTTAGAGAGAGAGGAAGAGAGGTAGAGAGCTAGAGTTAAAGAGAGGTGGAGGAGAGAGGGTTATTGGCTCAAGTGGAAGAATTGGGAGTAAGAGAAGAACTTGGGAACAATAAGATATAAGAAGAAAATAATTGTTATTGAGGTTAGAAGTCAAGGGAAAAGAGGAGGAGCTTTTAAAAATCAATCAGAGAAAATGAAAATAAAGAAAAATAAATAAGATGAATAAGATAATAATCAAATTTGTATTATTTAAGTTTATTTAATATATTTTTATGTAAATTTTTGTGTGGTTAGTTATTATATCATTGAGATTGATAACTACAAAACCAAGTTCTTTAATATTAATGATTATTGAAAGTAATTGTACATATAAATTTAGTAACTAAATGTAATGAATATTGAGATAGAATAAAAATCATGTACATAGAGTTAGATGAAACTTAAAGATTTGTTGATTATTGTTGTGTCAACTTTTATGTCATGAAGCCAAAATCCCCTTGCACTTGGTGAAGTTACTGTTCATTAGGAGTTCATTTTAAGACATTAACTTGGTTTAAATTGTTAAAATCATTACTTGATATTTATAAAATAAAGATTTTATTCTTTTAACTTATGCATGTACCATCTTATTAAATCATATTCATAAGTTATAAAATCTTTTAGAGTTGCATTAACATATTAATAATATTAATATAACTTATTCTAGATTAAATTTTAGCTTTAAGTTAAAAAAATAAAATTTAAAATAAGTCATTTTTCAAACTACTTAATAATCATATGATATAATTGCTAATTTCATATTTTTATGATCTACATTCAGGTTAATAGTAAAAACTAAAGTTGAAGTTTTTCATGGTATTATAGATAAAATAGATCCATCATACTAATAAGACTATCGTCTGGATATAAAATTAGTATGCAGACTTGGTCATACAAGGTATCGATTTTATATAGTATTCACGATCATTTTATGAGTATGAAGCATTTTTTGTACGAGTACATAGTTTGTTTTCTCTTAAAACTTGTTATATATATATATATATATGTGTGTGTGTGTGTGTGTGTGTGTGTGTGTGTGTGTGTGTGTGTGTGTGTGTGTGCGCGCGCGTGTGTGTGTGGTTAGACATATACAATTAATATATCGTATCGGTATGACAATGTGTTTAACTTTAATAATAATATCATCGTTTAGTTGTACGACTAATATTTCATATATGATATCCAAGCTCAATTTGTGATATTTATAAATGGTACATTTGTACAGTACAAAAAAGTATCATATTTGTATAATCAATTTTATCTCATAATAAATTACTTAGAATATAAATATGTTTAGCGTGTCATACAAATGTGATATATATATATATATATATATATATATATATATATATATATATATATATATATATATATATATATATATATCACATATGCATAATCATTATTTCGTGAGATTAAATATTATTAATTTATATTAACTTATGATAATGATTCATTTATCGTACTTGTACAATTCCGTCCTATAAAAGTCTTAGAATAAAGATTGATACAATGTTGTTATTACTATTGTTATAACTTTATCATACTACTATGAATATTATATTATAACTATCTTATGAAGTTTAGATAAGTTAGTTATCATATGATCATACAATGGTTCACCCTTATATATTTATGTCGTGTAGAATTTTTCAAAAAGCTTAGCTCTTGTTGAAAATAGTTATCATATGGTGGCGATCCACCATTGCATTGTACAATCTATTTGAGTAGTTAAATGAATTGTATTATACTTGCAAGATCTTTGTATGATCATCTAATACAATGACAAAAAAAACTTAATAGACTATGAATTTATGTTATATAATACAAAGATGTTTTATGTAGTTATATAGTAAGCCATTAATAACTATTTTGTGCTAATCAAATCGTTTAGGACAATCTTAGCATTATGCTCATCATCTTAATATGATAGCTTCAATATAATAATATGATACCTTGTCAAAACCTACAACTACTAATTGAATTATTTAGAGAATTCCATTATAGTCTTTAGGATTACTTTGTTTTTCATTTAACTCTCTCTCATATAAATAAAGGTGAAACTTAGGGCATGTTTAAATTGCTAAATATTTTGAAAGAACATAATAGATAAATGAGTTATACTAAATCATGAGAGGTGTTCTCTCTATTGTTTCAACCATTAAATTTTTTGATTTCTCATTCATTATTTTGCATTAAGTTTCATTGTTTTGGTAATATTATTTAGCTTTGTGTCGTATAGATTTTAACAAGTAAACGATATGATGTTTGTGAGCTTGAATTTGTTAAATGTATTGTAATAGTTATAAAGTTATTATATCTTTTCTTTTATAAGACTTTGTAAAGTGTATCTTTACTGACTAAGGAAAAAAAATGATATTATAAGATTTACCTTTATCAATTTAGATAAAAAGTATGGTATTATAAGGTTTACTTTTATCAACTATAACAAAAAGGTGTGGATTGTTAGCAGAAGCCTAGTCAAGTTAATTTGGATAAATATAAGAACTAGTTGGATCAAACCAACTAAAATATTATTTTCTTTTTATTTAACTTATTTTATGTGTTTTACTTATTTTCATTATTATAAATAGATATAATTTTCATACATGATTTTGAAACTAATGAATGTTTTTTAACTAGTATTTAAGAAGAATAGAGTTTAAAAATTGATCTACATTGTAAGACTAATTGAGTTAGTTGAGCTTACTTGATAAAGTTAAATATTTTATTACTACCTTGTATTTAAAAATAAAAAAATTAATTATTAGAATCTCCACAATTCACCCCTTCTTGTGCTTATTATTAGCCTACAATTCCAATAGTTATATGAGTTAGAATGCTATAGAAATGATTTGGAAAAGTTTGGGAATGAATTGGATTGAAATAGAGTTAATTAGGAATGAGTATATCCTCGTATGTAAATGAATGTATCATATGTTAGACTGAACATATGGTGCATTAAGAGTTAAGTTGATTCTTTAAGTTTGTATAATAGAGGTGAAAGTACGATAGATTAACTTTAAGGTACAATATGTTATTTGGAGTTTGTAAGAGCTAAGAACAATCCTTTATGTTATGATGGTGCTCAATATAACTGAATATATTGTACAATTGTGTCAAAGTATGATAAGTTAGCTAAGTCATATTTAAAAGAAAAGAACTACTTGGAAATTGATGATACATTGGTTTCAAAATATATTATATTAGGTTGATGAAAATTGAGGTCAAAGAAAAGAACATTACTTCATAGTGGTTGATAAAGGGATTTAGATGTACTATTCAATATGATGTACCTAATGAATGATATAATATAAATATTCTATGGAGCTTAAATTACATATATGTTATAGTGTGGTACATTAGTGAGGCAAAAAAAAAAAAAATGGGAAAATGCTTTTGAGAGTTCTATGATTATTAATATATGTGTTATATATGTATTAAATAGAAATATTTAATATTTCATGTGTGTATATGATATTATAAGAAATCAACATAATTGATAGGTTGAATAAGTAAACTTTATTTTAGATTCAAATAAATAAATTTGATCTCTGTGATATAAATACAATATTAAATTTATACATATTTTTAAATGATTTCATATGTGATTATTTTATTTGTTATTATGATATTTGTTTTATATGGCATGGCATGATTATTAAAGATTTTACATGTTATTTTATTGTGATATTTTGTTTCAATGTTTAATCAAAAGACATTGGTGGGGTTGGGATTATAAGAACTTCAGGGAAGAGATAACTTGGGATTATTAAGTGTGGTGCTTTAGGATTTGTACATGATGGCATTTAAAAACAAATGGTGAGTCATTTGTAAGAGGATATTTTTAGTAGAGTACTAACATGTGTCGAGATAGAAAAGAACATCTATGACTAAAATACATTCATTGATTGATACTAATATAAAGAGATGAAAATTTAAGAGGAAAACATAATAGATAATTTGATGACCTTTGTCATAAACAATGTATACGCAAAAAGATTTAATTACAAATGAAGCAATAGCAAATCTTCCCTCTGATGCACACCAAGCTCTGATGCATGCAGTTTAATTAGATCCTTATAGCCAAAGGTGGCAAAACCAACAGCTTAATACAAAGAAGACATCTGTAGCATGTTCAGCTTAGAAAGTTCCTGCATTGATTGAAGGATAGAAATCATTCTCAAGCAAGTAGAGAAGAAGCATTGAAAAAAGATAAGAGGAATAGAGATGTGGAAGAGAGGCAATGGTGCTAAGGCTCTGCTTACCTCTTGTATACCACTTGTTATTTTAGAAGAGAAGAAGCCAAAAAAAAACCATGAGGTCATAAAAAAATAATTTTAATAAGGTAAAAAATAAAATTTTGATAAGAAATATTTGATTGAAATAACGTTTTAAAAAGGGTTATTTTGAGAAAGAAGTTTAAAACTCACAATGCAAAAACAAAAGATAAAGCTGTGGCTAGTCTTTCCTAAACAGCTCTTCTCAGTGATCAGTTCCACAACATGCAAAGCGTAGATATGAGACATAAAGGCAATAACTAAAGGGCACCCTTATGATTAAAGAGAATTTACTTTTCCATGTCTCCATGTGTTTTCATGCGTACAACTTTGTTAGTCAAATTAAAGAGATCTACTTTGAACAAAATGAGTGTCTGCACAAAGCAGCTTACTCTGGAAACAATCTATCTTCTTTCATGCCTCATATTAAGTTTGGTGTCATGTGCATAAGAAGAATGGATTAATAGATTTGAAAAGTTCAAATATACTTTTAGCAATATTAGATTTGCATGCATCAATCATACAGCATAGACATGGCATGCTCCTCAAATTTTCAAGACATTTATAAAAGATAGACAGACAAAGGTAAACATTTGTAAAAGATCCAAGACCTTCTAAAACATTGTTAAAACACAACACTATTTAGGAATCCATTCAAATTTCAGTAATGTTTTTTTCATCTTTTTTTTATATAAAGAGATTATACATTTATTTTTAAAAATTAAAAGATAATTTGTTCTTTATAAAATAACTTTATTGTCTAATATCATGTCTTAGATCTTATCAAGTTCTTTATATTCTCATCTAATTATACTCTAACCTCAATCATTGAAACAAACAAGTCCTAAGACAAATTGGATGCAAATCATGCATGCATGATCTCTTGCACATGTACTGATTAAACATGAATGGTTGCAACCACACATGATCACAACTGTCTCACCCATGTGCTTGAGTGAACTTGAATGGGTGTGACCACACACGATCATGACTGCCCATGTGCAAGCAACACACATGGGCGACTCAGATCAGCATGCAGCATGATGCAAATTATGGTGCCCAAAATATATAACTCTTTTTTTAAAAACATTATTTTTGAAAACCCAGATTCTCCTGGCACAAGAACAGAATCAACCATAACTATATTGATGTTAAATGCATGCTTTGTTTCCAAATTGAAATAGTAGTAAAGCATACGAAAGTGACTTTTCTCATGTTATTATCACATATAAAAGCTTAACTTAACATATTTATAGAATTTGCAGAGCAGCTGCCTTGAAAGTAAAACTGCATAGAAGTCTTTACCAAGATGATTTATTCAAAGAAAATAATGAACAGCATCAACTAGAGTTGTGTGATGCAAAAATTAAAAACAACCCAATTTTGTGCTGTAATTTGGAAGGCTTAAGTACACTAAATTGAGCAAAAAGGAAATAAATTTCAGTAATCAGCATAATGCCATAAACATGGTAAGCTTCAAGCAGAATTATGTACTTATGAAAGACAAGGAAAAATAACTTAAAAAATTTGAAACACTCAAAATGACTATCACAGATCTTGCATATGTCACCATTTGTTCTTCTTCATTTTTGATTAAACAAAAAAGGGCAAATGCCTCATTGGCCTTTGAATTCAAATTCTAGTTGCTCATGAGAAAACAATGGAAAAGCATAGAATCAAAAAAAAAAAAAAAATGATAGCAATCATTGCTTCTCATACAACTAGCACTACATTTTCTACATAGCAGATCTAACACTTCATTAACTCGTGTCATTTCTTATGACATCATTTACACACATTATATCATTGTACGAAACTCATGTCAAGCAGCATAGAAAAGTAGCACTGACTTATATTTCACATGAAGATATTATAAACAAATAATAATTATATTTCATGAAGATAGAAATGGCTTTTGGCTTATTAGAAAAATATAATGAAAGGGATATTCGTAAATCCATTGTTTAAAAAATGATAAAATTTATTAAAGTTCCTGACTTAAAATAAATGCTTTTGTCATAAAAAAAACATTTGTTTTGGTGTATAAACATGATCATGCAGTTGTTTTACTATGTTAACTAATCCAAAAAAAAAAAATGAGAAAAACAAATGATAACTTCGTTATGACAAAACAATATTAAACAAAATCACCTTATTCTCTCACTAAAAAATCAAATGATATTTTAGTTATTGCATGAGGCTAATCGTTTCTATAGATGTTTGTCAATAACATATATCAAACATACTACTTTTCAATAACATATAACAAGTTATTTACTAATCAATTTCATATTTAACTATACTAAACAAACCAACCATATCAATTTGTTTCTTTTGAAAAAGGAAAAAAAAAAAAACACTTTTAAAGGAAGAGATGAGAGAAAAACTCTTTGCAAATCTATACACAAACATCTCCTGAAAAATATTGACAATGCAAAATGTGCAAACAAACGACAAGAAAACAAAAAGATTACAGCCATGCTGTTGAAGTTTGGGGAGGGCAATCTGAAAAGCGAAACGGAAAGATTAAAATCCAAGAACAGGGCAAACTCACCAGAATATGAAATCAATATCACATTTTGGCGACGAGCGGCCTCCCCCAGTCTGCTTCAGAATAACATTGGCGCATTTCACCCGGATCGGGAGCTTCGGCATAGACTTACCGCCGAAAACAAACCATACACTAGCTCTCATCTCCACCACAAACCGGATCTCTTTACTCTGATACCTGGTCTTCAACCTCGTTCCCGCGGCGTCGTCAACCATCACCCCTTTGGCCACCGCCATAAACATCACCAACGTCGAGTTTCTCTTCCCCAACCTAAAGTCTACCGCCGATGCCGTACCCACCTCAACATCCCCGTCCTCGTCCGCCACATCAACCTTCGCCCTCACATCGTGGTACGACAATCCCAGCTTCTCGTTGGGGTTCGACGCCTGCATATTGACCGTCACCGATGCGTCGAGGAACGTGCCGTCGGATTCCTCCATCAGCTTAAAGACGGACACCGTAACATTCTCAACGCGAAACGTCGGCAAGCGAGGCTGGAAAAAGACGTATCCGACACCGGCGGCTGCTGCGATTAAAATGGCCATGACGAGGATTAGGACGAAGAGGCAGCAGCAGAGGCAACAACAACAGGATCGCCCGTTCCGTCGATACCGACGGGAGGGCTTTCCGGGGTGTCGGAGTGTCGGAGGTAGTTGTGGTTTCTTCGCCGGTAGCTTTACCGTATCCGCCGGAGCCGACGGGTTCCGGTATCCCGGCGGTCTCTGTAAAACCGGCTTTGTTGAGTCCGCCATCAGTGTTGCAATATCTTCCCTCTCCCCTTTATTAATGTCGTAACATAGAGGGGTAAGGAAAGAAATCGATATACTAGGATTGCAGAGAAAAAAAAGTGGATATGAGGTTGAGGTAGACGACTGTAGGTTATCCCGCTTAGGGGGAGGTTGGCCGTGTAGTAGAGCAGTTAGGAAACATCCGAACGGAATTGCACGCTGGTATGCGGGTCCGGAGCGGCTGAGGTAATCCGGTGGCGCGGGGAGAGAGTAGACACCGAGAATGGACGAACGGAACAACGGAGAGAATTTAACCGGCGGAATTCTGGCGGATTTCGGTTGCGCTGATGACGCGGCGGAGCTGGATAGGCTAATTTTGGTTCGTTATAGCGCCTTGGTGGTTTGTTTGTTATCATCTGTTTTCAAACTGAAATTAGAAAAGACTATATTATCTTGTGTTTTATTTTTTGCTTGGAATTCATTTTAAAATATAAGATGCATAAATTGTGTATAATACACTAATTTGATTAATAAATGTACACTAATGACTAAAAAAAATGCTTATAACAACGTATATTGATTTTTTAAGAAATAAATATATTTTAACAAAAAAATTGTGAAAGTAACATTCATATTTTTATATTATATAAATAATAAAAATATGTATGATACAATATAAAGATATATAAGTGTTAAATAAATTGTGTATTAAATTTTTAAATAAAATTATATTTTTTAATAAAATGATGTGTATTATTTGATTTAAAGATGTTTGATATAAATATATATGATTTGTAAAAATCAAGTGTTAAATTTTAAAATTAGTATTCATATATTAGTAATTGTCAAGAATATTGTATATGTAATTCATTTTAACTTTAATTTAGCCATATAAAATACATAAAAATGTTAAATGAATATACTTTTCTGGTTTCTGACATTGTAATAATCTATAAGTATCATTTTTAAAAGTTTTTTTTTTTGCATGCAAAACTTGTAAGAAATTAATGATAACTTATTTTTTAATAAATTAAAATACTCATTATTAAGAAAAAATAGGTAAATTTTGATGTGCATGATTAAGTCAAATATATAACTTTATAAATAGAATAAAATTAGTCAATTCGCCTCCAATTTTTGACTTCCACCACTAGCATGCTACTAATATGCAAACCTTTTTAAAAAAATGTATGAATTAAAGATCAACATTTATAAATACTAATTTTTATTTATATTTGACATCAATTAATTATTACATGTAATATATAAAACCAAAAAAAATATAAGTGCTTGCATAAATATACTTTTAAAAATAATAGATAGATAAAAATAAGATTCAAAAGTCTATTCTTATCAGAAATATTTTTCTAGTCTATATTATAAAAAATTCATCTCCTTTTTACGTCAAATTAGAAAGAGATTTTATTTGTGATCTCTCTCTCTCTTTTCTCTTATACTTCCCTTCCTATTCAAGTCAAAAAACTCTCCTTTCAACAATATAAAAGAGAGACTCCACCTATGATATCCCTCCTCTCTCTAAAATATTTTCAAAACTCCACAAATCTACAACTTCCATAGTTTATGACTAAAGTTAAAACAATTTTACAATGATTCGCTAATATGCATCAATAATTATAATAAAAATTATTTAAATTATAAACATAAATCACTAATTACTTCTCCTACATGGGAGAACTAAATTGAAACAATTAGTCTTTAAATCTAACTATGATTAGAACCTTAATTGCAGCTTCATCAGGAAGAGGTTTAAGCACTAGCCTGCTAAACTAGTGAACCTACAGGCAGGAAGCACTAAAAAATAACAGTAACAATGAACATTCTAAGCTAGCAGCTGGTTCTACTAACTTAACAACAACAACAGCAACAAAAATGGGAAACAAATAGAAATGGTTCACATGTGTCGTCTCAGTTGGGAGGCGACACCAATTCCGGAGTGCCGCGGGGTTGCGGCGGCGTTAAGCTCCTCAAGTCCTCCAACCTTCGCTCGGCTGACAATCGATTTCCGCCATCGTCCCTCCTCATATCCTCAATCATCCTCACCACATCAGCCATCTTCGGCCGTTGCTCGGGCATCCTGGCAACACAGGCCAAAGCGATCTGGAGCAGCTCCACCAGTTCTTCCTCTATGTTTGGATACCTCATCAGATGAACATCGAACACCTCAGCCGTCCACTCCTCCCGGACGACGGATTGAACCCAACGGACGAGGTGAAGCAGTTCGCCGCCCTTTCCTGATATCTGGACAGGGGACTTTCCCGTGAGGAGCTCAAGGAGGAAGACTCCAAAACTGTAGACGTCGGAGGCTTGTGAAGCTTTCCGTGCATCGACCACTTCAGGTGCGCGGTATCCAGCAATGCGCCAGATGTGGGGAGCAGGGGAGCTCACTATGGTCGTCAGGCCGATGTCGGAAATGCAGCCATAGCCGTGGTTGTTGAGGAAAACGTTGGAGGATTTCACGTTTCCATGGACAAGCTTGCCATTATGTTCTGAATGAATGTGTGCAATCCCCCTTGAAGCTCCGAGGGCGATCCGTAGCCTTGTTTCCCAGTTTGGGGGCGTCCAATCTTCCCCGCGCCTTGCTGCAAAAGGGACAGCAAAGCATAGAACTTTACTAATGCTGTTCAAAAGCAGTACATCCATGGTAGCAACTAAAAGGAATTATCTTCCCAACTGTTACGCTTATTTCTCCTTAGAAATCATCTGATATGCTCAAATCAACGAAAATAAAGAAATTTCAAACAACAAGCTGTAGAAACTACAAATTGAAGATTGGATTTGTTAAGGTTGTAATAATGTCTGAAGAAACTTCAACTTCAAAGAATAAACTCCATACATCTCTCAAATATAGTTTGAAAGGAAGCTTGATGAACCCTTGTAGTAACTCTTTCCTTGCCCTCAGTACTTCGCCTCTGAATAACATAAGCACTGCCACTTCATGCTGCCTAATCCTCAGATTTGCTCTCGAAGCTTTGAGGCAAGGGTATGATTCTGGTAACCTTACGTCTCTACCTAGATGTCAAGTTTACTCCCTCAAGAAAGCTTAAGGACTCTCGGACAACCTCATTCCATGTCTCCAGTGTTTCCTGTGAAATAGTCTCATCAACCCTAGATACCTTTTTAACTAAACCTAGCTTGCTACGAGAACTCTTTGCCATTCTTTTAATCTAAATGACCACCAACTACTCCACAGCATGAATGCTTGGGGAACCTTAGGGTAGGATTTGTCCTATTCACACTCTCTCACTTTCAAGCCTCTCAATTACATATGAGACCCCACAACTTGGGCTCCTTGCTTGTAAACACAGTAATTATATTGCCATGGTCGACAACACAAGGATTGTATATACAACAAAGTTTGCACTTCTTACAAAAATCTATTTATAATGTGCTTTACTTCAAAAAGGAAAAAAAGAAAAAACAATATATGCATGCAAATTCTTGTCAGTTATCAGAGATGGGCACTCAAAAAATTCTAAATGATCCAAACAAGTGACCACTATTACATCAATCTGAACCCTTTCTTTAGTGATATCTTTCTGGTTTGTATTATAAGCAATTGCCAAGCAGCACTAGGCTTTGAACTACAGTAGATGCTTACTTTTCTCGAGTCTCATTAAAAGTTATTTTATCTCTTATCACATCTTTTTTGCTCTTGTGACGGTGTTGAACTCGTAACAGTACTAGAAAGAGAAGGTATCTCTAAACTTGACACCTTTGCCATCAACAACTTCTAAGGCTCTTTTAGCTCCCCCATCTTCTTCTACTCCAATTTCTTCAACTCTACTCGTGGTTTATTCTCATCTTCAACAAAGCCTCCTCCTAAGCTGCTCATTGCTTAATTAAACTTTTCTTCAATTCCACTTCTTTATGGGCCTTCTCCATCTTTAACTTCTCCTTCTACCACTATCATGATACTAGCATGTTAGTTTATTCAATTCTTTCATCGCCTTCTCTTTCTTTCCCTTACCAGGGGATTCTGGAGTCAAGCAAGCCCCCAGTTGGCTTGAACCACCGCTTGTTCAATGAGAAACTCGAACAATTTAAATAACTTCGAAAAGATCTCAAAGATTTCTCGACCCTTTGTCCTTAAGCCGTCTGGATGAGTGCCTATGGTGACCACTATTGATCTCTACAAGGGAAAATCTGTGTCTCTCAGAGCCCTTGAGGCTTCCTTTGTTCTGTCCTCTTACTCTACCGAAAGAAACACTTCAATCGTAGATGTTGTAACTCATGCAGCAACAAGACGAATTGATCCTGCTAGTTCCTAAAACGATGACAAATAATGTTCCTGCATTGCAACCCTTTAAGCCCTTCCTTTGATGGAACAGCCTTAAGTTGCTCCTCCTGTCGTTGTCCTGCCAATTCAACCAGTTTGTGCACCAAGAGTTGCAACGCTGATGGTTCAGCCTTGGGTTCAAAACATCCCCTTGTTCTAGTGGTCCTTGACTAGGTTCTTTCTCTGTAATCCCGATTGCACATTGCGCTCTTTAGGCATCAACCCCAGCACACTAAAGGACGAATAAGTTAACTCCACATGGCATCCAGTCGTAATGTCTTCATTAATAGCCATCAGGCCTGACCATACTACTCATCCTTCTCTGTTCTCCTAAGATATCCTCACAAAAAAAATTCATGTTAAGTTGTACTCCATGACCGTCTTCCATGCAGAAGTAGATCCTAACAATTATCTTCAATAATTCAGTACTACAATGATTAATTACACAATGTCACATGTTAGAGATCACATCTTCCTCACTTTCCTCAAGCAAGCAACCCTTTTATCAGTTGTTGCCTGCTTCTATTATTCTATTGATTCTTTTAGGCATTCTATGTGGATGTTGCTAACAACAGACGCTCAAAGAACTTGTTCGACCACTTGTTCTTACAAGACAAGGATGAGTTCTTATGTCAGTATTTGAAGCAAATTGACACTGAATTGAATTATGTCAAATTAGCCCAATGAAGAAGTTCTATGGATAGCCTTCGTCAGAGAACTCTAACACGATGATCTTAGTAAATTTTTTTACTATGAACTTGTGGCCACCTTCCAATAGGCCCTCGAAGGGATCACCCATATATTACCTCCAAAGAATATTGTGAGAAAAAGCTCGCAAAGAGAAAGATGATGCTTGGGGTGATCATTAACCTTGAAAAAAGAAGTTGAACATCGAGAAGTACCTTATTCCTCTTTAACAATGTTAGCAATAATGCTGACCTCTAGTGGTAATTGTCAAAATGTCAACCATTCTCCTTGAACACATGTTGCGTGAGGAAATCCTACGGCTAGGATAAGGAAGAGATCCTAGTTACCCTTAAAAGAGGGCCAATATGAACTGCCTAAGATACACAAAAGGAGAGGTAAGTAATGGCCTCAACCACCCTTGTAAATATCAGAATCTTCCAAGCAAGATATACATGATTGTTACATCCTCAACCCTAACAAGAAGGGAAGAATTCCCAACCTCCATTGTGTGAACAGCTCCCTAACGTTCATAGACAACCTATTGGTGACCCGACAAATCTATTAGCCATGGGAAAACCTTACAATGATGCTTTGATGATCATTGCTCACAACACCTTGGAGGTTTGTTATGTCCTTGTCAATAGAGACAATTCAATGAAAATCTTTTTCTTCCATGCATACAAATACATGAAAATAGTCAAGAATCTAATCAATCCATTTGAGACTCTAATTGGTTCTACAAAGAAATAAATCGTCCCGAGGATATCATCAACTTCCTTTTTACTCTCAAGGGGAAAGGAGCCTCTTTAATGGGAATAAACACCTACTTGATCATCAAGGCTTCTTGTGCTTATAATTGTATTCTTAGGAAGACCACTATTAACGCCTTATAAGCCATATTCTCCATCATGTACCCATCCTTGAAGTTTCCCAACTGCCAGTAGCACCGTGACCATCCATGCAAACTTGATTTAATTTTGTCATTGCTATGTAGCCATTCTCAAAGAAATAGAATGTAAAAAAGTCGAATATGATGATGGCAAGAAATCTAAAGATATCACTGCTAGGCCCCGTGTTGTTAAGGGTGCTTCTAGGACTGATCAAAGAAAACATTCTTAAATGCAAATTATAAGTGAGAATGATGTTGAAACTTTATATAATAAATGAGTCTCGTACATATAAGCTTAACTTTTTGGGTTAGTGAAAACCCATCTAAATATACTTTTGGCTTAACATGGCCCCCCATTTGTTGAAATTTTCTATACATATAAATGTAGAATTAAAGGTTGGATTATGATCGAGATGAGCATTGATGTTAAATGGAGTGAAAAAGAACTTGAGAGTATGTTCTAAGATTTTGAGAGTACTTTTAAGGTCTCGAGAGCACCTTCATGCAACTCCTCTAGAGCTACATGACACCAATTGCCTCTTATTAACATTATCAAAGTATCAATTTATTTGCCTACAATTTCACAGGGCATACCTCAAAAGCCCAAAACATAAAATCCATTGAGTCTTCACACAACATTTTTTCGATGAGTGGGCTTCATATTTCTCCAATATAGTTCAAGCTTAGTGTTGAGCTTCAGATATATGCACGTATTTAACAATATCAAATACCCCACTAGCAAGTAATGAAAGGAAATCTTGTGGATTATGTCAACAAAAGCTAATTGAAAGACATTATTAATAGTCTTAGCACCATTTTCTAATTTTCTCATGAAAGAATTTATTGTGAAATCAAGATTGTTGTGGAATAAATACAAGACTACCAATGTTGCATAAGTTCATTAGAAGCACTCCAACGAGCTCCCATGGACTGCCATGCATGCTCCCATTAAATGATCATGTAACATGATGCATGCAAGTCTCACGAATTGTTTGATGAAATAACAAAACCACATGGATGTGGTAAAATGCATGCCCATCAAAGGCTCGTGCATGGTTCCATTGGACACCACCAACTTCATCAGATCTCTACTAGCTTCCATTGATGCAGTTGAGCTGCAAAAAGACACCTCTAATGCTGACAGACCTCTGCTAGCTACATTGCCAAGCCTCCATTGGCCAACTCGCACATTGCATCTTACAGGTACGATAGCTTTGACATCGTTGGGCATGCGAGCTTGGAGAGCTTATTGGAGATTTCCATTGCTCCTAAGATATGTGCATGAAATGTTCTTGTGATGACTTAAATTACTGTTAAGGCCTGCATGCAAGTATCTCCTAAAGTTGTGGGAGGTCTGAGGTTTAGAAAAAGTTCTAGAACACCTTTGTATGCAACTTCCACATCATCAGTAGCCATGTCATAAAAGCTGAATAAACTATGCTAATTAACTCAAAATGCGATTACATGGTCACAACATGGAGCTTTTGCTTGCCCTAACAACGGTAAGAGGAATCAAGATCCTTTTATATTTGTCCGACTAGACAAAATATCTAACTATAAATACCACTCTAGTCCACATACAGGAGATTCTAATACCAAACTCTTGGAGAATTTCTTGGGAAGGAATAGATTTCACTAAAAACCATGAGGAACCCATATAAGTTCCCCATATTATAAGCATCCCAATATAGATAATTGTCACCTCGCTTTTCCTCTGCTTGATCACTTTCCTTGAAGGCTAATAGATCTCTACTAAGTTGTACATAATCACATACAAGCACAAATCATTAAATCAATCAGATTCATATACACATTTTAAAATCGATCAAACCTAAGGGAAATAAAAGAAGAGAATGGTTGACTGCAGTCAATGGAGGTTAAGGAAAAGTATCAAACACCAACAACCTTGCATGTCTAGGAAATGAAAGATATTGTGGTATATGTCTGAAAAACATAAAAAGGCAAAAAAAAAAAAATGTGAAAAAAGACATTAAAATCAAGATAGCACCCCACAATCGTGCAACCATCAGTTAGCAACTGAAACTCAAGCTGTATTTGCAATACTATAGTACTTCATCATGTTTACTAAATCAAGCATCTATCATTATTTCTCAATAAGATAGACAATATTCAATGAGACATTATTTATGACTAAAGCTCATGGCATGCCCGTGCAATATCAGGCTTCCTCTAGGATTTTTCACATAGATGCTCAAATTATGATAAACTGGGTAATATCGGGTCACTTTCAGCTCATACAAAAACCATGATGTATCATCAGTAAAGAAAAACGTAATGAAAAAAGCTTGATGAAAAGCAGCTTAGATGCCTAGCAAAGAATCTTTTCTAGAACTACTTTTTGAAGTGAGGAAAAAGAATTTTAGAAGCTCTTTTACCAATATAAACTGTATGTGTGACTCAATAACAATCAGTTAAAACCAGAAAAAGATCAATGACAGATTGAATAGCACCCGCACCCAATTCTGCTTTTATTACTTTTATCTTTGTGGAACAATAAGACAATACCTTTTCCCCAACACTAAAAAAAGGTATCTATTAATGTTATTATGCCTGTTTTTAAATAAAAAAAGAAAAAAAAAATTTAGCATTCAGAGAGAAAAGAGTGGTACCATGTAGCATAGAAGAAACGCTCCCCTGGCTGTAATAATCATACACCATGAGCTTCTCATCCTTGGAATAGTAATAAGCCTTCAAGCCTACAACATTTTCATGACGTATCTTCCCCACAATCTCCATTAGTTGCTCAAGCTCCCTCCTCCCAACAACAACTTCCTTCAGCCTCTTCACCACAACAATGGTTGCATCCTCCAACACTGCCTTATATGCCGTTCCATAAGTCCCCTTCCCGAGCACCTCCGCGGAAGCCCTAAGCAAATCTTCCAAATCAAACACAGAAGTAAAGCCCTCGAAGAAGACAAGCCGTTTGCTGCCATCCTCATTTACATTATCAGTTTTATCGGGTGACCCGTCACTCTTAGATCCTTTCGGTGAGGCCGTGCTGATGTTCTTCTTCCGAGATAAAAAGATCACCAGAATGACAGATAAGGCAACAAAAAACGCAGCTGATCCACCAATCACGATTCCAAGAAGAGCCGATTCACCAATTTTTTTCCTTCTATACCGACTAGGAATAGGCAATGGTGGAGATGAAGGGGAAGGTGATGCAGGGAACGATGGCAAAATTTCGTTCCCAAAGAATGATGAATCTGGAAATCTCTGAAGAGATTGTGGTATACTTCCATTAAGACGGTTGTTCGAGAGATTGAAAAATAGAAGTTTTGGAAGATGAAGATCCGGAATGTGACCAGAGAAGGAGTTGTTGGAGAGGTTTAAAGCCACGAGTTGAGTAAGATTCGAGATGGAAGCAGGGATGCTCCCATTGAACTCGTTATAAGAGAGATCCAAAACCATCAATCTCTTCCAAGCAGAGAAATCGAACGGCAGGGGACCCGAAAAGTTGTTCAGCTGGAGATGAAGCTCCTTTAGGGCAGTGAGGTTGGAAAAATCGGAGGGGAAGTGACCAGTTAGACCGTTGGATCTGAGGCTCAGGATGTGCAGGGCGGAGAGACGACTCAGGGTGTTAGTCGGGATCTCTCCCTTGAATCCAATCCCTGGAAGCCGAAGCTCGACGACGCGAACTTGTTCCGGATCGCACGTTACTCCTTTCCAGTTGTCACACACGGAGGTGTCCTCGCTCCAGTTCAGGGCGTAGCCATGAGGGACCTTAGCCCGGAAATCGAGCAACGCTTGCTTGTCTGCCACCGGCTCGGCAAATACAACAGAAGAACCGATAAGACAACCCAGGAGAAACTCTAAGAACCAAATCCGAGATTCCATCTCCAGCTTAAATTCTGAAACGTGTTCCCAGCCTTTGTGCTGAAATTCTGAAACCTCCAAGCGCGGTTAATTTCAATAGAAGCCCTCAAGCTCACGGCCCTTCAATCAACGAAGAAGCTCAATGTCTTCCTTTCCCATTCCCCCTTCAGAAAATCACAGTACGGCACGACGCGGTCGCGTATCTTCAATAAAGAGAAAGGCGTCGACTGCAAGCTCTCAATGCGAGCTTTCGATCTGAAAAGCAGCAATGAAGTCATCATTCGTGGTCGAAAATGCAGACGACTGAAACATAAGGGTTTAAGCGCTTACTCCCGAGCTGGAGAAATGGAGTCGGACTACTTGAACCAGGCGACTGTCTCCACAGCTGTTTGATTTGTCTTCTTCCCAGAGGAGGTGAGAAGCAAGCCTGTAACGGATTAAGAAACGGGCAGTCAACCTTTATTTGCAGTAAATAAGGACAAAATAAATGGTGGCGGCCGAATCGGCGGGAGGTGAAAAACGAAATTGGACGGTCTACACGTGGACTTGGCCGCCGTTAGATGTCCAAGTGAACGGTGAAGATTCTTTTCTGTGCACTTTAGCAGTGACGCGGGCTCGTGGCGTGCAGCGGTGGAAAAGCTAATACGAGTTTAGGTGACGCAGCTACCTAACATTTCATTTTAGCTTTGGCGTAATTGAAAAGAGCTTCAAAAGAAAATTTTTAAACAGGTTAGTAGAAAATAGTTATAAAATATATTTGAAGAGAATTATTAGAATATTTTTTAAAATTTTTATGTATATACACTCATGTGTTATTTTTTTTTTAATTTTAATCTTATAAAAATATTTTTTTAAGATAATCGAAATGTATAACTAATAATATTTTTTAAAAATAATTATGCTTGTAAATGCACTTTTAAATAATTATCAAGGATTTATTTATTAAATATAATTTTTTAATCTCCATTAATAATAATAATTTTAAAAAATATTTCTTTTGTTAATTGATACTTTTAAAAAATATAAAAAAGCCATTTAGAATCAACCCACATGTGGTAGGCCAATAGAATGGACCACGATGAAAAAGACTTGAAGATCATCCATTAATTAACTACATAAATTATATGAATAAAAATGAAATTAGATTTACTTAGGATGAATTCTTCATAAAACTAGATAATATTATATAATGATATTTTGAGATATGGACATACAAAAGAATTAATATATAAAATAGTAATCCAAAATCAATAATTCAGATTTGTAGGCTGTCATATGTGATGTATAGTGGATAATATTCAAGGTTCCATGATATTATTATTTAAATAAGTGATTTTAATATTAAATATGATTCAATCAAATTTAAGTGATAAATAGATTTATTTTAAATAAACTATTTTAAAAAACTATTATAATCATTGTTAAATATATTGATGAGAAATGTTGAAAACTATTATACCCTTGGTGTTTGTTAGTGTCATTTCATGTGGACTATAAAAATGTTAATAATAGAAAGTGAGTTTAACATAAACTTAATAATTATGTTAATAATAATAGTATTAAGTAAAAATCATATTATCTAAGATTTATTTTATCTTTTCTTAGCATAAACTATGCCAATCTAAGTTCCAACATCTTTAATATTAATATAATGCATAGAAAAGTACAAAAACATTTGAATAGTATAAGAAGATTTATTGCATGCATTTGTCATGCGATACAATAATTAATATTATTTTATTTTTATCTTTCTTTATTATCTTTTTTGATTTTATTTGTCAATAGATGTTGAGGTATAGTTCTATCTTGGTTGTCTCATACTGATTGAGAATGATCATTATTATTATTTATTAAAAATATATCTTGACATCTTTAAATCAAAAGAACAATATCAGAATTTTTTTTCTCCTTTTTTTCCATGTACAACAAATTATTCTCATGCCCATTCACAAGAAGCCTTTGAATGGGAGTCGCATTACAACGTCTAAAAATTTTTCTTTATGTAAGATATTATAAATTATAAGATTAACCTAACAAGAATATAAATAAAAGTATTATAATGAATTAAAATCAATTTTTAAATATTAATGTTACTAACTAAATTATTATTATATTAATATTATACCAAAAAGTGTATATTTCTAAATGATGTTAAAAATAGTTGAATATATCATAAAGACCTTTTTGAGAGGATTAAAATGGTGGTAAGTTTATAAATAATTATTTATAATTTTTTGAAGAAAAATGCCATTCGAGGAATTCTTAAGGACAAAATATTAATATTGTAATTTAAGTTTATCACCATCATACAGATGTGGTTAAAAGAGAATTTTGGTTGGAGAAGTGAGGTAGTTTGGTTGTGTGAGGAAGTTAGAACAGAAAAAGAAAAGAAATTTGAGAAATAAGAAGAGAAGTTGTGCCAAATTCAAGGGAAGCTCAAAAATAGCAAATCCATGAAAAAAAAATAAAATAAAATGCAGCAACTAAGATAGAGTAATTGGAATTGAGAAAAAAAAAAAAGAGAAGAGTGGTTGAAGCACATATGCTAAAGAGAAAATAAGAAAAGAATCAAGAGCTAAATATGTAAGAAGAACTAGAACTTTTTTTAAGAATTTAATTTTTTTTACAATAATAAAAAAACATATAGCTATATAGTATTAATGATTTGAGTAATTTGAAATGATAAGGGAGAAGTGAAATGAATTCTATTAGTTTTTGTTCTTATATGGAGGGAAATGTATTACTTATTAGACCTAATATATGGTACGTTTAGGTTTAAATTGATTTTAAGAAGTTAGTTATATAAAGTTTGTTAAACCTAATGTATGATATCTTGAATTAAATATTTTATATGGTACACTTGGTTATAATATGATGAGATTAATAAAGAGCATTATTAGGATAGTTGGTAATGTGCAATATTGATAAGGCAAATTTATCATACAGTAGAATAAATGTATGATATGTTAAGTTAGGAAGATAAGTTAGATGATGGTTTTGTTGGTTTGGGTTGGGAGATTCTACAAATAGTTATGATATTATAAGTAATAGTTCATTGTAATATAAGAAATGCACATTTTAGAGAGCGATTGAGTAGCTTTAGTTGGAATGTATGATACGATCAACCAAATGTAGGATATGATATTTATATGCACTTTCTTTCTTTTTTTTATTCTTTTTCTCTTACCTTTTTCATTTTGGTATGCATATCTTTTTTTCTTTCTTGCATGCATGCATTCATGCACTTCCTTTGTTACACCAATGCTAGAGCTCATCTAGTAGTAATTGATGGCAATGGCCACCTCCTTGATGTTGATACTTCTTTCTTGATGACCATTATCTTCTCTTCTGACATTGAAGATCTCTCTTTCTTCTTTATTCTCCCCTCTTTCTAACAATTCTCATCGTCAACAATAATGACATCATTGGGAGTTGGCTTCTCCCTTCTCTTTCTCTTTTTCTTTTTCTCATAGTTTGTCTTCATCTATCTCTCATAACTTTCTTTTATAAACTTAAACTAATTATTTGTAATAAATTCCTTATGTAATAGCTGCCAGACAATCCAACACATTCGCAATCCCTAGGCTATGAACAAGGATACGTTGCATGCATCTCCTGTTATCTTCCTTGGTATGTAATTATATGAGCATTTTTTATGTTTTTATATTTATTTATTTTTTCTATTAAATCCTAAATCTTATCTCTAATATAATTAATCTAATAATTAATTATTATTTTATATTATTATATTAATAATATTATTTTTTATTTTATTATGATTATTACTATTATACACACATATATTATTCCTTGAGACTAATAATTGTGAGAGTCAATCGTTATGTACTCACAACTATTATTAACTAGGAGATTTTAGAAGTTGGGTTAAAATTTTTGAGAATTTATTTTTTCAAAATAATTTTGATCATTTATTTATCAAATCAAGACAAAATTATTCTCATTAAATTTCTCAAATATTTTCCTATAATAATCATAAGAATTTCTATAATTTTGTGATCATTTTTATTGAAAGAGTTATAATAACATTTTTCCTCCTAATTCTTCAATATTTATAAATCAGCTCATTATCGATATCCAATTAATTTTCTTTGACAAATATTGTATTTAATACTTTAATATAACAAATTTTAGACTATTAAAATTTATCTCTCAAAGCAATTTCATTCTTGAAATTTAAAACATATTAATATATTATCTTGTCATTTGTTTTCAAACTCTAAAGTAGTTTCACATCTGATTTGTTTTATCATTATGTCTTAATTGATTTTGTTCCTTAAATTTTTTATATTTCTAGCTGAGGTTGTTAAAGATTTTTTCTCAAATCTTAGGTTAGGTTAAACTTTAATAATGACTAGATCAATTGAAATATGTGAAATGGATATACAATATACTTTTAAAGTGAAAATATTATGTATTCCAATTGGGGTGGTAATGCCCACTATATTTAGACTATGAAAATTTTCAATAATATGTGTTTAATTTTCTTATTTTTTTTCAAAACATTTTACTTCTCTTATCAATCTTATCTTAAAAAAAACAAGATATTATTCTTAAAATTTCACTTTCTTATATGTAGAATTAAAATATTTTTTCTAAGAATTTAGAGCTATTTGTAGTTTTTCTCTTATTATACAATCTTCTTGGTAATTAGCTCATGATTTAACAAGTCCTTATCCCTATGATCACGTTAACAAGATTGTGAATAATTTTTTCTTCTATATAGAGATTCATATGATATCATTCTAATGTTTATGTAAATTCAATTATCACTTAGTGAATTTCTCTTATTCAATAAGTCTTCTAAGATTTTAGAAATTCTTTCTAATATTATTGACAATAAAAAGTAATTAAATTTGAGTTTTATGCCAAAAGCCTCATGTATTTTTGTTTCAAAAATGTGATTTAAATTTTGAGTCTCAAAAAATATTTTTGATTTTGTAACTATAACTTAACAACTTGTTCCATTTAAATTTGTACTAGTTTTTAGTTGAATATGATATTTTAAATTGGTAGAAAATGGGTCAATTTGGTCCACTTGTCAACTATTACATCATGTTTTTATGACAACTTCAATAATCCTACAATAAATGCCATTATAATTTATTTCCCTTCCATTCAAGAATAGATAGTGGTCAGTCATAGATGTTCTCCCCTTATTGTTGGTGTCCTAGCATTTATTATTTAATTTGTAATGTCACTCTTCTTACTTGTTTTCCAAAATTTGATCTTTATATGTGAATATATTATGTATTTGGAACAATGAGCTTCTTCCAATTAGTAATCTCTATAATTGCACATTTAGTGTTTAAAACATAAAATATTATCTTCACTCATATACAAATCAAATTCTTGAGTCTCCTTTAGCTCCATATCTTTATTATATTCTTTTTCATAGCTCTTATAACAAATTGATGCTATCCTTTATGATTCTACAAGAGCTTTTTTTGCATTGATCACATGGCATAGATACACCTAGACTAACTGATGTTCCCTTAGGTTTTAAAATGCCAAGTACAAGTATTAGATATGCTTAACTTCTTTCCAAGATAAAGTTCTTCAACAAACATGATCGTAAGTTCTATCTACAAAATAACACATTTAGAAGATTATAAAAGCTATAAGAGTATCCTTAAACATTTATAATATCTATATTGAATTCTAACTACAATCTTCAAAATATCATCCCAACCTCAAATCAATCTTTAAAAGTAACATTATTCCTTATGATTAATCAAATAAATCTTAGAGGATAGTTATTCTTTGTGTTGACTTTGTTTCATAAAATAAACACTTTTGCATACTATCATCTTTTCTTTTCACAAAAATATTGAATCTCCTTATAGGAAATTGTTGATTCAAATAAAATTATACTTCAATATCCTATAGTTTAATTAATGTCATTTTATATAGTATTTGGTTCCTAGAATAGTAAATTTAATATTACTTTTGAGGATAATACATCTAAATAATATATTTTTTCATCAAGTAATATTGATAACCCCTCACTTTTAAAATGGAGGCAAGATATCACTTACGGCTTTTTTTTCTAACAACTCATTATCAATTGGTAAGTCAATTGTTAATTTATTCCCAAAATAATTTCTAACTCCATTAGGGCTATTATGATCAACTAAATCATTAATTATTTTCACGTATTCTTATATTATCTTCATATAAATATCCATTAATACTTTCATTGTAAATAATTTTGTATACAAGGATTGTAAATAGTTTCTCTTCATACTATAGTGTTTTGAAATCATTGAAAAATATATTAATAAGTAAATTCTAAAATTTTAAAATACTTGACAAATAGTGAAGTTGGAGCCTTTTATCATCACACCACTTAGTCTTGCCTAAACTAATGCCAATGATGTGGAACTTTTAAGCTTTCTTTTTCGTATTGGATTGTTATTTTTCTTGAGGATTTTGACTATTAGATGTCATCTAAATTTCTTAATAACATACCAACTCTATTTATTTATTCTTCATAATGTATTCTAACTCAACCATACAAGGAAATATATAATAGTGTAGTCATTTGTGAGTGCGATCTTGTAATATTTGTCCACACAAATCTGACAACTAAGGTTCCATATATTACTTAATCTTCTATGTTTTGATGTTATGATGTCATTTGGAGTTTTCTTATCTTAAGATTTTAATTGCTTTGATGCCAAATTTTGTGACGACTTTTTTGACACCTTTTCTTCTTCACCAAGGCTCTTCACTTAGTATTATCCTTTACATTGGAACAAAAAGATACTAAATAATAAACTTTATTTTGCAAATAAAATAGTTTATAAGAGAATATTAGTACTTAATATTTTATTCTTTTACACTATTCACTCATAGACTTAGCATTTCATTGATGTTTTCCATATATAGTCCAAAAAAATATTAATATTAAAAAGTAAGTGTAATAATCCACTTATTTAACATCCAATATTTTTTCAAAACTTTTTTATATATTGCATATAGGTGTTACAAATCTGAAATATAGAATTATATTGACTTGTGAGGCCTTGAAAAGCATGTTAGGCTAATAATAGTCGAATCTCACATTTGGGTATACAATTGTAAAGGTCTTGTCATGAGAAATTTGTAGGTATGTGATTTATTATTTTTTTAGATTATTTAAAATTTTAATAGACTATTAAATAAAAATAATAAAATATATTAATTTAATCATCTTATTTAATAAAAAATAAGCTCTCACTCTTGAACCAAAAAAAGAATTGCTACATTTAAGAAATTTAGGAGAAAATAAGAAAATTAGGAGAGAAGAAAGAAAGGGAACCTGAATTGTCCTTTGAGGAAAATCAATGAAATCAAGAAGAAGAAGAAAAAGCTTGCAAAAAAAAAGAAAGGAATAACAGCTTGGATTGTTGGAATCACAACATAAGGTAAGATATTCCTTGAATCTTTGGGAATAAACAATTTTGGGTTGTTTAGAATGCCAAGAAATGGAAATATGTAAGCTAGGTTAGATTCTTTGTTGGTCAGATTTTGTTATTTCTTATTGTAGTGATCATATAAAGATGATTGCCTTAATTTTATGGTATGGTCTATGTGATAGGGTTGGCAAGTGTTATCTAAGTGGTGTGAAAAGAATTATCAAACTTCCATCATAAGTATGGTAAAGAGATCAAACTAGTATGATAACCCATATGCTGTCAGTAATGATTATTTATTTGCTACCTTGTATATTGAAGTAGTTATTATGAATCATTCATGTATGATAGGAGTATCAGTTTGGTATGATCAACTTATAAAAAACTTATACTAGATTGCTTGTTTAATCCCTTATATGTTTAAATAATAATTATAGATAAATCAAGTTCAAAAATGAATATCAGATAAGTATGCTAAATTGATGGAAGCTTAACACATTGTAATTTTGATTCCTTGTATTGTAAGGTACCTTCTATGGATTATGTATGTACAAAAGGCCAATTGAATATCTACGAATAATTCATGATTTCAAGTGTCAATTATACGATCATTTGTATAACTGGTGCAGGGCATGGATCATATAATAAAATAAGGGGCATTGCATTATAAGATGTGATGATAAAAATATGAAAATGAGTTGTTTGTAAAGGATGGTTTGGAAAGTGCTTTTTTATAAATTAATAACTTAATTATTGATAAGAGGTATTGTAATTCATGCAAAAAATGAGAAGAGATAATAAGGAAAAAGGTACAATTATGGAAGAAACTTCTTTAAGTTGTTAGGCAAACAAACCACATAACTATGATGTAAGTTAGTTGTTAAATTTCTTGCTTGTTATTGTAGAATGTATGGTGATATGAGTAATAGTATAGCATAGCATCTTTGTATATCTCTTGATTTTATTATAATACTCTATTACTTATTGTTGTATTTCTATGTGATATATATATATATATATATATATATATATATATATATATATATATATATATATATATATATATTAGAATGTATCTTTTAATACAATCTGTGCCTTGGTGAATCTTTCACCCCTTCTCACAAGCAAATATTTGATGATTAAACCATACCCTTATTAGTCTTATAATTATAAGCTCATTAACTTTTTGCTTGGCTAATCATTGAGTCATTTCATATTATTGAGAGTCTTATTATGTGTCACAATTTATAATATATCATACAATCTCTTTTTAATTATATATCTTTTTTAACTTTTTTTATCATTTCTCATATTTGTGTTTTCATATATAATAGTTTTAAGAGTGTTACACATTATATCACTATCTCTATCATAACTCATAATCAATACAGGTTAACTATTGAAATGAATCAACCCTACTTATTTGTATAAGAACTTATGATCATCATAGAATTTCTAATAAAACTAAAAATTTATCTCTTTATCATATCCTATTATATGTTTTTCTTCATAAAAATTAAATATCTCTTACTAAGAATTAAGATTTATTTGATCAACTATAATGTGCTTTATATTTTACCAAAAAGATCTATGGCTTGGATATTACCAATTAAAGGTAAAAAATGAAGATATTGTTAAATTTAAGTTTAAAATAAGACATATGTACTATGATTTTTTTGTTGTACAATTTGGTTTAACTAATGCACTTATTGTATTCATGAATCTTATATATAAAATGTTTAATAAAAATTTAGTTTAGTTTGTGATAACATTTATTGATGAAATATGATATATTTCAAATTTACTTAAGATCATGTTAAATATTTAATACATGATGAATGAAAAAAGTTTTTTTGTTTATCCATAAAAAGTTCAACTATTATAAATTAGCCCTAACTTATACATGTGAAAGTGAAGAAGAGTTTTTTTGGGGATTAATTAGATATAATAAAAATATTGTGAAAAAATTTCATTCAATTAGCAAGTCCTTTAACATGATTAACTTAAAAAGTAATTAAGTTTGAATAAGATAGAACATGTGAACAAAATTTTTTAGATGTTATAGAAAAAGTTAACTATAGCCCCAATTCTAAGTTTATTTGAGGAAAATAAATGATGTCAAATTTTTAATGATGCATCATTTAAAAGATTAGGACATTTATTGATGCAATATCGAAAAGTAATTACTTATTCTTTGAGATAATTAAAACAACATGAAAAAAATTATTTATTTCATGAATTATGGATGGCAACTATTGCATTTAAAGTTATTATCTATATGTTAAATGTGAAATTTTTATTAATTATAAAAGTTTAAAGTATGTCTTTATTCAAAAAGAGTTGAATTTAAGATAGAAAAGTTAATCATTTGAAATTGATAAATATCAATTAAAAAATAGATGAAAAGAAATGTAGAAATATTGTTCTAGTTGAACATAAAACTTGATTGGTTAAAATTTATTAAAAATGATAAAAAAAAGGGAAAGAATTATGTAAGTTAATACAAAAAATTAAAAAGTAAATGAGTATCTAATTTTCCTTGAGATGAAAGGTTATATTTAGCTTTCAAGGCTAGTTGTATATTCCTTATCTTTAATGTAAAAGAAACTCATTATTCTAAGTGTTCTATTCATGATGGAATAGATAAAATGTTTAAGAAATTAAAACAAAGATATTAGTGGTCATATCTCAAAAGAGATATGTGGCTTGGACTTAAAAAAATGTTTAACTTGTTAGTAAACAAGGGAGAAACAACAAAAGCCAAGTTGACTTTTATGACTTATTCTTGAGTAAA
This sequence comes from Vanilla planifolia, assembly GCA_023846275.1. Lineage (NCBI taxonomy): Eukaryota > Viridiplantae > Streptophyta > Magnoliopsida > Asparagales > Orchidaceae > Vanilla > Vanilla planifolia. Next base: position 42,556,290 of record CM043875.1, on the reverse strand, counting down.
AATGGGAAAATATTATAATGGATATCATAGTTTGTTTGCAAGATCACTTATAAGATATGACAATATATATGTGATAGTGATAGATTAATTAAATCAATATATTTATTAGTTATAAAAATAATGTATTTCATAGAAAATTGGCCAAATTATATTTGAATTCGATTGTGAAGTTACCTTAGCTTATATAATTCTCCAAAAAGAGTTGAATTTAAACTACTCGTGACAAGTAGAGAAATATTTTAACAAAAAGCATAAGAATGTAAAATTTCAAGAAGATTATGTAGTTATTAAAATTAATTTTCCAAAAATGATTTTTATATTTGGTAAAATAATAAAATTAAAATCAAAATATATTAATCCATTTTAAATTTCAAAACGAATTGGGCAATTAATCTATAAATTAGCTTTATTAGTACAACCAATAGAAAAACATAATGTATTTCAAGTGTTTTTATTGATGAAATACATATTTGATCTAGCATAAATTATCCAAATAATGAAACAAATTAATTTCTATGATGAAAGTTCTTTTAAAGATTCAAATAGAAAGAAAGATAACTCGTGAAGAACAAACTAATATAATAATGGAATTCTTAAACTTATTTGAAATTTTAGTAGAAAATTTTCATGAGACTAGATTTTAAGATTTCAAAATATTTTCTTTTGCATAAAATGCTCAAAGTAAGAAATTATGTAATAAAATTATAACTTAGTAATATAATACTTATAAAGTTAAGTTTTGAGATAAGAATAAAATTATATTATTTTTAGATTGTCTTGAAATAATATTTCATTTTTGAATAGGTTCAAAGTTTTTATTTGAGCATATCTATGAATAAAGCACTTTAAAAGATATTTATTTACTTGATTTGTAATTTTTAAAAATCAATTAAATTTATTATCAATTTTAAAATTCAAAAATAAATGAGCTATTTTATCATTATTATTCAGAGGCAACAGGCATATAGATGACATTAAATCAAAGGAGACATTCCCAGTTCCATAGTAAAGATATGTGCCTGTGAAATGATGATTAAGTGGAACAAAATGGGCAACTGGTAGAGTCATGAAATTTCAATGGAGAGAAGAAGGATTTGTTCCAGGGTTTTCAGGGAATTGTGAGGAGGAAATTGCAGCAAGATAAGAAGTAGATATTAGTTCTGTAGCAAAGGAATTATTAGAAAGCTTGAGGAACTGGTGTTGTTAAGTGTTTGAATTGCTGAAGATATGAGAAGATGCAATAAGGCTAGTTTATCCATCAATTTTATTTAATTTGTAAGGAACAGCATGCTCCAAGGAGCTTCACAGCTAGGAGTCAATTTAAAATTGTATGTGGAGATGAAAATCAAGAGAATTTAGATGAATTTTCAGTGATATTTGCAAAGAAAATGATACTGAAGTATAAATGTTTATAAGATTAGCTGGTGTTTTTTAAATTGAGCAGCAAGAAGAGGCCTATTCGGCGACCTGCTCCGAGGATTTCTTTTTTAGCTTCGGCAAGCATGCTCCCCAACGTCAAGAACATAAATATTGAAAAATATTTTCATATATACATATAAATATATCAAGAGATATAAATATTTATTAATAAGAAATCAGGGAAATCTCATTTCCAATTGCTTTGAATCAAGTTGAGACTTTATAATAATCATCATATCTGCAATTATTATTGTTTGGTTAGAAAATTAAATTTATTTGTGAACTTGAAACATTTTTTATTATTATTAATGATAATTTTTTATGTTTATCTTCTATAAAAAATGAAATGGAAAAGAAGAATTGAAGAAAATCATTTTTTAGAAAATTAGATAGATAATTTACTTACTATAGTGTAAGTAATAGGAATTTATTGATTAGAAGAATGAATTAATATGAACCATATATGTCGTTATTTTATGTGATTTTTATATAGTTTGAGATGTGTTATGATATTTGTGAAACATATTATGGTATGCTAATATGATGTTGAGCTTAATGTGTGTGTGTGTGTGTACATATACATAAATAATACACATATACATACACATACATACATGAGTTATATTATTATATGAGATATATGAATTAAAGGAGTTACATGAGTTATATCCCATGGAATAAATACCAAAATTTGTGATTAAGTAAATACTTAAATATCCATTATTGTTAGTATTTTGTATAAGACAATGATGGATGGAGTTGATGTGATTTAGATAGTCTAGCTAGCTACTCAAAGATTAAAAAAAGGTAATGATATTATAGAGATTTGATATGATGTTAGATCCAATGGAATAAAAACAATAATGTTCTAGAAAAAATAGAACTAAAGTTAATAACTCTTGGTTATTAAAAAGAATAAAGAGAAACTATGAAAATGAGTATATATAATATGAAAATTCATATGCACATGTAATTATTAGCTTGGTATATTTATTTTAATTATCTCAATTGTTTAAATCATATGAGTTATTTATTTTTATATAAATGTTATGATCATATTATTACTAATTTATATTTTACTAATTTTATAAATTTATTATGATAATTTCTCTACTCAACATTTTTTTATAGATTAATAAATTTGTTTTCTTTTCAAAATATTTTAAAATTTTTCTCTCCTTATCAATTTCAATCTACCTTATAGTCATTATATTTAAAGTATTTTAAACTCTTAAAATAATTATTTAAATAAATTTTCATAACTTTAGAATGTCACAATTCTAACCTCATTTAAAATTCTATCTTGATGTTTAAGACAATTCACAAACACTTTTCCTATATTTCTCTCTTGTTTCCAAATGGCTTTTCTCTTTGATTGATTAACTTACATAATTTTTTCCATAACAATCCCCTTGTTACTTAATTTTTTAATTTCTTTTACAACAATCTTAATTGGTTTATGTTCATTGCTTAGATCTAGTTATGCTTTCATAGTGCTTGGATTATAATCTATTATATGTATAGAATTTGCATATATTTACATGGTGAAATACCTTATATAATCCTGCTAAAGTTGATAAAAAATTATTTTATAAGAAACTTAACTAATCACTTGAATAATTTGATAGAGACTAATATGTCTTGATTAAGTTTTCCTCCCTCATCAAATTTGATTACTCTTCCATAAAACTCCTTTCATAAAAAAAATCATTATGATCCCTTTCATAGAATTCTACTTTCTTATGTTTCAAGTCATAAAATTTACTCTAATGATCTTATGACTTTTTGATTTTCTCCTTAATAAGTTATATTTTTTATTAGTTTAAGATATTATTTTTAGTCATATTAGTGCTTTTTCTATACTTTATTGATAAGTATTATTATATGTAAGCTCAATTAATTATAGATACATATTCGAATTTCATCTAAAATCTAGTATACACTTTCTAAGCATGTCTTCTCAAGTTCTTGTTGTTCTTTATTTTGATCATCAACTTGAGGATGAAATAATTTACAAAGTTTTAATTATTTTTCAAAGTCATTCTTAACCATCCTCCAGAATTGTGATGCAAATTTATAATCCAATCAAATATAAAAATTCAATTTCTATATTTGAGTGAATTCTCTACATCACTTAAGATTGCACTCTTTAAGTATGTTGATCTATAGTAATACCTTTAGAACTCTTGCCCATTTTCCTTCTAGATGATTTAATACAATCCTTTTAAGAACACAATGAGATGGAAGATGGATATTTAAATTTAAAATAATTTTCTTAATAAGGTGGTGAGTTTACAAAATATAAAATAACAATTAATTTTCTTTAAATACTTCCATTCTTTTTTACTTTTAACTCATGTGTTTAGTGACTAGTGATGCACCTAAAAATTCTAAATAATAGGGGGTTAGTCTACCACATACTCAATCGACAATTATGCCAACATTAATAATATAAAGCAAAAAAAATTATCTAAGCATATTGTTGTTCATCTTCTACTTGCTATTACTTTATTGATTATTCAATCATAGTTTGCACATTAAAAATATCATATCATAAGAATGGGTCATACTATTTATTCTAAGTTCCATGTTATCTTGATTAATAAGTCTAGTTTTCTTTTGATCAAGTTCAATACTTTTATAATTGCCAACTAGTGTCACTACCTATTTGTCTCATTTTTATACTTAACTAAAATGAAGACTTCAATTGTATCATAACTATTTAATCATATATGCAAAAATCAAAGTATGAAATATTTTTTACTTTTTTGGTATGAATTCAAAAGCCAAGTTCCTATTTAACATAGGTACACTCTCAAGAATGACCAACTAAAGGGGTTTGTCCTACACAATTATCATAAATAATCCATGATATCTAATAAGAATATTTTACCTTATCTAACTATTACAAATATTAATAATTTCCAACGAAAGAGTTTCAACTTATTTTGTTATCATAAATATCTCAATTCATTATCATCATATCAATATTAACCAATTAATATCATTTGTTAATTGCCTTTACTCATGTGCATTTTACAATAGAAATTGTGATTTTATCCTTTTGTTTTTAATACATGAAAATAAGAAATATAATATTACAATATTTCTTATTAAAGTATTTGAAAACTTCTTATTTCAACAATATTGTTTGGCATACCTTTGGCACATTGCTTACCACAAAATTCCAACATGCTTTGTTCATTAATTGTGTTAAACATCATAAGATCATTCCATGTTCATCATTATATGTTCATGGTGTTAAATGCATTATAATTTCTTTATCAAGTTATCACTTTTCCTTTATAGCCTTTTTGTCATTCTTGGCATTTGCTTTAGTCAATAAAATCATGTAATGGCATCATGATTCATTAACATAAATTATGTAATAAGAAAATATGTGGTCATAATCAAATCATGAAGTATGTGTCATAATATGATTCGAACTAAGTTGAAAGTATTTTATTAAAAATATTCATCATATGGGTCACTTTCACATGCAACCAAATCATGAGGCAAGTGCCACAACTAGGAATAAATTTGAATAGAAAGGATTTTATTAAATTTAATAATACATCATATGACCATCTAAATGTGCAATGAAATCATCTTATAAGTGTCACAACTATGATGAAATTTGAGTTGAAAACATTTTAATAAACTTGACAATACAATATATCAAGCACCTACCTTGATGTTGTTGTTTGTCAATTAGTTTTGTCACAAGATATTTTTTGAAAATATATAAAAATTAATTTTATTAGAAGTTCCATAAACTTTTATTTAAATTAGTCCTTTTATCTCTCATATATTTTTCTTAAGTTTTTGTACATTTTTCTTTTAAAATTTTGATTATTAATCATGAAAAACTATTCAAATACAATTTCAAATGCAATTCCCAAATGCTTGAAAGACTAATGTTCCACATGGGTCTCACTTTACTATTCTATCAATGTTTGGGCTCAATTGTCAGCTTGGTTTGCATCAACCTTTTTTAAGTTGTCTGAGTTCATGACAATTGTTGGTTGGAATAGTGTTTTGGGTTGCAAGTCGACCTTGTTAGTTGTTTAGATCATGGGTTTGGGTGACGTGTAAAGACATGTTAGATGTGTTTTGAGTTAATCATAATCTTGGAGTTTAGGTTATGGGTGGTAAGTTCAGATGAACAAGTTATAGTGACATGTGAAGGGTGACACAAGTTTAGCACGATTCTATGGTGTTGTCGGGGTATGCTGGAGCTAAATTAGCCAAACTTTGTTCACATTTTTAATAATGAAATTGTTGTTTCTTTCTCCAAACTTTTCTCTCGCCTTGGTTTTTCCCATCACCTTCCCATATTTTGTGATAATGAAAAAGGGAATATTTTGGTTTTATCTAATTTTTTTAGTTACTTTCTCCTCTCTCATTAGCAATGACTTTATGGTGACTTTAGGAGGCTTTTAGGTGATAGTTAGGGGTTGACCCTCCTATTAAAATTTATGTTTATTTTTATCCTTTTCTTCTCTCTTATTTAGTTTTTGTAGAAATAGCCACAACGTTGTACTTTCTCTTGATGATATTCTCAACTTATTTATAGGCAAGTTTAGCATGGACAAAGGATTATTAAGTTTCATTTTTAACTCCCTTTGTTCTTTCTATCTCCTTAATAATGACACTACTAGTAATGGAAGCACATGGTAGTGATTTAAGGCATGATTTAGCCATCTCAAATCATCTCATGCATGAGTTGTGTCATAACCAAAAGTGTGAGCAGTGCTAGATCTAAAAATTTAAGTATTTAAAAATAGATTTTGAAAAGCTATTTTTTGACTTAGTGAAATGCTTTAAGAAATAAGGTAACGACCTTTAGTTGTCATTTTTCTCAATATTTTATGTACTCAAATACTTTTATCTAGGGATTAGAATTTAAAAATAACATTTTTTTATTTCTTTAAAAAATGTCAAATAATTTGGTATGTCACACACATCATCCAAAAACAATTTTTTCAATAGATATGTTGAAGATAGATTAAAAAACAAAAACATGTGGAGAGACTTCTACATATTCCTGAAGCCAACTAACTAGAAATTATGAAATATGTACAAATATTTTTTAGAGTTATTTCTAGATTATACAATTTATTAGAAATTATAGAATATGATCAATATAAGATGGACATGACAGGTCATTTAATTTTCAAATATTTAACACTATTTAATTGCATAAATCCATTAATGATTGAGTGTATAAAAGAACTACAAGTCTAAGAAGTTAAATTGGATTGTAGCAATCAAAAGAGCAAGATGAGTAGCACAAAGAGGAAGGGAGGGAGGGGGGGAGAGAGAGAGAGAGGGAGAACAATGTTTTTTTTGTTATGAAAAAATATGAATAAAGAAAAATTGTAGCTTCTTTGACAATTTCTAGAGATTATTGATTACCACTTTTATATGATTAAAAAGATGAAAACTATAAATCAAAGTGATGAAGGAGAATTTAAGGATGTAAAATAAGGTGAAAACTTATCAAAGTTATGTCCTAAAAGGAGAGACAATATAAGAAGAATGTGTCAAGGAAAAAATATATATTCTTCTTTTTTTTAACAATGACTTTATAAATGATGCTTTTAGTAGTCATTTGTTGCTTTAAACTCCAAGGCTACCATGGCACATTGTTTGAGTAAACATACAAAGTAGAAGTGGAAGATTTGGATATTTTAATGTTGTGACATTGGTGATCTTATATTTTTGTTGGTTTGTTGACACAAACGAAGAAAAGATTTAGAAGATAATTATTTCCCAAGAATTGATTATCATCATAGAAGATTATCTACCACTCCTTATGAAAGAAACTCTACTACCATTATGAATTGATGGTGAGAGGGGGTGTTGACAATGTCTTATATTGGAATAAAAAAGGGAAAAGCCATTTAGGAGAAACTTATAAAAAATCAAAGAGTGGCAATGCTATCATGATATGTCAACCTAAACAATACTTTTGTGATTAATGATAGGGAAATAAATCCATAATAATATGGATTTCATGAACTAATATCTAATAATTAATATTATTCTATGAATAATTAGAAATATAAATAAGCTAAATATATTTTTGGTCATTAGTTTTCAAAAGGTAATAAATTAGTCATAGATTTTTATTAGGCGTGTGATCATTGTTTATTGTAGACTATCAATTGTAATTTTAATTAAAGACTCATTAGTGTTAAAAATTCTTCCAAAATTTTTTAATTAAGGCCTTTGTGGTCCTTTTTTTTCTACTTCTTTCCATACTATGATTAAGACCAAGTTACCCCAACGTCCCTCTTCTCTCCTATTTGCTAGCCGCTACCACTTTCATTGCTGATCACCATCTCTTCTCCATTGTCATTACAATCAAAGTCTTCATTGACATTGAATCACATCATTGTGCTTACCCTCCCTCCACTCTTGTCATCATTAGTCCAATCACCTAGTAGAAAATTAGATTCTTTCTTATCTTCCATTTTCTTGAGTCCTATCCCATCCTCTATCCTTATTTTCATGAGGACGTCCCTACCATATCCAACGTTACCCAAGTGTTCGTATGAAGAGGCATGCAATGTTTGTAACAACACAACATGTATTCGTCCTTCCTAGTAGCATGATGTGTCATCACTTAACTTTTAGTCAAGTCGTATTGGACGATATGGCATACTATTACTTGGAAGTTATGAAAAATTTATGAACATAAACAAAATTAAGTTTAGACATTACTATTATGATATATTAACCTTGGTATTTAAAATACTTAATTTAGTTAATATATCTTTATTTCTAATTAACGTATTTAAGATTATAAAAGATTAGTTTGTCTATAATAGAAATTTAGTAATCACATTTGAATTATTTAAGAATGTATAACATATAATTAACAAAGATTATTTTTGTCTTCTTTACTTAAAAAAAATGTTTGGCAAAAACATGGTCAACTTCCCTTGGTACATATTTGTAAACATCAACCAAATTATCCACAAATTCTTAGCTGTTAAACTTGGAATTCATAACGAGCATGGAATGTGCCTCTTTTGATCAATTGCTATTAGTGTTTGAGAGTTATCTTTGCAATTAATAAAATAGATTTGATCTTTTATGAGATTTATATTATGGGAAGGTTAATGTCTCCCAAGATAATTGTAAGATTTATTATGAAGTTAACATCAACAATATAGTATGTATTGCATGAAATTTTTATCATTTCAAATCTAAAATAAATAATGAAAGAGTTGTATCATAAATGATCTTAAGATATAGGACAAAAAGCCATATAAATATGTTTTAGAACTTTGATGCACCATTTAGTTTTATTGGAGTATTTGTAGTTTTGATAACGGCCACATTATGATATATACAAGAAAATAATAGACCTGACAAAATGGATTTGAAACTTGTTGAGTTAGTTTGGGAATCATTACCTATATTTTGACAATACAAAGATTATTTCTTACTAGTTTGATGCTTGATACCAAATCTTTTAAATTCATAAAAAAAATAATGAGGAATGACCTATGTGATAAATGGTGTTGTTCTAATGATCCCAAGCACAAACCTTATTCAATGCCATTGGACATATTGGAGTTTGAAAGTTTTTGGATTTAAAATAAGTTTATATCTTTTAGATGTGTCTAATTTGACACAAAATGATAATTAAGAGTTGATCTATGTAAGTCACGTCGATGTTTACACTAATATAGACACAAGATTATCAGACCTTTTAGTTTTTTACAAATCATATTTTGTAAAATAAGTTACATAAACTATCAAAGCATATGAATAATATCAATTGTTTGGCATATGCAATGTGAAATCAAAGGTTATTGAGAGAAAAAAAAGAAAGAAAAGTTGATGTTATACAAAAGGAAGAATAAGTCAATCCTATTTCCACTCTCCAAGTGAACGGCCTCAACTATTATTCTCACTTGTGCAATGATCTTTTAAGAGTTAGTCAATACTTAAAAACTTCACATAACTAATAAATGTGGCCTAGGATCTTGTTTTATATGATTGAATAATTATATTTAAAAAATAAGAATAAATTAAACTTAATTAAATCAATTCAAACTAACTTCAAAGCAAACATTATTTTAAAAAGATGAGTATTTCTTATTGATGTCAATGTTTAAAATTAGTTTAGTGTATTTTGAATAATGCAACTGTGCTATATAGACTGACCAAGCATAATTAAGGATGACGTCAATTGATGGACATATATAAGATGAAATCAAAGGTTATTAATGATGACGAACAATATGAAAGAAAGGAATGACAAGTTGACGTTTCTATGCAAAAAGAATAAAAAACCAATCTAATTTTTGTTCTCTTGAGCAATGGTTGAAGATTTAGACTCAAAAAGGAAGAAAAAAATAAATTTAATTAAATCAATCTGGATTTAAATTACTTTAGAAAAAAAATAGTGTACCCTAATGATGTTAAAAGGAACAAATTAACAAATTCAAAAGAAAAAAAGATAATCAAACTAATCTCGTATATTTTCTTATCATCAAATTATATTTTCCAATTTTATTTCAATTTTTGGCAAATAAAACCATCTCATAATTACCATTTTCAAGTTATTTATTAATTTGCTTTCTCAAGCAAAATATCTTTTTCAATATTTTTTAACTTTAAAATTTATTATTGTTTACTGACAGAAATTCTATCTCACGCTTTTGTTTTTATTTTTTCCCTATAAAGCAGATAGCGATCCCCCCATCTTCTGCGAAGGTCTCACTGTGGATAGCTCTCCGTATAGAGAAAGAGAGATGAACAGTGGTGGCACGTCTTCCACGGCAGTGGTGCAGGGGAAGGAGCCGGCGGGCCACCCGGCCCAGCAACAGCCAGCCCGCCTTACGATACAACGAAACAGGCAGGGCACAGCCGGCGCCGGGGACGGGGAGTCGCTGCCGGAGTGGAAGCTCCACTGCCTCTGCCACGAGCAGAGTCTTCTTTCGCCCACCATAAAAGGAGGACTCCACATCGGCGGCGGCTGGATCTAGAATCTTATACAGGAGAGCTTTATTTGCATGGTCGTCGATTGAAAACTATGTTGTTGTTTGTGTGTTGAGATTTGTAGGGCGAAGAGTGTCTTTCTTGGCCTATGATCTGTGAAATAATACTCGTGTTGTATGGACGATGTTTCATGAAGACTTGTTGGACTTCATGTATTAATCTGCATGTGATTTCTTCTGAAAAGAATATATGTAGGTGTTAATTCAATTCGCTTTGATTCTTTTGTGAGAAAATTGGAGGTTTTCGTCTTGTCTTTTGGAGGATCCAAACTGATACGGAGAAAAAACAACTCTTCCAAAAAGGTGTATTTTGGGAAAACTTGTGAAGTTATCTTAAAGAAATTGATGATTACAGAAGCAATCAAAAGTAATCCTCAACGTATTAGACGATGAGCTGCCGGCCTTAGTTTTGATTGGATTCGTTTGTATAGCTAAATCGACGATGACTTAAAACCTAGCACTAGTTTAAACTAACTCATGGGTTGTTTGGAACGTTTCTATAATGTTCGATTAGGTTTCCTTCGTTTTCCAGGGAAAAGTATGTCAAAAAAATCTTATCTGAAAAGATGAAAAATCCTCAAAAGATGACAAAATGATAAATGACAAATCTCCAAATCTGAACCTTAGATTATTCTCATATACATCATATTTTTAGATTAACTTTTGTAAGAAAAATATTTATAACAACTAATAAATAGTTATAGTTGTAAAGGTCAAAACATTTAGAATTTTTAAGTCGTTTTTGAAATATTTAATTATGAAATCATTGGAAAGGTATCATTGTTAATTTTTCTGTTTCCAAATTAATTAAAATACAAAAAATTTATCTAACTAAGAGATTCAATCTCTTTATGTTAAATATATAATTAAAGCTACCACTACGTTCACATTTTATTACCTCTTGATTTAAAGAACATCAATGGGATATATCATTACTTATTATAACATCAAAAGAATTCAAGTACATATTAATTTATATAATATAGTCAAATAAATATATTATATTTGAATTTTTAATATTTATAAATTTGAGAATTTTTATTATATATAAAGAATAATTTAATAAGAAAAAGTCGTAATGAATATAGTATGAAAGTTCTAAAGAAGAAGGAAAATTATATATAAATATAAAAGAATATCATGGACTGTTGAACTGATTTCATTGAAAGTGGACGTGAGTTAACAATTTAAAAAAACAAGGGCCAAAGTTAAACGACATAATAAAGTTTTAAATAATTAATAAAACATACTAAATCTTTTAATTAAAAATTAATTACAATTATTGTGCTAATTAAGAGGGTTAAAGTAGCAAATGTGAAAATTCCAATGACCTAGCACAAGTATTAGTAGATTGTAAAGAAGAATTTAATCTAAGAAAAGAAACTTGTAAAACAAACTTGAGTTTCCACCTAGGTGAGTTTTTTCTCCTTGTTTTATAGTTTCATTTACTTCAATGAAATTAGGAAAGAATTATACATATGTAAGAGTGAATAGAGTGAAGCAAAAGGATACTATGGGGTGGGTTTTTGTAATGTAAGGCTTGGTTAAATTGCAAGGAAAAAAAATTACAATTTAGAGAGAAATTCATAGCTTTAGGTCTATGTTAGATGATTTGATCAAGTGATCTGATGGTTTGATTAAGCATTGAAGAAGAAGAATAGTTGATTATTTGTTCATCAGATAGTTTGATATGCATTTGATTGTTAATTGAACAATATGAGGGAGATAATCAGAATATTCAACAAAAAAGCTTAAATTTGGTTTGTTGGCAATGGATGATCGAAAAGATAATCATATAGTTCAATAAAAATCGATGAGAGATAAAGTTGAGTGTGAGATGCATATAAAACAACCCAATAAGAAGGATTGGATGAACTAATGTTGCCCATTGGCAATCTGAAAGTGAAAAATTAGTTATTATAAAAAGTTCTATTAAATATTGACAGAATAATGAATGAGAATTATTGACAAATATAAGTATAATATATGATGCATATAAAACTATAAAAAATAATAGAATGTTTCAATTTTTAAAAATCAGATAACATTTTATACAATTTGTTATGTGTGCATGATATAATAAAATTCTGAATAATAAGTGATTTAATACTAGTATAAATATATATATATATATATATTGCCTTTTCAAAAAAAAAAAAAAATATATATATATATATATTAAGTAAGAGTACATGTGGATAGAATTAATCTATATTAAAAGTTATAAGTAAAAGTAAGCTTATCCCTAACAGTATTTTTTTTAGTTAATTCAACATGAGCCTGAATAATTATTTCGTGATTCGGAAGCTTCAAAAAACAAGTTGGCCGGCTCTCCATTTATGGAACCTTATCCATTAAACATTAAATTATTGCATGGAATAATGTATTTGATATTTTCAACCAAAGCATATTTGAAGTGATGTTACTATTGTACCCTTAAGTTTTGTTTTTGCTTGGTATTATTTTGATATTTTTCTATATGAATCACTTATTATTGATGATGGCCAATTTTTTTTTTTTTTTTTTTTTTCATTTTTTTTGCTTGGTTTGATTGGTTTTAATTACAATTTTCTTTTCTACTCACTAAAATAGTAAAAATAGTATTTTTGGCTCATTATCTTCATTTTATGATTATATTTTTTCACCATTGAAGAACATGCATTGTTGTAGGCTATAGTTTAGTACCAATTACATTATCTACAATAAGTTAAGTTTTAGAGGGTTACATCTATAATATCACATTAGGACCTCTACATTTATGCATTTTAACCAATTATCGATGTCAAGGTGTTTTTATTTAAGTATTGAACTTTTATTTTAGTATTGATATTAGTTATATTTTATTATTTGGTCCATTAGTTATCTCCACCACACCTAATACTTATCCATCAATAGAAAAATACCACCACATAGATGTTTAATGATTAATAGGCATATGTTGCTACTTTAGTGTCATTGTCCTTACAATAAAATTTTTCAATTTCATTTATGATGATATTAAGGGGATTATAATATGATACGAATTTCCTTTTATGAATTTTATTATTGATGAATTTTTGTCCATCAATTATTTTAATTGTTCTAGTTTGTACATTAACATACATAACTTTGAGTACATGCTACAAGTTGTTAGTAATACTAGTGTAGTTAACATGAGGTCTCTCGAATTATCTTTATATCTTACAATTGAAGTTGCACTCTAATGCAGAGGCATAAGTTGTTGATTTACATAATATGTACATTGTTGATATTATACAAATGAATTGTGTTTCTTTCCTAAAACCATTATGATGAATTTATTTTTTATGATGTTTGTGAACATATGCACCATCAATGTGGTGTTGGGGTAGACGTGACTTCATCATACTTATATTTATTATGATCCTTTGGTTCAAAATGGTGCCAATGACCAAATTGGCTAAGGAGAATGATGATACTTTCTATTGAAAGTTAGTATAGAGAATGTAAGGATCTTTTCTTATGAATTGAGTTGGTAAACTTTAACTAAGAAATTTTCTTTTAGCTTTGAACTATGTCCTTTGCAAAATTGCATTGAGAAAAGAAAAAGTTCATCTCATGGATGGGAAAAGAAAAAAAAATGGGGAGAGTATGTTAGAAGTAGTTTCTCACAAAAGCCAAGGGTAGAAAGCTCATTTCATCATCTTGAACGATTACTCTTTTTGTTGATTGATGGATTTTTCATTACTTGTTAGTGATTAATGACAATAAATTCCTAATGTCTCAAATTATCATAAACATTATGATATAAAATACTCAAAAGTATTCTTAGTTATTTAATAATTATTTCTAAATTTGGTCACTCGACCACTACTCACAAGCCCATTAACACACTTGATGATAAACATTTGCTTCTAACAGATATTGTCATTGAGACAAGTCTTGAAAAAGTTTTGTTATAATGTGAGCACATAAGTCAAACTCTTGCTTAACCACAACCCACAATGGTTTTATATAGCCCATCAAAGAGGAAGGCGATAATAACCATCTTCATTAGTTCAATAAGAGTGTCACTTCCACATTGAAACTCAACTATTTTATAATATTTGCTAAGTTTCACATTACATTTATCATCTCTAAATGATGTTATTCTCCTATTGTTGAGGAGATTTTTAAATTAAATCTTTGAATTATTACACTTGATTATATTTATTAATAAAATATTTGAATATAAAATTAAATATTTATTATATATTTATATATTTATATATTTATTATAAACTTCATTTTTTTAAAATGGGCTATTTGATGGAGTAATGGGCTTAAAATTAAGTCATTCATTGATTCATCTCTAAACTCATTGTTTGAAACAAAATGGTTTATATAGTTTGTTGGAAACAAATGTTTATGAATGTGTTTAAAATTAGATTTGATATATATGACATTTCATAATATTAAAAATATTTTTATTAAATAATTTAAAACTAGATTGTTGGTTTCATATGACATGTAATTTTCATCTATTGTGGAGTGAATTAAGTGTGTACACTAAACATAATAAAATTATTAATAAAAATTGATTGGAGATTTAGATGTTAATAAATAATTTGATGGATATATTCACTCTTGTTAAGATTTTTAAATTGTAAAATAGACAATTTGTAATAAATATACTTGTTTAATATTGAACCCCCAATAATGTATTTATGGGTACAAATAGCCCCTTTCATTTGTCTTACCTCACTAAACCTTAAATTATTTGCAAAGGCTTGACTTTGCCAAGCCTCCATGGAGCTTTGTGGGAAAACAAGACTTAGGTAAAGTGTACATATGGTAAGAATTAATCCATATTAGAAGCTATTAATAAAAGTAAGCTTATCCTTAATTGTATTTTTTAAATTAATCCAACGTGATCTTGAATAATTAATTTGTGATTAGGTAGCTTCAAGTAACAAGTTGGCTAGCTTTCCATTTATGGAACATTATCTATTAAACATTAAATAATTGAATGTAATGATATGTTTGATATTTTCAACCAAAGCTTATCTGAAGTATTTTAAGTTTATTATGAAAAACTCAAAAATGAATAGATGATATATTAAATTTGTGATTCTTATGAAACGCATCTCAAAATTTAAATTTTGATTTATTAATATTAAAATTTTGTATATACTAGAGATAAATTAAATAAATAAAATGGATAAAGGATTGCAAAAAACCCACCTCATCCATTGAAAAATATTGGGCTTAAAATAAGCAATTAAAGATAAAGTGCTTGAGAAATGTTTCCAAGAAGAACAAGAGTAGGTTGTTGCTTTTATTGAGACTAAGGACATATTTATTAATTATCTATAACATATACAATGCACAAACTTATATATAAACAAAGGATAATATTGAAATCAAAACTAAAGTTGAGTTAATCGTCATTAATTGGAATATGGGATTTAATTATATGGATGTATGGCTTATACAATCTTAAAAAAAGTTGTGAATTTTTTTAAAAAAAAATAGCTTGACTTTGTATTATATCTTTTCTATATTCCATGCAAGAAATTTAATGATGATTAGTTCACGATAGCAATAGATAGGAGATTTCATGCATTTCTTCGAGTTAATAAGAGTGATAGTGACTGTCTTTAATCTAATATTTGTATTTTAAAAGAACTACGATCAAGAGAAGATACTTTGTTTTGCTTAAGTAATAGTAATCTATAAGGAATCATTAAATTTGAGAAAACTTATTACCATTGTGGACTATGAACAACGAATGTGAGCTCAAATAGGTCATAGTGTTTCAATAGCAAGTAGCCTTTTTTTAACTATTGTTAGTGAAATAAGTAGAACATGATGATTGTGTAGCTAAGGAGCTCAAAAGAAATCCAAAGTATTTACATAAATAGAGTGAGGTCACCTAGCAACAATTGACAAGGGGATTGCACATATATTTGATTCCAAAGGAATTTGTAAGAAAATGATTCTTAAGATGCTTCAATAGGACAGGAATTCGATTTGATTCCATCTATTGGCTCCATCTCGAATCTTTAAAAGAAGAGGAAAATAAAAAAGAATACAATAATCCTAATGCTATAACATTTAATATTGTTCCTTAATAATTATCTTCAAGTGAGGAGTATAGAAACCATTTGACAATTATATGTAAAAAGACAATTTTGAGAAGGAAATAAATCCAAAAATAATCAACACATAATAATATCAAAGAATCGTGTGACCTTTGTCCTTATTCGTAGAGGGATGAAGCTAAGATGAAATGGTTAAGTTCGAGGATAAATGAGATGCTGATAAAAAGATTATGGACATGCAACTTTCTATTAAAGTTTGAATGTATCTTTTACCATCTATAATAAATATTATCATTACAAGACAAATTGGCAAGAAAATATTAGCTATTTACCTTTTTAATGTACATGTGTAACACAACATATGAACAAATCAAGAGCCCACTCTACTTCAAGGAACAATATTACTTGCATAGCTCCTTTACATGCATCTCATAATACTATTGAAGGCACCAAACTACATGTAAGGCTACTTCCTTTAGCTGGTAACAAATGACCATTGTGATCTCTTAGAATCAAAGCGTACCTTCCCACTCTTATGTCTTTATTAAAGCATAACAGTTCTATATTTCAACCTTTAGCAAGGTGGTCCCTTCATTCACATCAATACAATTTATGATGGCTTTGACAGAAGGAATGAGTCACATAATGGACAAAAAACTTATTGATATCACATCATGATGATAATTATGGACAATTCACAAAATATAAATTTATTATATTCTATGGAAATGTCTATTAGAATTTAAGACTTAGGTCATAAAGACTTTTATATTTTCCCACTAAACTTGCTTGTCAAAATTAAGAATCACACAATGATTCACATAAAATTAAAAAAGCTGTCAAATTGAGAATTGAAACATTAAATTTGATTTGAAAGATGGCAAAGTTAAGAAGACATTTGAAGAGCTGAAACGTGGTTTCACGAAACCCAAGCGAGCTAGTATTAATGCAAAGTAGAGAAAGATCTTCCTCGAAAGAGGTAAAACCCAAAGTGATTTATGTCACTTGTTGGATTAAGGAATTGGTCACTTGGAGAGGTTAATGGCGTGATTTAAAGTGGACATATGTGTGGATATTTAGTCACTTGGAGAGGTTAATGGAAATCACTAGAAGTGACTTATGATTGCACTAGGTTAGGTTGAATATGGTTTGAATCTAAGAACAAATCATATAGGTCAAGTAGAGTTCATCTCAAGATGAGGTGTTCTTTTAGTAGATAGATTAAAAGTGAAAAAAATATAAAAAAATAAAAGAAGTCCAAAAAAAATGATATGAGAGTTTCATATGCAATCAAAAGAATACATTGTTTTATTGAATGAGTACACTATGTTATCAAAAAAATTTAACGAATCATATAAAGATTAAATTCAACCTATGAAATGAGTATTTATTATCAAGAATATTGGATATATATATGGATTAAAAGTTTTATAATTGACCCTACCAATCCATAAATGATGATATAATCAAATTGAATGAAGTCTTATGCCAATTTTATTTGAATAAACAAAATTTGACATTAAGGAGAGTGAATCATAACTATGGTAATACTACAAAAGTTGAGATTTAAAAGCATATCCTCCTCTCTAATTATCCACTTGAACTCAACATTAAGTGTTCTCACTAATACACTAAATACTTTTGGTATATGTAATTTTGAGTTAGCGTGATTTAATCATCTATAATTTACTCAATCTACTTTCTTTTTTTACTTGACAAGGTTGACAGAAAAATAAGGGTTGATTTACTATTCAATAGAGTGAAGGTATGAAAAGACAGTTAGAAAACATATGTGGCTCTTTCTATTAAGTGAGACCTAAAATATTAGAGGTAACACCAAATCAAGAAAGCCTAAAACAAATACGTTTTGTTTTATCATTTTTAGAAATTTAAATAATACAAGTCCCTAGATTTATAACTTTTGAAGGTTGTTGGTGAGAATCATTTAGACCTTACACATAGATCATTTAATGCTTGCCCTCTAAAACCCTCATTAACATATAAACACATTAACAAATATTTTATATAATTTATTATTTATATGAATTTGGTATGCTATATGGTTATATAAATATGTGTTATGATGTCACAAATATTAAGCCAATTTAGAAATATTAGATAAAGAAAAATTTGTCTATCAGATTTCAAGGTTGAAAACTCATGAAAACTTAAAAACATATTCATGTTGATGGAGTGATTTATAGATCTATTATAAATAATTGACACAAGAATAAATAAATCACAATTTGAAGCATTTTCACCAATAAAATTATACAAAATTTTAGCCAAATTACAATTGATCACTTCAGTTTAACTATTAATATATGGATGTCATAAAAACGAATATTTCAATTTTGGTCCAAGTAAATCCATGAAGTTTCCTAAAGATAACTCCTAAAAAGCATGCCACTATTGAAATAAATTTTTTTTTATTAAATATGTATTTTAAGGATTTCATTAAAAAATAAACACATGAAGTGTGAGGCATCAATTATTTTTAAAGTATTGGTTGAATTGAGCCCTCTTAAAGAGATAATCCACCAGTACCGAAATGGAATCGTTACATTGTTTAGTAGTCTTTGATAATCTGAGGTTAAAGTCTTGCAACATTTTGAGAGCTCTTCTATGGATTTTAAATCTAGATGAATTCAATACTATTATATTTATGTCATTAAATGTGAATGAAAAAGAGTGAAAAAAGCCTAAAAAATGTATTTTGAAGGGGGTAAATAATAATTAATGTAAATAAAATAAAAAACTCTACTAATAATAAGTGAATTGGACTTGAACGTTGATTCTTGATAAAATGAAAGATCAACGTATATTAATAAAATATTTTTATATTTATTGGTGCATTGATTTCACAAGAAAAAAATATGATAAATATCAAACAATATTAAAAAAAAATGAGAACTTGTTATAAAAATATAGTACTTAATGAGTTACTCATATTAAAATTTGTTTAAAAATTTTAAGAGTGATTTATAATAAAAAATATAAAGAATACAAATCTTTAAAAAGTGTTGATTAAAAAATATTTGAAATTCATTATATGAAAATAAGCTCAAGTTTCTTAAGACAACTAAGTGAAAAAGGAAGTTCATGAAGAAGAAGTATGTATACTCTCAACTATCATTGGAATCAAGTATAAATAACTTAAGCATGTTTTTTAGAATTTTGATAATTCTTTTAGTTTGATCATCTATTTGAAATAAAATATTATATTGAATTTTAGTTAAATTCCAAAAACATCATGTACACTCCTCGAAAAATATGTGTATTTTAAGTTAAAATTTGGTATAATAGCTTTTGGAAATCCATGTAATGTAGATTTGGTTAACTTTCTGTTATCTTATGTCATTTTAGTGGCAAAGAGTGTACCAACTTAGTAAGTTTAGCATAATTACCCTTCAATTATTCATTAAAGCCACTTGTAACCATTACAAAGATGCATATGAGAATACTTAGAATTCGTTATCATTTTTAGCTATGGCTAATACAAGAGTTGATGTCAAATTCTTTGTAAGAGTTTGAAAAATACTCTCATAATCTTGATACTTAAATAATAGAATTGTCTTTTGACTTAATCTAGTTAAAGGTATGATAACCTAAGAGAATCTTTTAATGGATTTCCTAGAATAACAAGTCAAATCTAAGAAACTTTTAATTTTTATGACATTCATTGGTTTGAGCTAGACAGCAAATATAGTTATATTTTGTGAATCAATAATCAGTCCTTTTGAATTGCTTAAAATATATTTTGGATGACACATTATGTAACAAAAAATTGTGCTTAGAAAATTTGGCATGCAATTTATTTTCTTTAAACTTTTATAACAATATGTTAATGTGCATTTAACAATATCTTATATTTTAAGAATAGAATAAGATATCATCAATAAATATGATACTAAAATTATTTGGTTATTGTCTAAAGATTTGATGCATTAGGTTTGAAAATGCTATTGATGTGGTAGTTAGTCCGAAAGGAAACACCAAGAACTTATAATGGCCATATCTAATTTTAAATATTATATTGGATATGTTTGTATTTTTTACTTTTAATTGATTGTAACTAAATTGTAGATCAATCTTAGAGAACACTTTCATTCTTTTTAGTTGATCAAATAATTCATCTACTCAAGAATATAATGTTTGATCATGATAGTAATTTGGTTTAGTTCTTTATAGCATGTGAGCATACATATATTTATATTATTCTTTTTAACAAATAGAACTGATGCTTCTCGAAGAGAAATACTTTGTTTCATAAAACTTTAGTGTGGCATTTCTTGTGATTAAATTTCCATCTCTTGGTGTTTTATTGTTACTATCCTATATAGTTTTGGTAATATGGGTTTTACTCCCAAAACTAATGTGATAACAAATTTGATCTCTTAATCAAGAGATAGCTCTTGCAAGTGTTTAGGAAACACTTCAAGATAGTCAACATACTACTAATATGTTTTGTAGTATTGGCTCTCTTTTGTCCATAATTTATATTAAATCTCAAAAAGCTTCACACCTTTTTGAATTAGCTTCTTTACCTTAAATGTTGAGATATGTTATCTTTTAGTCATTACTAAAAAAATATAATTTTGGAATTATTTATCAAAAATTTTTTTATCTTCTTCTTATAATAATTTATAATAACTCTATGACCAACAAACTAGTCTATATTCAAAATTATATCAAATTCTCTAGGTTTAACTATAATCAATTCGATTAAGTTCACCTAGATTTGTTATTTGCATAATTCACCACCTTCCATGTAGACATCACATTTCTTATTTTTTTCGATATTTACCTTCCTTTTTCTAAATCTCCAAACTCACACTTTTCTTGCTCTCTAATCAAACTTTCTAATCTTTAATTTGACTTTTTGATCTAATGAATGAATCATCCAATTAATAAATCAGTTTGTCTAGTATTTTTAATTATAGATTCTCACAAGCTTTAATCTAATCATCCAATACTTTCAATTGGGTGGCCAATATTGCCATTCGATAAACTCATCGAATTTCTACTCAATATTGAACCGTTAAATCAAGAAGGATGGCCCATCTGATCAGTATTCCATTTTCAACAATCCATTATTGATATTGAAAGACACCATCTGAGTTAAAGGATCTAAGCATCTTATTAACTCATAGAATGCTTAAAATTGCTAGTAATGAATGTCGGGTTTTCGTAATTTCTATAGGAGTCAATTTCAAGCAAAATTAACATGAAAAGTATTTCATAAATCATTTAACACATTATTACATCTTCAATCCAAATTAAGAAAATAAAACATATTTCTATTTTAGTTTAAAATCAACCTTTTTGTTTGAGCACATTTCTTTGTCTTCTTATTGACTCTTACCTCTATAAGTATAACTCTCTGTACGTCTCCTTCTTTTTCCAACTATTACAACAACTCCTTGTGAATTTTCTTTTCCTCTCTAACCTTTTCATTCTCTCTCTCTCTCTCTCCTCTCTTTTCTCTCATTTTTTCTTTATATTATTTGCTTCCTCTTCTCTTCTCTTTCATTTCTCTAACTTTTTTTTGTAGTCATCGCTCTAATCTCCCTTCTCCTTTTACCTCTCCCATTTGTTGAGATGTTGGGGAGAGTTTAATTGCTATTATTATTTTTAAATTGGTTATTTAATTATTTATTTTAAAATTTTATAAATAATTTTTGATGTTGATAAAAACAACATCACTTAACTCATCTTTGAGAAATGTTCCCCAAACATGTTGCTATTTCAAATTTTGAGATAGTTGCTAGCATAATATTTATGCAATATATTTTACTAGACAAAATAATGCATTTCCAAATAGTCACTTAAGTTATTCATAATAAAATAATTTTTATAATATAATAAAAAGTAAAAATTTCTCTATTTGATTTTACATTAACTATAAGCTTTACATGGTGATTCCATCTCCTTTTGTAAATGCCTTAGTTGTTCCCATTTGCTATATCATGAATGGGAAATTATGGCCTAATAATGCAACACATAATTTAAACCCTTTTTGTCAACTTATGTATTATGACAAAATAACCTCATTCAATAATATTTTTTTAATTCTTCAACTAGAGGGCATAACAATGCATACAAAATCTTTAACATAGTATTGGGATTGAATATGTTCATTGAAAAAAAAAAAGAAAGATGTACTCATTTAGATTGAAGAGTATAGATTATTGATTATCACAAAGATTGATTAACAGGAGTGTTGAGTTGTTGAGATTCTAAAATGAATAAATCCATCTCTACACAATTCAAGTTTGACATTTTAGAAAATAAACAAGGCATTGGAATATAAAAATACTTACTTACCTTGTCATCATCATGGTATAAGATGTGCTAAATTTCTTTTCCTTTAATGTCATGTTATATGTTCAATTATTTTATTGATATGTATAATCTTTACAACATTGTAGTTAGTGATATGTACAAAAAAAAACCTTGTTTGGTACCTAATTCCATTCTAAACCTAAAATGTTGTTAGTTGGCAATAGTTTGGAGTAAAACATGCCCTTATTTTAACACACATCAACTTCCATGTAACATAAATGAGTTTTTTTGGGCCTCATAATAGCTTGAAAAAACAATTTCAATCATTCACATACAATACTTAACAACTACTAATTCAATCAAAAATAAATTTGTTAGTGTTAACTTATTTTTTCCATTTAGGAGGTTAGATGTTTAAGACAATTTTTTTGTTCTTCACAAACTTCCCATAATGATGTCAATGGCATGCATTAAATCAAAGAATCTTAATGTTACGCAACTCAAGGTTGTGTTGTTTGTCATACGGTGACTTGTTCTATCGCAATCTCAAGGCATCGATTATAATCGTTGATAGTTTAATTATTGCCTTTATGTTTTTTTTATCTCTATTGATGTTTTTACTAACACGTATTACTCTTCATAGGCTATTCATTACTCATAGTTTTGAGTACAAACATAAATAAGAAGTGTATATTAACCTTGTCCCTTATTAAGAATGAAAACTTTCTATAATTATTATGTTAAGATTTTTACATTTCATAGATGTTAATTGGCAAGCAAGCCCAATTTGTTAGCACTATTAATGAAATATTCAATCAATCAGACATTAATAATCTTTCTTTAATATAGCACTAATAAGAATCAGGCAAATTGTCTATATATTTGACACTCTATGATTAACTTATATTACTCTATAATTTCTTAAAGGTCATATCCTATTAAGAAATAAATAATATTGATGCCATTTATAAAACGTTAGACCAATCAAATATTCATAATCTTGTTTTGTTATATTTATGAACAACAATCATATATCTACAAATATGATATTCTATGCTTTACTATATAGAGATTTAAAAGACTATATCTCATTCAATATATGTAATATACAACTAACATAATAACCATTTCCCATGTTATTTATTACAAAATACAAATTCACCAACACTTCACAATTTCTCCATCACACGCAATAAATTAAAATTGTTTAAAAACAAAATAATGTCAAGGGAATAATTGAATATGTTGCCAAACTTTTTCACATAACAGATAACTTGAACAATGATCATTATGCCAATTAATTCATAATAAAGAAATATTATAGATCAATTAATTTTTAAAATATTATGTATCTTAAATAAAACTAATTTATAGTAATAAATATTTTCAAACAAAATTTGTATACAAACCTAATAAGCGTGTAGTACTAACAAGAAAGCTGGCCCATGCAGCAAGAAGAAAGCCCAGTCGTTGTAAGGTGGACAGCTGTACAACGATGTTGCCACGTGAGGCCTGACATTGGTTCCCACAACCCCCGTGGCATGGAATGCTCAAACGTTGGGAGCACTACTTCTGTGATGGCATGCGGCCACGTGAGGAGTGCCGCAGGCAAGCGCCACGTATCATGCCGCAGCGGCTTCATCGATGAGATCTAACAAAGGCCGCACGATCTTTCACGTGCACGGCTCAGGTAAGGAGTAAACTTCTAACATCAACAAAAGCCAAAAAGAGGTCATTGGAGACAATGACAAAGAGGACATGTGTAGTTAAGATGGGAAGCAATTGTAATTTTACTAGATGTCTTTTTTACTTGCTTGAGTACAAGAAAGATTGGTTTTAGTGTCTCATATGAAAGTTAACAAAAGATGCCATAAGATGTGTAGAAAGTAAAAAAGAAAATGTTAAAATTGAAGCAGAAGAATAAAAATTGAAAAGAAGATCACGTGTGTTTTAATTACATTAGTATACTCCAATTCAATGACATTATTATTATAATCATATGTCTGGGTAATATGATTCATCAGATGAGAAATAGATTGGATATAAAAAACAACAAAATAGAAATCTCTAGAATTTAAAAACACAAAAGTAAAAATAATGTTTTACATGTTTCAATCTATATTGGATTTATATCCATAAAAGAAAAGAGAGATATTTTATTAGTTTAATAAGTCATAATTGTAAAGTGTAAAATAGATGATAAAAAATATGCTTTTTTGTATCTTGAAATTCTCTAAAATATTCAACATATTAGAATCTTTAAAATCTCTCCCTAATCATGAGGAGTCTCTAAATAAAGTTAAGAGATATAAAAGATCATGATATCTACTTTAATGATGGTCATCACTGCAATGTAATGATAATTTTAAGACGAAACTTGAAAAACAAAGATGACAACTCCAATTTGTTATCAAAATAGACAAGTAATAAATTTTGCAAAATTATTTTTTGAAATTTAATGTTGACACTTATATATTTCAATATTAAGTTCCTTTCTCTTTCCAACTTTAAGAGTTTGTAAAACATTTAAGTGGCTTTTGAAAAATACCAATTACATACTAATAAATTCTTTAAACTAAGACCTTCATAATTGTATGCTAAAATTTTGGATATAGTCTTAGCTTTATTGGTATGCTTTTTAAGTTGCTCACTCATAGATAAATTCTTGGGTTTACACAACATATTAGTCATACTTTTTCCTTAAAATAAACATATGGTACATCGAATATTAATGTATGAAACATTTTTTAAGGATTCAATTCCTAAACTTAACATACTATGCACTCTATTATTATTAATTTCAAAAATAGCAAAATGAAGCCATGCGTCTCGTGAAGCTCATCCATACCTAAATGAAATAAGAATAACATATTTTCGTGATCCTTTAGGCTCAGTTGCTAAAAGAAAATTCTATAACTTAACCTACAAAACATAGAAATGTAAGAGAAACTTGATAACTACCAAAGATCCTTACTTTATCGATCATTCTTATCCCCACTTGGACTCTTATTGGTTTCATAAATAACTTTTTTCCTCTTCTCTCCAACTCTTTTTTTCCTAAGAAAACCCAAGCTCAAAGCTACTCTTTGAAGATTCTCACCTTGTAGCTCTTTTCTCTAGCAAAGCTTCTCTTTCTTCTTCTAAAAAGTTTCTTAATTGTTTTTGCTTCCCTTTTCTTCTTTTCTCTTCTTCTCTCCTTTTTCGTATGCTACTATCCCCTAAATGTTCTAAGGTCCTTACTCCATCATCTAGTGAAGCTTCATTCTAGAAGTTTACTAGTCCTTTTGTAAGCAACTATAAGAAAAAGATTCAAGAAAAGCTTTAAAGGACCTCATTGTTGTTTATTATGTAATATGTATGTAATTTACATATAATTCTTTATTTTATTTTATTAATTCCAAACAACTTTGGTTTACCTGAACATTGCAAACCTAAGGTAATTATCTCTATTTTTATGAACTTTATTTAACATTCTAAACATTTTTATAAAATTATATATTTTTTAAACATGCTCAAAATATTATTATTTTATGTTAGAGCCTTGAGATAAATGTTTACTTTATTAATATCTAATTATATACAGAACCATATATTTATAGTGTTATCAATTAATTAGTCCAACATACAACATAGGAATGTCACAAGCTTTTGGTCTACTTTAGGGGATACCTCAATTTAGTAAAGGAGCTTTCTTATAAACATGAAGAAATCATATTTTAATCAAAGAGAAGAATAGGGGAGATTAAGTGTTTGAGTTGTACCTCATTTTATATATGTGGTTTTTCTTTTGGTTTTCTTACAATCATTATTTAGAATGAAATGAAAAAGACGATTACACAAGAAGGGATGTAAAATGTGTGTTTATAAATTAAAGACCTTAAGATAAGAGCTAAAAAATATTTTGTTTCGAATATAAATATATTTAGACTAATATTGCTCTTTTGAAATCAATATGAAAATTGAGTCCTAAGTAAGCCAATGTAAATATGTTATTTTAGAGATCACTTGATCAGTTTTTCAAAGCAACTCATATATGATTTGGATAAAGAAAAGAACTATGATATTTAGATATTTTGGACCAATCAATGGCTACATCCATTCCTAATGCAAAAGACTTAGCTTACAAAATCAATAAACATCTTTCACAAAAGTTGGTAAATAAAATCCTCATAAGAAAGATTTACATAGATCATATAAGCCAAAAAGTACCTACAATCATAGGGCCCCTAAATAATTGACTCAAAAAAAGTCAAATAAAAGGTGCCCAAAAGAGCAAAATAAATGGCATAAAAGTGATTATGAGATATTATATAATTCATGAGCAAAATCAAATCGCAAGTATAACCAAGATATCAATATTCTAGTATTGATGAAATTTTACCATTTTGACACACAAAAATTGTTTTAAATTAAGAATAAGATACAACAAGTGATAATTACAACTACTAAACTTTTAACTCTCCAACTTTATGATGTAGAAATCTTAGAGTGTAGTTGATGGAGGTTAAAAAGGATAGTTTTAAATATAAGCTTGAATCTAATGACATTTATGAGTTCTTAACCTTTGGAAAGGCAAGAAATAGTCTTATTTATATGTAATGAAGTTATGAAAGGTTAATCATAAGATTTCATCAACTCAAATAGCTAAAGAAGACAATTTTGAAATTTAAACAATCAGGGAAACTTGTTGGTGGAATCTTAGAAAACAATTATATTGTTTGAGTCAACTATTAGGTGGTCTACTCAAGTTATTCCATTAACAATCATGAAAACAAAATAGATTTGTCTAATGGTCTAAATAGCATTAATGAGAATCGAGCACTGAATTAAATGGATTAATCTATGTTTGACAAAGATTGGGTTTTAACTACACAAATCTTGAGCATGGCCAACAAATGATCTATTCCCTTATCAAACTATGATTAAAAATGATTGTGTATATTAGATGATGGCCAAAAAAGTATTATGACCATGACATAACTTATTGGATGGTTTGATAAGAATGATTTTAAATGCATTTATATCATTTCTTATTCACTTTGTTAAATTTGGACCTTGGTGTCTAAAGATATCTAATTAATCTAAGCTAATTCAAAAATGACAAGTTCATCAATTTCCTAAAGGATTAGGGATCACAAGATTTTACAACTTCAATATAAGAGTAAAAGATATTAATAAGAATGATTTTATTGGTATCAAGCAACCCTTGCAAGGTTTATGTGATAAACAATTTCTTTATAACTAACTTAAGTCCTTGGGACCAACAATAACGGACAAGAGGAATTATTATTGTTGTCATATACACTATGAATGTAGTAACTCTTCAACTCTTATTTTTTATTTTCTCTAGTTCATTACTTCTTAATCTAAAGAGTTATACAATAAATTTTGGTTTGTTTGTCTTGTTATCAGTAGAAGAGGAATGAAACTTTAACTTTTAAAAAAGAAAATCAAATAGTCATTTCTAAATTATTATTTTGTTATTCATAGAGGAAGTGTCATTTGAATTATAGTCAAGTTAATGTAAAAGAGATAATAATAAGAACTATCCATGATCATCTAGCCAGATTCCAGATTCACCACCAGCCTATTGTCCATTTGTTGCTAACAATCAATCCATCATCATGATGGCGATATAACAACCCAAAGGTATGCTGATGAATTTAATATTTATTTTCAAAAAAGCTATTTATTTAGCATATTTTTTAATAATGATCATAGTGGCCATGGTTGAGATGCATATTATAAAGAAGTAGGCTTTAAATAAGTATGTAAAATATTAAATAAGTTAAAAAAATGTGAAACTTACATAAAGACAAAAAATTTAAAGTATGTTCAATTTTGGAATTTGTTTGAAAATTTTTTGGAGTCAATTGGAATGGTAAATGAAAGGAATGTCATTCTCTATAAAGCATTTAAATAGAATTACTTTATAAATCCCTAAAACAAAATTCTTAAAACCAAACCCGAACACATTACTATAAGAGAAAAATCATAGTTGTTAAGAAAAGATCATGTTTGGGGAAGGCTTTGGAACTTGTGGAGAGATTTAAAAGGGTGAACCTGGTGAAAAGACATAAGAGAATGAATTTTTGCAAGGGATTCAAAAAGAAATTATCTAATATTAGTTTTTTCATATTACTTAAAGATACTTATTATAGTAATTTAATACGTCTACTTAGCATATTCTATAAGTTTACATCTAAGCTAAGTAAACTTGATGATCACTTATGATAAAGTGTCTTAAGAAGTACTCATTTTGTATATTCTTCACAAAGCTTCACAGACATTATTTTTTAAAGACTTATATTAAATATTGGTTTCATATTACCTTAATAATCGAGAGCTTACCCACATATATTTTTGCATTCATATATATCATATTTAAGATTTGATCTTATAGTAAATTACACATAATATAACTAAATAAATTCAATTAATAATATTAATGAAGTCATAGAAAGCATGTGGAACTCATTTATTATCTTTTTGATTCATGACTTAGTATTATACTCAAATTGTTGTTAATAAGTAAAAAGGAAAGGTTTTTATTGAAAAATTCTATAAATCCTAGAGTGAATATTAGGTTTTAACTCATAGCTTTTCAAAATTCATCTTAATTCATTTGAATGCATCACATACAAAAATATAAAGTTATGTGAGTACTTAGAATGCATTATTTTAAACCTTAAAAATTAGGCTTAAGGCATGGTACATGGTTATTATATAAAACACATTTGGGTTCTATATATTATATCTGGGCTCCAACCTATGATATATATAGTGAATGCTACAATCATATATCAACATCCCTAAAATAATGTATGCTACATTAAATATTAATATATGATATATCTTGTACAATTTTCAAGTTACACGTCTTACCATATGGTATTAAAGAAAAATGAATGTCACATGTTACATCTCACATTATTGAACAACTCAGAGCTAAGACCCAACCCAAGCACTTACATTTACCCCATTTCTAAACATATGGTTTATATATAACCAATACTCTATATAAAAATCTTTGTGTATTTCTTTATTTTGTTTTTATATGTTACATTGTTATACCCACAAATTATACTCAAACGTTTTCATAAGCTTAACTTGATTATTGTTTTAAAAAACAATTTTATAAAAACTAGAACAATCGATTCACCTCTTTCCCTTCTTGACGTGCTTTATGTTTCCAAAAGAGATGCAACACTATTTGGATTGTTACATCTCTACCTCAAATGATAGGTGCTATGTGGAACTATCAACTCAAATTTTATTTTACTTTTAAGGTTTTATTTCAAATTTACTAATATTATTAATATTATTATGTTATTGGCTCAATATGTTTCGACTATAATCATCAAAAAAAATAAATCATGAATAATCATCATACTCTATTATATTTTCTAACTTATAATTGAGAATTGAAAAGATTTCTTGATATTATTGTTGTGCTTACACAGAAGATTCACTACACTATAATCTAACTGTAATCATTAAAAGAATAAATCGTAGAGATCATTACACTTTGTGTTACTTTCTAGGTTTTTATATTATTATTTTTGAAATAAAAACTTTTAAATGACTTTTTTAATAAGTATATTTTTTATGTACCTAACTAACAAAAATTTAATAATATCTTTGTTTTCAAAGCTCGGTATTAATAAGTCAAAATATCGTAAGAAAGAGAAAAAAGAAAGAAAGAAAGAGCGATAAGCTCATTCGTCAACACATCGAAGCCGTTTGAGAACCACACTCAAGACCCAATCCATTTAATGCCGGTAGAAATTCTCGCTGTGGAAAAGCCTAATCAGGCATTTATTAGTCTTCTAGATTAAACTTAAATATAGTATAATGACTGAAGCAAGGCAAACGATCAACTTTTGATTTGCTAGATGAATGGCTTGTGATGGTACAACTACCGTTAAATATATTTAATAAACAATTATAAAAGATATTTCATATATTTGTGATATTTTTAATTTAAAAAAATAAAAAAAAATCATTAATTGATGTAGCCTAGATTTATTGACAAATATTCAAAATTTTGAAATTATTTATACTTCTTATAAACTCTCCCTTTTCTAATTATATGATTTTAATAAAAATTAGATACTCAAATAAGAGAAGCAAATATGGCTGCATTACTTTGTTTCTATTAAAATATTGATGGTTCAAGGCAATGGAAGGTTCGAAAATGTAAGCAATATCAAATTTTGTTAAGAATTTTTTTTTATATTTTTTAAAAAATACTTTATTTTTCAAATTAAGACCATTAAACCTAACAATTTGATTCTAACAATTTAACAATTTTACTTGAAAAGATTTTATTATAGTTTATATTGAATTATGTATCTAGATATTGTGAATGTTATCCTTAATTTTTTAATTATCATGATTTCTATTATAGTTTACTTGAAAAGTTTTTATAAATCTCATGTTGTTATAGAACCAATTAGCAACTCATGATGATTTCTTCATTGCAATGGATGTTTTGAATGTTATTCTTTATTTTTTTTATCATGTTTGAACGCCATTGTAAATATTCTTAAGGATGAACTTTGATATAAATAATCTCATACAATCATCAAACAATATCGAACCCTCATGGGAGGATATGACCAGCCTCAAATGACCATCACCTAGACAATTTAATGTAATTGTCTCAAAAGGTTGGCCAATTATGTTTAGAACTAAGACAATTGTATTGGGCTCTTGTGCTATGTTGTTGCTTTAGTATAATAAAGTTTGAAACTTATGTTTCTTAGCATATGGGGAGATTTCACAGCAAGAAATAAAGCATTAGCATTATTGAATATTAGTCTTTCTTTCTTTCATGTTGTTTATTTACTATTTGGTTCTTGTATTATGAGAAAATGAAATATTTAATAATTTATATATTTATTTTAGAGTAATTTTTAAATATTTTCTTGTGAGTATTTTGAATTGAAAGTTGAAAAAAAAATAGAATAATGAAGTGATTGCAAAATTTTTCTAGTATTCAATATTATGGATGTGACAATTTGATAAAAAAAAAAAGTAAGTATTTTTCTACACACTTCAAACATCTTGTTAATGTTTTATGGATGAGTTCTACTTTGGATTTTGGCATTTAAATAGGTTCTAGTCTATGAAAAATTTTCTACATTGGACATGTACATCAATGCTCTCCCATCTATCAGTGCTCATTTAAGTACGATTTAGTTTGTTAGAGTGCTCAAACTAGTTTGTCTAAGTTCGTACCTCTAACACAGTACATCGTGCCAATCCTAGACAAATGTACCTTGTATTTGGTAATTCAATTTTGTTCTACCTTTAATCAAAACAAATATATTCTTAAAAAAACAAAAAAATCTAAGAAAACTTATTCCCAAGCTCTAGAGGTGTGTGCTACCACAAAATGCCATTCTTATACACAAAATAAAATTTGTAATCACCTTCTATTTTGTTGTCCATAATTTACAAAAATCCAAAATTCTTTGAAATCATCTTCTAATGTGTTAAAATCATTCCAAAAATACTTAACCCTAAATCATGATCATATGCCTATAGCTTAAATCAAACCTTTAACTCTTAAACCTTACAACAAAAGCAATACTTGGTTTCCACATGTCATTTAAGAGTTGTTGATGGTGTGAACTTTGCATTTGTGATATTTCTTACTCTTAGGCATAGAAACCCTTTGCTGAATCATTTTCCAAATCTCTCATTGTGAAATCAATTCTAAGAATGTAAGATAGTTCAAGGCTTTTGCTTCATAGCCAATGTAGAGACCTTCTAACAAGATTTAATTGGTATAATTGTTGGAAATTGCCTAGGAGTGAACCCATCATTTTCTTCATATTATTTTTTCAATGTTTTCTCCCTTGTATTGTGAGAAAAATAAAAAAAACTTATAGTATACATATTTTTTAACATGGTATTTTAGTCATTTCTTGTTGGTATTTTGAACTGAATAACAAGAGTTGACAATGTAAATAACTCTCTTGAATCGTGATTTAAATGAAAAACTTATTTGAAATGTGAAATTATAAATATGTAAACTCAAAAGAAAAATTGTTCATTATTTTTTTTCAACATTTCAAATATCTTGTTTACAACTTTTTTGGTGAGTTTAGCTAAATAAATTTTAATTAAAAGTGTCTTAGTTTAGGTGCAACTTATCCCCTAACTCTAGTGATAATCTAAAAACAAAATTTTCAACTAAATCCCATCACAACAAAATTTCTTAATTGTTTTTTATAGTCATAATTTCTAAATGTCTAACCTTTTTTGATTGACTTTCTAATCATTGCTCTAGGATCATTCCAAAAAGTCTTGATTGCTTTAATTCTACATCTATGCCCTAAATTGAACACTTGAGCCTTAAAACCTACCCTCATAACCAATAGTTGGTTTCTACTCTGTGTTTTGCTTGTGTTAAAGAATCTCATTTGCATTTAAAATTAGGATCATTTAACATATGTGCCACATTATTATTACAAAATATCCCTTTAATATTAGAATCTTTTCGTGCCTCTTTAGGAGAGTCCAAACAATCACATGATGCATTAGCTTCTCGTTTTCACGTAGCGTCACTAAGGTGCATAGCTCAAGTGGTTATGATACTTTGCAAAGTCATATTGTTACCTGTAATATTATATGCAAGAAACATTTTAATTAAACTTATGGTTATAACTACGAATTAAGTTAAAGATGCCCATTTCTCATAAAATATAGTTATAAACAATATTAATTGAAGATGTCAAGATAATAAGAGGTGTCTCTAAGGAAGACAAGGCTTGTGCATTGATATTGCCTAGTCAATATAAATTATTTTGGTAATTATGTGTTGTTTATGGGACAATAATATCTTATTAGTAAAATTTTTTTAATGATGATGTATTACTTAGATTTTTCATAAATGAAAAAGAGAACTAACTAATTAAAAAAATCATTTGGAAATACAAAGTGGTATCTTCTAATTTGAGAATTATTTGGACATCGCATTGATCGCAAAAGATAACCAAAGATTATATTTTTCTCATAATTTTTTTAAAATTCTTGTAAATATCTTATGAATGCTATCATAATTTTTCCTCACATAAAAATCTTGTTTCTTTTTTTTTTATTGATGTTTTATGCATTTTTGTATGTAAGGGTGATTATCATGGAGATTTAGTCCGTCTTCATCACCAACTACATGATATAGGATGTTGATTGATCACCACCCTCACAATGATTAATACAAGGAGTTGTTTAACAAATCGCCCAATAATAAAAGAAAAAGTAATTCAATTCCAACAGATCTTCTTCCTCGCTCTAATCTTCTCCGCAAATATCCTCATTCTACTTAGAGCAACATCCAGCGTTTGCTGGCTCATGTTCGCAAAGCAAACTCTGAACCACCCTGGTTCGGAACAGTGACATGAAGACCCGGGAGACACGTCAAGCTTCGCCTCGTACAGAAGCAGCTTCCAAAGCCTAAGCTCTCCATCCTTGGTATTCTCGTCGAGAAGCGGCGCAAGATTCATCCAGCAAAACAGCCCTGCATTCCCTTTCAAGCACTCAATCCCCGCTCCCCTGAGTCCTTCAACCATGTAGCCATGCCTCTTTCTCAGCCTCTCTCTATTCGTCTTCATGTATCTCTCCGTGAAGTCCTCATTGGATAGCATGGAAGCTAGCATCTTTTGCGTCTGCGAGGAGACCAAGCTGAAGCTTGACATCCGCCTCGCGGTTGTTACCACTCTGTCGTTGTAAGAATAGATCGTTCCCACTCGGAAGCCAGGCAGGCCGAGGTCCTTAGAGAGACTGTACACAATGTGGATCCCTTCGCAGTTCTTGTAACCCTTCGCCTCGACGATCTCCGCAACACTTACGAACTCCGTCGAGGAGAAAACAGAACCGGAGTAGATCTCGTCAGAGATCAAATGGATGTTCTTCTCTGCAACGAAGTCAACAAGCTCTTCCAGGAGACCGCGAGACACGGATGTGCCTAATGGGTTCGAGGGGTTCGTAATGAGGACGCCCCTGACTCTCAGATTTGAAGCTTCCGCTTCGGCGTAGGCGGCTTTCAGTGATTGCAGAGTGAGTTGGAAGCCGTTGGAGCTCTGGCTGTGGACAGGGACAATGTTTATTCTTGTCCTCCACTGCAGGTCCCTGTCGAACCTGTTTACACGAAAATGACCCGTTAGCTTGTACCAAATCACAGCACATTAAAGCTTACGCTTACCCTGGGTAGTAAGGAGTGGGCACAAGCAATGCATCGCCTGGGTCGGCCAAGATGAAGGTCAAGAGTTCGTTTGCCGCAGTGGCACCGGCAGTGAGAACGATGCGGTCGGGGTCAAATTTTGCGCGGCCACATCTTATTTGCTCCATGAAGCTTGCCATTGCCTGAGAGCAGAGCTCTATTCGTGTCATTTGCAATACATTTGTAGGTGCAAACACAGGTAGTAAATAAGTTTATCAGATAGATGAGGAACCTTTCTAAAAGATTGGAGGCCATGGTAGTCTTGGAACAATGCATTTTCCCTGAAGCTTGAGATTCCAGAGTCCCAACCGGAAGCCTCTGGATGGCGATCCAGGTAATCCTCAAGCAAATCGAATGAGACCTGTTTGCAAGCACAGGGGAGGTAGGATTTGATTAAGAAGGCCACAGCATTGCTAGTTTTGTAGAGAGAGGTATTCGACTTACTTGGTTCTCAGCCAAGCCCATCTGAATGACTCCTGTGGGGTTGATAACAATATGATAGGGGTCTTCATCATAAGCTTTCCAGCCCGCGAAGTATGGAGAATCTTCCCCATGGGCCTTCGACGCTGCAATTTTTGAAAGTGGAGCTCCGGTCTCCACTCCTCTGGCCATTTCTGTACCTCACAATACACAACTAAGACGAGGGAGGGAATTAAAAGGTCTACAAGGCGGTGATGGGACGGAGCGTCTTCTTCAAAGACCCCATACTTATAGGGCCCAAAATCTGATGTCACACCTTTTGAATTGAAATGATAAAAAATTTACAGAAAGCTGATGATTGGCTTTCAATCTAAAAAGTTTTCTCTTGGAACAGCTGTTATCCAATTAGAATCAATTAGTACTTTCTTAACCCAGCTATCGTAGTTGATAAGGATTGCAAGCAACTGCATGAAGTTTGTTAAAGAGTCAAGACCACCACTTGTTATGTCTAGTTTTCACAGCTGTTTCTGGCCCATGTGTGCTTTGTTTGCTTATGTGAGCAAAAAGAAAATATGAGGGAGGCACACTTGTGTTCAAGCCTTCCAATTCAACTGACATCACTATGTATTTCACCTCTGGTTGAGAATGTTTTATTGTTAGAAAAAATTATATTAAATAAAGTCCTAAGTTGTGATTTAAATAAAACTTGAAAATATCAAACAAAAAACAATGATTATTTTTTTTTTGTGTATCTACATCTTAATTTGTCGAATCTTCAACATATGACTATTTTATATGTGTATTTCAATGTGTATTTGCTCACAAGAGAGCATCTGAATAGAAGCATATTTTAATTATCAATTGCAACATAGAACATCGAATTTGTCAAATTTTGTCAAGACATATCGACTTTGTCACCTTTAAACCTATGTCAAGGTTATGTATCATCCCTATTATAGACTAGTTCTATCACGTCAAACTATCATATGTAAACTATTTAAACATCCCATTTAACTTTATTTTCACATGTACTCTATCAAATCATTAACTCTAACTATGCTACCTTGTTAGCTTTACCAAAATTATCTCAATAAGATATTTTAGGACTATCTCCTTTGACTATGACAATTTATCGATTCTTTTGAAAATTGCCTTCGATTTTTCCACTTAATGGCTTTGCCAAAATCTCCACCTTTATTACACTGCTCATTGAGACTAGGAGAACAATCACTTTTGATTGCACTTTCCATTTGATTTTGTGGAACCATTTCCTTCAACTATGACTCCCTATAGACTTTTTTGTATATTTGTATATCAACTTTACTTCATTATAATGAATCTATTGTCTGTCATCTCAACAAAAACAATCTCCATCAATTATGTTAATCCATAGATTCTATTGAAGCTATCATTATCCTCCTTATCATATTCTTTCTTTGACTCTTTTGACCAAGATAAACTTGGTTGCTTATTAACCATTCTACTCACATTAGGATTGTCATTATATTGGCCATTCACTGTCATTTTCTCTCTATTGAGTCATTGTCTTTGACTATGTCATATTATATTCAGGTTTAGCCACCTTGCCACCCTTATTATCCCATGTTAGTTCCTTTGTTTTGTTAGCCCTCTCACACCACATCTATCATACCAAATCATCACATTTCGCTCTATCACACCATATAGACTCATTTGTCTTGTAAGCCTTACAACATCATATGGACTTTGTTGCCCAGTCGATCCTATCATTCCATAACATTATATTACCATATTAGCACTGCCACACATATCGACTTTAGTGCTCAATCAAATCTATTGCAACATATTAGCTCCTTAATCTTGTCATCCTTAACACATCTTGTCAACCTTATTAGACACATTGACTCTATTGTTTAGTTAGCCCTATCACATCATGTTGATTTTATTTACCAATTAACCATACCATACAACATCTACTTCACTATTATATTAGCCCTAGAACATGCATTAGTATTGGTGTTTTATTGATTCTACTGTAACATATATGTCATGTTTTGGTTTTATTATCTATCAATTTTTTATAATAATCAAATTAATTATATGAAAAGTGAGGATATAAATAATTTCTTAAGAAAGAAATGATATTATTACTTTTAGTTCCCAAGTTTTAATACTTTGTTGCAACATAATATTGCATAACATTTATAATATACAAAAGAAAAGAAACTCTTTTATTCATCTCAAATCTATATAAATATACATTACACATCATCTCATGATGAGTGCTTATTCATGACCATTCTCACCCCTCTCTATATGCTAGTAACATGACACACATTATGCTATTTTCATACACATTAGTCCTGGTGTATCATTGAATCTAATATAACACATTGTGTTATGCCATAATTCTATTATCTACTAATTTCTATAGTAATCAAAATAATATGTGAATAATGAGGATGTAATCATTCATCAAATAGAGATCGATAATACCACTAGTTTTCAAGTTTTAATATTTTTTATAACATAATATTGTTTAACATCTATAATGCCTTTAGCTCTAATTTTAGTTTGTACAAATGAAAATTCATCTACTCTTCTATTTATCCCAAATCTATATAAATCCATATTTCATATCATCTCATGATGACTGTCATTTCCTACCCATTGCCACCTTTATCTATATTTTTTTATATGTTGATGGTATGTCCTGTCATTTAAATAGAATAAATAGTAAACAAAATGCTCAAAACAAGACATGAATAATAAGTCACATTTACCTAAAGATGATAGAAGTAAAATAAAATAAATAACATATTATACTCTCATGTATATCAATAAGTTACTAATACTTTATTAAGATAAGGTATTATTAACATTAGATATTTTCATGTATAACCATCATTCCATACAACCATAAATATTTATATGCATATACATATTATTATATCATTTTTATTTTTTTTAATTGTGTAATTGTTTTTTTTTCTTTTTTATGTCTTTTTATATTTTCAACTCTTTCTTTGTCAAGACTTATTTTTCTTCAATACTTCTATCTCATGGTTTCCATTTTTTATTTTTTCATTTGTCATTTTATCATCATATAAACCTTTGGCCTAGGTGTATCATATCTTGTCATACTTGCACATCAAGGCCCAAAAGAAAGTATTAGTGATGGTAATGTAAAAAGCCTTTTATGTCAACTCATGACTTAAAATATCGCTAATGTCATTAAGAAAAGGTTTTTTTAATGCCAACTATTGGACTAGGATTCTATTAGTACCTTATCATATTATACATATTGTGCTAGAGTTTTAATTCTTTTTTTATTCGTTATAGGATAATATATTTGAAAAAGTCATATTTTATTTTCTTATTCTTTTATTATCCCTTAATATATGCAAAGATAAGTTACCAAAAGACTTACTAGCCTACTTTCATATTTGTTTCATTCTATTTTTATTCTTTCTCATGTTTTACTTCCATGCTTTCATTCTATGTAACAAGAAATTTAGTTAAATATAAAATATGTCAATTTTAGATATGTAGAAATATACTAGATCTTATCATTTATCTTATGCAATGTAGTGATGATGTCATGCTATTGCATATATTAATTCTTTCATTTTATTTTAATAAATCTTTCTATATTATTAATTCCAAATTTATCTATTTGAAACCTTGGGGGTTTGAGTTTCATTATTAATTCTTCTATTTAATTTTATAATTTTTTATAATCTTATTGCATTCCACCACAAGTTTCCTTTATTACTTTATTGCTACAGTACTAACATAGGAAATGTTTCCAAAACATATTATATAATTAGTATACGATATCCTCTCTCAACCTATTTGATCTTTCAATTAAACGTTTCCTTCTTCAGCTAATTATATTATCTTATATCACAATCGTATGGTACAACAATCTCCATAGCCTTTTCTCAAGACCATGACACCTTAAGATCTCATCATATAATTTCCTTCAGTATCTTTAAATAGATTATGTTGTACAAAAGATTATGTCCATACATTCAATTCTCTTGTAGAAATTTGTTTTTTGTCTTTCTAAGCCATTGTGATAATGGGCATTCTCCTATAGTACGATGGCTATGAAAATATCATTTGTGAAGCAAAATTTGCCCCTTTTTCTTGCAAAACTCATTCCAATGCTCGAAGAAGAATGGACAATGCATCCCTATAGTCTTTTAAGCACTTGTGTTCATTTCAAACTTAAAATTCCCACACCAAATTAACTATAAACTCATGCATCCATTTAGGCTTTACTTGAAGTAGGAAAAAAAAACTTAGATTTTCTTAAAATAGGAAAGAGATAATAGCTAAAACTATTTGTTTAAGCACAAGTCCTAACTTTATTCATCCTCTTTTCTCTTATAATAACTCTTTGTTCCTTCCTTAAGCCTTCCTCCTCTCATTCTCTTGTTTTCTTCTTAGCTTTTATTGAACTCTTTTCTTCCTTTCTCAATCATGGTTATTAGTAATGGGACCTACTCTTCACTTATCTCTTTTCTTTCAATTCAAAATTAAAATGTCTTTCTATTAAGAGCTGCTTCTCTTCTCTTTCTTGTTCCTAAAGCTTCTTAAAAGTTTTCTCTACAAGTGGAAATAAAGATGAAAAATTTTAGTTTCTTAACATTATATATATATAAGTTTTTATTTCTTTATTTCACAAAAATCCAAGTTTAGTTAAAAAATTACAAATATAAAATTAGTGAGTTTGTTTTATGAGCTATTCTCAATTATATATTTACCTTGACATTTTGAGAAATTGTGTAAAATTTCACCATTTAAAGACAATATCATAATAATATTTTTCTATCAAATCTCAAAACATAAGCTTTATTTAGTAATTAAAGACTAATTATATTCTTAATCTTATAATTATAATATAAAAAAATGATTAACTCAAAATATAACACAAACTAAAATGAACAAATGTAGCAGATCTTTTATAATTTTATAGCTCTTTCTGTTTGATCATTTATTTTGGGAAGAAAAATAAGATTCAATTTTGTATCAAAAAATTGGTATAATTTTTTTTATAAATGAGATATAAACTTTAGATCTTTATCTCATATAATCATTTTTGACACTTTATGAAGATGCACAATCTGATTCTTATAAAATATGTCTAACATTTTTTAAAATTAAGTTATTTTATAGTTATAAAGTGTACTAATTTATTGAACTTATTAATTTTTACTCATATGAAGTAATTTCTCATAGGAGATCCAACCAAATTAATCACAAAATCATGGCAATACATTCCATTTAGATCAACAAGGGCTATAAAAGTCCACTTAGCCTTTGTTATTCTACTTTTATTTATTAGCAAATTAAATATTTATTTGTTCATTATACAATATCGTACTTTATTTCTAGCTACCAAAACTTTTGTTTCAATTCATAATACATCTTGATTGCTCTTAGATAAATTGAATATTTAAAATTATGATTTTTATGAAACAATAATTATTTTAACTTCTAATAATTTAGAATACATTATTTTCCTTGAAAATAAAGAATTTCATGATCATTTAGGAAAAAGATAGAAACCTAATCTTTTTTCACCTTTTGAACCAACTTGCATAGTTTCTCATTTTACTATTGATTCTTTTTATGGAATTTAACCATTTAAGTTTAGTTAATATTTAAGATAAAAAAAGCACATTTAAATATATTTCTCTTTGTAACTAATATTTTTTAGTTTCAATGGAAATATATTTTTCATCAGCTTAAGCTAATAATAGATTGATATTTATTTTTTTGCTCAAAGCATCAACATCAGCATTAGCATTACAAGGATGATATATGATATCCAAATCATAATCTTTAATATATTATAGTCATCTTTTTCAACCTCAAATTTAATTTTTTTTGAATGAAATTATACTTCAAACTTTGATAGTTAGTTAAAAAAAACTTCATATTTTATATCGTATAAATAATGCCTTCAACATTTTAGAGAAAGAATGAATTGGATAATTTTTTATGTAGTTTTAATTGGTGAGGTCCATAAATAATCGCCTTGCTATTGTATATTAATTTTCAACCTAATCTTGATATGACACATCACTAAATATTTGATATCCTTTACTTATTTTATGTAGGTTAGGAATTAAAATTGTTATCAATTTTTCTTTTGAAGGTTGAAAACTTTCTTCATAAGTAGGATCTCATTCAAATTTAACTATTTCTTAAGTTAGTTCATTAAAGAAGTTAGCTAATTGAGAAAAGTCGTTTACAAATTTTTGATAGAATCTAACTAGTTCTAAAAAAACTTTGCAACTCTAACACATTGGTGGGTTAGGACCAACTTACAATAGCTGAGATTTTGCTGAGTTCTATAGAGATCCCTTCTTTTCCCACATGTTCCAAGAAAAGTTAT
This sequence comes from Vanilla planifolia, assembly GCA_023846275.1. NCBI lineage: Eukaryota > Viridiplantae > Streptophyta > Magnoliopsida > Asparagales > Orchidaceae > Vanilla > Vanilla planifolia. The sequence goes on along the minus strand of CM043875.1, from coordinate 42,514,488 downwards.
TATCACCTTCCTATTTTAAAAAAAGCTTAGTCATTTTCTCTCTCCTACTTTAATTATATCTTATAAGAATGTGTGAGCTTAGAGTTATTTTGGTGTGGGAATTTTAATTTTGTAATGAATGGTAGAGCTTAAATGACCTTAGGGATGCATCTTCCCTTCTTTTTTGAGCTTTGTAATGAGATTTTGCAAGAAAATGGGAGTTTCCATCATGTGACAAGATATGCTTAGGAAGACCAAAAAAAGATTTTTCTGAGATAATCATATGATATGAACATATTCTTTCATATAGTAATATCAAATTAAGGACAAATATCGAAGGAAATCATATGTTGCCATCTTAAGGTGCAATGGTTTTTGAAATAGTTATGGGGTTTATCATATCATATGATAGTGATATCGAACAATACGATTAGCTTAAAAAGAAAATGTTCCTGAGAAGGATTAGATGATTTAAGATAGGCTCTTGTATATCATTCATAAGCACACTTCTAGGCATTTATAATATAATAATATTATGGTAAGAAAGTTATAAGAGAACAATTTTATGAAATGAAATAAAAACATAAATAATTATAGAATAACTTATTATTAATAAAAAATATACTTGATTTGTGATGTAAAGAAAATGAAAGAGAATGAAATGAATCTCATTCTTAAGATTTTAGTTAAATTAATTTATAAATTGTAAATGAGAAGAAAGATTTACTAAAATAAAAAACATTGACTTAAACAATAACATGACATCATGATTACATTTTAAAAATATTAAATCAAAAGTTTGAAAAGCTACAAGATACACTTGTGGTCTATGAATATATTGATAGATTTTTTGAGAAATTGTCAAATCCTATTTTAGATAAAAAAATATAATTTTTATGCTAAAGGTAAAGCCAATACCAAAGGTCCCATACAAAATGCTATAATTGAGCTTCAATAAGTCAAAGTGCAAATTAAAAATTTACTAAAAAAAGGTTTTCTCTACGAGGGTGCCTATTTTATTTGTGAGAAAAAAATGACAATTTAAGAATATGTATCATTTAAAGAGAGAGAATCAAACAAAATCATAATGAAAAAATTGATCTTTCACCTCTAATCGATAATCTTATTTGATTAATTATAATGTATAGTTATCTTCTCCAAAATCAACTTAAGATCAAGATATCATTAACTAAAAGTCAAAGAATTTGATATTTCCAGGATTGCTTTTTGAATGATATATGGATATTATAAATCCTTAGTGCTACATTTTTGCTAACTACTAACTATTTTTATGGATTTCATGAAGAGAGTGTTTAAAAATTTCTAAATTAGTTTGTTATTATTTTCATTAATAATGTTTTAATAAGTTAAACTTTTAACTAATGAAATTATAGATATTATACAATATCATATTGAAAAAATATATTAAAACATGTGAAATAAAAGTAGTATCATCATTCCTAACCTAAGGAATAGTTTATGTCCTCACTTCTTGCATAATTGTTGTGACCATTGTAAAATTATGTAGATAATATGGACAATGTGTAACATATTAATTTCATCTTATCATCCCTATTATGCCAAAAAAGGTCCACCACCACAATGATATTGTCATGATACTTGACTGCAATTGAATTACACCTTACCTCTAAAACCACTTACAAAGTAGAGTTTCACCAAATGAGAGTCTAATTTATGCTTAACATGGTGGAGATACCCAAATAATAAACTACTCGATTCAAATTATCATTTTCATATCAATGTAAAAACTCATTATCGAATATCCAATTTGGGACTACTCTCTATTTTTTTTTTTTTTTTGAAATTTGGGACTACTTTCTATTGTATCCGAACATGCACACTTCTAAGATTGTGAGCATAGTTCTAAGTTTGTGACATTTATTTAATTAAAATATCACCAAGTATGAATATTATATACTTTTTTGGCTATGTATGTTTCCTTTAAGTCTTTAGCAACATAACTTTGTGATGTTATGTCATTCCTTTTCAAGCTTAGAGATATATGTTATATGTCATGATTAATTATGTATTTGTTTGGAAGCATTAAATGGATTGTATGAAAAGATAAAAATTAATAACTTGTAGAGGTCAAAATCACAAAATATTAATACTAATATTTACTTAATTTGGGCACAAATCAAGCATGTGTCCATAGGAAAGAAGGGTATTTTATTATTCCAATAAGTCACAATAATGATATAAAAAATAAATGACAACAAACTCTCATTCTCAATTCTCAAAGTATACCTTAAATCTTGCAAAAAAAAAGAAGTCCTGCAAATTTTTCTCTAATCAAATAGATTCACTAAAAAGAGACAAATGATCACCAAATGAACCATCAAACTCTAATCTTGATGTTCATGAGCCATGCTTCATTCTCACAACTAATCTAATCATATATATCCAACTTAAAGAGCCACTTGTCTATATACACATTAATAGATATTGATGCATTTATCTAATCTTAATGTCATGAGAGAATAAAGAATAGCTACATGAATATAACATTGTAAGATATTTTTTATTTTAATCATCACATCAAAATCTTTTGGTTATTTAAATCAATTAATTACTTAAGTTGTATTTTGATGTAACTTAATAAGCACATTAAATTTGTTTTAACAAGCCTAAATTCAAATGACAAAATATTTTGTTTTTTTGTCTTTAACATATTATATGTCCTAAATTTAAAATTTGGATAACTTAATATTGAAATAAAATCTCAATGATGCTCTTCATTGATGACTCAGTATTGTGATTATATCCAAAATATTTTCTTAACATCTCCCTAACTAGAGTTATCAAGTTTCCAAAGCCCTAAAACGGCAAGCATCATGTAATTCTACAAAGCTCATAATTCTATTGAACTTAGCACTAAAGAAACTCTTTAAACATAAGCGCTCCAATAGGAAATGGTTGTCTCTTCACCTCAATGTTGTTATCATATCATCCATTGCTAAGATTGACACATCACATAAATGTTGGTGACTCTAATCTTTTTAAATCTTCTCTTTTATACATGATCTACAATGTTCATGAACTTCACTTGAAACTTAGAATAAACTTTCCACTTATCGAAATCACTTTGCTTTTCCCAACTAGTAAAATAAGATTAAACTGAAATAAAATTTCTTATAGTTGCATCTTGTAACACATATTTTTCATAAATTCTCTAATTTTCATTATTAATCTATTTTATATACTCAAAGGACCATAATATTGCTAAAGAACTTGTATCAAACATGATAATGAGCTCTTGTATAAGAATTTTTTGTCTCAAATCTAGAACATATTTAGCACCAATTAATGTTCTCTTTGTGCCATTATTAGTGTTTCACTTTTAGTTTGTATTGCTTCTCATGTAAACACAATCACCATCACATGACATATAAGTGAAAACATGTATAAGTCATGGTATGTATAAGACAAATACATGATTAACTACATATATCTTCTATAATTACCTAAAGAATATATAATACCTTAATTTGAATTTAAGAAATGTTTTTGTAATACCATGCTTTCATTCACTTGCTCTATTGTTTAAAGTTTGTCTCTCCGTTTATTCAAAGTTTGGCTGTCTTTTTAAAACATCACAAAAGTAAAAAAATTATTTTAATAATTATTTTTAAAATTTAAAATTAATGGATATATATATATATTGATAAAACATAAAGTTGATTAGAGCTTATAAGGAGGGAAGGAAATTATAATCATCTTCAGAGGAAGAAAACATATTAATTTATAATTTTTATAGTAATTATTAATATATAAAGATTTATTAAATTTTTGTAAAAAGTGTGCATTAATATGAAGTATTAAAATCACAAATTAGAGCGCTAGATTTTAGAAAAAAATAATATATATATATATATATATATATATATATATATATATATATATATATATATATTAAAAAAATTATTAAAAATATCAAACGATGCAAAAAAAAAAAGTTACAAATTTGCATGACGAATAAGAAGCCATGAGTAGTTTCATTTAAAAGTGGATGCAAATTTTTAAAAGCCATGACTAATTTATTATTATTGTTTGCCCTAATTTCTTAACCGATGAGGAGGAGAGAGAAAATTCAAAATCCTATATCCATTACCATACACTAGTCGTTGGATGTAATCCTTCACGTTTGGGTTGTGTGTTATTGAGATAAAAAGAAATGAAAGAGAAGCATGAGTGACCAAGAAGTTTTTAGAAGAACAAAAAAAAAAAAAAAAAACAAATAAAGAAATTTCAATCAACATTTCTCAAGAATGAAAAGAGAATTTGATCTCTAAAAAGTTGTCAAGAAAAAATACAAGCAAAGGGAGATGCCAATTTCAAGGCAAGATTTCTATGATATTAATTATGATAGACATTTTTTTATAACTTGATACATCTAGTTTGCTAAATGATGGGTGATAGTTATTGGTCTTAAATTGCGAAGTAATGCATTGAAATTTTTGTATAGTGTGTTGTCATAATAGGGCTAAATGGAGATGATATTTATATGCTTGAAATGAAAAGTATACCCATAACATGTTTATTTTCTTGTGTTGTGTTTTAATGTCAAAAAGAGTTTTCTTTAAATTATAAATTATAATATTTTTGATGATCAACATGTTATGATTATAATGATCAATATAAAGTTTAATGATTTAATTTTATTATTAAATCTGTTTCTTATACAAACATATTAGTAGTAGCTTGATTATTATAAGTGATATACTATATTTTATCATATGTTGTATATTCCATATAGATTAGTTACATAAAACTAAAAAAAATAAAAAGTAAAAATTTAACTTAAATGAATAAAAGTGTTTTTGTTTAAAGGTGTCAAAAGAGATTATTAAGACAAAGAACAAAAATTAGTCCTCAATAGTAAGACTCTTAAATAAAAAAAGAATAGTTATTATGTTGTCAAATAGTTGCATCTCATTCTAGGACATCATTTTGAGATGGAGCCTAATAATGATACCATATATCTCATTTAGAGATATCACTCAAAGGTTAAATGTAAAATAAGGATGTATCTTATTTTGGGATACTTTTAGGAGGGGAATTCAAGAAAAAGATAATCAAATATATAATATTTGTTTTGAATAAACTAAATTTAAATCTCATAATAAAAAGAAAAGATAAAGGTCATATACCAAGTTATGAGAATCATGGGTATAAAAGAAAAATTAAAAAGAAGGGTCAAATAATTATAAAAGTAATATAAAAATGTTTAATTTAAAAAAAGTGGAGCAATGCATTGATATGCTAGCCTTATTTTGGATACTTAATTCTACATCTATTATTAAATGTTTATTTATTTGAGTTAACAGACTAACTTAATTTTGTTATATTTTATATTCTTGATATATAAACTTAATTTATTAAACTTATAATAATTAATTTAATCTATTTTAATCTAACAATTATAGATAATGATGATTTACAATATAATACTCTAAGAGAGTAATGTGATAGATAATTAGCTTTATAGTTTATTACTTTATTATAGACAAATATATTAGAATTTGAATCATGTGTAGTGTATTAGTGCTACTATGATAACTACATATACTAATTTAACATTTGTTAGTATCATTTAGTTAATTATTGTTGCAAAAAAAATTTTGTAAATGTAATCTTTTATCTTGGATTAAGAAAGTTAAATTTAACTTTTAGTATAAGTATATGATTTTTTAAAAAAATTATTTAAGCCAAAGGGTTTTAAATTATTTTTCTTACAATAAAATCAAGATAAATCTTTATACTTTCTACAATACTTGTTTTTATTAAAATAAATATTAAAATCCCTCTTAATAAATTTCTCTATTATAATTGATCTTTTTTCTCCTAATTAATGCTATCATTCACAAGCTCTAAAATCAAATCCTTTAAAATTAAAATTTTTTATATAAATAACTTATATCTCTAATTGACCCTATGTATGACTAGGTCTCTCATTTCCAAAATAATGAAATAAAACTCTAGTTTTTTAATACTAACAAGCATGTCATTCTTTTGATGATAATTGTTAATATTAATAATTTTTTGTGTATTATGGGCTACTAGTTCTAAATTTTGATACAACTAACCTATCTATTCTAATCCCTCTTAGTTATTATTTTCTACATTTACTATTTGAACTAAGGTTTTATGCTTATAGATGCAGACCTAGGTCCAATTTTTCTCAAAATTATTTCATCTACATTCCTTTGTTGCATCATCATTTCTCATTATTATGCTTTTTTTTTTCAATAGTTAATATGAAGGGATTTCCATATTATGCTATGAGTTGATTTGAATCAGTGAGGATGACTTGAGTCAAGGAAGGCCACTGGTTTAAGAGAGGTCGATCACAAAGTCAAGACCATCAATGCATTTGATCACCAACAAAAATAAAAGTGAAATGAGATGATTCAAGGTTAAGGCAAAATGTTATGAGGAGCAATATGTTATGCAATAAAGGTAGAAAGGGTATTTACCATGGAGTAAATAGATTATAATAAATTAATTTCATAGTTACAATTAATGTCCACTTGAGAATAGGAGGATATGTAATAAATCAAAGGAGTCAAAATAGTAGTGCATAAAATAAAGGGCAAAGAACTTCTAAATCTCAAAATAAATTTAAAGTCACTCCACAAAAAGAAACTCAATTTTTTTTATAAAAAAGATTTAGCAAAGAGAGAAGAGAACTAGATAATTGGCATGTCAAAAAATTTAACTTTTGTATTAAAAAGGAAGATTGTTGGTGTCAACACAAATGATGCCATTATGAATCCCAAAAATTAAGATGACTCCTTCTTATTAAGAATTATCTAATACTTTTTATTTTAAGCCATTGTTTTTAAGGTTCTTATCAAAAGAAGAAATAATTTTTTTCATAATTGATAATATGTTTTGATTGCTTAAATCAATTCATTACTAAAAATATTAATATATCTGAATAGATGTGTTAAACTTGTAGTTATAAAATCAAATTTAAACATTCAAATATTTTGTTTATTATCTTTAAATTAAAAAAATAATGACTTGAACTAACCCTACAATATTTAACAACTCTTATTATATATGTAGTATTTGTCTTTTTCCAAATCACTACATATATCAAAATTTATGCAATAAATGTGATCTATAATTTTTCATGTATTTCCACTCTTCTTGAGGGCTTAATAATTGATCCATGCTCAATATAAAGTGCTTTCCTATTGGATATCCTTTGATCTAGTGTTTGAAACCCTAAAATTATGAAGTATCTATTGTATGTACTTTTGTAGTTATAATCTTAAAGTTCTCTTAGATATGTTATTTTAGATCCTCATCTAAAGAATTTAAAATGTAATAACATTATTTAAGTATCATGATAATTGTCATATCTTATATAATTATATTTACACATGAATGTGTTATATTATATATATGTATGTATGTGAGTGTGTGTGTGTGTATTTGTTTGTATATTTTGTAATCATGTTACTTGCATTAGGATATACAATCTTTATTTGAGCTTGCATGTGTGCTTATCATTCTTAATAATTTAAAATCCTCCAAGTTTTATGATGAATACTTCTTATTTAGCTATAGAAATGTAGTTTTCACATTGTATTATTGGAGTTGTAGATCTTCTATTATACCCAAGGTTAATATAATCTACTAATAAGGTTTGCAAGATGAAACTATAATATCTTAGCAAATTACTTTGTCACGTTGAAAGTGCTTGCCCACTAGCCTTTTGTTATAGTTCTAATTTTCAAGCTTCTTCATTTAGTTTATACACCAATTTAGTTTGTAAAGCCTTCCTCTTATGACAAATTTGATAACTTTTATAACTTAATTATTACAAGTGAGGAGATCTCATCTCATGTGGTTAACTCCATATTGTTTACCATTTCTTGAGCCATTCTTTGAGTATATAGAATCCAAAAGTGAAGAACTAGCGAAGTGAAGGGGACTACATTTTTAAACTTTGAGTATGGCTTGATCTCTAGGAAGATGGTGTTGATAATATCATATTCATTTGAATTGACTATAGTTGTAAAATATGTGTTCACATCTATATTCAACTTCTATTTTGAGTGTTCAATTAATGACAATTTAGAGATCTTGGTTTAAGAATCCCTCACATTCACATCCATTGATATCTAAACACAATGTTCAATGAAGTAGCACTTGACTAATTTGACATCAAGCTTGTCTTTATGCTTTGAATTAATATGGTCATATGGCATAGATCCAAAGATTCTAAGATGCTTTAGGTTATTGGAGAGCACAATACAAAACAAAGGTGATGGGTTCACATGCATCTCAACAAACTAGAACATGAGTGGATGCCAAATTTGTTTTGTCTCTTTAATCGCATCATTATATAACAATAATAATGTATTGGTAAAATAGTATAAGTAGCCCTTTATATACTTATTGTACAATCTATCCTCATATTTTACAATATTTGCTAATTTACTTATTCTTACCTAACCTCATGCCAGTTATCATATACTTAAAAAAGAAATCATTGATATAATATGAGCATACTATTGTCATAATAGGATAATACAATATAATCATTTTATTGAATATATGCACACTCAATATATGGTGTAAAGTAAAATAATTAAATCATGTAAACAATATATATATGATTATCAAAAATTAATATTAGGTTATCCTTAATAATCTTTCTTATATCATTTATAAATATATTATCTTCCTTGTTTTGTCCTATGTTTTCTAATGGTCTTAAAATCTTATTTCAAGTGATGACACTTCTTACTATAGTTCTTGCAAAATGATTCTTCCTTTCGGCTTTGATTTAGTATTGTCACTTTACTTTGACTTATAGAATTACAATCTATGCTTATGCTATGCATGTCTATATTTAGTGTCCAAGAAAAATTCAAATGATTCACTTAATTTCTTTTATTATGTGTTCTCATTTAAGACCAAACTTCTAACCTCCTTTTGCTTAAATTTTTGCTATCTTAAAGCACTACTTACTATTCCAATAATTGCATTTCAACAATTTAGTAAGGGGAATATAAATCACACTCATCTTCAAAGATAATATTCATAAAATTCAATTGAGTTGCAATCATATTAAACTTATTAATATAATTTATGACACATTTCGTTAATCTTAAAATTAAAAAAATTTCATTAGGGGAATATACATCCCACTCATCTTCAAAGATAATATTTATAAAGTTCAATTAAGTTGCAATCATATTAAACTTATTAATATAATTTATGACACATAGTTTTCTCATCTTAAGATTGAACAAATGCCATATAAAATATATTAGATTTGATATCAAAGATTTCTCATACATATTATATAAAAGACTCTTAGAATATATTGAATATCACATTTCTTGTAAGGATTAACCATGCCAATGATAGTACCTATTTATTAATCAAATATCATTCAATTTTATTTGTAGGCTTGGGTTTTTACCCTAGAAAAGATCGGTGCAAATTCTTTTAACATTGAAGAAAAAAATTCTTTTATTCAAATATTTTAATCATGAATTTTACATCTTTATGATCTCAAACAAATCCCTTGTATAGCAAGTTAACTCTTAACTTGCCTAATCTTTGTTTAGCAAGAAGTTGTGTTCAAATAACATTACTAGATTTGAGGTTCTTAAAAAATCTTTGAGAAAGACTAAAAGCTCATTAGTAAAAAATACATCTCTTTTCACTCACTGCAAAAGCTATTATTAACATAAAAAGCTGAAGAGGATGGATAACTCTTGTACACATAAATGAGACTTAAGATTGAAATGTTAATCCTTAATTTCATGACTTTTTTAAGGATATTTTTTTAATAACTTTAAGATGTTATAAAAAGAATCAATCTTTTTTACCTAACAACAATAGAATCTTCCATGTCTCAATAACACTCATGAGAGAATAAGATAATAAAATTTTTAGATATATGACCCTACCATCTTTTCTAAAATAGTTAATTACTTTTAGATTTGTAGGCATCTTATGCATCACATGTCATTATAAAAGATATATGACCACCAGCTACTAAACATCATTTAGTTGACAAATATTTTCCCACACTTATCTTGATTTATTTCAAGTACTTTCTTCTTAACATGTTTTGTGAGAAATATAGATCTTAAATAAATTTTATAATAAAGTTTTCAACCTTGCTCCTTGGTTGTAATGTTCTAGAGACATCATCTATTATATAATTCAAACTATGCAACAAAGACTTTATAATAGTTAATGTTTTGTTTGGTTTGAATAAAAGATAGAAAGATGTTGAAATTAATTTTTATAAAAATTTATCTTAACATATTTATAATTTTTTTTTTCAAAACAATGACATTGATATAAAATTATAAAAATAAACCTTCTTATAATAAAACCATTTTACTTCAATCAACCAAATAAAAGAAATTACATCTCTTCTAATTATTTTTCTCTTTTTACAAAAGAAAAAATAAATTATGAAAAAAAAATCATAAAAATGAAAATATTTTACCAAACCAAACTTGTTGGACACCCACATTTTACCAACATTTAATCATTAGCTTCCCTTTGATTAGAATTAGCCACGCCAACTAAGCACAAAGTAATATAGGAAAAAGGCAAAACGTGAAGAGAAACAAGACATGCCTTTAGTTATATTGTATGGCTTACTCAACGGTGATCCAAGTGCCATCCTCGCTGGCCTATTGGCCTATTGTACAAAACTCCCTATTGTTCAAACGCCGAGGTCGTCGACCTCTTCCCTATAAATTGACAACAGAACAAAACATGTTGCTGTTGGCGAGTGCCCCACCCGTGCAGGTGATCTTATTCTTAGGGATTTAATTCCTTCCTGTTCTTGCTAAAAGAAATGGCCACGTGCACTTAGTAACTACCATCCATCGGATAGGTTTTAATAACCTTCACATGATCCTCAAGGACGTCATACTATATGTGGCTTAATCATTGCCACGTTTGATAGGAAGGTTAGAAAGTGCTTTTTGAGTTGTTTATTTATTATTCTTTTTTGTTTTACGATTAGAGACATTAAAAATATAATTAAATTTTATTTCTTTTTTAAATATTGATGATTAACAGCAAACGAAGTACTTGAAATCATAGCGTTTTGAGTAACATAATGATTTTTTTTTCTTTTTAAAAAAAAAAATACTGATGAGGTGATAACATCTGGGGATGTGCATTTAGTATTTTATGAAATAAAATCTCATGAAATTATTTGAAGGATTCTTGAAATATTTTTATTTGTATATTAAAATTTGTCATTATTTTTTAATTAGTTTCATGTTAATCATTTGTTTTTAATAAAATATATCATTGTTGCTACTTTTTAGAGTGTTAAGTTTGTTTGAGGGTTAGTGATTGTTCGATAATTAGATTAGATTTTTGCTTGAATTGAAGTGGATTAGTCAATTAAGAGTTTTGTTCATCTCAAATAAAAAGCCATTGTGAGTGTGAATCCAATCAAACTATTTTAAAATTAGATTAAAAACATTGTGCATGCATATTAAAATTTTTATGTATTATTATTAATGAATCATATAGAAAAATAAATTTATGAAATTAATTGATCATTTAACATCACTAGATTTATAAACACATTTCTGATCTATAACTTTAATCAAAATTTAATTTGTCTTTTAGTTAAATTGAGTTTTAATTAGTACTTAAAAAATTAAATTTAGTTAAGATTGAGATTGAATTAGTTCATGCCTATCCAATATTTTAATTTGATCAAGACCAATTTGAAAAACTTCTACCCAAATTTATGCCATTGTCAAATCAACTAAAATTGGTGGTATTAATAGACAATTATTTTTTATGTTAATGGCTTAACAATGCTCTCATATTATATAATGACATGCATATATAGTATTTTTAGTAATTAATCAAATAATTTCTTTGAAGAGGTTGTGAGAATACCAAAGATTATGTACACTTGTAGATTTGTTATTAATATAAATATATTTCTTATCAAGAACCTATTGAGAATATTGATAATTAATTATATAACTATGTTTTTGTTAGATAAATTATTTTCAAATTTAGTTTTTTACAATAGTATTCTTCAAATTATATAAGATATTTGTCTAGTCACATTTCAAAATATACTTTTTAATCTAACAAATCAATAATAATACGAGAAAAACAAAAAAAAAAGTGTTATTTCAAATAATTAACAAATTTATTTCTTTTCTCTCAAAAAGTAAAAAACTAGTTTGATTATTTTCATAACATCAATCATCATATTAGGTGTTTATTGACAATAAATTTATTAAAACTTGTTTTTCATTAATCAACTTAATGTTCAACAATAGTTTTATAAAAAAAATTATATAACAAAAAAGAAAAATTTAATTTGATTTTACATTATCTAATTTACCCCCAACTTATAACTCACATTATATGATATCTTTTTTTTATTAAAATAATAACATCTAGGTTTTTTTTCAAGAGATAAAAACTATATAGATTTTAAGACACTCTAATCGTATAATCATTATATTCCAAATTATACATAATAAATGGCCCCACCTAACCAAAATGAAAATATGAGCCATGTTATAATTATGTGAAATAGATATTATACATGTAATAATAAATCTCCATTTTGTTTGAAATTCTAAAAATTTAATAAAGTACAACAAGTTATCATTGTTATGTATCTCTTACATTGTATCTATTGATGTTATGAATCATGCACGCCCACATCAGAAGCATCCAATGCCACTGTCTTGATCACATAGCTCGTCAACGATCTTTTCAGTCAATTTTGTTGACATGAAAACGTGACAATGACCAGTCTATATCACTTGAATGCAAATTTAAGTACCTTTTTGTCGAAGCCGTTGCATCTTTGCTGGTTAATTCAATCTTTTGAGATCCTTAAATTTTTGGTACAATTACAACTTATTGGAGGGTGACAGCTTAGGGGTCAAATCGAGCCTAATAATATACAGGTGCATGAGTATGAATCAAATAGTCCATTATTTTTGTCTTTTTTGTGGTGTATTATTTTCTTGATAATTGTTTGGAGAGTTCACATGCATTGAAGTGGGATCCATTTTCCAATCAAAACTCTATTGTGGTTTGTTTTTGAAAAGAATATTCCCCCATTTTGTTTGATATCAAGATTTGAGGTAATATAAAACATTATTTTGATAATATTAACTTCAAAATCATGATATTAAATCTAATAAAAAATGACAAGTAGATATTATTTAACAAACAAATATCATGGAACCAAACTATCCCTAAGATAAACAATATGCCTTTTTAATAAATCTTAGTCCATCTTTAAAGCTTTGATCCAATAGTTTTTAAATAAACAAGGAATATTTAAAAATAATTATATCATGTGAGAAGAAAAATAAGATTTTATAAAAATTATTTTTAAAATATTTTATGAAAATAAAATTGAAAAACCCCTACCAATAAAGCAACCTTATTTCAAAGAGTTCTTGAACTTAAAACACCTTGAATGAGACATTTTGTGGTCATTCAAATAATCTAGCTGTCTAATGTGGAATTATTGATATTTCCTTTCCATCATATAATGTGATTAAAGCATACTTATTTTAAAATGAAACTAGATTTGAATGAATCAACAATTAGGTAAGCCATGAAAGCAAGTGTTGATAAGGTTAGATTCTTGCACATGATTACAACATAATCAGTAGGATTAGCCTAGGTTTAGATGGTCATATTGTTCTAATCCTTTTTAATTGGTCACTAAGGAACACAGAGAAAGGTTGAGTACTACAATTAATGTGAATGTACTTTAACTAAATCAGGCTGTTATCAATTATCTATAGTTAATTATTTCCCTTTAAAAAAAAAAAAAAAAAAGGTTGAGAAAAGAAAACTGTGCTGGATATGCATGGAATCATATCAAGGAAAAGAAACGTGAATGGCCTGTAGGTTTGAGAACCAATCATATTTCTGTTATTTTACTTGATTTGCTGATCCGTTTGGTGCGGCGGAATACTTTACAGTTCTTTGATGCCATACATTTTTTAGCTTTTAATTATTTTTATAGAACAAGAATGAAGAATGAAAAGGGGGTTGTAGTATTTTCTTTATTTGTCTTGGGTAATTTTTAATTTGTTTTTTATTTATTTTTAAAATTATAGATAAAACATGAGAGTTGAAGTTCTAAAAAAAAAATTTTTTTAAGCTTTTTTTTTTTTGTTAAATCTTGAGGAATTGGCATGAAAGAATGATACATTTTAGGTTATTTTATAACAATGATTGATTTTTTAAAGGGGGACATCTAGAGACAAAAGCTAGTTTTTTTAATGCTTATGTCATGTCATAACATGGCAAGAGGTCGATAACAAATTGATCATCAATTTCTAAGAGTAGAGAGAGTTTTGGTGGCTTAGAAATGATTGCTTATCTTATTGGTTGCTAAAATTAATATAGAGAGCGTCTCGTCATCTACTTTTGCATCTTTCAAATCACATCCCATACAAAAGGTTTGTTCTTGCATCTTTCTATTGGTTTTCCAAATTAATGTCATGGGTACATATAATTCAGAAGATTGTGTGAGTGATTCATGCATCACTTTTTTCTCTTTTCTCAATGGCTCCACTAATTGATATGTTTTTACAAAGAATTGTAATTCAAATTCGTTATCTTTGTTTTCAATTATTGTAAGCTTCTTAAATTCTTTTGTCAAGCCTTCAAGTTCTTGTTTTTTCTATTTTAATAGATGTAAATTATTCAATTAGATGGAAGTCCATTGTGTCCAATAGGTTTTGAACTTATAACAAAGGCTTAAGAGACCTCTATCCTATGTCTTAGATGGATGCCCTTCATTCTTTTTTTTTTTACATTTTTTTTTTCCAAAAAATAGGATTGAGAAATACAATAAAGTATATAAAAAAAGATAATGTTTTGTATATCATAGGAACATGTAATAAAAGAAAATATATTGGATTATTACAAGCAAAGCAAACAAATATGTTTTGGACAAAGTTATCTATTATTGAACAATTTTATCTGAATAACAAAATCCTCTGTGAATCCTCAAAGTTTTATCTCTAAAACAAGTTTTCAATAAATTGTTTGGGTTTTAGCAAAAATTGTTGTATGAGGTCTTATTAATTGATTTAAATGCCTAAAAGAGAATGTTGCTGTGGAAGTTGTGGGGCATATTTCAAAATTAATGCATGTTGGTATAGTTGTAGATAATCTAGAGGGTGAGTATGAGCTAACTTTGGTTTTGTTTATTTATTATATAACAATTTTATTGAAAAAGATCAACACTATAGTATTTTGCTCACTGAATATTAGGTCTATATACCTAGTGTTCTACCAATGGTTTTAAGGGATATTCATGTTTGGCATATGCCTACCCTAATCTAAATCTTTGGTGATGATTCTATACTACAATTCAATGAAAGAACTTTGGATAGTGTCTTGGGTAATAGCTAATCTAGTTACTTTAGAAGTTTGTGTTCAAGCTTGTAATTAAGGATGTGATATTTCTTTTGAAAGAATTTGATATTTTTCATGAAGCTAGCAAATGGAGTCCTAAACTAGTTGCCACTGCTGAAGTATGGAAAGAGATCAAATTCAATTTTAACTAGGTGGATAAGCTAGATATAGCAAAATAAGCTCGCGTTATTTCATAATTTGTGTTTGTTCTCCTAATTGATTGCAATAAAATTTGGCCCAATCCATTTTTTTAAGAAAATAGTAAGCCAAATTCGAATAAAAAATGTAATGGCTTCATCATTGTCTAACATTCTTGTCATTTTGGAACATAATTTACATCCCATATTAAATTCATAAATAATCAATTAGCCAACTCTAATTTTCTAAGTTCATTCCATGAAAACAACAACCCTTCGAAACTAAGAAGCAAAACTAACTCTAAATGTAGTCATCTCATGGCATAACAGTTAACTCAACTACGATATCCTTTATTGTTATAGTCAATGATGTGTAACTTTGGAAAAAAATTCCTCAATATTATAAAATAAACCTCATTAGCATAGCATATTACAATTAGCCTAACAACCTCAATTAAATTCAATTACAAAGTTATAAATAGCACAACTACCAACATTTTAGATTTAATAAAACAATGAAAATCTTTCTAGAAGCATCTAGATCAACATAGTCAATCTAGAAATACCTCTATAAATCATATAAAAATGGCTAAAAATTTAATTCATAAATGCCATAGACTTCTTAAGGAGGCAGGGACTAACTATTGTACTATATCATGAGCAATACAACTGCAACATAATTTATAACTTCTACATGTTGAGATACATTACACTCAAAAGAGGGGTGAAATTTAGTGTTCTAAATTAAAACGTTTAAGAGAAATTAAGTACTTTACATTTCTATAAAAAAATTAATAAAAATGGATAAATACAAACAAAATATTAATAGAAGAGTTAGTATAAGAGTAGAGTATAATAAAATAAAATTCAAAGTTAATATGAATTTATAGGGTAGAGAATGCATAAAAGAAAATTAGTGAAATTAGAGAAGTTGACAATCAATAAGTGAGATATTTTGTCTTAGTGCATTAAGAGTTTGGATCTTACAAAAACAACTCCTAAACAATTAAGTCTCTTGCATTAAAGTGTGATTAGAATATGACCTATTAATTCAAAAAAAAATAAAACCTAAGTGAAAACTGATCTATAAAGTTGAATAAGGGCACAATGGATGAATTCGATTCAACCTATTAGTAAAGAATTTGATCATAGAAGCTATCCTTGCTTTTTGAAAAACTTTTTATATAAAAGAAAAATATGAAAACGTAGCGATATTTAACCAAGAAATGAAGACTATTAAATGTTAAATGTGAAAAAACAAGGTATACAAAAATATTTATAGTGATTTGATCTAAGAATTAGTCTACGATCACTCTCCATTACCTTCTTTGAGTATTCCAGTAAAATAAGCCTATGCAAATCAAACTAAGCTTATGACATATATGAGAAGTAAGCAAAGCCTTTTCTAGTTTGGGTTTAAGGATTTGAAAGTCATGCAACCACTTCAACAAAGACAAACCTAGGCTATTTTGTTTTGAACCAAAGGTCTCTAAACTTATTCACTTTACATTGGTAGTTTACAATATTTTTAGAATAATTACAAGTATTTTCACAATGAAGTGAGGACACCAAAAACAAGTACTCATAAAACACCTTTACTTTGTTTTCCTACATGTAACTTAAACCTAGTAAAAAAATGATTCTTTAACAAATACCTTTTTTTGAGATAGATGAATCAAGAACTTAAAAACTAATGAGCATGTAGATCTCAAATGATAAGGTTTCAAAGAAACTCAAGAACTTTAGATAGTGAGCTTAACTTCATAGATCTTATGAGATTATTTAAGGTTAGTTGGATAATTGTAAATTTAATTTTTCACATTACTTTGAATGAAATGAAAAATCGTCCTGTTGGGATGCATTTGATAAAAATGTCATAAGAATTGTTGTATATGGAAGTCTCCTAAAAATTATGATACATGTCAAATATAATAACATTAATTACAAAAAAAATCAATGATAGTACTTTCATTAGAGTTGAAGGTGGTTTGATCATAAAACAACAAAATGGGACATTTAAAGAAAAAATAACACTTTAATCATATGGTTATACCACAAAAAAAATATAATATCAAACAGTGTCAAAATAATTGGACATTTTTATGAAAATAGAGTTTAATAAGCATTTTGTTCTAAAATTGATTTAATAAATTTTGGAAGTTGTTTAAAATAAAAAATGCAAGGAATACAATTCCTTATAAAGTTTTTATTAAAAAGAATATCTTAATATTTAATTTGTGTGACAGCCGCGGAGAGATAGAACACGTCATTAGATAAATGCCAAAGAAAACCTTAGTTAGCTTAGAGAAAGAGGAAATTGCAAGAAAACTTCGAGGAACAAGAAAGGATTCATTTCACAAGGATATTATTAGAAGATCTTTCCAAGGGAAGGCAAACTTCTCTATGCATTTTGTTTTGGTTTGAGAAAATTTTATAAAGTTCTAAGTTCAAATTCATGCAAGGACTTGTATTAGTGTTGCAACATGGATCATATCAAAAGGATGACATTAAGTTGTTCCAATATAGCAAGATGCAAAAGACTAAGTGGAACTTTTTTTATTTTATTTTTGTATGTTTTTAATTAGTTAGTTTTTTTATTATTATTTTATTTGATTAGAAATATTTTATCTTTTTAGTTTTAGTTTTGGGATTCTTATTTGAATGTTATTGAAGCATTTCTAATGAATGGAAGAGGAGAGTTTTTTCTTGATTTGTTAACTGAGAACTATGTTGGTTTCTAGTGGTGCATACATGTATGGCAAGGATGCATAGGTTAGTCTTCCCTCATGTACTTGCAATCCAAGAGTTGTCTCATATCATATATGTGCACATATCTCTGAATTACCATCTAAGCTCATTTTACTTGCAATTTGAAGCTTATTTGGGTTGTGATTCAAATCTACTTTTATTGAAAACTCCGTCACTTTAGTTTGCAATCCAATGCTTATCCGTGTTGCATTTTGGAACTACCTTCAATAGAAATTATGATTTTTTATTATACATGCATACACACCTCTACCTTGCAATTCAAGTTCTTTCAAGTTGAGATCGAAAGCTTATCCAAGTTGTAATTCAAATTTACCTCATCATCATTACTAACTTTATCATTTCATCTCATTCCTCTAATTTGGTAACGAGATTTTCCAACATGTTAATCTTCTATCAATTTGGCAACAAAATTATTTTGTGGTATCCCAATCACTATGGCAATTCAAGTTCATGATTGCTAACTTAAAAAAAAATTGATTTGTTGGTCATCACTCTTGTTAGCTAATTTAGCATAATATCCTTATTTTTCTCCTTAGTTGATCCATTGTGACTCTCACTCATGAACACACTAATTGGATCATTGTCAAAGCACACACATAGTTCCTCTCACAAGTAGGAGGTAACTCCCCAAATTGCACAACTCATGATTGCTAGTAACCTAAACACCTTACAAATAACTACCCATAGAACTTAGTGTTACATTTGAGCCATGCCCTCTTACATTGACATCCGAATCATGCAAGTGCAATAGCTAGCTACTATCATCTCGACACAACCAAAGCAATTTGAGGATTAGAAACTAAAATCTACCCCACATTGAATTGACTATGCGAGCTCGCATTCTGATTATCAAATTAGATTACACTTACTAGCCAAAATCGAGTTAGCTTCTCCAACTTATTACTGATTAGTTTGAGAACCGCTCACTAAGACATTCTTATTAGAATTTAAACAAGATCTTGTTACAAAATATTGTCTCACCAACTATGATACAAGGTGTTCAAAGTGTCTCTTCCCACAATAATGGTATCTACATTTCTATTCTTTGAGTGAAAACTTGAGGGCAAGTTTTTTTTTTTTTAAGAGGAAGAGCTTGAAATAATACGTAGTACATCAATAGGATGACATCAAGTTATCCCAATGGAGCCTAGGATACATAAGTTCCAAAGAATGTTTTTTTATTTTAATATTGCATATTTTTAATTGTTTGTATTTTTATGACTATTTAATTATGCTAGGAACATTTTAATCTTTGCACTTCTCATTTAAGGTTTTTTGTTTGTATGTTACTTAAATGTTGCCAATGGATGAAAGAGGGAAGCTTTTCTAATTTAACGGCTAAGAACCATTTAGGTTTCCTATGTGCGTGAGTGCACTAGAAAGAGGCATAGATTGGCCTTCCCTCATCTAATATTGATATTTGAGAGTTACCCTTTATTATGCATGCATGTATACTTTCGAGTGATGGTCTAAGCTTTTATGGGTAGCAATTTGAATTTTATCCAAGATTTAATCGAAATCTACCTCCAATAAAAATTCTATAATTTCGAAATGTGATTTAAAGCTTGTCTAAGTTACAATTCAACTATACTTACAACAAAGTTGTAGTTTATTATTATACATATATGCACATCCATGGAGTATAATCTAGATTCCCTTAACTTGCAATATGAATCATATCTAAGTTACAATTTGGCTCTATTTATGTTGTTGTTATCTCCATCTCATCCAACTACATGATTTTTCATCTTGCCCATCCTCAATTAACAAGACTTAAAACACTTATTTTCACTTTAAGGAGCAATGTAAGCTCTAATGAAAGAACTGGACAAAGTAAAAACATGTAGACAAGTAAAAACCATAGTTCTAGATACGAATTGGATGGCTAGAAGAAAATGAAGAAAAGACACATATGAAAATGCTAGACAATAGTTCTAAAATATATTCGTAAATATATTGTGTTCTAATCTGACTTCAAACTACTAGAATCTAATCCAAGTTTAGCCCATAATCAACTCATAATATTTCATTTCAGGTTGTGCTCATAATCAGTTAGTTACACATTGAGTTGATTTGAACAGATTTTTGATCGAGTTTTAGTCTTCGAGCTAAGGCAATACCCTTTACCCAAAAGGATGAATCGAAAGAAGAACACGAATAGATTCCCAAAACACAACAATACATTGTCAGGTTAATCTACAGGCATTCTGGGTTTAAGCTCTTTGATGGAGTAGAAGAAAGCAAACAAAACATCACTGAACTGCAATTTACACGCCCTCTTCAGCGGGGGAGGGATCGGTTGGTGTGGGCAACTTCTTTTCCAGGCACTTGGGAATTTCGAGCTCATCCTGAGAGCAGCGCTGTTGCGGGTGAGCAAGGAGTATGCACATCTGCCGAAAAAGGACTCGAGAGAGTCCCTGTCCGCTCTCAAAGATGTAGCCTTCGTACTCGCTTACATGTTCGAGTGCATCAATGAGCATATCAAATACCTTCTGTGGGCAGTTTTCGGGACCTGGCTTGTCATGGAGATAGAGCACATCTAAGGTGAACAGCTTCTGGCTGATTGGCCACTGATGCTGTGGGGGCATTGACGATCGGCAGTAAATCAGTATCTGTAGCCACAAGGAAATAGATGATATTAGTCTTTGTATTGGTAGAGGAGACCTTGGTATAATGAAGTATGATATCATCATACTATGGTATACACAATAGCTCAGCCAAGCAAACAAGGAAACAGACCATGAAAATAGTACAAAAAAGTGGGCATAATCACAACTGAAGCACAGATCACAATCACGTCTACACCTAATAACCCACAATTTCTCTATTTGAATTCCAATCAGAGGCAATGCCTTGAGAAAAACTGTTGCATCATCTCACTGCCTACACAACGTACAAAGCAATCACAAATGCTGGTCAGGCCATGGTTTTCTAGATAGTATTGGAAAGAAGTTGAGTTAATAATGGAGATATGTGCAGTCACATCTTTGGGAGGTTGAGCTTTGCTTACCCTGTGATGTATGGAGAAAAGAGAAAAAGAAGGATGCTACTAGAGAATGAAAAGAAACAAATGGAGATAAATATCCACTGGCGTAGAGCAAGAAAAAATGCATGGTCCCCAAACAAAAAGAGAGATACTACCTTAAGCTGATCAAGATAAATTGTCAAGCAAAGATGGCTCTCACAGAACTAGAGCTAATTCAGATAAGTGGCGATACGTGTAAGTGTATAATTAGAATTGTGTTCATTCAAAAAAATATTAGAAAAGTTCTAACTGAGAATAAGATCAGAGAAAAAGGGCTCTACTAACCAAAGCATAATCCCATAGACGCTTACAAGAATTAATTCATTTACAAGAAAGGAAGAAAATCAAAGAAGACATGTCAAGAGTCTAAACATTTGGATTCTTTTGCATAATTGAAGCTTAAGGACATGACATTTGATTAAGCTGAATAGAAACCACTGATTCACATTATCATCTCTACTAGTTAGAATTAAGGTTTCATGCCGTTGTATCATCTCAAATCCTCCAGTATCATAATTCTGACAGTATAAAATTCCAACAGAATTGGTACATGAGTCACAAATAAAATGAAAGCAGCCCCCCATAGGAACTTGTAGAAATACATGTTAAATTTTTCTCAAAACAAGAGGTTATATAGCTGCTTAGTAATCATGAAAAAATTAGGCAAATGAGTTACCATGTTTATCCTACAATATTCAAAATCAAAAAATAAACTTCCTGGGAATAGAATACTACTCAATTGAGAAATTTGAAGTTCATAGTGCATCACTAGTGTCAAGTGAAAAATACTTACGACTTCCAAGTGTAAGAACATTGCGTTATATTTATTGCATTAGGTTATAAATCCCAGTTTCTCCATTAAACATTGTAATCATGCCAGTGTTACCAGTAAAGCAGATCACAAAGGTTATCTGACAATAGAAATGATCACCAATTCAAAAAAAAAGCTGAACAGGCCATTTGACTGGGAACAAACAAAGAGAGGATGCAGAGTGCAGTTTTTCAAACAATTAGAGCTTCATTTATTTTTACCGTTTGCTCAAACAACATATTGCTGACAAAAAATTTTTATGAATCATTACTGCATCATATAACATAGACTTGACTAAAATAAGAAAACAAGTCAAACAAATAAAAGAGACTTATATGTTGTACCAGAACAATAAAGCTTAATAGTACTTCACTTGCAAGTTCAACCACTCAAGAATAAAAACATGAATATGAAAATATATATGAACCAAGATAACATATCTGGTACAAAATGCTATTGAGTTGAAAACCTAAAGGAGATGAAAGCAAGGCCTACAAAAATGAAAATCCACTGCAGGCATGATGAAAATGAGTGCTCATGCTAAAACACATAAAACGAGTATCAGCAAATGAGAAAAACGTGTACAGGAATATGCACTATTAACAAAACCATTAGCATCTTAACTAGAAAACAAAACTTGCCACTCTTAGAAGACGACCCTGTGCACGAGAGTTTTTTGCTTCTTGGGTTGCTATTCTGAAAAGTTGAGTGAGATCTGCAGACCCATATGATAAAGCTGCTGACGAAAGTGACTGGACTGCAGCCATGGCAACACCTATTTCATTGCTAAATTCCTTTCTAAGCTGCACAAAGCATAAAACTGCATAAATTAGATTTCAAAACTTGCCATTTCTCAAAACATGATTTGGTTTGGCTATTGTAGCCATTTAGTTATCAGTGATACCTTCTGCAAGAAAACTTTTATGCAATCGCCATCTTCTCATAGAAGCATAACAGTGTTTAAAAAATTCACTTTTTCTATTGAAGAGATGCCAACAATGGAGCTACACCAAGATACTACAAAGCGTGCATCTTGCACTATTATGCAAAGACTTCCTTAATTATCTACAACTTTTTATACACTGCTGCAGATGGTTATTTTGGTGGTTGAGACATCTTATGAAGTCAGTAAAATCAAAGCTATCTCTAAGTCGTGGAAAAAAGTGAGAAAGTAGAGCTGGAAACATGATAAATCTTAGAAGAAAAGAGTTTGAACTTACTATATTAAAACATGCTAGCAATAGTAGTACCAAAACTGAGCTACAGAAAAGAGGCATAGGTTATTTAGCATATTTTACCATAAAAAGGAGAAAATTTGGAAGCACGGTAAAACAGACCAGCAAATTTAATGTTCAAGTGACATGAATGAGAAGGGTTCACTAAACGTAATAAAGGTAGCAACTTATACAGAAAGACTAATATAAATGAGCTAACAAGTGAGCATAGAAAAAGTATAAGAAAGCAGTTAAAAAGTGTATGAATTTGAACATCAAAATATAAAAATATCTCTCAAACAAACTAGTTAAATAAATCAATCAATTGACCTGTTGTGCCCCAACCAAAAGGATTGAGGTGCTGATTTCCCAAATTTGATGCTGAAATGTTTCAAATAAAAAGCTAAGCCGTAGTCCTTGTATAGGACACCAAGAGCAAATTTGGGGATCCGTCAACTCTCCCTTAATCAAAGATTAATGAACATTTTTTTGGGCTTTTTGTGAATTGCTTACCAAAAATGATCTTATTTTGGAAGTTGACAACTTGATACATGAAATACATCCTCAAAAGTTTACAATATTAACTTTTTTTTGACAGATCATTGTATTTTTAAGGAATATGGTAAAACATTTCTTCGACAACAAGATTGTTATCAAGAGATTAAGCAATGGTAACTTTTTTGGCAAGGACCACAAGGCTGATAAATTTCAGTGATTTGGAAATATACCATAGAACAATAAGAAAGATGGCATGATTGAATTAGTATGAAAATAATAAAAGCATGCAAACTAGAGCCTATATAGTTGACAACAAACACAATGCTCAACGAAAATGAATAAAGATTAAAAAAAAAGTTGTTTTCTTTTTAAGACAATACCAATGATATAAACACAAGCAATGAAGGACAATCACAAATGGTTCATTTTAAGGTGTATGGCTAAATAATTTATCATTTATGTATATTTGTCGAATCTTGGAAACCTCGAATGGTAATATCCTCAAATAAAGCTATTACTATATAAATACAATATATTTCACTATCCATGTCAATATTCAATCCCAATCTCAAATATGGACTTGGGCATGGTTATTGATGCAAGAAAACCATCTATAGAATCATTTATTAATAAATAGCAAGTGTAGCACAAATCCCTTATAAAAAGTCAAACAAAAGCTCAACAAGCAAAAAACTAAGAAAATAAGCATCCCACCTAATGGGTTATGATCACCCACTTCACCATAAATGCATAACACAAAAAGTATTAGAGCAAACTCCATAACTTAGGGGAAGATTCAAAAATGAAAGAAACACTTATGAATTTTAGAGAGAATCAAAGATTTTGATAACTCTCTCATTAATTTTCTTTATGTCATCTTTATATATGAAAATATTTTACAAGATCTTGTAGATTCCTTTACATCTCCTTATTCATGAAGAGCATTTTTCATGAACCTTTTTTTTCTTTTCAAGCTATTTTTTCGTAAATGTTAAAGATAATTTAGATTTTTTTTCTTTTGTTGTAAAGACATTCATTCATGACTTGTCTTATTAGTTTTTTTTATAATAAACTTATTTAAATGTCATGAACTATAAAAAAAAGTGTTTTGGTTATAAGAACTTTCTCACAACTTACCTCACTTGATGGCACAACTCTTTCAAAGTGGTCAAGGGCCTTCCAATAATAAGTGCGCTAAGTGGCAAACTACCTATTCCTTTCCCCTCCAACCCTACCTCACAACCTTTACTTCTCGACCTCAAAACCATGGTTTAAGCTTTCTATTGGGTTCCATCATTTCCAGTATGAGAGTCAAAGGCAACTCAAAGATTGAGAAAATATTTTCTCAGTATAATGTGACAAGAATCATCTAGGCGATACAAAAGATCTTCTAAGTCTAAGAGCCAAAATCATTTGGTTTGACTGTTAGACGAAATATTCTACTGGGCCATCATTTCTAGTATCAATGTTGAAGACAATTCAGAGGTTGAGTAAAGACTTCCTTATTATAATGCAAGAGAAATCATCTAAGTTGTAAAGGCCTGCAAAGACTAAAGGCTAAATTCAATTGATGTGACTGTTATACGAAATAGTGTATTGCGTAAGCCTTGCACTTTTCTCTTACAGGTAAGATATGAAAT
The DNA here is from genome assembly GCA_023846275.1 of Vanilla planifolia. Taxonomy (NCBI): domain Eukaryota; kingdom Viridiplantae; phylum Streptophyta; class Magnoliopsida; order Asparagales; family Orchidaceae; genus Vanilla; species Vanilla planifolia. Next base: position 42,488,959 of record CM043875.1, on the reverse strand, counting down.
GTGATCTAAAATCATAAATATAAGGTAAATCATGTCTTTAAACAAATTAAAGAGTTCTATGCTACTATCAAGCAGTTGACTCTATCAAATAAACAAACCCATCACCCTCTAAAACCCAACCATGCCTTTAAATGTCCCATTATTAGGGAGAGAAACATATTAATTCTATTAACGATATACAAAACTTGAAGTATTGAATCAAGAAGCTTTGTTAGTTTGCAAAAATGCCACATATTTCACAAAGTATTAAAAAGTTTTTAGTTATTTCACATTACATCTTTTTTCTTTTTCAATTTCTTTTTATCAATTTTATGTACATCTCCTCTCCTTTTTTAGACCTTTTCATTCTTTGTATTATATCTCACGATATATCTGCTAACATGACCCCCAAAATGCATCCACAAAACCAATCAAAAAAGTCAAAAATAAAATTGAAAACCTAGAATAAACCTTAAGTGATGTAGAAACCAAAAATGAAGACCACTTACACCAACACCAACAAACCATAGATTAACTCAAAGTCAATCACCCGTTTAGACATAAGACCCCCACCCTTTTCATTTATAAAAACTTAACTAAAGGGGAAGACCCATCAACTAAGGATATTTGATTTAGTGGTCAAAATCATAAGAACTGACACCACGGTGTAGATCATGATATATACAAAAATATCAAAATAAATGCAGCCTCCTTTGATGGTACAATGAACTTAATAAATTTTTAGATTGGCTCACTCAAATGAACGATATCTTTGATTGGCATGGTATGTGATAAATATACAACTTTTGCTAGGATAAACTGCATAATCTATCAGATCAACATCCAAGAAAAAGGAAATATTATAAGGACGCACTAATAACTTGGCTTGAAATGAAAGCTTCCCTTCACATAAAGTATTGTCCCCTCTACCACGATAAAATGCTACATGAACAATTCTTTCAATTATAACAAAGACTTATGTCTATAAATGAATATCTAAATACTTTTGATAGGCTAGTAGCCAAGACTGCTGCACCAACCCAGAATAGTAACTAACTAATAAATTTGTCCTCAGCCTTAAAACAAACATATGCCAAGATATAGAATTCCATGATCTATAAACCTTAGAACAAGTAATTAAATTGGCCACAACAGCTAAAAAGAACAAGAAACTTATCCCCCCCCCCCAACCATAACATCTTCCAATTCTCAGTATAATAAACCTAACCTCATATATGGCTGCTTCAAATGTGGTTAGGCAAGCCACTTTAAAACCAATGCAAAAGATTAATCCTAGAAGTTGATAAACCTTGTAATTTAGAATTAGAGTATGCAGAAGACACAATCCTAACTAATGAGGTGCAATATTTAGAGAAAACTCACATAAGAGTTATGAGATATATTTCTATATCTAAATCTACCACTAAAGACTAGAGGAAAAAAACATCTTTAATATTCTTATCCCATATAATGAGAAACATTGTAGACCAATCATTGATGATGGTAGCACCATAAATGCCATCTCTAGTAAATGTCGTATTATGAAATAACCTAAAGTCTAAGCCTTACCTAGACCCTTTTCATGTTAGTTGAGTTAAATCACACTTTACTACCCATTACATTTAGATGTTTACTCTCAATTAATATGTGTAGTTATGAAGATAAGATTTGGTGTGATACTCTCTTAATGGATATGATAAATTCTTTTAGGTTGATTATAGCTATATGATCACAATGTCACACATTATGGGCATAAAAATTCTATGTCTTCAAATTCAACATAAAACTCATTAAATTGTTTCCTTTAAAATCCTCCAAGAAATCATCAGATATGCTACCTAAACCACTACTTGATGCCCCTAAGAAAACTACAAAAACACAAGTTGATAGTCTTAAATCCACACATTCAACCTAGTTTAAGCATTCCAAGCCTCGCTTTTGCCAATCTAAGATACACGTGCTTAAGGAAAAAGTTTTTTTGACTCATCTTCTTTAAATTTTTTATTCACAAAAGAGAGGTAACACATAGCCATCCCGAGGTTTCCTTACCACACGTGATATCCAACCCCATGCAAGAATAATGTGATGTTACCCCAAATAACCTACTTGATAAGCTCCCCCCAATGCAATCCACACAACACTATATTGACTTTGGTCTTAATTCCCAACTATCAAATGAACCCTGTCAAGCATGCAGAAATAAAGAGATTAATTCCCTATTTATGACTAAATGACATGTTAGATATTATTTTTAGTTCTAATTAGTTACCAAAATTAACATTAAGAGTGGTTACTACCAAATTCACATCTAACCAAGAGGTAATTGGAAAATGGCATTTAAAAACCTTGATGAACTATACAAGAAGCTAGTGATATCATTTAGTTTTTCCAATGCACTTAGCACTTTCATGAGATTAATGAACATTATTACAAGCCTTCCAAAGAAAACTCCTTATAATATATTTTGATGACATCCATATTTCTCATCCTAATGAGCATACATGCCTAACACACCCTATCTTTTTTGAAAACTTCTATACAAAATGGTTTTAATTGATTTTACAAAAAAAAAATATTTTCTTGTAACTTGAAGTTATTTTTTTATGATTTATTATTTCCTCTAAGGGAAGTCAACCAAACTCGTCAAAATTTCAAGCCATTTTGAATTGGCTCATATCTATTATTATTGTTGTTAGAAGTCTTTTAGGATTTTTAACATAGATTTGTTAGAGAAAATAATTTAGTTGCTACACCCCTCTCTGATTTGCCAAAGAAATATAAGTTTCATTAAAAGCTTAAGACAAAAAGAATTCAAACAATTGAAAACAATAGTGAGCTCCACGCCAATTTTGAGGTTACCTAATTTTTCAAACCATTTAAAGTTATATACAAAGCATCTACTGTTAGGAATAAGTGGAGAATTAAGACAAGAGAATCATCTAACTGCATATTTTAATAAAAGATTAAATGAGACAAAGAAACGATATTCTATCTATTAGAAAGTTTTATGTGATAATACAAGTAGTGCGACATTGAAAGCACTATCTTCTTCCCAAGGAGTTCAACCTTTACATTGATCATCATGTTTTAAAGTTCATCAATATAAAAAAATTTAAATTATAGATATGCCAAGTTAATTGAATACTTACAAAAGTTATCTTTTGTACTTAGGCATAAGCTTAGGATAGAAAATAAAGTGGTTGATAATTTATTACAAATTAATCAAATGATTAGTAGTTTAGAAATCAAAATCCCAAGTTTTGATTTAAAAGAAGAATATCTAAATTGTCCAAATTTACTAATTTATTTAGAGTTGTGTCATAAACTAACTTCTATAGATTCATTCTTTATGATTTATAATGATTATTTATTTTGGAGTTAATAACTATGTATTTCTTAATCTCCCTTAAGAGAATCCTTAAATTCTAAAATGCAATTAGGAGAAATTGTAAGCCATATGGGGCATGACAAAATTATTTGTTAATTGGAGTCAAAATTTTAATGGCTTTCTTTAAAAAGGGATGCGTAAGGATCATTGAATGATATCTGACTTTTAGACAGGCAAAGACTATCATGTAACACACAAGAAAATAGACAATTCTTCCAATTCTTTACAAATCTTAGGTTGATTTTTCCATGAATTTTGTCTTACGTATGCTCCAAACCGCCACCAATATCATAGCATTTATATTTTAGTTGATTGTTTCTCTAAAATAATACACTTTATTTCTTGTTCTAAAATTAACTACATATAGCCAAATAATTTTTTCATGAAATGTTTACTATTAATCATAGCATTTGATCAAGACAAAATTCACATCTTATTTATAGAAAATTTGTGTAGTACACAATTAAAACCTTTTCTTCCTTTCACCTCAGACGAATGGCTAAACCGAAGCAATGAATAAGACATTAGAAGATATGTTTCGATATCTCATACACAAAAATATAGAAACGACTTGTATTTGTTGACTTCAGAATTTGTTTATAACAATGCTATTTCTAAAACCATGAAATAATCATCCCTTGAGATTTTTTAAGGTTACAGTCTTAAGAGACCCCTCAACATAACTTCTCCCTCATATCATTTTTTTTATTTTTCCATTAGATTCGTGCATTATTTTCATAATATGCATGAACAAGGAATCAATTCAAAGACAACAATGCAAATATGCTAATGTTTTAAATAATACTAAATCTTTAAAAGAATATGCAAAAGGGAACTATTTCTTAATTAAGATTAAACCTAAGAGATAATCCTTCAAAAAATTCAAAAAATTAAATGCAATAATTTGTAGGTCATTTAAAATTGTTAAAAAACTTGATACAAATGTTTATTTTCCAAATTTCTCTTTTAATATGTTCATTAAGTCTATTTTTAATTTAAAGAATATCCTATCTTATCAAGGAACATTGCAAGTTAATATGCAAAGTAATTTTGGTACTACTTTCCTTGACAATCAGTTGCCCTTATTGTCAAAAACTAACTTCCTAAAAATCAAAAGTATTACATTTGATGAGAATTCTTTTAGCATTAATGACCCTTACAAATAAGTTCTTTGTTAGATAGAAGGACCAAAGTACTTTAGAAGACGCATGATTTAACACAAAACCTACAAAAACTGATATTACAATTGATTGGGAACTATCTAAATTTTAACTCTACGGAATAAAATTCATCTTGGCTAAGTAGAGTTCATGAATTACAACCATTAGGACCACTTATTAAAATAAGTACAAGTCATTACATGAAATCAAACAAAAGCCCAAGAAGCAAACAACTATCCACTTAATGGATTATGATCACTCACTTTAATGACCCCAATAATATTAGAGAGAAATCCAAAGCTTGGAAAAAGAGATTCAAAATTGGGAGAAAACATTAACTTTGAAAGAAATCCAAGATTTTGAGAATTTTCTCATTAGTCTCTTTATGTTATCTTTTATTTATAAAGGTATTCTCCGAGATCTTGAAAATTTTCTTATTAATTCTTTTAATAGCTCTTGAAGGTTTATCTTTTTATGAATCATTTGTTTCTTTTTCATATTATTTTTAATTGAAGTGCTAAGGTAATTTACATATGTCTTTGTAATAAACCTATTTAAAGACTATAAACTATGAAGGAAGTATGCTTTTGTGATTCTGAATTGTTGAACTCACAGCTAATCTCGCTCGGTGGTGTGATTCTTAGGAAGTGCTCAACAACCTTTCAACGATTGGTGCACTCAATGGTGACTTACTACCCTCTCCACCCTTACTTCATAATCCTTACTTCTCTCCTAACCTCAACCTTATAGTTTGAGTTCTCCATTGAACCCCATAAGGTACACTTATCCTCAAGCAAGTTCAATGGAAATGAAAACACACCAAAAATTAATGATAGTGATTTTCTTATATCATATGTAGTATTTAGTGCCAATAGTTCAATATGAATTGCACCTAAACAAATGCTTATGTAATGGATAACTGTAATTGTAATTTCTTATGACAATAAAACTCAACATATGTAGAAAATCTCACAATTGAAACCATGAAGCATAAACATGAGTATAGCACAAGAAAACTATCAAGATATGGATCATCTTGAGAAAACACAAGAATTGGACATTGATGTGCTCATTAGAGATGACAAATTAGGCAAATCTAACAAAAATTTATATTATTAGCAATTAGTACAATAAAATGATATCAAATTAAGAACAATGCTAAAAACATATTGATGCAAGTGTACACCATTAATAACATGTCTTTGCAAAACAAGGGGTTAGACACACCCACGTAAAGAAATGTGTTGTTCTTGTTTCACCCATTTACAAAAGTATCATGAAGAACATGGATATATGTCAACTCTTATACATCACTTGTCCATGGAATCAAGGGAGTGGCCAAGTTGGGTAAATAAGTCTCCATTAGCAAAAGGGGAGTTTTTTAATGGAGAGGAGAAGGAGAAGACGAGATGGAGGGGAATGGAGTGAAGACGGGGATACAAAGAAGGAAGCCAGATCAACAGAAAATGCATACCTTTCTTCAATTAGATGAGGTGGAGGGGAATGTTGCACTCAACTAAGAGGTGGCTGTTACAATGGCACAAAGGAGATTTTGAGAACAAGGAGGGCAGGGCAAAGCAATGCATACAATGAGCAAGTTGATGAGACTTGTGGGGTTTCAGGTTGGAATGGCCAACTATTAAGTCTTCAAGAGGGTATAACACAAACAAGGATGGACAACATTTGTTTTTGATATCTAAGAAGCATCCTATGTAGCGTAAGACCATTATCGTCAATTAGGCAACTTCTTTTTTAATAGCAATTGATACACTACATATTTTAAGCATTTTCTAAATATACCCCATGTCTTATGAGTGATCCAAAAATGTCTTAAGGATATTTAGTTTTTTGATCTATAAATTAATAGAAAATATAATATTAGGGGTTCACATTTCTTGAAATGTCCCATAAAAAGTATCTTTATGGAGAAACATAAGTAGAACTAATTTCATAATCTCTAATTATATTAAATATGTTGCTTATTTATATTATTCAAACTTGGGTTTCATTATTTATTTGGAGACACATGACAACATTTATATATAAAAGCACACACATATAAAGAGAGAAAGAGAGATAAAGATATACATGTAGGCACACAATATTAACTATTACAAGATATGTAATATATTTGAAACAAAGGACATCAAATATTACTCGCTTATAAATTTACCAAGCAAAGAACTCAATAATTTACCATTCTATTTATTTGGTAACAATCCAAACATTGATATTATGATGACAACCTTGGCGATGGTGATGATGAAGGTGACCATGCCTACTTTTAGCTTAAATTTCCAATACATTATTTTTCAAAAGTTTGAAATCGGCCTCACCAAATTCATCTGAGCATTCTAATGAAGTGTCTCAATGCAACCACAAACACAAAAGAAATCGTAACCCATATCAACAAATGCTACTAAAAGATGGGAACTAACAGTTAATCGCCCATAAATGTAAGGATTAGTTGTACAACCATTTGACAGAATAAAATAGGAACTTCTTGATCTATGAGACACCCAGAAAGTCGTCCCAAATGGTTAAAATACAAGGACCCATAATTTGACAAGCTACGAATTTCCAAAAGCCAACCCAACGATTCAGAAGTTTAATGTCATTTGGTTTACGTAAACGATACAATTTGCTCTCATAAAGAAGCCTAAGTGGAGATGAAAGCACGAACCCAGGAAATGGACTGGCCGAGGACGGTGAAGGAAAAGCGGTGGTCAGAGTTGATGGCAAGCTTGGAGTTGACGAAGAGGAGAAGAGACTGCTTAATAGAATCGAGTCGAGTGATGGGCCGACCCTTGGAGCCGGAGACCTTCATCTCCACCGACGATTCGGCATCGACGTCGACGCAGAAGAGTATGTCCTCGCTTTGCAACCGGCTTGGCGGCAGCGAGTAAGCAGGCCGAGGTATTTCCGCCTGAGCTCCTTCCATCTCTCTAGACTGAGAGGAGTAAAGGCATACGCCGACACCGCAACCTAGACCGGTGATTCCTTCGTAACCTCTGCTTGCATCATGGCAAGTTAATTTTTATTTATTTGACTGATTTTTCATAAATAATTGGGGAAGATGGTCTTCATTTATTTTACTAAGATGAAATAAAAACAACTCTTATTATCCTTTTCTGAATTCCATTTTTTTATTAAAAGTAAGAACAAAAATTTGTATCGAATAAATCAATAAACAAATAAACTGTACTACACATTAAAAGCAGATTAAAAAAACTAATCAAAATGATGAACTAAGTAATCTATTAATTATAAATGACTAATGATCAGTTTTAAAACTTTCAATAACTAGTAGGTTGATAAAACGAATTTTAACTTAGTTAATTAGTCATTTTCAAGATAATCCATTCATTTTCAAAATTTGAATTTCATCTAAAATCAATAAAATTATTGAAATCTATTTTTTTTATCTTTTGCAAAATATTCTTGACTATCAATCAATTTAATAAGTTCAAAATTGATGTATTTAATCTAGCTTGTCTACAAAACTTTTTATTCATCAAATACCAAATCATCATGATAATAGTAGTAATTTAAGTTATCAATGACTATTAAAGAATAAAATCAATCATTTTTATCTTTTTTTCTAATAAGGATAAATTTGAGCAATATATCTTATAAGTTATCCTAACATAAAACTAATTTACTTAAAAGCAAATTAACTAAGATAATACTTAAGTTTTATAAAAATATAAGAAGGTTGCAGTTTTATGAGAGATCTTATTATATTTTGTTTATTTTTTATTTTTCTATTAGTCACTAGGTATGTAAGATGTTTTTACAAATAACCCCTATTAATATCTTGTTTTATGATTTGCTCGATGTATGAGACAACAAAATGATATTGAACTCATTATTATTCATAATAATGCTCATTGTCATTATCTTCTTGAACTTTTCTCCAATTTAATGTTTTCTACTTAAATCTTTCTCTTTTCTTGTAATGTTTTGACTTGGTTATATTTTTTCTCTTTTAACTCTTCTAAAATTGTCAAAATCTTTCTTTTGTCACTAATATAATCAATTTTAATTGTTTTAAATCAATGTTAATAGAAATTTAAAATAGTGGTTGAAGTATAACTTACAGTGAACAAATTAGCTGAGTATTTCATAAAATAGAGTAATAGAAATAACTTATTATCTTATCAAAAGCACAAAAACATTGACATTAATAGACATTTTACTACCATTTTAAAGGCCACACGAGAGACTAATAAAACATTTATCGAATGGATCACAATCATTTATGTGCTCTTTCAATATTTAATTTCACTTTTTAAGTTCAATTAATCTTAGTAATTTATTTTATTTTTTCCATCAATTATATTTAATGTGAAAGTTATTGCACATGATTTTAAAATTGTTATTAATTAAATAAAAAAATTAACACTTCCATATATTAATGAGGAAATTTTTTTAAAAAAATATATAAATATAAACTATTTTGAATGTGAAAATATTAATATCAACATCATTTTTTTCTTGTTTTATTCTTTTAATCCGTCATCTTTATTTGTTTTTATAAAAAAAATATATTTATTTTTTCATTCATTCTTGTTTATGTCCAATATGATTTATATTATTTAATTTTATAACTAATATAATATTTAAAATTTTTATTACTAAATTTTTAATAATTTTGTAATGCTCGTGCATTTTTATAAGTATATATGATGCTATCATGTCTCATTCTTGTTGAATTAAAAGAAAGATTATTTGCATAAGATTGATATTAAATTTGAATCTAAATTGGGTATTTAACAAAAACTTATTTAGAAAATTTAAAAAGTATATTATATGGTTAGAAAAGTGAGGGCTTGGTTTTTCTTAAGTCAATAATAACCAAAGCAGGAGAGAAGTGCTTTAATAGAAAGCTACTAGCATTTTTCTAAGAAACAAGTTTCTCTGAGAAGTCTATCTTGTCTATTGAATGAGTCCCTTCTATTGAGCTTGAGGGGGTTTTTTATATCCAAGACAACATAAGGGCCTAAGGTTGTTGGATCTCTCCTTCCTTTATTTTCTATCATGCACGATGGTGGCTCCAAGTTTTGTGTTAAGGATGGTGTCATGGGTGACAATAGCTTTAGTTTTTGGAGCTAGATATGGACAAAAGACAATACAATACTTATTTAATAGCTCTAGCTTTTAGGTAGGGTGAGAGTATATACTATTTTTATAACAAGATACTCATACATCCATGGATGATATTACAAGTGCTATATATTTACAATATTTTCTCGTTTTAGAATTATTTGATTGTAGAGTATCTTATTTTTCTATTTCATTTAATATGATTAATAAACTATTTTTCAAATGAAAACAAATGAAAAATTCATTATTAGCTAAGTTATCTAATGGAAGTGAAAACAAGATTGATAAATTTATTCAAGGAATGATTGAAATTAAAGAAAGAAAAATTTTTGTTAAGTTAACTGATTTATTGTTAGTAGAATTTGACATTGTTTTATATATTATCATTAATTGAAAATATATTATGTGAAAAGAAAAATAAAAACTAGATCATTAATTAGGAAGGAAATGTTTTATTTTGAAAAAAAAAAAGAAGAGAAATCTCTATTATATTAGTGTTGAAAGTACAAAAGTTATTATCAAAACATGGAAAATATTATTTATTATCTATAGTGAACACATATAAAAAGTTTGTTAAATCATAAGATATGTCTATAATATGTGAGTGTTTAGATATGCATCCAAAATATTTATTAAGACTTTCTCCTAATAAAGAGTTTGAATTTAAAATTTAGTTGATGTTAAATAGAAAGACTATCATTTTTGTAAAAAAAAAAGATGATAATTTATGAATATATATAAACATCAAGAGATAAACAAGATTAGCATTAAGAAGAAATATCCTCTATTAAAGATTGATATTTTGTTTGATCAATTGGAAAGTATTGGTATATTTTTAAAATAAATTTAAGATCCAATTTTCACTATTAAAAGTCAAAGAGGAACATATATTGAAAAGAACATTTAAATCTCAATATAGTTATTATAAGTTCTTAGTTTTATCATTTGGATTAAAAAAATATATGTATAACTTTTATAAATTTGATAAACTTAGTTTTCAAAAATAGTTTGATCTATTTATAATTGTATTTATCAATGATATTCACGTTACTAAAAAATATTGAAGAATATTTTAATCATTTGTATATTATTTTACAAATATTAAGATAACATTATTTGTATGTTAAATTTTTTATATGTAAATTTTGATTTTTCTAAGTAATATTCTTAGAGTTTTTTTTTACTTAATATTGAAAATATTTGAGCTGATCTTTAAAAGATTATAGTAATTATAGATTTTCCCAAACTCATTATTATTCTTTGAGATTAGAAATTTTTTATGATTAATAGGCTATTATAAAATATTTGTAAAAGGATTCTCTTAAAAAAATATTTCCTTTAACTAAACTAACTCAAAAAGCAATAAAACTTGAACAAAATTGTTCTTGTGAAAATATTTACCAAACATAAAAAAAATACATTGACCCAAAACATATTCAAGATATGACTGGATAACAATTCATATATTAATTAGGTTAGTTTATTTTTTGACAATTAGTACAAGTTATTCAACTAAAAACCAACTTTTATGCTCAATAAATTGTAAGATTATATAGAACATCAAAGATACAATTATCTTATAGAGATTTTATATTTACATCATATTTTTGAAAAATATATTCATCAAACATTTATTATATAATTAAGATCTATATAAATTTTCAATCTCAAACAAATTGATAAAAAATAATTAAAATTTAGAATTTATTTTTCAAGATTATGCATATTGATTTTAGTGGAGATAGAGAAAGTAAGTTAAGTTCTTTCTTGCTTTGCATATTCACCAGTTTGGGCCATTGTCTTATCAGGCTTATCATACTTAGAAGTAGATTTGTATTGTACATTCCTGCTTAAGCATGTAATTCATTTTTTTTTCAAGATCTATGACATTAAAAGTTCTCTAATTTATTTGAGTTTGTTACTTCTAAACTTAATATTTTTGACTATTCTCTAAAAAATCTCATTTTAATTAATGAAAAAAAAAACTTGTGCTTTTTTTTACTTGTGTATTCTCTCCAAACTTAAAGTTATAATCCATATGTTAGGGTTTTCTTTCTTATTTTTAAGAGTTTTATAAAATTTAAATTTTCTTCATTCTTTTTTTTCTTAACAAAGAAATTATTATAATAAAAAATCTTCTTTATAATCTATAGTTACAGTAAAATCTTCATTTTTTTGTTATTAATGACTATGATTTTTGTTATTTTGAAAGATTTTTACATTACAAGTTGTTGAATTATATGTCATTCTCCCTCCTTTATTCGTTTCATAATTCACAACTCTAACATGACATGTTTTTACATACATATAGAGAATCATTTTTAATTTTATTAAAAATATTACAATAAATAAGTTTTATTCATATAAAAAAATTTAAAACTCCTTCATATAGGAACTAGAGAAATAAAAAAAAAAATGACATATATGATAATGTGTATTATATATATTTCTTTTGATTGTATATTCTTGAAAATACATTTCAAAGGCTAACTTTTGAAACTCAAAAATAAATATTATTGGACATTCATTATCTATCTATGTTTTAAAGGGTTATGATGGATGCATAGTTGTTGGCTACACTAAGTTATTTTATTAAGTTATCAAATCTAGATGACGTGATTATGTGTTGGAATGTTGACATGATTACATGCCTAACCAATATGATGTAAATGTTTTGCAATGATTGAGACACGTGTGATCATATAAATAATAAAAATAGAAAAAAAGCACTATTTTTACTGTTGGCTTTAATCGTAGATCTTTCCACTCGTCCAATACGCATTAAAAAGATAGCTTCGGTGGGCACAATTGTCTTATTTGAAATCATTACGAGTGTTACTACCACGCGGCTGATTAGGAACCAAAGCAAGAGAAGACGTGTCACAAGCCAGTTGTCGCCAGCTCACGTTTGATCCCTTATTAAAAGCATTTCATAAAGTTTTAAGACAAATTAAATCGATCATATACAAATTACCTAATCAAATAAAGCTATAGGTTGAAGTTTTATTTTATTTATTTTAGTTTTGAGCATTTAAAATAAATTTTATTTAAAAAATTAAAATATTAAGTAAAAACTATGTGTACACATTAAATTAAATAATTATGAAATACTAGTATATAACATACTTTATATTATCAAGTAATAAAATTTAAAAATATAATATTAAATTTTAAATTTCATTTTAATAATATTTCTTATCTTTTATCATGAAACATTAAAAAATTCTACCAATTAACAACAAAAGTTTTAAATTAATTTTTTAAATAAATAAATCCAAATTTTAAAAACAAAAAAATTAAAAAAAGGCATAAGAATGGAAGTTGCTTAGCTGGTTTCTTGGAACATCTCTTGTCACTTGAGTGCTTATTATGCAAGAAAAAATAAGCAACATGAAGAATAGTTTATGTAATATATAAATATTAAAAATTGTTATATTAAAAAAATGTGTAAATAACAAACAAATTCATGTATTTTAGATATATGACTTGACTATCTAAATAGGTCTATTTAATTTGTAAATAACAACAATTTCATGTACTAAAAAATGCTAATTTCTTGATATATATTATTTTTACTCTTATTTCATAATGTCTTACTATTTTAATATTTTATATTAACCTTGCAATCTATATTATTGTTATTATTTCTATTGAAATTCCAGTATGCTAGTAGTTGCATTTCTATCATCAATTTCTCTTCAAGTTATCATCTTTTTTTTTGAATTAAGTGAGCTCTAAACAATTGAAATCACTTTATAACATTAATAAAAACTTTCTTAAATAGGGTTTTAACGAAAGTGCAAGAATTAATACTTGAACAATAGAATATAGATGACACATCTCTAAAAGACATCATAATAAATTTATTACTAATTAATCAAAAATCATATTTTAATAAAGAATAGAGAAGATAATAGATAAGAAAAGTGAAATAGAGTATTTTATATATGTTAAGCTTATATTTCAATAAAGTTATGACATATCAAAAATTTTTAATAGTTTTTTTAGAAGAATGTCTTATTTGTTGTTATTCAAATTTTGACGTCAAATTAGATATTTTATAAACTTAAGAGATCTAAATAGAGTTTTTTGAAACATAAGTGATCTAGAGATAAATTATTCTAGACTAAAGAGACTTATAGATTACTTAAAAAATATATTTAGTCAAAATATAACTCTAAAATTTTATTAGTTTTGATCAAAATTGGTTGATCTAGCCAAGTCTCAGCCAAAATAATCAAAAATATTAAAGACCTATGTTATTTTTTTTCTTGATTTCTAATATCATTGGAACAAAACTCATTCAAAATAGATCAAAACTAAAGGATCAAATTAATATTAGAAAGTATTCTTGGATCAAATACTGAAACTTGTTAATAATTGATTCCATTATTCATTTTTAGTTGGTGCATAAATAAAATCACTTATGGCATTCTAATTAACCACTAACTATATACCAACTTTATTCTAATTCTAATAAGCCATTTTGACATAAAACTCAAAAGATCTAAATGTGCATGAAAGTAGCCATATCATTATGCATAGGGACCATGTTCAAATGTGACAATTTAATGATTAACTCAATCAGATCACACAACCTTTAATGCGTATATCCATATATTATATCTATGCTGTATACTCTGTGTGGTGTTATTTTGAACTTTGCATATCATATGATTATATGATAAAATTGCATGTCTATACATGTTAAAAATAGGTCAACTTGGGATTTGCTTGGGGACTTATTATAATGTTGCATGTTTGTAAACATTTATGGTGTAGATTAGACATGGTTTTATGAGTGACATTGTCAGAATGGATACTAATCTTACCAATAGTGGATTGAGAAAACCACCTCAAGTTATTAGTAATGTCTAGGTTAGTTGAGATGATTCTTTATTTTTGCTTTCTTTTATTAAGTATTATAGTTTTGAGACCTGTTTTTTGGAATATAAAAACATTTCACTTTACTTGTTTTAGGTTCTTCCTTAAGATTGGATCAATTTAGTGTAACACCTACATAAATTTTGTCGATAATATTTATATTTTAAAAGAAAACCAATTATTATAATGTCATCATCTCTTTTATTCAATTTGTTGCAAGTTTGTGAGTTGTTGAATTCCTTAATGTTTTATTTTCTTATCCCCTTTGACTTGTTACTCTTGCATGTCAACTATTGGTGGTGTTCAATGAAAGATCCTTCAACTAAAATGGCATTGAAAGACATGGGGGAAAGCAATGCTAGAGGTGATTTAGTACATTAGAGAGGAGTGGAGGTATAGTGGAAGGCATTGATAATGAGGAGCCAAGCTAGAGAGCTATGAGAGAAAGAAAAAGTAGATCACTTGGATGTTTAAGACTTTAATGAAAGAATAAGAATTTAGTTGGCATATTGAAGCAAAAGAAGAGAAACTCAAAATCCACACTCAAAATAAGTGTGAGGAGGAGTTGACCACCAAGACTACTCCAAGGGTTAAACATCATGTTTTCCTAACTCTTAAGTAAACCTTTCTTTTTTTTCATTCCCAAATTGTCGCTATTTATATAGGATTACATCATTATATAATAAATTAAACTCATAAATATAATTATAAATTGCCAACAACTAATAATCAACTATCAACAATATTTTTTTAATGATGTATTAATAAGTTACCTAAACAAAAAAAAATTGAAAATAAAATATTAAAATGCTTAAATTAAATAACCCATTATTGGCCCAAATAGTGTGATTAGTCGTGGCTACCATGTGATGAGTTTATAATGCACATAATACATTTGTAGTTTTGTTGCTTCTTTCACTTGTTAATCATACATTTTCAACGACTTTGTGATCTTGCATAGTGGTCTCTTTTATTCTATGTCTATAAGTTTTATAATTATTGTGTTAAATTATTTACACTAATACTTATCAAATAATATCTATGTACTTCTCTATTCTTCTTTGTGATTTTGTAATTTAAATATGCGATTCTAGTACTAATTTATTAATACAAGTGTATTATGTTATGATTCTCAAACCCATTGTGAATATGCACAAATTTCATGCATTAATATTTTGTGTACGTCCATGTCATGGTTTTACAATATTCAACACCTTTTTTATCAAAATTATTGATGTTATGCAAAATTAAAATATTGAATTTAAGATTATAAACCTTTAAACATTCATATTCAATTGTTTTCATTTACATAAGAAGTGTTTGTTTGCATCCCTTACAAGGTTCTTCACAACAATTGCCCATTTAACTCTAACAAATCTCATAGAATCATGAATCATTAGGAACTCAGTTGCATTATGCTTCCTTTTAATTAATTACACTCGATATACATATAACACAAGAGTAGGGGTGACAATAACTTGTACTAATATCAATTTAATCAATCCTCTTCATCCTTAATAAAGTGAAATAGAACTTCCATTTGCATGACATGCATGAGTTCAGATCCACAAAATCCATCATGGGCAAATTAGGATTGGGTTTAACATAATAATACTTGTTCGAATATGCTAAAATATAAAAGTTAAAATAAGAAACATAAATCTAAAAGAAATAAAATCCTTACCTTAGGCCATTCGTATGTCTTATAATCACTACAAGATCTAATAATCTCATCTCTCTATCCCCCACAAGGAACTAATACATAAAAAAATGTTAATGATTGTGTTTATCTTTCTTTTTTTTTTTTTACTATACTTACATTTGATTGTATATATTCAAAATAAACCAAGGTGTGAGAAAAGATTTGAGTCATTTTTTAACAAAAAATGAATGGGTTGAAAACATGACAAGTAGAAAGCAAATGTAGATTAGTTATGAATAATAAGAATGCATAATGAGATGCTTGTAGATTTATATAAACTAGATTCAAATATAGCAGCTCAATCATTGCCTACACAAGAGAAATATCCATGACACTACATATATATATATATATTGGGAACATGCTACTGAAAGACGGAAAGGTAAATCCTAGAAAGCAGAGGGCTTACATGTAAAGATGCTTACTGTTTTTTAACTTTCTTTTTTTTTTTTTTTTTTTTCATATTTACACATACCGCCCCTGGTCCTATAATGTGCCCTCAATGTCGAAGGAAATTACGGATTCAGCCCCAAAAAGCGCCCACTTCCTGAAGCCTTGGGACGAGCCTTCCGCTCAGGTGGAGCGTCATGAGGCCCTCGAGGCCCCCGATCGCGACTCCCCCGATGAATATCGCTGGAAGACCCGCCGTGGAAGGAGCAAGAATCCCTCCGGCTACAGCGGCCGCTGCCTCCGCCTCATCCAATTCGATCACCGTGGCGTGAACACCCACAGAAGCTAGCAACCTCTTCATCACATGGCACATACAGCACGATCTCCGGCTGAAGACGACCACCGGATTCTCCCCGATCGTCCTCCACATCCTCATCTCCGGCGTCTCCCCGCCGTCGATCGTCAGGGCCGCCTCCATCCGTCTCCCTTCCACCTCCATCTCCCTCAACCGCAGGCTCACTCCTTGCATCTCAGGTCCTCGATTCGGGTTTGCCCCCAATTTCGTTGGAAGAAGAAATCGTATACGAGGTGAGAGACAGAGAGAGAGAAGCGAGGGACTGTGGGGAGGATTATAGAGGGGAGGGTCCGGTTCGTTTCACATGGAGTGACGCCATCGTGACGGTGATGGAAACAGAGTAGGGGTAGCCGAATGAGCTTGCGTCACATGAATAGGACGCGGCCGGAGGATGCCGTCACCTCCACCCTAAACATGCGTGTTGCGCCACTGGATTCACAG
This sequence comes from Vanilla planifolia, assembly GCA_023846275.1. NCBI lineage: Eukaryota > Viridiplantae > Streptophyta > Magnoliopsida > Asparagales > Orchidaceae > Vanilla > Vanilla planifolia. The sequence goes on along the minus strand of CM043875.1, from coordinate 42,471,554 downwards.
TCGTAGGATATCTCATGCCCACCCAACGGTGACGTCACCGGCCGGGTTGCTCCAAGTGGCATGTTTGCCAGCGTTGGATGAGGACTCTCCACCAACGGCTGATGGCTGACTCGTATCAGTGGTCCACGTGGTGCGTCCCTCTACCGTCGACGTCTATTTGAGAGTTGAGTGGGCCGTCCATTGACGCCACCACGTCACCGATGACGAGGGGATATCATCTAAATATAATACAATAGAATATCTGAATCAATAAATAAATAACATCTTTGACGGGAAGTTATTTCGGGGAGACAAACCCATTACGCTCCTTCAATTCATACAAGTAACAAATAAACAATATTTCCGGTTCAGTTTGGTGCAACTCCTGGCTTGCGGTCTCTACAATTTCCTTTATTCGACTTTAAAAAATTAATTATTTGAAAATCCGCGTAAATAAAGACTTAAAAAAATGAAATTCATACACATTACAATTTTTAAATAAAGTTTATTACGCAACATTCATAAATTAAATGTTCTCTTAATAATTGTATCTTGAGCATTAAAATAATAATTATTTAATTGTTTAACATTATAAATAATATTACTTTTTTATGTTATTTTTTAGCTTTAAGATTAGTTGAATGTTGTAGATGATCAATATGACATTTTGATAATCATATTAATATTTTTATAACAATTTAAAGATATTTATAACTTATGACCTTTATTTTTAATTATTCTATTATCATCATCATTTTAGTTAAAAACTCATAACATTATTATATTTAGATATTTTGTTAATATAGCACAAATTAGATGATGTTGTCATTATGTTATAATGCATCATTAAGATATCATCTTTAGGGATATCTAGCATTAGGCAGTCTCATCATAAAACTTAACCTAAAGTGTAAAACAGTTTTCTTGAATTATAAGCCACCTGAACAATATCAAAAGGCCACGTATTATGAGGAGAGATTCTTTTGAATGCAATTTGGAGAGTTGTCATGAAAAGATGATATTCTTCTTCTTTGATATGTGTTATCATACAACCCTAGTTTGAAGGTGATGATGTGATCCTTCATCTACTATGCACATGATGTATGAACTAAGGTAGCATTTGAACTAGAAATTATCCTCCACTATATTTGATAATTTGCTACTTTGATTCAACTTGTAAGACCTTCATCTTTTACACAACATTTTTGTTTACTTCACTATTTTTACCTTTTTAGAATAAGCAAAAACATAAATTGTTTTTTTTTTTTGAATGATTTTCTTGTTCTTTAAGTTCTTTTAACATTAAAAACAATTCATAGATTTTTGTGAAGATTTGTGTGCACTTGTCTTGTACATTTTCTTGTGACAAAAATGAATACATTTTATACTTTTTTAATTTGAGCTTTTACCAAAACAAATGAATTCATAAATTGATGAAATTTAATAGTGATATGTCTCAAAAAGGTTTTATGTTCATCAAAATCCTTTTTAAAATTCTACAAAGTTTTCATAACATGCAATCACTTATATATTTTTTTACTTAAAATTCCTCCAATTTTAATTCCATATATATTACATATAACATTGGACATTTTAAAAAACCTAATAATTTTAAAATAGATAAATTAGTTATAAGTATCTTGATTTAAGTAAAAGTATTTTTGTTCTCATGGTTTAAACAAATCTATTCATCTTCAATAGAACAACAATGGGTATTACAAGTAATGAAACTTTTATAAAAATATATCTAATCTATGAAAACTATGAAACTTAGCAAAAGTCTTTGGTATAAGATATTCTACTATTAACTAATTTGCACTAGATCAAACAAAATACTTTTAATAAATATATTATACCCAAAAAGTTCACTTATGTTTTCATGATTAGGCATTTCTTTAGATGCATATGTTACAAAATGGGAATTAGATGTTAAATTGAATCACACAAGATTCAAGTGTAGAAGAAAATTGCTAAAGCATAAAAATGGCAATGTAAATAGTTGAAAATATTTCATTTCTTTTCATTAGAGCAAGACGAAAGGTTTTATAAGATTGAGGTGATAAAAGAATAGCATACAAAATATGAAAGTATGTTATACAAAATCTAAGCTAATCACTTAATGTGGTTGGAACAACTACCAGGTCTTATTGGGCCAGCATTTATGAATGTCAAATCTTACTATTTGATGCAATTAGTTCAAACTAGTTGGTTGATGGATGCCAACCACATAATGGTATAATGTACAGAACTATTACTTGCTCTATCTTTTATGAGTTATACAATGCAGTTGTAGGACTATACGAAGCAATTGTATTGACCCATGAAAATTTAGAAATAATCCAACTTAATCTAAATAACACAAATAAACTTTTAATTCAATTAAAAAAAAGTCTTAGGAGAACTTTGGATCTAAAATATATGATTGACAAAATATATGAGTAATTACAATAAAATTCTTAAAAAAATGTGACATATTTATAATATAGTGCTAATAAATTATAGTCACAAGAGTAAGTTGTGTACACAATACATTGTAAGAACCATTCATCATCAAACATGGGATTAAACCTATTGCATAATAGAGAGGGCTTGTCATGAACATAAAGTGATAACAAAATAAAAAAAGTTTTTGCCTTTGAAAGAGGTTTAAATTAGAATATCAAAGAATTAGATTATATAATTTCTTGACTTCTAGCCATATCCATATCCTAATGACATAAACATAACAATCAGTATACTAAAAAGCATGAGGATCAAAACATATAATAATTACTTAAGAGATTAAGTAATTTAGAATGCTAAATCCCAAGAATTTGAATGCACTTGGTTGCATAACTTTTGGTGAAGATTTGTGTACACATGTCTTGTACTTTTTCTTGTGACAAAAAAGGGACAAAATCTATACTCTTTTTAATTTTATCTTTTGCTAAAGCAAATGAATTCATAAATTGATAAAATTTTTTAAGATGATTGGTCATTATCTCTAAAAAAAGTTTTATGTTAATCAATATCCTATTTTAAAATTCTACAGAGTTTTCATAACACGCAATTACTAATACCCTCTTTACTTAAAATTCCTCTAATTTCAATTATAGATATATAACATATAACTTCAAACATTTTTAAAAAAAATCTTATAATTTTAAAATAGATAAATAAATCATAAGTATCTTGATTTAGGTAAAAGTCTTTTTGTTTATTTGATCTAGCCAAATCTATCCTTTTTCAATAGAACAATAACGGGTACTACAATGAAACTCCTAATAAAATAAATCTAATATGTGAAAACAATGAACCTCAATAAAATTCTTTGGTATATGATATTCTATTATTGACTTAATTCTTACTATATTAGACAAAAAACTTTGAATGCATACATTGAACCCAAAATATTCACTTATGTATTCATTATTAAGCATTCCTTTAGATTTACATGTTAGAAAATAGGAAGTGGATTTTTATACAAGAGAAAAGATAAATTGTAAAATTCATAATCTTAAGAGTAATAAATAAAATAGCTAAAGTCTTTTAAGATTTTTAATTACTCTTAAAATTTTAATTTAAGGATGTTACTAACTTTAAAGTTTTTTATGTGAGGAATGAAATAACTAAAGTATACCATAAAGTTTTAGGTAGTTCGACTCAAAACCATATATATGTCCACCTCTAGCTAAAAGGACAAGAAAATACTAACAACTACTATTGGCTTATGCAAGTAGGGAAATCCCTACACATTGACCCAAATGAGTCTACAAACATTGGGCCAATGGATTCTATATGTTGAATCATATAAGCCTACACATTAGGTCAAAGGAACTTATAATCATAAGGCCATAGAATGCTACAAACATTGCCAAAGATTAATCAAAGAACTAAATAAAAAGATCCAATAATGTGATAAAAGAATAAACTAAAGCTAAAATAATACAAAGTCTTATAACTTAATAAATGTGATCAATAGATTGAATGTTTGATGTTTGATACAAACATTTTGTCACAAGAAAATGCTACAAACATTTTGTATAAATGTTTGATGATCAATATCTTTTAATTGAATAAAAAGTATTTGTATAAGACTTGTCTCAATGAACAGTCTATGTTGTTATCAAATATTTTTGGAATAGAATAACTTTTATTTTTTTAATTTTTGTTCATAAATTTGCATTATCACAACTCCTTGCCTCAACTTAAAAAATTCAAATTTAATAAAGTATAACAATTGGATTCATCTCATCATGACATTTCCAAGCTACCAAAGTTTCTAATTGGGATCTTGATTTATTACACTTTCATTTTCAAATTCCATACACAAAATAATATTATTAAATTACTCATCAATAAATACAAATAATTTATTTATTTGTTTGACTACAATTTTGGATGACCAAATAGAGTTTGGTTCAATACTAACTTTAGATTCTTCATAATAATTATTACTTAAATTTTTTGGATTTAAATTCATTTGACTCTTTTGTAATATTGATATAATTTCTTTTTAATTAAATAAATAAATAAATTATTTATGCAACTTTTTATTTTGACCATTTGATTTTCTTGCCACATGAGATTTGATTGCAGCAAAACCATAGGAGTTATACTCATCCTATCGAGTACTTTCATTTGATTCTTTTGTAACATTGATACCATTTCATTTTAATTGAAAATGGATTATTTATGTAAATTATCCTTTTAACTGTTTAATTTCCTTGCCATAAGAGATTTTATTGCAACAAAATAATAAGAGTCGCACTCAATCACTCGAGTGTTTTCTAATGTCACTAAAATTTCATATATTTTCAATTTCATTTTTACTTAATTTTGTTGTTATTATTTTTCTTAATAAATTACAAATGTTTACATTATACAATTTCATATATGCTGAATTAATTTATATATTTCTTAAAAATCATATAATTGTTATTTATACTCAAAACTAGAAAATCTTACCAACTTTCATATTGTTAGAGAAGTTATTGTAAGTTAGCTTCATTAAAAGCATACAATATTGCCATTGTCTCTCAACATAGTGCTACCAAAATTAGACACATGAAGAGGAGGATGTGTGTCAATTTTAGTCTCTTAAAAAGAAAAATAATGTTAAGTTAAGCAACTTTGATTGCATTGGCAACTACAAGTTTCATTGATAGTAATTCTTTTATTGACAAATGAATGATCTTTCCTCTAGTGATACTTCACTATCAAGTCTTAGTTGATGTAAGGAGATCAGTAATAAACAATGTGATAGCTTCAAAGAGTAGCATTAAGTTAAAGATTCTTAAGGTAGATTTTGTTTTGAGCCATGAGTAATTTTCATTTATGCATTAATTATTTCTTTAGCATGTTTATGATGGTATCAATGAATTATTTGATGAAAAATAGATAATAAAGTGAATAAATATTTTTTTTGTGAATTTAGATTGTTTGATATTTAGTAAAAATGAAACTGTTAATTATAACAATTAAGACTATTATTTAGATCAAAACTTAGATTTTGGCTCATATCTTATCAAGTTTAATTTGGATTGGTCCAAAATGGGTAAAAACCTAGTTTCGAGCAAACTTGTGTTTTTAACATTTTTTTAAAAAGTTCCCATGCTAAATTTAAAATTTTAGCTTAGTTAATTGACATGTGAAAGTTGATTTATTTATTTGGATTAGAAATATTATATGTTGTAATAGTGACTAAAGTGATCTATACATTTTAATTTGGTAAAAAAATTTGAATGGTTAATAAATCATAAATTTGTTAACATATGAATATGCTCATTAATTAAATATATATTTTTTAAGATACTTTATCATTACCATTAATGAATTTGAAGATTTGATTTGATGCTTGTTAATATTTAGTATCATATTATGATATATATATATATATATATATATATATATATATATAAAGAGAGTGAGAGAGAGAGAGATGACATAACTATATCACAATCACACCCCTTACAATATAATATGGCTTGAGAATCAATTAATTTGGTTGGGGAGCCTATGAAGGTCAAGCTTAAAGATAGTTAAAGAAGTGACTTTTCAGGTGATGTTTTAGAGATAAAATCACAAGTGCAAGAAGCAAACTTGACATGTACATAAGAAGATGTGTATGAGATCACTAATCCAAAATTGAAAAGAAAGAAATTGTTTCTAAGCAACATACAAAAAGATCTCAATCTTATGTCCCAAAGGTTTTTTTTTATAGAACAAAAATGATAAGATCAATATAAGAAAATCAAAATACCTTAATATTGAAGCAAATGTGTGATATTAAATACATAAGAGAGTAGGATCTATTCACTTCTTTTTATGTGAGCAATTTATGAGTCAATTATATTAACTCTTTCTCTCAATCCACTTCATCCATCTATTTTTTATTTCTTTTCAAATAGATGTGAACTATCTTAACATGCATTTATGAGATTAGCTTTGACATGATTTTGAAAGATGTTTGAGATGGACATTGTGAAAAAGAACAGACAAGAAAAATTTGAGAGAGAGGGAGAGAGAGAGAAAGAGATTACTAAGAAAAAAATCATAAAAAATAAATATTATCATAACCATTCTAAAAACTAATTAACATCAAAGGACCTAATCTCCAAAAGAATTCACTTTAATATCCCATAAATAGGATGTTTATAAAATATTTATGATGAAAAAATAGTATTACCAATTAGCCATTTTAGCAAAGTAATGATTAAAACTTTACAAAAACTTCAAATTATTTCATGTTAGTTAGGAACTGCTCCCAAGAAGTATCTTAAAGGTATAGTTGAAATTGTTCAACTATTCATAATAGGCCCTAGGTGATGGTTGAAGAAAAGATATAAATATTATTATGTAATATAATAATTATACTTAAGAAACTAATTGAGCCTTCTAACATGTATCTTTTAGTTAGTAATATAGGCAAATGCTTATTAGATTCATGACTATTGAAAATTACATCTTCACATTCCAATATTGATACTATTATAATTTAGAAATAATTTAAGTTAAATATAATTATCTTCTTTACTTAAAATTGTATTCCCATTTCTAATATCAAATTTATTAGAATATATTTTTACATGATATGTCTATGTTTGTTATTCACTTGTTTTACTTAATTACTTATATAATTTGTTTTTTTAATATTTTATTTAGAGGATTTCATTTTAAATACCATTGGCCTCCATAGCAATACTGCCAAAACAAGGGTTAATTATTATGTGGAAGCAACTTCAGCGGGCCCATTTTGCGAGATGCCCATGTTACCCTCGAACGCGTGCAGACAAGCTGTGAGATGCTCATCTATTTTGTTGTTATTTAGTACACAAAGCTTTGCTTCTAAGAGAGTTCATATTAATAATTTTGTTAATTAAATATTTCAGTATCATTAAAAAATGTTTTTTTTAGTGATACTATGATTTAAAAAATGAATGTTCCGTGGAAGACGCAAAACATGGGATCAGAAGCGTGAGAAATTTCTTGGACTCTTGGCTGCCTTGGCCTAATGGAATTCAAAAAAAGGTACGCATTAATATTTAACTCTAACCGAAGTGCTGACGTGGTTCATTTTGCGACACAAATGGATTAGAGATAAGAAAGTATGCAAATTTATAGGCCGAGCACGGGACCGCGTGCCTGAAAAAAAAAAAATAATAATAATAGAAAATGACGTCATATTTTTTTTTTTTGGGCTTCTAAAGAAATGATAACAACAATTTTAGCCCAATATTTGATCGACAAATTAAAAATATTCAAAATAAAGTTAATTTTGACATGCAAGTAATTTATTGTTTTGGGTTTCTTATTTTTTATATTTGCCGGAAGCACACTAGTTTTTGAATTAAAAAATTATGAGACTTTCAAACACATTTATATGCTTTTTAGCAAAGTGCATTTTTTAAATTTAACATTTTTAAATTTTGAAAAAATAATATATATTTGAAAATATCAAATGGCTTATAGTGTGTCATGTTTGTGAAATAAGACAAGTTAGATTAAGTCTTGTTTAGTCTAGAGAAAAGAAATCTTTGAAGAATAATCTATTCTCATAACTTATTATAAGCTTATTATAGATGAGTTTGTTGTGAGATTGACGAACATATTAATTCAACTACTATGATAGGAATGGACCACTGTCTAATGTAACTATTTTTTATTGGGGACCAACAAAGTAGAGCTAAATTTAGAATCTCATCCAAAAATAGTTGGTTATTGAAGTAAAGTAGGTAAGCTATAAGCTCAACTAAAGAATCATAATCAATGACTATAGCTACCACAATGAGTACCTAGAGAAATAACTTAAGATAATTAAGTGTTTCCAATACAAAGTTGTAAGCAACTATGCATGTTAATGTTATAATTGGGATGTGTCTACCTTAATGGTTGAGTTGGTTGAAGAAGTATGCAAAGAAATCTCAACAAAACTTATTATAGAGGAACACTTTCTGTTTGTTTTTTATTTTATATTGTTGATTGAATTTATGTAATATAATAATGATGAGTTCTTTGTTAATTTAAAATTTTTAACATATAAATTTTAAATTTGAAAAATAATTGAAGTAATTATTCTAAATCAATGTCAAATATTAAAGATGTAAGTTAGAATTCAAACATGGAGAACCAGATTAAAAGCTAAACTTTGGATCATAACTATCAGAAAATCAAGAAACAAAGGCCATGAATTATGCTCTTCAATCCTTATAAGACATATTATGCCCTTCAATCCTTATAAGACATCACTTGAGAGAAAGATCTAAAATAACTAATAACAATAGACAACCAAATATAAATTAAACATGACTAGTATTTTCTAAGGGCCTTAATAATTCACCAAAAACTTTTCTCCCCCTTTGACAGGCATTACTGACTAAATTAGGCTAATATTAATTTTTTGTATTATTATAGTTGAATTTGTTTTGCAAAATTTTATTTTTATAATGATCATGATGTGTAACAATGACAATATAGGACCTCTAATAGAAGAAATACTTAACGTGATTAATGATGGTGATTAATTACAATAAATTAATGGGATCAACAAAAGATAATTGATCATCTAGTGTTTGGTAACCAGTGTCTACAAATTATGTTTAGATGAGTAGTAATTTGAGAATTTTTTTAAAATTAAATTAATGTTATAAATTGTAGTATATTTTGAATTTTTGGACATACAAATATTACATTGCTTATTTTTTTTAAATAAAAAAAATTAAAACATATCTAGCCAAACCTTAGTTAGATTTACATTATCAAATCCATGTCTCTATCATACACGTTTAACAGAACATATCCTCAAAAGCTTGTGTTTGCTGAATTAATCTTCCATTTAAAAAAGCATTTGCATGCGAACATTGAAGTTTGAACTTTTAACGGCCGAGAAAATTGATATTTGTTTATGGATAAGGATAAGGGACTTGTTATTGAAAACAAGTAAAAGTAAGAAACAAAGAAAACTATTATTGGAAGGAGGAAGTGAAGAAAGCTCCATTCGTGCACAACTAATGCATGTGTTGACCCCAAAAAACATACCGAATATTGGATTGATTTTCAAATTTAGCTTTTTTGTAAAATTATTTTTCAAAATACAACTTTATAATCTATCTATGTTGTTTGTTGTATAACTTGTAATCAAAATCATCGATTTCATAAGTATTAAGATAGTAATTTAGAGTTTTAACTTCTAATTTGTCTGTGCCTTAAGAGTCAATAATGCACATATGATGTGCACTTGAAAATTGAGTTGTGATAAAGTTACTTTCTTTCTTGTCAATTTCTTTGACTTGAGTTGCTCTCTCATTCATTCGATTTTGTTTGCAAGTCATTCTTGTTTGTAGGTTACGAAAGTCTTTGTTGCACTAGTATGAAAGGTACAATGATCTAGGCATTAGTTTGAAAAGAAGCTTAGTGAAATGGACATGTTTATGATGATGCAAACTATTTACATTGGAAGAAAAGACTTTAAAGCTTTAATTTTCTCTATGATTGGCTTTATTATGTGTTTGTTTAGCCGTATTTTTAAATTTACTTTTTTAATCTTGAGAGAAGTAAGAACTAATTTTATTTTTAAAAAATAATATAAAAAACTTCTTTACTTTTTCAATAGAAATCCAAAAATATTGTAGTTATCATATAATATTAATAATTTTATTAGGTGCTATTAATTATATATTTATTAAATACATAATATTTTTAATAAAATTTTTAAAATAAAAAGTTTTTAAGACTATTTTTTATTAATTAAATTAATATTTAAATAATAATCATATCAAATATAACCTTAATCATATTGCAAATATATGAACATAAATAATAATAATAGAATAAAATGATGATGCAAAATAAAAGTATATTAGAAGGGATAAAGTTATAAAACATTATGAGAGAGTATCATTAGAAGCATACCACAAGTATGATCACCTATACAATGACTAAAGCTTGAAGCCTAATATGTTAGAGATGAAAAGATCACATAAATTATGAAAGAATAATATTTTAATTAGATAGACCAAAAATTTGTTAAGCAATTAAGAGGATTAAATAATGAGGGTTATTTTCTTAGATTTTAAGAGTGTTTTTTTTATATATTTTCTTGGTTTTATCATTGTGATAATGTCTCTTCACCTAATTTCCTTTAGGTTTGTAATGATGAGGATCATTGAACCATGTGATTTATAAGTTTGCTAATGTTATTATTAGTTATTTTTTGTTAAAAAATTTTTAACTTTCTATTTTTCTAAGTAGAGCATCTAAGATAATATAACCAATGAATTTCCAATAATTGCTTCTACTAAACTTTTAATGGGTGTCAAAGAATTAAAATGCCAAAATTCTTGATATCCAAATTCACCCACATTAAATCATCATTATATTAGAGGCATGAAATCACCTTTTCTTATTAGATTGCCTGTGATGTCTAACTCAAATTTTTCTTGAGTATCATAGAATTTTTGTATCATTATGAATTATTTATGTATTAGAACTTTATTTTAATTATTTTTATGTTTAATAATAATATTATTATAACTAATAACTATGTTTTACAACATTTCTTACACGATTTAATAACAGCATTATCATACACTCTACTTTGGTTTATTCTTCACCAAATTTTGTCAAAATTTTCACGGCATTTATAACACCTAAGCCATGTAACATGTCATCATGATATCAAAATCATTCTAAATCATGTCACTCATTATAGTGTTATCAACACTCAAGGATAAACCCTCAACACAGACATCATACTGATTGTAATATCATCGCCACAACATTTCTTATAGTGTTATCTCTCGAAAGACCATATGTTCACCTTTTTATGACGACATCATTGAAGGATATATCTCACCTGTTTGTAATATCATCATCACTCAATATCATATTACTTTATGAAATAAAAAATTTACTTAACATATCCTTATAACTCTACATAAAAGTCTATCCAAACAATTTGTCATAAAGATAATATTCAAAGTACATTATATGAAATAGTGTAAAACTTATGATCTAATATTTTGTTATGTTATATGCACATAATATTTTTGCAAATGCCTACTTGATTGTTGGAGATTGAAATATTTTATTCTTTTTTTAATATTTTTCTCTTCTTATAATTTATTTATTGTTATACCCCATTTTTCCTAGGCTGATTTTTGGCATACATTTTTTTTTTATTTTTTTTATTTTTTACATATAGACAGCTCAGATCGTCCCATACCAACCTGAGTAGCCTACGAAAAACATAGGATATAACACATCATTACACACCTACTTCCCTTAACAATGTGGATTCCATCTCCCGGGTACACCGTCAACTCAGGATTCATGACTCCTGAATTAACAGATGGACTCGCGCAATGTTACTCCTACTAGACCCAATACTCCTATCTCATACCGATAGGAGAACCGATCTAATAGAAGTCTGAATCCCCACGGTTAAGTTCCATAGTCATGTAATGACCTCACCATCAAAAATAAAATACATAACATCCACAGATAAAATATGGCACTCCACACACCATACCACCAATACAATAAAGTAAACAATGAAAGGAACTACATCATAAGAATAAGATCCAAGTCCAACAAGTACAATATCATCCAACCAGATACATAAGTTAGAATCACCCTCACATATTACATGACATAAGAAGAACAGTTTCCCTGAATACATCCAATAGTATCAATCACACTAACCAAAATGTCTCAAAAAATCACAGATCAGATATCCTCCACTAGCCTGTTGACCACAATCCCACCTAATCTGGGTGGCGTCAAGTCTGCCGAGCTGCTGGAAAAATATAGATAATAACGGAATGAGCTACGCCCAGTAGGAAAGACAGCTAGTAAGAATTCACATGCAAGAGAAGGATAATAGCAAGAGTATAGGAATACAGCATAACAATGTATGGTGGAAAGGCACTCTCAGTCTCAGACTCCGACCAACCACAGTCAACCCCAGTCACACCAGAGTAGCTCTCCTCTGGGCTTCCAGGTAGCATGCCAGTGGGATCGCCCATCTCGAAACATGCATGGCGCCTAGGCAAGCATGCCAGTGGGAATGCCCAACTCGAAACACGCATCACAACGCCTAGCACCCGACACCGCATAGCATGCCAGTGGGTGTGCCCACTCGAAACACGCATGGCGCCTAGGCAAAGCATGCCAGTGGGAATGCCCACTCGAAACACGCATCACAACGCCTAGCACCAACACCGCAGCGTCTCTCGTCAATCAATCTTCTGGAGACTCTTATGGACCAGAAGAGATCGACTCAGCCACCGTCCCAAGGAGTCCTCTCCCAACAATTTCCATAGAAGCCACGCCCCTACAGTCATTGCCAAGCTTTAACTCCAAGATTCGGCAACATATGTCCAGATACAACAAGGCGCATACCAGTCCACATGTATACTGTGGAAGCTAAGTCTGTACCGCACAGTTACCTACCACAACTACCCTAAAACATCATATAGGGCCTATAGTAGTCCGGTCCAGTATGCCAATCCGTGAAATATGCCAACACTGAGTAAACTGACTCAATCCATGCCATCGTCATCCAAGCAATACAAACTGTACCAGTTACTGACTGTTCTGGTAACATCCATGTACCATACCTCTGTCTAACTGTTTCAACTGTACTGTCATCACTGATAACATTTTTCCCTACTTCAGGAAATTTTTAAATCCCAATTTCAATTTCCGTCCTTTATCCATTTTTTTTCCGAAATTCGGAATAATTTTCCGAATAAAATTTAAATTCCACATATATATCCTTTTTCCGAAAATTCGGATTAATTTCCGAATTAAATTTTCCGCTTATCTTTTTACTTCCGAAAATTCGGATTAATAATAAATTTCCGAATTTTTCCTTCCGCTTCTCTCTCCTCCGCGCCGCGCCGTTCGTCCGCGCCGAATCCCGCTGAACCGGATCTCGCCACCGGTTCGGGCCTTCGCGCTGAACCGCGACACCGCCGATCCGAATTAATTAATAATCCGTTAATAAATATTATATAAATACCATTAAATTAAATTTACAATTACTTAATTAAATATAATTAACCTAATTCATCTCCTTCCTCGGTCCGACGCCCGCGAAACCCTAGCCGATGAAATCGCCGACCAAATCCAATTCTTCCGCCGATTTCCGGCGACCGCGAACAAGAAGAAACAAAATCCGATGTTCATACTATCCTAATGTTTCAATAATGCCACTAATTCCTAAGGTTCAATCAGAATTTCCGCCAAAGGAGTTTCATCCGATCCCCAATTTGACAATTTGCGAAATTAAACAATTCCAGCATACGATACTACCTTAACATGAATAAAGCACATAATTGAATCATCACATGCTTGGTAAAATTCCCAAATTCGGTGGTTATAATTTTCCGAAGAAAACCCTAAAATGCTAAAATCAATAATTTGCATTAATCAATTCTACAAACCACAATTCGCATGCTCCGGTAGCTATTTGCAAAATAATCCATATTTTAATTTGTTAAATAACTAATTTAAAATCTGAATTTCCTACCTTCCTTCTCCGGCGACGGTGAAGCTCGCACGCGACCAACCGCTGCTCCTCGCCGAACGAAACCGGTACCAATCGATTCTCCTCGGTCTCGCGAACCTCCAGGTACAAAAAGCCCCTTGAAAGGCTGCCGGAAAATATCGCCGTTCGCCGCGAACACCCCGTCTCCGGCCACCGCTCGAAAACCTTAACAGCCGAATAAATCGGGTTAAATACCCAGCTTAAACCGGTAATAACCCGTTAAGAACCCATTAAGCGCCGGTTGACCTTCTAATAACGCCGCTTAAACCCGATCAGCCGGTTAATCTCCACCGCTGATCTCGTTCGTCCGATCCGCTTATCCGTGGCTTATCCAACCGCACGCGCAAACGCACTCGGCGAACCGTCCCCGCCTTCGCTGAACCGCTCCGGTCCGGTTCACGCGCGGTAAAAACCAAATTCCGGTTTAAAAATAGATTTTCGAATTTCCAAAAATCCAATAAATCCAATTAAACAGGGAAAATTACTTAAAAATTTCCTCGGTGCTCCGAAAAATCCCCAGAAAATTTCAGAAATTCCAACAGCCTCCAATTGAGCTCCTGGCTCATCCTACTGTCGATCTGAAATCATCCAAGCCATAATTTAATTATTGAAGATTAAACATATAATTTTTACCGGGTATAACATTTATAGTTTATATTATATTTATATTTATTTATAATTCACATGTTCTATTATGTTCAGTATATTCTTAAATTCTAAAGGAAACTATTAAACTTTATTAGGTTCACTTTTTTTAATTATCTGTTGGCACTATTAGACTATTTGATCCCTCTTAAGATTGTTTGATAAGAATTGAACCTAAATGTTTTTGTTTTACACTGTCATGATTTCTTTACATAAGATTCAACTAAAAATTTAAATTAATATTACAAAAATCTTTTATATGTTGTTTCCTCAATCTCAAAAATCTTTTATTATTTGGGACTTTGAGACTATTATGGGGGATTAGAAGTTCACATTTGTCATTTCTATTGCGGAGTTGGAAGGTGTCAAGGCTATTATTCCAATTTTTAGACCTTTTGTCAATCAGTATGATGCATGTGTTGAGGGTAATGCCTTCTCTATCCAACATTCTTCATTTTTCCTGGGCAATTTCAACTTGCTTGACTCATGTGACTTGATCTTAGCGCTTTCTTTGCTTGGGGACTACATTATCCCTCATGCATTCAAGAACATAAACTATGAAATAAAATTTTATGGACATGATGTTGTTTATTATAATTTTCGGTGGGAAAGAGGAGTTTCTCTTGCACTTACTTTTATTATAATCATTGATGAAGATCGATAATAGTGTATTATTTTTTGTGATGTGGTTGGGATTTAAAAAAATAAAAGATTTTTTTTTGGATTCAAAATAACTAGTACTTTGATAGGTTATGGAATTGAAAATGACTATTTGTAAACTTTTTGAGTTAATTTTTTCAGAATAATTAATTTTTTTTAAAAAAGTTTCTCTATAAATTCAATTTTTGTAAAATGATCATATAATACAAAATGTCATATCTTTATTGCACGATTGAGCTCAATATATATTAGACAAAAATATTACAATCTTACTATACAATAATGGATGATTGCACAATATGACCACGTGAAGGAAGTGGAAGCAATGCAAATGATCATAAAGGTTGAATATATATCATACAAGTATGACCAACAAATTATCCAAGTACATTATTATGTAGAATGATGTATTGCCTCAAAGGATCGAATCGAGCAATAACAAAATAATTGTATTATACACATATGAATAAAAAATTACAAGTACGATAAATAGAGAAAAAACTTAACTAAGTTTGAATTGGTTGAGTAATGGATGAATGCATTATAAAAAAAGTCAATGATAGCTTAAGCAAATATCAACATTGTCCCATGAGCTATATAAGTACGACGTAGAGAAATTATAAGGAATTCAAAGTTGAAATGATAAACAATTGTCTTAATTGCTGCCGGAGGCGGCTAGTCGATGAGAAACCATTGGAGCTAAGTTAGAAATAAAGGAGAAGAGTCACAAAATCAATGGTATACAATTGTTGGTGAAAGTTGAATGGCTAGAAATATAAAGATTTGTGGGTGGTGTATATAAAAACAAAGGATATCAAGCTTGGGTGGATTCTTTTTTAGGAAGAACTAGTGTAATTAACTCCTTGAAAGTTTGATAAAATGAAGAAAAGAGAGAAAGAAAGTGTTCCCACAAATTTGAATAAAATTTTAAAGGATTAAGGTGCATGATAAAGGAAAAATCAAGAGCTTTAAACAATTTCTTATGCTTTAAAGAAGACCACTACTCGAGATTTGTATTATAACTTATATTATATGTATATACTTGAATGAATATTATTCATATGTTAGAGATCTTTAAATTGATATAATTAATTAGACTAGTTGTAATTGATGTTGGATGTATGATGCTTGATAAGAGAGTAGAAAATTACATATTGATCTCACATAATGAATTTGAGGATATTGATTTATTTGTGCTGAAAGGATGTGATATATCTTAATTTATGAGGATTATATAGTGTGACATTGTGAATTTCCTTATTTACTTCTTCCACATTATGTTAATGCATTACTTTGAGTTGCTTTATTTATATCCCATAACTCTTCATGCTAATGTAATAATGCTCACAACAAATAAATGAAATGAAAAGCTCACTTGTAAGTCAAATGAAAAGAAATATTACTTGTAAAGGTAGCACAAAAGGAAGGAATGATAAGCTAAGAAGAAAGAGAAAATGTTTAATTAAAGCAAAGCAAAGTTAAAAATATAACAGGATGAATGATTGCTAAAAATAATGACTAACATTTTGGAATAATAGTTTCAAAGATGAATAAAAAAAGTCATTCTATTTAGATTGTTTAAGTTCTAATAACATGTTTCTAAATATGTTTAACCATTATACAATAAACTTTACCTTAAACCATAAAAGAGAATAAGGAAAAGAGAAAATAAATAAAGAACATAAAAGATACAAATGAATAAGCTTTTACATGAAATGTGCTTTATAAAATTTTGCCCATTTGTTTCATACTTATCATTTATATACTCTTATTATATTTTATTGTTTGCAACTAATCACACATGTCGATACTTAAATACTAATTTTTTTACATATATGTGTTATGATTTTATCATTGAATTAGTATCAATTATCTCATGTCTACTTTAATTTAATGCTTATAGAATAAAATAAGATATAACATAGGATTACAAAAAAATAATGAGAACTAGATCATTCTCGTTTTTATAAGAAGATATTTTACTTTCTTATCTAGTTGTAATAGTTGTGATAGTTTATCTTTATATGAGAATGATGGACATGTAATATATCTCTCATCGTGTTGCTAGTTCAAACTTTGTTAGCTTGAGCAATGTATGGACAAATGAAAAATTTAAAAGTTTTGTCTATCTAAACATTGATATCTTTTTATGGAAAAAATTCAATGTAAAAGATGTTTAGATTTTCTTATAAGAGTTTTTCTTTTGTTTTTTTTAAATTTCACTTTTGCAAAGTTTCAAAGAAATTTTAAAATAATGGGTCTTATAAAATTTTTATGTTTAAAATTAAAATAAAGAAATATAAAGAATTAGATAATATGGTAGGAATTTTGAAAAACAAGTAGTTGTCACATTCTTTTTTTTTATTTTCTTATCTTACAAATATGTAAACTACAACTAAGAAAAAAAAAACTCTTTTAGAGATGAAAAAAATTAAATGTTATTTTCTTTCTTGTATCATATTATATTAATGTTCAAATCAAATGAATTTGAGGGAGAAAAAAATTTTGTATAAAACATCAGCCTACAAATAAATGTAAAACTAACAAATTGTGAGATTTGATTGATAATCTGACATTTCTCTTATTCACAACTTCAATATAAAATCTTGAAGTCTTCGTTTTACTATATTTTGTTTCTAATTTCCATCATGCATTTCAATGTTTGAAAGAATCTTTTTGGTGTTTATCATGCATAAGTGGGACAATTTTAAATAACAATAACATCTAAAGATTAATGTAACACCATCTTTAAAATGGTTCTATTCTTGTTATTTAAATGGTTCTATTCTTTATCCTTGTCACCAAGATATCTAACATTCAACATTTGGATGGCTCAAAACTTAGATGATATTTAAGGTATTATTTTTTAATTATAAAATAATAATTTTTAATGGTATTATAAAAAATATTATCAAATTAAATATTCAAAAATTTAAATAATAATAATTATTGAATCAAACAATGCATAAGATAGTATTTCATTTTCTATTAGTTACAAAGTAGAAAATTCAATTTTGTTGCTCATTTCAATTAATATCTAAAATTTAGAATATTTTTATACGAAAATTTCGGTTTCACTTATTTCTCACATTTAGAGGAGTAATTATTACTTTGGTTAAGAATAATGGAGATTTAAAAATTAATAAATGCTCCTGTTGATTGTAGAACTTAGGTTCTTTTTTCTTATCATATTTCAAACAATTTTGTTAAATTTATTTTCTTAAACTTCATTTTTAACCAAATATGTTTATCAAAACTTTACTTTTACTTATATAAACACATTTTCTAGAAGTTGATCTTGTGCAAGTGTATAACAGTACTGTTTTGTTGAGTGTGCAGATAATATAATAGCTAAGAGAAAATGCAAAAGAAAAAAAAATGTAAAACACAATTAGTAACATAAAAAATTCTTAAGGAGATATAACTAATGATGATAAAATATAGAAAGTTTTTATTATCTCTTACAAATTATGATTAGGACGAGCTTATCAAAATAATAATTCTTGGATTAAGACAAGAAAAAATAAATGAAAGGAAAATTTTAATGAAGTAAAATATTATAAGAAGTAAGACAATATTCAATATTCAAAAGCATTTAAGATTTGGTGTATATGCAACATTGAAATCAAATTGGTTATAGAAGAGGAAGAAATCAACCTTGGCTTGAGAATTACATAAAGAAAAAGATGAGTCATTGATTTTTAGATTGATTTGATAAGTTAAATTGGATGGGATTCAACATGTGGCACATTAGTTAGAAATCTTGCAATAAATAATTAACATCGAGTTCTTGAGATCTCAAGAAACATAAAGGGTTTGTAGTTGAAGTTTTCTAATGATGTTGATGAGGACCAAAGCTAGTTTATTCAAGATTTGATATCTTATTTTTTGTTTTACAAAAAATATGATTAATTTAATACAATAATTTTATGGATGATACCTTCATCATTGTCTAAGATAATGTAAGTCATCATATCAAGAGTACTCAAGTATGTTAATATTTTCTCTTTAGATTGAGGATAACTTAAAAGATAGGTGACGATCAAATACTATTTTAGATATTAGAAAATAGTTTTTGAACTCCTTTGTTAAGATTAACCCTTTCAAGGTGTACAACACTTCTAAAAAGGGAAACACTTGGCCCTAGATGATGATCTTAAATGAACTTGAGTGGCCACTTGTCTTGTGAGCCTCAAGACATATTGAATGATCTTTAGCGATGGCATGTCTTGGGTTGCCAAGGTTATCTTCTGGAAGTTATAATAACTTATTAGTAGATAGTCCCTTGACAATGATAAGAAAAAATGCCTAGTTATGTTGGGATAAAATTTATATGAGATAAGACAGAAGTCAAATAATCCACTTTAAGACCTTTTGTCCTAAATGATGAAGTCTCAAATGGGGCTCAAGTAGTCTTGAACAATGACTTAATTAAGACAAAAAATTAATGGATTATATCTCTTCATTTTTTGACATTTGTAAGGTGCACGAATCAAATAGTGTAGTTTAGACTAATGCAAAGCATCACAATTATCATGTAGGTCCCCAAATTAGGCAAGAGCACACCATTTTAATCAATTCATGATTAGAGTTAGTTGAGACTATACTTTGGATCATAAAAGCAATAGAGAAGTACCACTAGATCTCAAAGCACATATGAGCAATATTCAAAATTTGAACACAATGGTTTCTCCATTTTGATAATAAAATCTATCAAATACGTGCCTCTTTTTTCAATGAAGGTTGCAATGCCTTACAATAAAAATTGTAAGAGTAAAAGAAAACTTTTGATGGGTTTGTTAGTTAAGTAGATGAATTTGGGGATGGAAAAGCTCTATATTATAATGAATACTAACTAGCGCATCAACGGATAATGAATCACCTCTTTCATTTTTTTGTTTAATTATGACTACTTTTCTTGCACTTCTTTGTAGAAGCTTAGATGTTTTTAGCGAATGCATCCTCACATCAAAAGATGATTTTTGACACTTGCTTAGGTGTTATTTTTATATAACATGTAGGAACCTTGTGACATTTAGATGGATAATGAAGCAATAAAGATAAAGGGTTAGAAAAAGGAGCACAATAAATGGTAATGCAAAAACCTGTCAAAATGTTTCATTAGATATCACATATTGCAAGATCTTTGAACAATAGTTTGTTACTAAGACAAGAACAAAATAAAAAAAAAAAAGATAAAGAAGTTGTTATTAGCTTTGTGTTGTGAATGAGTTTTTATAAGGCAAATGTGAATCAATGTGCCGTCAGATTGATCTAATAGCTTGGATTAGGATATACTTCAATAGACGATGTACTAGCGAGAGCTCCCAATAGTTAATGAACATTATATCTATGAGATTGGAAGAGATATAAAAGCATAATGGCAATATAGTTTAGAAATAAAAAGGGTGAAAAACTCAATTTATACACAAAACTTAAAAGAAAAAACTAACTTGACCAACAAAAAAATCAAGACAACGAGATTATCTAGACAAACCTTGGAGAGATTGTTAGAAAACAAATGAACCAAATACACCAATAAAAACTAAAAGTTAGTTGAATTATCTTACTAAAAAAATACACAATAAACACATGTTAAACAATTATAAGACGACAAAAAATTATGCCAATATTTACAAATTATTGACAAACAAAATTTTATGACAAATTCATCTCATTACTAGTCAATGTTAGGCAAAATGGAAAACACAAAATATAGAAAAATCAATTTTTTAATTATGATGACAAATCCAACCCTCTACTTTGTTATATTTCATTGTCCATCCATCTCAATGGAAGTCCGACTGTACGACTAATTACTTTAACACCACAATGCTTCTAATTGATCAAAACATTTGCTAGAATAAAAATCGCTGAGAAGAGCTGAGGCAGCTTCCCAAATAAAATTTAAATTAAAGTATATTTATAAATGAATTGGCTCAGTCCAAGTCAAGCATTCGACCTCTTTAATAAAATTTAAATTAAAGTATCTATTTATAAATATAATTTTATAAAACTTCTCGCACCGATGTTTTATGCAAAAGGAAACCTACCCGAAGAAGGGTAGAAAAAGAATGACAATTATTAATTGATAAAATTACAGTCAAATGTCTTAAATGAAAGGTAATAAATCTTTTTCAATCCTAATAATTGTCAAAAAAAAAAAAAAAAAAAAAAATCCTACTCACGTGAAAATGAGATTTAGATGAATAATTTTTTCTTATTATAGTCAATATAGACGTTTCTTATTGTCAAGGACAGAGCAGCTACATATATTTATGCATAAAACACATGCCAACGGAAGCATTCTTCGCACATTGAAAGGCTGCAAAGAACAAATTTTAAATTGTCAATTATTACAAGAAAACAGAAGATATTTATATAAAGAAAAAGCAGAAAATATCGAAAAAAGATTTTTTTTAATCAGATTGATACCTATTTAATTTTTTATTTTAGTAATCTACAAGACATCACTATTGTCACATTTTAAAATTGTATGTGAGGAGAAGACATCTAAGTTGAGATTTCAAGATTGAAGACAAAAAAAAATTTGTTCTTTTGAGCCATTGCTTCAAGAAATTTCCATTTGAGTTTCATAAACATTTGAATTTAGCTTTCTTGCTAGTTTGCTCTGTCAATGGTTATAGTCATTAGGGATTAATGCTTTAGATTTAATTTTCATCAAACCATTTGTTGTAGTTTAATTTCTCTAAGGTTTTGAGTAATTAACTTGCAAGATATCCTCCTTGGTGTTATATTGTTTTTTTTCAAAAATTTAGTTGTCTAAAGAATTATTCATTATTATGATAACAGTTTAATCTCTTTTACAATTGTGTAAGATTAATTGTGGATTTCAAATTACATTCAAGTGAAGAATTAAGAAATTAATTATTATTATACAAAAATAAAAAAATCATAATTATAAGACTTAGTCAATGAACTTTGATGATTTATAATTGTGGATAATAATTATTTTTACTAATAAAAAAAGCATCCATAAAAAATGATTTTTTAAGAGTCTCTCTGAAATAAGGTGTATATAATATCTTTATTATGTGGCATGTTTACATGTTTGCATCACGTGTTGTGAAAAGTTGGTATCAAAAGCTTTGGTTGGGTGGCATCTTGCATTTGCAATGTTCATGTGGATCCAATAAAATAACTAGAATCACATTTATATAAATAGCTTGATCGCTGACAAATTTTATTCGATGACCAACCTAATGATATAACTTGTGATCATATTAGTGACTCCAACTTCAAGGAGGCCTTAGGTATAGAGTGAGAGAGTGTTATGTTAGATTTTGACGTGCCAAAGGATAAGAATGCAACTAAATGAATGAATAGAAAAAGAGATAAAAATGACTACAACGTAGTAAGAATACCTCCATGTTTGTATAGAGATGAAGAAAGCTTAGAATAAACACATCATTTACTTTATTCTTTTATGTTTCATTACTTAAAGGCTAATTGATCTATCAGATGATGCATTTTGTGATAAAGGCTCATTTGATCGAAGTTGCTTGATAGAATCACATATTTTGAGATGATGTCAATCAAAGATTATTTGAAGCCTCTTTTTAATAAGGTGATGCATTAGCACATTCATTTGCTAGCCACCTAATTAAGATCCCGATGACTATTAGGTTGTGAAGTAATTGGCTAGTTTTTTTAATTATTTTGTTCAATTTTTCCCTCTATCTGTCTTAACATTTGTGATCAAATGGGCTAAATGTGGAATCGTTTTGTCTAATTTTGTAGAGGACATGATGAAGAATGAACTCGTAGCTTTAAGAATTTAATTGAAATGTCTTTTGAACATTACCTTAGCTGAGGAACAATGTTCGATGTTTCTCGACCTAATTTTGTTTTGCATACTAGTAGCTAAGGAACAATGATAAAAAGAATTTAATTTTATTCTACTAGTTGGGGGTTGATTGAAGATGAGCTAGGGGGCTTACCCCTCATGGCAACAATAGAGGGAAAAATTGGACTTCTTTTTTTCATTGTTATGATTTAATTCTAAAGTTTGTATGTTATAACACATCATTGTTGATTCAATTTAAAATTATTGGTGAGGAGAGGACATCTAAGTTGAGAATTAATTGAAGATAAAAAAATTTGGTATTCATAAGAGCCAATTTTTAAGAAATTTTCATTGAATTTCTTGTACATTTATGCTTGATTTTCTTTCTTATTTGCTTTGTGTATCATTACAATCTTTAAGGAGTTTATAGTTCCTTAATTTATTTTTCAACAAACCTTTTGTTGTATTTTATTTTTTCTTGATTTTGAGTAATTAAATCCCAAAATATCTTCTTTAGTGTTGTTTTGTTGTTTTAGAAAATTTTGCTATTTTAAAAAAACTACCCTTATCAAGATAACATTTTAGTCACTGTTTCATAATTCTATAAATTAATTGTAGGACTTCAAATTACATACAAACAAAAATTAATTCAATTAAATTTTATTATAAAAAATAAAAAAATACAATTGCATAGCCAATCATCTTTCAAGATCTATTATTATGGACAATAGTTATTTCAGTAATCAAGATTAGAATTCACCAAAAGATGATTTGTTAAGGTTGACTCTTAAGGTGTTTGTAATATCCCCATTATGAGGCATGTCTGGATTATCTATTATGACAAATTGGTGTCAAAGTTCTTGGGTGATTACAAGATCTTATATTTACAATTTTCACATGGAACTAATAGAATAACTAATAACCATGTGTATATAAAAGATTGGTCATCGACAAGATTTAGTCCTTGATTGACTTCTTGAGAGAATGCCTTAGCCTTACAAGTGACTCTACCTCCAATGAGATCCTAGAATATAGAGCAAGGGAGTGTTATCTTAAATTTCAGCATGTATGAGGATGAGTATACAAGTTGAAGAAACAAAAGAATGGGACAAATGCCCACAAAATTGACCTCCCAAGAATTAAAAAGACCTCCATGTGAGTGTAGTGGTGAAGAGAGTTTAGTGTGAAGACTTCATTCATTTTCTTTCTCTCTATTTCATCACTTACTTGTTGGTTGTTCTATCAGATGATTTAGCTTGTAAATCATTTGTTAAAATGTGCTTGATAGCACTCACAATTTAGGGCATGATTTTGATTGCTAATCATTTCAAGTCTTTTTCTAATAGAGTGATCCATTGGGACATTCATCTATTAGCTACCTTATCAAGATCAAAATAACTACTTGTTTGAGTACTTAGTGGTTCATGGATAGTGGCATAAATCTTGAGGTAAACCTTTTTTCAAGAAACTTTATGGTGATAGAAGTGATAGTGATTAAGGGCAATAGAAGTAGAAAAATTAAAGAAAACAAAGTAGCACATTTAACAGAAGATGATGAAATTGAAGAAAGCTTCTAATTGACAACAATAGCAAAGGTGATGAAAATACCATGAATGAGGCTTTACTATCAAATGATAAATGTCTAAATTGTAGTTTAGATGTTTGGAGTACAATCCAAAATAACTAAAGGTTGAAACCCATGTTATGCATGCATGCATGAGAAGAAAATATAGTTTTTGAAAGACAAAATGTCAAGCCAAAAATATCTTTTTTTCATTTAATAATAATACTTAAATAACATAAATCTTAAAGTAAAATAAAAGGACTAAAACATCCTTAAGAATAAGTTGAAATAATCAAAACATCAAATAAGTCTATGATTCTCATATATGACCCATTAAAACTTATTAAAGAATCAAAATACTAAGAAAATATTATTTGAACTTAATATGGGCTCTTATTTATGATCAAGTCTATGGCCTGAGACAAAAGTAGATATTTTGATTTGTTGCATCACATAGGCTCCAACCCTTTTCTCTTTCTAAGAGTGCAATGGCCTTCTTCTATACTTTGGCTAGATGATGAATATGCCAAAGTAACTTGTTCATCATTCCTTTAATTGAATGGACCTAAAAGTATGGGTAGAGATTCCTAGCTAACTTTATTAGAATGAGGGTAAACTTTGACACTGGCTATTTTGTTGGATGCATTTACCTAGATAAGAAGAACCTTCTTAACAAAGGAGCATTTAGTAATGGAGCTATAACCAAATTCTTATTTAAAGTTTGGAAGGGTCAACCCACATTTGTCCATTCAAATAAACAATGTTCACCTTACAACTTTGTCAAAAGGAGGAATGAAAGAAAATTGATAGAATACAAGATGGGAAGAAAATTGTGCATTTTTATGAGTCCTTATAAAAATAATAAAAAAACTTAATTTCTTCAAACTCAAGTTTAATCTAACAACACTATATTTAAGGTAAGATTTAAGATTTAAACTTTAACAATCTTCTTAATATTTATGAAATTATTCATCCAAATAACTTTGGTTCTTATAAACCATTCTCAGCATTTTTTTGAAACACTTAATGATTGATTATAAACCAAATGAATTATGTAGGAATAAATAAAAAAACTACATAATTTCAAGTGGTTTGACAATAAAAAGTTGGCCTATATTTACCCCTGGTTGCTCAATTAGGATTTCACTAATAAATGCTTTTTATCCTATTAGAGGGTAGGATACAACCCTCACAATACCTTGATAAACTTTATTATGGGAAATACAAATAGAACCTAAAGAGATAATATTAGCATGTAATTAATCAAAATACATCTGATTTATGATGTTGGGATTAAAGACAAAAAGTATTAGATTGAAGATCATTCTTAAGATTTTAAGTAGATAAATATGAAACTAATAATATAAGTAGAAAAGTTAATTAAAATAAAAATGAAACATTGTTATATACATTTAACATAGTATCCTAATTGCATGGGATAAAACAAATGACAAGATCTATGTTTTTAAATATGCAAATTTGATATATTTGTATGAATTGTTAAATTCTTTGATATTGACGTTAGGATACTACTACTTCAATTATGTTGGATAAAAGCAAACCACATGGCTAAAGAAAGAGTGGAATAAGAAAGTGATGGAATGCCTTTCATATAAGGCTTATATTTACTTCATTTAGTTAGAATGTCAAAATCTATAATGAGACTCATGTGACTCCTAAATCATACATCATTTTCATAGAAATTTATACTCATGTAAAATTATATTTTTTTTATTCATAGATTATGACTGAGCATTGGTTTAGAAGAAAATTTAAGTTACATGCCAAGCAAAATGCATCAGTAGTATCATAGTTTATAATAGAATAAAGTGTAAATTGAAATTTAATCAATATGCTAAATGTATACTCATCATATAATACGTATCATTATCATATAGTATGATTAATTCATCTATGTTATCAGATAAGAGATCAAAGATGACAATCTAGTACTTAAGTTGATGTGTTAAGCTATTCACATAATATGATTTCTTCCATCATATAATACAACATTTATTGGGTTTTTATATACTTAAGAGACATCAAAATTATTAACATTTGTATAGTACAATATCATGCATCATACCCATATAATCCTAGTCTAATTAAGAGAATATTTTGGAAACAATACAATCATACAATATGATAATCATGAACATATAATATAGTTCATTTCAAACTAAAAAATTTTAAAATAACATTAAGGTAAAAGGTAAAACTAAAAAAATTTATACAATATAATATTCATTATTATTAGTATGATTTACAACAAACCAAAGAGATGTAAATTGATACATAGACATGTGAACAAGTTGATGCATTGTATAATATGATGGTCCACATTGTATTTGCATAATCGTTTTCAAGTATGCACATAAGGTTGAACACATAGCAATATAAAATAATCTTTTACAAAGGTTGACTATATCAATGTTACATTTTTCTTAAAAAAATTATCATTTTTTTAATAATATGTGACATGGATATGAATTTGACATCTATTCAGAACTAATACAAATAACTTTCACTAAAAAAAACTATCTTCATTTTTTCAATATTTTAAAAAAATAATATTATAACTCATAAATATCAAAGAATTACACAACCAATTATTTTTATATTAGATATAATTTTCACTCATATATATAAATTTATAAATAAATTCATAAATTAATATATATATATATATATATATATAAATATAAGTGTTAATTGAGCTAGAATGAACATATAGTTTGATATACAACTTCCATATAAGCATCTATATTTGCTCCTAATCACCAAAACAATGCGAATCTTCCGTGTAGGTTAGTGAACCTTGCCAATGAAATCAGCTTACAGGAAGTTGATGCTTCATGAAAATAATTCAAATAAAAAAATTCTTTAAAACAAATATAGAGCAACATAGATAGGTACAGAACATGCTAAGTTGCAAATGAGTAATCTTTTGGAATGAGTATACGCTTACAGTCTAGTAGTAACCAACTAGTTTATTGAAAAGACAACATGAGATTTTTTTTATCTTTATAGTTAAAGCAAGTTTTAATACTAACTAGTTTTAATACACTCCAAAAAAAAAAAAATGTAATAAAAAAAGCATTCAGTTATAATAATTTTTTTCAAAATTAAAATTTGAAATGCATTACAGCTATTTTCTTTTACTGTGATAGACTTCCCTCGTTACAGCCATGGACATGAAGAGGTCCAAAATTGCAAATAAAAGCTCAAAACAAATCGCCGTCTGGAAGTGAGATTAATTTTAAACTCCTTGGGAAAATCCATGCAAGGATTCGGAGATCATCAAATTAATATATAATTTCTGCAAAGATATTATTACTTTAAAGCTGGGAAAATGTACTTATTATATAAATATGTTAGTCGTCCTCCAAGTTGGAATAATGAAACCTGAGATGAAAAAAAAAAGGAGAAAGAAGACGAAGGTAAATACAAATATATAGTTTAAACTAATATGCCTGCCTTGTATCCCAAGGAAAGGAAAGGGACTTGTTGAGAAGGAGAGGGAAAGGAAGCCGTGGAGGGTAGCGAGGCTTGTGTTCTCACTTGCTTAGTTTATCTGTTTATCTTTTACTTGCAAAGATGCCTGCTTGATTTAAGTGAAGGCATTCACATCATGAAATAATAATGATGTGTTTTAAGAGATAGAGACACTTGAGCAGCGCGAGGGACGTGTATATTAGCTGTATTGATTAAACGTTTGAAAAAATATTTTCAGAAATGTTCTTATGTTGGATTTATGAACCATGAGGGACATGGGTTTGAACATAAGGGAAAGTAGATAATATAATAACTGATAATATGAAAATTTTGAAAAGAAAAAAATTGTGACGACATATATTAGAATAAGGTTTTGCTTTATATTTTTGTAAAAAGAAAAGTTTTATTATTATGATATATATTTTTAAATAAATAGCAGAAAATAAAAGGAATACTGGGTTTTGATGAATTTGAATATTGATCTTGTAATAGAAGAACCGAAAAGTCCTAATAAACCAAGAACAAGTTGTAAAATAGGTTAAGGAAATGCAAGAGTAGTTAAGACTAGTGGAAAAGGTGGGAAAAAAATGTCATTTTTATTAGCTAAAAATGGGTTTTATATATAAAGATAAATAAAATTGATATAATGTGTCATGCAGCATACTAGATGAGTATGATAGATAGTGGGTTATGAAAAAGTTGAAGTGCCAAATGTATCAATATTAAATGGATATTTAATTAGAATATATGCTAGGTAATAATTAAATAGACAAATGAATATGGGGAGATGCTCAAGTATGATTGATGAGTTGCACATAAGGAGCCATACTTTAACAAGAGGGGAGGATGCTAAATGGTTAAGCAATTAAGTTAATTGAACTCAATTAAGTAGGATGCTTAGATAAGGTGACTATAAACTAATAAAATTAGATAGATTATATCCTTATTTCATTATGTTGAGATATGATTTTCTTAGATTTTTTCATACCAAATCAAGTAAGATTTGTCTACAAAAGATATTTTAACATATTAAAACTATAGTATCTTATATAAACATCAGAATTATTTTTTAGTAGTTAATATGAGACAAATCATCCATGCATCCCTCCACCTAAAAGATTGTTAATAGTTGCTTTTTGCTTTGATGATTTTCTTCTAAGGACATCACTCAACAATCACTTTCTATCCTCTTCAATCTTAGATATCACAATACATGAACATCTTTCATGGAAGATCAAGTTAATGTGTACTCCAAAAATGAGATACATGGGCAACATATATTTATCAATAAGCAAATGGTGGATAATTAGGCTAACATTAGTCTTTATAAGATGATTGGTATTATCTAATCATATTTAATTCATTTTCACTTTAATTGAAATATCAATATATAAAACATAAGCTTCACAAATGATTGTGAAATGATTAGCATCTAAATAATGATTTACTTAAAGGAAATTAACTAGATAACTAATTCACGCATTATAAGAAATTTGATACCAAATGATTGGCATTTTACAATAATATAAACGAAAAACTAATTTAGAATTACTCATATAGAAAAGAAAAAAATCTTATAAAATGGTTCTTCAAGAACATTGCTTTATGAGGTTAAACTTTTTGAAGGGGTTGTTCATGAAGCTTATTCGAAAGGTCCTTATAGGACCATATGTGATAACATATCATAGTAATGATTATATAAGATCTAGTCCTAAATAATAAATATTCATTAATATCTATTATGTAAGGTCTATAACCATAAGCATCAATAATAATGAATGGTCATTATATAAGGTTAAGAACCTTGTATTACGTGAATATTTTGTAGCAAATTTATTATTAATAGTTGTATTATCCTTTCTTACCTTCATTTTACTTACCTTCTTTAATGCTGAAAAAGATATAAAAATTTGCATGTTAAACTTATATTATTGATTTGAAGCATAATCATGTGGCAACAATTGATGATAGATGTCAAGTCGCTCAAGGCTAAATTCTCAAGGCCAAACTATGTAAGATCAAACCCTCGATCCAAACTACTCGAGGCCAAAGTCTTGAGATCCAGTCATTAAAACTAAACATTCATAGGAAAGTTACTCGAGCATAGATCTTTGAGGCCCAATCATTCAAGGTAAGACTCTCAAGCCCCAACTACTCAAGCTTAGGAGAACTAGTTGCTCGAGGCTAACTCTTTGAGGCTTAGTTGTTCAAGGCTAGAGCCTTGAGACAAACTCCTTATGGCCCACCTACTTAAATTAAGATCCTCAAGCTGAGTTACTTGAGGATAACTCCATAAGATTTAATTCTCATACACAAATCTTTCAATGTGAACTTCATCTAATAACGATAACTAACTATGTCACAACAATAAAGGCACAAAGCTTATCCAAGACAAATAAACTATTATCAAAGTGACTCTAAAATACCTTTATGTGTTAAATGGTGTCAATATACTTTATCTTTTCTATCAATATAAATAGTCCTCTTAGTGGTCCAATGTCATAGACATGAGTCATTTAGTAGCTCTTAAAGTACTCAAATAGAGATTTTTTAGGTTTTTCTCTTTGATTTCTTCATCTTTCTTAATAATCCTTAGCTTGTGAGAATACAATTTAAATTCTCAATTTAGCAAACTTTTTACTTATTTTATGGAGTCCAAATTTTACGTCAATATTAAATAAAAAATAATGTGATTGTAAGTTCTTAACTCTTAAGTTCTCCTTTGATTATAGTCAATATTATGATGTTATTGTTATTTTAACATGTAAAAAACAAATAATTATTTTTAGTTGTTGTAGTTAATATGCTACTAAAATTTTGTTTGTTGATGTGATTGATTACAAAATGTGTAAACCAAGTTATATGTAAAAATCTTTCTTTTCAAAATTATTATTAAGATTTGTTTCTACTCCTTTCACTTTTAAACTCAAGTGACACAACTATTAAATTAGATCATAAAGATGTTTCTAATTAAGTGAGATGTGATAGTTAGATTTTAAGAACCAAGATGTAGAAGCAATAGTTAAGACAAAGCTTTCAATGAATGTAGGTTGTTTTAATGTTGTTAAGTTTTCTTCTTTTTGAGAGATGCAAATAAAACTCATTTCATATGTTTTTATGTCCATAACATGTTCTTTATACTCTCCATATGGTTAAGAAAATGTTTTATGAAAATTTTAATGGCTATATTAGATTTTTAATGGTATTAACTAGCTTTATAGTTCATGAGTTTTATTTATATTAGTATAATCCAATGATTGTATCAAGGTGATACAGAGCAATAACTAGTTGCTCAATGAACCTCATGTATGATGGGCTTATTTTGTTACTTAAACAAATATCATACAACTAAAATGTTGAACATCATATTGTATGATGCATGTATAATTTGCAAGGTTAAAATTTCTTTTGGATTTTCAAAACTTCATATTAGATGCTCATGAGGATTGTATAAGTATGATGCTCTTAAGGCTTATGTGTTCTCTATTATCAAAAGATCATACGTGTTTGATAAGTTGATCATATGTGTATGATGCCTTTTTTAACTTAATTCAAATGCTTTTAGTTATCAAGTCCTTTACACAAGATAATTATGTGAAATTAGTATGAAGATGTTCAAGTTTAAGCTTGACTTATAGGTATCAAGATTATAGATGCTTTGTACATGTATGATCAATAAATTATAATTTTTCAAAGTTGATGTATGTTTATATCCTAAAAACCTATCTTTAACTTATTGACAATTATAAGTGCTTAGATTCAAATAATATATTCATATAAGGGCTTATCTAATGTTCATAAGTTGAGAATTAAAAATTCTAAGATCACCAGGAAAGTAAATACTTTTTGCAAAGTTAAAGACTTATATTAATCTTTAACATGAGGGATTTTAATCTAGAGAAAAAATGGTTTAACAACCCACAAGTAAAAAAACTCATGTTGGTGATGAAGTGACAAGGTACACACATAAGTAGAGTTAATAGAATGCCAAACAAAAAAATCACATATTCATTTACACAAACTAAAATATTAGACACAATTAATTTTTCTTGAAAGGTGAAATAAAGGGGTTAACACTTTTGGTGATTTGACATACTTGTGGATACTAGATAATAGGTCAAGATCTTGTTTTTTTGAGCCTCTTATTAGCTTTCTTAGGACATCTTCAAAATCACACCATCAAATTGATCGTACACAACACCCTCATATCAAACAAGCTCAATCACACCAATTCTTTAATTTATTCAAATTACATTTGTTACAACATAATGGGAATTCTTATTTATAAAGATTTTAAGGATATAATGAGAATTTGTTAAATAAGAAAATGAAAGAATATTAAGAAATATATTTTAAAATTCTAACATGTATGCATATGATATTTTAGAGACAAAGCCTCCACATATGGTGTGTTAATAAGGATGAAATTCATAAGGTAACAATTAGTTATGCTACCATGGAGACTCTAAAACAAAAGAAACAGACTAAGGGATTTAGACATGATATTTTGGAGACAAGGTCTATATGTAGTAAATTAATATGGATGAGATTCATAAGGGTAGTTTAATTTTTGAAAAGGAATATTGGTTGTGCCTAAGAACTAGTGATAAGATTGGAAGTGAAGCTACTCTTTAAGCAAGCAGAGGAGAAGAACATGGGATTTGATATAGCCCTAATCTCATATTTCAAATTGAGACTAGATCATATGGTAGAATAATATAAAAGGAAATATTATTTGGTAAAAACTTATATTGCATAATTATATCAAAAAGAAATAAATGAGTTTTCTTTTTAAGAAAATTTTGCAAGTGATTCATTAGAACATGGTTTCCATAATTGGAAAAATTCGAGTGTCTAATAAAAGAAAAATAAGAAAATAAATAAAATAAATAAAATAAATAAAATAAAAAGATTTAATAATGTTGGCTTTGAATTGGGCATATGTATTATGTATTGGTTTATTCTTAGCATGGTTTATTATTATATCTTTTATTTCATATGGATGATATGAACTTAACAAATGACATGACAAAAAATTGTGATGTTTTACATTAAGACTTTGTAGCTTTGTTTGCTAAGCATGTGATGGATGAGTTAGTTGATTTTTTCCTAAACAATTTGATAACATCGATTCACTTAAAAAAACTTTAAGAGTGTAGTGTGTGGAGATGATTACTTTAGGGCTATTTATTTTCTTAAATATTATATTAAAAATAATGTATTGTGTTTGAACACTTAAGTTGTAATAAATATTATTGTGATAGCAAAATATTTTTCATAACTGATGTTATAATGTTTATTTATTTTAATTTTGCTACATGAACTTAAATTGTTGGTTTTTTATTTGATAATAGAAAAGATGGGTTTTTTCATAATTCACTATGAGATTAATTTATTAGTCGTTTTTATTAATTGAATTAAAACTATGGTTTATTTTCTTAAAAATATTTCATGACTTTTTAATAGAGAATGGGTAGGAGTGAATCCTATAATGAAATTTGATGTAAAAAGTGACAATAACAAGAATGATGATGACAATAAAAATAAATCTGAATCATAACTTGATTATTTTTAGGTCATAACTTAAAAGAACCTAGATAATAACTATGGATGTGCACATATGTATGATAAAAAAACTATAATTTCATTCAATGCATCAAACCAAACTTTATTCCTTTGTTCATTTAACAACATAGCTTTAAATAGATTATAAGACCAAAATACGATTCAAAGAAAAATGACAAAAGTTTCATTCTTAATAAAATATGAAAAAATAACTTATAACTTCTAAGAGTCTTATAAATAACCCCATTATAGTCCATTATAATGCAAAATAAATAAGAAAAAGTACTATATGGTCTATTAGATCATCTTAGTACAATGCAACAATATATCTTATCCTACATCAATTCTCCCTACCAATAAAAACTCTCTCTAATAGAATTATGCTCAAAGGGAATCCTTATCAAGCTTAACATTGATTTATATAGGTTCTTAAAAATCAAGATATCAAGTGACGATAGCCTTTCCAATACATCTAAAAATTGAGAGAAATAAAGTAGCGTGTGAGAATAATTTAGATAAAGGATAGTAATAAAAATATTGAAGCAAAAAATATTCAAGAATTGTTCATCATGCCATCAACAAAGTTTATTTAAATTTTGTTTTCATGTATTAGATTTTTAAGATTTTTATAAGTAATGAAAACTTAACACTAATGTATTTTTATAAAAAAAATATATGATAAAAAATCTGAAATATATGTAGCATTACTCATATTTCTATATAATTCAGATATCCTCACATTAAAATTGTCAGACTTTATAACGATATAACTCTATAGATAAATATATATTAATAATTTATTCCTTTATCTCAAAAGCCAATTGGACCTGAAGAGATCTTAACCAAGCTATTTCCAAAATAATATCAAATTCTTTCATAATGAATATAATCTATCAAGACAATTTTTCTTATTTATTTTTAGTCGTTCAATATAGTTATTTATCCTCACATTATCACCTATGGGTAAAGTAACTAATAGAGGGTTCTCTAAAGTCTAACATTAAACAATTAGTTTGTCAGTTATATCAAAAGACATAAGGTAATGTGATGCATAGTCATCAAACAATGCAATCATAAGTATTTTTATAATGAAAACATACATCTTATAACGTTGAGAGATGCAAGTGCCTCCATCTAAGTGATAGCATATATGCATTACTATGTCATTTGTGATGAAGGTGTAATAGTTTAATCTCCTCTTAGCTTGATCCTATTATAAATGATACATCTAGTATCTACATGATACCACCCATAACTCCCTTAGATCCTCCACCCTTAAAGATGAAGTCTTGCAATGTGACCAACTTCATGACAATTAAGGCATTTAATTAGTCCCTTTTTTATGGCATATACTCTAATGTCATTTCTTTTAGGTTTTATACCTTGGCTTACCTCTCACTCCAAACATAGATGATGGATTATGCTCTTCAGCTCTAGCAATCATTTACCTCTTGTATTTTTTCCCTCCTTGTTGTATTATAGGTGTTTTCCTTTTCCTAAACTCAAATGTTCCATTAGGCCTTGGTTATGTTATATGTGCCAAGCTACTTCAACCAACTCTTTAAAATTTTAAAGTTCAATGGAGCCATCATATCACTAACAAATTTTCATAATTCTTTCTTGAACATATAATATTGTTGATCTTTTGTAGTAACCAAACTAAAAACACACATCTCTAATGCAAAGAATTTTTATGTGTATCATATCACAATCTTGCAGTTGTGTTTGATTATTTAAATCATCTTATATTCTATCCTATATTACTCTTCATGGTTTTTATCCTTATTATTATTGGAATTTTTAATACTTTCCCTTCTTAAATATCCATTTTATCACATAACCAATCTTAACGCAACAATTCTATTACATTTAAGATCTTATAACAATATATAATAAATAACAAATATCATAACATAATGTCTTAGTTCAAATAATTCATGCACCTTTTGTCACTATAACTATTTACCCAACTCACAACAACTTATAACAAGTATCTAACGTATTTTGATATTAGATTTGTGATTTTTATCTCACATTTTACTTGATTATGACATAAATTCAACGCTATTATTCAATGCATACATATTAGAACTTTATTTTTGTATAATCTATGCATTTGTAGTCATGTATTAAAGATAACATTCATAGAGTCATAAGTTGTCTCAATCCATGTATAGTTACTACATGTCCCACACGAGCATATTACATCATTATTTTATTACAACATATTAAATTTCAGATGTTGACATGCACACTAATAACAAACTTCCTCTCACACTGTTCTATGTGTGGCTCATGATGTGCATCATATGCACTTGCAAATGTTCATAAATATATAATAAACCAACATAAATGACTTTATTAGAAAAATATAATATTACATAAATAATAAGTGCATAAATATAAATAACACTAAACAACCATGTTTCATAGAATTATCTCTTATATGACTCAATAGCCATTTTATCATGCACCATCCTTGGTTTGTTTCCATCGGATTATGTCACACTTTTCATAGAAACAACACTTCCTAGTCCATGTCGCATCTTGTCATGATATCATTGTTACTTTAGGTTATATACATCTCATCATATTATCATCATCCAAGGCTCAAATCACATCTTTTGACATCACCTTTAACTAAGGCTCATCTCATATCTTCTAGTGGCACCACAACCACTTAAATATCATAACTCCTTGAGACATTGCCAATATTAAAGCTCATATCCTAACTCATCATAGCATCCTCATCACCACCCATGGCTATATCTCACCTTCTTGGGGCATCACAATCACTCAAGATGCTCACCTCATTATTACATCATCAACACTTAATGTAATATTACTTAATTCCACACATAAAATTACTCATCATGTGCTTTTAAATTAACATAGAAGTTACTTTTAAAAAATTTGATATACCACCAACATTCAAAGCACAATATATGTTATAGTGTTAAAACAAATACCTAATATCTAGAGATTGGTGTATTCTATTTTTATTTTTATTTCTTTTTGCTCTTCTCCTTCTCTTTCTATAATTTAGACATAGAGAATTCATATTTATTTGTAACTCACATACTCTTTTATATTTTTTACACTCTTTAAGCCCAAAGGAATCTATTGAACCTAAGATGATTCTCTCCAGTTCAGTTGTCTATTGACGTCATTAAACAATCCAATCTTTCTAATCAAACCATCTGATATCTTGGAAAATTGCTCATAAACTCTTATCAAATCAATATATCATTCATTGCTAACACCCCCAAATTGTTGAAGATTGCATACAACACTTTGGAGCAAATATACCTTACATTCTCTGTCAAACAATCCTTCTATAAGTATAAATTTATTATGAAGCAAGTAATTTCTCCATTGTCTCAAGGCCTAAATTATGACATAAAATACAATATCATAAGTGTAAATCTTTACTTAGTATCATTTAATGTTCTATTAAAATAGGCTTCTAGAAACCTTTCATAACTTAAAAGTTCACTGATTCTAATTTATGATGCATCATAATTGACTTTAAATGGTTTTAAAAAATCTAGTGATTTCATTAAGACTTCAGTCTGAGTAAATGCTATGTCTGTTCAACTGGTTCATAGAATTTGTCAATAGATTAGTGATTGGGTCTACAACTATAATAAAATCTTGGTATATCTCTTGTAAAAAAGCTTGATGATTGTAAACTACAAACTTTTATAAAACTTCTTTGAACAAACTATTCTATAATTGCATTTGTCTTTTCAAGATCAAGTAAAAGTCATTTTGTGTTCAATATCATACCTAAAAAATTCATTTTATTCTTCATGATTAAATACTTTTTAAAACTAACAAATAATTTTTTATTCTTAATCCTTTAAAGACTTTATTAAGATGGTCTGAGTGGGTAAATTCATCAAAGTTCTATATTAGAAAATCTTTAAAGTAAATCACAAGGAATCTTTCATTAAAACATTTTAAGGTTAAATTTACTAACCTAATGAAATGCTAAGAGTATTTGATAATCCAAAGTACATTTTAACTATTCATATAATCTAATTGGAGTGTTAAAAGCTATCTTTCATTTATCTGTATGTTTAATTCTAATCTATTGGTACCCATTTTTAAGATTTATTTTTGACAAGTAGTAGGCATTAAAAATTAAACCCAACAAATCATCAAGACAAAGGATGGGTTTTATATCATTATGATATTATTAATTGCTTTATTATCACACTATCAATTTTAGATGTCAATAATGTAGATATACCACACAATCTTATGCCTTTTTTGGAGAATCCCTTCCCAAGGACCTTTTCTCTTTTAATTTTAAACTCAACATGCTCAAAAAAGTTTATCTTATAATGTGATAAGTTTGGAAGTTAAGAACTTGAGACGAGATCAATGGCATGTTGGATATCCATCTTGGTAGACAATTCATCCAAAACCTCCTTAAGGTTAATATCAATGAACTCTTTTAATAAATAAAGATTTTTTTGGAGAATGTTATCTCCAAGTTAGACAATTAGAAGTATCTTGATATCTGGGTGGTATAAAGATTATTAATCAAGAAACTCTTTCTTATGACTATTAAATATAACCCTCTTAAATATGAAATAGTGTTCAACTTTTAATTGGCATCCCTATTTAGATTGATTACTTAATGGTCATCTAATAATTAAGAAATGATCAACTATAAGATTTTTTAGAAATAAAAAAATTTCTAATTTAGAATATGGTTTAAAAGGTTGAACATTCTTAGTTGACCTTATTAGAAGTAACCTAATATGTTGGCTATCATATTTGAATATATAAATGTTTCCTCTCTTATAATTACAATGCTAAGATTATGCAACCATGGTCCTATTGGTAGAACATGTGTTATGTTTATTGGTATGATATCACACCAGATTCCATCCTCGTAAACCCCTATTTTTAGTGGTATCGAGAACCTAGATGTGACTAGAAAAGAAGTGTGACATTTATTACACTCTAATTATATATAATCATACTCAACTTTTTTTTTTCATTTTAAGTCACAAGGGTATTAACAATATTATTTTTCCTCTAAGACTTAATTTTCTTCATAGACATAAATAAGCATCACATGACATTATGTTCTCATAATATTTTTCACATTGTCTCTCCTTATAAATTAAAATGGTGCCTTGTTCTTCTACTTTCACTTTTGTTCACTCTAGCTTTCTTCCTCAGCCTTCAAAATAGCCTTATACTAATATTGCTTATGACTAAGTTATTTACAACTATGGTCATACCTAGTTATAGTTTAAGAGTTATTTCTAGTTGTGCTTGGAGATGTTTGAGTTCCAAATGAAAAAGGAAAACTAATCTTAGTAATAGCCTTAGGTGCTCTAGTTATTCACAACATCGACTTCATAAGTCTCTTTACTAGTTGAGCCTACTTGTTTGTTTCCCCAAGTATCAAAAGATCATAAAACTCAACCTCCTTTCTAATTTGCAATCTAAGTCTAAAAATAAAAATCTATTGAATGATTTCTAATATTCATTAGAACAATTTATCCTAATCATTAATTCTTCAAAAATATTAAAATATTCAACTAGAATTTGTTTCAATGTATCTACTTGTCAACACAATCTTTTATCATGAAACCTAAGTTAATATCCTTTGTCTTAATATTTCCTTCAACTTTCCTGATTAAGGGCTCTAACCTCTTTTCCTTAGCTAAAGTACTTATCCAAAATAAATTGGCATTGCTTATCAATTTCATCTTTGCAAAGCTAGTCCTTTGGTAATAATTAAACTTGTAGTAATCAAAGTGATCCTCCATTTATGTTAACCAATGCAAAAATTTATCGAGATCATAGACACAATAATATATTTATTCTTCCATATTAATTTTGTAATGGAACAACATTTGGTTATGTGATATCTTTGTGATGTAAATATTGTACAAATTTATAATCATAAACTAAGTGTGTAGTTAGTCACTGCATTATCAAGTAAGGTTATGTTTTAAAGAGAAGCCTTAACATACATTTGGTCACTTCATCATACAATGCATTAAGGAGGCAAGATGAGTTGACTATATTACAATGTAAGAATGATAAAAGAAATTTAAAAATAGCTTAGATTAATTACTTACATCTAATTTGTAATACATGTATCAAAAGAAAAATAAATCTTGGAATAGTCTATTCCAAAAATTTCATAA
The DNA here is from genome assembly GCA_023846275.1 of Vanilla planifolia. NCBI lineage: Eukaryota > Viridiplantae > Streptophyta > Magnoliopsida > Asparagales > Orchidaceae > Vanilla > Vanilla planifolia. The sequence continues at coordinate 42,431,631 of CM043875.1, read as the reverse complement.
AGATAAATCTAATTTAGTAATATAAGTATGAAAGATAATTGAAGTAAAAAAAGAGGTATCAAAATCTACATATAGTATGATATCATAATTATATAATATAGAGTAAAATAGAAGAATTACTTGTATATATGTGTACAAAACATATATTTGTATGGAATGCTAAATTTTACTATCTAAAATGAAAGAAAGAAAATAAAACAAAGAAAAAAAAATTAATGAAATAAATATAGAATTAGCTAATTAAGCCATGCAATAAAAGGAAGAAATAAAAAGTGAAATTGTAGTTTCACCAAAAGCATTATCCCATGGGAAAAAGAAAAGAAAATTAATACTAACAATAAACCATGCTCGAAAAAAAAATAGAAAAATAGTGCAGGCAATAAATCAAGCTAGGAAAGAAAAATAATGACATTGGTTTGAAAAATGATTGACACTAACAATAAACTGAGCCTTGAATAAAAAGGAAAAGAATACGACACTAATAGCATACTAGCTTAAGAAGATAAAAATCATAAGATAGTAGAATTGAGGAGTAACAGGGCCTTGATAAAGAAAAAATGTGAAAAAAATAAAAAGAAAACAAATAGAAAAAAGAAAAAAAAAGGAAAGATAAGAAAGAAAAATAAAAACAAAAAGAAATCAATAATCTTAATAGAAATAAAGATAAGATATTTATGTGTATATACAAATTTATTCATATTGTTATGCTTAGAAGCAATCATAAAAAAATTAGATTATCTATTTCTAACTCCACTTGTAATCAATGAGTAAATTATTAAAGAGGAAAAATTAGCTATTGTTGTCATAACGTGCTTCATTTAATTTACTTATTATTGTTGTTCATATTTTCTTACTCTATTATCATTAATATTTATGATTTATTTATTGAGCATTTTAGTAATATTTACTATACTGATATTATAGGGTATGCCATTACATCAATAGAGGCGTATCATAATGACAATGGAAATAAATAGTCCTCTATCATGGAAAAGTGAAAAATAACATATACATATATATTTTTTCATGCATAAATAGAGAAGTAACGACTTACCTTTTATTTTATTTAAACATGGAGCTAAAATTATGGAGATATGATATATTAAATGTTAACTCATGTTACTATAAAATGAAGAAAACTTGAAATAATATCATCAAAAAATAACCTTATCTTTTTGTCTAGGTATTTTGATTAGTAGAGTTAAGAATTAATACAATGGAGTGTAACAAGTAATCCTTAATATTCTTAAGAAGTTGAGGTCTCTTATCCCAATTATTTTTGCAAGGAATGACAATCTTCTTATGAGAGTTTATTAGAAGAGGTTGGGTTAGGTTCTTAATCATATTGGTCATGACTTTTCCAAATTGATTAAGTCATTAAGTGTTGTTATAATCTCTATCAAATAAATTTTCTCCTACATGATATTGTGCATCATCTAAATATTAGTGGTCTCTAAGTTTTTTAGTTGGGTCTATATTTATAATTGCAATATGTCAAAGATGAGGTATCAAGATGAGAGAACTATTTTTTATAGCAAGCAAGATTTAACATTGAATATTAAATTTAGAAGTTTTATTATTAAATAAAATTTAAAAATCATGTTAAAAATATTATACAATATTTTATCAACAAGTGTAACAATAAACTCAATAAATTAACTTAAAATGTTTGATATACAATAACCTCTATAATACTTATTAAGAAAAAAAATCAAGAAAATAAGCTTGCAGTTTGTATTTTAAGTGAGTTGAAGTGTAAATATATGAATCATTCTCTTAATTGTCACTCTGGGGATAACGATAAGTTCAAATAATTAACACACACTAATTATAGTAAATTAAGTTGATCACTTGTTAATTGGGAGAGTTGTTCCATAACAAATTCAAGCTAGTCTTAATGTAGAAAATTGAAGCCATTTTAAGAAATATTAAATGATTAGGATGTTCATAAGGTTATCTTCCATCATTAACTCTCATGATTTGTAATATTTTTATGTTCTAGCTTGGTCCTTTATGTTGACATGCTCCTTTTAATATGAGAATATTTAAGCTTTTAAAACCAAATCTAGATTTTTTTTATTATCACAATGGTTAGAACACAATGATGAGTTAATACCAAATTAGGTGATGCATTGTAGATGTAGATAGGTGGTTGATGATTAAATTTTATATGGGATGAGGTGACAAGGAAGGGTAATTAAAGAAATACTCAAGAGGAAAAGAAGACATGGCTCAACACTCAACAACATAATGACAGGCCAGTTGTCACCTAGATTAGGATCTTGGTGACATAGCCTAAGAAAAGAGAGATACAACTACTTCTACACAATAGACTAATAGAGGAATGTAGAGACGACTTTGTAGACTCTACAAAGTAGTTATGATTATGGATATGCAATGATCATGCAAATTTGTGGCTAAGACAACATGACATTAATGTGGATTAGGTTGAAATAGGTGGGCTTAAGTGATGGACAGTGCATTTTCTAAGACAAAAAACTCATGGAATCTTGGATAAGGGCTATAGCTTTAGCAAGTGATAGCATGGGATCTAAAGTAATGGCTTGGGCATGGTAGCATCAAGAAGACATATGCATGAAAGTTCTATGATAGGTCATGACTTTAAGCATCGAGTTGGGGCTATGTTAGTGACTAATAGGATGCACGACATAATTAGTAAGGGAAGATATTAAAGGTGACTTGATTTGTAAGAAGACTTAAGTGGTGGTGATGTTAGCATCATAGGTGACAACCATAAAGTATAAATATGACAATGGTGATGAGCATAAATTTAGATCACAAATTGGATGAGATTGAAGGTCAACCTACAACATCATTGAAGGGACCTCTTATGCAAGAACGTAGCTCACAAAACCTTCTTGGTTATTAATTGAAGGCAAATGAGAAAACTTTTTATTTTGATTCCTTAGTCGTGCTTAAATAAAGTATAATAAGATTTCCTAACTGAAATTAAAAAAACTTGAATGCACTCATCTTGACACTATTAATAACAAAAATAATAATATACAAGAAAGTGGTTGCCAAAGAAATAGAATGAAAAATGTTCTTAAATCTATAAATAGTCTATTACAATCTAGTACCACTCAATAATATGAATAAACTCAACAAAGTTTATATGTTAATATTTTTGTATCATTATTTGAGATCTAGTCCATGACTTACGACAAAGTTAACCTCTTACATCTTAGATTCTACTAGATTTTCTTGATCAACAATTCAATTTGCTCTACTTGTGTATAATTGCATGCATATTCTAGGCTTATAAATTTCACATAACAACTTAACTAACTTATGCATATTCTACGTCTTATGTTATACCCATAGATTTTTATTAGTATTGTCCACTAAAAGACACTCAAGCAATGACATAAGTTAATAACAACTAAAACATAGAATGGTTGAATCTAATTCTCTTATTGTTATTTGTGTAATTGTTATGAAATCTATTAATGAGAAGATTACTAATGTGATCATTTGTGAAGTAGTAGGGGATAATAAAATTCTATTTGATCTATGGCCTTATTTTACCCCAGGTGTTGGTTTAGGAGTAGAGGAAAATGTTTGAGAAGTATATATATAATTATTGTTTTAAAGTATATTCTAAATAAAAACTAGACACATTTTAAATACATAGGCACATTTAATCTTACCATTACAATAATGTAGATATTCAAGGTGATGACTTCAATTAACAAAATTGCATGACATAATTGCTAAAAAAAAGTTGTAGAGAATAAGCTAGTTGAGCATAAATATGTATCAACATAAGTATTACAAGAAAATGGCATTAGCCATAATTTAAAACATGTATAGTAACAAAAAATGCATTGCATTTGATATTCATTGTGAGATGCTTCATATTAGTTTTAGGAGCTATTAAGGTAGTCTTTCCTTGAAAATTAAATCACAATGAAAAATCTAAGGAATCATATTTTGTCACTACATTCATCTAACATAGTGGAGAATCATTTCAAAATATTTTCTAAAATTCTTCATCCTTAGACTATCCAATGAAAAATTAGCAAAATAACTCTTCTATCAATCATCTAACGACATAGACCATGAAAAATGAAGACTTTAGAGGCTTGGCTCTTAATTCTATAAAGTTTTTCAAGTGAGATGTGATAAATGTATTATAAATGTTATGGTGGATGACTGTTTGATTGATATCAAAGAAGTAATCAAGAAGGTCATAAGGTCTATTTGATTTTATTTATCAAATGATCTCTTCATGAATGTACTTATTGTTTGGTCATCAAGCTTTTATTTGGCATGTCTATACGTATATACCTGCTTTTTATTGCATGATATTTTTGTACAAAGTTTGTTTTTTTTTTAATTTTTTTATTTATAAATAGATGCACTTATTTTACTATCTTATGATTTGATGTTTTGAAAGGTCGATGATATTTAATGATTAAAGCATGCACCAATTAAACTTCAAAATACTAAGAAAAATTGTTCATGAGAATACAACCAATTATGCTGAACAGATTTTGACAAATTTAAAGGTCTCATGATGTGGTTGAGTGGCTCTTGCTTGAGCTTTGTTGAACTTAGAAGATGTTGAACTATTTTTGAGGATAATATAGTTAGATGTATTCCACCAAAGCAAGAAATATCTTGTAACTTTTATTGAGTTTGTGAAAATAGAATCTCTCCCTATTAAAACAAAATTTGAAAAAGGCTGGTCTTAGCCAAACTGTCAAAGTGAATATTGTTTAATAAAGTATATTTGAAAAAATCAAACTATTACTTTATTTTTTATGTTTAAAAACCCAATAATCTTTTACTCATTTTTCAAATAAATGAAATTTAGAAAGATATAAACGTCTTTTATAAGAAAAAAAATAAAATAAAAGATGTACCAGGTCCTAATGACACTGTGACTTGGGAGACGATGGACAAACCAACCTGATGTCCTCTACTTCGGCTTAAAGATACTGCTTGTGATTCCATCTGGCATCTCAACCTGGTTTAGATGATAAAAAGGAGAGCAGTTCCTTTTATCAATGATAGATTGCTTCGGAAAGCCAACAGCCATGCAGGTGCGGTGCACTGTAGTGATTTTTGTTTCTGGAAAATTCGCGTGAGACTAATTTAATGTGCACGATTTAAGAATAAAGTGCTGGGCATGTGAGCTGAAGGATTCAATCGATGATCCAATCATGTTATTGAAAAATGCAAAGGTAAAAAGTTGAAGAAGGATGCCCCCTTGTTTTTGGTGGTCATTTAGCCTACATGCTTACTTGTCAGTTCAAATTTGCGTGTCCTTCTCCACCAGAAATAAATAAAAGCCCATCACTCTCCAGAAAACAAACCCTATTTTTTTCCCTACTTTTCCAGTGCATTTTTAAGTTTAAAGTTACCTTATTAGTGTCCACACACAGACTCACTGCAGTATTTCTAAGCTTTAATACATATGCAGAGCATAAATAAGAATAACGAGATATTTGAGTTAAGAGTTGTGTTCAAATGATGGAAAAAAATATTTTAGATTGGATATTTTCATGAGAAACTTCTTAAAACTGTGAGAGAAAATAGAGTGATAATATTATTAGTGAAATAATATGAATTTTTGGTAAAAATAAATAAATAAAGTTGCACTTGTAACATAAAGGACTCCATCAATATTTTCATTTGATTGTTCATGAAGAAGAGTACATAATTATCATTTATGTAACTATTTCTTATTATCTATATTAGAAAATAAAATTATGTAAAAGAGACATCAAAATTAAGTTTTTTTAACATAATCCATCAATACAAAAGAAACTCAATCTCAAAATCTAAGAAAGACTGAATTAATCATCAACTAATTTATGAAAACAACAAATTTAATTTTAGCACAAGAAATTTTTTTGATGATGCATCACTAAATAACATCATAATCAATTACCCTATGTTAAGGATGTAATCATTCAAACACTATAGAATCAAAATTAATTGAGAAAACCTATAAACCTACACATATAGCACAATAATACATCACAAATTACTTCATCAAAGGCTTCACATTTCATACATGAAATTACAATTAAATTAAGAAAAATATAACCTCTAGACATAGATAAAAAGTTACTATAATGATGATGTACTAGATTACCCTAACATGTTAACTAATATAGAGGAATTCAAAAACTTTGAGCAGGACAATAACGTGTTACTTTCTAAATGTAAGTATTATCTATCATGCTTTATATAGATCTCATATGGCATCAAATGTTGTAAGTTTTTGCTATTATTTTTATAGAATTTTAGTTCATTTTGTATTGTGTTTGTATATATATTGGTTGTATCTGGCTATGTATATGAGAATGTAAGCTCTTATCTCGATGTATTCAAATATCAAGGTTATCTGAAGTAGCATCATTGCTGTCAAAGTTTTAGATTTCAAGATTTATTTGGCATGTCATATATAAATTAGTTCAAAGCCATTTAAGCTTATGCAAGAGTTCATATTGTATTTTAATGAATAACATTATCGTTTGGTGATGATTTTCAAATATTTTAGCTTAGGCATCCCATTTTTCAAGAAATGCTCATTATAAAATAATATTCAGTAGTCATTATTGTGCTTAACAATATTTTGTATTGCTACTCAATGTCTTGTGATGTATTTTAATGTATTTAGAGTTGTACTTAAGCATTATGGTTTTGTATGTACTTTGGAGTTCTTGGATATATAATATTATTATTGATCTTTTTAAATGCATTATAATAAGAAATTATGAATCACCTCATGTAATTTTTGAATCTTCCTAGGTTGACAAAAAAAAAAGACAAGCTTGGTTTAATTGTTTGAACCATGTAGGTTTTTTGATTAAGTTAGAAAAATCACCTTGATGCACTCATGCATCACATTAATGTGATTCTTATTAAATGGTACTATGTAGTCCAAGGAACCTACATGCACTTAAAACCCATTAGACTACTTCTTGTACCACTTTTCTTAGCATTTTGGGTACTTTGACTATACTTTAAGCCATGTTTGCATATGAGGGTATTTTAGATTCGAAGAACTTATGCTAAATCTATCATGGAATGAAAGCTTTTAACTTGCTCTAGTTTAACTAGATATAAAGGTCGTGTGACACCATTTCCCCTCATAGCCACTTAAAAAATGATCTATGTGAAGGATATATCATTGCAATATTATTGATGATTCCCCTCAAGCTACCTCATGGGTTCCATCTTCAATTCCAAACAACTTCAATCTTCAAGCATTTTTTGTTTGTTAAATACCCTAATCATCTAACTATTTAGCCTTTTTGAAAAAAAATAAGAACATATAATATCATTATGAAATATTCTTATCCTCAAAATTTCATTTATATTCAAAATAAGAACCATTGTGTTTGTTGAAAATTTGATCATAAGACCCTTCCCCCAAAATTGATATGTAAAAACAAATAAATCTATAATTTCCAATATTTTGAAGTTTTATTTTAAAAATTAATTTCATAAAATGATTAAAGTCCTCCTTCACAACTTCTTTGCTCAAGGATTATTATTTTGAGTCATTTAATGTATCGTCTAGTTGCTTCAAACTACTACTATAAAAATCAAAAGTTTTTTAATGCATGAACTTACTATTTATTTGCAATACATACTAATATTCATCTAATTATGGTAAAATTTTAAAGTATTTTAAACCATCATACTATATTCTTAGATTTCTATCTTTGATGAATAATGTGAAATTGAATGTGTTATGATTATTCTTGACTTCTAATTGATTTTTTTGGATAAAAATGTTGTTTAAGAATAACCTTATTGCCATGCTCTTTGTAAACCCAATTCAAAATTATAAAGACAACTATTTTATACTAAAATAATAATCACAAATTTTAAGATAAACACATCCTAAGAGGGGAATGAAAGTGAGACAATTCTAAACCTATAAATTTCTTGCTTTTAACCTCAACATACAAACAATAACCAATTCTTTAAGATAATCATAAGACATTTTACTATAAACAATTATGAATATCAAAACTATAACAAAATTATAATACAACAAAGTAAACAGTCTCATCACACACACACACACACTGCAAATACATTAATGTGCCACTAGTATAAATAAAACATACATAGCCAATATCAAAAACAATATCTCAATTTATGTCATTTACTAAGTATGGCTGCCATCTATCTCATCATTATGATGCCATAATTTATTTAATTATAAATTATATCTTTAGTTATGAATTTAGAAGTGATTATGGGTTCTGTAATTCAAGAATTAAGAATTTGATGTATTCCAATGCACCTCAAAATGCACATCATTATAGCCAAATTTGATATTTGAGCATAGCATTCAAAAGTTTTTATGCGAGAAATTCATTAATATATTGTTTGTAATTTTTTTGAAGTCATTTAGATTTGTATAAAAGTTTTTGCATGAAAAAAAGAAAAAGATTATTTTATTCTAATCCTTTATTTATTAAAAGGATAACCTTTATCTCTTTCTTTCAAGGCTTGGTTCAACTACATTTTCATAAGAGGAGCTCTTGTGGTTTTTGGAATTGAAATGAAGGAGAGTTTGGGGAGTGGGAGAAAAAAAGATTCAAGAAAGCTTTGGCTAGATCTCTAATATAGCATAGAGGATTCAAGCTAAAAAATGCAAGGGTTTGACAAAAGGAGTTTAGTTCTTGTTCTACTTCAAAAGGATTGATTTATGCATGCTTTTTTACTTGAGGTTTCCCTTTCTTGGAATGCTATAAAGTTTCATTTTGAGTTGCTCAAGAGATAGTTTTGGAATAATCAAGGATTGGATCAAATTTGTTTGTCATTATTGAAGTACATTTCTTGCATACCATATGATAGGCCTAATCAAATTGTATAATAGGCACAAATGTATTATATAACGAGTTCTTTCATACAGTCAATTAACTAAAGGATTTTGGATTGACCTTTTCCTCAGTAGATCAAATGGTATAATAATTTCTGATGTATTGTATCACGAGGCTTTGTTTAGGAGAATTTGAGAAAATCATATAATATGTTTAATATTATTACATTATATGATTAGCATAAAGATGGGGAGTACTTATAATTTGATTAGACCATCATATGTTATTTATGAATAATGTACCATATGATGTGTTCATTGTAATATATGATTAGCTTCAAGAATGAGTTAGAATAAAAAATGGATCCATTAGATCTAGCAGATGTATAGTGATATAAAACTTAGTGTATGATTAGATAAGGGAACCAAATAATATAATGGGAAGGATTGAATAATGAATTGCAATATAATATTTCAAATAAATTATAATTTTTTTGTAGTTGTGTTTGTGAATGTTTTTATATAAAAAATATGTAATTTAGAGAAATGATGAAAAAAAAAAGAAATCTTTAAAGAAAGTTTAAGAATTTTTGCAATCTTGTTGAATAAAATACGAATAGTTATTAATAGAATGTAATAAATATTATGTAAAAAATTAAATGAAAAGATAAAGAAAAAGGAAAGATAAAGAAAAAAAGATTGTAAAAGAGGCATCTCAAAGCCATTAAATAGAAGGATTGAATAATTATAATATAAGTTGGTTAAATTATTAAATTATCTTAAAATAATTGTGTGGAATATAATATGATGTGATGTGAGCATATTTCATAGCATAAATTTATTTACATATTTTTTGATCCATAAGATAACATATTTTTATCATTATAATTATGAGGTATATGTGTGTATGTATGTTATAAGAATCAAAATATAAGATAAGAAAAAAGTAAATAAAATTAAAATAAAAAGAAAAAAATAAAATTGGGTTGAAAAATCTATTAATCTATAAAATCATGAGAAAGATAAAATATGAATATATTGAGATTTTTACTATAACCTCATCTCACGATTTCCTGATATTAGAAAATCACCCATAATGTTACAGGAACTTGAATTATGGACCACAACATGGCTGAGACAACATCATTATTAGCATAAGATGTTGATTGATGTTGTGGTGGTTCTATGTAATTGGTACCTAGATTGTGAATGATGACATGATAGTGACCTTATCATCATGAGCACAAAATATTAGGTTATATTAGAGGTGATTTTGTGATAGATGATAATATAATTTAAGATTTAAAAAAGAGAGGATAATGATCATGTAAGAAAATTAAGATCTTAAAAAGGGCAAAAATTAGAGAAATAAAAAGAGATGAAATAATTTTAAATGCAAAAGTATGAAAAGAAAAGAAAGTAAATAACATATATGACATAATACTAGTACTACAAGATGATGATATACATACATGATTATGATATATACAAGCATACATGTAGTTATTTAACACTTTTATATCTTTTATAAATCACCATACATTATTTTATTTATTCTACTATTTTTATTTTTCAACTACATTATTACACTTGCATATTATTTATAAATAATAGTTTACTTACTAAGCATATTATACTCATTATCTACTTATATTATTAGACATGATACAAAAATTTATAGAACTAAGGATTCTTAAAGAATAGCTTGAGTCATTAGGATAATAGAATAGCATGCATATTATCATAATTATTAGTATATGTTACCTTTTTATCAAAAAAGCTAAATTTTGAGTATTGAAGAATCTGACACATTTTATTAATAGAGGAGAGCTACAAGGGAATATAAAAGAGTAGAATCCTATGATAGTTCTAAAAAGTTTAGGAGGAACAAAGTCCTCTAGCTTAGATACACTACTCTTCATTTAGTCTTCAAAAGAGTCTTATAAGAAGTTTTCATGTTAATAAGTTGACAAAATTATTTTTCATAGAGTGAAATCTCCTCATTTTTGGGAGGGTTCAATCCCTTGGAGATAGATACTTAGATAAGTGAAATAAATATGATGAAATTGCTTTCCCAAAAAAAAAGTGTTGCCTTTTATTTTTTTAATGGAGCTATTATTTTGTGTTGGGATTCTCACCATCACTTACTCACTAGGAGTCACCCAAAAAAAAAAATCTCATGGAAAGATTTTATAGAAGATTTTGAGAGACAGTTTGTGCCTACATCCCATAAGAAAAAGTTGAGAGAAGAACAATTAGTCCTATGATGAAGGGAAATGCCAATGATAGATAATGAAAGAATATTTTCCTTCATGGTTTGCTATACACTACATGTAGTGAGTTTAAGAGTATCAAAGATGTTTTATGTTCTATCTAGTATTGAAATAATAAATTAGAGTTACTTGATCACTTATTGGATTATTAATTTTGTTGAGCTTGAGTAGCAAGCTAGGTCAGTGGAATAAGATTTGGAAATTTTTGAAGCCTACAAGGAGGCAACTTTGAAAAAGTGTCTTTTTCAACAAAGTGTTCAAATCCATTTAAGATCTTTCAAAAAGTGGAAGGTAACAGACATTTTAGTCACCTTCATTATAACCAATAGACTTTTGGTGCTTATAATTGTTAAATGGACACAAAATCTATTGTAAAGACACTCAATGTGTAGAATGTGGCAAATTCTACAAAGAGATCTATTGTTCGAGGTGGGGAAGGCAATCTAGATGTTTTATTTGCAGAGAGTTATGATGCTTATCTAAAGGTTTTCCCTAAGACATATCATAGATGGTTTCTTCTTCATCAAATTTAATCTTGGTGTTGAAAGAGGAGGTTTTATAAGTAGAGTGCCTCAATGACAACTTCAAAGATGTAAGTTAAGGCTAATTTGTAGGCAATAGTAGATAGCTTCAGCTACTATCAACCAATAGAATGGCTCACATAGAACTAATGTCATACTAAATATCGTATCCTTTTATAGTTTCTATTTGTTGTCTTATTTGATAGTGGTGCTTTGCATTTATTTTTATCTCATGATATGCTTGATGCATTGATTATCAAATTAAATAAAATGGGCAGTCCTTCATGTGTGAAATTTCCTAATATGAACAAATTTCAAGTAAATTTGTTAATGTGAATAGAAATAGAAATGGGAGGAAGGAGATTTCTTGTTTTGCCCTTATTTAAATTTGATATTATTCTAGACATGGATTGATTGAATAAACATAAAGAAAATTTTGATTGTAAGAGAATTATACCTATTGATTAGACATTTATTGGGTTGTGCTTGTGATTTGTGGGTATTGGATATTTCTTAGAAGAGTTACTTAGTCTTCCACTTGATGGAGAGATAGAGTTTGAAATCTAGCTAATACATAGAGTTGGGCTTATATTTAGAGTTCTACATAAGATGGTAATTATAAAGTTAATAGAGGTAAAACTTCAAACTCAAGAATTACTATACAGGCTTATTTGCCTTAGCATGTCTCCATGAGAGCACCCATCCTCTTTGTTTAAAAGAAAAATAATAGACTTAGAATGTGCATAGACTATAATGAGTTGAATAAGTTGACTATCAAGAACAAATATGTATCATCATGAATTAATATATGTTAGATTAGTTGTCAGGTGCTGTAGTATTTTCTAAGTTTACTTGATATTTTGGTATCATTAATTAAAACTTAAGGAATTATATGTCGCTAAGTCTACTTCCTAAACTCATTATCGGTATTACAAGTTCTTAGTGCTTTCTTTTGGCCTTATAATGCACTTGTAGCCTTTATAAACTTAATGAATAGATTGTTTAGGACATTTTTGGATTAATTTTTTTTATCACCTTTATTTATGATATTCTTGTGCATGCTAAATCCCTAAAAAGTTGTATTTTGCACTTCCATAATATATTGCAAATTTTGAGAGAGAATCAACTATATGCAAAATTTTTTAAATATGAATTTTAGTTGTCCCAAATGTATTCATAAGATTAGTGGTTAGTGTAGCAAGGATATATGTCAATCCTCAAAAAAATTTATGGATTGGCCCATACCCACTTCATTCTTAAAAATTTTGAGTGTTTTGGGTCTAATTGGATATTACTAGAAGTTTATGTAAGAATTTTTCTAGATAGCATCTCTATTAATAATATTGATGCACAAAGATGTGACATGTGAGTAGGATGTTGATGCTGAGAATAGTTTTCAAAGGTTGAAAAAGAAATTGATGACAACTATTATTCTAGTGTTGTCTAAAGAATTTGATAGATACCAAATCTTTAATGATGCTTTACTCAAAAGACTAGAGTGTGTGCTGATGCAAAATGATAGAGCAATTGCTTATGCTTTTAGGAATTAAAATCTCCAAAGAACTATCTAATGTAGAATTTGAAGTTGTTTATCATATAATTGCTTTTAAGATCTAAAGGCATTACCTTCATAAGGTGAAATGTGTGGTGTTTATTGTCCACCCAAATTTTAAAAATAATTTTCACCTAGAAAGAGTTGAACCTGAGATAGAGAAGATAATTAAAATTTATTAAAGATTATGATCCAACCATCAATATTATTATAAATGCACTAAGTGAAAAAAAAATTGTGTTCTCTTATGGAATAGACTAATAAAAAATATATTTAGTTTAAATTAATAAATTACAATTAGAAAGAACTCTATATGAAAATGTTGGCTTACTTAAACTCTCATTAAGGCCATATCTGCTCAATTTTGTCCAACGGAATAGTTATGGGATGAAGAATATTAGAAATTGATTCAGAGAACTAGAGGTGGATGATAATTTATCTTTTCTCTTAATGAGAATGATGTGCTAAGATTTTAGGGTAAGTTGTGTATCTCTTCTCACCAATGGCTTAAACAATTATTATTATAGGAAGTATGCAAATCAAAGTAATCCATTCATTCTAAAAATAATGAGATGTATTAAGAGCTAAGTAAAACTATTTGTAACAACTTAGAATTTGCATTATGTTTAACATATTGTAAATTTTGGAATTAAGTTAGGATGGATATATTTATGCGTATTTTAAGAAAATAAAATTAGTGTACTAAAATTGAATGTTTAATAATTAAAATAATATTAAATTATTATAATATTAAGAATTATGACATGATTTCAATGTATTTAAAAACATTAATTGACATATAATTAAATAGAGCTCTTAAAAAGGAATATAATGATATTGAGCTTATAATTTTTAGAAAACTACATAAGTATTTGTGAATTTAAAAAAAGATATAAATATAAATTCTTAAATTATTGGGGGCACATTTGTAATTTTTCAAAAGCAAGCCTTACTACTTTAGGTAATGGGTTTGAATTAAATTCTTGACTTTGTATGGCTATGGAGGTAACAATGTTAGAGGAGATATAAATATGAAGAGTAAGAGAAGGAAAAGAAGAGTTTAGGAAAGTTGCATAAGATAAAGAGAGACTCAAGTAGAGAGGAAACTATAAAGAAGGTTAACAAGATCAATGTGATGGAGGTGAAGAAGTATTGCTACAAATTAGAGGAGTGTTTAAAAATAAGTGGAAAAGGAGAAGCTTGGTTGTAGCAAGAAACATTGAGTAGGAGCTAACAAGTAAAGGTAAGCATTTAAGTTTATTTTATTATTAAATTCAATTCAAATTTATGCAAAATGAGGTATGTTTAGGTTATGATTTAAATTAGAATTAGTATTGGAATGTTTTGGAGAAGATTTAGAGTGATTAAAATATAGTTTGAATCAAAATCGAGAGATGAAAGATGAAGAAAATGTTGTCAGTTCAATATCATACTAGAAAAATGATTCAAAACATACTTGTATGAATAGTATTAAGTGATTAAATCAATACAATGAGGCATTGTACATACATCTATAAACTAATCATATTAGATGATTATCTAAATCATAATAGTATGCTGTGAGTAAAATTGGAAAGATGGGTTAGTCTGTTACATTATACAAAAGCAACAAGTGGATTGTACTTATATAATTTGGTCGAGTATGCTCAATATATAGAATCAGATTTGTTTGACTTGAAATTGTACAAGAGTTATGAAAGGATATATATGTATAATTATGGTTATCATATGGTATGATGATTATTAGGTTGGTTAAAGTTTGATAGTTAGATAGCATTATGCAATCTTGGGGATTGTAGTGTGCGATGTGTTAAGTAGTTCAAGATATGCATGATAAGTGGTGATTATATTAGACAATAAGGTATATCATGCCTGTATGATGTATTTTTTAGGTCAAATTTTAGATTAAAGAATGAATGATAATGCTAAAATATAACTTGGGTGATCTTATTACATAGTAAATATAAAATAATAGATTGTGTGTTGAATCATATAAGTTAGTTGAAGAGAGTCAAGATTGTACTATACAATTTGGGTGATCATACTATATGATCTATTGTGGAGTGGTATCAATGCTGGGAAGTTTTGTTGATAGTATTATATGATTAGGAGGTTGTACAAGTATGATATTCATATGAATGCTAGAAAGCTTTATTAGTCATACTATACAATCAAAAGGTCATTCAAATATGATGTAAAGTAGTAATTTATAGAATAAAAAGGGAACATTAAGATTTTAAATTAATTTAAAATAGTTGATAAGTATATCAAATGTGGGAGTGTATGATGATTATTATGCATGTATGATATTTTAGGAAACCTTAATTAGAAAGGAAGTGGTCATGATATTTTTATATCAAATATAGATATGTAAATTAGTAATTATAATATAAATGCACTAGTAAATTAATACATGTTTACTCTTAAATTAGAATACACTTATGTGTGATCTTTTATTCTATATTTCAATACCTAATATGATTATTAAAATGAAATCTACATAATTTATATTAGATAATGGCTTATATATCATTATAGATGGCTATTTATCAACTTAAAATATATTTAATACAAATAAAAATATACATATTCTTAGAAATTAAAAAGGAAAATGAAAATAAAAAATGAATCATCTTAGACATTATTCTCATTTCATATATGATATTAGAACTTATGATAGACCATAAGATATAAGTTAGGTGACCATACCTATCTAGTGATCATACAAATAAGTTAGGAGATCGTACTTTATGAGCATTATGACCTCAATGTGTGTGTGTGTGTGTGACATTAAATCCCATGATGGATCATATGATATAAGTTTTGTGACAATATATGCCTAGTGATTATGGATACAAGACTAAAGGCCATACTATTTGGATTAAAACAAATAAGCAGTCATTTATATATATATATATATATATATATATATATATATATATATATATTAGTTACTTATGCATCTAGAGGATAATAATTAGAGAGAAATTTGACCTTACAAATACAAGAAATATTAAGAATTAGGAAATAAAAGAGAAAAATAAAAGTTTACATTTCAATTCATTTTCCTCACATGCATGGATTATTATATTACATTTATTTTACTTTCCTTGTACATAGTTGTGTTGCATTATTGTATAAGATTTTCACATTGCTTCTACATGTCATACTCTTTTCTATTATCTTTCTTTATATAGTTTGTTTGTTGAAATCATGATATCTTAATAATGTTTATATCATAAATACTACGTTCACTGTACTGAGAGATGGGGCATAACTCCTAAGGTGTCGAGTGGGTAGTGTTTTGTATATGATTGGTAGTTGTATCAAGTGTATTTAGATAGCATGTAGTTGTTATTAATGTGTTCTTTTCTATTTATACTTGAGATCTTTTGGGTTATAGCTTTATATTTACAAAGGTTTAATCTTAAGGTTTTTATATGATATGTTTTTTTATTGAATAAATTTTGGTTTTTTCCATTATTAAGTCTTTACTCAAGATAATTAGTGTCCTTACATGGTGCTATCAATGTCATAAATCTTTGATTTATGTTCATAATTAATCATGGTTTAGATAGAGCCCTCACATTTTTGGTGTTCTTATATGAAATGAGATATGATATAATAGGTTAAAAATGTCTTTTTTTGCTAGCATGTTAAAGGTGAGCAATAAAAGCTCAATAATTTGTTACAACCCTTATCAATTCCAAAATGGAATTGCAAGTGTAGCCATGGATTTCATTATTGGATTACCTAAGACTCCTACAATACATGATTTAGTATGGATAGTTGTGGATAGATTAAATAAGTATACATATTTTCTTATCATTAAAATGGCTTCTTTTATTTAAAAAATTGGCTTAACTATTTGTTTTGTAGATTATGAGGTTAAAAAGAGTTTTGAAAGTGATTATTTCTAGTAAAGATTTTAAATTTATATCCAATTTTAAAAAATATTTATAAAGCTTTTAAAACTCAGATAAATTTAGCATAGCTTTCACTCTTAAAAGATGTGCATTAAGACTATTGAATATTTGAGACTTTGTGTGTTGAACATTAGGGTGATTAACATATTCTTGATTGAAATTTATAGCATCTTCCAAGTTAGGAGTGGTATGGCTCATTATGAAATCCTATATGAATGAAAATGCTAATTCTAATCAAATCTAACTTTGTTGTGAAGGTTACCTAAAAGATTAAAATAATTAGAGATAGGATTTAGATTACTCAATATTATTAGAAGAAATACTTTGATGAGAAATAAAAAATGTTAAATTCAAAGTAAGTGAGCATATCTTTCTTAAAGTAAGTCCCTTGAAAGAGGTAATTAAATTTAACATAATAAGAAAATTAAGCTCAAATATATTAAGCCTTTTTAGATTTTGGAATGAGCTAGATTTATTTTTTATAGAGTGGCTTTGCATCTACAAATGGCTAGAATGCATAATATTTTTCATGTTTCTTCACTAAAAAGCAATATCCTTGATTCATCTCATGTGGATCGATATGATTAAAAAGAAATTATGACACAACCTAATTTGTCATATTAGGAGCAATCAATTAGAATTCTAATAGAGTAAAAAAAGAGATTGAGAAACAAAGTTTTCTTGTGGTTAAAATATTTTGAAATCAAGCTAAAAGAGAAGCAACTGAGAAGTTAAAGATGATATGATGCTCCAATATCTCAAGTTATACTAAATTTCAAGAGAAGCATTTTATTGGATGAGAAAATTTGATGCCCTAATTTATTTAATTTTAAATTATATCATTAATTATCAATTTAATAATTATTGAGGACTTTGTAGATCGAGCATTGATAATTTAATGTATTTTATTGTATCTTAAAAATTGTGTGACATCATTTGTAGCTTGATTTAAGATTTGAGTATATTATTGGTAAGGTCTCGATGAGAGGATCTCTACCATGGCACAGAGGATTGAAGCTCAAGAAGGAAGATTAAAAGGAATTCATATATTATTTTATGTGGAAAAGACTAATTAAGAAATGCTTTTAGTTAAGATTTTTCTTTCATAAAAAGCTATTGAGTTTCCTGTTGAGCTTATGTGATGGTTTTAGTAAAAATTTGTATCTCGTATATTATATGGTAGGCATAAAAGTACTATATGATTAATGCATTTAGATTGTCCAATAAGTCAAATATTCTACACTCATGCTTTTCTACGAATATCTAATAGTATGATAATTTCCAATCACACTGTATAATCAAACTTGGTTTAATAGCATTGTTGTACCCTAGTTTCCTAATAAAATCATATAATATGTTTAGTTTTACTATAGTAGAAAATTGTGTAAAGATGGGTAGTGACAATGTGTTTGATCATACCATCTTACGATGCTTGAGAATAATGTATAGCATAATATGTCTATCCTTTTATATAATCTGAGTGAGGAATGAGGTTAAAGAGATTGGTCCATTTCATCTTGCATACACAATACATATCGTATAATATAAAGAGAAGGACTAAATAGTAAATTAAACAAAATGTTTGAAAGAATTTAGAGATTTTTTTGTAGTTATGTATGTGAATTCTTATTGTACATAAAATATTTAGTTTAGAAAAATTGTGAAAGATAAAAAGGACTTAAAGCAATGTCTGAGAATTTGGAAGATGTTATGAATGAAATATAAATATCTATTAAAATAATATAATGAGAATTATAAAAAATGAATAGAAAGAATAATGAATAAGAAAATATAGTAAAAGAGACTCCTGAAGTCATTAATAAGGAAAACTAAATACCTTTGATGTAGTAAGTTAAATTGTTAAATTACCTTTAAGTGTTATTATGGATTGCAATATGTTGTGATGTGAGCATATTGCATAACACATATTCATCTATATATGTTATGATCTACAAGATAGCATATCATGATTATTATTAAGTATATGTATATATATATATGTATGTATGTATGTATGTGTGTATGCATAGAAATTAAAAATATAATATAAGAAAGAAGGGAATAAAATTAAAAAAAAGAAAAAGAAAAGAGAAAGCATGTTGAAAAACTTATTAATCTATAAGATTATAAGAAAGATGAAATGAGAATATGTTGAGATTTGATCTATGAGCAAATCATATAGTTAACTGATATGACAAAATCATCACTATTATTATAGTAAGCACATAGATTATGAGTTATGGCATGAGAGAGACCTACCATTGTGAGCATAGGATGTTAAGTTGTAACAACCTATATAATTAACTATAAACCAAATTCTTAATAAAGTTATATTTATTAGATTTTTATATTTCAAATCTAAAACCTATGTATTATGATCATGCAAGTGCCTTAAAGGGCATGATAGGATGACAATGACAAGATCCAAAATTTAAGCATTCAATTGTAAAATTCTTAACTTAAGAAATCTATAGATATGTGCCTCATAATTTTTGAAAGTTATTAAATATTTTTTGAGCCTTTAAAATAAAAAAAGAAAAAAATTAATATTAAAATAATCATTTTATCTAAAAGAATGATAAGGCTTGCCTCTCTAATGTGGTTGGTTTAACTTTGGAATTATGTGTAAATGAAATCGAAAGAAAGGAATGCTTTAAGAAAGGAGGAAGGCAACAATTGAAGTAAGCCAAACTTGGATTCTTTTTGGGAATAAGGAATCAATTGATGGGTAGGATGAACATGTGGAAAAAGAGGGTTATTAACTTCATTATTGTAGGATCAATGCATTATAGGTATGTTTTAACCTGATATTTTTTGGCATATTTTTGTAGGTTTTAAGTGTTATGAATATTGGATTTTATGGTTTTAGTGAAGGTACGATCAGTTGGCTATTTCTTATCTCTAATCACATCAATCATATGAAATGATCAAATTAATCATGCTTATATAATCAATATAATTGGGGCTAGTAAAATGCCTTTAACTGAGTAAATTAATGCGATAATCAAATTAGCCAAGGAACTTATAGTATAATGCATCGATCAAATGATCAGGATCAAGAAATACAATGAGGTAATCATTCATCAAATCCCTTGTTTGACCAATATCTATTAATGATCATACAATATAATACACTGATCTGACAAGTAAAATTAGTTCAAAAAAGGTCTAATGGTGATTGTTCGTATGATCTGTTATCTAACTAATGACTATTGAGGGATAACACACATAGGATGTAGTGATTGAATAAGTACGATGAGTTCATGAGAAGGCTTAATAAAGATAACCTGTCTGATCCCTTGTCAAATTATGTATGCCAAGGATTGTACAGTATAACAAAAGGAGTCATGTTGTATAATCTGAAGCCAAAAATGTGGATTTAAGCTTTGCTAGATCTTTGAGGATTTTTTGGTATAACTTATGTAAGTGCTTTTGTTATAGGGTTGAATAGTTTTGTGAATTAAGTTAAAATAGAAAATAAGAAAACAAGTATATGAATTTTCATAGAAGTTGAAATTAGAAATTAAATTAGAATTGAAAAAATATAATGTGAATTGTGTAGAAAATGAGATGAGAAGATAATGGTAAGGAAAAAGCCATAAAAGAAATATCTTAAAGCCATTAGATTAGTAGACTAATTAATTGTGATTTGAGTAGATTGTTGTACTAAATTCCTTGACTATCACTATGAAATGCATGGTGGATATAGGCATTTGCATAACATGATATTATTCGCATATGTTTTGATTTTGTGATGACGCACACACAAATTTATGTGTGTGTGTGTGTGTGTGCATATGTGTCTATGCATATATACATGTATATGTGTTTATATATGTATATATATATATATACTTATGAGATTATAAATTAGAACATCTTATAATAAAAAAATGAAAAAAAAAGAGAAAAGATTGTTATTACCTAACAACATGAAAATTGCAAGAATGAAAGAAAAATGATATAAAATATTTCTTCTATGACCCTATCTTATGAAACCTAATACGAGATAAACACACCCCCTACTATCATGGGCACTCATAAATGGGACCACAATATGACAAAGGCTCCATCTTCATCAACTCAAGATGTTCGCAAAAAAGGGATGATACTTTTGACTTTGTGATGATATGATATAAGATTTTAAAGAGTGAGAATAACAATCATAGAAAAAATCTAAGTCAAAAGAAAGAATAAAAATGATAAGGAAATAAAAACAAATAAGATGAATTTGAATATAAAAAAGGAAAGATATGATATATTATTAATATTATATGATATTAATACTATACTATGACTATGTATATACATAAGCTGGATGCATATGAGTATAAATATATTGATACTATAATTTCAATTATAAATTATCATGCATTGTATTATTTATTACCCTATCTTATGTAACAACTACATTATTACTCTTTTTATTATTGTTTTACATGTAATTAGTAGTTTTTTTACTAAATATATTATGATCATTTTTATTTATATTATAAGATAGAATATAAATACTCATAAAAATAAGGGTCCCTAAGTTATAAGACCAAGAGTGTAAGATTATATTATCTTTTTGGTTTGAGTAAGAGATTTTCTATATCTGAGAATATAATATACTTTATAATTAGATATTATATTAGTAGTTTGTTTATAGTTTTTTTATTATCTTATAACTAGATATTATTTAATGTTTTTTTCATTAATTATATTAAACTGGATGTTTGAATTTGAAATATTTTCATTATTATCTCCACTCATTTTTAATTAATATCTTTATTATTTTGTTGCTTACTCTATTTTTTAAACAAAAACTAATAAATCAATATTTGGATATATTTTATCAGATTGTATTTGATTTAAGCTTGATAGTATGTGACATAAGTAATTTGAATGATAGTATCATGATATATGATTAGATCACCTCTATTTTCATTAGTGCCTAGACGATGAGCTATGACATTATAAAGTCTCCATCATTATAAGTATAAGATACTGAGTAATATAGGTGATATTTTTGTGATAGATAATGATATAATATGAGATCTCAAAAAGTAATGATAAGAGAATATGAGAAAATCAATGTCTAAAAAAAGAAATAAGAAAATAATAAAGAAAGATGAAATTTATTTGGATGTTAAAGCAAAAAAAAAAAAAAAAAAAGAAAGAAACTGCAAGAAATGACATGATATGAGTATTATACAACACTAACACCACGAGATAATTATATGAACATATGACTATAATGCTTGCGAGTATATATGAATTGACTTGGCAATTTTATATCTTTGATAGATTTTCATACATTACCTTATTTATTTTTGCATACTTATTTATTATCTATATTATTACACTTCCATATTATCTTATTCTTGTAACTTGTAGTTCGTTAGTTGAGCATATTATACTCATGAACTATTTATATTATAATTAGGATATAAATATTTATAGATTATGTTTTTATAGGATGTTGACCCTAAGTTTGAGAGCAAGTTTTATTTGTAAGCTCTATGAAAAATGTTTTGTATGTGAGGATTATATTATATTATTTTGGTAGATGTTATAAACATATACTTTTTTAACTATTTTATTATATGATAGATTTGAGATTATGTGTATCAAGTTGCTTTATTTTAAATTATGTGTGGATTTAAAATGTTTTATCATGTCTAATGCTTTATTTTTGTTTATGTCATTGGGATGTTGATGCTTTCTTTATTTTGTCTTAATAATTTGATAGTTTGAATATTTTATCAAGTTTTTTAAATTAATCCTAGTATGGTGTGAGAATCATAATCTCCTTTTCTATGTGATTTAGAAACATGCTATGTGATGTATGAACCAAATGAGACTCTTAAGAGCTCATTAGATAAATAAGTACATGTAACATAGTATGTTATAATAATAACATGATAATGTTAAAATTAATCAATATATGATAAACAATGTAACAAAAGAACTTAATAGTGTTAGTGCATAAAATAATACCAACATAATAATCTAATATTTCTTAAATTATTTAATTTTTTTATTTATTGTTAAAATAATATTTTCATTAAAAACTTTATCTTTTAGTGCTTTATTTCCTTTATAACCATTATACTTGCTCTCAAGTATGTCATATCTTATAACCATATAGCTCCACCCATAGGAATCAGTATACGCAATATTCCAATCACATAAAAGTAACCACAATTTGCTTCCTTACATAAAGCACTAGAGGCAAATTAATAACAAATAAAGGTATGGTCTATGACAAACACCCACCACCTTACACAAAATAGTAATGATACATCAAAAAATATTATAACATATAATAGTGTCATCTCACACAAAAGTATGGTATGACAATAATACCCATCACCCTAAATAAAGTACTAGCAACAATCTACTAATATTCCTAAAATACCTATCACGAGTCATTGGATAATGTCTCAAGAAAATTTATTCTTTTACATAATACGCCATTCATATTTCTTAATCATGTATTATATCATAATATTATGAAATCATATCTAATTTCTTTATAATTTTCACTATTCCTTTTTTGTCAAATATCATCTTATGCATACTAATAAATAATGTCAAATATTACTAAATATAATGTTCATTAGAATAGTAATAATAAAAAATAAAATAATACAAAAAATATATTATTTATATTGGTGATATATTAAAATATAGAATATATCAAAAAATAATATATTAACAATACACTTATATCATAATTATTAGATTTATCTATCTGAGTATACAATAAAATTATACACATCTCTATTATAATATTAATTTCTTATCTATTAACAATATCTCTCACATTTCTTTTTATTTTCTAAATTTGTAAAATTCCTTTCATGTCAAGCATACGTAAGTTAGAACTCACATACTATTACTCTAACTAAAACAAAACATATATTTGAACTCATTTATTGTATGTTGATATTGTCTTGCTCTATCTCTTAGCTCTTGTACCATCCACAAAGTTGGTATATGGTATATTTCGCTTGGCATACTAAATGTCAACCCTAATGTATCATATGAAAAGAATATGTTAGATAAAAAAAAACATTACAAATTCCTTTGTTTTCCTCCAATTTTCTTTTTCACATGATTATAAAATTGAACCCATAATTATAATTTTTTTAAAAAAATAAAAATCATCATTAATAACATAGAAACTCATGATTTTACTAAACAAGTCATCTTTAATCTCTCGATTCCAAACTTTATCTTGTTGCAACTTTGCTTCCTTATGGTTTCTTGTTCCCAGTAATTGATTTCAATTCTTCTTTCCTTGATAGCTATAACTCTTCATTCAATTCTCAAATAATAAGAACTGCAAGATTTTTCTTAACAAAGCCAAGTTGTTCCTTCACTTTCTTTCACAACTGAGAGCTCTTGCCCTTTTCTTCTCTCTTGAGCTCATAGTTTTTCCTCTATTTGTTTCTTCTCCTTGACTTCCTTACCTCCTCATGTAATTGGCTTCTCAAATTTATCAAATAATCAATTTCAATGTAGAATTATCTTGGAAAAATTACCAAATTATGATACAAAATTCACAAAATTACTAATCAATTTTTTTATTACAAAATTTCAAAATAAAATAATCAAAGCTTAAAAAATCATAAACTAAATATCATTATATTTCTCTCAAAGGCTTCTTTTTTAAAATATACTTAATTTAAAATTATGTTATATTTTTTAAAGTTAGCACATTTTTTAAAATATCAACTTTACTTTTAAAATATTTGTACTTATATTCATAACATATCTTGAGTTTAATATTTATGATATATTCAGCATAATAAAATTTTGAGATGTCACATTTATTGTAACATGATAAGCATACCCAAAAAAAAAAATAAATGCACTTGAGGGGCAAAATAGTAAATTGCATTATGAAGAGTATCTAATATACTATGTTTTCCTACGAAATGCATTAACTTCGGTACTGTTCCTCCTACATCTTAATCTTTTATTTTCTACAATTGATGGATGTCATCAAACGCATGAAAGTAAAACATAAAAAAATTACAAAATCAAATGTTTTTAGAGCAATTGGATGAAATTGTGATACCAAATCATCACAATAGCTTCAGATTGCAACACAAATGGACTTTTAACTTTTACAAATTAAGCTATTGCAGTTGAATTTTCAATGGAGAACATTTGCTTCATTGTTTATCTAACAAAATTTTTAGTTCCACTTGAAATCACATGTGTTTGCTATAAAATCTCATAACAAAAAATTTATATTGAAACTTTTTTCATTAAAACTTTTTGTGAGGCTTTTTTTTGTGACAAATTATACCTCATTTGAGATGATTTAGAAAGTTATTTTTTCATATTGAATTCAAGAAATCAAAGCAAAGATAATTTTTTCATTCCATGTAACCTCATATTTGAATTACAAGGACTTCTAAGTATTATAATTCATTTTTAAAAATGAATAAATCAGACGTGTTCTTCATATTTGTAGTCTCCCATAAATTGAGAATTCCCAAACTCTGATTATTATTTTTATTTTAACGAACTTTTCAAATGAACTGCATGTTTTTAGCTAAATCATCGAGCAAATAAGCAACCATTTTTAGCTCGACACATAATCAAACATTATAGTTTTGAAAGTATCAACAAAAAGAAAAAAAATGCTATTTTTTACAGTACAATGCTTTGTTAATTTTGATCAATTTTTGTTTTTGGTTGTGTTGGAGCTGGGGCTGCGCCAGGAGGCGCAGCACAGAGATGATGATAAGACCGAGGGAGCAACAGTATAAAAGAAATTAATTCCTGTGAGAGAGGGGAAAAGGAATTCCTTGATATGCGTAGGGAACAAAGGTAAAGACAGAAAGGGCAACGTCAATGTAGGCTGTGGGTGTTGAATGGGTGGACGATGACACGCTTACTTTGCTTCCCTCATCCAGATTGCATCTCTATTCCCCGATAAAATTCCCCTCCGCACCTTTCCTTTCTCCCCTTTTCTCACACCTTTTGTTCTTCGTCTTCCTCCTCCAATTTCATTTTCTTTTTTTTTTTTTTTTTGGTTTTGCTTTGAGTGGGAACCATAGAGTGTTAGCTTAACTTGTTGATAAAGAAGTTTATCAGATTACATGAGGCACGCGAGGCTGCTTTTCCTCGGGTATTAGCTCAGAGTCCTTCCCCTCCCTTAGCTGATATCTTCGTTCTCATATGCCTTGCAGATTATAAATCTATATTACTGATTTTTCTTTTTGGGGAAAAGAAAAACCCGATCTCGCTATACATGAAACTAATTCCTTGCTTTTGCAGAAGGGTGGGATATCCCTCGGAGATGCATGTTCCAGGCTTTTGAGTACTGATGCTCCTTTTTCTTTGCCATCGATTACTTCTGCTACCCTAAAATATGGCAGTCATGCATAGATCCGCCTTTTAGAGCCTCTCTCTCTCTCTCTCTCTCTCGCTCGCTCTCTCTCTTCCTCTCTCTACATATCGTTCCAATCGCTTCTAACCCAAAAAAGTGGCTGAGCTTATGATGAAAGGGCTCATGATCCCACCGCATCAGCTGCTCGTGGAAGAAAACATGTCGAATCTCACCTCAGCCTCCGGCGAAGCAAGCGTCTCCTCTAACCAGCAGTCGTCCTTCGCCTCCCCAAACCCCAACCCTAATCCTCCTCCGGCAAAGAAGAAGCGCAACCTTCCCGGCAACCCAGGTTGATCCCTCACTTAATCTGCACCATGCAGCCAATTAATTACTGCAGTAACCCTAATTTTTCTCCATCATTAATCAAACGGCGATGTTCTTCTGATGGAAACTAGACCCCGAGGCCGAGGTGATCGCCCTCTCCCCGAAGACCCTGATGGCCACCAACCGCTTCATCTGCGAGATCTGCAACAAAGGCTTCCAGCGCGACCAGAACCTACAGCTCCACCGGCGAGGGCACAACCTGCCGTGGAAGCTGAAGCAGAGGTCGAGCAAGGAGGTGAGAAAAAAGGTGTACATCTGTCCGGAAATCACGTGCGTCCACCACGATCCGTCACGTGCCCTCGGCGACCTCACCGGCATCAAGAAGCACTTCAGCCGAAAACACGGTGAGAAGAAGTGGAAGTGTGACAAGTGCTCCAAGAAGTACGCCGTCCAATCCGATTGGAAAGCTCATTCCAAGATCTGCGGCACCCGCGAATACCGCTGCGATTGCGGCACACTCTTCTCCCGGTATGCCAATCCACTCATCACCTCCTCCCTCAAGTCTTACCCTCGCTATAAAATTTTTGCTGTAGCATTTGAAAACAAATTCTTTGCAGGAGAGACAGCTTTATCACCCACAGGGCCTTCTGCGACGCGCTCGCTGAGGAGAGCGCGAGGTCCATCACCGGGACTGGGAATCTGTTGGGAAACCCCCACCCGTTGCTCTTCCCTCAACAACCACCACAAATTGACGATGCACCGCAGTATCCACAATTGATGAGAGCAGCGGTTGATTCCAGCGCCGGCAACGGCAACATCATCGCCAACCACGCCCTGCAGGAGCTCACCCTTAAGAGAGAAATCCAGCAAGTGCCTTTCGGCGCCAGGCCGGACCTTCCCGCGTGGCTCGCCACACAGGGTTCAACCGCTTCACTGAACCACCTCGACCTACCATCCTCTCTATATTCATCGAGGATCGAAACGGAGTATTCCCAGGAGAACCACCCACCTCCACCGGGTACGATGCCATCCGATTTGCCAGAGTATTTAATCCAAGCGCCGGCAGGACCAACGGCGCCTCCCGCGCACATGTCGGCCACGGCACTGCTGCAAAAGGCGGCACAGATGGGTGCGACCATGAGCCGGCCGACGTCGCTGCATACACAGATGGTCGGTCACGGAAGTGCTAACGGTACTGGGTCATCCAATTCCGCCGCCGCGGTATTTGGGTTTGGTCTATCTGCTTCTCACCACCAGGAGAATGTGGGTCATGTGCATGGGTCAGCCGGTCCAAGCCCACTTCTGCATGGTTTGATGATGAATGGCATGGACCGCGGGTCGCTGGAGATGCTCGGGTCTAAGAGACATGAGAGTAGTAACAGCATTAGCGAAGGACATGGGAGAGGCCATGGGAGGAGCGAGGAAGGAGCGAATGCTGGTGGTATAAGCGATGGGTTGACGAGAGATTTCTTGGGACTCAGAGCGTTTTCGCATAGGGATCTCTTCAACATGGCCGGTTTGGAGACTTGCATGAGTACTACCTCTTCTTCCTATAACGAGCACCAGAACAAGAAGCCATGGCACGGTAATTAAACTACAAAGAGGCAGAACTTGTGCACTGCAAATGGTATGGATGCTTTTGAGAATTCCTTTCTTTAGAAGAAAAAAAAAATGAACAGCAGACCGCTTGTTCCTTTCTTCCACATCTTTCTCGTCTTTTTTCCATTGTCCAGATAGCGGAAAGCTAGCTCTTTGCAGTTTCCACCCCCATCACTCTCGTTTTGTGGCACGGGAAGAGAGAGAATTGTGGCACCTTGAAATATTTGTTGTGGTACGACTGTTATTGTTTCTTCTCGTCTGTAATAAAACCTGTAATGTGCACTTTTCTCGTTAAGCTAGAAACACCGTGTAATCAGTCTTTATAATAAGAATAATTATAATGTGGTTGGTGATCATTTGACCACATTAGGCCAACCTAAACAAATTGCATGCATGATAATAATTAATTGGTTTAATGCTGCCACATTTTTAAATTTATTGTTCAAATTTTTTATGATGCTTTTTTCAAAATTTTAACCTTGATAAAAAAAGGAAAATAACTTGTTTAAAATGTGATGCGAAGCCAAAAGCTAATATTATTTTCACGGTTCTTTTCGAGTGATGAAGACTAAGAGGCGAACTAGTTATTATTGCCACGAGTGTAAGTTGCCTTATAGCTCATATGCTTTCCTTGTTGTTAAGCTAACCTGCTTAGGTTTCTGTCTTAAGATGCTCTGTGTGTCGGCTCTCTCTCTCTCTCTCATCACGCACATACAAACATAGAGATTCTTGGGTTCATGTGAATGCTGCTTTCTTGGGTTCAGTGAAGGGAAAAGGAGATGGCAGGAAGGGGGAACATTCATGGTAGAACAGAAAAGGACCACGCCACATGCTACTGTTCTCAATTTATTGCTTATAGTTTGGCTGGGTATGTAGCATCAACCGAATATCAATATTGTCTAACATTTATTAATGCATTCATGTCCTTGCAGTGTTTCGAGGAATATTACCCGTGAGGAATGCGAAGTTCAAAAAGATATATTATATGGCCTATGAAATCATACCTTATTAATATATATTCAATTTGTCTTTTCGTAGAAAGCATTCAATTAGGCCATGATTACTAGTCGACAAATTAGTTAATTTCCAGCTAACTTCAAAGTTCTAATGATTGTAAACCTTGTACAAAATTGAAATGGAAAAGGAAACTTGGTATTGGCAGAGACAAAAAGAGAACAATATACTATATCTTGTTCATGCTGAAATCAAACAAACATATTCCAAGCTATATATCCACAGCTTTAGTTTGGCTATACAAAAGCAGCCAACACATAACCGTAGGGGCAAAGAAACACAGAATACCTTGGCTAGAAGCAGCCAAGTCTTGTCCTTTGCTTAACTTTGGTATACTCTGTTTTGTAATTAATTTCGTCAAAGGGGTCGCTTGACAAGGACGGGAGCTTGCGCTTTTGCTTTTCGTCAGTCAAAACAGTGCAGAGTAGGGCTGATGCCCGTGGCTGCACAGCTCAGCCTGGCTTGCATCACCAAGGCCCCTCCTCTGTGTTATTGAGGAGAACAGCATCCCAGGCTGTGAGATGCAGAGATTGTCTCTTTCTCTCCACTGCTTCTCCTCCGCTTCGTTTCTGTATGGATCGTATGCTTTTGTCACTTCTGCGCCAACCTTATGGGCGAGTGATGGGTCATCCGTCTATAACCAGCGCCCATCACGAGGTTGGTGGAGGACTTCACGCCAACCTCAGGAGCACTTTTCCTTCTCACACTAACCTTATATGTTCCACCTCCTCCTTTCTCTCTCTCTTTGTTGGTTTCTGTGACTGTCCTGCTGTGTGGGTGCTTTCAGTCTCGTGAACCCAAAAGAAGCTGTGGGGCATCACGAAAGCTGGCCAAGGCTTTGTGGATCGGATGGTGGGGGACTATTAAATGGGGAAAAGGGAGGGATTTTATTTAAGTTTCAGTTTTCAAATAGATCACTCTACCTGCATGTGGCAAGAATTTCTTTGAGCCATGATCAGTAGGTTACCATGAGTCAAAAGCTACTGATTCTGCCCCTCTCCTCCTATTCTCCCATAATTCGAACATAGGCAATCTTTTAATTTGTTTTAAGTTTATTTTTTATTAAAAAAAAAACAAAGACTTTTTCCATATAAACTGCATCTCATTTGCCAATACTAAGTTTTTAATTATTCTTCTATAGGAAGCTTTAAAACATTCTTAAATTAAATAAAAATTTTCTACTAGTAGTTATCTTGGATAATGAAACATGTTTTTACTTTCAAAACTACATAATATGTTTGAACTGGCATTTATCAAAAACAAAGAGTTCCACCTAATTAACAATTATTGTAATCAAATATCTATTTTTTCATTTCACAAGTAGGTTTTTTTTTTTTTTTGATAAACTTATTGGGTTGTTGACAAGACAAATTTATTATGCTCACAATGTTTTTGGACAAATAATTGATTGACTTGTAAATTAGGACTTACAATAAATTTGTTATTGTCTAGTTAATGTCAAATTTGGACAAAAATTAATCCAAAAAAATATATAAAAGTTGTCTCATATTTTGTTTTAGTTTTTCCTCTACTATAAATCTAGATTGCTTCCTTCTCAATAACTTTGAAATGCTTACTAAGAATTATGCAAACATCACTTGTTAACACTATGGTTGTTTTCTTCTAGTGCTCTGTTGTCTCCACCTATCTAATATTACATCATCCTTACTCCTTTGCTCTCTTCAAATTTTTAAGAAAATTTTCAATTGTTAAGCCCAAAAATTAAAATCACATGTATTTCTTATTTATCATAGCAATTCAACAAAATATTATAATTCTTTGAAGTTTAACATGGACAAAGGTGAATATGGCAAACAACAAATAGAGATGCAATTATAAGAACATATCAATGCTAGACCCCAATTCTAATTCAGATCTCGAAAACCATAACATTATAACCCTTCATCCAATACCCTGCATTGAACATGGAGCAATTGCACAAAGGTGTGCAATTGTAAACATAATGTGCAGTAAAATGAACTTGTTTAACTAATTGTTAGTATGTAAATCAAAAAACATGGCCTGTCACATCTATACTTGATATATTCTAGATCAAAATCATATTTAATGCTATTCATATCACACTGCAATTCCACTTGATGGATTTTAGGGATCTTATAATGGCGACCCAATTATCTTATAACAAATAATCCCACCCATATGGATACCCTTCCTACTAGGCAAACTTTCCTATTCTAAATCCACTTTTATAAGAATCTTTGCATATATAACCTTCCTCAAATCTTCTTAATTACAAAAACAATGTTTGGGACTTGAACATGTATTGATAGAATAAACTAAATTATTCTAAAGCTCCATACACCAATTAACACACAACAAACTAGAAAGCTAATACAAATGTAGATGATTGAGAACACAACCTTGGATTGATAGTGTGATGGCCTTTAATAAATCAAGTTCTACATTGATTTTCCTATTATAATTACAAAGTCCATTATATAAGCAACACAATCAATTTATTGCCCTTCTTATAATTAGTAATAGAGCAATAATCCTCTTCAAATCCATCCTTTCCTAAGAAAATCCAAACTTATAGTATTCTAATGTTTGGTAAGAAGGCATTACTTCTCAACTGAACCAAATATAAATTATTAAAGTTTATCTATTCAAGGGTGACTTGTAATTATAAAATACTAATATTTTTGTTCATTATTAAAATGACTAGCATGTAACTAATATAGACAGCAAAATAATATAAATATTAGCATCAAAAAAGAAATTTGATAACAATATTAACTAGATCAACTATCATAATATATAAAAGCAGCTTCTATAAGTTAAACTAACATAAACTCTCAATCTATTAGAGTTAAATCCTCTAAGATCACTCTAACATTTAGTATGATCTCTCTTCGCTTGTTATACATTTGGATTACCTAAAATATAATTATAAGGCATAAACCAACTATCAACTCAATAAGCATAATCAACACAATATAATACTAAAATTGGAATTTATATTTTAAATGATTCAAAAAATAAAAAGTTAAACTATCCAATATCAAAAACTTAAAATATAAATTTGTTCTACAATAGTTTCTAAGATTCTATAAATGAATTGAACATATAATTTATATTAATTTCATTTTTATTTTGACTTTCTTTTATTGAGTTATGTTTTTAATTTGTGATTATTGCTGTAATATTTCAACATTCTTAGTGAGATATTGTTTCAAATTAGTTGAGTTTTATCTTTCACATAGTTGGCCCTTTTATGAATGGTCACCCATCCATGACTAATCTTTTCTTGGCATGCTTAATCATAAAATTTTCATGAGATCCTATATGGGTTTACCCTTAAAAGATGTTTTACTAATTTAAGATATATGACTTTACTTATGAAGCTCAAGATCTACCATCCTATGATTAATTTAAGACTTATTCATCCTTATATCCCTTCACTTAGAATTTTATCAAAAGCCACTCCTTGATTGATTCTCCTACTCGGGACATCATTCAACAATCACTCCTGTCTTCTTCAGCCTCTGGTTTTACAATTACAACATACTAACATTTATCAAGAAAAGATGCCCCACTCAGTAACACATATACATCTATCAAATAAGGGTGTGCTCCTCCAAATAACAACTCTAAAACTATATTTATAAGCATATTTCATCAAAGTAGTTGAATTACATCAATCCATTAATGGTGTGCTAATTCTCTTAATAATTCGCATCATATTACTCGCATTCATATACTCATTATATTAATGGTTCATGGAGCCTCGATCCATAGACCAACATCATGAATAACAATAAAATCATCATATCTCAATAGCTCAAGATGAGTAGAAAAAGCCACAAAGGTAAGCTCATCTCTCATATTTCAAGTTATATCACATCAAAACATGATATTTATTCATGAATAGTTCTGTTATAAGAAACTTTCATCATAATTATCATGTTGCTCATAAAAAAGAACATATGTATAAACACGTACTAAAAGTTATAAGTATCATGATGGTAATATAGCTACATGACAAAACTCACAGCACATACATATTAACAATATTTATTCAATTAACATGACACCAAACATCTATTCTATTTATTTCAATATTAGAGTTAGTTATTAGGATGTGGTAAACAAGTTTTTCATATTTATATCATTTCTAAACAAGCAATTGACCAACTAAACATTCAAGACCAATGGTAGTTTTTTATTGGGTTAAGTCAACATGGTCAAATCAATGCAAGGTTTGGGCTAAAACCAATCTAAAATAATATATATGAGAATTGTATCATTTTTGTGATTTACCTTAATTACAAAACTATTTTTTGCACCAAGGCCTATAATTTATTATTAACCATTTGTTATCACTAAATATAAAAGAAATTAAGCAATCAGTTTTACTTTGAAAATATTATAAAGAGTTTACAATAATATCTCAATACACATATTCATTTATTCTTACAAAATCATGGCTTATACCTTGGTGTTAAGAGATGTCCTTACCATCTGCACCTAAAAAATATTAATAATAGGGATGCATCTACAACAAATTTAGTAGGTAACTATGTTAATGATAATAATAACAAGCTAAAAGTCATGTTATCTAAGATTTAGTTCATCTTTACTTAGTATAAATTATATTAGCATAAGCTTCATCGTGTATAAGACATCATCAAATCATACATTTTAATGTAATGCATAAGAAAAATGAAACATGTGTAAGAATGCTATAAGCTAAAGCACAAACAATATTGAAGTACGAATATGAGGCAAATAAGAGGCATATGCCTTATAATGTAGTGATTTATTTTCTTTCAATTTTTTTTTCTTTTATTATTTTTTATTCTTATATCTCTCAACTTAGAAGCCTCATATAGGAGCCACTAAGTATGTAATGATCAAGTATATGGGCATCACTTAAAAAGTAATTTTTCCCTTATAAGTCTCAAGGTCAAGGGTTTCTCATTATCCTTATTTTTAGTTTTAAAGAGTTTAGTTTCATATTTTATTATATAATGTCATATTTATCAATTCATTCTTATGACATTTCCTCCTTTTTTTCCAATATAGAATCCTTTAGCCATGTACCCCTCCTCTAAAAGCCACACATAAAAGCCTCTCCTTATTTGATGATCTTGCTCTTTGGAAATCATCCAATGATCACTTCTCACTTATGTTAGTTTTAGGGTAACAAGTTAACTAGCTTATACTTGGTTAATCCTCAAGCACCACACCATACTTTAGGAGATACTAAGCTTTACACTTAAGATATAATAATCATAGGAGCTACTTATAAAACATGTAGGGTTTATATCACATTTAATGATAGAGTATTCTAGACTAATGATATAATAACCAATTTAATTAACAGTTAGTATTTTCTCCAAAGCATAGCATACTTTACATATTGGATATGTGTAGTGCAAAATTTGGAACCTTGAAATGGTTAGTGGATGTTTCATATAACATACTAGATGACAGTGATTTAATCCTAATTTGAACATATCATTATGAAGAACTTGTTATATGGAACCTACAAGTATGCAATTTACATTTTTTAGATACCATTTAGACTTTTTATGAATTTTGAAATAGTAAAAATAAATTTAATAAAATATTTAATTAAATATCTTATTTATAAGAGGATAAGTCCTTACTCTTATACCCAAAATCATTTACAATGTCTGTTTTTGCAAGAGAAAGTAAGAATGGAGGCATAGGACAATTGAAGAAGTAGAACAAAATGAAATCCAAGTAACATCTATTGGGATCTTTAAGGATTCAAAGAGATCAAGAGATAGAGCAAAAGCTTGTGGGAAGCAAAAGAAGATTTTGACTATCTTATAGAAATCACATAACAAGGTGAGATCTTTCTTGAATCATTATATATAAATAAGATTTTGATTACTTGAAATACAAAAAATAAGATCTTGTGAGTTTGACTAAAAACTATGGTATTTAGAGGCTATTATAGTTTTTGCTACATTGATCAAACAAAGACAACTGACCTAGTCATCTAGTTGATGTATGTGAAAGGGCTGGCAAAAACTTTTTGTCTAATTGTGAAATAGTTGTTGAATGATCATTATATTAGTAGGATATGGAGTTTGGATTTGTACAATTAGTTAAGACGGATCATATAAGTATAAAAGTTGTATAAAGCTAAAATAACATGTTTATAAAAATCTCATTATGAACCATCTATTCAATCTCTTATATCACTATGTAGCTGTTGTGCTCATACATGTATAAAATGTTGATACGACATGTATAATCAATTCATGACAGATTTAATAGGCATCACTTGTATAATACTTTATCCAACCAGTGCTGAGCTTAGATCATATAATATGATAAATATATCATAAAATATGATTTAAGTAAGAATTGAGAATTATGTATTATGTTAATAAATAGTTAGAATATCTTTTAAAAGTGCTTTCTTATAAGTTAAAAAATAGAAATTAATTTTCTATTGATACAAGATAATGTGAATGTGTACAAATAAAGAGAACCAATAAAAGGAAAGAAACGTTTATGAAAGAGACTTCTTAAAGTCATGATATAGAAAACTAAATATAATTAAAAAATAAGTAGATTGTTGAAGTTGATTGCCTCAATCTTCTGGTATAAATTATATGAAGGGGTTGACAAGAGCTTTTGACCTCAATATGAAAAGGTTTGTTAGGATATCATTGTAATAATATGATATGGAGGTTAAATTAGTACAATTAGTTATTAAAGATGGATTGTACAAGCATGAAAATGGTGTGTATCTAGTATAATTAATTCATGATAAGCTTAGTATAAATAGTTTGTTGGATCTCTTGTATAGCCAAGTAGCTCATATGTATCATACAAGTTTGAAAGGTGGATAAGACATGATGATCATTTCATGATAAGTGTAAACATTAGTTATCTGATCCTTTATATGACTAAAGCTAAGCTTGACTTATATGCAGATAAAGGGATCATATTGTATGATTTGAGGCAAAGTTGAGAAATTATGTAATATGTTAAGGAATGGTTTGAAATTTGACAAAAAGAAATTTACTTATTATTGATACATGATAAAATAAATATGTAAAAAATGAGAAGAACTAATAAAGAAGAAGAAAAAGTTATGAATGAAACTTTTCAGAATTATTTCATACATTAGCTAAATAATTGTGATGTAAGTAAATTATAAAGTACTCTTGTGTATTATTATGCAATGAATGATGATGTGAGTATTTTCATGGCATAATATTTCTTATATATTTTCTTATCACATTATTGCACATTATCTTTATTGAGAATATATGTATAGTTCTATGACTTATATATATAAACATAAGAAGATATCAATCAAAACATATGATAAAATAAAAAAAATAATAAAATAAAAAGATAAGATAAAATAAAATAGAGATTTATATAACTTGAAAAAGAGATTACTACTCTATGACTTTATTTGATAGCATCTTGATAAATATGATGTAGGTAATATACATCACTATGGTTTTATAGTACATAGAGGTGGTTTCATGACATGTCAGAGGCTTTGGCTAATGATAGTGAGATACATTACTTCTTGGTATCATGGATATCCAAAGACAATGCTTTAAAATATCAAAGCACTATGTTTTCCTATAAACACAAAATGTTGGATTAGGGGGATAGGATTAATGATGATGAGAAACTTAACTTTTTAGTATCATGGACCCTTAGTGAGACTAATGATGATAACATGATTTACTTCTTAGTATCTTGGGCACCTATAAATGGGGCTCTGACATGTTAAAGTGTCTAAATTTGTTATGATAAGATATGATAAGAGATCATTTAAATATTGGGATAGAGGTCATAAAAAGAGTCTAAGTCTTATGAAAGAATAAATATGTAAAAAGTAAATAAGAAATAATAAGAAAAATTAAATATAAAAAAGTAAGACATGCTATGAGTACTATGCGATAGTAATACTATATGACATGTATACTTGAGTTGGATGCATATGACTATAAATATATTGATGCTATACTTCTCTTTATAAATTGTTATGAATTATTATATTTATTACTCTATCTTATTTCTTAGTAATATTACTACTCTTTTGTATTATTTTATTATATATAGTTAATAGTTTTTATATTGAGTATATCATGTTTAATCCCTACTTATTTTATAAGAAAAGATTCTAACACTTACAAAGTTGTGGGTTTTCATATGATAGATTAAGACCCTCGAGTGAGCATATTATATTAATGAGTGTGAGTGTGATGTACCTTATGTACTTCAAGATAGCTTGTATTTTATTATTAGATGTTTTATCAGTTTGGCTTTTAGTGTTTTATATCATAACACTTGTGTTATACCCAATAGTTTTTGTCATATATTACCAAATTATTTAATCAAGATATATTTTATTTTTAAATTAAAATTTTAAATTTGAATTTTAAAATTTAAATTAAAAAAAATAAAATGACAAGATTTAGATTGCATCACATAAGTCTTGATTTGACTCAATGCTTAAAAATGAGCTTATAATTTTATTTATATTATTATTTTTGTCTCTTATTTTTATTATTATTTAATTATAAATTCATGATAAAATAAGAATAAGATTGATAAAAATTAAGAGTGGTTAAGGATGAGGGAATCAAATGGAAAATATAACATATATGATGCATTTAAGAATATTTTTAAAAAATAAATATAAGAGAAAGAAGAATAATAATGAATATAACTATTAGCTAAAAGCTTTCTTAGATTCCTAGCTTTTATGAATTAGATTTGGAAAGTCACGACAATATTAATTAAGAGAGGGTCAGTTTAAGAACTTAAGCTATTACTACAACAAACCAAAATCGATTCATGTTAAGATAAATCCTTAGTTTAAGAGATCTAGACTTAGCTATATAAAACATTAAAAATGTATTTTTAAGGGTTTTAAAAAACTTAGCTATAAAAGGGATTTGTGGAGAGGCTAACTTTAACAATCAATTGGCTGCAAAGGGTGGAAGGAGTAGGAGAATATCCAAGCATAGGGCGAAGGTTATCTAAGAATTGAAAGATTAGAAGAACATCTAGAGTAAAAGACTAAGAGGGAGAGTAAGATATTGTAAATGTGTGAGAAAAGTTATAAGAGGGGAGGGGTAAATTATATATTTAACAAATTTTTTATTTTAAAAAATTAAAAAGAAACAGTACTTAAAATTTTGTTTTTAAAAAAATGATCAACTAAGTGTGATTACTCAATAATAAATGAAATATACAAATTTTTTAGTGATTTAGTCAAAATTTATGCCTACATTCACCTCTGATCATTAATCAGGCTTTCACTAACCACTTCTTTTTGTTGAAGTTGTAGGGGTAAATCAAATACAACCTGATACTCCAATGAGACATCAAAATTTATAAAATAGTTGGCTATACAAAAAAATTGAAAGCTTTATAATTTTCAGATATAAATTTTTTTACATCATTTAATCTTTAAAATAAGAGTGACACAACTAATAAATGATGTAGATATTATCAAGATGATGATAAAAAGATTATAGAAGAAAGTAAAAGAAATAAAGATTGAAAGAATCCCGCATCTCCTATAATTATTTAGAAATATGTTGCTCATGGTTTTTGGACTTCACTTGGGTATTTATAAAATTTTTTAAGTTGATTCAATAACCTTTAATGTTATTAAATAAACTCTATTTATAGTTGAATTGAAATGTTCCCAAAATAACTTCCCAAATGTTTAGAAATAATTTTTCTAAAAGTTAGCTGTTACAGATGACTGTCATCTGATTTTGAGTTAATAAAGTAGAAATCATCTGATTGGAATCATAGATAAAAGGTCTATATCTAATTACATTGGGATAAGATCTGAGATGATATATTCAAAAGTTGGATGAATGATGATGATGATTGGGTTATTATTCACAAAGGTGGAGAAAAACTCAATCATTCAATCAACCAAGTTAGATGAATAACTAGATGAAAGAGAACTATTCACAAATGTAGGCACGACCTAAATCGTTTGATCACAAAAATTTGTGATCGATCAGTGCAAATTAATTCAAGTTTGGAAATCAATTTTTTTAGTCTTACATTATGAAATATATCACATAATGTATCTTTATATTACTTCTATAATTTTTAATAAATAGCTTGATGAGATTGATTACCTTCTAGTACCCTTGGGATGTTATTACTTAAGGTTTACTTATGTACAATACTAAACTAGGTTTGACCTCACCTGAACCAAATACTTAACATTAATGAGTCTAACTCGACTTGCTATGTTTAAGTCAGGTATAGGAGCTATGCATTGACCCAATTAACCCAATCTACTAAAGGAACTGTGCCTTAGACTGATACTCGAGCCCGACTCATCTTGATTTCATTTGTGCTCCTAGCTTGTAGCTCCCCAAGACTAGTGCTCGATACTGTAGGCCACATAACTTGAGCCCTTTAGGCTTAGCAGTGAGGTTGGCTACTTAGGGAAAATTTTATTTATTTATTAATATTGTATTTTATATATTTTTTATTATTTGAAAAATTAACTAACAATTTATAATTATTCAAAGACTTAAATGACTTAATTTAAAAG
Source organism: Vanilla planifolia (assembly GCA_023846275.1). Taxonomy (NCBI): domain Eukaryota; kingdom Viridiplantae; phylum Streptophyta; class Magnoliopsida; order Asparagales; family Orchidaceae; genus Vanilla; species Vanilla planifolia. The sequence continues at coordinate 42,391,706 of CM043875.1, read as the reverse complement.
CCAAATATAACTTAATGTAAGCTCAATAATGCTTGAAAGATGATATTTTTTATGTACCATAATTGCAAAGAAAATAAAAAGTCAACATTCTAATCATAGAGATTTAGAAATATAATTATTTATGGATTAGTCACTTCACAAAGACCATTATCCTTAGCTTCAAAAATAATAAGTTAAAACATCAATCTTCATTCACTACATATGTTATAATCCTTGCTCTAGTAAATCCAAAATGTTATAATGCTTCTTAAGATTTAACTGAAATAATACTAAGCTTAATAAGGTATTAGTAATTATTTAGCTTGATTTTGTGATTATCACTTCAAAGGGTATAACATAAGGTTCACATCAATTATAGGAGAAAAGTTTTTTTTCTTAAATTTAGAATTTAAATAGACTTAACTTTTCTAATTATTTTTTCTAATTTACAAATATATGAATATAAAGACCATGAAAAAATTCAAATCATGGGGACCTTGGCTTCCCGAGAAGGATGGAAGGACAAGGAGAACATTAAAGAGGCTACGAAGGTAAATAAGTTATATATATCAATTATATGAAAGATGATCATGAGTGATATAAATAAAATCATAAGTCTTAAAATAGTGAGCTATCTTTGGGGGGTAACATGTGCTTGGATATTATAAGAAATCTATTCTTTAGCATATTAGAGTTAAAAAAATTTTAGGATGGATAACCATACAAGAAGAGATCTCCTGAAGAAGGATAAAATCTAATTAGTTTAGAATAATACATCACCAAAGAAGGTTCGGAGTTAGAGCAATCAATAAAATAATAAGGGGAAAAGCAAAGATAAGTCATAAAGAAGGTGGAGGGTTCAAGCTTGAAAGAAAGGATCTAATTAAGAAAAAATCCTCTATATAAAGTTTTTAGGTAGGATGACCCTTGAGTTTATAAATTAAGCATAACAAAGAAAGAAAGATAAAAAAAGAAATTACTTTGCTAAATGCATATGAAATCTTGGAAAAATTGATAATTGGTCATTTTTTTCATGAGTTTTGCTTGTGAATGAGGAAATCTTTCTACCTAAGACTATGAGAGATTATTTAGTAATAAAAAGGTTAATTATCTTTCTTTTTCATATAATATTTCTAATAAAATCATGCTAAAAATGTATGTTATTATTTTAACTATGATTTAAAAAAAGAATTCCATGATCATATGTTACTCGTTTAGTTTCATCATAGATAATGTAGAGGATAAATTTAGAAAAATAATTTATTGATACCAAACTCTACTTAACTAAGACAATGTCATAAAAATAAGTTAAAAACCATGCTAAATTCTATGTCTTGTTGGTTGATTAAGCATATAAGTATTAAGCATAGATTATCATGACAAATACTAAGAAAGTTTTGGCAAATCATGAGGGTGCACATTTTGTTGATATTTACCTTAGTGAAAAAGTTAATCTTATTTACTTATTATATTTTCTAGAATTTAATATCCCTAATAAAATATTTATTTATATTAAGAAGAATGAATATATGATAAAATAGATTATATGTTATGTTTACTACTTATTTATAAGTTTCATGATATGATGAACAAACTAATGAGAAAAATAAAGAATTTCTTTTATGATTTTTGTATAAATCTAATTATTTAAAATACAAATTTTGATGTGAGATACTAAGATTATGTTTAAAATTTTTTATAATTTTTGTTGATAGCATGACTTGGTAGGGATGTGTACATATTATCAAACCATGAAAAAAAAAGTGAAAGGCTATGTGACATAATTTACTCCTTATTCTAAGTTGTACACAATCTAAGAAGACTTATAGTTAAAGTAAAAGCTTGGTTAATATTATAGCCAAGCATTTCCTTTGCCTCAAGTTTGCTTGGAAAGTAAGGATCCATGGCTTGGCTCAGTCATAGGAGAAATGGGTTTAACCTTTAAGAGAACCTAAATAGCTTCCAAGGTATTAGAATCTCTTACTTTCTAGTTAAGAGACCTTGGAAGACTTGATTTAATGTTTTAAAAGAAGGTTAGGTAGAACAAACATATGATTAGCAAGCATAGTGTTGGGTTAAGACTAGACGTGAGAAAGTGAAATTAGACATTAAAGTAAATATCTTATTGATAATTCATAATCTTTAGTAGAGTTTAATTAAAAATTTAAGGTTTTTAGTTATAGCTATGTGAGGTAAGTTTATCCTTAGAATTAAGCTTAATGGCTTATACATAATGCATTGAAAATGAACCTAAAATAGAAAATCTTAGTGATGAGCTAAGAAAATATCATTTATGAGCCTCTACTAATATAGTAAATTAGATTTTGAATAGCTAAGCTTTTAGTTAGACCTTAGATGAAGGTATAAGAGCTTAGAATAAGACTCATGGATATGCTAAGTACTCAACCAAGAAAAATAAAATTATTATTATGTTGACTTGACCCTTGGTTTGATTAGATTTTTTGGGTAAGAGTATGAGCAACCCTATTTAGGCTCTTAGGAAATGTGATTATATAATAGATAATGATTTAAGAGATGTGTGGTGGCTCAAGAGGGGTAGTATAATGGTTATGATAACTTAAGATTGCCTTAGAGGTGTAAGGATAATTAGTGACACTTATGTGAACCCAAATTTAGTGATACTTATATGAATCCAAGGTTTTTTTAGCATTAAGGTTAGCCTAGGTTCTAAATAATTAAGACAAAGTTAAAAACAAAGAAAATGGGCTATGATATTCTAAATAACTAAGCTAGGGTTTGGTGAAAATCCTAGAGTATTTAGATATAATGAAGCTTTGATCATGTATGCTCACTTAAAAGATATACAAGTTAGTTATCTTACTCCTTTAACTTGGAGTTAAATACATATAAATAGTTGACCTTATAGAAGAAGTATCATATAGCATGGTAAGAACCTCCAAGGTTGGCTAGATGTCATAAAACAAATAGTCTAATAAGAGAATAATTATAAATTTGGTTTCATAGGGAATCATATGATGTGCTATATTATGGAAGGGAGTATGTGGTTATTAAAGATTCTTAGAGTCATATAAAGTTGGCTCATGTGATCAATAAAGCCTTATGGAGTCTTGGATTTAGTGATGTAATAAGAGTCTAAGTCATGTCAGGAATCTCTTAGATAGAAGAGTGTATTTGATCTAAAAAGAAATAACATGCATCTAGTTAGTCATATTATAAGAATAGATAAGGGCTAGTTAGTAGTTTTCATTATTATAATAGTTAGAATTAAATTCATTCATTTATATGATTTATTTGATTATTATATATAAACTACTTAGATATTAGTTTTATAATATGACTCAATTATTTCTTATTAAGCCTTATAGCTCACCTCTTTATATTTTTTTAAGATTAGAGAATTAAGAGTTTAGTAGGAGTCAAACTAGAGATCACTGGAGTTAGTACAATAGTTAGATAATTTATTTCTTTTATTTTAAAATATGTAATAGTATATATGATATTATTTATCTTTAGTTATACTATTAGATATGAGACTATATTAGACTATTTATTTAGACTTAATAATTGTTTTATTTTTTTCAGACTTTAGTGATTATCCATAATGTTGTAATAGATTGGATTTAAACTTGAGTGGTTTATTTATTATGTGGATTTATCAACATGATAATATTTGTATGAATCTATAATAAAATTATAAGTACATTTGATATTGTAAATTTGGATTAGTTGTATTTATGGCTTTGAAATCAAAATAGGCATGACAACTTTTATATTATGTTATGTCATTTTGTTTAGTTGTGCTAAACATGATTCTTTGAGATTGAGATGATATTTTCATCACTCTTGCTCTTTTGTGTTGGCCTGTGTCCTCAATTTATGCTATGATATTTTATTTACCCAATAAATTTATACGGTGAAGTTTTTATTGAGTTATATTAGATTATGTTAGGTAAGATATGATAAGGTGTTATCAAAGCCTAAGATTATAAATAAAGATAAGGTTTTGTGTGAAGACACTAAAACATTATGCATATTAGTATTAGTAATTATAATTATGAAAATAGGCTGATATAATTTCATTTAGGGAAGAAAAACCTTAAAAGAATTAGTAAGAGTAGAATCTCAAACTAATGATAACAAAAGTGGAGGAAAGAGAATGTAATCCTCTTCCCTTAGTTACTTACTAGGAAGGGGTATCAAGTGGTTAAGTTTAAAAAATAATTTCACAAAATGCAACCTTCTCATTTTGCTAGAGAGACAGTTCCTTTTGAAGTGAAGAACTAGTTTAGGTAGGTTGGTCAAATATTCAAGGGGGTTAAAAAAGGCTCACTTGCATTGATGTTGTTAAAGAAAGTTGCTCTTGCATGGTGGGAGTGTTTTCAATGAGTTCAATTTAAATGCTAGCTAGAAAAGGACATTCCCTAGGAAGAACATTCCAAAGAGTTTGAAAATAATTTGTTCCACCATCTCTTAGAGACAAGATGAGGAACTAACAATCCTAAAATATGGAGAAATATTAGTAACAAATTATGAACAAAGATTTTCTTTTATACACCTTAAGTGATAAGTTTAAAGTACCAGTAGTGTTTTTATGTTCCATCATGGATTAAAGTAATCTATCAAGGCTTTTTTTATTATGTATAAAAATACTAATTTTAGTTAGCTTATAAAGCATGCTAGGTTAGTGAAGTAAGAATTGAAAATATTTAAAACTCATAAAGGAGAAGGTAATAGGAAGAAGAAAGGAATGTTTGAGCCAAAAATAATTCTTAACCCTTAAAAAAGATTTTTCAAAAGGTTAAAAAAGAAAAATGGTTTTACTAGGGATATCCAAGTCGATAGGTGTTGTAACACCAAGATTGGCACAAGATCGAGTAGGAGAATATCTCTATGCTCGAATATAAGAAACTATATTTTGGATTCTATTGAGCTAAGGAAAGATGGTCAAGCCAAATGCTTTAGTTGTGGAGATCTAAGAAATATGGTTTGGGAGTACCCATGTGTAGTATTAGAGATTGCCTCTTCACAATCTAGCATGGTGCATTATGTTGACAAAAGAGGCATCGATAAAAATAGGTTGAGTACTCAGTCACCACCTTTAAGAGTATGGGTTGTGGGTAGTTGACAGGTCATGGTGGTACCACAAAGCTTAAGCTATTAATTTGCAAAATGCCTACACCCTACAGATGTGTAGCAAGCATGCTTGTATTTCATTAATTTCTTGCATATTTTTTATTTGATAATGGTGCTTCTTATTCATTTATAGCCCATTGTATATTTGATGCATTACTTGTTGATATTTATCGGATGATTGACCCAATATTTGAGATATTACCAGATGCAAGTGAATTCTTGGTGAATACTTATGTCTAGGGAAAGGTAGAATTAAGTGAAAAGAAATTTCTTATAAATTGCTCATTTTGTCATCAACTAAATTTGATATTATTTTGGATATAGATTGGTTAATTGAGTATTCTATTGTAATTGACTATGTGAAAAAGAGAATTGATTCAAGTATCCCAAATGGTGAGAACATAATTTCCATTCATAGAGGAAGAAAAATCTTAATTATTTTTGCACTTAAGGCTTAGAAATTACTAAGGAATGTGAAGGATTTTTACTATTGATTATGTCTATAACTTAGAAGTATGCTAAGCCACAAGATGTACTTATGGTTTGAGAGTGTTGGAATGTTTTTCTTAAAGAATTTCCTAGTCATTCTCCTAATAGAGAAATCAAGTTTGAAATTCAATTAATATTAGAGCTAAAGTGATATCCAAAGATCCATAAAAGATAGCACCAGTAGAATTAGTAGAAGGGAAGGTGCAAGTTGAAGAATTACTAATTAGAGGGATGTGTCATCATCAACAGCATAGATTTTGTTTGTTAAAAAAGTCAATAGTTTGAGGATTTTGTAAGATTATTTAGTTCTTTCAATTTGTGCTTGTGTGATCCTTTGTTAATTAATTTATTTGAGATTGGTATCATTAAATACTTTTAAGTATCTTATTTTTGTGCCATTAAAGAGTTTTTTAGCCTAATATATGGAGCAACTTGATTGCTTCTATTCCTGTCTTGGCTATAATTATCTTAGATGTATATCTTTTGTATGTCACCATTGTTTTGATTTCTTATGTTTATCTTTTGTATTTATTTGCTCGTAACATGTGCTGGTAAATCCTTCTTGATGCTTATTAACATAGGTTGTCACCTCTTCAACATCAAACTTGCTATTAGTATGTAACACTAACGACCTAAGGCTAAATTACTATTTTCCTTTATTTGTCATAGTTAAGGCTTTATTAAAAAAAGAAAAGTTTTTTCTAAGAAAATAAAATACAAAAAAAGTTTTTTTCTCAAACACACAATTTATGCACACAAGTTCTAATTGAAATTACAATATGAAGGATCCATAACTATACCAAATACAATTTACTCTCCAAAACCTATTAACAAGAATGGAAAATGTGGAAGCTAAATTAGAAGATTTTGGCACTTGGACCAACTTGATAGAATATGTCCCTAATGAGCTTACCTTATATGAACTTGACATTGTTTTTCCATTTAATCATAGTCCTCATAAGATCAATGACCCCTTCTTGAGATGACCTTATAAAAATGACAATGACAAGCCTACAATGTTTGTCAAATGTGATACACGTACCTTTGAGGGTGCCTAAAAGCCTAAGGTCTACATAGAGTGAGAACTAGCCATAGATCATTATTTTCAATTGTTTAGATTTAATTAAGAGTGAAAGATACTGGTTTGCCCTCATGAAAGTAGCTAAACAAACTTGGTAAATTATATCAATCATATATACCATCCATCACTAGAGAGGATAACCATTTATAAGAACTTGAAATGAATTTAAGAGAATCCTTAGAGACAAATTTGTATCTCTTAGTTACTAGACTAATGATAATGTTTAAATCGAAGAAAAAAGTTTAAAAATGAATATTTTACTAATTTTGATGAGTACCATTTGTTATATGGTGTCAACGAGAACCCTTTCATTGCCTTCTCTCAGTTTTGAGTTGCACCTGAAGAGGAACTATTTATGCATAACACTCAAACTCTATAAGAGGGCTATAGGATGCTAATGAATTTGAGCACATCTAGAAACTTTATCTTGGTAAGAAAGTTGAATCAGCACCTTTCAACTTAATAATCTTAGATCATCCATTAGTCATCCACCAGTTATCCACTAACACCCTCTTCTCTAATCTATATCCATAAACCCACAATGAAACATAGTCAATCTATTAATCTTCCTCCTAAAATAACATATTTTTGATATAAAGGGTCAAGTCATATGGCAACCCAAATGCCTATATGATAAATAAACTATATAAAGGGAGAAAAATGTGAGGAACCTAACCCCAAACTAGTAGAGGCCAAAGAGTATGTTTCTTATTCAAGTCTAGTTAACAAATATTTTGAGAAAGTAGAAAATATCATTGAAGAAACTAAATGCATCATAGTTCTATAGTGCACTTACACTCAATCTAGGATAAGTGAAGATCAGAGATGTACCACAATTTTTTATGCGTTTATCAAACTAGGAGAAATGGTTTGTGAAATTGTAATAGATAGTGGTAATAATATTAATATTATTTCTACTAATAATGATGCACCTTGAACTTGCCACCACCTACCACCCAAATCTAGACATTGTTTCTTAGATTAATGAAACTTTTATTTTTGTCAAAAAGTAATGCATGGTTCCACTTCAATTTGGTCAATATTCAAAAAACATTTTATGTGATGTTGAGCTTAGGCAAGTTGACAATATTATCTTAGAACAAACCAGGATGTATGACTATGATGCCCTTCTTACTGGTAAAACTAACAGCTATACATTTACTCATCAAGGTCAAAAAATTAAGTTACATCCATCATTACCAAGAGATAACATTTAACCTATTAAAAAGAAACCATCCACCAACCAAGAGAGAAAAATTTAGTTTTTCTCAGTGTAAAGTTGATAAGAATTTATCGATGGAACTGTTATTTAGGTTGTGCAATGGTAAACCTAACCCCAAGTCTTGCCGCCACTGCATGACATTCAACATGTTATAGATTTAGTTAAATCTATTTTTCCAAACTTAACACACTATAGGATGAGTCCAATTAAACACCAAAACTTCCTAAAAAGTTCGAGAATTATTAAAAAAATATTTCATAAAGAAAACGTTAGCCCTTGCACAGTTCTTGCCCTCTTGGTTCCTAAGAAAGATAAATCACGAAGAATCGATAATAGTGTCATCAAAAAAATAACTATGAAGTATAGGTTTCCTATCTCATCTTGGATGACTTAATCAAATGAGTGTAGTCATATTTTTTCAAAATTGATTTAAAAAGTAGTTATCACCTAGTTAAGATTCAATCAAGAAATTAGTGAAAATCTACCTTTAAAATAAGAGACAAGTTATATGAATAGTTGGTCATATTTTTTGGCCTATTTAAAGCCCCAAATACATTCATGAGGATAATGATTCAAATACTTTGACCATACTAAGGAAAATTTAAAATAATTTATTTTGATGATATCTTAATTTTTAGTCATACCCTTAAACACCATTTAAAATATCTAAAGAAGATTTGTTCTATACTTAGAAAAACCATCTCTATGTCAACCTTAAAACTATGCCATTGTTACTAATTGAGTAAATTTTTTGGGTTTTATAGTCTCAAAGGATGGAGCATCGATCAACCAAACAAAATTAATCCATCTATGGTTTCTCAACTATATAATAATTGAATGACCAACACCTTAATCCATCCATGTTGTTAAGAGTTTTTATGATTTAACAAATTTCTATAGATGATTTATTAAGGATTTTAATATCATCACTACCTCCATAACTATTGCATTAGAAAAGAAAATTTTTAATGGACCCTTGTAGCTTAGAAGATATTTAAAAAGGTTAAGAAGAGTATGACCAAAGAACTTATATTATAACTTTCCAGATTTTTTATTATTTTTAAAGTATCTTATGTTATCTCAAGCTTAGAAATCAGAGGAGTTCTTAGCTACAAAGGATCTCTAATTATGTATTTTAGTAAAATTTTGAATAAATATGGTAGAAAATACTCTATCAATAATAAAGAATTTTATTTGATAAATTAAACTCTGAGACATTAGAAGCATTATCTCTTATCCTAAGAGTTTGCATTATATTTTGACCAAGAAGCATTAAGATGTCTAAACTTACAAAAAAAGTTAAAAATCATAGCACATTAAATGGATAGAGTTTCTTCATAGCTATACCTTTGTCTTAAAAGATAAACATGATATAGCGAACAAAGTTGATGATGCCTTTATAGATGAGTGAACTTTTCACCATATTAACTAACTCAATCATTAGCTTTAAAATTTTACTTAACTTGTACTTTGATCGTATTTATTTTAGGCCTATTTATAAAAAAAACCTAATTGTCAATCCAATCAAAGCAATATATGATTATACGATTAAAGATGTTAACCTTTTTTGTAATAAGAAAATTTGAATTTCTCAAACATCATTTAAAGATTTCTTTGTATAAGAAATACATTTAAGAGGCATAATATGACATTTTGAACAAGATAAAATAATTATGGTTCTTGAAGATAGATTTAATTAAAAAATACTAAATTAACATATTACTTGGATAATTCTCAGGTGTAGGACCTGTACAATCTCCAAGTAATATGCTTAAAACACTAGACTTTATACCCTATTACCAATACCCACATGAGCATAGGAGAACCTTAGTATGAATTTTGTTCTTGGATTACTAAAAACTCTTCAAAGATATAACTCCATTTTTATGATAGTAGATCAATTTACAAAAATAATAAGATTCATTTTATACTTTAAAGTTCTAATACTTTGTATATCACTCAATTATTCTTTGATGGAGTTGTTAAGTTCATTGATTACTAAAAACTATAATCACATATAGATGCCCATTCACTTCATACTTTTGAAAAAAAATTTGGCATCTTATAAGAATGAAGTTAAACTTCTCATCCAACTACAACCCCTAAACTAATGGTCAACTAAAGTAATGAATCACAGCTTCAAAAATATATTATGTTTAGTAAGGAAAAACAAAAAAATGAGACTTATTATTGCCACATGCAGAACATGCATATAATAGTTCAATTAATAGATTTATAAGAAAAAGTCATTTTGAAGTCTATAATGGGCACACACCTCATAGCCTAATTGACCTCATCCCATTACTCATTCAATGATGCACATCAAAGTATAAGAATTTGCACAACATATAAGAGTAGTTCATAAAATAATTAAAGCTAAAATAAACTTAAGTAATGAATAATATAAGAGTTTAAATGTTGTGCACCTTAGACGTAAAGGATTCTTAGAATGAGACAATATGATGATTTGAATTAAGTCTGAAAAGTTTCACTAATAGCACTAAGGAAGTTATATGTAAGAGGCACTAGTCCATCCTAAATCTTAATAGATATATTATGGAGTTATTGGAGGACTACAACAATAATAATAACTTTAACATCTCAGATTTGGTTGCTTACATAGAGTCGATCAAGATTCCTAGTGAGCTACTTGAGTTGACATTAACATCCTTTTAGAGTGAACCCTATATATTATCATGGTAAGAAGAGTGAGTAAAATTAAAAAAGTACTAGATAATTAAAGTACATTTACCAAAAACTATAGTTATTAGAGATATCTTGTTCATTATAAGGGTTGACTAGTCACCAAGGATACTTGGATCATAAGTATTACAACAATTGAACCTAGATGTAATGGAGACTTACAAGGGTTAATATGAAATAGTTAACTCATCACAACTACATTTTTCTTAGCTTAGGAGAATTGATGAAGACACTAGTCACATTTAAGATTTGTAATGCACAAGATCTAGTTAGGCACACTCCATAACTTTCAAATGATCAAGGTGTTTAGTTTTCTTATGAAAATTCAATTTGAGCCTTAGAATTATATTTTAAGCTCAAATTTTACTTCTTGGCTACTATTTAGGATCTGAGGTACTTACTTATGGCCCAATGAGTCCATTTCTTGTCAAACCATCTTGACTCACTGCTAACCTACAACTTGGCCCATGTTTGCTCGTAAGTTCACTCGAGCCACATCTACACATATATCTCATAGGTTCGTGTGACCCACCTTTGCACATTGATTATTCGTAACTGTTCATGAGTTCATTACTAATGCACATAGTTTCCACCTCCACCCAACCTGTTGCTTCAACCCATGACCAATTTCCATTGTCTAACCCTAAGTTTAGCATGCGAACTAAAGTTAACCAATGAGTAGTTTCCATTGCAAAACAATTGATCCAACTCATGACATATTTTCAACATTAACATGATTTTAAGCACAATGACTTGATCCCCCTTATGTCTGCAAATAAGACCTGATTTCGACCCACAACTTGCTTTTAGCACAAACCAGTATTGACAATCCACTCAACCAGTAAACATGCGTGTTTTTCACTTATCTTCAATATCTGCCAAACTCATGACTTGCAAAATCCACCTAATATTGAACATACATATGTACTACTCCACTAATTGGCTACCTAAAAATAGGGAGAAGTTTCAAAAAGTTTTTTGAGAACAAATTATGGCTATATATCTTTAGGCTTTTAAGGATTTTTTTTAAGATTTCAAGTACCTTTTACCAATGTACTTCTATGTACTCTATAAAAAAAGGAGACATGCCTTTATTTTTTATCAAACATTTTTGCATGAATGAAAATTTCATAACAAAAATATTAAAATGCTAATTCGTTAAGGATCTGGTTCTAGGAGGAGGGGTGTAAGACCTAAGCAGTAAGACACCATACAAATTTATCATTAACTCAACTACAACTTATTTCTATCACTGCTGGCATGACGATTCTTTATTCTCACAACACTATTAATGGTTTGACTTGAATTGTTTCATCACTATTGTCCCGATAACTCAATTATACTAATCTTAGGTATTTATCACCTTCTTATTTCCTATGATTTTTCTTTCTTAGCATTTTTGGATTGCTTTTTTGCAAAAAATTATCTCATTATTTAAGTTTTATACAAAGGACTTTGTAAGATTGTTTAGTGTTTTCAACTCATACTCGTGTGACCTTTACTTTATTAATTACTTCATTTAAGATCTATATTATTAAATCATTTTTGAGTACCCCATTTTTTGCATCATCGAAGAGGTTGCAAACTTAGCATACAAGGTAACCCCTGTGTTGTTCCTAGTCCTATCTTAGCTAAGACTATCTTGGACAAGTATTTATTATGTGTTGTCCTTTTAAGATATTTTAGCTAAGATTATCTTAAACAAGTATCTCTTGTATGTTGTCCTTTTAAGATTTCTTGTATTTATCCTTCATATTTTTTTATTCCTAATGTGTGTAGATTAATTTTTCTTATTACTTATTAAAGTGGTTTTTCACCTATTTAGCATCATTAAGGCCATACTTATAATTGTTTTAAATTTGAGGACAAAATTTTTATGAAGTGGAATGATTGTAACAACTTACTTAATTATTGCCCAATATTTCTCATAAAACATGCTTTATATATTGGATATGTGTATTACAAAATTAGAACTTAAAAATATTTTGCTTAGTGGATATCTCATAAAGCATGCCAAGATGATAGTAATCAGATCCTAGTTTGGTATACCATCATGAAGGTCTCATCATGATAAATCCATCGATATGTAGTTTACCTTTTTTGGAGGCCATTTAGATCTTTTATGAATTATTAAAGAATGAAAGAATAAAAAAGAACTTAATAAAATATTTAAATAATCCTCTTATTTATAAGAGGATAAGCTCTTACTCTTGTCTCAAGAAATCATTTGTGATGTTTATTTTTGTGAATCTTTGTATATAAATTAGATTTTAGTTTATTGGAATGTAATGAAATATAGGATCTTATGAGTTTGGTTGGAAATTATGATGGTCATAGGCTATTGTAGTTTCTAGCTGTATTGATCATATAAAAGTGGTTATCTTTATCTTCTAGTATAATTTATGCGAAGGGATTGGCAATAGCTTTTGACATCAGTGTGAAAAAGGTTATTGAATGATCATTGTATCATATATGAATGTTAAACTAGTATGATTAGTTAGTAAAGATAGATTGTATAAGTATAAAAGTGGTATTTAACTAGTATGATTAATTCATAAAAAGCTTAGTATAAACCATCTATCTGATCTTTTATATAAACAAGTAATTGTTATGCATCACACAAGTATAAAAGGTGGATCAAATATGTATGATTATTTCATGATAGGTGCAATAGACATTAAATGTATGATCCTTTTTCTGGCCAAAATTTGGCTTAGATCGTATAGTAAGATAATAAGATCATATCATATGATTTGAGGAGTTAAGGATTTATGTAGTATGTTAAAGAATAGTTTGGAATAATTTTTGAAAGTGCTTTCATATAACTTAAAAAATAGAAAATTTCTTCTTATTAATACAAGGTGATGTGAATGTATTGAAAATAAGGAGAACTAATAGAGCATAAGAAAAAAATTATGAAAAAGACTTCTTAGAATCATATGATAGGCTACTAACTAAATAATTATGATATAAATAAATTATTAAGAACCTTTGTCTATCATTATAAAATGAATGATGATGTGAGTATTTGCATGGTATAATATTCTCTAAGTTTGTTCTAATCACATTATAACGCATTATGAATATTGAAGTATATTTGTATATATATGTATAATTATATGACATATGTATAAACATATAAATATATCAATGAGAACATATGATAAAATAAAAGAGAATGAAATAAAAAGAAAAGAAAAGAAAGGAGGATGGTATAGCCTAAGAAAGAGATTACTATTCTACAATCCTATATGATAATAACATAATATATGTGATATATGTGATATATTTCACTCTTAGTATGTATACTTAGAGATAGGACCATGACACGTTAGAAGTCTCGAGTAGTGATGTTGAGATACTTCACTTAGTGTCATGATCACCTATAGAAGAGGCTTCATAATGTTAAAATGCCTTACTTCTTTGTTAGTATAAGATGTTGATATTATGAGGAAAAGTCTAATGATGATGACATACTTCACTTCCTAATATTATCAACACTCTGAGATGAGACTCTAGCATATTAAAACATCTTATTTTCTCATCAATATAAAATGTTGGCTTTAGAGCAAGACTAGTGATGATGAGATACTTTATTTCATTGTAGTATTATACTTTAAATTCTAACTATTAGAATTACATGTCTTATATGTACAATGGTTTTATCAGACTAGTATGACTATCATTTTCACCTAAAACTCTCTCAGTTAATAATTTAAATGAAAAACTTTTGTATTGACATAATCCATCTATCAACTTATATAAAGTATCCAAAAACCTCTAAAGCAATGCATGTTGTGAAAAAAATTTTATTATACCCTAATGATCCCCTTATTAGACATATATGACGTTTAAATAACTTTTATATGTGTGAATCCTAAATGTCTTGTAGTTGTACGATCCACGTGATCATCTAGTACTAAGTTTTGTAAATTCAAGACTATTTATAACATTGTGGGAAGAACATGAAACACAAAATACAATAAATTGTGTCATACTTGTACATCCCTTGGGTAACTAAAATACATGGGTTATATTGGGTCGTGGCAATGTGATTAGCCTTATTCACTTATTGCCTTTGTATGATCCGTTAATCATAATAGTATGAATGTAACCCAAGATTGCTAACATTATTTAATCTTTTTGAAAACATAATTTTTGAGTTGTTTAAGTTTCTAAAAGTGTGTTTATTAGGTTGAAATATAAATAAAATGTTTATCACTTAGGAAATGATCAATGATTTTATTTTCATATCTCTAAGAGAATGAACAAGCATACTAGCTAATTGAACTTGTGTATTCACTAAAATATTCTTCAAACTATTATTTTGACTACACATTTTATATGACTTGGTAATATCTTTCCATCTCATGTAGAAACTATCATATTATTTTCATAAGTAAAAAGATATAAGAATTATGCTTTCTATCTTGTACAGGGGTTGAGAAATAGTTTTTATAGCTACTGTAACAACTCATCCGAGTTTGTCGTGTGTCTCTTCTGAGCATCTTATCGATCTCTTCATGGATCTCTTTTTTGTAAGATTTAACACTATCAATTATAGTAGGAGTAGTTGTTTTAGTACAAACTTAATCATTGAATTAGGGGTGGATGCAGCATTAGTCGGTTTGAACCAATTAAAAATTATGTGTTATTGGCTTGCTATGAACATAAATTATTTTGAAAAATTAATTGACTATTTATTATAAGTATTGTTCAATTGTATCCAACAACATTAAGCCAAAGTTGTTATTATATATTTATTGTTGCTTAACTTTGATTAATGTAGAAAACATCATAGTAAATCGGTTCCATTGCAATAGAAATGAATTGATTGTACAAATTTTCTTCATAAAACAATGGTTTTCTTATAATGATGTTTAATTGAATGTTGATGTGTATTAATTATCTCATAATGAAGAAAAAATATAGCCAATTTGGCTATAACTTGTTAATTTCTTCTTTCACTATGGCTTTTCTCTTCTTTTCTCCAAATAAGTTCTATCCTAGTTAAGAGGTCTTCTGATCCCATCCCAAGTTCATAGCAAGTATCTCTCCCCAAGACATTCATATAGTTTATCATTTCTTTCCAAGGTGATGAATCCACCATGGTCGTTCGTGTTCCATGTTGACTTGAAGTCTCCTTTGCATGAATGGCGTTCACCATCCTGATAGGTGGGGTGAAGGTCATAATATTACTCATCAAAGAACTCATCAAAGAACTCATCAAAGTGGGGTGTAGAGGAAGAGTACACAATACACTGCACCGCAACAGGAGAGGAAAAGCATGTAAAGGGCTACTGATGACCTGGGTACTGGTATGGGTGCAATGATGTGTAGATAGATTCAACACTAACCATTATCAAACTACTTAAATGAGGAAAAAAACAAAGATTGCTCTCATCATTCATCAGTACTGTCGTTTCCGTTTCTTCCTTGAAGCCACAGGCTTTTGGAGGAAAAGTGCCAACCTTGTTTAGTCCATGTCAAAAGCACAAGTTTAACAGGACGTGGCTTTTAGCTCGGTCAGTTCTATCATGATTTCGCTGCGTTAAGCATCTAACCCATCACGAGATGGAGTTTGACAGAAGAAAAAGAAACAACGAACAAAGAGGATGGCCTCTGTGACCATATCTTTAATGAACTAAAGAACTTGAGTTATCAACTTTTTTAGCTTGAAAAGTACGTCAAAACGAAAAACATATAGCTGTAATGTTCTCGAGACAGCCAAGCGAAGGAACAAAATATTTTCTATCGATGGCTGCTTGCCATTGAGAGGGAATCCCAAATACCTGCGTCAAAAGGTTACATATACCCAATCCAGCCATGGTCACATATCATGACATAGGACAAGTAACAAAACTATGGCATTGTGTTGATACATTGAAATCTAAAATATAGGAGGTTCAATTTCATCTAAATTATTTCACAAAAAAAAGTCTAATAAATGGGCTATGAAAGGGTTTTATTGATTAATTGTTTCTACATTTTTTTTTCTATTTTAATATTATTTTATTAGGTTTGAGGTGATTTAGTTTCTTTCTTTTATCTTGGGCTTTTCTTTGTAAGGTACTTAAGTACTTGTTATAAAAAAAAATAGACAAAGAGATTTGGTTTGTCATCAATGGAACATAAAAGATTTTGTACGTGTGCATAAGAAGATTCCTCCAAACAAAGATGTAGGCTAGTCCTCGTTATTTGTTGGCTTGCAACCAAAAATTAATGCATTTATAGGATTATAATCTATTATTATTATTCCACCCATCACTATCACTTTATCATCTTTCTCTCTTCAACCATCACTAATGACCTTATCATGCTCTTCCACTTTCCCCACCTTAGGCAGCAATTGGCACCTTTAGTTGCCTAATAGAGCTCACATTCAATGGCCAAACTAGATATCTTGTAGCCTATAATGTCATGACCTGGTTTGATTGGATAAGGTCTATAAACTTGGTTTTTTTAGTAAAATAAATATTAATTTTCAATCCTTAATCGAATAATCACTTCTATACTTGCTCACCTTTTTTCATACATTTATACAATAATTTTAATATATGACACTCATGATATTTTATTGAGAAACAAATGTCTAATGATGTTTAAATCATTAAATTAATTGTTATAAAATATAAGTAGAAAAAAAAATATAATGACTTTGATTATAAAGTAAAAGTTGATAGGTAACAAAGATAATGGAGGCCAAAACAATGATAAGTTACAAAATCAATCTCATAGTTGTTTAATCATTAATAGAATGAACATAATATCAAAGATTATCTATATATACTACTCTTAATTCTCATTACTTATTATGCTGCATATAAAAAATGTTTAACAAAATAATTATAACCCAACCACCATGTAAATAATCAAAATTTAATATGTCTTAAGCATAAAAAAATATAATGTCATAAGCAATTAAGATGCATATGTCATGCAATATAATGATTACTTTTTCAATGTGTTTTCTTATCACTTATTATTACTTTTTTAATTTGATAGGGCTCAATCGCAAGGTTTGTTGCACACTTTAACAGCCATCACCTTTAGTGGGAGACATTCCCTCTTTTTCTAGATATAAGTTCATTCCCTTAAGAATAAATACACTTTATCATGTAATTCCACCTCTAAGATATCACTCATTGATTATTCCATATCCTCTTGAAAACTGGTTGTTATAATCTCAAAAATTTATGCCTAGTTTATCCTCAAACCCCACATCATATTGTAGAAAGTACTACAACTGCTAAGGAATGTGCCATAAACTAAGAAATCATCTCAAGTTTTATCATATTATCTTATTTTACTTGCAAGTAGTTTTTAGCTCAAATTTTATTTTCTTTATTTTATCAACCCCAAGTCTACGGTTGTTGCACATTATAATCCCTTCATAGCCTCATATGGGAGTTAGTCCATAGATTGTGCAAAAATCCATCCGCTTTCCAAAGCTGTGATCATCATAGAACTATGCCTACAATCCGTATGAGAGTAAATCATGGTCAAATGATCAATTGCTCTTAACAAATGCTTAGCAAACTAAGAACTCTGATATCATATCTTGTTATATTATTTCATCTCATTCACATGTCTTTTCTTTCTCTCTTTTTTCTTTCCATATTACTCTTTGGATATTAACCATTTTTTAGATAACCAAAATGCAACATCATGGTGCAATAAGCAGGCTAATGCAACACAACACATAATGATTGCATGATTGTATGCAAAGGAAGCAGATGTCACATATAAAACATGTAAACATATCAAAAACAAGTAAATTTGTGATAAAAAATTACTAATGGCATCACTAGTCATTTAATACTCATGTGAAACTACAAAATGGATTAAAACATATTAATATGTACATCAAAGACCTATTAGTATATTGACAATATATTCAACTCACAAACACAGTTTCACTTAACTAAAGTTCTCATGCATTATTCCACTTAGTTTCTCTTTATTTCGACCATTGACCAAACTTCCATTAGATTATTACTTCTAGCCTTATAATTCACCATTTAAGAAGCGGTTGATGAGTACAATTTCTAACATTTATGCCTTCTAATTTCTACATATTATGCCTTCTATTTCTCCTTCCTTATTGTTTGCTACATATTTATATTTTTATATTATTGTTATACTTATAATTAGTGATTTTTATACTAAACATATCATGTTTATTTCTTAAATTACAAATTAGGATGTACATACATATAGAGGTGAAGGTTCATAGATGATAGCATAAGACCATGAATGAGAAACATTTTGATGTATTTGATGAGTTTTGATAGATACATGTTGCATATAAAGACTGGTTGTATTTTTTGACAAATTTTGCACCACTACTATTGTCTCAATAATTATTGCATGCATTGCTTTAATAGTTTCAACAAAAATGACATGGATTGTAGTAATTTATTCATCACCTTTACTTCTTTTTAGTTTTGTGTCTTTCGTAATTCTTAATTACTCCATTTTAACTTGCAATATGGTATGTAAGGTGTTTATTAGGTTTTAAAATTTGTACCAAATAGGGTTTAACAAAAATGGTTATAGATTGTGATCAAGATTACGGTCCAATTATGCAAAAAAGGAAAGGGATTTGATAAATGCCAAGCACAAGGGAATCTGGAGGACTAGTATACAAATGTTGGAGTTGGGTTATATATATAATATTTCCTTAATTAAATATTTTGTTCATTATGTAACCCCTCAACAAATTATAACAACTCCAAACTACTTTGATCAAGATAAAGCATGCATTGTTGGACTAGTAAAACGCTCTATCTAAATATATTTATTTTCACATTTTGAAATACTTTATTTCTAGTTACTTATTGCATGTATTATAAGGCATTGAACATATGTATAAAATTGAGAAATATTAACAAAGCTTTATTGTATTATAAAATCAAGCATGTATTTTTAAGCCATTATTTGAAAACTTTGTTAGTTCTCTTCATTGATTGGTAATAGCTCAAATTTATTTTTAAGCCATTATTAATTTTTACTAACTTTTTTCTTTATTTTTTTATTTCTTTCTCCTTCCTTTCACCTCCACAATGTCTATCTTTGTTTGTTTTCTTTTCCTAAGAAACCCACTAGCTCGAACATTCCTTTCTAACATCTAAGGCCACAAGGGAAGTTGGTTTGCTATAATTCTCAATTAAGAATTTAATGAGGGTTAACTCCTTTAATCCATCTCATTAATGCACTTAATTATCATTTTTGTTCAAAAGTTCATAATTAATGCATTTAGTTTCCAAAAATTATAAACCTAGAACTATTTGATTCATCACAACATGATCTTTCCAAATATATAATTATTTTTAAAATTCAAGTAACTTAAAACATTAGCACACCATATAAGACAGTTTTAATAGTTAATATTTTATCCTTAACTTACTTTTCTAACCCAAAATAACAAACTTGATTTATTAGAAGAGAATAATTATATTTTATTCACATAGATCTATAAAAAAAAAGTCAATATTCAAAACAAAATTTTATGTTGTTATAGTATATCTTTGATTGTTTAAAGTCTAAGCTAAAGAAATATTGTTTACACTTGCTCATAAGAAAAACTCCTATCATTCTTTTTCAATCTTATAAATATTGATGAGTTTCTTGATTTTCACCAAATAAGGCCACCAACTTCATGGACTAAAGGATAAGGCCCAATGCCAAAAGGTTGTTTAAGATGATAAGTCCAATTTCATGATGATAAGAAAACAAATAATATTGGCCTCAAGAATCATGCTTTTGATCGAAGGACCAAAGGTAGCCAACATGAAGAGAGAAATTAAGATGAGGAAGTTGATTCAAACCTTTGAGACTTCAAGTCTCCAAAAGAAGAAGACAACAGTCTTATTGCCTTCATCAAGAGGATAAAGAAGATAACTCCTCAATAGAAGAAGGATCACATGAAACAAAAGGATGTCCTCAAGAAACAAATGGTTCTTCCCTCTCTTTGCTACAATTTTGAGTTAAAAGATAGAAAATCTCTCTCTAATTGATCTCCAATAAAAATCCTAGGAAAGAAATGTTCTTAGAACAATACTTGTCAAGGCTCTTTATCATAAATCTAGTTATACATCATGATTGGACATGTATGACACAAAAAAATAATGAGTTGACCAATAAAATAATCTACTTTACATCCATTCTAGTTTTGATGGATGTAGAATAAGAGATTAAAGGAATTATTATTTTTCTTAATGGTGGCCTCCATGAGAAGCCTATGAATGGTTCAATTTTGTTTATAGGGGATCTACTTGCAATAAGAGGTAAACAATTTTTCATTTGTTAATTTTTAACTATTTAGCATATCTTGTATAACAATTGTTTTACAAGCAAAGAGGAACCTAGAGAATAACATTGAATAATAGTGCAAAATAATAAACCATAAGGTATGCAAAAGTAATGATCAAAGTGCTTATGATTAACAAAAAAAATAAAGAGTGGAGTTTATGCATTTGCGAGCTAATAGAAAAAAATTAGAGAATAGAATTAAGAATAGGTTGTGTTTTTATGAGCTCAACCATTTCATAGAATGGAGGCCTTCTCCATGAGATTCTTTCCCAAGATAGTGTTAGCCTATGGTAATAAGGGTTGAAGAATGCTACACTACTTGCTTATGCTTAACAACTAGTATGAGTCAACATGTTAGCTACCCTTTCCTGATCTTTGACATAAAAAATAAGGCCTTGAGTTAGTATGGAAATATATTATTGCATCTTACCATTAAATATTATGTATGTCATATATATGCATGTTAAGTAAATCCTACAACTATGCATAAGACTTTACATGGATGAGCATGAAATGGATAATCATTATTTTGAAATCAAAAAGTTCAAGAAAACCTAGATCACCCAGGCTAAAATAGTTAATCATAAGGGAATTATGGAGATGATGGAAAATCATGCAGTTGTCACCCAATCAAGGTTGCACTGGAGGATCAATTAAAGACTATGTCCATATCTTTATAATAAAGGAAGTGTCATGGCTCAAATTCGAGTGTCACACTCAAGTTAAGGCCTATAATAAAAAGCTAATAAAGGCATAAAACTTTCCTAATATCTTTACTTGTCTAGTTTTGGACTAAAATTTGGTGGATACTTGGCATTGTACATTTTTAGAAGGAGGTCAACATAAAAAAAGCTTGAGAGGAGATTGAAAAAAAGGAAAGACATGCCCAAAGATAAGGTTCAAACTAATGGAGATCTCAAATCCAAGATGAAGTAAATAACTCCATCCTGGGATGAAATTTTTGGAGAGATTCTACCTCTATGAAAAATGACTGATGATGTGCTAATTAAAGGAGTTCTTGGCCAAGATCTTAGTTCGAAACAAAAGGATAATTAATGATGGGAGCAAAAAATATTTTCCTATAGAGATCACCTCATGTTAAAGCTTGATAAAATAATGTATCCAAGGTTCAAGAAAAAAAGGAGGCTTTAAAAGAGTTCTTAAAAGATTAAAGATATATATTTTTTTGCTTTGAAAATACAACAATACTTTTTTACAATTGCAATAGTTGATCCCTTTATTTACTTCATATTATGCATTTGTTTTATAGACTTACTTGACTGGCATTTTCAAGTTTAAGTCCCTAAGTAAAGGTGTACTTCTGAGACAACTTTTAACATCCAACCCTCCAACAAACCAATTTTTTTAAATCCCCTAGTGTAACATGGCCTATGCACTAGTTGAGATACTAAACAAGCTACTTCCACCCCTCATGATTGATGTTTAAACTAGAATTTGCAAGTCCTCAATCTAGCCATCATGCTCATGGTGTGTTTTCTTGAGTAAACTCTATTACTCCACCAACTAATCACCTAATTAATTGAAAGATGAGGCTTAACCTAAGCAAGAGCAACCTACAAACATACATATGTGGGTACACAATGCTTATATGCTAACTTACTAACAATTTATTATGTAATCCACATACAATCCATAATGCCAATATGTCATATAAATTAATAAGAAAATATGCATGAAACTAACAATGGAGCACAATAACAATTTGATACAATTATGATAACCAGCAAATGCATGTCACTGTTATAAGTAAAAACATCACTACTAGAAACTAAGACATCATGGGCTGGAATGCTATACCAATGTTGCAGATATGCATTGACTTTAAATGCAAGCACCTAACTTTTTAGATTTTCATGTAATGGAAGGAATGAGTTAGAAAGCTTAAAAGAGAATCTTGAAGGTATATGTTATATAAATCAATAATCATAACATTTATAAAATTAACTAACATGAAGTAAAGTATAACTAAGTAGTGTAAATAAATTGAAATGTCATACAAAGGGCTTTGATCTACCAAGTTGAATAATACTTAACCTAGAAGGATACTATCATAGTAAAATTGCACTAATCACTTGCTTCATGGCATAACTTTGGAACTTTTAACTCATTAATAACTACCAAGACTCCTCAAATGCCTTAGAATTTTATGATTTTGTGATGTAATTAACCTGGTTGACTACTCCAACCTCTGATATGGTACTTCCTCTATGCATCTAATAGGGTTATCTTGAGATTCGATACTCCTTAATACTTGGGAAGCCAGTTACAAGATTTAGAACTTCACTATTTAGGGAGTCTAACCATGTAATTTAGCATATCCATGATCTTATGGCAATCCTAAACACAACCATACCCAAGAGTCTCATCATGTAATCTGACACTTAATAGTCTAGGGAGCCCAATCATGTAATCTGATACCTTTATGATCCTATGAAAGTCCTCAATATGCAAGCAACACTCAACAATACATGGTAGTATAATCGCAAAATATGGAAATCCATAATCTGAGGATTTTAATCACATATTCTAATATCTCTATAATCTTGTGAGAATCCTCATTACACACATGATGCTCAATCATTATTGGGATCCTATAAAGTAATACAACATTCTATAGTCCCTAAGGAGCCCATAATAATCAATCAAACTCCTCTATATGACACGAGAGTCCATAATCTATGGTTTGCTACATCACAATGCTATGTTTCATAACCTTAGGAATCATGTATAAAACTTTTTAAGATTATTGTATCTAAGTCCTTTATGTTAGTACTATAAGGTTACTACTAAGTATGTTAGTTTGTCTCAATACTTTGGGCACCACATTAGGCACCCCCACCTTTCTCTCAGATCTAAACCAAAAGCATCATATAACTTGGCTTGAATCTAGTATACTCTGTGACACATAAACTTAAACTAAACCTAGTCCAAATTTACTTATCTATAATCTAATCTAAGGTTACTTACCATCTTATTTGGGGATTATCTTAAGTTTCCTTAAAACCTTATTCACTTTTTTGAGTTTACCCTAAGTTTTCTTTCTACAACTTAAATTTTCTTATTTAAGGGTTACCACAACTACTTATATTCTTTACCTAAGATTTGTCATTAATCTTATCCTATATTTAGGCTCATCACTATGTTTTTTTTTTCATATCTAGGCATCCACTTAAGCTTTCAATAAATACCTAAAACTTAGGCATTAAACCTCAAGCTTTAGATATAACACCAGCTCTTTTTTTAGTTATAATTTGAGCTTTAAGTTCTCTTTGTTAGTCTCCCACTAATCCATTCCTCTCAAAATGTTGGGTTTGATGTAAGATAAAAAAATTGTAATCAATAACTTAAATATTAACCAACACATACCAGAAGAAAAGAAAAATATGGAAGACAAATACAAAAACCCAAAAAAAGGCAATACATAAAAGACACTCATCTAAGATAATCTTAGCCAAGAGAAGATAAGAAGAAACATAGAAGTTACTTCATATGCTATGCCCATAACCTCTTCAATGACACAAAGATGAGGTATTTAAAAAGGGGTTGATAAAATTGATCTTGCAATGAAGAAAAGAACAAAGTAAAGATCACACTGGTACAGATTAAAAGTACTAAAAAAACTTTACTATCTTATAAAAAATTAGAGTAATGAAATAGTTGCACACCAAGGTAGTCTAAAACACTTAAGAAAATTGAATTGTAGAGAATAGATATGCCAATGATAAGTAAGATTCATGAATAAAGTTTGATGATAGTAAAGGTGACAAATTCAAGTAAACTTTAAATGTGAAGTAAAAGAGAAATTACAAAGTGAAAAAAATGATGAAATGAAAGAAAAATAATAAAATGAAAAGAAAACAACAAAGTGAAAGGAAAATGACAAAGTGAAAGAAAACTGACAAAGTGAAAGGGAAACAATGAAGTAAAAGGGACCCCATTAAGCGAAAGTGACAGGAAGACATTTTCATAGAGTTGAAGGTAAACTTGAATAATATCTCATCACTTGAGTCTTACACTTCTCTCAATTCCATAGCTCCAATGAACTAGCACATTTGAGTTTTTATTATTATCAATCTCAAGACTTAAAAAAGATGTAATGGAATAATAAAAATTTTACTTAGAAAAATCATCCCTTTAGAATGGTAAGCATCCACTTTTTTAGAGAGTCTAAGCAAAAACACAAATAAAAAAGAAAATAAAAATACAAAATATGTGTTCAAAAGCCATTACCAAACAGCTTTAAAAATGCTATCATTTCAATTATAAATTCTATAATCAAAGGTGTTTCCAAACAACAAGTTAAAATTTTGTCATTTCAATTCAAAAGTTTGTAATCATGTTGTTAACAAATAGCTTTTTGAAAACTTACATGCATTTTGGTTTAGCATCAGCCAGATTCGTGGGAGAATTTAGGTCAACATGTCACAAATCAAGTTAGTGAGCAGACGCAAAGTTAGTGGAACCATGTGCAATTATGGTCACATGAACTATTCTATTAACGAGTCAAACTAGAGCATTAGGACAGTGTTGGTGGATCCATGTATGTTTGTAGGTCATGTGAACTGTTCTGCTAATAGGTCAGTGCTACATCTACGAATCCATTTTTGTTTGTGGTTCGAATATGGGTTGGTGTGTTATAAGTAAGGCTATTAAGTCAATATGGCATCAATGGATTTATACATGTTCGTGGGTCATGCAACTATTTTATTGATGGGAACCGATTTGGAGGGTTAGTGTAGTGCCAACAGATCTATTTTCATTTATACGTCACATGAACCCATAATCCAAAATAAGGTTAGAAGACACATTCACCAAGCTATTTTGACCAAATAGGATTTAGGTGGGCTATTGTCAAGTTAGGTTTGACCGATGGTGATGGTTGGTGGAGTTAGTAAGAATGGGGGCATGTTTTTGTTCACTTTGTGTTGTTGGCAAGAATTTTAAGCTTATAATGCAATTTAAACTCTGTCTTGATTATGCACATGAAAAATAAATACATGATTTATCAAAACAGTGTTGGCATATGTTTGCCTAGCTTTTGTGTATCAAGAATCCTAAAGATAATTGATGTCCTCAACAGGTTTCACATGAGTTTCAGAAGTAGTTCTCCTATGCTCAAAAGACTAACCTAAGACATTACACCCCTCATAAGGTTCTCTCTTAAGCCATTCTCTACCATAGACTATAGTATAAGGTTTCTAGCTTTTGTCCTAAGAGCATTAAAAGGCCAAGTCATTATCTTTTCCATAATTTTAAGTTATTCCTAAGGTTTATGAGAGAATTATGAAAGCCACTTAGCCCCTTTTCTAAGCCCTAAACATCTTTCTTAAGGCCATAACTAAGCCCCTTTATTAATCATAGCCTCCATCTAGGATCTAGCCTAAGGGTCCCTCCAATTTAAGGTCTTCTCTTAGGTTTCCACAAGATTTAAAGACTCACCAAGTTCTCCAAAGTTTAGGCCCTAACTATAAATCTTTCTTTAAAGCTCCAAAAGGTTCAAAGACACACCAAGTACTCTAAGTTCTAGGCCCTAACCTTAAATCTTATTCTAGACACCTTCACAAGATAAAGCCAAAGATTCTCATTATCCCCTTTATCATGGTTTACCCAACATCCTCTTCTCCTAAAACCTATCTTTTTTGGACTACTCATCGCCTTATACAAACTTAGGTTTCAAATTTCAAGGTTACTTGAGAGCCTCAACTTACCTTTAGACCTAGATCTTAGGATACCTGAGCCTCTTTACTTAACCTTAAATCCATTTATAAGTAAACCCCAACCACCATAACATAAATCATGCATAGTTGAGACCTTTTATCATCTTGCTAATTCTATTCAAGACCTTATCTAACCTTACCTTCCTTTTAGGTCCAAAACAATTGAAAACACTACATGCCTTAAAAGCTATCTAAAGTCATTATAAGGTCTCCTCAATTCTTTCAATACTCTTGGCTAAGATTTACCACCAACCCCTAAGGCTTACCTAAGGCTACAAGCCTCTCTTGGCCATAAGATTAAACACCTAGGTTTCATCCATTATGAAAAAAAAATTATAAAAATGGCATCATCTAAGCATAAAAAATAGATTTAGGAATTATTTATGCATTAATATGATAATTATCTTATCATATATCGTGAAAACACACAAGTCCATGTTATCACTTGCTAAATCTAGGTTTTATTTTTGTAATAGCATGGTAGCAATTATCTTATAATGACAAAATATAAGTTCATGTCATCACTTGATAAATTTAAATTTCATGTCTCACATACCAAACCTTGTTAAGGTGTTATATTTTTTTAAAATTTTACTTGACACCATATTATGACGTCCATCATGTCACCTTATAAGCACTTTTTTATGTAAATATAGAGACATCATGTAATTCAATTTTTTTAAACATAAATTCTTGATAATAAAATCTCTAACATCTATGCAATAAAAATATAAAACTAACATGTAATCTTTTTCTCATTTCTCGCAATGGAAAATAAGATAAAGCAAAAGCCAACAATGTTTTCCTATTACTAACTAACAATTACATCATTTCAAATTTGAGGGAGTTCTTTTAGTATAATACCATTACAAATGACCCTTTCTAAATTGGATCAAGCATATATGACAGACATTTTAAGGTTACATTGGATATAAGTACTTTGGAATTGATTTACTTGGCATCTATGCCTCTATTGGTTGACTTGTATTTTATGTGCTTTTTTGTTATAAAAACTTTCATTTATATGTAATAAAGATGTCCCAATATATAATTGATTGAGGCTAAGAGGTTAAGCACATTGTCCAGTTGTCTCTGAGGCTATCAAGCATTGGAAAACATTTTCCATGTTGGTTTCTTTGTGGGGGTCTTCACCAAGCTACTTGCTATCATACTCCATTTGTTCACCTATTCCTTGTCAAACATATTGCAACTATTAGCAACTACTACTCTTGAGATTGTAGGAATCTCTCATGAAATTGTTGCTATTTATTAAATGTGGTCTGCATACTTTTGCATGTCTTATAGTTCCTCTTTGATAGTTATTACATCAAGTTTGCTTATTCATGATGGCATTGATCTAATTCAAGTAGATGGAACACATTTTACCCTTTTAACAATCGTTACCCATCTTTCATTGCAAATGGATTCCCATCCTCCATGGTAGATCATGGCCATTTTTGATAGTTTTGTCAAGGAGAATAGCACAATAACATTTGGTGTGATGGTACCTCATCATTTGGACAATATTATTATGTCGCTAAGAAGGAAGAGCTACTCATATGATCTTCAAGTAGTGTGGCTTATAGATACATGCACAATGTGGATTGTTTTACTTGCGAAAAACTTTAAGATACTATTATTATGATTTTAAAAATTTTCTATGAAGACATGGAAGATATGATAGTTCAAGTGATGACATTTTCTTCCTATTTTGATACAATTGAAGTTCAACATTCTTATAAAAACTCTAATGGCATTATTATTTGTTGTTGAAATTATATTTTGTATGATTTTCTTTATTTGAACTATTCTACATAATTTTTGCTCTATATTTGAGAAAAATTACAATTTTTGTACTTAACTTCATAACTTAACAATAACAGTGAGCTTTTTTTAGAAAATATAACCATAAAGTTGCAACCCTAAGTGCTTTCATTGCCGTAGTTTCATTAACATCTGGCTGCAATCATTCTTAAAGAAAATATCAACCATTACATTGGAAAGCAATTGCTGTACTAGGATGGAGCCCTTCTTGCATTCTAACATTGATAACAAACCCCATGTAGAACCCATCATTCATTTATTTTTAAAAGCTTAAACCATTATTAACTATAATAATTATTACATTTTTATTTTATTTTTTAAAAAGTTAATAATAACAGTCATATATAATTATTTTATTTTTAGCATAAAATTTCATTTATAATTTTTGCTCTGATTGTGTTTCAATTTTAAATTTTAATTTTACCAATTTTATTGTTTAAATTTGACTGTGTTCGTATGTCGCGTCCATTTCCAGTTCTTAATCCCGGACTTAACCTTGCAGGGCTTCAGGGGTGGGCGTAGCAGGCGACGTTTTCCCCTTGGGAAGGGTCATCTCTATCCCTCCACATCGGACCCTGATTCTTCAACTTCCCAATCTTGATCCGCGCCTTCGCCTTCATATCGATCTCCAAAGGTACACTGCTCTTCCTCAGATCCGCCGCCGCTGAAGGATCCAAGATGTTGCCGTTTGTCGATATTGTCGCCCTCATCACCGTCGTGTTCCTCTTCTCGTGGAGGGGGCCAGGGAACGACCCGGAGCCGACGTCGGTGGTTTTGGATGTGACGTATAGGAACACTACCTTCCGATTAGGATTCCACGCAGTGACGGCGATGTCGACGCGGGAGGTAAGTTGGTTGTAGGAGGAAGCGTTGAAGGTGGAGAAGCGGATCGAAGGAGACTTGGGGGCGCTGGGGACTTTAAAGGTCGTAGAAGATGCCGCCGGCTATGGCCGCGAGGAGGATGTCAAAAAGGAAGACGAGGATTAGCTAGCATGCAGCAGCTTCCGAGGCTCCAATGACGATTCTTGCCCAGTGGTTCAGAGCGGTATGTGTTAGCAAATTTAAGTGTTTGTTAACAAATTTTAAATATTTGTTAATAAACTTTAAGTATTTGTTAGTAAATTTTAAATATTTATTAGTAAACTTTAAATGTTTGAATAATTTTAAATTTTAAGTTGATAGTTATCATACAGATTATGAACAATTTTTCGAATTAGAAGCAAATATTTGGGAGATTATTTGACTATAAAATGATATGATTGCTGCTTAGTTTTTAGTGTGAATAAAATTAAATTCTATTGTTTTTATTTTGTCTTCTTACACCTTATAGTTTTCATAGCCATTTTTTAATTTCTCCAGAATAATCTCAAATGTAAGTTTGCTGCTTGCAATTCGAGATCTGTTTTATTTCAGTTTATTTCCATCAAATTGATATCAGAGCTTGCAGAAGAAAAATGTTGTTGAATGTTGCAGTGTCGAAAGGAGATGAGTAAGAAAAATATGTGCGCTGTGCAAAAACTAGAAGAGAAGTAGTGTTTGGAAGTATGTTTTTATTTAAAATGTTCGAAATTGTGCAACATCTCGTTCCAAGATTGATCAACAAAAATTATGATAATTTGTGCATTCAATTTAAAGTCTTTTTTGGTTGCAAAACCTTTGAGAGATTGTTACTGATAGCTTTGAAGAATAAAATGCTACTAAAGTAGAGAGAAAAATGTTGAAAGAAAACAAAAAAAGACAAAAAGACATTATTCTTAATATATGAAAGGCTTGATGAAGCCATTTTGAGAAAGTTGTAGAAGCGACTATAAGCAAAGAAATTTGGAATAAACTCAACACAATCTTCAAAGGTGTTGAACGTGTGAAATGTATACATCTTCAAATCCTTAGAGTGATTTTGAAT
This sequence comes from Vanilla planifolia, assembly GCA_023846275.1. Taxonomy (NCBI): domain Eukaryota; kingdom Viridiplantae; phylum Streptophyta; class Magnoliopsida; order Asparagales; family Orchidaceae; genus Vanilla; species Vanilla planifolia. The sequence continues at coordinate 42,361,338 of CM043875.1, read as the reverse complement.
CGTCAAAGATAAATAAAAATGAGACTATCTCCAATTATGTCTTACGATTAATTGCTATTGTAAATTTGATGAAGAGAAATGGAGGACAAATTAATGATATACGTGTGATCGAAAAGGTACTTCGTTTTTTAACTCCTATGTTTGAGCATGTGGTAACAACAATTGAAGAATCTAAAGATATAAGTAAATTATCTATTAAGAAACTAATGGGTTCTTTGCAAGTACATGAGCAAAGACTAAAGAAGAGAATTGAAGTTGCACTTATTGATCAAGCATTAAAGTCAAACTGAATTTGAAAAAGACAATACCTTGAAGAAAGAGAATTCAAATTCAAAGGGAAGAGGATGAGGCATATATCGAGGACATAGAAGAGGTTGTTTTCAAAACAAATCTCAACATAAACTTAATCAACCTTACATTTAACATGGTATAGAAGGAATGGTGCTTCTTGAGGCACGGACAGGAAAGAAATATTGAATGTTACAATTGTCATAAGTTTGATTATTATGCTTTTGATTATTGGAATAAGAATAACCAATCAAACTATACTAAAATATCATAAGAAGAGTCAACATCATTATTGGTTGAAAAGATGGCAATAAAAGAGAAGATGTATGGTTCCTTAACTCAAAAGCAAGTAACTATATATGTGAAAAAGGTATCTATTTGATACAATTGAAAATGTGCAAGCAAATATGAGTCTTGGAGACTCATTAAAGTTAAAAATTGATGGCAAAGGTAACATAAAACTTTATAAAGAGAATGAATTTCTAATTATTATTTCATATGCATATTTTATTCTTGATGTAAAAAGTAATATTCTAAGTCTTGGACAATTGATTGAGAAATAATATATTATAAATATAGAGAATAGTTATCTTTTTTTACAAGATTCAAAAGAAAAGAATATTGTTAAAGTAAAGATGTCGACAAATCATATGTTTCCTCTTCAATTAAAGGCAACACGTGAAGTTTGTTATCTTAGGCATCTTTCGATTGATCCTTTAAAACAACATCTAAGATATGATCATCTTAATTTTGGAGGTTTGAAGTTATTAGTAAAGAAAGAAATAGTGAAAGACCTTCCTTTATTAGATGATCCAAATCATATATGTTAAGTTTGTATACTTGGAAAGTAACATCATCTACCATTTCAAAAGCATAATATTTTGAGAACTAAAAGATCATTACAGCGTATTATTTGTGATCCATTGGTGCCATTACTAATAGAGATAATAATTATTTTATTATTTTCATAGATGATTTTAATAAAAAAAATATAAATATATTTTACTAAGAAAAAATTTGTTGCTATCTCTATATTTAAAGAGTTCAAATACAAGGTTAAAAAAAGAGTGGGCTATTCATTCAAAGTCTTAGATTTGATAGAGGTGGTGAATATACATCAAATAAATTTATTTTAATTATGTAAGCAAGAAGGTATACGACATCAACTCACTACAAGTTATACTCCACAACAAAATAAAGTGCCTGAACGAAGAAATCATACTATCCTTGATATGATAAGGACATTAATGAGAGAGAGAAATATGCTAAAAAAATTTGGACAAAAGTAGTTACTTGTTAAACTTATTTGTTGAATCATTGTTCTACTAAGGCTATGTTTTATATGACTCCACAAGAAACTTAGAGTGGATATAAACTAAGTGTTTCTCATTTTTGTATATTTGGTTATATTATATATGCATAGGTGCTTAATACATTAAAGGAAGAATCTAGATGATAAAGATTAAAAATACATATTCATTGAATATAATGAGGAGTTAAAAACTACAAACTCTATAATCTTTAACCAAAAAGGTGATTATTAGTCGTAATATTGTGTTTGTAGAAAAAGATACTTGGAAGTGAAAGAAAAGGAAGGATGATAAAGCAATCACACTTGGGCAAGAAGAAGAAATTCAAAATCAACAAACACGTGATTTGAATTTTTTAACATGCTCTCCTTCAAGAACTACTATTATGTAAAAGAAAATACATCCTACTAACTCAAGAAGGAAGATGAAAAGTCTACAAAAGATATATGAGTAAACTTCTAAGTATTCTAACTTATTCTATTATTTTATTGATAATAAACTCATTTTTTATGAAACAGTATAGGATATAAATTGACAAAAGACTATGGATAAAAAAATAATATCTATAAAAAAAATAATACATGAGAGTTGGTTGATCTCCCTCCTTAAAAGAAACCTATAAAAGTGAAATGAGTCTACAAGATCAAGCATAAAACAAATGGGACAATAGATAGACACAAGGCAAGATTTGTGGTAAAAGACTTTAAGTAAAAATATGGTATAAACTACAAAGAGGTATTAGCTTCGGTTGCTTGATTTAATATAATGAAGTTGATTTTAACACTTGTAGCACATCATAGATAAAAGGTATGCCAACTTGATGTTAAATCTATATTTTTGGATGATATTTTAGAAGAAGTATATGTTGATCAACCTGAAGGTTACAAAATAGTAAGTGATCCACATAAAGTCTATTATTTGAAGAATAATTTATATGGATTGAAACAAACACTAAGAGTATAGAATATCAAGATTGATAGATATCTTCAATAACAAGTATTCTAAAATATCCATTTGAGCATGCACTTTATACTAAGATAATTAACAATAATATTTTAATAGTTTATCTTCATGAAGATGATGTGCTTTATATAAAAAATTCTTTTGAATTATTTTAAGAATCCAAAAGAACCATGTAATACGGATTTGACATGATAGATAATGGTGAAATGACATACTTTTTTGGCTTAAAAATGAAGCAAATGACAAATGAAATCCAAATATCTAAAAGAAGGTATGCTACTAAACTTCTAAAAAAGTTTAGAATGGAAGATTGCAAAATAGTGACAACACCACCTGATGTGAGGATAAAAATAAGTAGAGAAAGAAAAAGAAAAGGTGTTGACTCTACTTTGTTCAAAAGTCTTATTGGTAGTCTTCGTTATCTTACTATCACAAGACTTGATATTCTATAATTTGTTGGACTCATTAGTTGATATATAAAAAATCCAAAGATAATACAATGAATTGTTGCAAAAAGAATACTAAGGTATATTAAAGAAATACTTGATTATGGTTTGTATTTTACTAACCGAAGTAGGATATATTTATGTGACTACTCTTATAATAATTAGGGAGGTGATATAGATGAAAGGAAGAGTATAATTGATTATTGTTTCTTCTTAGATTCATCAATATTTATGTGAAGATCAATTAAACAAGATGTTATTGCTCTTTCATCTTGTGAAGTAGAGCATATTACAGCTTTATCAAATAGTTTGTGAAGTAATTTGATTATGAAATTTATTATAGGATTTATATTATCAATAAGAAGAGCCAATAACTACTTTTATTAATAATATATCAGCCATCAAATTAGCAAAAATTTCAATTCAACATAGGAGAAGCAAACATATCGAGCCAAGGTATCATTTTCTTCATAATCATGTCAACAAGGAGACTATAAGCCTGATATATTTTAGTACTAAAGAACAAGTGATTGATATTTTCATCAAATCATTTGGAGTGAAGATGTTTAAGAATTATGAAATCAATTAGGATTGAAGATACTTCAAGTTTAAGGAGGAGTAATGTAGCAAACTTTAAGTATTTGTTAATAAATTTTAAGCATTTTTTAGCAAACATTAAGTGCTTGCTAGTAAATTTTAAGTATTTATTAGCAAATCTTAAGCATTTAAATAATTTTAAATTTTAAGTTAATAGTTAACGTAAAGATTAGGAAATATTTTTTTTAATTAGAAGTAAATATTTGGGAGATTATTTGCCTATAAAATGATGTAATCACTGCTTAGTTGTTAGCGTGAACAAAATTAAATTCTATTGCTTTTGTCTTCCTGCACCTTAGCGCTTTTGTTGTTATTTTTTAATTTCTCCCAAATAATCTTCAATACAAGTTTGCTGTTTGTAATTTGAGATATATTTTATTTCAGTTTATTTCCATCAGTATGTTGAGCAGTTGTAGAGTAAGAGTTTTGTGGCCGAGAAAGTGGGTTGACTGCTAGTGGCGATGGTGACCGGGGGAGTGGTGCTTGTGCCACCATTAGTGACTAGTCACATAGGATTAGGGTTTGCTTTGTTGAAGGATACACTTGTCACCAATTGGGATCAAAGATTCTCCCTTGAGGTTAGCTTCTTTAGGGTTAACCTTTTAGATATATGATAGATTATAGAAGAGGTAGAGGAAAATACTTCCACCAATCATTCCCTATCTTTACCTAATCTAATTTGATGTAGCATTTATAAGAATATTATTCATCTTGTCCATTTCTAAAAGGAAACTTCATAAAACTAATAACAAGATGACTATAATGATAATTATGAATTGAATTGAGGAGTAATCATGTGATTTATATAATCATGCCAAATTTTTAACCAAATTCACTTTATAAATAAAAACAATTCATATAGTACATCAACCATCATACCAAACATAAATTAATCTATAGAAATTTAAATTTTTAAAATAAGCTATGTAAGCGAAAAGCCTAGTATTGTACCAAGTAGATGCATTAAGGTTGTCATGTCCTATCCAACATAATAAATACAATCTTATGACGTATTTCAATAATACAAATCTATTAGATTAAATAAGAGCCCACAGTATAGAAATCCCGATAAATGTTACTAAAATAAGTGATGGTGACATAAAATATACAATAATCTCTAAACATTTCAATAAAAATAACAACTCCCATAAACAAATAGTTATCATACTACATGAAACTCAATATTGTTATAGAAATATGAAATAAAACACAAATATATTCATACATGTAATATCCCTCATGCTCACAAAAGATATCAATATCTCGACACCTGGGTCCTAAAATATCCTCTAAGGATCTTCAACTCGGTGAGTATCACCAACATGTCTTATAATGTAAATAAAAAATGAGTATGATATATTCAAAAAAGAATTCTATAATTACATGTAATAAAGTAGTATAATGAGTAAATAAAATAGCTAAGTAATAAGATAGAGTAGTAAATAAAATGATGCTTGATAATCAATATAAAGAATATTATAATAATGTATACATTGCTCTATATATATATATATATCGAGTTCATCATAAGAATATAATACTTTTTTGTTTGATTTTTTTATTTTTACATTCATTTTTTTATTTTTCATTTCCAATCTATTTTTTTACACATTCATTCTTCCTTTTTACTTAGACTTTTTCATAAACCCAATCCTAATACTTAAGGGCCTCATATCATATCTTATCATCGCAAGTACTATGATATTAAAGAGAAAATTATATTATTATCACTAAGTCTCACCCCCTAAAGTTAATATCTTATGCTAATAAAGAATAAGACACTAAGAATGCCAAAGCCTCATCTTTAAGTACTTACAACACCTAGGAGTTAAGTATCTTATTATTACTAAATCATATCCCTTAATGCCAACATCTTGTGCTGATAAGGAACGAAGTGCCCAGAATGCCAAAATCCCATCTTTGAGTACCCACAATACTTGAGAGTAAAATATCTCATCATCATTAAGCCTCACTCCCAAATTGTAACATCTTATGTTGACGAGTAACAAAGTGCTCAAAATGCTAGAGCACTATCTCTTAGTATCCATGACACTCATGAGTAAAGTAGCACATCATCATTAAGTTAAGGCTCCTACATGTCATTGTCTCATCTTTAAGCACCACAATACCATTGGTGATGTACAATTCATATCACATTTATCAAGTCGTTGTCTGATAAAGTCATGTTTTTTCTTAAACTATATTAGTCCTTTTTCATTCATTTTTTCTTTTTATTTTATTTTTATTTATCTTAGCATATGTTATATTTTGATTTATAATATTATATAACTCATATAATTATATATATATATATATATATAATCATAGAGTGCTATTCTAAAATCAAAACATATGAAAAAGAATATTATGTTATGCAATACTCATATTGTTAGATATTTCATAATAATATCAAAGAATATTTAATAATTTACTTATATCATAATTAATTAGTTTGCCTACCATATGGCTATTAGATATCTTTTCTATTACCTTTTTCTTTTCTTTAATTGATTCTTCTCATTCTCTTCAAAAGCTTATATCAAATAAAATTCAATTTTTATTATGATAATACATTTTAAAAGCTATGCTTAATAAACTGCCATCTTTTCCATTGTTGTGATCATATCAAATATTAAGATAAATCTTATTGTATTATATGATCAGGTATTTATAACAGTTGGACCACTACATTATTATGATCATATTAGTCTGATTTTATTGTTGTACCAATATGAATTAAGATAGTTAATAGGTCATATTAAGAATCAAATAAAATATCCATAGTAAACTAGTTCATCAAATAAAGTATTATTTCAATTTCTGTTTCACATTATATAATATGTGTCTTATTTATAATTCTAATTTCACATCATATGATGAGATATCCCATATTGTATTATATGATTATTGCCAAATTTTATATTTCTAATTTCACGTCTTTAATAAATAGTACTAAACCATACCACATTAGTCGATTTTTTCTTTTGTACTTATACAATAAGTAATATATTTGCTTGGAATTCTTTGTCATAATAAAATAATCTAGAACATGATTATCCAATAGTATAGTCATACAAGTATGATTCAAGATCTATGTAATAATTATTTTTTGCTACCATTATTTTGCATAATACATACTTCATACTAATACAAACATCTACCTTATCATTTTAACCATTGATAGAATAGAAGATCTATGGTAATAACATATTCATATCAGGGTCCAATATGTGTTTAGTACCAGTATGATCATTGTGTCGACCATACTCACCTAGCAGAAAACCTCTCACCATCTCCCTTTGAATGCTTGAACCAAACTATCTAAACAACTATATAATACAATTTGTACAACTAAAAGATGATCTCCATCCCCATGAAAATGACCTAAATCTTGCAAAATTAATTTTTATGCTCATCCAAATGATCAATACGTGCTTTAGGGAAAAAAGCTTAATGTCATCTTACTTGGAAATTTTGTTTTCATAAATTGGTATTACAACTTGTTCTTTCATTGGAGCTTCTCTTCTTCTTTTACTATCTCATTGAAGCAATACAACATCTCCAAATTTGAAAGTTGAAGCATTTTTCTTAACCCTCTAAGCTCCTTCTATCCCTATTGTCTTACTTTTTCACTTGGTTTTCAAATGTTGCAATGGCCTTTAAGGGAATAAGAAGGAGATTATCCTCTCATTTAATATGAGATGATAAGTTAGACGTCACTTAATCATTTTTATTAATCTTTATGTTTTAAAATTTTACTAAAAGTAAAAATATTCTTTGAAAAATATAGACTATATATCTATAGATTTCTTATGATGAGATCTTAACAATAACACATTCAAATTTGATATCAAATTATTATATTCTTGGTATATTTTTTGAGGTACTAACTATATTATATATTTTTGTTTTGAATTTGGAATACACTAATTCAATATATAAAACATAAAGGTGGGGAGAAATAATTAAGACAAAATTTTCACATTGTTACAAAGATATATGAATTACTTATCTTAATTCCATTATAAAGGTCATGCTCTAGGTAATATCTTTGAAGAACTCAAGGCTTTCCTTTATCTTCCATCCTTGGAATTAGTTATGATGAATTTTCCCAAATTGACTTTCTTCCAATGACAACAGCAAGGTTCTCTCCCTCATAACCATTCTTAATGAATATTTCCAAAAATTCTTCCTCATGTCTAATTCACAGGCTTCCCAAACACCTTGGGCAACTAAGCTCCCCTTTTTGAAGTTTTTTGAAATGTTGTAGAGCTCTATACCAATCTTTTTCACTTCCTCTTCTCTAAATTGGATGAACATTGTCATTCTCTTCTCTCTCTTCAATGTAAGCATTCTTGGCATTTTCCTCTACATTTCATTCGTGATGGTTCTCTTTCTTATTTCTATCATTTCATGTGTTTCTCTATAAATATAGTTTGGACAAGAGAAAAATAAAAAAAATAAAAATTTTAATTAAGGTTTTATTAAAACCCCAAGCCTAATTTTATTTTTGAATTTTTCAATCCAAGCAACCACCAAAAATTTACTACCAAATAATAGAATTGGTTACTCTTTCAACTCTATAAATTCAAAACATTCATGATTTTTTTTACATCATTTGATATTTTTAATAATTTTATCTTCCCAAAAATTATATATTTATTTAAAAAATATTATTTTCCTATAATTTTTGTCTCATACTTTGCTAATATTACATGTCTAATTTTTACAAAATTTATATCATTGGATTTCAAATAAAGTACATAAGTTATCATAAAAGTTTGGTAAATTTCATACATTATTTTATATTTTAATAATTTTTCCTTTTAAAAAACCCTTTAATTTAAAATAGTAATACTTGTTCTTATATTTGGTCCTTAGTTTTATGATTAATCCATGTCTAAATTTCACAAAATTTATGTCATTAGATTAATAATGATTTGTATTTTAATATTTAAAGTTCTTACTTTTTAAGGACTTGTAAACCCTCTTTAACAAATGCCACTAATTTTTTTTTTATTTGGAATAAATCACCAAAAAGGGATGCCACTTAATAATATTTCAAAGTTTGTATATCTCAAAAGATGTTTATAAATTCTCCCTCTTTATAAGGCTCATTTAGGTAGCAATTTGTCAAATTATAGAAAATAAATATTTTTTAAACTTTCTTATTTAAACTAAATAATTTCTGGCACCTTGAAGTGATGCCATAAATTTCTTGCTCTTTATTTGAATTTTGTTCCAAAATTCAAAAAAAATAAGGATATTTTCTTTGCATTTCATCTTCCACGTTCAATGTGGCTTCTCTCGTTAATTAATATCACATAGAACCTTGGCCATAGGAATTTGCTTATTTCTTAATTTTTTTTATTTCTCATGCCAAAATTTTAATGAGTTTCTCTTCATAACTTTGATTTGACTATACCTCCACAATATTTCAATTATATGCTAAAACGTGGATAAGATTTCACATATTTCCTTGACAATAAGATGTTGAATATGTTATGTACTCTAGCAAATAATGGTAAAATGACATTGTCAACAATAATGCTTATCCTTCCAATAATTTGGAAGGGACTAGTATATTTTTGTTGTAATTTCCCTTCCTTACAAAATCTAGTTAGTCCTTTCATGAGACTTTATTAAAAATATCATTCCTTACTAAAATTCTATCGTGTTATACTTAGAGCCATAATATTTTTTGATGATCCTATTGCTTTCTAAACTTTGTCACTGATATGATGCTCTTTTTTTCTAGTTTCTAATATTATCTTTGGTTTTACTTGTGATTTATTATATTCATATACTAACATGATAGAGATTGGCATTACTTCCCATATAACACTTTAAATGAAGTCATATCTACACTTGATTGGTAGTAATTATTATATACAAATTCTATTAAAGATAAGTGTGTATCCTAGTTACCACTAAAGTCAAATATGCATAACCTAATATTATCTTCCAAACTCTTGATAGCTCTTTCAATTTAATCATTAATTTGGAAATAGAATGCTATAATAAATTTGAGTTAAGTTCCAAATGCATCATATACCCTCCTAATGCATCATAAATCAGATGATAATTTTGTTCAAAATTATATATAATAGAATTTGGCATCCCATTTTGTCTAATTGTTTAATCCTCATAGATTTGGACTAATTTCCCTATCAAATGTGTCATTTTATTTAGCAAGAAATGTGTTGACTTGGCAAACCTATCCATAATGACTAAGATCTCATTACACACTTATTCTTAGGAAGATAAATGATGAGGAGATCAATTACACGTTCATCCACAATTAAGAAAAATTCAAGAAATGAGACAAAATAACATAAATAGTCAAGTTGCATAATATGGAGCCACCGTAGGTTGCTGCACCCATAAGCTCATTGCACAAGCACACGACAATTGGTAGGTTGATTGGCTACACATGAAAGAACTAATGAGTGGGAAGGCGTGGAGCACATGATGTTCATTATTTAAAGAACTAAATAACATGCTATATTATCACCTTTTAAAAATTGCTTCTTTTTAAGCCCAAATCTCATAAGTTTAGTTTGCATCATTTATGTGTCTACTGTCAATTGTTGCTTGTTAGCAATAATGATTTTAGAAGCTTTACACAAACTCACGCACACACACACATAAGGAGAAAATCTTATTATCAAATCTTATCTAATGAACTTGAAAAAAATGTTGATGTTAATAACAAGTCATACTAATAAGTCCAATATATATGATTTGCACAATACAATGCATCTTTGGTCTTATGATATGTCTTATTTTCGTCTTACATAACAAGTTTCACATCATATCGATATCTTGTGTCACATTAGTAACACATCTTATCTTGTCATTGTATAAGGAGCTAACAGAAGGAAATTAATGGTTTAATAAACGACTATTAAAATGTAAAAAGACCAAGATGAACTCTTTTAAGGTGACTTCTTTTATCTTTTTTTATGCTACAATATTAAATAACTTCTTCTTATAGAATCTTCATCATTATAAACTATTTTTCACCCTTTGACTTTCATAATGTTTTTTATGTGAATGG